>OY978016.1:8643058-11043058 GCA_963854515.1 Pandemis heparana
ATGTTAAGTTTTTTCTAAATAAGTAAAGTTGTAAATTTTACGAGCACCAAAAATACACAGAGAAAATTTCAACATGGCGGTTTGTCTTGCATATTTCACAAATTCTATCCTCGGAGTCGTTATGTTATTACACGGTGACCAGGCTGTCAGAAATTTCAGCGGCTAAAAATCACGTGCAGTCGTGCATCCAAAATATTCCTTAGAAAAGGCATTTCCCGATTGTTCTATCGAAGCCCGAACGTGTTTGCGGCGCAAAAAACTCCTCATGCAGAGAGCTCGAATGGGGCTTCAAATATCCTCTATCAAAAAGTTGGACGTAACGATGGACGAACAAATTAGATTTGTTAGTGGGGTAGCGTCACGTATGGAAATGTCTGAGTTATTTGAACGCTTTGTTTCAAACGCGAACAATGGAAAAATGCTGTCCTGTTGCCACAGGGTTCATTAGGATCGAATCGTAGCCTTAAACATTACATTTTATTTCGACACAAACTGTAAGTAACAAAACCTTTGTTAACTTTGACACCATAAATACGAGAGCTAGTTGGCGGCAGCAAAATTATGTTTTAACGCTACAATAGGGGCAAGGGAGATAGAAAACTACAATACGACGAAATTTCGAAGGTATTTTTACGAGGAACCCTAAAAACCATTTTAAGTGCCTCGTTCACGGTTAACAGGCTAGTCATTTTTCTCTTTTCCTACTATTGTTCGGTTTAGGACACAAAGCACAGTACAATCTGATAGTAGTACTGAATACATTTTTCTGCCACCAAGTAGTACCAAGTGAGCGGGATGACAATCATACTCAAAGTACAATAGCCTGCATTAGACAAGCCACTGACACCGCAATAGAAACTAGTTCAAACCGGATATTGTTCTGGATTTGCAATTGCGATTGGCTTATGCCTTGTCCTTTCAAAGTATCTTGACTATTGTGCCTACAGCTAGCTATTTGGTAAATATGAAGGCATAATTTTTTTTTAATCATATTCGCAACTTGCCTATTTAGGAATGGTAATGGTAAATTTTGACTTGGAGCGCATTTACATAGATGCCACAGCGAAATATACTCTTTACCCGCGGTGTGTACACAAATTTACGCTTTCCCCTGGCCAGGAAGTGAAAATTCCCGCTCGCGTAGCGGGTGGTAAATTGCTACTTACGTCCCGGGCGATGTAAATACTATACGCATTGGTATAAACATACCGCCTATAAACATTAATTTTATTAAGCTTCGAAATCGAAATCGAAAAGTAGTATTGATACGGATAGTCATTTAAGTGGCTCGAGCTGTTATATTGGGTGTAATCCTCAATTCACAGCGCGTCGCGCCACGGTAATTAGTGGAGGTAATTAGGCGCAGGGCCAGCAATGTGATTTACCTCAATCAATAAACTAATAAAGCCAACAAGAATCATTGAGTTGTACCAAAAAGGCTGCGGGATATTTTATCTTCAACAAATACTTACCATGAAAAGATTGGAAACTGAAAGCCTATTGATATCGTAACTTTGTATATTGATATTCAGAAATCTTATAGACTCTCGAAAATATAAAATAGAAATTATATGTACTCGTACAAATTGGCACCAATTCGTTCGCTACTATCAAAATGTTTTTAACATGGCTTGTCTGAACATTTTAACAGTTTTTGACGAAAGTTATTTGTTAGTTGTTCTTCATGTGGCCTGGCCTATTTGACAAATAAACTTTTTTTTATTATATCTTTCTTTTTTCCAGATAGTTAATTTGACTTTTTGTATAAAAGAAGAGACATGAAGTAGGGATTAGAGTATGAATTTATACTATCGTGTTCTTTTTAAATAATTTTAGCTCGGCATATTGAAGTATTTCAGTTTTTAATCAAGCATGTTTCATCTCATATAAAATTTTAATATGCTCACGAATAAACGCAGTCTTTAGAGCTAGCTGGAGGACTTTCATTAAATTGCTTAGTTTTAAGGATAGCGCACACAGTCTGAAAATTTAGATGTTCAGAGTCTGGTACGGCACTTATTTGAAGTACCAACATGTTACCAACACTCGTACCAATAGAGACAGTCACATTGACTGAATTTTATAGCAGTTCGAAATCTATCTGATGCGTGACTGTAATATTTATTTACAGTAAGGAGATGTAAATTCATAAAACATCTGTAAACAGAAAAATCTTTTGGGGTAAAACTTGTACATAGATTAATTTAAAATTAAAAAAACATGGACTTTACTTGAGGCTGTACAATGAACCTTGTAATGGTGGATATAGTAGTGACACGTTTGAGATTAGAATTAGGTAGGTAGTGATTAAGAATTATAGACGATGTTGTATGTGAAGGGTTTTATGAATGATTTCACATATGGTTTGTATGCAGCCTAGCCCTAAGAACGGAGCCCGTTTTACGGGTGAACTTGCTTGAGATTAATAGTAAGTCAATGAACCCAGGTAGCTCGCGTTTCAAAGGAAAACTTTTATAAAATGCTAATCTGTCTGACTTGCGCTTCGTTTTACGGGGTTTTAGTTTAAGTTATAGAAAACCTAATTTTATGGCACAGTTAAAACTTAGATTTTTGCTGTCGGATCAGTTAGCAAGATAAATTTTGAACTTTTTTCATACAGTACGGGACATAATTAGCCATTTTACGACGGTGTCACCAAGTTTTTTTGTATATTCAAAACTGTTTAAATTTTGTTTTTCAAAATTTTCGACTAATCTAGTTTAGCTCCAAACCTTGAAAATATTGTCTTACCGCACAGAAGCCATTAACTCACATAAACAACAACTAATAAACCTAAGAAAGAGGGTTTTGCACTTGGAACATTGTCGAGCGTAATACTACACACACATTTTCTAATTCCTTTACGGGTTAGAGAACACCAAATGCTGAAGAATCAGCCAACGCATTTCGATTGACATCTAGAGACCGTCAAACCGTAAAACTACCGAAGACTACAACCAACTTCAAAACTATTGCAGTACACAACTATTTACCTAAATATTGCGAAACCGTGAAAACAAAAGAACACATAAAAGATTCAAAGTGAGTGGCAACGTACGGGCTAATGTATTCAAGCGTTGCATTTTACGCTCAAACGTCTGAGTGACGTTTTAATGTAGTCGAACGGATTTATTCGTAGCTTCCCGTTTTCGTTGCTGACATATAACGGATCCACGAACTAAAACGGGAGTGGACTCGAGTTTCTTGTGTCTGCGAGGGTAGGACCTTGAGCGAGGCCCATTCGAATCACTGCAACTATCTTACTCGTTAATGCTGCCGCTAAGCAGTGCTTGTACTGATGTGTTTCGTTCCGTCGTGGATTCTTCGAGAGTAAGAGTCAGTAGGCTTATTGTCTAACTCGCTCGCAATCGCCATCGTGCTCATTTTGACAGTTCTTGTATGAATGTGACAGCTAGCTGATTCCGATGCCAATTGTCAGCCCATACATGAACTTCAAAATGAACACTATGGCGATTGCGAGCGAGTTAGACAATAAGGCCCCTGGTGAAATTATAATTAATCTTCACATTGAGAACTGTTTTCAGCGTATCCGCACGTGAAGCATCGATGCGAAAGGATATCTCAATATATATTTAAAAAAAAATAGATAATGTATCTAGACTATATAAACAGATAATTAGGACGACCCTCGCGCCGGCAGCTTTCTCGCACAAAGACTCGCAATTGCGATACAACGCGGGAATGCTGCCTGCGTGATGGGGACCCTACCTAAGGGTCCAAATCTGTTATAATTTTTATTTTTAAGGTAGCTTTAGTTTATGTTTTATATCACTACTTGGTAATCATTTGTAAAATTATTGTGTTTTATGTACAATAAAAAATCATTGATAATTAGATATTTTAAATAGAAGCTCTTTAAATAATAATTAACACACACACCAAACAAAAAAACTATAGTTTCAATACGTCTCTCGGCATGCCGCTGTTATAAAAAGACATAAGTTTCCACGCGACTGCGTCGATAAAGCCAGGCCCACACTTGAGTAGGGTCAGCGCATCAAAGGGATAGACAAGTCACTTTGATAACTCGCCCATTGTTATTAAAATATGGGGTTAAATTGCAAGTTTGGAAAACAGATTTTCTTCTAGAATAAACGTAGGAAACGTGGTGCAAAACCTTTGCAAAACGAAGTAATTTTAATTATTAATTATATTTTTACGTGATCGTGTTCTGGGAGTAAGTACTGAATAATAATTTTATAAGTGAAAACCGCGAAAGTTTAGAACAGAGCCTCTAGTGTAAGTTTTCGCATATAAAAACGTCTCGAACGCGTTCACGTAAACGTCTCAATCACTATGGAAAAATTGGCAGCGCCACTTGCGGATCAAAACGGCAACAAACTGTTCTCATAGTATTTGACATTTCAACGCAAACGCGTTCGAGACGTATTTTGTGACCGAAAACCTACACTAAGCATACTGTAGGCTTATTGTCTAACTCGCTCGCAATCGCCATCGTCTTCATTTTGTCAGTTCATGTATGGGCTGACAATTGGCATCGGAATCAGCTAGCTGTCACATTCATACATGAACTGTCAAAATGAACACGATGGCGATTGCGAGCGAGTTAGACAATAAGCCAACTGGACGGAGAACAATGTTTTAACTTAGCTATTAAACTTAATTTAATGAAAATATAAACAAATTAAACTATAACTGAAATAAATACGAAACTAAAACTAAAAAAAGGAGAGGTCTCCGCGGCATAGTACCACAGATGCTGGCAGCATTTCCCCTTTGGACAGCGAGACATTTAGCTGCTGTAAAAGGATATTATATTTAATGAGATACTACACATAAAAGGAAAGACTGTGCATATCACAAAATAGTAAAATTGACAACGTAATATCGGTTTGTGAAGTCTTCGACTCTTTTTCAACTAGTACTTTAAAATGCAAAGGTTCGATCTGAGATTCAATTCCACACATTGGCTGAAGCGTGCTGACTCTCAAACCGTGGTATAAAGGGCTGAGGGTATGTCTGGAAGTGCGAGTTGCGGCCGGGAGCGAGCGTAGCGGGAACATGCAATTTGTAAAGATCAAACAATAAAAGTACGCTTTACGAACACTTCAATAGGAAATTAAAAAAAAAGCAAAATACAACCGAATTGAAAACCCACTCCTTTTTTGAAAGTCGGTTAAAAAAATAAGGTTCACCTAAAAGCGATTCTTTTTTAACACTTGAGTTGTGTCAATGGTACGAGTATAATTAAATAATAAGTACATTCTGGCTCATGATATGCCAAAAATACATTTATTTATTTATTTATTTTATAAGCCTTTTTATTCCGAATTCGCTATAATTTCAGTAAGTACATACATGTTGTTGTTATTGTCGTTTATTTATTAAATTGTCGCGTAATTCGGCGTGCCTCATGGCATAGGCCTCCTCCGTGTATTGGAGGGTTTGGGCTATAGTTCCCACGCGCGCCCAGTGCGGATTGGGAACTTAACACACACCATTGAATTTCTTCGCAGATGTGTGCAGGTTTCCTCACGATGTTTTCTTTCACCGAAAAGCTCATGGCAAATTACAAATGTAATTTTCGCACATAAATTCCGAAAAACTCAGAGGTGCGAGCCCGGGATTTGAACCCACGACGCTCTGCTTGAGAGGCCACAGGTCAAACCACTAGGCTACCACGGCTTTTTTTTTTTTTAAATACATTTAGAATGATAATAATGCATACCTACCTATAGGAAACATTTTACGAGTTTTGTTAGGTACTATTAATGAAACTATTTTAGGTACAATCATTAGGTTCAATCAGTAGTATCCCCCACCGTTATTGTGTAGAACTGCTTCTTGTTTGCGAAGAAAGTATCATGAATTCAAATACTTACATAGTCGACGTGCAAGGCTTCAAGGTGAAGGAGAATAATTTTATAATAAAGGAATTTGCCTTCGCTGCAGAAAATTATGCGCAAAATAGTTTAATATAATCACCGTACCCGTATTCTAAGTTAACAGATGAAGAACGAAAACAGGTGCGGTGCATGAGGAAAAAACTGTGGCATAACATGGAGTGAAGGAAATATTGACTATCCAGATTTCAAAGGATATGCGGAGTATTTGTTATTAATATAATATCAGTGCATTTTATTTCACTATTCAAAGTTCGTAAATAAAGCAAGACTAGTATTTGTGATCGAGGGTGTTTGTGGCGGTTCTGGCTCAGAGTGTATTAGAACTAGAATTTAATTGAAGTAGTTTTTGATTGAACTAGCACTTGATTATCGGATTGTACTGTAATTATATGCTCAACAGATAATTCGATTGACATATATTAATGTATTGATTCATGATCAGTAATCAATATAACGTATGATTGGGGGATCCTGGATCTCGTTTGATCCAGGTCCCCCAATTATACACTACTACGTACAGACACATCATTCAAACAGATGACGCTTAGCGACAAATATTCGCATAGTAACAAGGTCACGTGACAGTTGGAAACAGATAGAAAAATTCGGAGGCTTACTCACCTGCTATGGGTGGTGTAGGGGTATAGCACGCGTCACGGAATGACGAGGACCCGGGTTCGATTCCCGGCCATAGCTTTACTTTTCGGATTTTTCTATGTGTTCTAATTTTCAGTGTCGTTTAGAAATTAAATTTCTAACGGTAAAACGTAAAAAGTAAACATTAAAAATCAAGAAGTAAATTTCTTGATTAATTTGATATTTCCTATCATTTGAAAAACAGCGCCATCTCTCGTCCCTGGTGAGCAGTACATGTTCCACGGGAGTTTGTAATTGTGTCGTACAGACACATCATTCAAACAGATGACGCTTAGCGACAAATATTCGCATAGTAACAAGGTCACGTGACAGTTGGAAACAGATAGAAAAATTCGGAGGCTTACTCACCTGCTATGGGTGGTGTAGGGGTATAGCACGCGTCACGGAATGACGAGGACCCGGGTTCGATTCCCGGCCATAGCTTTACTTTTCGGATTTTTCTATGTGTTCTAATTTTCAGTGTCGTTTAGAAATTAAATTTCTAACGGTAAAACGTAAAAAGTAAACATTAAAAATCAAGAAGTAAATTTCTTGATTAATTTGATATTTCCTATCATTTGAAAAACAGCGCCATCTCTCGTCCCTGGTGAGCAGTACATGTTCCACGGGAGTTTGTAATTGTGTCGTACAGACACATCATTCAAACAGATGACGCTTAGCGACAAATATTCGCATAGTAACAAGGTCACGTGACAGTTGGAAACAGATAGAAAAATTCGGAGGCTTACTCACCTGCTATGGGTGGTGTAGGGGTATAGCACGCGTCACGGAATGACGAGGACCCGGGTTCGATTCCCGGCCATAGCTTTACTTTTCGGATTTTTCTATGTGTTCTAATTTTCAGTGTCGTTTAGAAATTTTATTTTAGGTATGTTTATAATGTGTTGTATGCGAGAGTGATAAATAAACTGAATTCTAATTTCGCTTGTCCCGCCAATTTTATTTACAGAATGTAATCATACATCTACTATATAAAAATAAGTCGGGTTTTCCTTCCTGACGCTATAACTCCAGAACGCACGAACCGATTTCCACGGTTTTGCATTCGTTGGAAAGGTCTCGGGCTTCGTGAGGTTTATAGCAAAGAAAATTCAGGAAAATTTCAACAGAAAAGCGGGAAAATCTTTTTTTACATTCAGCGCCATCTCTGATACATAGCATGTACTACAAACGAAGCCATCTGGTGGCGAAACGGAGTTCGCCAGGTTTGCTAGTTTTTTATAAATAAGTGCCTTATGCATTCGACCCGCTGCCAGCAACACGTGTCCTTACCAGGTCGTTATCTAAATCAAGAGTCCGTAGTCGCTCCCAGTTTTTAAAGGATTTGCACTAAATGGAAAGAAGGGTCAAGTTATTGGCGAGCAGTCTATTTTAATGTTTAACCAATTTCGCACCGTAATCGACACTTACATTTTTCATTTTGCGCACTGATATTTATTTCAATGACAAAATCGCATCATAACTTTCGACATTTCACACAATCTCGAACTTATGATTGGTTATAATGACACTGTGAATCGGGAACATATTTCTGTTCTTATGTCGAGTAAAACTAATTACTACATAGCAGGTGCATTTAAAGCCTTAAGCTTACCCGTTACTTTTTAAATAAAGCAGATAATTAATAACAATTGGCGACTGGCTTTATTGGAGCTACGAATATGACTCTAGGAACTCTATGTGTATATTCTAAATTATTCGTCAACAGTTGATGTATCGGAATTGAAATATATGTAACACTAGCTTCTGCCCGCGACTTCGTCCGCGTAGAATTAGACTGATGTTGATAGTGAGAGTGTATAGTATATTCTGCAAGAATTATTAACGTCGAGACTCTAGGCAGCTACGACCGTTGACATGTTTATCGCTATCCCGCGGGAACTATGCAATTTTCAGGAATAAAATGTAGCCTATGTTTTAATCTAGGGTACCAGCTATCTTCGTTCCAAATTTTATCCAAATCCATCCAGTCGTTTAAGCCTGAAGAAGGAACATACACACTCACTCACTCACATCGTCACATCGTCACATTGTCACAAACTTTCGCATTTATAATATTAGTAGGATAGTAGGAATGAATAAATATGTCACTGACGTGTGTGTGCGTAAACGCTAGACAGACAACGCTTGGCGGGAGATTTTCACAACCACATAATGCACTCGTCCGGGATAAACGCTCTAATGTGAATGGAGCCTTATCTTAGGATAGTTAAGGAACAGTAGGGTAATTCAAATGCTGTAAATTAGGTACTTTCTAAAGCCTTAAACGGCTGAGCCAAAAAATTTGAAAAAAAAATATGAATTATCAATTCTTATACAACATTTACAACGTACGAAATATTATCATTAAAAACATATCATTAAATTTAAACATATCAAAAAATTTAAACATATCATTAAAAACTCTTATTTACAACGTAGATCGTTCAGGTATCAGCGTAAGTTTGGTACTTCAATAAAGTTCAACCGAATGGTGTTTTTTGGCTCGCATTCCCTATTGAAAGAAAGAAGAAAGAAAGAAAAAGGTTTATTTGGTGCAATATAAAAACAAAAACCGTACAAAAATATCCATAAAATGAAAACACACACCAAAAAGGTTGCCGCTCAGCATGTGTCAGACAAAGGCACCTATGTCTGATGCTGGTTTTCAGGGCAACCAAAAACAAAAACAAAACAAACAGAAACTTACAGCTAAATTGCTATTACTAAAAAACAACAATATCATTTGTGTACACCCTAAAAGATCTGAGCGATGGTGAGATGGTGACATACACATAAATACACACATTGCTCCTAAACCACAACGACTGGACTTAGGTATGAAAATATTTAAATGTTAAAAAATAAAGAAACCGGTGTACTTTAAGCACAACGTAGCATTTGTAAATCTACGCAGACTTTCTCATCAAGAATAACAACAAAAACACCAAAAATTTGCAAAAATCTGTGATTTTCTTTACTCCTCACACGCAAAGAAAAAGACAGAGACAACATTTTGAAGGAAGTAGTCGCCTTAACAAGCAAATGTATGTGAGCGGCATGAGTGCACGCTGCATAGTCAAAGTTCTTTGCCGCTGCCCGCCCCGCCGGACGCTCCGCTGAACACTCGCCATTCAGGGCGCTATTTTATAAAGCTACAAGTTACAATTTACCAGCGGAAGTCTCTTTCTGACCGTATGTGTTAGATAGAGACTTCCGCTTGTAAAATTGTAACTTGTCGCTTTATAAAATAGGGCCCAGGCTTTACTGTACTATTAAGGAGACAGATACAGACAAGACAATGTTTAACTAACTTTAGCTTTTTCCGCATCCATTTGCGTACGCTTGGTTTGGTTACAGGTCTAGTAGAGTAATGTTTCTATAATAAACGGTAGCGGTAGCGCAAATTTAAATCGTAAATTAACGTAAAAAAATTGTCTCAACAACGTCCTACGAGTACATCACTAAATGTACTACTGCTAAAATACTGCTAAAAGATGCCGTGCTGATGGCTAGCGCGAGTGGTTGTCTGTTAGTTAGTCAGACGTGGGACAGTTTTATGTAAGTAAGATATGCGCTACTGCGTTTACTTATCCTAAGTCTTTATCGCACATCGTTCACTCGATACATCGCACTCTCACGTGTGCAATCGCCCTAACTTCGGGTTGGCTTTCAACGGACGTTACGTGCTTTAGAGCCTACTTTGGAGATACTCCTTAAGTTTTTGTTTTATTTGGAGGGGAAGGGGGGAGGGTGCCGCATCGTTTTGTGGCTTAAATAAATCTAAATCGTTTGGGATTTTTAGGGTCGTGATGTAGGAGTAGTATATGATGGTATCATCGCGTTCCTTGAAGTAATCATTGAAGCTGTATGATCGTCGATCGTTTACCGTGTTTTTGGAATTTTTAAGTACCTATTTGGAATTGGACTGAGTCAAAATTACCGTCTATATTTCTTCTCTCGGTCTCTGTTTGTTTTGTGTCTATAAAATTTATGAAAACAGGCTAGGGTTTTTTTTTTAAGTTTTCATTTTTGTAACTTGACAACTACTTAGGTACAGAGAAAAAAACAAAAGAAAAGTCAGCTTAAACGCCCATGCAGCACAATAAAATAGAAAAAAAAGAAAAAGGTTTAATGTATATAAAATATAAGGTAAAGGGTCGAAGGGACGCAGCTGCCGCGTCACACGACGAGGCATTTCCGATTGCAACCTGCGCCTTCAACGACGAGAAATTTAAAAACAAAAAACGCTTATTGGTTCAAATTAGAATACAATGCGAAAAACAGGGCGTTTTGGCTGTTTGGTCGTGATTGAGCTTACTTCCTTATATAAAAAAGTCAAATCTTACATACATACATACATACATAAATCACATCTTTATTCCTTACGGGGTAGACAGAGCCGTATATCTAAATATATAAAAGAAGAAACTGACTGACATATCAGCGCACAGCCCAAACCGCTGGTTCTAGAGATTCCAAATTTGGCACGTAGGTTTCTTATAAGGCCTAGGGGTGCACTAAGAAAGGATTTTTCAAAATTCGACCCCTAAAGGGGATAAATGGGGGTCCAAAGTTTGTATGGGGAAACAAGATTAGTTAGACTATTTTATTCGAAACTTCACATGAGTATTTCTAACGATAAATGAGTAAACACCTGTTTCAGGTTTTTCGAAAATTCAACCCCTAAAAGGGGATAGGGGGTGACAAAGTCTGAAAATCAACGTGGGTATTATTATTATTATATTATAGTGGGTAGTATTGGTTTATCGGGTCGCTGATTACGAAAACAATAACACACACATACACACACACACACACACACACACACACACACAAATTTCCACGGGAACGGGAAAAAACTTTTGTATTTATTTGTTCGTTTTGTCAATTTGTTTATTTGTTTGTTTTGTCAATTTACTACTAACCTCTTAGTTTTATAAGATTTATTGTACCACTAACCATTTTATGGACTCAGTCTGAAATAAATTATTATTATTATTATTATTATTATTAAAAAAACGGGATTTATTATATTCCGAGTGACCCTATCTAAGTAACTATACTTAATAAATATACTGTTCAAATTTCGTACACAAGGAGATGATTACAAAACTAAGAAAATAATTTCAGGATTTTTGGAAATTCTCACGGGATAAGGAAAAAACGGGATTTATATTATACCTATTCAGTTCAACGAAATCCTTAACTATAATTACTAGACTTCAAATTTGACATAGAAGTAGGTGATTATAATAGTAAAAAACAGTCTTAAGGATTTTCGAAAATTCCAACGGGATAAGGAAAAAACGGGATTTATATTCAGTTCTACGGGATCGATTTTTCGTTTTAATTATCGTAGAAAACTGAAATTTGGCCTTCAGGTTCCTTGGGGAGTATATTAGGGGAGCACTATACAAAAGGATTTCCCAAAATTTTGATGGAAATGTACGGGGAAAAAACGGGAATTTTTTGTTATACTGCTGGTCGTAGAAAGTTGAAATTTGGCATGTAGGTTGTTTGGAGAGTGTAGAGGAGCATTAAGAGAGGAATTTCCAAAATTCCCACGGGAACGGGAAAAAACGGGATTTTTTGTTTTACAGGTCGTAGAAAGCTGAAATTTGGCATGTAGGTTACTTGATGAGTGTAGGGAAGCTCTAAGAGACAATTTTCTTAAATTCCCACGGGAACGGGAAAAACGGGACTTTTCGTTTTACTGGTTGTAGAAAGCTGAAATTCGACATGTAGGTTGCTTGGGAAGTGTAGAGAAGCATTAAGAGAGGACTTTCCAAAATTCCCACGGGAACGGGAAAAAACGGGATTTTTCGTTTTACTGGTCGTAGAAAGCTGAAATTTGGCAAGTGGGTTCCTTGGGGAGTGTAGGGAGCATTAAGAGAACATTTCCCGAAATTCTTACGGGAATGGGAAAAAAAATGGGATTGAAATACTCCTGGTACACGCGAGAGAAGCCGCGGGCAAAAGCTATTTGTCAATAAATGAAGTATACGCGGACGAAGTCGCGGGAAAAAGCTAGTAAAATTATAAAAAGAGAGAATTTACGATTATTCTTAGAATTTATGAGAATAAAGTCTGCTAGCGCTTATAGTTCCTATCCTAACAAAGAAAACTTTATAATGGTGTCGAATTCTTTATTTAGATAGCAGGAAATAGTCCAAATTTAGCCGTATCTTATTATAATAGGTACTTTAAGTATAAAATGAAATATTCATCGTTTCTATTCTCATTAATTTCAGAGTTCTCTTCACAATTAAAATAATATACAATTGAGGGCCATTTGTCATCGTATCTTAAATGACAAGCACATTTAAAAGTGACATTTAGCTTTCCTTTGCTTGTCATACAAACTGTATACAAATTACGGAGCCATGAGAGTTTCGTGGCATGTGACATGAAGGGAGATACGATGAGATCGCCGGATAGGACCGGGCTCGCCGGAACTTTAATAGAATGGCCATGAGTTGAGACTTTTCTGTAACTATTTTTAGTTGGTTGAAGGATTTTGGTTTCGGATAGGTTCCACTCTACATATAACTTAGTATGATACATTGTACGGTGTCTTCAAACGGTGTACTCAAAAGAGATTCTCAATTCGGCCGTGTGTTTTTTCACGCGTGGGTTGATCGATATCTTCTTCGCTGCACAGATTTCAAAATTGTTCTTCATTAGACAGTATACCCTAGAAGTAGTTGCTGTAAATAGTTTGAAACCTGGCTTTGTAGTTAAAAGTTGGTTAATGTTTCTTTTTTTACGAAAAAATATTTATTAGTAAGATAATACTTCCATGTTTTGCCACATTATGTGAACAGACTGCGATGTAACTCTTTGACTTTTCGATTTGTCATTTCGACATAGCACCAATCGGACCGTGTATCAAACGAACACATTCTTTTAACTTTTTTGACACGCCTAATTTAACTAAATTAAAAACAACCACCAAAATTTTAAATATTGAGTGCCATATATTATCACATGTGTAATATATTCCGTTAAAAGTGCTTATTCTAAACTGGAAGAAAAATACAGCAGCCGTAGATTTATTATTGTGAATAAATATTCCACAGAGGATGTCCAGATTGTTCCGATCGGCTGGTCACAAGAGTTGGAAGGTGGCCGCTTTTCTTTCCCATTTGACGAGGGGTACCTTCGAACCTTTTTTAAAGATATAAACCTACTCAAGGACCCTTCATTCTGTTACATTGAGATTTATCAACTTCACTGCACAATGCCACACCTTAGGGCTTCTGTTTAAAGTTACCTATTGACCTATATGGTGTTTATCGTTAGTTTTTAGGACCGACGCCGTCTAAACTATTCCGAAATTATTACTACATCATCTACATATATCACTCAATATATATATTTAGATAGTTAAATTATATTAAGTACATATCCTAGAGTCCAAAATGTTCATGACATTAAAAGTTCATTTTGTAGTGTTTTGTACTATCTTTTTTTATTCAAGTATTTAAAACATTTGGTGCATAATTGTGATTTAAGTATATCAACTTAGGCTGCATTCGACCAAAGTTTTTATTCCAGGAATAACAGTTACTCTCGGACACTAATGCCGAAAAGGTATAGCGTTTTGACATAAGTACCCGAGAGTGCTATTCCTGGAATAAAAACTTTGGTCGAATCCAGCCTTAGGGCCTGTTTCACCACTCTGTTAAGTAATAATTTAATAATTATATTGTTGTAGTTAAATGACCGTTCACTCTCGTTTTTCGCTGAATAAGGGTGCGACCACACCGCCGCTTAAAAAACGGTGACGTTCCGGAATCACAACAAAATGTATGAAGAAACGGTGAGAAAACGTGACGCATACGACACGTCACTGCGTATACGCGGCGGTGTGGTCGGACCTTTAAGGAGTTGATAGAAGTCCCACATAGAAACTTGCTCTTATTGAATGTTGAATTTGTAAATACTTTATGTGTTTGTTCACATACATAAAAAAATATTGAATCATTCTTAGAACACTTGCCATGTAAGTATGGATAACTAAACAATATTTAAGTGATTTCACAATTTATGCCTTGTTTATTCAATGTCGAACGCAAACTCATTGTCAATGCACTGAAATTTGCTTTAAACTGTGTCCACTAGGAAACCTACTAAGCAAGTCATCGCTATCCCCCGTGCAGCATAATAGAGTTCGCCAGATGATTTGTCGGATCGATCCCTATTTTAGGAAATTGGATTTGTAGATCGCAGGCGATAAGGTGGGATGGGATAGCGGGATAGAGGGGGAACGGGAAATAAACGGTAAAAAGTTTCCTGAGACCCGCCTGTTATCACTGATTTGCGTATATCGATTTTGTTGTACGCGACGGGGATTTATTTCTTTTTTTTTAATGAGAAGGGGACTTCGGAGTGTTAAGGAAAGCGGAGCTAGGATAGGAGAAGATTAACCTAGATATGGATTAAATGTACATTCATGAGAATACAACTAATGAAACATTAATATGATCTTTTTTTTCGTTTCAGCGCGATATTTACTTGTACAAAAACAATAGTTAAGTACGTACTTTTGTATATAACTAAGATATCTTTAAATTGTACTCGAACTTCAATAGCTTTGTTCGATATTGACGAGCCAGTTACGCGAGCTCACTACAAGCGTTATCGAGTGATTTGGCAGATGCCCGAAAGGGGTCTATACGCATTATCTAAAGTGCTCGACATTGCTATTATCGCGACATAACGAATCGCTTGCCTCCGGCGCTCGATTTGCATTCGTGTTTACTAATTTTATAACATACTGTGTACGATCCTGAAGCTTTGCACAAAATTAAAACTTTAGATTCGTAGTGTAGGTAAATATTATTATTATAAAGAGGAAACATTTGATTGTTTGCATTGAATAGGCTCCAAAACTACTAAATTCATCTTCCTAGCGTTTTTCTCGGCATTTGCCACGGCTCAGTGAGCCTGGGGTCCGCTTTGACAACCTAATCCCAAGATTTGGCGTAGGCACTAGTCCAAAACTACTAAACTGATTTGAAATTCTTTTAAGAACCATTAGAATCCCACGTTATCCCTGATGAACATGGATTAAGTACTATCTTTGTTTCTACGTGGACGAAGCTAGTAATTTTTTAGTATATCATGATGGTAATTCGTACTATGTTTCTTAAAGTCGTAGTATAAATTTACTTACCTACTGCTAAGCGCTGCCTTATTCATGACGTCTCTTAAGACGTATTAGGTACCAGGAGGATAGCTCTTAAGGCGAATTACACCGAGACAGCGTGTCTGCGGCCAAGAAACGTCGCCAGGCGGTGCAAAACGACCCGCAATAGCCTATTATTCTACTGGGTACAGTTGCAATTGTGTACTTACCATATATTAGCCCTGTTGACTAACGACAGTTCTAGCTAGCCAGTCTAGGCTCTTTTAGAATGTTGTAAATGAATACACCGAGATGGATCAACATTGCCAGGTCTATGTTAGGTTGTAGTGCGTCGACTACCTTTAAAGAAATGAAAGTAAATAATACTAAGCCTATGGCTTATCAAGCAGAGGATCGTACGTTTAAAACAGGACTGATACCGATGACTTTTCATTTGAAATTCATCATGAGCTATTCGGTGAAGGTATCGGACAGGAAATCTAAACATACCTCAAGAGCAGTTCAATAAAGTTCCCAATCGATCGCCTGCGAATTTTAGTCCAAGTTCTCATAGTCAGGGGAGACCTTTGCCAGAGACCTTTGCTTGGTTTGGCTGGAGATGATGAATATTATAGGAGTACATGACAGAAGGTGCCACGTTCGTGTCCGCTGTCACATTACTCTGATTGAATACTTACATAGAGTAATAAATTAATCGATTCATGAAAATATTGCTTCCGCCTCCGTCCGCCGATAAAATATCCCCTAAGTCAGCAAACTTAAATCCTTTTAAATATATTGAATCCCAATACAATATTTCCAAAACATTGCAGGCCAAGAAAAACCATTATGCGATAACTAACGGTTGGATTTCCAGTCACGTCCGTAAGTAATTTTAAAGGATATAGGGGACCCAAACCGCGGATACCTAGTCTATTACAATAGAATTTGGTTTGTAACAGATGCTATCATTTACTGTGATTTTACGTGCACTTGCACAATGCGAAATGTTTGCTCTGTTTCTTTCTGTATTAAATCAAGTGGCTCAATTGTTACTCAACATGACTTTATCGAATTTATTAATCAGCACATTGGGATAGGTAAGTAAAGTTGCGATCATGACATCAAAGAATGTCGACCGTGAACACACTATACGTGAACTATTTATTAATCGATTAAAAAAAGGAGGTTCTCATTTCGGTTGTTTTTTTTTATTTCGCAACAGTGACTTATGTTATCAATGACACACATTTCATAAATGCTTTCAGAAGCGACACAAACCTACATTTAATTTTAAAGAGAGCGCATAGTTAATTCCTTAGGGGCACGTAAAGTTGACTTTTGTTTCGTATTAATTGCACCCCGGCGAGGGGGAAAGTTAAAAAGTTAATTAGCTTTAATTTTAACTGCCGGGGGTGAAATGTTTGAATCTAGATGGACCATAACGGCCTGACGTTTTACTTTTTACTTTTTTTTCGGGAAAATGCTGAGCCATTTTTGGGTTAAGCGGGTCTGCTGGGAGCGGACCCTTGTTGTGATGTTCTTAACATGTACGCACTAATTTGCTTTCAGAACGGGTTGATTATCAAGCGGGTTGGGTTATTAAGAGATATGTTTTCGTCATATTTGAATTTTCATCCGCGAATAAGTGAAATGCTGCTAACTGTTTTTTAGTTTACACGTTAGTTTGTACTGTCATCATCAGTAATTGGTGCACAAACAATTTTATTGAAGTTACAAACAAAAAAACTGTAGTAATACATGTTTGATATTGGTATCATAATAGATTACCTACCTACTACGGTTCTTACCTACTAGTAAAGCTAGCAAAAGTTGCGAGAATGAAAATACCTGACGCATTTCACTGTGAACTTTTCCTGTTTCCGTTGCCTATTTATTTTTCCAATTAATATGCAAAAGTGTATTCGAATGTTGTCTTATCTTTCCTGCGCAAAGCAGACGGTCGTTGTTAATTTAAATTTGACTACTAACTTTTAAATATTAATATATCCTTTTTAAATTAAAAACTTCGAGAAGCTGTAAGAAAGTAAACTGCTGACTTTTGAATTTTGCTAAATAGTGTCAAATAAAGAAAGTTTATACCTACCTAACCTATATTATTTTTTTACGTAAATTTACCCTGAGAACGGCATTTTGTCACATGAAGTGAACTTTTGCAGTTTTCTAGTGGTCAAACTGACTTGAAATCTGGTGCATACTATGAAAAATACAGTCAACATAAAGTACAATCACTAATATAGCTTATTGAAATTAAAGAAAAAAAATCTGGGGAAAATTTAGACTGGTTTGTTTTATCATAATTTTACAATATCCAACTTAATATTATAAATGTGAAAGTTTGTGACGATATGTGACGATGTGACGATGTGAGTGAGTGTGTATGTTTGTTCCTTTTTCACGCTAAAACTAAAACGAGTGGAGGGATTTGGATAAAATTTGAAACGAAGATAGCTGGTCTCCTAGATCAAAAGATAGGCTACTTTTTGTCCTGGAAAATTGCATAGTTTCCGCGGGATAGCTATAAACATGTCAGAGGTCATAGTTGCATATAGAGCCGCAACGTAAACAATTATTGCAGAATATATTACGCTCTCAACGTCAGTTCTTAAGTCTAATTCTACGCGGACGAAGTCGCGGGCAGAAGCTAGTACTATATATACCACAAATAATTGAAGCAATGCTATCTATTACGCTTTTAATATTTTCGTTTCCCATGGGGCATGAGGTATGTATGCTTTTCTGACGCAGGAAAAAGGTAGTCCTCTCGCACCCTACAACGGTAATTCTTTGCATAGATAAGTAAACTTCCATGTACACAATGAAATTGTGAAGGTTTTATTCTTCTGAATATTGAGTAGGTACCCAGAAACAGCTTGTGCTCGTCTTTACTGCTTCTGTACAAGCGATGGGCTATGGCGATTATTAACCTAGTAGGTATAGATACAGTGCATTGGGGTAGGTTGAAAATCGGGGTAAGATGAAAAACCGTCCGTAGCTCTGGGATTTTTTTTTATCTTACCCCAACTTGCCCCAACGCACTATACTTGACTAAATCTTAAAGTAAATCTTAAACACAAAATTAATATGTCATTCTTCCCTTACAACGATGGCTCTATGTTTCGTTGTTATCAATCAAGGATATCAATCTGCCGAAATACATCGGTAACAAACATGTTCGGTAGTTTTGACTTGTAAAGTAATTAAGATCGGCGACTTTATCACGGACATAACGTTGGTGGATCGACAAACAAGACATAATGTATAGAACAGAGCCCTTAGAATTTTACAGGACTGGATAATGACGATCCGTATAACGGTAGTGATAGTTAGGTTCTAGGTTCATATGAGATTGTTTTTTTTTGCGGTGAGGCCAAAAGGTCGCTAAAAAATGAAGCTACTTATTTTTAAGAAGCAAAGAGAGAAGAAGGAAAGAGGAGTCGTGGAAGATCTCCAACCCGATGGACTGATGCGGTGAAGGAAGTCTGCAAATGCAACTTGCAGTCCTCCATCCGGATGGCCGAGAACCGTGCTGCCTGGAGAAAGCTGGTGCGCCGCGCAAAGACCTCGGATGGTCACGACCCTCAGTCATGAGGAAGCGACAGAGAAGAAGAAAAGAGAATTTTTAAGAATGTGTCCGCTCCCTCTTGTATCTCGATATCGAACTCCAGAGGGTGGTACCAGATGTCGCGCGAGTGACGATAAATTTTATCGCTGCTCAGTGCGTATTCTCAACTACAACCTTACGCTCCGATCTCGAAGCGTATATTTTATTTAAATTGCGCTTATTTACGATACTATTATAGGTTTCCGTACTGAAAGCTATTTCGGCGATTCAGCAACAAAGCGATTCAGTATCTTGTTTAGAAATATCGTTTTGAAACAGAAGAGATTTACCTCCGTCAAATTCTTGTGGTCGAATTTAAAAAGTCGCCGTGAACGCCAACGTAATAAGCATGTACGTAGAAAACGCTTTATTTTTATGAGTTCATAAATATTTATTAACATATTTTCGAACTGATTACGGGCAGGGTATTACGGTAATCTTTTTTTACAGCCAAAATGCCTACATTAAACTTTATAGGCTATCTTCTAGACTTTTTATTGGGGACAATAAGGGAGGCGTAATAAAAGTGGAATGATGAGCTTCGCCGAAATAACGAGGTCTATCCGAATACCACCCGTAAATTTTATGCACGCCCAAGTCAACTGTTTAAACCAGCCTCCTTTAATTTACTTGAAATTGAAGCTCTGGTTTTAAAGCGGAATAAACCTTTTATGTCAATGACTTTCTAGATTTCGCAATAAATTACTCAAAAACAAATCAGCTGTCAAACATTATTGCATACTTACTATGGGTTGCTTGTGTCTTAAGTAGTGGTTCGAGAGAATTGCATATTTTTGATGTACAGCGATAACTTTTTTTAGGCTTCCGTGGTCAACTAGTAACCCTTATAGTTTCGCCTTGTTCTCAGTCATGGCTTATTTTTTTAAAAACTTTTGGTAATATTATTTGAAGTGGGTACACAAATTAATGACGTCAACAAAATGTAAAAAAAAACTAATAAGTATAAAGGTAGGTGTTTCTCGTGTGGCTATCCGTTCGACGTCTCCTCAAGGAGATTCTCAAGAATGAACCACGGATTAACAGAATCAGCTCAGCATACAGCCTGGCAAAAAAGAGTAGAAATTAAAAAGTGGCAATACAGTAGTGTCGTCCCGTTTTCTTATACTTATAGATTAGAAAGGGACGACACTACAGTATAGCCACTTTTTCTACTCTTTTTTGCCACCCTGTAACTTCGACTAAAAATGCATGACCCGTTTCAAAATTTAATAACTATGTCTGTCTCTGAGTTACCGTCGAAATATATAAAAAATTATAATAGATCCATTCAAAACTAAGATTAGCCCACTATGCGTAGTCAAACACTAGCTCTATATCACACAATCGATACAACCCAGGTCTTATACTTCCTATACTTTAATTTGAAGTTCGAATAGTGCCGTCTCACACGCACTAATTGTTTTTAATATTAGAGTAAGAGGGACGGTACGATACGAGCTTCTAATTTCATGTTTGGGAGTACACCCCAGACGCGTGCGTTCAGTGGTCCCACTAGCCTCGATAAACGTCACTGCTCTGAAATAATGGCTCCATGTATTTATTGGTCTACGAATCTAAATGGATGTAAAAAATGGGTTTAGAACTCCGACTAACGGTAAAAAGTTAAAGCAAGATTAGCTACTCGAAACCGTTTAAAAATGGCTACCTACCTTTTTTATGTAATTACTAGCTGTTGCCAGCGACTTCATCTGCAAAGAATTTGTTTATCGCTATCCCACGGGAATTTTCCGGGATGAAAAGTAGCCTATGTGCTATTCCAGACTTTTCTCTATCTATGTGCCGAATTTCATCCAGATTCGTTGGGCCCTTCTGGCGTGATTGAGTAACAAACAAACATCCATCCATCCATCCATGCCCCTTTAATAAAGTATGGACTTTCGCATTTATAATATTAGTTAGATAGGTAATCATCATTCGGCTTAGGTATATAAAGTCTTACTACTGGCAACGACACAAACTTCTCGACACATAAATAACTATCATCATCATCACTACATTTACATTTGAAATTTGCCATGAGCTTTTCGGTGAAGAAAAACATCGTGAGGAAACCTGCACGCATCTGCGAAGAAATTCAATGGTGTGTGTTAAGTTCCCAATCTGCACTGGGCGCGCGTGGGAACTATAGCCCAAACCCCCCAATACACGGAGGAGGCCTATGCCATGTGGCACGCGGACAATTTAATAAGAAGAAAAAAAAAAAACAACAACATTGTGCTTACTGAAGTTGTAGCGAATTCGGAATAAAAAAGGCTATAAATAAAATAAAATAAAAATAAAATCATCATCACTACATAGTGTAAAACAAAGTCGCTTTCCGCTGTCTGTCCCTATGTATGCTTATATCTTTAAAACTACGCAACGGATTTTGATGCAGTTTTATTAATAGATAAAGTGGTTCCCGAGGAAGGTTTATATGTATAATTATACGCAGGTGAAGTAGCGGGCAGAAGCTAGTAATGTATAATGCATAGGCACCTCCTACTGAAAATCAATAGCAACAAGTTTACTATCCGTAATCATGAATTGGGTTTTTCACGAGTATCATAGTTGCTTCAGTCACTGTACTTTGCCTTAATTAAACTATAACTGAGTCTCTAGTGTAAGTTTTCGCATATAAAACATCTGGAACACGTTCACGTAAAGGTCACAATTGACATTGTTCATTTTTTTAAGCTGTGCTTTTAACACCTTTTCCTACTCCTGTACTATTATCTGTGATTTATGTTATCACGAGCACCACTGTAAGAACACTTATAATAAGACTTTGGATAAGTCTATATTGTCTATTCCCTCTAAAAGCACTTGTTGGCTTATGGCTCTAAAAGTGCTGCAACGTTACTCTGCCAGCCAAAGACTGCCAGACCTAGGTAAAACTTTTACACGATCAACATTAAATTTACGATGAAAATGCATGGCTACCAACTTAACAAATTATTTAATTCATGCGGTTTTTTATAAAACTAAAACTTTCCGAACTAAATGCATAGCTGCCAACATAATAAACAAGATATTTTAATAACGTCACTGGCAAGTTTGTAAACGTTTTGGCTAAATTCGTCAAGAAGGCAAGGCTATAAAAAAGTAATTTATTTATTTATTAGCTTTTTTATTCCGAATTCGCTACAATTTCAGTAAGTACATGTTGTTGTTGTTGTTATTGTCGTTAATTTATTAAATTCTTGCGTAATTTGGCGTGCCTCATGGCATAGGCCTCCTCCGTGTATTGGAGGGTTTGGGCTATAGTTCCCACGCGCGCCCAGTGCGGATTGGGAACTTAACACACACCATTGAATTTCTTCGCAGATGTGTGCAGGTTTCCTCACGATGTTTTCCTTCACCGAAAAGCTCATGGCAAATTACAAATGTAATTTTCGCACATAAATTCCGAAATACTCAGAGGTGCGAGCCCGGGATTTGAACCCACGACGCTCTGCTTGAGAGGCCACAGGTCAAACCACTAGGCTACCACGGCTTTTTTAAAGTAAACGTAATTAAAAACAAAGTTTACTATAAACAAACTTCCAATTTTATCATTTGTCGTTTTCATGTTTCCCGCTCTTGTCTTGTTTGTTATTTGATCGCAATAGTTTTAACAAAGTTTTGTAACGTATCATAAAAAAGCATCGATGAAAACGAAATTAAGTTAACACCGGAAGAAATATCCGCGGCGGCCCAGGCAGGAAATGATGGAAAATTTGTTGCCTAAAAAAATCGCGGCAATGAAAAGCCTTCGAGAATTTCATGGCGAGGAACACTGGACTTCTTAATTTTTGGCATTAGCCTTTATAGATTTTGAGAAGGCGTTCGATACAGTGGAACACTGGGCTGTCATTCACGCTCTTGAGAGATGTCAGGTCGACTATAGGTACGTGCAAGCGATTAAAGATGTGTACCATGCGGCTACACTGCAAGTTAAACTACACGACCTTACAAAACCGGTTCCCGTCAGAAGAAAAATCTTTGGAACAATTTTAAGAGATCTTGTAATCACATATTTTGAATGGACTGAGGCTTAGTAATAAAGGTCACTTTGGCACCCCTTGGGCACGGACACCTAAAGAATGAGACAAACAGCAATATACTTGGAAACAAGGTACTTAATTACCTATTGAATTGCACCATGTTGTACAATTATGATTTAATAACAAAAAACGTACCTAGGTATTGATTAAAAAAAGCCGATCAAGGTTCAACACGTGCGAATTGGACTCACACACTGAGGTTCTGCACAAAATTGATTTTACTTCGAAATTTCTGCACGTTTTACCACGCGTAAAATAATAAATTTTCGTAAAAGTCATACAGGAATTCTTTGACAAATAAAGTTATTAAATCCTCTAGCAAAGCAAAATATTTAATCAAAGGAAATTTATAATTGTTCGTATTAGAATACAATGGACATTACTTCTTGCTAAAGTACATTGTTACATATGTTAATTACAACTTGATATCTTCGTATATTCCTGAAAAGAATAATTTAACAAACACACGGACAGACGGACGGACAACGAAGTGATCCTATAAGGGTTTCTTTTTCCTTTTTAGTGCGGAACCCTAATAACCATCAATGAAAAAGAATGATACTGCATATATTTTATAAGCAGATTAGTATCTAGGATCTTCGATAAGAAAATTTAATTCCGTTTATTATCTATTTTTATTATACAGGATGTCATCAAAAGCATCGTCGAAACTGCCACTTCTTAACTGTCACTTATCTATGATTCCGTCTCTATTTATTACTACGAAACAGACAGAGACGTCATCATAGGTAACTGACAGTTACAGAGTGGTGAAACAGGCCCTAAGTCATATCGTATGTTTTACTTGACCACCAGAGTAGGTAGTACCTACTTTTGTTGGCTTTAAAGTTTAAAGTTATTTATTTACTTTGTAAAATATTTAAAGATTTCAATCGGCGTCATGAAATTTATTCATTGTTTAAGTATCAATACATAATGTATAAATGAAGATTCGACAAGATAAGATTTAAACAAACTGATTTCAACTGATAGGTACGACTCTTGTATAAAAGAGCAAGTCATTTTCGACCCTAACGCTCAGGTATATAAGGTGAGCTATTTTCATGTGAATTCATTAATTGAGTTACTGCGAAACCAGTAAACCAGTTTCGGTCAAAATGAGTTTTTCTGGAAAGGTGGTGATAGTGACGGGTGCCAGTTCCGGCATCGGCGCAGCCACCGCAATACTGTTTGCTAAAGAAGGCGCCCGCGTCACCATGGTGGGTCGCAACGAGACCAAACTCAACAACGTCGCGCAGCATTGCGCAGCGCACGGCTCAGCGCCGCTCATTATCAGAGCTGAGCTAGCCAACGAAGAAGAAGTGAAGACAATCGTCAAGAAAACGGTAGACAAGTTCGGACGGCTAGACATCCTTGTAAATAATGCTGGCATATTTAAATTAGCCCTTATTACTGATCCCAACATCTTACAAGTATACGATTCGGTGATGAACACGAATTTGCGATCAGTTGTCCAACTGACCAACCTCGCTGCGCCTCACCTTGCAGAAACAAAGGGTAATATTGTGAACGTTTCAAGTATTTCGTCGCACCGTATTTTTGGAGAAACTTTCATGTCGTACGCTGTGTCTAAAATTGGAATGGATCACTTTACGCGCGCTGCTGCTTTGGAGCTGGCCGCTTCGGGAGTTAGAGTGAACAGCGTCAACCCTGGCCCGGTGAGAACAGATATCCTTGATTCTTCTGATATGACTGCACCCGGAAAAAGTGATGAGAGGTGGGATCAATGGAAGACAGACGCGCCTTTGGGCAGAATAGGGGAACCAGAGGAGATCGCCGACCTTATTGCGTTTATAAGCAGTGACAAAGGAAAGAGTATCACGGGTTCTATATTTGATTCTGACAACGGATTTTTATTGAAATAATAAAGTTTGATAGCGTTTTAAGATAAATACCGCTATCTGTTACCCTTTATTATTTGTTTGTTTTCATCAATAGAGGACATAATTAGTTAATTCATTAGGATGACAGTACTGTGTTAAATAATGAAAAAGGATACCTATCAGTTGTATGCGCATTTTGCGTCCTTGGCAGTCAAGTTAAGGTGACTATGGTTTCCTGATGATATTCAATAGCTTCAATCATAATAAGACCTTTATAAGACTTACACAATAATCCCATCTTATACGCTATTACGCAGCATTAGGCATAATGGAGAATCGAAATAGTACAAGTGCTTATACCAATAAAATACTAGTAATCCTTATAAAGTAAGGATAGTAATAAAAGTGTTGCTAATACTAACGAAGTGCAGCTTTGGTGCGTAACTAAAGATATTCCAATTGAATATCTCGTGATGCTGTCATTTTATATCTACGTAATAGTAAAAACTCAGGCGATCAAAAGATACAATGTTTTAAAAGTGTATTTTATTTTAAACTAAAAAGCCGTGGGAAGTAAAACCTTTAGGCTACTTCCCGTTTTCGTAGAATTATGAAATTTGGTAAGAAATGAAGTTTCAAAACGCAAGTAGGTATAATAAAACTCGAAATTACTTGTTTTCCATTTTAATGAGAACATTATGTAACTTTGTTCTGTTTGTTGTTTGTGTGTGTTTCCATGTATTTTTTTTAAATAGCCTACCTACCCCTTTCTGTTTTCACCCGTCTCTATCTGTTTCCATATACCTATAGAAAATAATCTTTCTTTGTGCGCGTGTGTTTCTCAGTGCGCGGGTCCGAGTCTCACTTGACCGGATTTTTATCTTTGATAAAATTCTTCATAAATTGCCCTGAACTTTTAAATCTTTTCGATTCGTGATCGAGTTCCAAAAGTACCGCAGAAAGTTAATACTTATCAACGCCGACATGTCATTATTCGCCGGTGATCCGTACAGATTGCAGCAGCGCCCACGCAGCGTGCTCATTTTGTGATACTTTTATTCGTATCTTCTACAGTTAAGTGTTACAAGCTAACGATCATTTATACTCAACATGAGCTGCTCGAAACTGAGAATTTGGAAGCTATTTTCAGCGTAGTCGTGTAAACCATCCATGCAAATAGTTATTTGTGACACTAGGGAGCAAAATGAGGTATTTACGGCGAGGGCGCTACATTGAATCCAGAATGTAGCGCAGGATTCTCCAATAGAATCCTGAGCTTAGCGAGAGATTCTAAAACAGAATCCAAAGCGTAATGAGGGATTCAAGTTAACGCCGAAGATGAAAATATTTTGCTTCCGAGTGGCTCATACAACTTTTCACACCGAACATTAAAAAACTTGAAAAAAGAATTCTAAATATAATTAAAGAGCTACCAGCATAGAAAATGCAGTGGTTTTACAATTATCAACGTCAAAAAAATGCATTTACAAAAGCCTTGAACAGAAAAGTTGCATTTTGATCCCCCTCGACAGGAAGTAAATCTTACTTTTCGAGAGGTGCAAAAACATTTTCACACCTCTAATTCAGAGCTTCATAGCTCCTTTGTCCACTAGACTATCCTGTCGTCTAAATAGACTGTTAAATTTCCTGTACGCTTTACTTTTCATATCAGCATTTTCTCCACCTTTCACAAAGGTGAAACGTCAGCTTTATATGTAACGTGACATACCTAAGCCCCCGAGCAGCGCGAGAGCCAAGTGCGTCCGCTTACAGTTTGAGTGTGCGCTAAATCCTGAGAAATCGCGGCTCCTGTCGCCTTTCGACACTTAGTAAGTGGTTTAAGTGATGAACGATTTTACTTTAAAGATATATTTTAAAAAGATCTTCCAATTGCCAGAATTATAATAACCAAATTTTTCTTTCAAACCGTAATAAAATGATTTCTGGAGCTTTGAAATAGCTATCGTGTAGAACTCTACTTAGGTTAGGTTAGGCTAGGTTACGAAAATTAGTTGTGGCAAATGATCATAATGAAAAACAATGTATTTATTGCATATAAAATTATGGGAAACCATAGGGAACCAATTATTTAATATTAAGTACCTACATTGATAAAAAAAGCCGTGGTAGCCTAGTGGTTTGACCTGTGGCCTCTCAAGCAGAGCGTCGTGGGTTCAAATCCCGGGCTCGCACCTCTAAGTTTTTCGGAATTTATGTGCGAAAATTACATTTGTAATTTGCCATGAGCTTTTCGGTAAAGGAAAACATCGTGAGGAAACCTGCACACATCTGCGAAGAAATTCAATGGTGTGTGTTAAGTTCCCAATCCGCACTGGGCGCGCGTGGGAACTATAGCCCAAACCCTCCAATACACGGAGGAGGCCTATGCCATGAGGCACGCCGAATTACGCGACAATTTAATACATAAACGACAATAACATCATGTAACTTACTGAAATTGTGGCGAATTCGGAATAAAAAGGCTTATAAATAAATAAATAAATAAATAAAACCTACATTGATAGTCACCACTATTTTTTCGTCAAAGTGTGCATCCTGTCCGAGCTGTCTTAGACATTATTTCGCCCATTTTATCTAACTAAGTACTTCTAATCTATTTACGAGTCAGTACCCCTTGTCACACTATTACCTTTAATCAAATCAAGTGTGTACCCTGACTATTAGATATATTTAGTGTAATAAGTTTATTGGATGGTAATGATGATAATGATTTCGATGAAACTTTGCACGTATAAGACAAAGCTTTGCCTTCCAAGTTGCTCAAAATAGGTTTAATTGTTAAAAAGAAACAACAACGTGACAAATATACAAATAGCACCTTCCCGGTAGCAACTTTTGGCTCATCACTTCTTAGACATTGCGACCCAGCTAAGTTTAAAGTGATGTTTTATAACTTGTACCACTCTCTGAGCGGATAATGCAGATTGATTCTGCTCAGGCCTAAGAAATTCGATTTGCGGTCGACATCTCGTGAGCGGCAGATTTGACGAAATATGTGGCACCTCGAGCGTCAGTCGTATTTTTAGTAAATGCGCGGCGATGTCATGGCAAATATAGGGAGCTGGTGATGTAGTGTGTAGATATTGCAGAAGAAAAGGATATATCTAAACGTAGTAAGTGAATAACTACTTTGCTAACTCCGCGATATAGTGAACTTAAGTTGTGGAAAACCGGTTCAATCACCGCCGCCGCCACCGCTGGTGACCGTCTATTGTATACATAAATAAATAAATAAATATCTTGGGACAATTGACACTAATTGACCTAGTCCCAAACTAAGCAAAACTTGTAATATGGGTACTAGACACCGGATAAACATAGGTACTTATAAATATAGATAAATAAATACTTAAATACATATTAAACATCCAAGACTCGAGAACAAACATTCGTATTTTTTATACAAATATCTGCCCCGACCGGGGATCGAACCCGGGACCTCAAGCTTCATAGTCAGGTTCTCCAACCACTAGGCCATCCGGTCGTCAAACGTATACTTTGTTCTTCGTTTCTGTATTGTTTTGTACTGATTTGTGGGTGTTAAATAAAAAGTAGGTATTTGTTGTATTTCTTGTATTTCATACGAATTACTAGTTAAATGACAAAACACACATTGACTAATTTGGTAGTATTTTTGTCCTTTAGCAATACCAAATTCTTCAAAGAAACTTTTACAAATAACACGACACTGTTTTGTGTCCAAAAAGTAACAAAATGTCTGGCGAAGAAGGAAAGTTCTGAAAACAATACATAGTGATGTCAAAATGAATGAAACCCACCTATTTCAAGTTCTAAGTTCCCGTCCATAAAGCCTAACCAGCCAATTTATCCCGGCAGGGGGCGTATCGGTTACAACCGGAACTAGAGTTGGACGACAATGATACCAGAATGAAATGTTTTGTTTTTATTTATGTTAAGTTAATTTTAAAGTGCTGACAGCAGGCCTTGTGAGGATGACAAAAGTGGAATAAAAATTATAACAATGATGCAAGTTTATTGCGTGATAGTTATGGTTCGTATGGTTGTACTAAAGTAAGATACATACAATGACTCGTTTGGCTCTAATAAAGTGATATTCATTAAATAAAATAAACAAAAGATGACACAAAAAAACTATAATAAAATAACACAAACTCGCAAGCTAGTCTAAATCCTAGTATCGAATGAATCAAGAATTTTACTTTTTGATTTTTTGTTTAATTTTATGATTTTACCCGTTAAAAATTAAATTTCTAAACGACACTGAACATTAGAACGCATAAAAAAATCCGAAAAGTAAAGCTATATGGCCAGGAATCAAACCAGGATTTTTTTTAATGATTAAACCTTTTATACATCGTTTAAAATAAATGTCTATAGTAAAGGCCATTAGGAAAGTGAAAATACTTACACCTACGCAATGTTGCAAGGCTATTTCAAATAAATCTATACAAAAGAATTACTTCATAATAAGTTTTTGGTTTAAGTTCCATGACCAGATACCGAAATCGCAATACCAAGTGCCAAAAACAAATACCGAAAGTACGAAAACAAGAAGGCCATCACTACCGCGACAACCCTTGAGTATTCGCGCCACGTGCGACGTCGCCTTAATGTTTCCCGGATGGCCTTTTTAAAGAACAAAACTCGAACAATACAACTTGGCCCACTCCTCTACACTGCGTAATGTATTTTCTATTACGAGGTTAGTTTACTTTATGCTTTGGCAACGGTTTGTTTTTGGAGATATTTAGATGCACGTTGCATTCGTTTTCAGACAGTATTTTGCTGCAGATTAAAGTACTGACCATAATTTTTTTAAACAGATTTTGCACGGCGTTTTAATTTTTTTTATTTAAGAGGGTGCATTCCTACTGAGCTGGCAACGTCGCATTTTTAAGATAAGATAAGATAAGATTTTTCCGTTACCATTTTTCTCCTATCAACCACAAGTAAAGTGCTCTGTGATTTAATTTCGATGTGGCCTGCGAGATGTTTCATTACGCATCAGGCCTTACACTCCGAAATTCGTTTTTCGAAGTTCGTTTCATGCCGTTCATTAATTTGAGAGTGAGCGGTGACACGAACTTCAAAAATCGAATTTCGTAGTATCGCCCAAGATGTTTTATTACACATCTGTAATCCTCTAATGTTGCAGGTATCCATGGGTGGTACCTAGTAGACAAATATTAAATAAAAAAAAAAACTACTTACTAGATCTCGTTCAAACCAATTTTAACATAGTCACCATTGGTGCACTCAAGCCTCGTTAAAATTTTAGATAAAAAAAAAAACAATTTTGGGTGGAAGTTTGTATGGTAATGTACATCATATATTTTTTTTAGTTTTATCATTCTCTTATTTTAGAAGTTACAGGGGGGGCGACACACACACATTTTATCACTTTGGAAGTGTCTCTCGCGCAAACTATTCAGTTTAGAAAAAAATGATATTAGGAACCTCAATATCATTTTTGAAGATCTATCCATTGATACCCCACACGTATGGGTTTGATGAAAAAAAAATCAGTTTCAGTTCTAAGTATGGGGACACACACACATTTTATCACTTTGGAAGTGTCTCTCGCGCAAACTATTCAGTTTAGAAAAAAATGATATTAGGAACCTCAATATCATTTTTGAAGATCTATCCATTGATACCCCACACGTATGGGTTTGATGAAAAAAAAATCAGTTTCAGTTCTAAGTATGGGGAACCCCCAAAATTAATTGTTTATTTTTGATTTTTGTGTGAAAATCTTAATTCGGTTCACAGAATACATCTACTTACCAAGTTTTAACAGTATAGCTCTTATAGTTTCGGAGAAAAGTGGCTGTGACATACGTACGGACAGACAGAACGAATCTATAAGGGTTCCGTTTTTTGCCATTTGGCTACGGAACCCTAAAAATGACAGCTAACACCTGAACTGAGTCCGAATTGAATCGCATAAAGACATCATGGTAAGGCCTCAGTTCCACTTGCCCAATCATGTGCTATTATTAATATTTCGGATTAACTATATACTCCAGAATATTATTTATTACTTACCTTGCAAAATTACTTTCGCCTGGTCTCAGTTTGCATACCTTTTGTAGTATGACAAATTGCTAGATTATTATTTCTTCGTGCTTTCCTCTGCACTTCACGTATTGTTTCAGCGACTACAGACAAATAACTATACCTAGAAAATTCAGCTCCAACTAGCTATGTTTAAAGCATAATTTTCCTTAACGTCTTGTTCTTCATGAATACTGAAAAATAGACACTATATGTATTTCCTTAAGATCTGATATGCGTTGATAGTTTCTAGAATCGCTTTTCGATATGTCGTGTCTGCTAGTTTGGCGTTCGGGTCACGTAGCAGGTTCGGTCTCGGTTGTGTTTCGTTGTTGGGGAGTTCAATTTTACCCGAGTTTTTGTTTGTGTGTTATGTGTTAGCAGGGGATGAAATTAAACGAAAACTATAATGAAATTTCGTTTTCATTTTCACATTTCTCGTGGGAACGCAGACTTGAGAAAAACAATTCTATCGTTAGCCGTTTGTTTTTATAGATCGGATATTATTATATCTGTTTTGTAGCGAAGGTAGTCACTTAAATACCTACACCCCCTTGCAAAAAAAAATCGGGCACCTATGGTTATGGTTTTATGCACATAAAATACAAAACCATGGGTTCTCGTTTTTTGCCCGTTTGTCAGAAAAATACTTTTTGGAACATTGTGTAGTCGACAAAGGAATTCCTATCCCACTCAAGATTTAATTTCATTTGTGCGGTTTAAAACATCACTTACTATTTTTACTCTCAAGTCAATGACAGTCTTATGGTTTTTTTTTCTGCTGTAGAAACTGGTGTAAAAGATGGTAAAATAATTAGTTACTTGGTTAACTATATAGTGTTACGTGACAGTTGGTGGTAGATAGAAAAATTCGAAGGCTTACTCACCTGCTATGGGTGGTGAAGGGAGCACGCGTCACGGAATGACGAGGACCTGGGTTCGATTCCCGGCCATAGCTTTACTTTTCGGATCTTTCTATGTGTTCTAATTTTCAGTGTCGTTTAGAAATTATATAGTGTTAGTATACGTGTACAACAGACTTACAGCCTTATTCATAAAAAATCCTTAATTGAGGTTTGATCAGTTCATTAGTTAACAGACTGATTAAGCTTATAAATGTCATAAGATTTTTGAATACTGTATTTTTTACTTTGACATTGGCGAAATCATCGCATCGATCGATGGGGCCATATTATTAAAAAAAAAAAAAAAGCTTATAAATTTGACAGTTGTTAAAAAGTATGATTCATAAACGCTTGCTAGCAGTCTGTTAACTAATGAGCTGTTGATGAATGGATTAGACGCGTTATGTTGTCACCTTGACAAATCATAGACCATAAATGGCCTTTTAGTGAATTAAAAGAAAAATATTGACAGCAGTGGCAGCGAATTAGCGGGAAACCAGCGAATTAACAAGACAGACGAGGCAGTGTGGACCTAGTTTCCTTTACCTTTCTCGAGGGGATACAAACTTAAAACAAAAAAAACTGTCTTGCGTATGGTTTTGCTCTTGCCAAAATCAGCTGCTAGACCATTGTGTGGCGGCCATTTTGTGAGTTAGCAGAGAGATAAAGTACGGTCTACGGTCCGCTAACTTTCGGAAGACTTAACAGACCCTTGAAGGACTGATTAGCGCTAATTGACGTTTATGAATCATGTTTTTTTGCATCGGTCCTATAGCGAGCTTATAGCGAGCCTCTAACTTTTTATGAATAAGGCTGTTAGAATACTAGCCATCAGCTTTCGGGTAAGTACTTAAGTACTTAAGTTACTTAAAAATTTACTCGTACTAGTATTATTAAGCGCCTGTTACACCATGTCTTAACAGCTTCAGGGGCCTTACCACGACATCTTATTTCAATTCCAACTCAATATTACGTTTTAGCTGTCATTTTTGACAGTTCTAGTATGTATCTGACAGCGAGCGATCCAACTTTAGTTCGGAATCGACATCATGGTAAAGCCCCTGTATTCTCAAACAATAAACAACTGTTTTCATAGATATCTGACACTTAAGCTATTAGGATTTTTTCAACGAGCAGCGAAACAGGCCCTTACTCCAGTAGACAGCGTGTCTAAAGCCCAGTTTAGCTTAGAAAGAAAAACCGGGGCCTTACCATGCCGTCTTAATGCCATTTAGTTTAGATTCGCTCGCTGTCAGATTCATACTAAAAGTGACAGCTAAAACTTTAACTGAGTCGGAATTAGGACGTCATGGTAAGGCCCCTGGTTCGAAGATACCGACTCAGCACGGCAATGGGAGCTACGGGATTTCTCTTACAAGTCTAAACAGGGTTTAAGGCTTCAGATGTAAGTTATCATCATAAATACAAGTAACCGTTAGTTATTCATACAAAGGATAAGTCGCGTGCCCTCATAATCCCCGCCTCTTAGTACTCGAACCTTCTGCCTGACCTTCATATATCATGCAGCTCCCCTTGCGGTGCGCCTGCGGTTTCACCTACATCTGTGTTGAGCGGATCTTATTACTGTGTGTAGATGGATCTTGTTACAGAATTGTCAGTTTGCATGGAATAGGTTTATAACAAGCTTTTACTTGACTTGAAATGTACGTTTTTCGGGTCGAATATTACAAGTCAAAGTTTTTTTAGAATTAGATTTTTTATCATGTACATATTAATTAATTGTTGTTCCTGTATTTTTAGTGTCTCTGACGTTCGTTTACGAATAAAGGCTTAAAAAGTGTCGAAACTCTATAAATTACTATAGCCCACAAATTGCCACCCTGAGTAATATTTCTTTTCCCTTTCCAATTTCCTAAAGATTACCTTGTAAAAACATAAAAAGGGAAATCTTTTTAGCACCCGATAAGCGTTATGGGCTAAGCAGCTGCCACTTTAACAAATTATTGGGAGATTTCCAAAAAAAAGTTGTCACCCCTAAAAGAGGGTAAACGTCTTATTTGATAGCATGATTTTCTTGGGGCGCACAGAGAATGTTAAATTACTGGCGAAATGAAAGATAATAGCGCCCCCTCATGGCGGGGAAAGTTGTGCCACTTTCGGGGAAAAAGTTCGAGCCCCAAAAGATTTTGAAATTCAACCCCTGGGGTGATAGGAAGTTTTGAGTTTCATGTTATTTATTCATAGGTTGGCTATAAGTACTTATTGCATTAAAAGATTATGGGATAGACCTGACGTTGAGGTTATTATCTATTTAGCTGTTGGGGCACAGTAGGGCTCTTGCTCTGATCGGGCTAAGTTCTATGAAAACATGGGGATATAAAAATGAATAACATTTTTCAGTTGAAATTGAACAATTTATTGAGAACTAATACGAACGCATAGTAAAATTTAGGATAAATATTTGTAATATTAATCGTACTATAACAAAACATTGACGATATAAGCGTTAACTAAGTTCACCAACATTTGATAAAGCCACAATAATTAGAATCAAGTGTAATCGAGTCATATTTACACACGGACATGCCGACAGTGAACGTTTAATAATTATATTATCAAAAAATATTAAAGCTATACAAAACATGGCCGAAGACAACAGTCTTAATACTAGAACATTATTTCAGTTGCGCCTTCCATACCGATCCCGATATTCCACCAAACAACAGGGATTTAATGGCAACGATCTCCAGATAACATATCGAAATTGGAATAAAAGGCAATTATAGCATTTAGTTCATGAGGTTAGTGCCAAATGCAGGAAGATTAAATATGTTAGTATAACCCTCGATTATGATCTGTCAAGGAGGAAGACGGAGGAAGACTCTTGATCTTGCTTCAATTTTACAATCAAGTCAGTACAAAAGCTACATTTAACAATTTCAAATTAAGTTGACACTTACACATAAAAATTATTTACGCGTTGATAGTAAGTAAGTATAAAAGTACAAAAATGATTTGAATGACAACGTCATGAAGAAGGAATCATAATAGAATCAGTTTTAACACATCTGTATGTATTTTCACAGTATTTCAATGTCCATGTAATAGTTACACTTCGGGCACATAAGAAGCAACGTTTAGAAAAATACAACGGTAACCACATTGGATTAGTGCAAAAGCCTTAACTGTATAAAAACGAGTATATCTAGAGTACAAAAGCAGTCTCCAGATTAAATTCGGTAACGTTAAGGATACGTAAACGCTATTTAGATATTTAACACTATTAGTACAATAAGTTCTTTCATACGCGGTCATCACATTAAAAGTCACTAATTTCAGGGTCTGTATCGGCATACTTGCACGCAAAGGGATTCCTAAGCCACGAACAGAAGGATCGGTCGCTGTGCTGTTTATATTTAGCCGTCGTATGTTTTTTGGCGTGTGCTCTGGCCACAGCAGCGCGCCGTGTTGGATATGAGTCTAAGGAAGACGCGTCTGAATCTCTAGGCACGGAGTCGTATCCTGACTCAGCGCGCCTGGACGTGGCCGCTGGACTATGTTTCCCAGTCCGAGGGGTGGACTCATGACCACTATCATAACCGTCAGGTTTCGAACTGCCAACAATTCTAGCTAGACTTTTATCTCCCTTCTCATTCTTTTCTGATCGAGGCTCCGTAGTTACCACGGGAGGTGTTACTTCGAGATGTAGATTTGATTTCAATTCTCGAAATGTATTCGACGGTGCACCGTTGCCCGGTATTCTTTTTTCTTCTCGTAAGTTAGGATCAGATGCTCCGTCAGGATGCCTCAGTGAAGCTATTCTAGCGTCAGTTATGTCGTTACCCCTGTATCTCTCAAAAGGGCCGTAGGAGTCATTTTGCGCACATTCGTCTTGGTACTTACCACACTCTCCTACATCACTGCCTGGCCTTGACATAGTTCTCTTGCAACTATCACAAATTTTATCACTCGGTCGATATGCAGGTTCACTGTAAACGGAGCCATCTCCATGAAATTCTTCCGTATCTCTTACATTACAAAGAGACAGCGACTGAAACTGTGGAGCAATTCTTGCGGCAGGTAAATCATCATTGTCTAACATTTTCCGAGACCCATACAGTTCTGCTAGTCCAAGCATGTCATCGACCCTTGAACGGGAAGACGGCAAACTCTCATGTGGATTAACATCTGCTAGAGCGTATTCGTAGCAAAAGTTTTCAGTAAAAAAACCATAAGTCTGTCTTAGATATGCTTCGTTTCTAATCTGTCTTTCGACTTCACTATATAAAGATAATGTATCTGTAAATGTTGAAGCCACAGTAAGGTTTTCTTGGCTAAGGATTCGCAATGGATGATCTTCAGCATCCTCTTGGTCAGCTTCTAAAAGGTGATTGTCTGTAAAACCCATACAAAGTGCTATGTCTTCTTCGGTTACTTGGAGGCAACTGTCTTGCATAGGAACCGGTTCGTAAGGTTCTTCTATTTCTATTATTTCCAAAATTTCGTCGTCGTCCTCAGCAAGTCTACTTAAACCATGAGAATCAATATCTCTGCTATGATTGGAAACTAATTCATCATCCATTCTCATCCTTTCCTTATATTTACTATCTAAACTTTCCATAGATACTTCTCTACTACTTAAACTACTAGGCTGTATAAGAGGAAGAGCCGGGGGAATTTCTGCTAATTCTTCGCTATCATCATCGTCATCAACTTCATTCTTTACCGGAGCTTTAAAATTGTTCGACTTTTTGGGAGTTTGATTGTCATTTACAGGTGGACCTATATTTTCTTCCTCAATAGCACTCCCTTTAGATCCAGCTTTTAAACCCGTTCTTATAGTAGATTCTTCAACATGAATACGTCTAACTGAGTCCTTTAATAGCGGTTCCATTTTGTGTGTAGCTTCTGGTTCATCTGTAACCTTCAGTGGTAAATTTTTATGATTTGATTGTGCTTTATGATTTGGTGAATTATGTCTTGATTTATGGATTTGTGAGGTTTGATTTTCAACCCATTTTCTAATCATATTTTTCTTATGGTTATCCATGTAACCGTAGCCGATATTTTCATTTCCATGTGCACCAAGAACACCGACTTGAAGTGGTAATTGATTTGGTTGAATTGGCACAGACTCAAATTGCAAGGGTAGTTTTGTTTCTTGCATTGGGCCGTCAATCCAGGTTTCGCGTTGCTTTTCTTGAGTTTCTTTAATAATGTGTCTTACTTCAACTAATTTTGATTTTGATATTCGAGGCCCGTCAATCCACTGTTCATCACTATTACTTTTTGTATCCTCAGTAAATTGTTTTGGACAGGCTTTTTTAACAGGTGTCAATTTTGAAGTTGCTGAATGCACGGGTGATGATTTAGGAGTATGGTTAGAAGATTGCAGTGCTGTTTTCATAGGAGAAGCTTTAGGGGAAGAATGTAATTTATGTACAGGACTTTTTTCTTCAACTACTTTAGATAGCGATGATTTATGTTTATGTTCTAACGCTGAACCTCTTAAAGCTTTACTAAGTACACCTCTGTTGTCGCCGGAGTTCATGTGTGGTATATAAACCGGCGGATGTTCACCATCAGTAGCATCGTCTAATGGTCCAACATAAATGACTGTGTCTGCAGACAGATCACTACTCGAAGGATCGGGTTCACTGCTACTCGGTTTTGATGCATCCTCGCCAGAACTCCCTCCAGACCCTGCATTGTTATTAGCGGAATATTTAATTTTTCTTCTTCGAAGTCTGTGTATTCTTGACGCTAATTGCAACGTGGTTAAAGTATCGGAGTAATTTTGTACGTTTGGTGATACGTGTACAATCATAGCTGTGTGACAGGTCAATGATCCTAGGCATTCTTTTAAGACATGCGTGAGATTGTGATCTCGATACGGCAAATGCCTTTGGCCATTAAATATTGCGAGTAGTATATTTCCTAGACCAGATAGCGGGATTCCTCCGCTAGCTTTTCCTCGTTCTGAGTTTCCTAAATCAATTAAGTGTAGACGACTCCGGCCTCCGGCAACTGCGAACAAATAACTTTTATCAGTGTACTCATTTAATTAATCTTAAACGTGATTGTTAAAAATAATTGTGTTAGACTATTAGTGGTTTTTCCTACAGCCTCCCAAGCAGAGGCATTTATGTGCAGAATTAAATTTTAAATTATGAGCTTTTTGGTGAAGGAAAACGTCACGAGGAAGCCTGCACATATCTGTGTAGCAGTTCAATAATATGTGTGAAGTTCCCAACGAGTTCATCTTATAAGAGCTACTTTTTCTGTTGAGATACGGAAGCATAAAAATTAAAACCGAATAATTTTATTCTATTATTATCGTCCACAACCCACCTGCCCCTTTGCCTCCAACGCTGTACTGGTAGACGTGCAGCGTGTACAGTAGATGGCTGTCCTTCCCCTCCTCCCTTGTCCCGCGGGTCGCAAGCGCAGCGTCCAGGTAGAACGCTGCCTTTTCCGCGCTGTGCACGCGCAGCTCAGACTGGTTCTGCAGGTGCGTGCCAAAGAGAGGGTCGTCTCTTAGATACACGCCTGGAGACTGTTCTGTATCTGTTGCCAATAATAAAATTGATATCAGGCACAAAAAAAAACTATAGTTTGCATCGTAGTTTGCGTCCCGAGGAAAATTATCGAGTAGGACTCCATAGTTTCTTAGTCTTTGGAAACTAAATCAATTACGAAATAACGATACAAAAACGCAGCTTGATCGAATGATCACGAGATTCATTATGGACCCTTGGCATGCCAAATATACAGTTAAATTTGAAAGCAACAGATTAAAGGCGCGACCACACCACCGGTCAAAAAACGGTGACGTTAACAAAATGTATGAAGAAACGGTGAGAAAACGTGAAGCCTACTACACGTCACTGCGTATACGCGGCGGTGTGGTCGAACCTTTGATATGGACGCCAAAGCTTTCTCAGTAAAGAATAAAACACTGACCATTCTGATAAGGCGCTAGCAGATCCCGAATCTGGTTGGTGTTTGTGCAGAGTTCGACCGCTGAAACGCGGACGGAGAAGCGCGTACCGCACTTGTGGCGCTGTTCTGCTATTCCACGGAACAGCCAGGCTATCGCACAGGGGATCGCGCCAAGTGACGCAGCGGCGTCCGGCCGCCCCAACATTGTGAAGGATTTACCTGTGGAACAGTTATCAAGTATTGTAGGTAACTGAGAATGAAGTGTTCAACCCGTAACTCAACGTAAAAAAACTCACATGAAAAAGAAGAGCTCACAGAAGAAGGAGGTAGAGGTCCTTATGTATACCCATTTTGTACCAGAATTTATGTCGCCGCTCGCTGATACTATTACATATAAAAGACGTAGTACTGTTATACAACGGTGGAGCTGATTGCACATCGTACGGATACGAAACATTGATAAGTAAGTTAGAGTAACATTCAGAGTGCATATACCTACGCTCATAGTTGCGGCGACTTAAAGAGTTTACATTGTCCAGCAGTGAACGCTACTTTGATGATTTGATGATAATAATTTGAAATCGTCAAACACCGATGATGAAAGTTTTTGAGCTATAATTTCAGCTCTTGACAACCTTGTAGTGTTTTAAAGAACGCCGTTGCAAAATAAAAATGGTACATACAAGACAGTTTATTAAATCAACGTCCACTTTCCCATTTCCGAAAAGTTTTAGTATTCAAAGCTGGTGACGACAAAGCGGACCGCAAGTTATTTTGCTATTTATCAAGTGAACTATAAAGTGCGGCGCGAACTTTCGCCGACGCCTGCTTCGCTCCGAATTTGCATCGAAATGGGAAAGAGTCTGAGTCTTAATTGAAAGTTTGATAAACGCAGAAGGTGAGAGCGACTTCTTCGTAAATGGCCTTAACTTATATTATTCCGAATGAACTCTGCGAGATGGCATTTTGAAATGTGGACGTTGCACGGTGCCATGGACTGATTATTGTTCAAATTAAGATCTATGTAAATTTTGTACGTTTGTTACAAAGTGGAAGTAAAAATTATGAAAAAAATGAGGAAATAAAAAGATTGCACGAGCCGGTATTTATAAGTTGATGTAAAAATGTTAGTTCTTTATGCGGCGATGTTTCTTTTTTCGTCGACTCAACGGTCCACAGTGATTTACTCGAGCGAATTGGGCCACGATTTTAATGCCCTGTAAATCGTTTCTGCCAGTTATTCTCAGTAATCCAGCTCAGGATAATAATCCGAAGGAACAATAAGATGGCTTATATTTTCATTACGGCGATAATTCAGAACGAGGTAAAGTAACAAGCCTCTTCTTACCCCTACCTCGAGGATTATGGTTTTAAATGCAAATTGAATGAAAGCTCCGCCAAATGAAACTTCACCGGAAGCCAGATCCCACTAAAACCGAGCTTAGCGGAACATGCCGCTTATTTTGGGGATTCTCAAACTGAGTGAATAATTTCTCATCTTGTTTTAATTACGCCACGTTATTTCAACGTTCCCGCGCCGATATATACCGCTGTGGTTAGATGGGAAGAAAATATTATTTATTGATACGTATTCATGTATATTACATTTATATTACATTTGAAATTTGCCATGAGCTTTTCGGTGAAGGAAAACATCGTGAGGAAACCTGCACACATCTGCGAAGAAATTCAATGGTGTGAGTTAAGTTCCCAATCCGCACTGGGCGCGCGTGGGAACTATAGCCCAAACCCTCCAATACACGGAGGAGGCCTATGCCATGAGGCACGCCGAATTGCGCGACAATTTAATAAATGGGCATTTTCAAAAAAACGTGTACCCTTTTTCCAACAAAATCACCTTAATTTCCCATACAACTTTTTCGTGTCAGTTTTGTGACGACCCACATAAATCGTATGAAAATAGTGTCACAAAACTGACAAAAAAACCGAAGGACACTTTTTTTCTTTACAGAAATGAATAGTGCTAATAATTCTGATTGAGAAAAACCCAAAATGTTTTTATTTTGGAAAAAAAGTCAAGGGTAGGTACACGTTTTTTTTAAAATGCCCAAATAACAACAACAACAACATATAAAATTGAATTGAAATTGTAGCGAATTCGGAGTAAAAAGGCTTATAAATAAATAAATAAATTCATGTAACTTACTTACCGACTATATACTTAATTAATGTTATCTACTTCTATTGACAAACAGACTGGGGCTGGCTTATTGTTTCATCTGTTTCAATATTTTGTAATGGTTGAATATGGACACGAAACCAAAAATGTTGCGTATTAAATACTGCAGTTTTTTACTCCTGATGAAAGAGCTAACGGAACAGGAATAAAATAATACTTCTCACTGTGATCAGTTAAACCGATTATGATGTAACAATCCACATGGGTATAGAGCTATTTTATGTTAAGCTTATTAAAGACGACAGTGCCAGACGCAAGGTTTATACACCCAGCGATAAGAATGCAAAAGGGGTTTATAACCATTTTACCGAAAGTGCGAATGCGTTAGATAGATAGGTATGTATTAAAATTTATAGGTATGCCTTCTACTCTGAATAATTGCTTACTAAAAGTACAAGAAATCAGTAATCTTGAAATTGCTGTATCTGTTTTGTTAGAATAAAATCGCATTGCGAGAAAATGAAATAATAGAAAAAATTAAATATTTTATTGAATCAGGCGTTACTTTGCGGAGGTCCATTTCAATGAACACAAAATATTTACCTTGCTACTCCGCTACTTACGTGCAAGTTAACCAAGCCTGTGCGAAATATATACGTTTTGCATGCGTCACGTCGTCGTCGGAGTACGACGTTGGTTCGCATGTGCATCGGTTGTGCTCTAACTTTGAGAATGATCCCATAGAGGGATCGAAACGCGCGTCAGTGTTTGTGTGGTGTTAGGATTAATTAAGTTTGTGGGATTTGTGTGCGTTTTGTGTGGTAGTAGTGGTGGGAGGGCTTGCATGCAAAACGTATATATTTCGCACAGGCTTGGTTAACTTGCACGTAAGTAGCGGAGTAGCAAGGTAAATATTTTGTGTTCATAGAAAAAATTAAAAAAAACAAGTGTGTTCGGAGTTTTAGGCACACAATAATGCTTTGACGCAAAAATATACTGGAATGTGTTCGCGTTTATGTCTTATTTGCAATAAGCAAACGGCAGCGCCTCTGGCGGCTGATATCGGCAACAAACTGTTTTCATAGTCTCATCTTCTCTTGGCCGTGTCCGGCTACAGCGACTGGTTCCTAACGCTGAGAGCGTCGTTGATGCGCTCTCAGGTGACTGACGTACCGATTTTTGCAGTGAATGCGCGGCCGCACTCACCACAAGTTAGTCAGCACCCCTCCGACGTAATTATGGTAAATATAGTGTTCATAGTAATTGCCACTTAAACGCAAACACGTTTAAGACGTTTGAAACATCATAAAAACTTGCACTAAGATAGAAAACTATTTAATAGTGGAGCAACATTACCTAGGCCTGCGTGTCCAAAGCAGAAGAGGCAGCCGTCTGTCCCGTTGATAACTGCGTGAATGACATCTGTCAGAGCGCTCGAACATATCTCCGTCTGTAAAAACAAACCGTTTTAGACTCTTAAGGGTGCGACCAAACCGCCGCGTATACGCAGTGACGTGTCGTATGCGTCACGTTTTCTCACCGTTTTGTTCATACATTTTGTTGCGATTCCGTAACGTCACCGTTTTTTAAGAGGCGGTGTGGTCGCTCCCTAAATCTGAACGCCTCAGGGGCCTTACCACGACGTCTTAATGCCATTCAGTTTAGATTCACTCGCTGTCAGATCCATACTAAAAATGACAGCTAAAACTGAGTCGGAATTAAGACGTCATGGTAAGGCCCCAGTTCAGATTGTGTGTTAGTTATTACGATAATTATTTAATGTCGGCTAGATAGGTACTAAGCCGAGTTACTTTCGATGCGATTCGCTTTCGTTTGCGGCTTTGTTTCCTTTGTGAAAGTACCTTTATTGTGTGATTTTCGAATACCTGTCCTTAGTGCTCGGCCATATGAAAAGTTTAGCTCCTAGTCTTGGAACCAAGTATATTGATATTTCAGAGAGTCAGTCAGCTTCTTCTTTTATATATAAACAGATAAGTAACTAGCTTAATATTTGTAGTGTTAATTATTGGGTAGTGTTTATTGATGAAAATTTAAGCTAGATAGAAGCCTACATTTTTACTGTATCTTCAAGTAACTCTACAGCATGTCACCCATGCATCGTAGGTATCATGAAATCAAGCCACATGAAACACTTTCTTTACAAGTTTTTCTTTGCTAGCAAAGTCACAGTAACTGGTCTATGTAAGTAACAAAGGCTTTACTATCTGTTCGCATAAACATATTTAATAGCAACACCTCTAAAATTGATTGTTTGCGTTGACCTAACATTAAATGGAACATCTAAAACTTCGCAGCGGTAGCGTTAGAGGTAATGCATTGAATAATTTAAGCAAATCTGCCACTTACATGGTGTTTACGTTGCAAAGCCCGGCTGAGCCGTGGCACACCTCGGCGGCCCTCGGAAAACCTCGGGAAGCCTCGGCCGGGCTCGTGTTTTCTTTCGGCTCGAGATAATTAAAAGGGCTCAAGGTACGCGGCGAGATTACGTCACGACCCGCCATATTGCGTCGAGGTTCCCATATTGCAAGCAATGTTGCCATATCACGTTATTAAATACCACAAAATTTTGAGTAAGTCATTAAATTGTTGGAACTATACATAAATAGCTTAGCTTGTAGCCATTAGTCTACACTAATTTTATAAAGAGCAAAGATTTGATTGTTTGTTTGCGTTAAATAGGCTCCAAAACTATCGGAACGATTTGAAAAATTCTTTCACCATGAGAATCCTACATTATGCCTATATTTAATTCTGCGTGGACAAAGTCGCGGACAACGGCTAGTGATTATTAAAGTGAACAGGTATTCTGATGTCGAAAATAGTTTATGGCAGATTCTGTGATAAATTTAGTCCGAGATGGTCATTTGGTGAATTGGCTTTAAGATATTGGTGTTAAATTACTCAAAGAATAATATTTATTACATAACGTAAATAATATATTTCGTAGAAAAGAATTCATACCTTCCATAAACACGGGCGGATTTGGTGCCTTACATAATTTTTACTCGATTTACAACATTATAGTCTAACTTTAATACAATAACTCCCTAAGTTTACATAGCAGTAAACGATTAAAATATATTTATGTTAAAGTTGAATAAATACTAACACTGTTAATGTTTGAAAATGTAAATTTTGTTAAACACAACCTTTACTATAATTCCCATTAATTTGTTAAATTCTTTCACGGCAACCCCACTTGAAGAGCTCATTTGGCGTGGATATTGAAATTGTTGTGAATGAAAATTTTAATGGGCCCTCCGCTGTTAATTGAGAGCGTTTAGATCCTCCCCGAGAGGGAAGTTAATTATTTAAAAAATCCGAAATTTTTATTAAGAGGCGTTTCATTGAGTTACAGAAAATTGAGTTATTTCGGACATATATTTAAAAATAAGGACTAGCGAGATAAAAAAAAGTGCATTGGTAATGAAAAGCGGCAACTTATATATGTCTGTTAAGAATCGTTTAAAAATTAATTATAATTTTTAATCCTAATTTCTCATTTACACATTTATTAAAATTATATAATCATATTTCTTAAAAGCTAATTAAATTTAGTTAAAGAAAGATTAATATTAAAATTGTAAATCAAATTAAATCAACCTAACTGCAATTATATACTTACTCGATTTAGTTAAATGGAGTGCTTATGTAAATATTTTATAATAGCAACATTACATGTCAAAAAGTCATTGGTCATTCTTCTCTAGCGATTCAACACTGAAATTCATAACGACTGTAACGATCTTGTAATTTATTTCCGAATTATACCAGCTAAAATCTACAGTCCACTTTTTATTGAAGACCACATCCTGAAGAAACTCGAACCAAGAAGTTTAGGAAATTTACAATGTCTATTTTGATGTCAGTACTCTATTCTATAATCGTCAAGTTTTTTTTTTATAACGAGATATCCGCAACATACCGATATCCGCATCACAGAAGTGTTGCCAGGGGACTAAGATAGAATATCTCATGTGCCAGTAATTTCACTGGCGGTCCCACTCTGCACGCCGAAACACAGCAAAGCCAGCACTGCTGCTTGACTGCAGGATTAGTAGGTAAAATATTGGTAGCGAGTACATAAATCACGCCTTCATCCTTTACAGGGTAGACAGAGAGCCTAAGGTAACAAGACCTTAAGGCCACGTTTAGCATGATCGTGGGCGTATAGGTGGAAAGGGGAATCAAAATAGTGATGGGTTGCTAGCCACATCGGCTATAAACATGATTCCTAAGATTTTCACCCATTCCCTCGATGGGCTTTTACCATCTGCGCGGGAAGAGAAGCAACTACTACATTCTATGTTTTTTCTTTGCTCCCAGATCAGCATTAGTACATCAATTAGCATTTTATACATTTTGACAATGTCTAGCCTTAACGCCTATAATGACCATAAATTTTAATTACTAAAAAATGTAAAATAATATTTCGTAGATGCTCTACGTGTGTCGTAGAGGCGATGCCTGTAACGGGCTACTGCGACTATACAGCACAACTACGCAACGACTGTACGATTAAGCATTTATTTACTTACTTACTATAATTGTAACAATCCTTCGCGTAGGTTTCCTCACTAGTGAGGGTCAAGATCATCTCGGAAATACTTTTTTGCGCATTATTTGCCGCCTTCTGCCCCTATTCGTGATCACGGTGCAAGCAACTGCGTAGAAATATCGGGGAAGGTAAACCGTACTCTATACCATTGCTGTTTACTATTTCATGTTGTTTTTAGGGTTCCGCACCTCAAGCGGAACCCTTATAGGATCACTTTGTTGTCCACCCGTCTATCAAGACCCTTTTTCTCAGGAACGCGTGGCGGTATCAAGCTGAAATTTATATCAAATACTCAGGTCTACTGTACCTTGGAGCTGTGAAAAAATCAAACTTCTAAACCAACGCAATCAAGAGATACAGTCGTTTATGCCGCAAATTTCCGCAATTTTCGAAACTCGCAAGGGAATCAAAACCTACAGGGTGCTTCCCGTGAAGAATCTTGAAATTTGATACAACGCAACGTCTTATAGCACAGATAAAGGAAAAATTGCGAAAACCGTAAATTTTTACAGGTTTGTACGGAACCCTCGGTGCGCGAGTCCGACTCGCACTTGGCCGGTTTTTTTAAATTTATTTTGGTAATTACAGAATATTAACTGATGTATAACAGATATAGGATGTACTGTAATGATGACTTTAAAATATCTATGTAAATAAATTATTAATAGTATTTTATGCAACAGTTGTATAAGAGGGGTCAAAAAAACGAGTGGTGTGGGTTACGATGTGAGCGTAGCGAACATCGTAAGAAAAGACACCACGAGCATTTTTTGACTTATTTATACAACGTTGCATACAATACTTTTTCTACGACTTCATTAAAATTATCATCATCGTCGTCATCACATCATCAGCATTTGAAAGGTGTTCAGCGTTGGGCGTAGGCCTATGTACTGTTAAGTAAAACATAAATAATACCAAACTCGGGCTCAGAGCAACCAAATTACCTGAAAATGATACCTAATCACCATTTTTGTGTCAAGTATCAAAATGACATCCGCCATCTTGGATCCTAAAAAATCTGCCAAATTCGCGATCAGAGCCACCAAATTACCCGAAAACGACATCCATGAACATTTTTGTGTCAAAAGTGTCAAAATGTCATCCGCCATCTTGGATCCAAATTTTTTTTGCAAAATTCGTGCACAGAGCCACCAAATTACTCGAAAACGACACCCATGAACATTTTTGTGTCAAAAGTGTCAAAATGTCATCCGCCATCTTGGATCCAAAAAATTATACAAAATTCGTGCTCAGAGCCACCAAATTACTCGAAAACGACACCCATGAACATTTTTGAGGCAAAGGTGTTAAAATGTCATCCGCCATCTTGGATCCAAAAATTTTGCCAATTTCGTGATAAGATCCACCAAATTACCCGAAAACGACAACCATCAACATTTTAATGTCAAGTGTCAAATTATGTCAGTCAAATTGAAATATTGTACACACTTGGGCAGTGGTGATCGCTTACCATCAGGTGACCCACTTGCTCGTTTGCCTTCCTATTCACATAAAAAACTTTTTTATTTTTGTTTGCTTTCTAAATTGCTAACACCGTATTTTGTCCTAAACGCCTGAATGGTTTCTGGCCTTAGTCCTGACGGACAAATTAAAAAAAAACAACTCGACTATAATGTTAGAAAGCTACTGTAATATGAATATTATAGTAGAGTTGCGGGCCATAGAGCATAGACTAGTCTCCAGTATATTTTGAGTATCATTATATTGGTGTTGGTGACCCTTTAACTGTCAAATAAAAGTACTGGAGTAGGAAAAAGTATAAATTTGGTACGAAGCTACCGTCTTATAGCACAGATAAAGGAAAAATTGCGAAAACCGTAAATTTTCTACAGGTTTGTACGGAACCCTCGGTTCGCGAGTCCGACTCGCACTTGGCCGGTTTTTTATTTATTTATTTTGGTAATTACAAAATATTAACTGATGTACTGTAATGATGACTTTAATATATCTATGTAAATCCATTATTAAACCAACTGACCGTCCACTAAGCCATCTCAGGTCAGTCCTGAGATGTTAAGCCGCCGTCGGCCCCGCTGTCGTTGTCGGCTGAAATATGGCATACCGTTGTACCGGCAGAATGAAAAGTCAAACTAACAGAATTTCTAAGACAGGAAAATTCCGCCGGGAACAGTAATCCCGGATTATAATTTAGTATTTGGTAAGCGCGCGACACGTATTATCGAGAACCTGGGTATGATTCCCAGTGGCAACTATTCATTCCTTTTATTTTTATAATTAGGTGTGTTTAATTTAGAATTCTAGTCAAAAAAAAATTGTGTAGGTGAAGTCAAAGTCATCATTGGCATCAATATACAGTACGTAAACTAACTAAAACCATACCTTTAAACCCTTTAACGGCCAAGTCGTGATTAGTACTACACAACAGTTTGTTATTAATAATTATTGATTTTGTACGCACTTAATCCGTAAGTCGCTCATAACAGAATTTTGTTATCATCCTATATGTAACTAATTTTTCAATTTTTTTTAAACAAGAACTGCTGTATATATATTACTACACTCGACTTTTGGTTTTGTTAATTTACATACTGTACTACGAAGTCGCAATATATAGGTACACACTACACATACCTTATTACAGTGGGGAAAAGGTATTTAATATTTTTGCAACTGCTCGGATTTTTGATCTCGAATGTACGGTAAGTCCTAATAATTATATTAGTCATAGGAATATAGTTTCCTAAATATTCCATGTAAAAAGTATAATTTCGGTATTTTCTATACAAATGAGCCCCAACTACAATGAAATTACACTATATATACTACAATTTACCTGTTAGGTAATTAATTTTGATATTAAGATTGATTTAAGTGAAGTAAGGTTACCTACCGGTCTAATTGCCATTATGACTCATTATATTACAAACACACATCATAATCATTACAAACAAACCTTAACGTTCATTACCGCATATCCGCATAATGGTACTAAACTCTAATATGTACAAATGTAATTCCAATACACATTTAAGCCAGTGCCTAACGCTAGATAAAGGGGATTACACACTATTAATGGCTGCGGAACGCGGTGTTAGTGCGGAAATTTATGCGCAAAGCGTAATTAGGTGCAGGTGAGGTAATTTCGGTGGTCTTTTATACGAGACGATAGAAGGCTCAAAATAATAACGCATCTAGCGGTAGCTACGAACGGTACGGTACGGATGAAATGGTAGCTGAAATGCGAACCGCTGTATAACTAATGTAAAAAGAAACAAAACCAAGGCAAATAGAAATACTTAGTCTAATTTCAACGTACCTCGTATGAACGTTTTGACATAGTAGGTATAGACCAGACATTATTACGTATCACGCTCGCAATCGCCATCGTGTTTATTTTGACAGTTCTTGTATGAATGTGACAGCTAGCTGATTCCGATGCCAACTGTCAGCCCATACATGAACTGTCAAAATGAACACGATTACGATTGCGAGCGAGTTACGTAAAGAGCTAGCAGGGGCGGCCAATTTGATTAGACCCAAGGTCTCCTGTTTATTAACAAAACCCTGCGCGATCTACCAATTACATACTTCATGAAACCTTAAATGAAACGCGTTGCGCAGTCTGGTCTACGTATTAATATTATTTGCCTTGCCACGATCGACTGGACGAACAGTCGCGATCGACCGGTCGATCGCGATCGACCTGTTGGCCACCCCTGGTATAGACCCATTAACGTATGAGTCGAAGTTACACACACACAAACGCGCTGTTTGTACGCAGTCACTAAATAAATTCTCTTCCCGTCTCACCCATATTTAGCCTCCCATATCGCGTAATACCTGCCTCATACACAGAATTTTAATATTCGCGAAAATTCCTATCATTTTTTAAACGCTACTGCGATCACAGAAAAGTACGCAAAACTTGCTTGAACGTTGTACGTTCGCTTAACTATTTAAACATGTGCATTCCCTGAGCGCCCGAACAGACATTTTTAGCGTATGAAACTCAACTGGGATGCAGAAAGCGAGACGGCGGTTTTATATCGAGCCACAGAGAGCTATGAGAGGTATAATGCTCGTATAATCTACTAACTAACACGCCATATTAAAAGAAGAGTCTAGACTCATTGACTGATCATTGTTGAAAATATTGTTGAAATTTTGTATAAAGGTAGCCTTTGTGACGTAAAATGGTATCTCAGGGTTAGCGGTTAAGTTAAAAGTTTTTTCAGATTTTTCAAATCATCATCATCATCATCATCAGCCTGAAGACATCCACTGTTGTACAAAGGCCTCCCCCTTAGCACACCATAATGAACGACAATTCCCCACCTGCATCTACCAGTTTCCCCAAACTCTCACGATGTTATCGGTCCAACACTGCGTCTTCCGGTTCATGGTCGCCACTCGAGAACTTTTCTCCCTCAACGGTAGTCTGTTCTACGAACAATGTGGCCTACCCATTGCCACTTCAACGTACATACTCATCGAGCTTCAAGGTTTCTTAATTGTGATCACAAATGTTTCCATACATTGGTCAACAGTCAAAGTGTACGGTGTGAAAGGGGTGACTTAATTTGGAATCCTAATTTAAGACGGAAAGTCTTAACAGGGGCGTCCAATAAAACTAACCCAACCTCCTACTGAAATATTCCAGAACAGTCCTACAACGCCTTACAATACAAAGCTATGATGATATAAATACTCAGCGGATAAAAATGTGGCCCTCAAAAGTATGCAATATAGGTACAGTACCCGGCCATAAAGATTGCACTTCGGTCTTTGGAAAGAGACACTGGCGTCACGTAAGTTAGAGCAAGACAACGCTCTACGAAGCCGAAATTAGCGAGAAGACCTATGTGCAATCTTTATGGCCGGGTACTGTCATTTTGTACGGGAGACCGGACCAAATTTTGTGCCACTGAGTAGATAAGTATATTCGGTTTTAGCACCTGCGAATCATCCTGCGAAAAGATAGCGTCGAAAGCGAACATCTTCGGCGCGGCGACGCCGACCTTCCTGTCCTCGGGTGGCGCGGCAGCCCCGGCCACATTCTCACAGAGGCTCACTTGCTTCTTGCGTTTGTCCAACGAGAATGTCTGGGTCCCGCTTGTGAACGGCCCCTCGCCGGACGCACCGACCCGTAGCATTACTTTCACCTGAAACAAACATAAAAGTAATTATTAATAGGGGTTTGGAATCCCTAGAGCCCCATAGATTTAGAGCATTCTGGACCACTATGGAGTTGGCAAGTGCGATATGAATACAGGAGTCTGCGGCTGCTCTTATAATTCGTTATTAAAGAATTAAAAATAAACAACGCGTGGATTTGGATGTATAGATTCACATTGATTTGAGAATTATCATGTAAGTATATATTGTTTATTTATGTACCTATATTGATTAAATTTATGTAATTAAGTATTGTGCTTTGAACGGAAGCGACCTGCCTCCATGTTTAGTAAAAGATTAGTTACGATTTGCTTTTGGATGAAACAAATTTTTGGTCAAAATTACATTTTTAAAACAAGTTTTTTTGCTATTTTTTCTTGCACTTGCATTATTATCCATCTTCGTAATTTAAACCGCAAGTCTATTCGAACGACAGAATTGGGACTAAAAGATTTCATTTACAAACGTACAGACAAGCACCAGTAAAGATAACACTAAGCAAAAACGAGTAAACGTGGTCTATCTGCCACTAAGAAACACTAATGATCCGTTACGTGGCAAACATTTCGATACACTTTTAATTTTAAATAACCATGAGTTGTCTTCCCGCCATACTGTATTGTAAACTAATAAACAGGGTCCCGTGACCCACATAGGACTGACAAGCGTGCGTGAGCCCCACGGAACCAATATTTGCCCTCGCTAGCAAATATTTCCTTAAGGTCTGCGTGCCTTTTCACCCCTGTCTTATAAACAAAGAATTATTTTTCTCCAGAAGGTAAACCAGTTGCTATTAATTTTCAGAAGGAGACGAGATGACACACCGGTGCTATGAATAAATTTTACCAAAGAGTTATTGGTATCACGTTTTCACGCACCTCAACTATCAGATCTATAAATTAAAGTAAAACTTTTAAGTTAAACCCAAAATAAAGAGCACAAAATAAAATAATAAAAAGTGTTTAAGCATTATTTTGTCACTAGCTGTTGCTAGCGACTTCGTCTACAAAGAATTCGTTTATCGCTATCCCGCGGGAACTAAGCAATTTTCCGGGATAAAAAATAGCCTATGTGCTATTCCAGACTTTTCTCTATCTATGTACCAAGTTTCATCCAGATCCGTTGGGCCATTCTGGCGTGATTGAGTAACAAACAAACATCCATCCATCCATCCATCCATCCATCCATACTTTCGCATTTATAATATTAGTTAGAAGTTAGATTAGATTCTTTGCAGTTTTTTTAAATGTTTGATTTAATTGCGATAAGTTAATTTGCTTACTGAGAACCGAAATTAGATTAAATTTCTTACGTCATAGTCGATAATCCAACATCAATCAAAGATCATAAAAATCTATGCAGACATTTCTTATGGTATGGTATGGTATGGTGTAATTGACACTTAGTAGTTTGTTTTATATAAAGTGCTGAAGAAGATAAAAGTAATGTAGGTATCTAATCGTATTAATCATAAGGGTCCCGTTTTTGGTCCTCTATATATTTAAAAAAATCCATATTGTTTCATAGTAAGGTACACAACATACCAAAATCTCAGGTAAAATTCAATGCATCAACTTGTGACATGAATTTAGTTGATGTCAGTTAGCGAGAGCAATAACGCGCGGGTTGTCTCGCAAATCACTATCCAAGTAATTAGTCTCGAATTAATTACTTACGTCGAGATGTCGACTTGAATCACTAAGTATTGTGGCTGAGTGAATTAGGGGCTGGTGCACACCAACGGCTTTTACAGTCAACTTATATGCCTTCACTTTCGCGTCAAATTAAGTAATCTGGTCACGCTACTACAGTGCTTCTAGTTTTTTAGGGCCACTTGCACGGACCAGGGTTAACGACTTAACCCCGTGTTAGATGCTAACCCGGGGCTAAGTAGTGTCAAAATGTATGGAACTGTCAAACCTAACCCCGAGTTAGCGATTCAATTTTTTAACTCTGAACTGTACAAGTGGGCGTTAATGTGTTTGACAGTTGCCGTGTTTCGAACAAACATGAATGAAAAAGTACATTATTGGAGATAAGAGCGAGTGGTTTGGACAGAGTGGTGGCTTTAACATTATTTTTTCATTCATGATTATTCAAAACACGGGAACTGTCAAACACATTAAGAAATTAGACATTAAAGTCTACACATGTGATTGATTATCTTATTTATTTATTTACTAGTTGTTGTCCGCAACATTGTCTGCGGAAAATTCGTCTGCGCGTGTCCGCGGAACTATACAATTTTTTAGGATGAAATCTATCCTATGTCCTCCCTAGGGTTTCAAGATCTGAGGTTTCAAGTCTGTAGTAATACCACCAAAACCGACTATAGCAAACACAATCTCAGGTGCAAGCTTTACACTGGCGAGCGAACTGTCATTGTAAAGCCTCTTCCACACGGACGGACTGTCGACGCGCGATACCGCGCGGTCCGTCAGTCACCGGGCTTAGGCATCCGGCTATCGCAGTCGACGAATCATATGCTCCATTGAATTTGAATCCACTTGCTAATTGAAAACGATATTTTCGACAGCTTGTTACTTTTGTTATGCCATTGCTGTTTTCGATACTTTGTGGGTAGGTTGTCTGTTCATAAATTTTCTCAATAAAAGAGTGTGTTTTAGTGAGATTCATTGAAATGAATCCAGAGAAGTTGGGAGATTAATTGGAATTATCGATATGGTGTACTATGTGACTTTATTACTTCTAATAATATGAGATTCTACTTTTACTCATTAAATGTTTTTATGTCCAATCGTGGCGTGTCTCCGGCAACAAAGCTATTTTGAAATGGTTGTTTTTTTTATAAACCTGTGCTCTCTTGCTACTGCTCAATTGTTGGCGTTCTTAAGAATAATGAAATCGTACATTATCATCATGTGTGTGTGTGTGTGTGTGTGTGTGTGTGTGTGTGTGTGTTCGTTTCGCTGCCGCCGGGGCGAGCGCTCTCTGATGAAGGACTACGGAATAGTCCGAAACAATTGTCGGAGCATTCCTTCGGCTTTTATACGTGAGTTATCCGGTTTGTTGTAATTAGTGTGAGTCTCACGGTAGTTTCATGTTGAAAGATAACTAGATGCTATTGTCCGGGATAAAAAGTAGCCTATGTTTTAATCTAGGGTACCAGCTACCTTCGTTCCAAATTTTATCCAAATCCGTCCAGTCGTTTCAGCGTGAAGAAGGAACAAACATACACACTCACTCACTCACATCGTCACATCGTCACAAACTTTCGCATTTATAATATTAGTAGGATTAGTAGGATTGTGTCAACCTCCCGTAGGCATAATGGCGATATAGTCCCAGCCAAAAGCCAATTTCAAAACAAATATATGTATTTCGAGGTACATAGGCATCAAATTAAATTTTCCTGTTAAACATGTTAAATCGCTGTTCGTCCGTCTGCCGATGTATCAGCCGTTGATGGGTAAATCCGTAAATCCTGACTGGCGTACGGTCGCCCGCCGCTGGTATCGCTTGGACGCACGCGTCTCTCGTGTGCAACTGTCTTTACGTTTTTAAGCGAATTTCAATAATTTCGCTTCGAATGAAAGTCTTATCTGGTTTGATAATTTTCTACTTCACATTGCAGTCTTAATTTGAGCCGTTTGAATGCAAAACCAAAGATGTATTGTGGTCATGGTATTATTTAGAATTAGTGTCTTCAGTTATTTAACTGTATTAATTTGAGTATCATCGGATCGAGGTATTCTCTGACACAACTTAAATAAATATAATTGAGTATCCGATGAATACCTAAAACTACAAATTTAAACTTTAAACGAATAATAATATATGTATATATTTTTCACAGTCATACTAAGTATTCTGGTATTTCCTATTCAACATAAACGTGTGGCAATCCTTAAATGCATAACACAGGTAAATTCCATTACGAGATGGCTCAGCATCTTAAATTATTCCGTGACAGGGATGACAAAAAGCCCCTGTCTTGAGGAAAAAACAAATCTTGTTGTCAACAAGCAAAATGGCTCGTCAGAGCGGCCATATTGCTTTCATCTTTAACAAGGAGCCTTAACATTTTGACTGTGTACAAAGATTAATAAGGTTGTCTTGTGTTTTTATAAATATGAATTCAACAGCAACCCCACAGTGTGTAAGTAATCAACTTATATCTATGTATGTAATAAAAATTGACGATTTGACTAGAGAGTGATTAGATAATTTAAATGAGCTTGTTGTGAAAAGAGGCTATTATCCATACAATCATAGCTGGGTGGAAGTGCTCAAAATACAATTATTTTTAGCCTTTGCCAAGTGCAAATAGTAGTAGAAGCTGTTTAGTAAAAAAGCAACTCAGTACGTGATAATATATGTAAATAAGTTAAAGTGCGGCGACTGACACCATTATGATGAAAAAGGAAATATTTTCATTTTCATACAGAAGGTTGCTGCTTTTTCTTTTCAGTAGGAGACGAAACTCTGGTTATGTGAATCAAATTTACCAAGGAGTTATTTTTTATTATTATTTAATGGATAGCGATTTGGTCTCATTGCTCTGGATTCATGAGACAGACCCAGTCCCATTTGAGCCTACAGTAACTAGTTGTGAAAGTCTTTCTAAAAATTCTATTGCCTATCGCACCGCATCGCATCTTTCATTCACGTATAGTTAATATCATGTTCTTACGTCACAAAATAAAATATCCCTCGGTAGTAAAGGTTCGTGGCCGTCAGATGTCTCCAACAACAACGCGACAACTTTCAATGACAAGTGGGAATTCTGTTTAAGTACATTACAAGTAATTATCACTACATACTTATACGTAGGTATGAGAAGAAAAATACTGGCTTTCTCGTGTGAAGTTTTTATTTTAATTTGTTTTTATAAATTAAGGAATAATTCCGTGCATGGCGTGAAGAACTTGATAAGTCTAAAATGGCAATTTTACAGGGCGGCGATTTTAAAGTTTGGAATTTTCTCCAAAATCCGTTTTTATCTTGAATTCGTCTCTATAGCTTGATTTATGGATAATTTTGTGCTATCTTTTCACTGGTTTTACGTAATTTGGTAAAATCATTATATTTTGTGAGATATTAGACTTATCAACTTGTTCACCAAAGACTTATCTAGTTATTCCCCATACATTAGCACTCAATTCAGTGAAAACGTTGTTTAATTTAATTCCTAAAAATAGGTTTTTAAGTGCAACTGAAATGTTTAAATTGAGTTAAGGGTAACTTTGTGCGCTTTTTCAATTTAATATATTTGTTTCTTTCTAATCATCACATTATTCATAATAATCGACTTATCAACTTGTTCACCGACGACTTATCAACTTATTCACTATAGAGTTAGAGAGTAAGGGTATCAATAAATTGTAATATCGTTTGTAACCGGTTTCTCTTTGTCACATATTTTTTTTTTATTGGTCATTATCATTAATAATTAATATTAATAATATTTTTCCTTTCATAACACTGGAATTCGTGAAATCTTAAAAAAAAAACTTATTGTTTCGGAAATAATACGCTTTATGAGTTATGAGTAACGAAAATTTATGTCAAACTATTCATTCGGAACGGAACTTAAATTATATGAGACAAAATAAAGACCCAAATTGATAAAACATCATACCACAATTTTTTCTACCGTAGATTCTGATCTTGTCGTTGATAATCGAGATATTAGATAACTAGAAGACGCATGAAAATTAATCAAATTACATTAATTCCACAGCATATCGTCGGCTGTAGGTCTAATTGGCGTAACTGACAAAATACGCAAAATGAGTTGAGTATACAGTTTTGTTCAGAATTTTCCGCTCTTTCGAATGGTATTATTGAAAAAATTCTAGCTTTAAAAAAATGTCCCTTACTCTAATTTTTTTCAAGGGGTTCTTGTCGGATCAGCCTCACAAAAACAGTGTATCTGAAAAAATATTAAATATAGCAACAAAAAATGGTGTATTTACCGCCGCCAACCCACTTTGAATAAAGTAAGGATCTTTTCAATCAAAGAATTACCCTTACATGGTTAATTATCGAAGAGAAACATAATAAAACTTGCCTTACACTAATGTCTCAGTTATTAAAAAAAATACGCATCGCTTTTACATCAAACGGACTGCAAGTGTTTCGAAATATTTGTCCCTTACGCCGATTTGCATTCCCATACTTTAAGCAGAGCTAACGTTACACCAATTTGATTCGAATTATATTTTAGTTTATTGTCTGTTACGCTAATTTGATGCGAATTGTATTTAGTTTTATTTTACGTTAAACCAATTTGATTGTGAAACTAATGAATATTTTATCCGTTACCTTTATTTACAAGCACATCATACTTCATAACACAAGATAAGAGCGGACGTGCTTACATTATTGTTATTCTTTTCTATCCCACAACGTCTTTTGAGTGTGAAAGAGAGGATGCGACACACAGCACACGTGCATCAAAACAAAGCTCTGTAATTCGTTAAGCTCAGTGCACGTTCACCTGTCGTTTGGTTTATTAACTACAACCTACCTTCTTACGACATCATGCACGGAAAAAAATTACTTAACGATATCTAAATATTTTTTCTGTATTCGTTATCGTTAAGACCTTTCTGATGAAACAATAGGTATTAAACAAAATAAAAATAAACAAAACGGGGGCGAAGCCTCGGACAACAGCAAGTCAATATAAGAATGTTACTTGTGTGTACAAATTTATAGTGCAAAAATATCGGTCACCGGAACACTCGATGGATGATCACATTGATAGAATTGTAATTAATGTAAATGAAAGCACTGACGAATCTAACGATAATATGTCTGACCGTGACTCAGATTATGAAATGGAAAATTTTGAAAATATCGATCCAAATAATCCAGTAGATAAAATAACAATGTAAAGTACCTATAAGTATACTAACGGGCCTAGTATGAAAACCTTCATGTCGTTTGCATCCCTCTCAAATGCATATTTACTTACATACAAATTTTCATAGTAGCCCCATAAGTAGATGTTGTTTATAAGTAGGCAGGTATTGAGTTTTATTCTTGTAAAAATTTCCCAATAAGCTTTATTTTGTTCCATACTTACTTTGTTTTAAAGTGAAGATAAAATGCTTTGATTATAATTTGTTTATAATTATACTTATTATAATTATACTTATGACAATAGAATATTCGCGGGTGGTAGGGTCTTGTGCAAGGTCCGTCCGGATCGCTACTACCATCTTACTCGCTAATCCTGTCGCTAAGCAGCAGTGCTTGCACTACTGTGTTCCAGTGTGGAGAGTAAGACAGCCGGGGAAATTACGGGCACAAGAGGCATTTCATCTAAGTCCTCTAGGTTGGCAACGCATCTGCAATCTCTCCGGGGTTGCGGGTGTCTATGGGCAGTGGTGATTGCTTACCATCAGGTGACCCACTTGCTCGTTTGCCTTCCTATTTACATAAAAAAAAGTTCGAAGTTACTGAATGTGTTGTAACATCTCTATATTATACAATAACATTTTTCACTTTGACATCACTTCATCACTACATAGTATAAAACAAAGTCGCTTTCTCTGTCCCTATATACCTATGTCCCTATGTCCCTATGTATGCTTAAATCTTTAAAATTACGCAACGGATTTTGATGCAGCTTTTTTTTAATAGATAGAGTGAATCAAACAGTAAAGTTCCATATTAATGGATATGAAAACGTCACTCATTTAATAAAATCATTGATTGACAGTTCGGGTGACATCGTATTTCAATTGAGATCAGAGTTTTCTACTTCGCTACATCTCACTACATCCGTATTGTTGATCAATAGATAGTAGGTAAAAAATATTTACCGCCAATGATGCGGTATGGGTAAATTATTTATACATATTGTTTTATTTGATAACAATAAAAATAATAATAAATTGTTTTATTCCAATCAATAGCAGTCAACTCTTACAATATACAAACAATAATATTGCACGTAAGGGGCAAAAACAACCACACACACTCTTTCAATACATTTTTATACGTCTTAAATGGTTTAAAAAACCAAAAAACAATTTAAAAATAGCTTTACACTAAAAGGGTGTACATCTTTTTTGTTCAGGAATCCCTTTATATTATTTTGTTTTCATGTTATTTTTTTCAACCATCGTCATACACTACTTTGTATTTCATGCATTTTTTTCATAAACACCTATGCACCATTTTGTATTCAATGCTTTCTTTTCGTCAATCCCTGTACACTATTTTGTATTTCATGCATTTCTCCAACTAGTCCTTTACCCTGTTTTTGTCATTATTGTTGGTTCCAACGTAGAGGTCAATTCCACGTAAGGGGCAAGACTGCAAAATACTTGGCATGTAAGGGACGTTATTGTCGAAACAAATTGATGTAAGGGAAATCTAATTTCTAAAATAGCCGCAATACTTTAATAAATGTTACACATAAGGATAGAGCACTAAAATCTAAGATTATGTGTGAAATCCGATCTAAAAAAGATTTGTTATAAAAAAAGTTATGAGCCATTTACTCCGAAAAAAAACTTTGATTGGCTCTCCTGAAAAAACGTATTATATCAGTTACGCCAATTAGACCTACAGCCGACGATATTTGTCACATAATTGTTAGGTATTATGTTCACAAAAGGAGTCTGAAACGTACGGCGATGAGGGCTGTATGCTGTATGATAAATTAAGGAAAATTAAATAATGGGTAAATGAAAACACCAGCAAACTGACTGCTTCTTTTTACTGTACTTCTTCAACAACAACTGACAATACCAAGAAGACAAGAGTTCAAAAGTCATATCAAAAAGTGTATAAAAACATAAACAATATTATTTACTAAAAATACAATAAAGAGTTCGCAACAGAGTTTATAATGTATTTTGTCCTATAAAATTGGAGTTCCAAATGGAGGTATAGTTATTTTTGTGCGTTTTCATATCTGTATTAGCGACGACAGGACCTGATCCTGTCGTCGCTAATACAGATATGAAAAACACATTAAATCTTTTTCATCTAGGGCGACTTATCAAGGTTTTCACGCTGTATACGGAATAGCTATCCATTGGGAATAACTTGATATCTAATTATGCCAACTCAATGATTAACTGTGTTTGTCAAGCTAAAACAGTATAAATTGACATAATCAATTTGCGTACTATTTATGGGTAGTTGAGGATAAGTAAATAAGACGATATATTCATTTTTTAACACATTAGTATGATAATCGTCACTTAGATTATCTAGTTTTGTCACTTTACATACACTATTTCGGTTTTTGAGTGTAAGTTGATATAAGGACATAGATTTTTTTTTGTGAATAGCTATCCATTGGAATAACTTGATATCTAATTATGACAACTCAATGACTTACTGTGTTCGTCAAGCTAAAAAAGTATAAATTGACATATCAAGTTGCGTACTATCTATGGGTAGTTGAGTGTAAGTAAATAAGACGATATATTCAGTTGTTAACGCAATAGTATGATAATCGTCACTTAGATATCTAGTTTTGTCACTTTACGTACTTTATTTCGATTTTGAGTGTAAGTTGATATAAGGACATAAGATTTTTTTTTGTGTCTTATCCTGGTCTCATCGCGTTTATATCTCGATTTGTTACATAAAAAACGGAAAAATTTCAGATATTCATATTTGTCACAGCCCATATCTCTGAAAGTTTCATACATATCGAGTTGTCAATTTTTTTCCTACAAAACCAATGCCGTAGAAAACCATTGCGACGATAAAAAAAAAACATGTAAGTCGAGTTATCAAGTTCTTCACGCCAGGCACGGAATTACAGTGTGTACAAATCGAACATCAATCGAATCATTCAATTAATTTAAATCGAATGTAGTGCTTGGTTTCAATAAAGACCCGTTATCGGAGACAAAGATAGAACCCGTGATACTCCTTGCTTTGTCGCTGGCTAAGAAGGCGATTAAGTCAGCAATCTCCTCCGATTCTCCCACTCTGCCTAATGAGGTCATTGTCTTTGCATGTTCCCACATTGCATCACCTTGACCGGGTGGAACCATACCAGAATTTTTAGCAATGTCAGTCTTCACTGGCCCAGGATTGACGCTGTTCACTCTAACCCCAGAAGCCGCTAGCTACAATGCGGCGCAACGCGTGAAATGATCCAAACCAATTTTGGAAACACAGTATGACATGAAGCTGACACCTATAGTACGGAGTGCAGCTATACTTGAAACGTTCACAATATTTCCTTTTGTTTCCGCAAGGTGTGGCGCAGCGAGATTGGTTAGTTGGACAACTGACCGCAGATTGGTATTCATCACTATATCAAATGTTTGTAAAATATTTGGATCAGTAATGGGTGTATTTTTACCCATACCGGCATTATTTACCAGCACATCTATTTGTCCGAACTGGTCGAGTGTTTTCTTGACAATAGTCTTCACTTCTTCTTCGTTGGCCATGTCCGCTCTGATGATGAGCGGCGCTGAGCCGTGAGCTGCGCACTGCTGGGCGACGTTGTTGAGTTTCGTCTCGTTGCGACCCACCATGGTGACGCGGGCGCCTTCTTTAGCAAACAGTATTGCGGTGGCTGCGCCGATGCCGGAACTGGCACCCGTCACTATCACTACTTTTCCAGAAAAACTCATTTTGAACGAAACTGGTTTACTAGTGTCGCAGTAACTCAATTTATGAAATCACTTGAAAATAGCTCAGCTTATATAGCTGAGCGTTAGGGTTCGAACTAGCTGTGAAATAAACTTGTCACACGAAGCATGAAATACTCGAACTTCAAAAAAAATACATAAGTAGTCATATTTTTGTCTAGGTTGCTGTGCGAGTACAGACCGTTTGGTCATTTTGTTGGTCAGTTTCAAGTGTCCAAGTGTCAGGTATTCCTGAGTGCTAGCGCCCGATGACGGAAAAGGTCTTGATTATAATGTTAAATATTTAGCCAAATGGGCCGCTTGTCTTGAGTAGTGTGTTAGCGTAAAAATTTAACTTCATAGTTAAGCAGGCGTTGCCGAAGATGGTGACTCAGTTTCAGCTTATCAATTGTCATTTTTCATCCGATACGATCAACTGCCTGTTGTTGGAGTGCGGACCTGATTGTTTGGTTGATTTGTAGGCTTATTGTCTAACTCGCTCACAATCGCCATCGTGTTCATTTTGACAGTTCTTGTATGAATGTGACAGCTAGCTGATTCCAATGCCAATTGTCAGCCCATACATGAACTGTCAAAATGAAAACGATGGCGATTGCGAGCGAGTTAGACAATAAGCCTACTGCTCTGAGATCTTTTCGATCCAACGCCTTGTAGTTCTTGTATTCCATTCGGAAAAACTGTGGATACACAACACCAGCCAAGAAAGCTTCCTTAATTTATTTATGTATTGAATATCAGTCTGCATGTAACTTAGAAAATATATGTACGGAACTATTGTTTAATCATAAAACCAACTAACCTGTTTATATCAGTCGTGTCATTATGATTAACTAGCTGTTGCCAGCGACTTCGTCCGCAAAGAATTCGTTTATCGCTATCCCACAGGAACTACGCATTTTCCGGGATAAAAAGTAGCCTATGTTCTATTCCAGACTTTTCTCTATCTATCTGCTGAATTTCATCCAGATCCGTTGGGCCCTTCTGGCGTGATTGAGTAACAAAGAAACATCCATCCATCCATCCATACTTTCGCATTTATAATAGTAGTTAGATATTTTGCAAATCACTTAAGTAGATAAATATGGTTCTAAATTGCCACGTCATACTAAATTGATAAAAGATAAATGCTAGTTTACACGCAGTATTTACGGATCTATGTTTTTTTTCATTTGTCATTTTTATTTTATGTATTATCCTGCGATCAGTCGGACGACTATGAGCAGATAAGTGGTGGGTATCTCATATCGTGCAGAGCCAGTTCCCCAGTGGAAGCTTCTAATTCGTGGCTGAGCCTTCACAGCAGCTAATCCAGTTCTAGGATTCCTCGCTTCTTACGGCGTCCTATCCGATCAGGCTCAGTGAGTAGACCTGCCAGCTGGTTTGGGTGTTGTCGCAGTCTCCTCTTGTACCTATTTGGCTGAGTAGGACCGAATTTCCTTTTTTACCGTGTTGATGTAAAGGTGTTGGTGTAAAGGTGTTGGTGTAAAGGTGTCTGAGTTCTTAATGAACCAGTAGGCTTATTGTCTAACTCACCCGCAATCGCCATCGTATTCATTTTGACAGTACATGTATGGGCTGACAATTGGCATCGGAATCAGCAAGCTGTCACGTTCATACAAGAACTGTCAAAATGAACACGATGGTGATTTCGAGCGAGTTAGACAATAACCCCCCAGGTTGTGTGTGTTGGCAATAGACATGACCAAATTTTTACATAATCATTACTAACCAATAAGTGTTCAAATTCAAATACTTACATATAATATTAGTCAAAAACGCTATGTAAACACATAGAAATCCGTTCAGAAGTTTCCAAGATTAAGGTTAACAAACGAAAAAAACCGGCCAAGTGCGAGTCGGACTCGCGCACCGAGGGTTCCGTATCATTATCTATAAACCAGTGTAAGCAGAGCCCTGCTCCAAAGCAAAATGTACGCAGTGTGGGGTCACTTTATATTGGTCACTGATATATACAGATATACATACATATTTGAGGGAGATAGGGTAATTATAACGATATTTGTTTGAATTTTAACGGTTTCAATCGAGTTCGTAAACAAGTTGGTCGCTTACCGCTCCCACCGGCCGTGGCGTCATTTGTTTGTGTCAGCTAATAAAAAGGCGCTGCCGCCTATCGATGGTTCAGAAATTGTTCAGTTGCGAACACGGTACGATCTGTGCTCTGAGCTGTCTACGAATCCCAGGTAACGCTATTTTTGTAAACTACCGTTGTTACTGTGCCTAATATGCTGTATTTATTTAATTTATTTAACTATGTTAATAAAGGATGTCACCTCTGTCTATAACGGTAAGATCTCTGTAAATTAACGCCAATATGATTTATTCTGCCTTGCTTACTTACTATGCTTAATTACAAGGCTAATTAGTGGACATTTATATTTGTTTATTGTGCTTTCCACGCAGCTTTGCCTATGGTTATGGTTATTTATTATAAAATAAACATGTGTTGATTTAAATGCTGTTTACCTGGTATTTTCCCTATATCTCCCACATATTTACGGTTTTCGCAATTATTCCTTAATCTGTGCTAGAAGACCTACCTTCATACCAAATTTCAAGATTCTGCGTTCACAGGAAGAACCCTGTAGGTTTTGATTCCCTTGAGAGTTACGGAAATTTTCGGCATAAACGGCTGTATCTTTTGATTGCGTTGGCTTAGAAGTTTGATTTTTTCACAGCTCGAAGAGGCAGTAGACCTGAGTATCTAACTAATATAATAAATGCGAAAGTATGGATGGATGGATAGATGGATGGATGGATGTTTGTTTGTTACTCAATCACGCGAGAACGGCCCAACGGATCTGGATGAAATTCTGCACATAGATAGAGAAAAGTCTGGAATAGCACTTGGGCTACTTTTTATCCCGGAAAATTGCGTAGTTCCCGCGGGATAGCGATAAACGAATTCTTTGCAGACGAAGTCGCTGGCAACAGCTAGTTTGATATAAATTTCAACTTGATACCTCTACGCGTTACTGAGAAAAAGGGTCTTGGCAGAAGGACAGACAGACGGACGGACAACAAAGTGATCCTATAAGGGTTCCGTTTTTTCCTTTTGAGGTACGGAACCCTAAAAATGGTAAAATTTAGGTCTGTAAAATAATTTATGAAATAGGTACAATGGGATTACCATGGCTTCAATATGAAAAGTGGTCCGTTTAGAACTTAATTAACACTCGCGTTGGTCAGATTAAAGTACCTAATCTAGTTGTTCCCGGGACGGGACTTCGTCTCATTTATCACGCGCCCACGGGAACTGTACAATTTTCCGGGATAAAAGCTATCCTATGCCCAGTTCCCAGGGTCTCACACACAGACTGTGTTTGTTTGTTTATATTTTGTACAATGAAGCATTTACTTACTTACTAACTTACTTTACTTACCGTAGAGTTCCTTAACTTCGCCTGGGTTTTGACACTTTTTTGAAAATTCCTCTCAGAGTTACACGTATTTTTTGCTTGTTAAGATCAAAAAACTAATTAACCTATCTAGGGCCATAGATTACCGTAACATAAGGTCTAAATTTCGCTAAGGGATGGCTACAATTGGACTCCAAAGGTGGTAGGCGAAGTATAGGCAAAATGCCCTGTCTTCGCCTACATATGGTTGGGGCGTCAATTATAGACGAAATTTGAAATTGCCTCCAGCAATCTTATGCATTTTTAACGTGTATTTCGATTATGAGCTTTAACCACTCCAAAATAGGTCACATTTAAAAGAAAACGATGGTAGGCGAAGACAGGTACCAATCTGAAGCTAGTTTCATACATTTGCTGTATTTTCGATAGGGTTGACAAAAATCACGCTGACTTACTCGACTACAAAAAAAGGGTAATGGTTTAGGACTAATAAAAAATACAAATAAATCAGAAAATTGAGTAGGTATCTACTTTTTCTTAGACTAAATCACAATCAGATTAGATAAGTCACATTTAATTCTGTGTTTCGCTTTATTTTCTAGACTTTTTTGTGTTTTTGTTTCAATTCAAAAATATTTTGAAATTGATTCTAACGGGAAAACCGTAAAAATAATTATTAAATTACTGGAAAAATATTTACAAAAAGAATTCTCCAATATTGATTGAGATTTTAAATATATCACACACTTTGATTGACAACCCTAGGGGTAGGCGAAGTATAGCTACAAGATGGCCGGAAAGTGACCTCAATTACATATTAATTGATTGCGGCGTAAATATATAGCTTAGTTAAAAAATACTAAAACCATAAGAAAGAGCATTAGTTGTAGATTATAAAACAAGAAGAAACTTTCCTTTATCTCTTCTTTAGCGCTACTTATAGCAAAGTTCCGCAGAGGTAAAAAAAAACACGTGCTGCCACGTCAACGAAAAAACGGCACTGATCGTAAACGGCGTTAAGTTAACCACAATTAATGCGAGAATATGGTCCATCATAAAAAACACTTTCTATTTAGCAGTTTTGTATGGAACCTGGCCTAAAAATTAGGCGGGAATTTCAACTTTTATGAAAATAGGCGAAGATAGGTATACTAGGCGAATAGACGGGGTTTTACGGTACTATCTCCATACCAAATTTTTGGTTGACTGAAAGAGATCCCTTAAAGGGATAAGTCCGCTTTTGTGCATGTATCTCATTGTTTGTCAATTGTTTTTGTCTTGTTTATTTTGCACAATAAAGAGTTTACATACATACATACATACATACAAATTTTAACACGATCGGTTGACAACGCAACAAACAAACAAAAAGATGAAACGATATACATGGAAATTGATTCAATTGTTACTTAAAATTGTTCAGTCTTCCAGGAAAACAATCTACTTGTTATGTTAATATGAGTCTCTATCGTTATCGTGATATTTTCACGATTGATTAAGATAAGATAATGGTTATTAAATCGCTTGTTACACTGAAAAAAATAATTTGCTAAATGAAATCGAACTTTCGTCAGCCTGTAACGTAAAAAAAGTGACTACATAACTAAGGCAATATCTTACCAAAATCTTTGGTTATGTTTTGTTCTTTAATGGTAAACCAGTTGGCTTATTGTCTAACTCGCTCGCAATCGTCATCGTGTTCATTTTGACGGTTCATGTATGGGTTGACAATTGGCATCGGAATCAGCTAGCTGTCACATTCATACAAGAACTGTCAAAATGAACACGATGGTGATTGCGAGCGAGTTAGACAATAAGCCTACTGTTTGTTAAATCAAATTAACTTGAATAACGCCTTACCGAATAATGGGTTATTGATGAAATAGCTGAAGTAGTTTGGTTAAATATTTTCTTCAGGGCTCATCATTGTACACGTAATACGTGCTCATTTTAAGGTAATCTCTCTTGAATTAGTAATGCCACTTTGAAGATATTTATTTTTCCAGCCGGTATTAGAATAGAATAAAATTGAGGGCAAATAAATATAGTAAGCACTTGTGAGATTATGATTAACAATAATTCAGAATAATGAATTCAGATGGCGGGTGGTAGGGCCTTGTGCAAGGTCCGTCCGGATAGCTACCACCATCTTACTCGCTAATCCTGCCGCTAAGCAGCAGTGCTTGCGCTGCTGTGTTCCGGTGTGGAGAGTAAGACAGCCGGGGAAATTACGGGCACAAGAGGCATTTCATCTAAGTCCTCTAGGTTGGCAACGCATCTACAATTCCTCCGGGGTTGCGAGTGTCTATGGGCAGTGGTGATTGCTTATCATCAGGTGACCCACTTGCTCGTTTGCCTTCCTATTCACATAAAAAAAAAAAAAAAAAAGATTAACGGTTTAAATCACAATTATAAGTTGGGAACTAGAAAATCTTCTCTGTCGCTCCATAAGCCTTTAAAGTATAAATATAATATACTAGCTGTTGCCAGCGACTTCGTCTGCAAAGAATTCGTTTATCGCTATCCCGCGGGAACTACGCAATTTTCCGGGATAAAAAAGAGCCTATGTGTTATTCCAGACTTTTCTCTATTTATGTGCCAAATTTCATCCAGATCCGTTGGGCCGTTCTGGCGTGATTGAGTAACAAACAAACATCCATCCATCCATCCATCTATCCATCCATCCGAAATATTATAAACGGGATGTGAACCGCGATTATTATATTTCGAATGAACTTAACCGTGAATCATTAAAAACTCTTATCCATCCATCCATCCATACTTTCGCATTTATAATATTAGTTAGATAAATTATAGTTAAGTAGACAGAAAATATGTGAGTCAAAAAAAAACATTACATTAGAATTCAAAATCGGTCGGAACACCCGCGTTATAAAACTCCAATTCCAATTTAGTACTCTGTTTTTAAATATTTTATTGAATCTGGCGTTACTTTGCGGAGGTCCATTTCAATGAACACAAAATATTTACCTTGCTACTCCGCTACTTACGTGCAAGATAACCAAGCTTGTGCGAAATATGTACGTTTTGCATGCAAGCCCTCCCACCACTACTCAAAGTTTTGAGAATGATCCCGTAGAGGGATCGAAACGCGCGTCAGTGTTTGTGTGGTGTTAGGATTAATTAAGTTTGTGGGATTTGTGTGCGTTTTGTGTGGTAGTAGTGGTGGGAGGGCTTGCATGCAAAACGTACATATTTCGCACAAGCTTGGTTATCTTGCACGTAAGTAGCGGAGTAGCATGGTAAATATTTTGTGTTCTGTTTTTAACATTTTGACTGTGTACAAAGATTAATAAGGTTGTCTTGTGTTTTTATGAATATGAATTCAACAGCAACCCCACAGCGTGTAAGTAATCAATTTATAATAATATGTAATACAAATTGAAGATTTGACTACAGAGTGATTAGGTATATAATTTAAATTGCTTGTTATGAAATCTGGCTATTCTCTATATAATCATAATATTATAACTGGGTGTAAGTGGAAGTGCTCAAAATATAATTTTATTCGTAAAAACAATAATTTTTAGCCTTTGCCAAGTGCAAATAGTAGAAGCTGCCTAGTAAAAAAGCAACTCAGTACGTGATAGTATAAGTTAAAGTGCGGCGACTGACACCATTATGATGAAAAAGATCTTCATGTTCATACAGAAGGTTACTTGTTTTTTTCTTTTCAGTAGGAGATGAAACTGGTTATGTGAATAAAATTTACCAAGGAGTTATTTTTTATTATTATTTTAGCCTATTTGAGTGTCCCACTGCTGTGGAAAGGCATCCCCTCTTTTCACCACTCGTCCCGGTCGAGGGCATGCTCCTGCCACTCTACTTGATATGCGTCCAAGTCATCCCGCCATCTCCTTCTCGGTCTGCCTACGTTTCGATGGCCATCCCGTGTGAAACTAATGGATAGCGATTTGGGCTCATTGCTCTGGATTCATGAGACAGACATGACCCAGTCCCATTTGAGCTTATAGTAACTTGATGTGAAGGTTTTTTTTTAATTCGATTGCCTATCGCAATCTTTCATTCACGTAGTTAATATCCCGTTCTAACGTCACTAAATAAAATAGCACTCGGTAGTGAACGTTCGTGGCCGGCCGATGTCTCCAACAACTTTCAATGACAAGTGGCAATTCTGTTTAAGTAGGTACATTACAAGTATTCACTACATACACGTAGGTATGATAAGAAAATACTGGCTTTCTCGTGTAAAGTTTCTATTTTAATTTGTTTTTATAAATTAAGGAATGATTCGATACAGTCTGTACAAATCAAACATCAATCGATTAATTTAATTATTTTAAATCTATGTAGAGTTTTGTTTCAATAAAAACCCGTTATCTGAGACAAAGATAGAACCCGTGATACTCCTTGCTCTGTCGCTGGCTAAGAAGACGATCAAGTCAGCTATCTCCTCCGACTCTCCCACTCTGCCCAATGAGGTCATTGTCTTTGTATGTTCCCACATTGCATCACCTTGACCGGGTGGAACCATACCAGAATTTTCAGCAATGTCAGTCTTCACTGGCCCAGGATTGACGCTGTTTACTCTAACCCCAGAAGCCGCTAGCTCCAATGCGGCGCAACGCGTGAAATGATCCAAGCCAATTTTCGAAACACAGTATGGCATGAAGGTGACACCCATAACACGGAGTGCTGCTACACTTGAAACGTTCACAATATTTCCTTTTGTTTCCGCAAGGTGTGGCGCAGCGAGATTGGTTAGTTGGACAACTGACCGCAGATTGGTGTTCATCACTATATCAAATGTTTGTAAAATATTTGGATCAGTAATGGGTGTATTTTTACCCATACCGGCATTATTTACCAGCACGTCTATTTGTCCGAACTGGTCGAGCGTTTTCTTGACAATAGTCTTCACTTCTTCTTCGTTGGCCATGTCAGCTCTGATGATGAGCGGCGCTGAGCCGTGCGCTGCGCACTGCTGGGCGACGTTGTTGAGTTTGGTCTCGTTGCGACCCACCATGGTGACGCGGGCTCCTTCTTTAGCAAACAGTATTGCGGTGGCTGCGCCGATGCCGGAACTGGCACCCGTCACTATCACCACTTTTCCAGAAAAACTCATTTTGAACGAAACTAGTTTACTGGTGTCGCAGTAACTCAATTTATGAAATCACATGAAAATAGCTCAGCTTATATAGCTGAGCGTTAGGGTTCGAACTAGATATGAAATAAACTTGTCACACGAAGCAGTAAATACTCGAACTTAAAAAAAAAAACATAAAGTCATATTTATGTCTAGGTTGTTGTGCGAGTAACCACAGACCGTTTTGTACTAGGGGTTCTCCTCATTTGTTGGTCAGTTTCAAGTGTCCACGTGTCAGGTATTCCTGAGTGCTTGCTAAAGGGACTTGATTATAATGTTACCAATTAGCCAAATGGGCGCTTGTCTTGACCAACGTGTTAGCGTAACAATTTAACTTCATAGTTAAGCAGGCAGCCCGAAGTTTCTAGTTAAATCATTCTTTTTAATGTATCATTGTATGTATCACCCTATGGCCTTAACGGAAGACCAGCGCTGGCTGCAAGGCCAGCAAATGCTGAGTTGGGACCATTTTGTGACAATTTATTTATCTCCTGTTTAATGTTTTTATTTATTTATTTGATGTGTTGTGATTGTCATAAATAAACTTTTTTCTTTCTTTAATCTTCTTCTCGATTGTTTCCTCGTCGCTGAAGATTGTGACTCTGTTTCAGCTAATCAATTGTCATTTTCCATCGGATGCGATCAACTGCCTGTGGTTGGAGAGCGAACCTGATTGGTTGGTTGATCTGCTCTGAGATCTTATCAGTCCAACGCCTTGTAGTTCTTGTATTCCATTTGGAAAAAAATGTGGATACACAACACTAGCCAAGAAAGCTTCCTTAATTTATTTATGTATTGAATTTCAGTCTGTATGTAACTTACAAAATGTATGTACGGAACTATTTCTTTTTATTGAAACTCAAAATTGTTTAATCATACAACCAACTAAATCTGTTTATATCAGTCGTGTCATTATGATTAATATTTTGCAAATCACTTAACTAATAATGTTTCTAAATTGCCACGTCATACTAAATTGCTAGATAAATGCTAGTTTACACATTTAGTATTTACGGATCTATGTTTTTATTCATTTGTCATTTTTATTTTATGTATTATCCTGCGATCAGTCGGACGACTATGAGCAGATAAGTGGTGGGTGTCTCATGTCGTGCAGAGCCAGTTCCCCAGTCGAAGCTTCTCGATTCGTGGCTGAGCCTTCACAATCTTCACATCAGCTAATCCAGTTCTAGGATTCCTCGCTTCGTACGGCGTCCTATCCGATCAGGCTAAAATTGTTCAGTTTTCCAAGAAAACAATCTACTATTTTTTCACGATTGATGAAGATAAAATAATTATTACTAAATCGATTGACATCATTGTACACGTTACCTATCCGATCAGGCTAAAATTGTTCAGTCTTCCAGGAAAACAATCTACTTGTTATGATAATATATGAGTCTATCGTTATCATGATATTTTCACGATTGATGAAGATAAAATAATTGTTACTAAATCGATTGACATCATTGTACACGTTACGAGCTCATTTCAAGGTAATCTCCCTTGAATTAGTAATGCCACTTTGAAGATATTTAATTTTCCAGCAGGTATTAGAATAGAATAAAATTGAGGGTAACTAAATATAGTAAGCACTTGTGGGATTATGATTAACAATAATCAACAATAATTCAGATTAAGGTTTAAGTCACAATTTTAAGTCGGGAACGTGAAAATCTTATCTGTCGCTCCATAAGCCTTTAAAGTATAGGTAAATATTATAAATTAAAGATAAGTCGTTTATTAGTCACTGAGATAAGTAAACTGAAAATATACATGTACCGTGAGTCACAAAAAACATTAGATTAGAATTCAAAATAGGTCAGAACACCCACTTTATAAAACTCCCAATTCCAATTTAGTAACTCTGTTTTTCGTATTTTCTACAATTTTATTTACCTACTTACAAATATGTAAGTTTTATTATTTAGGATCTGGGTCTCTACCTGAAATGATCAGAGAGAACAAGTAACACCAAAACTGAGGCCTTCAGTTTTCTGTGTTACTTTTAGGTTACTGTTAGGTTTAATTATGTATGCAGAAAACATATTAGCCATTTAATTCATATCTATTTACTGGTAGTCTCGCACAGACTACACGACTAACTACTGTTTAGAAGCATAACTTCTAACTCTTCACACCCCCATTTATTCTTACGCCCCTGCAATAATTTCAGCGACCCACGAATGATCTTTTACAGCATACCTATGACTTCGAATTACAATAACCAGACAGCCAAACGTAGGGGAGTATCCGCACCCTTGCTTCAGTTATATTCGTATACTTCGGGGCGGTTGTGGGGGCAAAATTTAAATTTCCGTAAAATTGGGCCAAAGACGAAGGTGCAGTGAAGATGCGCGGTCACTGAAGTGGAAAATTAAACAAGATAATGAACCGTTCGGCGCCTCGAATGTGCTAAACTGGGAAATTTATATCATAAACTTGGGGTGTAAATGATAGGGATTATGACGCGGCTGTTTTTAGACTTACGGAGAACTATTTTGAATTAGTCAAATGATGCGTTTGGTTGCTCTTCTGTGACAGGAAGGAAGAGTCATTTTATATGTCTAATGAATTACGTTATTACGATGTTCAACCTATCTAGACAAATTTTGCTTTTAACTATAATCTTGTAAGGAAAGTCCTAGGAATTATGCATAGGTACGTCGACGGCTGGGATTAATTATCAGTTGTAAATCACTTTGTTCTCTTGTACCTCTGCGTCATAAATTGCGCAAATGCTAAGTGTTACCGTGGTAACGTGTAAAGTAGGTTAATTATATGGTACCAAAACAATACAGTCGTTGAACAAGTGTGTTGTTGTTTATTTACCAAAGAACGCGCCTATTTATCAAGTTATACCTCAAAATATCAGAAACGTGCCGTGTTCTAGCCTCGCCATAAAATATTCCTTTTTTATGGAGGATTCCGGACGAATTTGTCGGCGAAATGACAGTTTTTCGACGAAATGAAGTTTATCGGCCAAACGCAGTACAGATTTATGGGAGCCCGAAGATGTTTACCTTAACATAAACCTTACGCCCTGCTTTTGTAAAAGATTTTCAAACCTTGTTTACGTTTTGTTAACGGCTTGAAGTTTCATGCCTTCGTTACATAAGCTACAAAATTTACGGGTTATTTCTTAAATCTTAATAGATATTTTTGTTGGTTCTAAATGAAAATTCAAGTCAAGACACATTTTAATAAACTTATCAGGCCCTAATGCATCGTGAAGACAAAATGTCAATTTTGTTCACGTACAAAAGGCAAATATGATATATATGACACTGTTATGAAATCTCAGCATTACGCCAGTTTAGAAGCAAAGGGGCGATAAAAGAGTGTCACCTGCGGACACGGGGGTAGCTGGAATGAGCTGCGAAATCGTTGTACTGCCTTACACGGCACCTTTTATGAGTTTCGCCAAATTTACGATGTACACAGCACGCGAGTTGTTTTTATGATTTGGTGGCTTTGATTTTCCGGCTTTTTTAACACGCTGTCGACACGCCGTGTTACTTTGTTTATAGATTTAAGGTTACATTCAAATTTTAATACAGAATGGCATGGTATTGAAACCTCATCCTTAGACATGTTTACTACGGGAAGTCTACTTTTGATGAGTTCCCGATTATGTCGTCTAAAAAAATACCCCCGTGATCATGCATCCAACGGTGTCGAACTATTGAGAGCTTACTCATCTAGGTACCTACCTAATAATCGTAGTCTACATCCCGTAGAAAATGTTTAATGTATTTAACCGTGAATCATTTAAAATTCTCAACCTCCTTTCTTAACAGCCTACGACTATACTGATGAGCAAAAATATCTAATCACATGTCATTTTCATATTACTTTCAATGGGAAGTTAACCCATTAATTTTGCTCGTCAATGTTAGGTACAATGGAAGGAGTAGAGGTATTCGTAGTCTTTCGCTTTACGGTTTGATATGTGAGTTTATGAATTGGTTATCTATTCGTTTTAGTGTCTAAAACATGGTCGATAAGATTTTAACGTAGCTTTCATGTTTCTTTACCTACAAGTAAATTCAGTGAAAGTTTTGAGCCAGTTTTAATTGAAATTAGTTCGGGTGCTTTCTCAGAATATTTTGTTTGATTGCCATTTAATCAGTTGGTGTTTTTAAAAAAGCGACAGAGATAGTTCTTTTAATCTTGTCGCAGTTCTTCTCCTCGTAAAAACGACTCACTGTTTCATACAAACGAGTGACTTACGTTTTTCCGTTCCCCTGAGGGGTCGAGATTATCTTTTGTATGAATAATGTATGTTTTGTCACTGCGTCATTGTTATGCGTGACGCCATTGGATGGATATTGCTCGGCTGTAAGTGCTACTGCAGGTTTGAGGTTATTTGATGTCTTTCTTGTTACGATCAGCCCAGTCATTTATACACTTAACAAGTAAATAAATAAGACAGGCCGTCTTGTTTAATATATTTTGTCAATTTTAAACCAAGATGTAACTTTTTCCGGCAAGTGGCCATTGTTCTAATAAAACGCCCTCTTTGGCTGTCTTGAAGGTAAAATAAATCTCAATTTAGACGCTTCTAGGTTAAAGCTTCACATCACGATAGTTCCATATTAAATCGACTTTTAGACACTACTGAATCAACTTTGACAATTATATTCAATACATCGGGATATAAGTTTTTCCAGCAAGACGGTTATGGTGTTATTTTTGGAGTCGGTGGTTATTCAAACTTCAAACTTCAACTTGAGGCTTCAGCCTCGTTGGAAAAGTTCCTATCCCGGGGGAATTTAAGTCTTTATTTCATGTCTACGTTCTAAATGCAACCTCTTTGCAAAATTTCAGCCTTCTGCAAGAGTTCAAGCTGCTAGTCAGTCAGGACTTTTTTTACACATTTAAATAATTACAACCACTTAAAACACCTAGGTACAGGTAATTAACAAGCTTTCCTGCTCAAAGGGACCAATTGCGGTAAGATATTAAATCAAAGCATACGTTCCGATGGGGGCACGGAATGAATTATGTAAATCGCCGTAAGCGGTTAACATCGTAATATTGTAAGCGACACTTCGCCCCCGTACAGGGGTTATGTTGTACTGAAACTGGAAGAGACTCAGCAGGGTTGCCAACTCTGTTTATTTCCCAGGTGATCAGGAGGACAAATACGATGCTATGCCAGTCATACGTCATAATGGTCCAATGATTATTTCTCCGGGAAAAGTTCCAGGAGTCGCAGCACCTTTCGTCATCTGCATTGGTACTGGTCTTTCGTTTTCATAAAAAATAACTCTGAACACCAGCTCTTTTAATAATAAAAGACACAGTAAAGCGTTGTATTTCTCGGAGGGAGCATCTTGAGGCAAAATGGAGGATCGCAGATAAAGACTTGATTACTGCTAGTTAGCTAGTTTTTGAGATTAAAGGGGAATACCTACTTACTGTGAAAATAACATCCTCATAATAGTAAAAATCAATCTCTTGAGAAATTTCCTGATGCACGACCAAATTTCGCGAAAGAGGAATAAGTTTTTCCTTCCTTGTCGGATAAAAAAATGTCATATTGCAACATAGTAAAAAAAAAATGCAATATTTGGTCAACCGATGACTGGTAAATTGCTGATTCACATAAACGATATTACCTGTATGAAGAAAAACTCGCTATTTTATGCGCGTTTACATCAGCCGTTTCCAGAAACCTACGTCTTTTAAATCAAACCCCAAATTCTTCCGGCAGAGATGTTATCTCAGCCGGCATAAATTCGAGGGGGCAGGTGAAAATTATCAAAGGGGAGGCAGACTCAAACCAAACAGAACTTACGCGTTCTGTCTCGGCGCGAACATTTATCTCTTGCAATGCAGGATTCGAAATAAAGATTCGAATCGTTTTGAATTTTTCGTGCACATTTTCAGTTGTTCACTGGAGGTAAACTTTTATTCGCGGTCTATAATGTTGTTTTAAAATGAAACAACTTTTGAGCTAGTAGTTAGAACTTATTACTTAGAAGTACATATAAAAAGCGATGAAGATACTGTACTTGTATTTTTGGCTGTGATCGTTTGACATGAAAATATTTTTTAAAACAACTAAACCTCATAAAATTAATACACTTAAAATAATGAGTATGTTATCACATTACTAACGACCAAGGTGATTCTGTAGTGGTAGTTGCACGTTGCTTAGCATATCTAGTTTGGACGTAAAGCCATGATGTTATACATAAGATAATGATAATCTCTTAAAGATAAAGATATAGTTAATCTTTCTTTGCATTACGGAAGTATTACGGATTAGTATCAGCTACCTATGTCTCGTGATATAGTGTGATATAGGGACACAATTATACAAATGATGATGGTGACAAAGGAACTTCTATGGTAGGAGCAATGAAATAGACGGGTCGTAAATGGCACCAAGAAATGCAAACTTAATTAAAATGCGCAAAAGAAAAGGGTAAAATTCAATTAAAATTTTATTCAGCCGCTGACACGAGCTATAAAGCAATTGCAGAAAATTAAGTCCAATAGAACACAGTTAAGTGTCGGCTGTTTAACCGTGCCAGTTGAATTGATAGTGGCTGTAAATCCAGGGGAGGAATCGCCACAAACGACCTCATAAACTGTAAAATAAAAACGGCACTCGACTAGATTGTTCCAGAAGAGGAATCTACTCGTTTGGCCGGGTGACATTGCGGTCACATACGTATATGTATCTATTGTATTACATGTGGCTGGAGGTCATACAGCACGTTGACTCAAATAAGGAGCTTCAAATTTACATCATCGTCATCATATATGCAATTTGTGAATCGTACATTCATTCAACAATACATTCTTATAATAAAACGATTTCGAAATCTCCGTGGATGACTAGGTAGTAAAGAAATTTCCCACCTCCAAGGATAAGTCGTAAATTACTACCTAAAAAACAACTTAAAATGCCCTCAAACTATTAAGAGCCAAAAGGAAAATCTGATTTAAAGTTGGCTCGATCATTAAAATCGCAAGTGTAGAGATATGGAGTAAGTTGTAAATTTAAATCACTAAGTCTAGCGAGTTGAGGAAAGTTTGTAGGAAACTTACTGCAAATTGGATTACTGGTGGTACGGGCTAGTTTGACAAGGCTCACGGCGCAGCTGCTCTGCTCTGCATGCTTACACTTTGAAGTCAACATAAACATCGACTACATTTTTTAAGTTTTGTTTCGCGAAAAAAGAGTTACGTCCCTATAAAAGTATTGGGCTTCACAAATCTCAAAATTAAGTAGACCAATGAGTGAAAGATGAATAAAAAAAACATACGAGATTGTTGCCATGTCAAAATATTAAACGTCCAAATAATTAAATTAATTTGTATCAAGAAGAAAGTCTCACCTTCATTAATTTTTACTCTCTATCTTACTGTTGTCCACTTAGCTACTTCTGTTTTATTACTCTTTCTACATTAACGCATTTTGTCGAATTGGCCGTTTTTGATTATATTATAAGTCCACTAAAAAGTTTTCCGAAAGTCAATCGACGTGTTTAATCCCGAATCCGGTAGACCTTTATAATTCCCTAAGTTAAGTAGGTGCCTAAATAGTTTTGTTTGGGATGTTATTCGTTTACACAGATAGCTTCGCAAGGGTTAATGGTATGGATTTGGGATAATGTTATTGATTGAAAATGTGATTCACTAAGTACAATTTAGCATACTTACCTATTAAAATTTGGGATGACCGTGCCGAAATGTTTTTTAAACTCAACAACATTCCTTCTCTTAAACGAATACGTATAGTCTTCAGGTTTCGAGTACCTTTTCCCTTTTAGGGATAAGTTCGCCTTTGTGCATTTGTGTTTTCCTGTATTCATCTTTTTCATGTGTTTTATGTACAATAAAGAGTTTTACATACATACATACAATCGGCCGATTCAAATATCAAACCCATACCATAGGACTGAGTTCTCACTCAGCAGAACGAATCCTAAGGACTTTTTAAATATTATCGCACGTAAATAGTTAGGTATGTTGATTGCGGCATTTCAATAAAAACTTGCTTTGCGTTAAGATGTGTTTCTAATATTTACTTAATGCAAGACCCAGTAGCAGGAATGAAGTTTATCTGCCTTGTAACTTCGCTTGCTTGAGCTCAGCTGCATCAGGTATGCAAGAGGTATGATAGTTTGTGCAACTAGTTTGTGTTGCGAATCTTAGACAAACTAGTATTGACGAATAAGATTATATTAGTGATGTGATTGAGTGTACAGGGTAGAATATAGTTTGAAATTATTGACGATGTAACTAACGTAATCACTAGAACGTAAATAAGTTACGACATAAATGCCGCAAATCCAATTTAATGCAGCATTAACTTGCCATGTAGACAAGCAAGCTCTAATTGAACGAAACAATATTTTTGATCAAACGCAATGCCAAAAATAAAACAGCATATTCGAATGAATTTAAAAGTGAAAAAGGCAAAACATTTGAGCAAGCAGGGGAGCAAAGTGCCTCATTACGCTTCAATGGTGCTTGAAGGGCGTTCAGCAAAAAGTTAGTAAGCGGCTAGACAACGGACGAATCATTAAGGGAACTTCGCAACTTACGGAGACATTGAAATCAAAATGCAAACTGTCTTTGATGGCATTCAAAAATCACTGACACTCTGAAAATGTAAACCTTTGGTCTATATTTCACATACAAAAGCTGTGAAGGTTTTCGTAGTAATTACTTCCTGGGTTTATGAATACCTACTAATAAAGTTGTTTACAGAAATGATAGTTAGCGCGTGTCACGTACGTATTGTGACAAAAAGTTAGTAGCGAGAAAGTAATGTTTAGTTTTAATAAAACATCTATTATGATGCTCATACAGACGATACAACAATTTGAGGTGAAATTTTGGAAAATGAACGATCATTCAATCGAATAGGCTCAGCGAGGGTCCCTGACTGTCACACAGTAAGTTTTAAGAGCGATTACGTGACTAAGCGGGACCCAGGCCACTTCTTCAGGGCCGCAAATTAAACAAGTTTTGGATTTCAACTCACTGTCGAGTTGCAAAAGTTAATTATTAGTTAAACGTTGTTTTGTCTAAGGCTTCGAGTGTTTTGGGAGCGGATCTGTGTTGCCGCTTTGAAATTGACAACCGGCACGTTTTGAACTGTTTTTTTATGAGAAAAGCGTATGCCCGCGACTTTATTACCGCCAAAGAAAAAAAAACTGGCTCCAGTGGTTTAGGCTGGGTGTTGTCTTAGTTGATTCTATCAGTCTGTTTTATGAATAGATAGGAGATAGAGTTGAACCTGTTTTAATTTTGTATTTCCTACACAAATTATATTTTAATATAAAAACAATTGACAAAGCGGAACAGGGGCCTTACCATGACGTCCTAATTCCGACTCAGTTCAAGTTTTAGCTGTCACTTTTAGTATGAATCTGACAGCGAGCGAACCTAAACTGAATCGCATTAAGCCGTCATGGTAAGGCCCCAGTAGTACCTATTTATTAGGCGAGTAAGCAAGAAATTGTAATAATTCTTAGATCAATCTAAGAATTACTTCGGTACCTAAGGATATTCTGACATGTAGTGTCTATAATGGACATGGTAACAACAAAACTTATAATTTTCACTCCATGCTGCACTTAACTTAATTGGTCAAAAGATCGAAATTTGTGAACACTTAGCCACTTGAACATCACTTAATGAAACACCGATATTGTCACATAAACAATAAAATACTGGCACCAACAAAGTGAACATGTCCCAAGTTCTTCTGCAAGAATTATGCCGCTCCAACTTGCTACTTTGACAAGTTTGGTACACGCCAAGAAAAATACGTGACGCGGGTTGGGAAGGACCCGAAGTTCGGTAAAGGGCCTAATTTGGCGAGGTGTACCGATTGTGGAAAGGGAAGTTATTGGATAGGAATTTATTAAGGTGGAAGAGAAACGAGCTGTAACTTTTTTGTTTTTTCTTCATTTTATAAAAATGTAACTTTAAATATAGACAAATAAATAGACAAACAAATAGAATAGACTAACAAATTGTGGGTCCCAGTTACCCGAATAAAGAAATTTATTATTATTATTATTATAGAAATTGGATCCCAAAATTGCAAACGAAGTTCGATGTAAAATCACCTGATTAAATTTTTTTCTTTCAAAATCACACCGAAACTATAACATAATAATACAAAATAATAGCCTGAGCGGTCAGCATAGGTACATGGTGTTTCTAAATGTACCGTCGAAACAGTTAATTTCAAATTACTTTGCGAATATTTGAAGCTAAGTGCGATCTACTTTAATGCTCACCTAGGACTAGAGATGGCGGTGTTCTTATCGACCGTTAAAAAAAGGAAATTTGAAAGTGTCATTCCCGATGTACTAGATAAAGTATCTATATAGAGTTGATTTTTAGTATGCCGCGTGAAAAACTCTTTTGTTTAAGATTATAAGGCCATGTTATAAGTTTGTTATATATACTTACTGCTAACATTTACTGTAACACAGAGAACCACGTTACCAACTATTCCAAATTCCACTACTCAAGGCGTCCCTAATAACCATAACTACCAAAAGAGCCTGTTTACAAATAAAAGCAATCGAAAACTAGAACAATCATTAAGCGGTTCACACACGAGCCGCGTAAGGGCGCGTACACACGTGTTCAAGATTTACGCGCTAAAAACTTGGGCCGTTATTAAGTTTGGCCGTATATCGCGGCAATTCGTTGACGCGCGTCTGTCGCGTAACGAGCGGGGACAAGCGTCGCGTCAAGCTTGGTAAAGTCGGACAGAAAAGTACTTCACTCACTAAATTTAGAAATTTCGACACAATTTACATAAACAAAGGTCAATTGTCAAATTATTGTTTTTTTATGAAATAGGTTGGCATACGTACAAGTGGTAAATGAATACCAGCACCTGTGGAAAGCCGTAATAGAAGGCGCAGTTGCGTAACCCGCTTAAAGAGCTAAGATGGAATACCTTCCTCAAATGCGAGCAATTTCACCGCTGTCTTGCTCTTCATGCCGGAACACAGCAGCACAAGCTGCACAAGCACTGCTGTACGGCGGCAGGATTAGCGAGTAAGAGGCCACGTTGGTATAAAATTCCGACGGACTTTGCAGAATGTCCTACCACTCGCAAGTAATTTTAGCGTAAAATGAATAAACAGGACAAATAACCAATTAACCTTCAAAATAAAAACAAAGAAAAGTATATCCTGAAGTTAGGTCGGCGACTCCTGCCAAATAGCTAAAAGCAAATTTTCAAGTATTACAAATAAATAATGGTGATGATAAATAATTAGTAGGTACTACGATAATCTCGAGGCCATGATTATTTTGCATAAAAACACGTTCACAAGCAAAAGGTCTCATAACAAATTCAAAATCTGACTGTCACCTGTGTCTGCGACTGTACCGAATTAACAAACACGAATGTTTATGTACCAGCCGGGTCTTTGTTTACACCACGCCGCGGACAGCGGGATAAATGTAATTGACATATGTCACCCGTGTGGCGAACATTATGCGTAACGCCATTGCGCCGAACGTCAGCAAAACCCAGCGTTGTCGTGACTTTTCTCAAAGTCGTATCACAATTTATTTTGCGTTGGCGAATGGCCATACTGGTTTTAGAATAGGACCCAAAAGTGGCCTGGAGGTGGGATTTCGTCAAAGATTCGTACACCACATTTCTTTGTGAACATTTTGTGCAAACTCAAATAGGCCACGCTCTGATTTGCACATCCGTTACCACCGACGAATCTATAATTTATTTATACACGAAGATGTTCACGAGTCCATCAAATATGCCATACAACGGACAGAGCCGCACAGTGTTTGACGATGGTGGAATTACACTTTGATGCGAGTGCCGGCAGCAGCGCTCTCTATTGCCAACTACGAACTCCGGACTCCACCACTGCGGTGTGGAAGACAAGGGGTTGCCACTACATTATTTTCCCAAGACGGTCGTCATAAATCTTCAGATTCTCAACGAAGACCAAGAATATTCTGTAAAAAGTGTACTTAGGGTACACATATCTACGTCGTGGCTATAGTTCTGTGCAAATTTGTTGTTCCGAAACCTTCACCAAATGTGTTAGCAGCCGTAGATGTCAATATAAATGGATAGATACAGTAGCTATCGTCGTCGCCATGGCGTCCCAGTGGGTTAGGACTCTTAGAAGAGAGTGCATCTGCGGCGCCTGCATAAGTCATGGGTCTAGGATCTGGCTGCTTAAATTACAAGTAAAGTAGAAAAGTAAATAGGTTCTAGTTTTTGTATATGGGAACGCTTGCCCCGTAACCAACCTAACCTAATCCGTGGGAATTTTGCTAAATTCATCTTTAATTCTCGCCTACATGGTAAAGGAAGGCCTGTGCAAAATCTCGAATTCGTGGTCGCAGCAATTTCAGTCCAGTCAATGACCTTATTCTTGCATACATTGTTATTTTGTATGTTCAAAGATAATTTCAACATTTGTGATAGCATTCGGGTTTTATTTTGTCTTTTGCAAGTGTCGCCGAAGGTGTATTTATTGCTCCTATAAAACCATCAAAAATGATATCAACATCATTAGCGCCGTTCCAAATTGGGATTGTTCATTTTTTTTAACCCCCCCTTTTTATATTTTTTTTTAGAAAATATGGAGCACTTTAAGAAACTAATTTGAATATTTTGTCATTTCATGGCTTAAATTAATTAATATAATTGCTTGAAAAAATCAGATACGACTTTTCGTAAATTATATATGGCCGGCTGAAATAGGCAATTTTCCCACAATCCTTTGGAAATTAAAAAAAAATAGTTGTCATAACTGTTGGGACTGTCATCTCAATGTCAAATATACTGTTTACCTTTGGTTTACCTACAAGCTTATTGTATGTTGCGTTAAATCCTGATCATGGTTATAATGAGTTGAAAATTTATGAATGTGGAAGTATGTGGCATTGTGTTTCGGTACCTACTTACATCGAAATGATCCTCGCAACAATATTGTGTTCTTATAAACTTTGAAGTATTCAACATTTACTTCACGACACCACTTTTCTCTTAAATCTTCTCGGATCCGTGCGAACTATTATTTTGGAGCTGTTTTTAGAGTCATTATTTCAGGTTGGAACAAAGCATTATCTGTAATTTCCATTATTTCGTTTTAAATCGACCAACAGTTTTAAGTTTTCAACAAAACAATATTTACTTTACTGACATTGGGTGACACTGATATATAAATTTAATAGACAAACTAGAGATGTTTGCCGATTTATTTTTTGGAACTACCAACAGCCGCTCGGTAAAGTCGAATAAAGGTCAGATAACTTTTTTGCAAAATATTCGTAATCCTTGAGTATTTTTGAACGCCAGTAAGATAAAACAGTTCGCAAGCCTCATACTTCGAAATGGTTTTCAAATCAGGGTATGTTGTAAAAAAATGAACAATCCCAATTAAAACTAGTTACTATTTTAGTGTAAAGAAATAAAGCTATCGAATTCTAAGTGCAGCAATATCTGAAAGGAACCACAAGAAATGTAATTATGGTAACAAGGAGCCACAGTAGGTATTTAATTATTCATTCTAAGATGTACAAAAGTAGTTTCAGAATAGGCATTAATATTTCAAGTCTCCACGGCATACTTGATCGCTACAAAATAATTGCTTTATATTTGAAACGGCGAGCCAATTCGAATTTGAGACTTCATTTTTAATTTTCCATTTAATAAATTCTTGCTGGATTTTTCTGTATTCAAAGGATTATTAGTTTCACGAGATTGTATTAACTTAGTCTTGGGTATTTCAATGCAAAAATACGTTGATGCAAAATAATAACCATTTTGTGAGATTGGATAGAACGAACGTATTAAAATGCAATGCTGCATAATATTTGAACTTTCCAGTATTATTTAGGACCATTTTTTGTATAAAAGATAATCTGCAATGTTAGAATTTTTATTTGACGGAGTTGAAACTATAAATATAGTATACAAATATTGTTCAACATTAATTAATTAATTATTATACAAAATACATTAGAATAGCTTTTACCCTGGAAGAATAAAATTTTAAAAGAATTTTTTTACTTAAAAAGTCTTGACCGATTGACAGATTCATCAACGCCCAGCCCAAACCGTTGAAACTGGAAAGTTGAATTTTTGATCGAGCATCATTTTAACCACACTGCTGCAGTAATGTCACTTAAATCACACATCACTAATCTTATCCCTTGTTTGCTGAAATAACTCAGAGATATCACCCATTTACACCACATGCCGCGAAAACTGCACAGAAAAAGAAAAACTCGCCCAGACTCGCGCATTATTAGTTTCTCTGAACTGTGAACCGTGAACTCTGGCAAAGTTCGTGGGCCCTCGAGAGCGGCTATATTAAAGTGCTCAACAATAAATTTAAATAAAGCATAGTTATGGCGTTTTCGTGTCCGCCACTGTTTTAATGTAACTAAGAGCCACCGTGTAATTCGTGGTTGAGTGTTGTTTTGCTCCGGGCGTAGTTTAGTTTAGTTTATTCGAGAAATAAGGGGTCCTGTTTGACAAGAATTATTTAGTGTTTGTTTTCATAATTACGATGATCTTTGATATCAATCCATAATAGGTACCACCACCAATAAGCCACTCAATAAAATTATTCAATTCATTGAATCAGGCGTTTCGTTTTGGAGGTCCATATTTAATTCAGAGCAAAAGGTAAATGATTTTTGTTCATAAAATTCACTTTCAAATAGTTCGAAATAGCTTAGATCTTGTTCAAACATTGTGCAAAAGCTAAACCCCGAAGCGAATCGCATAACCTCACGCGGAGTTAAAAATTGCATTTACAATTTTCGAGGAAACCTAGTTCCGTGAATGATGTTATCCATTCAAGAGTCAACCTTGACGTTAACTTAAGTACTTGGGTACAAAGTAAAGGCGTGATTTTCGTACAAAGGCGAACTCGTCGAGCTGTTAGCAAAGCCCTCCCAAGCCTTCCAGACGTTTTCTTAATGAATTCACTCTTAACCAATTATCACAATGTTTTTGTTAAGAACATCTTTCGCAAATAATTGGGTACTGGTACAAATATAATACGAAAATTTGACGACACCGTTTTCAATGTTGTTTCTCGCTTTGCGTATTTTAGAAGTGCTTTATGTGAGTAAGTGTTGAAAGATTTATTTGGGCTCGATCATGTATGTAGATAGAAAAACACGGATGGGATTAAAAGAAGGAATGGAATTGGGACATTTGAGACAAATTTTGTATTATTTTTTTGCAGAAATTCAACCCCTTAACGGCATCCAAAGAAGTCAACATGTGACGCGTTTAACCAGGAGAATTAAAAAAATATTATAAGCATTTTAAGTAGGTATAAATATCGTTTGTAACTTTTGATCCAAAAATACTTTGGAAAGAATGGTGATTCGAAGAGATTTGCAACACAATAGAAGGAAGTAGGTTTTGAAAAGGTGACCTTCTTTTCAGGTCGGATCTTTTCTCTTAAATACAATACGCTATGAAAGTGGAGCGCTGTTTTATTGTACAGTAGTTTGATTCACTTACATTGTTGCTATAATTTACAAAACGAAAGAATGGTTATTTATCTTGAGAATCTTTTTCTATAGTGGCTTACTGATGAAACTGACTTATTTTTTTTAAATATGTAGGTAGGTAGTCTACTTATGTGTGAAATTGCCATTACTTTTTTGTGAAGGAAAACAATGTAATGTAAACAATGTACTAGTTCAATGGTGTGTGTGAAATTTCCAATACGATCTAGGCCCGAAGCAGCTTCCTATTCTGAAAGGACGCCTTGTACCCAGCTGTGACAGGCATGTATACAAGCAGTGCACACACACACACACACACACACACACACACACACACACACACAGTCACACGTCCGCGTGCTCTCGCACACACTAACACGCGCACACATATATACAGTTTGATATACTTAACAAATTGAACAAAATGAATCGAAAACTACCTAATCCCTTTCATCAACCGCGAACCGAGACCGACTAACGGGGGATTCGCGTTCAAAAATATTGTGTATCAGGTAATATACGATTATTGTAATGCTTATTAGGTACTTGAGGCTCTACTGTACGTATTTATTGCGTTAATTGGACAAACGTCTCGGAGTCACGGCATCACCGCACCCCGACCAATGGGTTATAAATATGGTGGTTTAATGGGTCATGGGGTTTGGTTTTGTCTTTGCTCTGTTGAAGTTTGGCGTGCTTAAAGTGCGTTCTAGGAGTTACATTTTGCGACTGAAACTTTGAGGAATAGGTACGAGTAGTACGGTCAGAATAAACTTTATTTAGGGTAGGTACCTAGGTTACGTAAAGTGGTGAAGTTTTTTTTTGTCTACCACATTGTGTGGGGTGTCATTGGATAGGTGTTTCCGAAAACAATGGATTGGCATGGATTTGGAATTCCCTTTTGGGGAATATTAAGCTTGAAGTACAAATTTTGTTGTACTCAATTATCTCCTCTTCACCAATTAAATAGATGTAAATACATGAAAAATTCACGTCAGTGTTCAGTAGTACATAAAGAATTTCAAGGGAAAACTATACAGCTCCGTTCCGGCACGTAAGTCTAACGATGACGAGTCACGTGGAGGGGATCTGCGCATCCACGGACACCGTATTTTATACTTCTGCGCATACAAGGTCAGAATAGACTTACGTGCCGGCACTTATACCTGTTTTCATGTCGAAATTTTGCCACATATTTTGTACGGGACCCTTGTAGATGGCCCCGCACTTGGCCGGTTTTTTCCTTGGTCTGCTGAAGGCTTTTGCCCGATATTCCGTTGTCTTTAACATTATGTAAGTGCGAAATGTTGGAACTGCTTGCGATCACGGTAGCCATGCCAAACCACTATAACCGTTATATTCTGTTTTTGTTATAACCCCAAGAATGTTGCTGAAAATATCTTGTTATTTATGCAAACTACGAATAGTACCTTGGTGTGTGCTATTTTATCATAAACTTTTATAAGTTGCCATGTATGTGCCAGTTAAGTTCCAATTTTAGTGGGCGATCGGAAGGATTAACTTGAGAAATGGTTGGTATAGGTAAGTTTTAGCAAGAATCGTATAAAAATAACTTTATGTAAGTGCCTGGAAGAGCTTCTGGTCCATGAAAACGCTAATGAAGGGCAACCTTCCTCTGTCACTAAAGCGTAAACTCGTCGACATGTGTATTCTTCCCATTCTAACCTAACATGCCATTGCTCAAACATGGTCATTGACTGAAGCTCAAAAGTCCAGGCTCAAGGTCTGCCAGAGGGCAATGGATCGCAGTATTTTGGGTGTCAGAAGAACTGATCCCATCAGAAACGCGGACCTGCGCTCGAAAATCCGAGTCATGGATGTGGGGGCAAAGACCGCTAAGCTGAAATGGGACTGGGATGGTCATGTTTGCCGCATGAATCTAGAGCGATGGGCCTTAATTGCAACCCGTTGGGTTCCGCGAGATGGCCATCGAAGCGTTGGCAGATCTAGAAGAAGATGGCGGGACGACTTGGACGCTTATCAAGTAGAGTGGCAGGAGCATACCCTCGATCGGGACGAGTGGCGGAAAAAAGGGGAGGCCTTTGTCCAGCAGTGGGACACTCAATTAGGCTAAATAATTATTTAAGTAACTTTAGGCCTTAATATTTTAAAGTGCACTTGACAAGCTGAATCGCCCAACCGAAGATCGCATATCAATGAATCGATAAATAATATCGGAGACAGCATTAGAAAAGATTGGTCTGCTAATTCCAGTAATTTTTAAGCGTGCCTATGTCGAACTTAATCGAGCATATCTCCACTATCCAAGCTTAATTCGCCGTAAAGCCTCGTACACATTAACACACGTCGTGCAAAGATAGTGCTATCAAGGCAGTAAACAAAGATGCGCACTGCCAGCCATTAGCAGCTTATCGCGTTCTTTATTATGTGCATGTGTGAACACTCCTACGATAGAGCTGCATGTTAACTATATTTTACGAGCGTGTCTGTGTGTGAGTGTTTAAACAGCTATAAACACCTTGTATGTAGATTTTTTTAATGAATTATATAATAAATCGGTTGCAAATACTGGGAATTTTAAGGGAAATAAATGTTCGCAGTTGCTACAGTCCCTTCATTTTTATTTTTAATATGCAAGTAGAGAGAAAATTAAATATGCATTTTAAGGTTTTGTGGAAATATGTAATTTTTCACGAAATTAGAACCAAAGTAGCTTCTAATAGCCTTCATTATAGTAAAATAACATACTTACCTACTTATTTGTTAAAAGTGGACTATTTTTCAAGACACCCCCAAACCTGGCTTCCGTGTCACGCACCAATAACCACTAAGCAAAGCACCTTTTTATCAACAACACATTGATTTAAAAGCCAAATAGCGGTAGCTCACAAATTTTACCTGCACAGCGACCATTATGAGTTCATATCTTAGACTATGGCGCAAATAGAAGGCGCAAGGAAAGTAACAATATTAATTTGTTTATTTTTTAAACTACAGGCTTAAGCTAATTGCTAATCTGTAGCTATAAACTTTCCCATTAAAAAGTCAGTCCTGTTCCTGAGAACCAGAAAAAGTTGTTAACCTGGCTGTTTCATCTGCATCTGGTTGTCTGTTAGTTACCTTATATCTCTAAACCGAGGTTTAAGAGTGAACAGGTACCTACCCACAGAGACAGTTTTATTATCGGAATGTCCTTACTTTTTATAAAAATTGCATAGTTCCCGCGGAATAGCGATAAACACTATCAACACGAGATTCGAACTGCGGTCACTCGAGAGAACGCACTGTTTTTCCTCACCTTATACCACTAAGACAAACGCACATCCGTTAAGGCGACGAAATTAACGTATCTACACTTCCAAAAATCGAACGCGACTCTAGCTTCATTCGTATTTCAAAATAAGCTCTCCCTCCGTCTTACATACGTCTGACGCCAGTTTAACATTTTTACACATCCAAAAAAGTGCCCAACGCCACTAAAGAAGTTTTCACTTCAAAAAAATATATTTCATACCAAAATCTTTTCATCCGATTATCATATTGGCGAAGGTCGCTTTTAGGCGGGATCTTAGACTATACTACTTGTATATTCTATGCACCGCGTTCGCTTGTCGACCACGCCATCGGCAAATGGACCATTCGGTCGGGACTAATTAATTTCGTGGACATTTGCGGCGGTAATAAGCTTATCAAGCGAACATTCAAACAACACCGCCATCGCCGGTTCGTAGCGAGCGCTCCCGAATTGGTATGATGGTCGCTTATTCACAAAGTACTTATGAAAGGAGTAGTAGGGCGTTTGTGCACTACACGGAATTTTACTGTCCGGGAGTCCGACTTTTTACGGAATAGGTACAAATTTATATGGCAGTTTATAATTAAAAAAAAAAAGTTTGTACTTATTCCGTAAAAAATCGGACTCAGGACAGTAAAATTCCGTGTAGTGCACAAACGCCCGTAGTTTAACCTCTACCAAAATACATGACCAACTTGGCCATGCGTAATGGTTTTGTTTCTGTACGTGTTTGTAGGAGCGCTACAATTTTTCACGTTACTTACATAAAATAATTTCGTTCTCTCTTCTGACTTTGAAAAAAATACTTTCACTATGAAGTGAAAATGCCCCATATACGACGTTGCCCCACTCGAGAAATGTCGGAAAAGGTGGAATATAGTGATTAGCTACACGTATCTCCTGTCATAAGAGCTTCGTGTCGCTATTGCACCAAAGTTTACCAACGATTATGTATTGGTGAGATTTAATTGCAACTGCACTCAAAGTTTAGCTCCAATTAAGTATCATGAATGGGGAACGTGGTTAAGAGTACAGCAGCTGTGTATCTTTGGTGCTTACATTGTGTGTATTTGGTAGATAGTTTGAATGTTTATTATTTTATTGATCGATAGGTGTATTTTTAAATATTTTGACTTTGGTTTTATAAGTTTGACGTCGATGTTTGTGTGTCTGCGTCTGCGGCTCGTACCGTATCGTAGCTCTCAAACCGATAGACCGACTTCGATGCGGTTTTTTTTAACATTAGAAAGCTAAGTTTCTTTGCAGTGGTTCTTAGCTATAGGCATTTTTGCCATAAAATTCTCTTTTTTTTGATTACTCAATTAATGCCTGGGGGTTTTAAATTTTTAAATTTAATGTTATTGTAATGTAGTTTTGTGTATTGTATGTTATTGTATGTTGTATATAGGGGTCGTGCCCTTTCACCGGTAAAAAAATCTAGTGATCCTTCTGGATACACGTGTAGATTCTAGTGTACACGTAATACGGCGTTGGTTCTTTTGGGACCCGTTTCAAAAACTCCTGTCTGCTTCCCCATTTGTGTTCGAACATGCTAATTAGCCTAGAAAAAAAAAAACGTCGAACGAACGAATGGGTTGCAAGGTCGATCGCTGGCGCCGCTCGTTAATCAATTACGCGCTTGTTTTCACGCGAATTAACGCCCACTCCTTCGCCGCGGTCGGGCCACTAGATTAGCACTTCGTCATTTTAATTTTAATTTTGCAGCAATCCTAATAATAGCGCCATCTCGTGGCGGGAATAACAAAGGTGTCACTCCAAATAAAAACGCCTCGACATGATTATTCATTAAGTATTGCTACTAAAACAGCACGTTAGAGGTTCTGTTGTGGCTGAACAGTCGATGGACTCGAATTTGACGCAATTTCATATCAGCTTTGATGAGATGTCAGTAGTGGCGAGAGAAAAGTTTTCATTCTGCGGAAAGCCATTGAGATTAAACGTCATACCGATTTCAACCGTGGCATTGAAACGGCGATTGTGATCGAGCTTTTGTAGAGTAGCGTGATCAGTGTAGTGTGCTATTGACAGTAATAATAACGGCGACAAATAGAGGGTAGTTGTAAGCCGCTGTCAGTTGTGCCGAGTGACCGCGCGAGCAAAGCGTTGGCGAACAGTGCTCGTGTCTTTAGCGTCGTGGCAAACGTTCCGGGAAGAAGGACTGCGAATTAGTCCGAAACATGTCAAACGGTTTTGGATTACAATAAGTGAGCTATCCGGTTATTTTACAATGTTTGAATAGTTTATTAGTTATTTAACAATGTTTGAATAGTAGTTTTGTTTCAAGAGGGCCAAACAGACTGAAAATTACGTGACAAATGATCAAATCTTTACAATGCAAAATACAAATAAAATCCTGCTCGCTCTTCTCCTACCCCTACAGTCCAAATCACGGTTCTCAAACACAGGACGCGTTTATTTTTATTCCGGTTTCAGCTTGATTGATTCCGTTTTCCCATTTCTGATTGTCACCGCCACTTCGCCGGCTCGGCTTTTGTCGCTTTTTGATATTGGCACATGAATTAAATTAGACGGAAAAATACCTACTGTCAGTCAGTTTGCCGTGAGTGGAGTATGAATAAAAGAGCGAAAAGGGTAGAGATATGCAATGCCAGATATAGTTATTTGTAGTTTAGTACTTTATTTTCATGGCAGCCTCAGAACTTTCAACTACAAAGCTGTTTTTTTACAATAGGCTGTTTATAACTTAACTAGCTTCTGTGCGCGACTTCGTCTGAGTAGAATTATACATATAAACCTTCGTCTTGAATATATATTCTCGGCTCAATCCGAGATCCTTATTTGTGACGTCAGTCGATTTATCTTGCTCGTCATAACTAAAAAGAAATAAAGCTCAGTTGAGTTCTCATTCATTTCTCCGTACCTACTTAAGTCATTTATTTCAATATAGGTCCATGACGCTGACGCATTCCTTGTAGTAGGGTCTGGGTTAGATCTGAAATTGTTGAACTATTGGTGACTCGTGACCCACAAGCTCGATTGTTCCCTATCACATAAAAAAGCTAATGTCTGATATAGTTGCCGGCACACATCTTGAGCATGACCTTGAATGCGCAGAATGAAGTGGATTTAGCGTCTCTTTGTTATAAAAGTACATGCGCGAACTTACCCCTTCCACGTTGTTCTTGCTCAATAAGTTTGCCGTAAGCTGTACCTACATGTGATTACTAGGTACATGAGTAATTCAGTTACTCGTATTAATAAAGTGTCTGTGATTGTGCCCTATGTTGAAATAGCTCGATGACTACATATAGATATTTATTGGTTGTAAGGCCGTTTGTCCACCGCCGCCGTCACCGTCACGTCACCGAGAACGAGAGGACGGCGCCGAAGTAGCGGTACATACATTTACTTAAGCCGCGTGTCCACCGCACATCCGTCACGCGAGCGCTGCGATGGACACGCGGCTTAAGTAAATGTATGTACCGCTACTTCGGCGCCGTCATCTCGTTCTCGGTGACGTGACGGTGACGGCGGCGATGGACAAACGGCCTAAACTCTACCACTGTCTATTAACCTTTCACAAAAGTTAGTCGCTTAAATTTCTTCACAAACCGCGGCCTTCTTCGACTGACTTCTGAAAATTTCATCTCGATGTTTGTTCTTATACGTATTTACTTAAATTAGTTTAAATCAAGATGATTAGGCCATTAGTCGGGAGACAAATGACAATAGGTACAAAATCCCCAATTAACTTCTTCCCTTTTTGTTTTGACAAAAGCTTGGCAAAATATATAGGCGCCTAAGACTAGTAAGTGAAGAGTATCACCAAGATATCAACGTCTAATTACATAGTAAAACTTTCCATTGACCTTTAATAAATTGGACTGTGCCTTAAATGTGTAGGTCCATAAGAACTTGAAAGTTTTGTTCAGCTTTACGAGATTTAGTTGGATCTATATCAACCAATTTTACAACAGAAACACCCTGAACGTCACTGTCAATGTGAATAGTTGGAGCAATAATGTAAATAAGCCCACAAATTTAGAGGTCGCGAGCTGAGGTCTCACATCCACGTAACCTTGGACACGCGCTGAGATAAGCTAAAAACAAATAAAGATAGAGAAATGATAAACAGACTCACAACGTCACAAGTCATCTAAAAACATGTCACGAAATACACCTAAATTGTGTGAAACAAAGGATGATTTGTCTTACTTGTAACAAAAATGTTACGACAACACAATAAATTACCTACTTATGTATTTGCAATGATTATACACGACTGGTTTTTGCCCGCGGCTTCAATGAGTAATTCAATCTTCAATCCCGATTTTTCCTGTTTCCGTGCAAATTTTGGAAAGTCCTCTCTTAAATGCTCATCTACACTCATCAAGCAACCCTCATGCCGAATTTCAGCTTTCTACGATTACTAAGATGAAAAATCCCGTTTTTTCCCGTTCCCGTGGGAATTTTGGAAAGTCCTCTCTTAATGCCCGTCTACACTTATCAAGCAACCTAAGTACATGCCGAATTTCAGCTTTCTACGATCACTAAGTTTTTGTCTACGTGTAAAATTTCAAGGTTTTCTCTAGGTCCAGTTGTTTGGGCTGTGCGTTGATATATTACATATCAACAGTCAGTCAGTCAGTCAGTTTAGAATTTTATATATTAAACAACCACTAAGAATGGATTTTTTAGAGATTCAACTCCTAATGAGATAAATTTAGGTTTGACGAATCACCGTTTAAAATTTAGAGACGATTACCTTGAACAGGTAAGCATTTAACGTGTATAACGATAGCAAACGATGCAGATGTACTGTACCTATTTTTATAAATTAATAATCATGATAACGTAATCAGGTAGACATTATAACGCATAGACAGTTTTATTTCAGGCATTGCTATATATAGTCAATTTAGTATGACGTGGCATTTTAGAACCAATATTTTTATCTACTTCGGTGATTTTACTACTTGGCTGATTAAACAATTGTGGGAGGATTCCGATAAAAAATAAGTTCCGTACATAAATAAAAATATAAAAATTAAGCGATTAAGACCGCCTATTGTATACTTTGTTCTTTGTTTCTGTATTGTTTTGTACTGATTTGTGGTGTTCAATAAAGAGTATTTGTATTGTATTATATTGTATTGTATTGTAAGCGAGCTTTCTTAACTAAGTATACTGTGGTGCAAAGAAACCGGGCCACCTCCTATAGAAAGTTGTATTAAAAGTGACGCGTAGGCTTATTGTCTAACTCGCTCGCAATCGCCATCGTGTTCATTTTGACAGTTCATGTATGGGCTGACAATTGGCATCGAAATCAGCTAGCTGTCACATTCATACAAGAACTGTAAAAATGAACAAGATGGCGATTCCGAGCGAGTTAGACAATAAGCCTACAGGTTCCTTTGCACCCGAGTAAAGTACGTAGAATTTTTTTCGTATAAGATTTTTTTCTTTCTATTGCAGTTTAAAAATAACAATGTACCAATTTTAATACGTCTATGGTTAAGCTTATTATTTCGAAGCCGTAAAAAAATAGCAAATTGTCGCCGCAAGTAGAACAGGCGGAAACCTGTTTATTTTTGTAAGTATGAGTACTTACGTACCGATTTTCATGATGTATTTTACGAACAAGTTAACACAGCTTGTTCGAACCCTAACGCTCAGCTATATAAGCAGAGCCAATTTCACACGAATTTATTAGTTGAATTAGGTACTTAGACACGTTTCGTTAAAAATGAGTTTTTCTGAAAAAGTAGTGATAGTGACGGGTGCCAGTTCCGGCATCGGCGCAGCCACCGCAATACTGTTTGCTAAAGAAGGCGCCCGCGTCACCATGGTGGGTCGCAACGAGACCAAACTCAACAACGTCGCCCAGCAGTGCGCAGCGCACGGCTCAGCGCCGCTCATCATCAGAGCGGACATGGCCAACGAAGAAGAAGTGAAGACTATTGTCAAGAAAACACTCGACCAGTTCGGCCAAATTGACGTGTTGGTAAATAATGCCGGTATGCTTAAATGTGCACCAATTACAGATCCAAATATTTTACAAACATTTGATATAGTGATGAATATCAATCTGCGATCAGTTGTCCAACTAACCAATCTCGCCGCGCCACACCTTGCGGAAACAAAAGGAAATATTGTGAACGTTTCAAGTATAGCAGCACTCCGTGCTCTAGGTGTCGGCGGCTTCATGTCATACTGTGTTTCGAAAATTGGTTTGGATCATTTCACGCGTTGCGCCGCATTGGAGCTAGCGGCTTCTGGGGTTAGAGTGAACAGCGTTAATCCTGGGCCAGTGAAGACTGACATTGCTGAAAATTCTGGTATGGTTCCACCCGGTCAAGGTGATGCAATGTGGGAACATGCAAAGGCATCGCCCGCATTGGGCAGAGTGGGAGAGCCGGAGGAGATCGCCGACTTGATCGCCTTCTTGGCCAGCGACAGAGCAAGGAGTATCACGGGTTCTATCTTTGTCGCCGATAATGGATCCTTATTGAAACGCTAAGTGAATCGATTAATGTTTAGTGAAGTACACACTTCACTATATATACTTCACTATATAATTCCTAAACTAACTTTTACAACGAAAATAAGCAACTTCACGGCAGAAAACCAGAGTAGTTGTCTTATCATATTCTTCTATATACAAACTTTTAAACGCGCAATATCAGTGGAACGTAAATATGTAGATACGGTTACCTTTTGGTCAGCTGACTGTAACAATTTTTTTTAAATCCTTTTCCATAAATATTTTATAGCCCATTTCATATCACCATATCAGATACCTACAACTAATGACAAAATTAATAATATTAAAAGACCCAAAATGGGACTTTAATGCTTTTAGGATAAAATACAATTTAATATTTACCTACGTTTTGTCATGACATTAATTGTTAGATTGAAATAAAAAAAATATCTTTGGTTTAGTACTCAATCGCGCAAAAACAGCTTTTGATGAAATAAAAATCATTGTTTTTGTACACACAGCAAAGCTATTCGGTAAGCAGGTTTAAAGCGGCGCGTGCATGCAAAGGTGCTTACCGAATAGATTTGCTGTGTGTACAAACGATATCGACATGAGAGAGCAGAGGAAGTAAATTTCACCGCAAATTTTAATTCTACGACGGCCAAGTCACGGGCGAAAGGTAAACTCTTAATAAGCTCGGGTTCGAGTATACTGGTTAGTGGGTAAAATAAACTTATTACAAAGCAAAAGCGTTGGATAATTGCTTAATTATGGCGCACAATAGCCTAACTAGGTAGTTCTAGCGTTCTAACTGCAATAATTCGCATTGGCCCAAACTCCAGTAAACAAAGATTTAATCCTACAATGCATTTGTTCAGTGTGTTTGCATTACACTAAACAGAATTTTCGGCTTCGCATGTAAACAAATAGAGCGGCTACCTATCTCATATGATTGGCTCGCATAAAAATTCACCAAACCACTGTGGCGCCTGCCGCACTCCGATTGGCGCCTAGATGTATGTATAAGTAAGCGCGATGATGTGTATTGTATAGTCGGGATAAGAAAAGGTTCGTCACCTTTCGACTAAATGTTTTTTTAAATTAAGGTTCAAAAGTGACCTTAATCTTACCAAAACTTTACGTACCGTCGCTTAAAGCCTGGAGTCATTTGCGAACATTTCATCATTGCATGACAAAGTGAAATAACACGCACTCGTTTATTGTGAAAAGAAAAACAAATTTAACACCAAATTCTTACTACAAAAATAGCACAATTTTGTTTTGATTCCATTCATGAGATATAAGAAAAACTATCACAACATCTAGTACAGTCAACTGGGGTGACTTTGATTTACGGGGTGACTTTAAAAAGTAGTTTTAATGACAAAACCATTATTTTTATTTGCGTTTACTGCTTCCAATCAATGTCTTCGTCGATCGCCTTGGCGTCTACATGCCAAACATTCACCGGATATGGATAATATCTATTTTATAGCAATTTTAAAACGATCAAAGTAGCCCCAAAATTACCAAAGTCACCCCAGGGTACCAGGTAATACGGTATTAGTGACGAATTCAAATGAGTTTCTGAATTAGATGTTGTTTTACAAACATGAATATAGGTAGAATAGAAGAAAAAACTATAAAGCTATGACCCATCCAGTTTGGCAACAGGATCTAAAAAAAGCGCTAAAAAAGTGTCAGAGAGCATTAACACAATAAAAATCAATATCAACAGCTTACATCAGCTTCAACACTCAATTTTTAAAGCCCAAAAAAAACCTAGTACCTTATTAGAGATCAACTCCAGAGTTTTTCACAGCATTAAATTCATACAGCGTTATTAGCGAGTAAACTCTCTGTAAATTTTCATTGTTGCACCGTTCAGCCATTGTTTACAGTTAGCCGTAGCTAAAACCGAGTAAAACAAGCGGTGTAATAGCTTGCATTAGTTTGTCGCGAACTAGACCCTACTGTCGCCGACTAAACTGTTTCACAATTCAATTAAACGTTACTGGAAGCTAAAGCTTGCTAAATTGTAGCTTGTAGATTAAAATACGCAATGAGTTTTTTTTCTATCAACAAACTTCTAAGTTCCAAGTTAAAAGCTAACGCAGAGTTAAGATGTGCTATAATATAAAGAACTGTAGGCTTATTGTCTAACTCGGACGCAATCGCCATCGTGTTCATTTTGACAGTTCATGTATGGGCTGACAATCGCATCGGAATCAGCTAGCTGTCACATTCATACAAGAACTGTCAAAATGAACACAATGGCGATTGCGAGCGAGTTAGACAATAAGCCTACTGATAATTGTAACCCAGGTATAACATTTTTTTATTTTATTTCAGACAGCACAAGTGAAATACACGCACTTGGGTTTTTTAGAGTTTAGGCGGACGCATTATTCAATACTAAATATTTTTGTATCGCCTATAATTTAAACCTGATAATTCCAATCTCTCTATTCAAAGAACTCTACCCATTCCGTATGAGGACCTATAGAACAGATTGCAGCATTATCCCCTTAAAAGGCATGAAGCAGATAAAGCGGCCAGTTACTTTATCGCAATAAAAAACAAAAGCTTAACGTCCATAATAACACCTAGTCGCAGGTACGGTAGCTGTGTAAGCGTCACGCACACGACTGTACGCTGGCCAGCCGCCAAGCGAGCGTAATTTGATAAAATGCCTGGAGCCCGCTTATTGCTGAATTTTATGCGCTCTTCATTAGGTTTTTTTGTGTACACAACGGCTATAATGTTCTCAGGCGCGGAAGCGTTAACTTTGTGAGTGTACTATCTTAACACGAGGTTATCTATGGGTAGGTTGTTAAATTTTAGACATGTTTTTGTTTATGTGGTAGATTTTGTTTTGACTTTTGATTACCCGAGATGGTTCTATTTTTTTATTTAGGGTTTCTAGATAATTTACATTTCCATTGTATGTTTTTATAGAATCTAAATTATTACTGACGTGTTTAGTAGTCATACATCTCTATACACCAACATCGTGGGTGAAAATTTTGTCCAGTGTTTTGCGAAGGCCACTAACAATATTGCGACACGGCAACGCCAACCGAATACCGCGTGAAACTATGTTTCGTTTGACCTAACTTGCTACTAGATAATTGAATTTTGTTGACCAAACTGTGCTTATGAAAAACACAAAAGTCATTTCAGTATGCTGCATACTGAACATGCGAGCTAAAGTACAAGCTAGTTAACTACTGGTCGGTTAGTTTTTCTGTTTTACCGAGAGTTCGGTAGATGCACGAGTCGACTCTTATTACGAACGTTAAGTGTTGAGCTATTTTGGTAGGTAGTTTGGTAGTTGTCATTCAAAACAAAGTTTTTTTTAAGTCCATTTGGCTACTAAAAGGGGCAAAATTTTTTACTTTCAGGATTTCACCTAAATCAATAACTATGGAAGCGAACAAGCATTATATTATTTTGCAAGTTCATATTATAAATGTCTGTACACAATTGAGGCATTTCAACTTGTTCTTAAATGCCGATGCCGATGCCGTACCCCAAAATTATGCATAATTATGTCTGTATTATTAGCACTAAAACTGTCCAAACGCAAAGGGGAGAAAACGTCTCAATTAAATAGTACCTATGGGAAAATTTACAGCGCCCCCTAGCTAGCACATGAGGTATCAAAACAACCTCATAATATTTGACTTTTTAAAGCGAAGTTCAAGAAGCGACGTAAAACTTACATGCCTACACCAAGTGTTAAGAAAATACGTCCTAATTTGTAAACAAAACGTGGCATGTCGCGTTGTACTCAATGCATAAGGGAGACCTCATTCAATCCGGTATTGATGTTTCCTTGCCATCAAGTGGACATCAAAGGAAGTAGGTCTGTAGTATCAATAACGTGCACTGGATAAATCATGTATAGGCGGATTGAGGGATGTGAGGCGGCGTGGCTTAAGTAAAAGGAAGACGGAATATCTTCAATCTCAAAATCAAACAGATATCTGTGATACCGTTCCTTAACATCTGCTTTGATAACGATCTCTTTATTGTGGTTTCTCTCCACAGCAGCATAGTAGGTATAGCTCTTGCAATTTACGCGAGTGAGCTTTTCTTGTGGTAGCGCTTAAAACTCGTACCGAGCAGAGAGTGCTTAGAATCTGTCACTAAGCACTCTCTGGCCCTATTGAGCTGTCAATATGATTTACCACGTGCTGTCAGTTTAAATTTTAAATGAGACAATTAATTGAAGCGAATAGTCCCGGAAAAATCGTTGAGAGATTGCCGTTTTGTTTGGAACCCTAACTGTCTATAAGTTAATCGAATATCCTTATTTGTATTTCTTCGAAGCCGAACTCCAAATTCGCTATCGCTATCCATCGGCAACTATGCAATTTTCCGGGAAAATGCGTCGTGCTATGTCCGACGTATTCACGTAGCGACGTAAATACGTCCAATCTCTGTATTAAAATGCATTAAAATTGGTTCAGCAGGTCCCTAAAAAATATAATTAGTTATTTCCGCATTTTTAATATTGGTTTAAGCCTACCCAACCAGCCCACTTTACTCGTTTGCCTCCCATGTTCCTTAATAAAAGTGTGCAAGGAAAATAAAGTGGGATATACCTCATTTGATCATCGGTGACATTAAAAGTAGCTGACAATACATTATGAAGCTAAGTCAAAAAGACAAATATTAACTCCCCGCTTTAAGCTGGTTACTTAGGGCCCGCACAATAAAAAAGGGTCCAATAATCAATAAGGAGTTTAATCCCGTGGGCAGCGGCCGCCTTTTCTATTGGACGGTACAAATTGACAGAGAAATGGTGGGGAGGAATACTTCAGCTTAACTATTATCTTACTGGAAGAGGCTTACAGAAAGCACAATTAAAGCACACTTAGAACGTTCAGAAAGATGGATAATGGCAATTATAATTCAGTTTTTACATACTTAAGCGACTGGGTTTTAATAATAGATTTCGCGTGAAATCCAATCTTTATTTTATTTCTGGAAGAAAATTATTTATCCACAAAAAATCAACATAACATGATAATGATAGTTTAATATGAAACCTGGACCCTCACCAAAGACTTAATCTACAGACTCCAAGTAGAACAGAGGAAAATGGAACGGGTTATTACACTGCGTGATAAAATTAGAAACACAGTAATCCGCAGGCGTACAGGATTGACAGACATAGCCCGGGTCATTGCGAAGAGAAAGTGGCGATGGGCAGGTCACGTGAGTCGCCGAACGGACGGGAGATGGAGCCGGAAAGTGTTGGAGTGGAGACCGAGGATGGGAAGCAGAAGTGTTGGTCGCCAACCAGCCAGATGGGCGGACGATATAGCCAAAGTGTGCGGGAAGAACTGGTTGCACAAAATATTATAAACGGGATGTGAACCGCGATTACCTTAATATCGGGAGCTCAATAAAGGTAATCGCGGTTCACATCCCGTTTATAATATTTCGAATGAACTTAACCGTGTATCATAAAAACTCTTATTGGTTGCACAAAGCCCGGGACCGAACCGGATGGCGTGTTGATGAGGGGGCCTACGCCCAACAGTGGGTTAATTTAGGCTGAAGAAGAAGAAGAAGAGGGAATCTGAAACGAGTGCCTAATCTTGGCAACATGGTAAATGATTAGCTGTAATGAAAGTAGGTAATTTCTGAGTATAGTAAATTCCAAGTGTCATATTAACTGGGAAAATCCTGGCCAAAGCATTTCTTTTTAATCTTACTCCCTTGGCCGTCCCAGGGGTGCCCACAATATTAGATCCTAATAACACGGAGATTGTTTTGACACACACAACCGATCAAAACGTTCATTTTCTCACAAAGAACCTTTATTTTATGTTTTTCAGGCGTTTTCCTTTTGATTGAATTTGTGAAACGTTTTATTGTTTCTTCCATCTTTGTTCAGTATTCGTAGACAAGATGCATAAGTAAAGACGTTAATAACGAATAATCCGTTTGAAATTATGTACCACTTTTGCGCAATTTGTTTGCGTACGTCTGGCGTATACGGCAAAATGTGTTTTGTAAAGGACATAAGATCCGTTATTGATGTTTTTTCTCATAACCGACTTCTTGAGCGCGTTCACGTTAAAGTGTCAAAATTATAAACACCAAACTCAGAACTGAATTTTTGCTTAGACAAGGAATAAGAGCGGATATTCAAAATTTCCACGGCATAACGTGTTACGCTACGGGAGTGAAGCAACAACGCAAACTATAAACGAACTTCTTCCAAAGGTTTGTTTTCTAAGAACTGCCAAGAGTTTTTGTCACAACAGAACTGCACTATCTGGAATCTTGAATTGCAAATGCACTACGGTAGGAGTTAATTTTTTATAAAGATAGCCCGGTATCGCCGTGTAATGGTTGTGTAGGGAGCGGGAGTGTTGTAAAAATGTGCCTGAAATGGTTTTTGGTGCACCGCTATTTTGAATACTGTATGTGAAGACATTTGCCAGGCATTTGCCAGGTCACAGTTCAGGAGTCGTTCTGTATTTATTTATAATAAGATCAACAGAGAATTGCAAATTTATCCATTGTTATATCGTGAGTGTAAGAAGCGGCTTGTAGATTGGCTTAAAACTAAAACATACGACGATATGGAAGATTACCTAAAACGTTGCTCGTAATTTTTGTACACACAATATAAACGGTATAACACACTCTTACACACACACACACACACACACACACACACAAACACGCGCGCGCGCACACACACACATGCATGCACTTTCAGACCAACTCATATACACTCCATCTAGTTTCTAGTTTGTAATCCTTAGTTACTTTAGTTTAGTTTAGTTGTAGTATGTACCTATTATAATCTACGGAAGAGCGGGGCTTCCCAATACAGGCATTGTTTGCTTACAGGGTGGCTCCATCCCCTATATCATAAATGTATGCATGTAGTTATGAAATAAAGAATTTTGATTTTGATTTGATTTGATTTCCGTGAAGTAGACAATGAGAAATCTGCAATACACCTCCGAGGCAATTCTATGGTGTGTGTGAAGTTGTCAACAGCACTAGGTCCGCGTGGGAATTATAGCCCAAGCCTTCTCAGTATGAGAGGAGGCCTTTGCCTAACAGTGGGACATATATGGGACATAGGTATATAGTTTGAAGATGAGACAAAGAGGGGTATTTAACTACTAATATTGTAAAAGTGGGACGGATTTGGAAGAAATCTAGCTAGCCCGATCTTTGGAATAGATTAAGCACATAGGTTACGTTTTATTCTAATTTTCCCACGGGACCGATATTACGCATGTACCTAAATCCCAAAATCTAAATCGCATAGAGACTTCAAATTTTGCACGGATGTTCTTGAAAGTATCAAGACCACGATGAGATTTAGGAATTCAGCAATGATGAAGCCGATAAAGAAGAAAAACAATGGATACTTCACAGTACTGTAGGTCATCTACAGTACAGTAATCTTTTAATCTTAGACACAAACACTTAAAAAGACCGCAGTCGGTTTTGGAAACTCGGAAAAGTTACATGCACCAAAACAGTATTAAAGATGTTCTCTTTCAAATATTTAAACGTCATAGTTGTATCAGGACGCAAACTTTTACGTTACCAAGCCTTTGCCTAATTGAAATTAGGGGCGAGAAAAACGTATCCCCAACCATATATCAAAATCTTTTTTAACCCTTCCAATGCAAAAGCCCAAGTAATTTTACCACATGGAGCTTGTTAGCGCGTCACTTATCACATTAACCCCGCCGTCGCCGTAATTGGCAGTGAAACTAAAGCAACCGAGAAATGTGCGTAAGATATTTACGACGTGTGTTATATTACTTACTATTTATAGACGATCACAAGTAGAAAAAAATGTGTATGTGCATAATGCTTCTAAAAGCTTAATGTTTCTTTTATATAGCTAATAAAGAGTGCCTGACCAAAAACATAATAGGGTATTAACAATTTTTTTTTGTGACACGGAACGTATTTTTTCTGGCCTGCTATAAAATAATAGTCGATCCAAATGTTAATATTTTTTTAATGAGTTTTCATTTCAACATGCCAAAAGTACTTTTGAAGTAACATCATCTCTAGCCTATATAAGTCTCACTGCTGGGCACAGGTCTCCCCTTAGAATGTGAGGGCTTGGGCTATAGTTTCCACGCGAGTCCAGTGCGGATTGGAAACTTCACTCACACCATTGAATTAAAGTATACATTCGTAATATTGTCTCTAGCGATTTGTTTTATGTAACCTAAAGCATTCTAGAAATCAACTCGCACTTTATTTACAATGTCGTTAAGTTCGTCTATAATGAGATTTAAAAATAAACTAACTTATCCACTTTATTGGTTCGAATTCATAAGCGTCGCATTTCAAATTACTCACCCGAGTGTGCATTTTCGAAAAATAAAGAAAAATATGAAACTAGCAGACTGCAAAGGCAGCAATATAGACAAGAAAAATCTTTGACTCGACCTCGGTCATCTCTTTGTAGAGCAGGGCTTGGCAAGAGTTAAGATCGCTTAAAGAAGCCTATTGTCTGACCTCTGTCCAGAAATAAGTAAAAGAAAATACGAACAGACAGACGTTTTCCGTCCTAGCTGCAAGGCTAGATAAAGGGGATGCAGTGCACTGTGCGCTCGCTCGGAAAATAAATATTGCCTCTCTACATTCTTAGCGTGTTTAACAATTATCAGCATTATTTTAAAAAATGGCGTTAGTTTTACTGGTTGCATGAGAGTAGATCTCTTATTTATAAATAGTTACGAAACTGTCACAGCAAAATGTGATAAAGATAAAGGCAAATTAATTTTAATTTAAGACAAATTTAATAATCGTATGGAGTATGGAAGAAAGTGTTAAGTGTGGAAGGACATTGTTGCATTAAATTTTTGCCTTAAACTGCCTTCAGAAAAAATAAAAAGTTAATAATAAAGTTGGTTGAAAAATACACAGGCACAGGGATTAACACAATGTTTACAATGTTTCATTTATCTGAACGTCAGGATACGTGAACATCTAACTGACACACCAAGTTAATGTAGATAATGCTTACGGCTTTGTGTCTACTTAGTCTTCATTAAACATGCTGTTTGCAGACATATAACTAATTATAATTTTGTAACATATATGACACACTGTCACCTATTGTGTTACAGTACACCATACGTCCTTGTCTTTAGAGCAAATAGGTAAGCCCTGGTAAGCTTCGGTTCAATTCTAGCTTTACGATAGTGCGGGGATATCGGCACGCTTCGGTAGTGCCTCAAATGGTATTAGTGCCGGTATTTGATCTTTTGTCTATGATGGTCAGACTTTAGACAGGTTTTGTCTGTCTTGTTGCTTCCTACCTTTTTTTATTACCTTGTGTTCATTTATTCATGTGTTTGCTTCAAGTCAAGTAAAATTTGACTCATTTCCTGTGGTCGGACTTCAAATTGATAGGTTAATGACAAGAAGACTCTCGACCAATAATAAAATAATGTCAGCAAAACCACTAAACAAGATTAGAAATTGTTTATGTGACTTCCTTGCACATTTTTGCAAAAGCACATATGAGCTTCGTCCCATTTGATTTTCGTTTGGATTAACAAGCAAAATGTAGGCTCAAAGACAACTGTGATGATTCAAGGATTAAATTCAGTGAGTCTCGGTATGATTACGAATTGTGCTTCGAACACGAGTTTACGCCTATGAAATACAATGCAGCTACTCATATCATAATGTTATTAAAGAGAAATCCCTCTTTGTTCGTACTCTACTAGATTCAGAACAAAATCGGGTTGGAAGTTTTACCAATTTAAATCCACCAAACAAGACGTCAGTTGTTGTTGTAAGCTCTTTATTGTGCAAATAAACATACGACAATTAAGTTCAATTGACAAACACAGATTCATGCTCAAAGGCGGACTTATACCTTTAAGGGATCAAGACGACAGTTTGGATTGCAGAGCTACAAATACCAATCAAAAGTAGTGATTCATTTGTGTTAACCGTTTTAAGAAAATTACAGCTCATTTTAATCTAGTTATGTAGTCAAAATTTTTATTTCAGCTGTAGTCCTGTAGCAATAAACAGGAACACATTTTTTCCATTTTCAAAAGGTGCTTTCAAAAAACGGTCTCTCGTTCGTATTAAACTCGACGTAAGTAGAGACATAAATTAGACAAACTAAGGAAGTAGTTTCGACATTGATTGCGAAAATATTTCACATTGGCTCGCTATTCCATCTAGTCGATAGTAGATTATCGAATACGCATTACAGTGTCAATCTATATGCCTAAAGCAATGTGGATAATGAATATAAAACCTATTTAGCTCGACTCATTAGTAGAATTCCGAACTCCATTTAATAAGTCAGTTTCTCGCCATGACAGTTTGAATATAGTTGTCCAATTGTAATGCCCATTAATTCGCTTCACGTGAATATTGGCAGTCTCAGTTAGTCTGGCTGTGTTCAGCTTAGTCCGGTTAGATAACTAGATTAGAGCAAGATTAAGTCTGAGCTAAGCTGCCCTGCCAATGACGAGACGTGAGCGGCATTCGAGATGGAATAGATTTAAGATTATATTTCTAAGAAATAGAAAATCAAGTTGCCATTATTTGAACCGTTAACTTCGTCGCTAATGGAGCTAGTGCTGTAGAAAGAAGTGCAGCCGATGGCACCCGAATCTTAGCCCTTCCTACCTAAAGTGTATTTTTTAAATGTTTTGCCGCTACTTTCATAGCTAAATAGTGTCCAACTATTGGGCAGATTCTTCCATGTTTTTCGACATTTTGTCACCCTATGATATACACTTAAATGAGTTCAGATCATTTCCTTATGAACTTGCCTCTGCTCCGCTAGCTTTTTAAATATTTTTTCTGTTTTTTTGCCACGACATAATTAAGTGTCAAAAGTGTCCGTGGTAGTCCAGTGGTTTGACCTGTGGCCTCTCAAGCAGAGCGTCGTGGGTTCAAATCCCGGGCTCGCACCTCTGAGTTTTTCGGAATTTATGTGCGAAAATTACATTTGTAATTTGCCATGAGCTTTTCGGTGAAGGAAAACATCGTGAGGAAACCTGCACACATCTGCGAAGAAATTCAATGGTGTGTGTTAAGTTCCCAATCCGCACTGGGCGCGCGTGGGAACTATAGCCCAAACCCTCCAATACACGGAGGAGGCCTATGCCATGAGGCACGCCGAATTACGCGACAATTTAATAAATAAAAAAAAAAAAAAAACGACAATAACAATAACAACAACATGTACTTACTGAAATTGTAGCGAATTCGGAATAAAAAGGCTTATAAATAAATAAATAAAATTAAGTGTCAAAAAGGTGTTAATAATTACTAAATAGGTATTGTCTCAAATGTATCATAAATATACAAACGACGTTCTTGGTAATTCGTCTGTGTCTTACTTATTTGATTATTAATGCGGTTGACACTCTAATTACGATCGGGCTGAAGTGATCCCCTTAGGAATATAATAATATTCCTGTTGCTGAAATTATATCTAACACAGGTAATCATATTTCCGATATTCTCGTTTTTCGAAATTGTCCATCTCTGGTTAAACTGGCGATATATAAATTCAATTTAACGACATCAATACATTCTAAAAAATATAAGTCAACAGTTTCACAAACTATTACGTGCAAGTATTTATACAGAGGGTTTAACGTTTAAAAAAGTTATTTCTGTTCACGACTTAGAAGTCATCCTGTATTTTCGCGATCACCACACCAATAATTTTAGTAGAAAAAAAATCGATAAAGCATTTAAAACTCAGATGACTCAAACTTTTAGGTCTACAAGGTTAACAATAACGTGACTAATAGCTATTTTAATATCCTTATTTTGGACACTCCACGACAGCTGTTTTCCTTAAAGATGCCGTCTCCAGGACTGCATACAAGGAGGGTTATATTATTGAAGTATATTTCTCCAAAGTACTGGTTGTTTTCTTTGTTTCCTGCGAAAGGCACAGGTTTCAATAACGGACGCGAGTCACGCTCACCCGAATGATTTAAGGGGCCGCCTTCCGGAGACGCTAATTGGTTCCTTCTAATGAGACAACTGATGATCTTGCGCTAATGAACTGGCCCTTAACTGGGAGATATCAATCGCTTTATTAGCGAGCCCTGAACGGTTTAATTGCGAACGGTTTGGAGAAAATTTACCGTAAAAGGAACAATACAATAATTAGGGGAAACGTTTTGTTGTGTTAATGCAAGTGTATTTTAGTCCGATTATTCAAAGGCTATATAGGTACAGTTAGATGATAATCATGATATTTGACGGTGCTGTAGAATTCAATATATTATTTGATGCATCTAAGTACGACTATGCTGATAGTCTCTGTAGTGTGTTCACCAATTTTCGTACTTCAGCGCATATCGTACCTACTTTGTGTACTTCGACGTCTATGCTGTTTGTCTTACATCAACACTTAATACCAGTTTGCAAGGATTTAGGCGACTTTGATTATGCGTCCACTCACATGTGTAGAAATGATTATACGACCACTCTGAGCCTCTAGTGTAAGTTTTAGGCACGATAAACGTCTCGAACACGTTCGCGTTAAGAGGCTGACAACACCTAATTTTTGTTGAAATTGATGTTATTTAAGCACTTTTTTAAGAAAAACTACACACAATAAAAATCCAAAAAAATATGTATGTCAATTTCCATCATATTTCAAACACGCTGGACGGACTCTATACATAATTGAACAAAATCGGCTCGATAGAAAATAATTGCAAAGATTGGTCTTAAAATCATCATTAAACGGGTCTATGTCTTTATTTTTTCAACATATGGGTCTACAGTTAAAAACATGAAGTCAACATATTCAATACCTACACGGCTAACGAGTCATATTTCACAAATAATCTATACTTTTTTTTATTTCTTATTATTTGTGTCTTATTTGCAAGATTTTAGACGCGCGCCAAGCTGCCGAAATAGTTTCTTCTCCTTCACTAACAAGCATGCGATCCGTATGTGTGAAGAGTGGCGCTGCTCAAGGTCATTTGCTGTTGACAGCGCCTAAACGTTTCAATTACTATAGGGGAATAAACAGCGCCACAAGCGGAACGAAACAACAACTAAAATTTCTCATACTATTTGACATTTTAACGCAAACACGGTTGAGACGTATTTTGTGACTGAAACTTACACTAAGCATACTGGCGTATGTAGCGAAAAAAAGCCTTACCTTTCCGACGCCAGTGGGTTCTTTGACGCCTAGCCTGCGGAGCAGCGCAGGCGGCGGCGGCGGCGGTGCTTTGTGCAAAGCTGCGCAGAAGCCGGTCGCGCTGCCAGCGTCCTCCTCGCGCCGGCGTTGCCGATGTGGGGAGCCACTGCTGCATTTTGTTGTTGATGTCCTGAAACAATACGAAAGTTCAATTTAATTGTTGAGTTAAGTTGGTTTTACAAGAAAATGATGAAAATGTACCTATACAGTAATACTCTTCTAGTATCATTCAGTTCGAAAAGTATGTACGTTGAAGTGGCAATGGGCAGGCCACATCGCTCGTAGAACAGACAACCGTTGGGGGAAAAAAGTTCTCGAGTGGCGACCGCGATCCGGAAGACGTAGTGTTGGCAGGCCTGCCACTAGGTGGACTGACGACATCGTAAAAGTTGCGGGAAACCGGTGGATGCAGGTGGCGACTTGTCGTTCATTATGGTGTGCTAAGGGGGAGGCCTTTGTTCAGCAGTGGACGTCTTAGGGCTGATGATGATGATGATGATGATGATCATTCAGTGTTGTGTTGAAATCAAAGTAAAGTTGGAATTAAATACGGCTGTGATATTTAGCCGTTCAAAATATCAAAAACTTGAAACTTCTGCTCAACATTTATCTCTAAATAGCTATAAGTACTCAAGTTAACGAAATACTTACTCTACCTCGAAACGTAAAAGAAACATATTTTTTTAAAGCGTTTCACAACCAAGCTTTCAACACGTTTCAACTAAACTTTATATCTCTAAATAACTACCCACTGGGAAGAAGGCATACGTCAAAGAGGGAAGCACTTCCTAAAAAGTTTAGTAATTGAAAAAGAAACCTTTCACATTTATCTTCGGGCGTTTCTCAAAACTCCGAAGCAATTCACGCCGAAGTTAAGTGTGATTTTAACAAATTTAGACGGTTCCGTCTGCACCCAAATCATGCTGCATGTTTAAAAGCGGTAGTTGGTATGCTATGTAGGAGAAACAGGACGACGAGGAGGCCCATCTTCTTAAATCAGTATAATTATAATTTAATTTCCCTTTATCGAATACATAATTTAAAAGATGTCCTATAAAGTCCGTTTTGCGTAAGATACCCCAAAATAGCCAATACCTAACAAAATGAATGCACAAAACGTGCCGTCTCGTAGTGACCTTTTTACATTTTTCAAAAATTCGTTTTGCGTCAATACCCCGCATAAAGGGGCCTGCACACAAGATGGATGGCGCTTACGTGACGTCAAACGACACGGCCGTGTTTTATTTTAATGCATAACGCCTCAAGACAGAGTCAAAATTGAAAATTCTTATCGTACATCGGTATGCGCTACACGAGCTGTATAAGAATTAGGTGAAATGATGGATCATTATGTTTTAAGGTATTGCGGGCTAGGTATATAAAATACAGAAAACTACATTAAAATATGAGGGTGTTACACACAGTGTGTTAAACACTTAAGTAAGTTAGTTAATTATAGTCTTAGTTTATAAGTACTTAACAATTTTGTACGCCGTAAGGCAGGACATAAGCTGGACCATATTTTAATCTGTCTTTGTCATCCAACATAACATAGAATTACTATGTGCTTACTTACCTAATATTCACAAATAAATGATTTTGATTGATTAGGTTAATTTTATCCTTTAACTTCTCAATACAAACGTTATTGAATGACAATTTTCTTGTTCTAACTTCACTCATACCTACAATCACTACTTACTCGGACTTAATCACGTAATTACTAAATTTTTACTTACCTCAATCAACCTTTTAAAGTACGTGACTTTAAGTCCCGAGTGGTGGTTATAATCATCGAATGACATTAAAACCAGCGCATGTCAAGAATAGATACCAACCAAACACAGGGATATCCCTCAATCTCAATTAATTCGAGACAATACCTTTTCCTAACTATTTTATCAAAGTTTCCAAATTTACAACATTTGCTCCTAAAATTTTCTTTCTCGCTCACCTAAACTATTTCCATTTCATAGTTTAATACCAAAACTGGTAGTCGCACTCGCGTGCAAAGCTGACGTGAGGTGACCCATTCTTCATACTGATTACAACTATTAACATTCCTCAACGGGAATTCTCAGATAACTCCAGTGCATTGGCTCTTGGCTTGGGTTTTCTACCAGCTTTAGTTAGTGGTACAAAGTTAGCTGCGATTCCCTGATGTACGCTGATAAGTTTGAATGCAACCATTTCGAAGTAATGTAGATTTGTAGATTCGAACGTGAACTATAAGGAGACAACGATATCTGACACACATACATACACAAAAATCACGCCTAGTTCCCTTAAAAAACACGTTTAGCTTGTGGGCGTATAGGAGGTTGTGGTGCTCTATTTTACTGTCTTTCGAAAGAGAATAAAATGTCTTCTTTCTTTTTTCTTACGCAAGCATCGCCTATAATATGATTCCTAAGATTTTTGCCCATTCCCTCGATGGGCATTTACCACCCGCGCGGGCAAAGAAGCATCTGGTACTTTCTGTGTTATTTCTTTGCTCCCACACCTGTAGGGAAGTATGGAAGTATCCAGTAAATCTGACATAGGATTACTTGACGAGAAGAGTTCTTTTGTAGAGTCTGATTTACTGGCCTAAGAGGTTTATTTGTGGCATTTCCTCGAAGCGATTCATGTTGTTTCTTCTTGCAGTTCAATTCGCCTCTGCGATATTCAAACTAACCAAATTGATAAAGTAGAACTACGGATTAGTATGTATTATAAACGAGATAGTCTACAAAATACAGCATACGAAGAACAAGGCGTCTTGAAATTTCAATAAACTTTTTTTCTTCGTATGTATGTGACGATATAATGGATTCACGTGAACGATGGTTCGAAAAGGGAAAAGTGTGGTCCACTGTTTTGACGACGCAGTTAGCCTAGTTGGTAGTGACCCTGCCTCCGAAGCAAGCGTCTTGGGTTCGAATCCTGGTAAGGGCATATATTTGTATGATGAGCACGGATATTTGTTCCTGAGTTATGGATGTTTCTATTATAAGTGTGTATTTCTCTATATAAGTATGTATATCGTTGTCTAGTACCCATAACACAAGCCTTACTAGATCAATTTGTGTGAATTGTTCCCAAATATTTATTTATTTATTTATTATTTATTTATTTACTGTTAACACAAATTCATGTCACTAGCATGTTATAAAAACACAACCACCCGTTTGTAGTTTGCAGCTGCAACAGTCACATTTCAACCGTTGTGTATGTGCAAGTTTTTATCTTACTTAGGTCCTGCAGCAAACTACTCTGTCAAGTTCCTGATACCTTAATTGTCTGATATCTGTGACACCGTTTCTTTTTGTTACCTATGAGAAAATAATCAGAGATGACATTACTAACATTTTGCGGGTGGTAGGGCCTTGTGCAAGGTCCATCCGGATAGCTACCACTATCTTACTTGCTAATCCTGCCGCTAAGCAGCAGTGCTTGCACTGCTGTGTTCCGGTGTGGAGAGTAAGACAGCCGGGGAAATTACGGGCACAAGAGGCATTTCATCTTAGCCCTCTAGGTTGGCAACGCATCTGCAATCCCTCTGGGGTTGCGGGTGTCTATGGGCAGTGGTGATCGCTTACCATCAGGTGACCCACTTGCTCGTTTGCCTTCCTATTCGCATAAAAAAAAAAACTGATACAGGAATTTAACAGAGTGGTGCAAAAGCTCCTATTTAAACGTCACGCTTCAACGTTCATGACGTGGCTACTAGACTTTTTTTTTATAAACTCTTACGTCGAAAATTTGGCCGAAAGTCCAAACTCGTCTCGTCCCTAATGTTTGCGCGGAGCCCGTTGATTTCACGGGCCGCTGGCCGCGATGAAAACAATCCGAAAAGGTCCCCGCTTGACATTTGATAGAATACGCCTCCAGGCATGATGGCGCGCTTGTATCGACTACACGGTTTATTTTATTAAAATATCTTCCTTTTATCTATTGATTTTCTGTGAGAAGTTCAGATTTCGTACACTACGGTTTGGGTATGGCATGGCTGGGAATTTAGACGCACTCGAGTAGTATGGATAGTGCAATCCACGAAGACGCGTGGATTTATCAAAATTACTTTTATCAGTGTCAACGACTGGATCTAGAGACTTTACATTTGGCAGACATACTACGCTACTTAAGGATTATAGGTATAGGTGGCGGCAAATAAGTAAAACGTGGAGGGGATATGCGCAGTATGAAAAACAACATGATTTTCATACTGCGCATATCCCCTCCACGTTTTACTTATTTGCCGCCACTTGTATGTAAAGATTTTTTTTTACATTTCCACGTGATACTCGTACATGGCACTAGCTTATTGTTTATTCATCCACGGGAGCGAAGCCTCGAGTACAAGCTATAGTGACTGAATAGGACTTTATTGCATTCCATTCGTAGTTTTATGTCTTGTTCTACAAAAAAAATTACAGTGGCATGGAGCGTAACAAATTGTCTACTCTGCATATCGACTAAAACCATAACTTCCCTCATTATCGTAGTGGCAACGACCTATGCGTGCGTGAACTCATTATGCCTCAATTACACGTAACAATTAATACTCGTAAAACATTCACTCACTCATTCATTCGTTCATTCGGAATGAACTTTTTTAATTCATTACCCTTTTATGGCGTTAAATGGCGGTATAAACGGTTTATTTACGTTCGTGATTTGAATTTTACTGGAGATTGTAAGGCACACGACACATTTTTATAGGGAATTGTAAAAGTAAATAAGTAGTATTCATGTCTAATGTTTATTATTAGAGCATGGGCGTTGACGTGGAAATATCCAGACGGAATGCATTCTTACCTACTTAACACGTCCGTCTTGGTCAGCGTATAGTGGCTTTAGAGATATGTTAGAAGTCTTTATAAAGTTACTAGCTTTTTCCCGCGACTTCGTCCGCGTATACTCATTTATTGACAAATAGTCTAGTTATTATAGTTACTGAGATAGGGTCACTCGGAATCGAGTATATAAATCCCGTTTTTTCCCGTTCCCGTGGAAATGTGTGTGTGTGTGTGTGTGTGTGTGTGTGTGTGTGTTTGTGTGTGTTAGGTAAGTATGTGTGTTGTAGTTTTCGTAATCAGCGACCCGATAAACCGTACAAACAATACTACCCACCAATAATAAGAATATAATAAAACCCACATTGATTTTCAGACTTTGTCACCACATATCCCCCTTTTAGGGGTTGCATTTTCAAAAAACCTTAAACAGGTGTTTACTCATTTATCGTTAGGAATACTCCTGTGAAGTTTCGAATAAAATTGTCTAACTAATCATGTTTCCCCATACAAACTTAGGACCCCCATTTAACCCCTTTAGGGGTCGAACTTTGAATAATCCTTTCTTAGTGCACCCCTAGACCTTATAAGGAACCTACGTGCCAAATTTGGAATCTCTAGAACCAGCGGTTTGGGCTGTGCGCTGATATGTCAGTCAGTCAATCAGTCAGTCAGTCAGTCAGTCAGTTTCTTCTTTTATATATTTAGATTGCAATCGGAATAAGTGCACACTGCAACTACTTAATACTTAATTTTGCATTTACTTAATTACTGACGATGCTATTTCAGCTTTTACCTAGGACAGACGTACAAAATTCTATATTAAAAACGCTTCTGTATGACAAAATGAAACTATAGTCAATAAGTAAAAGCCATGTGTAGACAAAACCGTCAAATAAATGTGCAAATTTTGAATGTTGGAATTTGGAAAACGATTCGGCCGTTGGTTTGACCTAGCGATGTTACTGGCAGTTACCCTATTTGGCAGGCTGGAAGCAATACAATTCCAACGTGTGTGCATGTAGCCTAATATCCTTTTTTTTGGGGTTGTCCCCGTGACAAGTAAATATAAAACGCTGGAGAGTTAAGGCGGGAACGTTACATATTTCAGACGCGATAACGCTACGATTTAAGGGGATGCGTGACTGTTAGCTACTTTTTTCAGAAGTTTCGTTCAGGTATTCTAATGTTGTGTCGAGTGCAACATGGCATTGATTTTAATTTAATAAATGATCTTATTGAAAACATGTTTATCGCCCATTTTGTGAACCTTACTGCTATGTAGGTAGGTACATGAAATGAGCCAGAAATGTAAGTACAACAGAGTAAAAAAAGTCGACAAAAATATTATAGTAAAAGGTTCAAAACAAGTCAAGCGAATTAAATAAAATAACACGACGGTATAATACGCACAGAAGCTTGAAAACGCTTCAAGAACAATCGATTGCGACATTTCATAGTCGAATACACTCGAATCCAAGAATAAACAAGTTATTGTTCGTTCCACTTGTTCCCAATACGCTACCCTTCGTCGATGTCGAAAAAAGTCGTTTCCATAAAAGTTGAGGCACGCTACGAAGTTTCAAATTCAAAATAGCGTAACACCTTTTATTTTTCGTAGACGAATTTTTAGCTGACTCTGTGGCAACCAGCCAGTGAACATGCATAAACTAGCGGCGTTTAAAGTTTACAAGAAATTCAACATTGAAGAAAAAAAAATATTCAAATGAGTCCGAGCGTGAATAGAAATACCTAGTTCAAAATTATTTAAATACTTTGAAAATTGTAAGCATTGAGAAGTGGGAATCGATATAGGATTACTCGTTGAATTTCTGTTTAATAATGCTTAATAAAGCGAATATGATTACTGTCTCGTCATCGATTTTTTTTGAGGTTTAATATAGGAATATTTTCACGCGCAATGTCCATAGCTTCGTCATGAAACATATAACCGTCAGAACATTTACTTCCATCTAACACTGAAACAAAAACAGTGAACATTACTTTTAATGGTAAATACGTATATATACATTTGAATATTTCGTTCACGCGCTTACAGCATCCGTTGACTGAATATTTTATGTGAAAAACTGCTACCCGCCGAGTACTGCAGTAGCATGTCATATTTTGCGTCTACTTTGTATATTCTCTGTAAAACTTATAGTAGGAAAAATATCAAAGATTACATTTTCATATTAAATAACTAGTTTATGGAGCTTTCACCAAAGAATAATCTAGCTTGATTACCTACTGAAGACACCAAGGACTTCATGAAATTGCTTTTGTACGGTATATGTATATACTAGCTGTTGCCAGCGACTTCGTCTGCAAAGAATTCGTTTATCGCTATCACGCGGGAACTACGCAATTTTCCGGGATAAAAAGTAGCATATGTGCTATTCCAGACTTTTCTCTATCTATTTGCCAAATTTCATCCAGATCCGTTAGGCCGTTCTGGCGTGATTGAATAACAAACAAACATCCATCCATCCATCCATACTTTCGCATTTATAATATTAGTTAGATTATGTATACGGGGCTTTATAGGTATAAAGGGTGTACATTACGTATCCTACTTAAAATAAAAAATCAATCAAGATGGTTTGGATTATTGTCTTCCGAGTTGAACTCTGAAAAGATCAAAACGCCAGAAAGAAGATCAGTCCAGCACAACGAAGCTAATCTGAAAAGACGCTTAGTATAGATCATGCAGATAATAAGTACCTAATAATGAAACCTCAAAGCGTCACATTGAAAGCAAAAGTTTCAGACGCCATTAATAAAGAGTAGGTCCGTCCCTCTGTTTACAAAACTCTTCATTAGAGATCACGGCGTTGTTGCGGATTGAAGTTGCTGCTTTATGGACGGGGACAATGGGGGAGAAGTGGCGAACACATGCTTCTTTAAGTCTACATTCATAATTTACAGGATTTCAATAAGGTTTCCTTACAATTTTATCCAGATAAGCTTTTGGCTTAAAGGACTGGATGTCGGTGATAGTTCCATCACCCGAGAGATCTTGTATTTAGAGTTCATTGTTCGTAGCAGCATCACCGATGACTATTGATTTTTATACGAAAGTACGCTTTGCTGCCGTTTACTTCATTTTCATTCCCTTGTTTCATGAAAATTTATTGAAACTGTAAAGTAAATGTTGGTGATGATATCATCGATATAATTTATTTAAAATTCTCTAATTTCCGCTTCCATAGTTGCAATAAAACATGTATGTACTATATATCAATGAAAACTGTACTGCTTTGCATGTGTTTGTTGTGAATAAAGTTTGTATCTATTAAATAAGTTTGAAATTATAGGCATTTTTCCACTCGTCTGTAACTTGCTCCCCAGTTCATAATGTTTCCACCCCAAACGTGTGTGGTATTGTTATCCGATGGAGAAGTTTCGGTAAAGGGTGCATTGTGCAGGCCTATTAGTACGGACAAAAGAATGGATGGCAAGATGATCGCTAGTCTTTTTGTGTAATTGTTGCGTTATTGTTTTTGTTAAGAGCGTATTTAGGTATTGTCTGTGCTGTGAAATGTTTGTCTGATGAACTTTAAATGTTCACAGGCTGATGAAAGGCATTTATTATCATCTACCTACCAACTCACTCAAGTTAGTGACCCTGACTATGAAGCTAGAGGTCCCGGGTTCGAATCCCGGTAGGGGCAGACATTTGTATGATGAATATGAATGTTTGTGCCCGAGTCATGGATGTTGTATGTATTTAAGTATGTATTTATCTACATTATATAAGTATGTTTATCCGTTGCCTGGTACGTACCCATAGTACAAGCTTTGCTTAGTTTGGGACTAGGACAGTTGGTGTCGTTTGTCCCATGATATCTAAATATATAAAAGAAGAAACTGACTGACTGACTGACTGACTGACTGACTGACATATCAGCGCACAGCCCAAACCGCTGGTTCTAGAGATTCCAAATTTGGCACGTAGGTTCCTTATAAGGTCTAGGGGTGCACTAAGAAAGGATTTTTCAAAATTCGACCTCTAAAGGGGTTAAATGGGGGTCCAAAGTTTGTATGGGGAAACAAGATTAGTTAGACTATTTTATTCGAAACTTCACAGGAGTAATCCTAACGATAAATGAGTAAATACCTGTTTCAGGTTTTTTGAAAATTCAACCCCTAAAAGGGGATAGGGGGGTGACAAAGTCTGAAAATCAACGTGGGTATTATTATTATTATATTATAGTGGGTAGTATTGTTTGTACGGTTTATCGGGTCGCTGATTACGAAAACAACAACACACATACCTACCTGACACATACACACACACACACACACACACACAAATTTCCACGGTAACGAGAAATAACGGGATTTATTATATTCGATTCCGAGTGACCCTATCTCAGTAACTATACTTAATAAATATAGACTTCAAATTTCGTACACAAGTAGATGATTACAAAACTAAGAAAATAATTTCAGGATTTTTGGAAATTCTCACGGGATAAGGAAAAAACAGGATTTATATATTCAGTTCAACGAAATCCTATGAACTATAATTACTAGACTTCAAATTTGGCATAGAAGTAGGTGATTATAATAGCAAAAAACAGTTTTAAGGATTTTCGAAAATTCCAACAGGATAAGGAAAAAACGAGATGTATATTCAGATCAACGGGATCGATTTTTCGTTTTAATGATCGTAGAAAACTGAAATTTGGCCTTCAGGTTCCTTGGGGAGTATAGGGGAGCACTACCGAAAGGATTTCCCAAAATTCTGACGGAAATGAACGGGAAAGAACGGGATTTTTTTGTTATACTGCAGTGCAGGTTGTAGAAAGCTGAAATTCGACATGTAGGTTGCTTGGGGAGTGTAGAGAAGCATTTAGAGAGGACTTTGCAAAATTCCCATGGGAACGGGAAAAACGGGATTTTTCATTTTACTGGTCGTAGAAAGCTGAAACTTTGCATGTAGGTTGATTGATGAGTGTAGGGAAGCACTAAGAGACAATTTCCTGAAATTCCCACGGGAACGGGAAAAACGGGACTTTTCGTTTTATTGGTTGTAGAAAGCTGAAATTCGAAATGTAGGTTGCTTGGGGAGTGTAGAGAAGTATTAAGAGAGGACTTTCCAAAATTCCCACGGGAACGGGAAAAAACGGGATATTCCGTTTTATTGGTCGTAGAAAGCTGAAACTTGGCATGTAGGTTGCTTGAAGAGTGTAGAGAAGCTATAAAAGATAATTTTTTTAAATTCCCACGAGAACGGGTAAATGGAACTTTTCGTTTTACTGGTTGTAGAACGCTGAAATTCGGCACTTGGGTTGTTTGGAGAGTATAAAGAAGCATTAAGAGAGGAATTTCCAAAATTCCCACGGGAACGGGAAAAACGGGATTTTTCGTTTTACTGGTCGTAGAAAGCTGAAATTTGGCAAGTGGGTTCTTTGAGGAGTGTAGGGAGCATTAAGAGAGCATTTCACGAAATTCTTACGGGAACGGGAAAAAATGGGATTGAAATACTCCTGGTACACACAAGCGAAGCCGTGGCCAAAAGCTATTTGTCAATAAATGAAGTCTACGCGGACGAAGTCGCGGGAAAAAGCTAGTTTATTTATGATATTTAACTGGAGTGAACGGATTTCCCGTCAAAGTAGAATATCTTGGCGTGTAATGATCTATAGGAGGCTCATGGGTATCTTGTTTAGTAGAGAAAATATAACGTTGGGAATTCCTTAGAGCTCATTTAGTTGGTAATGAATGACCATTTAGAATAAGTTAATAATAATCAGTTGACGGTCTGCTTATTACCTTGAAAGTTAAATATAAATTAACTTAATGAGCTCATTTCATTGTTGGTCTTTAAGATAACTGTCACTGGTTCGGTATTATTCTTCCAGTTCAGTTTTAATTACTTATTCAATATTTTCATCAATGCAAAAATTAATTTCAAAACTCACTTACCTTTTAAACTATCTGTGTGTAACGTTAGTCTATAGTAACAAAACATACAAATAACGGATTAGATCAGACCAAAAGTAGACCGAGCAGGTACATGCAGTTCAGTACAAAAGGTATTTTAAGATTTTAAGCATTTTATACTTAAGTGTTAAAAGGTACCCTATAGAGACCTAATATATTTCAGTTCATAAGTGGTACTTTTGACACATCACTTATTCCTAAAAAGACCTGAGTTAAAAATCAGTTTGAAAGCCAAAAAGCCGATTCCCGAAATCTCCTGAACTCGATAAAACGATAAATCGCAACCCAGCAGGCTCAGCTTTAAAATCTGCCTTTAGTTCCCCTTGCTCAAAAGGGGTGATAACTACCCCACAATCTTTTCTCTCAAGTTTCGAGCTTTGACATATATATAATACGGAAAACAATATACAGTATACTCCCCTAGATGTATAGTTTGTAAAGTTAGGGACCGGTGGGTAAGATTTTTTTTTCAATAATTTGTCATACTTTACACCTTTTTCACTTCAGTCTATTAATTTTCATTAATAATAGTCTGTTATTAAATTTATAATTGTACAGTTTAATTTTGTACCTATATTGTAACATGTAACGTCTATTGAAAGTCTGCAGCTATATATTCCATTGCAGATAAGTGTGTCTCTTCTTTATACGCAGTAAGTACAATAAAGCGGAATTCCCCGTGTGTTCACGGCTTAGTTCCAGAGTTACGGTATTTTCTCGTGCCTTTTTTATTTAGGGCAGATTTAGTAGTCGACACGTGTTGCCAGATTTACACACGCATTTTAGGAAAATACGTGCGTCAGGTATGCGGCAGTGTGCTAAGCGTTTTAGGGCTTTTGACTCGGTCAGCTTCGAAAAGGTCAGCTTTATGCTGAGTTTTATTTTGAACACAATCTATAACATGTAAAACATTGCAATATTTTTTATGAACACAGTTTACTAGTGTTTGATTGATGATGGAATGGTTATAGTAACTGCCAACTCTGACTGACCCCTAGATTTAAGTCAGGTACAAGATAATTTTCTTTTCAACATCTCTCTACGTCTCTCTACGATATAATGCTTAGTCGAGTAAGGGTTCTGATCTTATAATAATAATAATAATAATAACAGCCTTTATTCCTAGATTTACCACAGCAATATCAAAAGGATATTCTTAAGAATGTCTCAAACTATGAAACGTTCAATTAAATCAAAGCGCATCGCGTACAAAGGCTCGGAAACACGGCACAGCCCTGACGGATGCGCCAAATAGAAACGTCGCGAAAAAATATGGCGTTACAGGAAACGAATACAAATACGAATAAAAATAAATGTACAAGCATTCCGGTGAAGGAAATGAGAAAAACCATATTCGAGACCGTGCGTGGGGATAGGGTTGGCGTGAGATTTTGGAAGTGGGGGAATTAGGGATGTGTGACGAGATGAGGAAATGGTGAGATTGTGCAGTTTCGAAATGGTGAAATCGAAGTTTGGGAGTTGGATTTATTTAAATGTTAATAAGCATGTTGTGGTTTTGATGAAAACTAAATATGAAACATAATTGATGATGACTGGCTGCGTAAAAGTTATGGAAAAAAAAACCTATTATTTGTTACCTACCTACTCTCTCGATCAACTAGATAATGTTGCTATGTTATGTTATTATTACATTTTCAAACTAAAATAAATAAATCCTTGTGTTAATTTCAACAACAATACAATACAATGTCTCTTGTCCAATATGAATACTAACATAGTCATAAGTAATTACTAATAATAATTGGATCTTTGTTGTCTGAATAAATAACGTTATTATTATTAATTTATGGAATAAGAATATGGATACCAGAACCGCTAAAATCTAAAAAAAATTACCTATTGGAACGCTTATTTTTTCCGAGGCTTCAACATTTTTACGAAAAACATTTAGATCAGCCCACTGTAACACGGAATATAGAACCATGAAGTCGTATGTTGAGTAAATCTGTAGTTACGATCTTCCACCGACATCTGCGGGTTCTGCTCTCTGTCAGTTTGCGGCCGACTGTACTCGGATTAACTCAAGCTTTGACGTTATTACGTTCGTAGACAATTGCTGCAGACGTTACAGTTACACGGAGAGTTGTTACTATTAGATATGAAGCAAAATATGATGATGATATGACGTGATGGAAAGTTAAGTAATTAACACAATATGTGTTGTCGACGCGAAGTAATAATATTACTAAACCGTTTAGTAATAGTTTTGTAAACTAAAGTACTTAAATAGGGATCTTAGAAACGTGCTCAATTTAAACATATCTAATTAAGATTAGTATGCCTATGACTAATACGTCCCTGATGTACACACAAACCAAGTACCTACTTACCTTTGAGCATTTACTACTATTGAGCATTTTGTATCCCTTAAATCTCCAAAAATATTCGTGGAATGTTAAAATCGTGTCATGATATAGCAGGTACTTACGTGATTGTTATGTTTGGAAATGCTACTGCTGCCTCTTGCTACGTCGTAAGTGCAGTATTACAAACTGCAGACGCTCATTTTAGCCATTCAGTACGTTCACAATAGTATTTGAGTTTGAGTACACGTATTTAGTGTTCTGGAACGAAAGCATTGTCATTATTTGATACGAGCTAACGAGATAACGTTTTTAAATTAAAAATTGAACTATGCAGAGGGAATCTAGATTAACGCAGTTAGTTTATTTGAGGAAATATGCTTTGAAGTCTAAAATGTAGTTCGGTGACTCAGGACCTTGTTAACATTAAATCGCAATTTTCAATAAGACGTATTGTGTTGAAAATTATTTGAGTGTACATTTTCGATTTAATATTTACTGCGTCTAATATTTGGATCTTTGGCTAGCAACTCATCAATATTTTGATTCCATTTTCCATCTATACGCCCACAATTTTGTTAAACGTGGCCGACACCTACACGACGACCCGAAGACCCGAAGACCTGTAGGTCTTGTCACCTTCGGCTCTGTCGACCCCGAAAGTATATGTGTATGTATGGTTTGCTGATTAAGATATATTTAAAAATTTCATGATCTTGAAAAAAAAAACATAATCGTAATCATAATATTAATGTATAGATCTTCTCTAATAAACTTTTCTCCTTTTAAGACTTGGGTCTATACCCGAAGCACAATATTCGAGAACGATTGTTTTTTTATTATAATTATGCGTTATTAAATTATTCTGAGTTGAGCTATACACGCAGCAACCCTACTGTTTCCCAAAATATCGCTCTGAAAAATGGCTACCGGTTGCAATGCAGCGGAGGCGTTTTATTTCTATGTAAATTTGCATAATGATATTTTTGTCGCGCGAGTTGCGGTAGATTTACGAACATCTCGCCTGGAGCCCTTCAACCCTAATCTAAGTCAAAACGGCGTATGTTCATATGAAAATAGAGGATACTTACGACCTTTTTGTTTTGATAACGCGGCGTAGGCCGATGGGAATTGTTGTGAGACGGTACGCCTAATCATAACCGCTCGGGAAACAAAAATAATAATAAACAAAATCGGAATATGCTTTGCTGTGTTTACGACAAAATGAAAAACTAAAATTAATGAATTTACTACATTATTTTATTAGTGAAATAAACCAAAAAGAGAAACACTGTTCAAATAATAATCTCAAGTAAAGTATTTATACATTTATATTGGTGGCCACCAAGAAAGTGTTTTATGATTTTTTATGACAGTTCCTCCATCAAAAAAAAGCAATGTACAACTGATTGTCACATTGACTCGTGAGTGACTTCGATGTTTTAAGACGTACAAATGACATTGAACCTTAGGGTGGTAAAGGACTTTCTTGGTTGACTATACAAGCAGTTTCCAATAATATTATAGCTTCGAAGAGTAGGAACTTAACTTTACTATAATATAAATCCTGTAGCTATTGCAGTTGCAAAAATGACCTAGTAAAGTCTATTCTTTGCGAGAAAATCCGCTTTGCGAACAAACTACGAAGTGAATTTGAAATGTTTTATATTTGTTCTCTTTCTGTGACTTATTTGTTTAGTTTCAGTTTCAGCTTTAAGACTTGAGGCACAATTTGCACCTAAAAATGGGTATAACACTGACTTCGTAATCGAATTTTTTTGGAAAATAATTGCTAGTGCCTTTGAATTCACAAAAATAATAACTACACAGATATTCGTTAACATTTTGTTTCAGTTTGAGTGAAACAAATTTTGACTGCCTAATACACTCACGTCTATATCATTTATGGGGGAGCCTGAGGTAACTAGAGCCACATTTATCAAATTAATGATGGGTTGCTAGCCGCATCGCCTATAAAAATATGATTCCTAAGATTTTTGGAAGTATTCTATCACATTTAGCGCCAATCGTCAGATAGGCCCTATTCGACGAATAACTCTATGGGTATCTGTCAGTTAGGTGCATGTGTCTGAGGATTGAAAAATCGGCACTAAAGTAACCAGAAATTTGGATATAGAGTGTTCACTAAATCAATTAGTAATGGATCTACACGCTTATTACGTAACTCCCTCGCAATCGCCATCGTGTTCATATCGACAGTTCTTGTATGAATGTGACAGCTAGCTGATTCCGATGGCAATTGTCAGCCCATACATGAACTGTCAAAATGAAGACGATGGTGATCGCGAGCGAGTTACGTAATAAGCTTGCTGGATACTAAATTTCATTACATCGGTCATCATTAACATCATTTCCAGCCTATATACATGCCACTTTGTTTTTTTTCATTTTTTTTTGTAGTGTTTCCAAGATTACCATTCCATTTTTAATTTATCGATGCGTCAGGGATGTGAAACGTGATATTTTCACGTCATACTCCCCACTTGTCGATACCGGGCGTAAATCACATCTGGTGCAGCGCCCCTATCGGTGAGTTATCGCCAACATTGCTTTATGTCCAATGCGTTATCTTCCTATTGTTAACAGCCGGTGTGCCTTTACAAGCACTAAACGAGTGAGCTGTGGTTCTAATGAAAACGTGCAGACAGTGTGGATCGTCTTTTGTTTTATAGCCATTGGCGTCATTTGAACTATTGTACCACCACGTGCGAGTTTTTCTTTTCAACTGACTTCGAAAAGAAGTGGTTTTTAATTTGTCGGAAGAAGTTTTTTATTAACACATTTTTTTTCGAAAATCTTAGGAATCATATTATAGGCGATGCGGTTAGCAACCCATCACTATTTTGATGCCTCTTTCCACCTGTACGCCCACAATCATGCTAAACGTGGCTTTTAGGTCTTTTTACCTTAGACTTTGTCTGCCCTGTAAGGGCTAAAGACGTGATTTATGTATCTATGTATGTATGCAATTCTTTTTTCATTTTTGAATGCTCTAAAGAATCTATTTTTATAGGTGAGTAAATAAAACAGTTTTTATTATGGAAGGAAAATATACAGTGAACGATGCAAGTAAAAATAAATGTGACAGAAAATAAAATAATATCCCAACTTTGATACACTGCAGTTGGAGCGTCAAAATACATATTCACCATATGGCTACATACGCGTCATGTGGCATAAAGCAATATGTTTCAAACCGACTGTGAAAGCAGGTTTTTTTGCACGCTAGTGATTAAAAAGAGAAAAGAGGAAACGGTGTGTGATGACGCGCAAATACTATTTTTTTTAAATGCACTCGGGGACAAAATAATGGTTTAGCAGAACATGTCGAAAGGAGAGGTATTATATTATATGCCAGCGAAGTGTTTTGTCAATTCACGTGGTATAACGTGAGCAGAGTGAAATTTAAAGTTTTAGTTGATATGATTTGTGTTTTTACACTGCCTAAAGAAATAAGTATATTGTTTTGTTTTTTTTATATGGGGTGTTTGTCTATGCCCAAGACCAATCAGCGTAAATTATCCCACTATATTTATTTTATTTTAAGTAAACTTAGTCAATCTTATAACAAACGATCAGTAGTGCCCAAAAAGCACTTTATATCAACTTCCTACTCCACGTATATATTTAGCTGCAAACTGTCTTTCAAAATGGCCTTATTCAGCTTCAAAAATTTACGGACGCGCAACACGAAAAGAGGCAGTTCCACACAAGACAGTTAACTCCCAAGCGCATTAATACGTTTAACAAGGTTTAGAGCTCGCGTTTATCTTGATTACCTCTGAAGATAATCTCGACGAATCGCGAGTCCCTGTTTGTTTGTTACTTGCCTTATGCTGAATAGCGAAACGTCATATAGGTATAATGTTATGTACTTAGTATAACTTCCGTTTTGTTCGTCGTCTTCATAGAGTCTTTATGTACCCATGCATGAAAATGTTTATTTTAATAAATATTTAAAAATGACAATACGAAATAATGAAGAGCACAACAAAAACACAACCAAATAAATAGCAACAAAATAAAATTGCAGGTTTGCCATTTGATAAGCCAATCACGTTGATAGAAATCGAAACGCCCGTTCAACAAAAAACAATAGACTTTTAATACAACCAAAAACAAAGTTAGCCGGAGAAAAAATACTGCCATATAGTTGTTAACTTTACGTTCGCGGGGATAAAATAAAACGTTATCGTGTTTTTGAGCACGCTGTACATCGCAATCCCGCGGGATAGCAACCCGTAGTTGCACGGTGAAAATATTTGGTAGATTTAAATAAAGTATCATTGTTTTCATATCCGGTTTTCACAATAAGTTATTTGCGTGAGGTTTTATTTTTACACGCCTGCTATGGACAAATATTGACTTGTTAGATAGACGTTCCACTAATCGACTGTTATAGTGCTTAGTATATTTTGCTTACTTTTTTTGCCACTCTAGGTACTTACCCATTTCATGAACATTAATATGCCACCTGTTTCAACATGAAACTACCGTGAGACTCAAACATAATTACAACAAACCGGATAACTCACGTATAAAAAGCCGAAAACCCAAGCCGAGCGCTCTCTAATGAAGAACTGACAATATATTTATATAATTTTAATATCGCTTATTATAAAAAATAAAAAATAATTAAAAACATGTCCTAATTTTACCAATACTACCACAGGATAGGTGAAACGCCTTTGCTTTTTTCACGAGAAAAAATAAACGATCATAATTTTGTATTTTTGACAACTTCAAAGTACAAGGGGGGCAACTCTGAAATTCTATTTTTGAAGTTCGTTGCATATCTTTTCTATCACTCTCAAGATAATGACTATTAGTATGAGCGGAACAGCACGAAGCGAACCTCGAAAATCGAAAATTGGAGAATAGGGCCTGACATTGATAGTTTGAAATTAACGTAAGTTTTTTTTCTATAGAGAAAAGACAAAAGGATAAGTGTGTATTCTGTGATAGTACCGGAGTTACGCCCTTTTAGAATAAGCACAAATTAATAAATTAATTATAAATTAAATACAAGCGCTAGCGAAAAAATTAGACTGTCAGCATGTTCATCTTTTCAATCAAAATACAGAGAACCATTAAAATTATAGGCTCAGAAATATGAAATGCTGTCAATTGTCGGAGCATTCTTTCGGTTTTTTATACGTGAGTTATTCGGTTTGTTGTAATTATGCCACCTGTTCACCATTTTTAACTAAAGTTTTAACAATTTGAAGAATAAGTTGCCGTTTTCACTTTACTCCGTCATGTCCTAAACATTTACTGCATAATCACGAAAGCTGAATATGTAGAACAGTATTTGTCATACTGTCGCATGCTGCAAACGCACCGCTAATGGCATGCAAATGCATTTGTATGTGCGTTCACGCAACACTCTGAAACTATTTAGATAACGCTCGTTGGACGGCATGACTGCAATTGTTTTGTAAATGGCGCGAATAGGACAGCTAGAATCACAACAGAAGACTAAAAAATACTGTCGTAAAAAAATATCAACCTGGGGCCTTACCATGACGTCCTAATTCCGACGCAGTTCAAGTTTTAGCTGTCACTTTTAGTATGAATCTGACAGCGAGCGGACCTATACTGAAACGCATTAAGACGTCATGGTACAGCCCCTGTAGGCTTATTGTCTAACTCGCTCGCAATCGCCATCGTGTTCATTTTGACAGTTCTTGTATGAATGTGAGAGCTAGCTGATTCCGATGCGAATTGTCAGCCCATTCATAAACTGTCAAAATGAAAACGACGGCGATTGCCAGCGAGTTAGACAATAAGCCTACTGTATTGTTTCGATGATATTCTTAATATTATGTCAAAATTTTCTTTAAACTCATAAAGTACAGTGAGGTTAATGCACCCGATTTTTCCCTGCTCTACGGGTAATTACAGCTGGATCTGTGAGACCAGTTTATTGTTATGCAAAAAATCCCAATGACACAAATGCTACGAGTTTTATCTCAACATTAGACCAATATGAAACCTTCCAATTTTGTACGTTTGATGACGCGAAATTGAGGTTTATAGAGATTAAAATCTCTGTTTTTTTTCGTTATAGCTACCTGAATCATTAATTAATAGTTATGTACATTTAATCCGAAGTAACAATGAAACATTTAACAGCCAAACTAAAGCGGTAGCCACACTATCGACAAACAACAGCCGCAATAAACATAGCATTTGCATTCCCATTAGAGCAGCGCTGTTTCCACGTTAATGTTATGTACAAGTAAACTTGGCGATAATAGTGTTGTTTTAGAATTAGCTTTATTTACTTGTTAGAGGAAATTCAGAATAGAAGATAAATTTTACTTATCGTGATCTCCTGGCCCAGAACAGGGGCCTTACCATGACGTCTTAATGGGTTTCAGTTTCTAGGTTCGCTCGCTGTCAGATTCATACTAAAAGTGACAGCTAAAACTTGAACTGAGTCGGAATTAGGACGTCATGGTAAGGCCCCTGTACCTTTTTAAGGTTCCTTACCCATCGGTACCTTCATTAAACCCTTTTTTTGATAAAAATAAATCGTTTTTTTTTTCTAAAATCCTTACTAATGCGACAGTAACTGTCTCTCTGTCGTCTGTCTGTCTGTCTGTTACGCTTTCACGCCTAATCCACTACACCGATCGTAGTTAAAAATTGTATATACATAATTTCAGTCCCGGGGAAAGCCATAGGATAGTTTTTATCCCGGTAAACCGCGTAGTTCCCGCAAACAAATTGACCTTCTAAATTAGAAAAATGACTTAAGTCCCATAATCAGTTCTGTACACTACTACATAACAACAGGTCATTTACTTAAGTTTTTCACCTATAACGTAATTGAATCGACGTCAAAATGGCATGTTTTTTTAATTGCATTTAGAAGATGACCCCCCATCAAGATAAAAGTGACACAGCTCTCAAAAAAATAAACGTTCACTCGTTCCGTATGTCATTTTCAGTATTTTTGCATAGGTACTGGCATTAGTGACGGTGGATTGGACTTAATTGGGTGGCGGGTGTGTTTGACGCGTATTGTGTGGGCGGTATCGGCAGGCGGACTGATATGAATAACAATTTACGTGATGATAAATACAAGGAACGCGAAATACGCTGTGATTGCGGTCACGTGACGCGTGTATAACTCTTCTGAAGTATGTTGCGTTTATCCTTTATAACGCATTCATTGCTGGGTACGCGTACACCCGCGCCATTACGCGCGGTCTCGTTGCTTTTACCTAATACCGCTCTAATAATCAGTATATAAATATCAATATCAGTATCATCAAGATTGTGTGAAAAGGAACGAAGAGTTTCGGAATATCGCAATCGCTGTGATGTCCAGGATAAAAGCAATACTTAAATGGTGCTAATGCTAACTATCTCAGCGCGCAGGATTTGCATTGATTATTTCTTTCTATTTTTTATAAGATGCTCATTATCATTAGGTATGTGATGTCGTGTGCATAAGATAAAATTTATGTTTTATTATTTCAACAACATCTAATTTAAACAATTTCGTGTTTTACTAAGATTGATCATAGAATATATCAATAGGACAAAAAGCACAGAATGGAATTACAATCTTGTATTGTATATCCTAAGTTTAACTCGTTAGAATCAAGAGCGAGAAAGGAAACTTCAGAGCTCTTCAGAATTAAGATTCAGGCTCTCATCTGTCGCGCCTGTAAACTTGTAAGGGGTATCCAGTATGATTGCTTTAGCTTGTGCCCGGGGCTGCGTCTGGGAAGGGGAGCTCGTTTGGAAATCTTCAGCTAGATAAGATATTTATGCATTAGTTGGAATGATTATAATTGCAGATGTCGGATAATTTTTAATTTTGCGTTGACACTCTTTGTTGTCTAAACAAGTCTCGTGACTTTCAGAAACACATATATTCACCCCTCTTAATAAATAATTATATAGACCTGTTACAATTTTAATTATTTTTCGATTTTGTATAACAAAGGAAAGTGACAAAGTGCCATTAGAAAAACTAATGTTACGTTGGTATAAATAAACTGAACCAGCGTTTTTAAAAATTCATTTGTACCTATATTGTCCGGATCGACAAATAAATCTAACCAGCATCAAAACAATAAAAGTTGTTAGTATTTCTTTGGTGAACAGATTGGTGTCTTCAAAATGGGTAACTACCCATTTGAAGACACCAATCAGTAAGTACTGAACATATTTAGTTTTCCTTTCCCTGGACTGCCACATAAAACAAATCTGTCATCAGAAATTTTACCTGTAAAGATGATTAATTTGTATAAAAGAAGCCCAAGTCCGAATCTGTTTTATTTACATGGATTTCGCAATCACAAGTGTCATGCCTAATGTTATAATGTCCGTGGATGCCGGTGATGGTATTTCATCAGGTGAATCAACAGCTGTGTCCTCTCGAAAAAAATAGAACACCCAGAAAAAGATACAGCCATAAATAAAGACAGACGGTTCACTCGTGACAAATCTGCTATCAAGATTGTTCCCATCCAGTTCTTTCAGTTCCGTAGTTTGCACGCAACATTAGCGGGACATTTAAAGTCAGGGAGGCATTAAGATGGCCGTCGTGGCACATTACTTCTGAGTCGGTGTCTTCGATGGAAATATACTCGGGGTTCAGTTTGTGAAAAAAAGCTTTTTTATACTTGACATGCTTACGTGGAAAACCGAAATGTAAATCATTGTTATTGATGGCAGTGAGTAAAGAAGCGAGAAACTGGTTGACAATGAAATTAAAACACTGTTAAAGAAAATTCTAAGAAACGCTTCAAGTTATGCATGTATTCTATTTGTATACTGTATGTATTTTATATGGATTTTTTACCAAGTTGCCAAGATTTGCCAAGATTTCTAGACCTAAGCCTTCAGAATAGAATTATGGTATTCTTGTACTACTACTAAGTAATGATAGCTTTAGAGAATTTACAAATGGTGGAGTCAAGTTATTAATTGCTAGGCCACGTTACACTGATGTTCATTACATTAGCAGTATCATTTCGAGAATTTACGGGATCACAGCTCAATAGTTGAATACAAGGACCAAATAAAAAATTTCTGAAGTGGTCTAACAATTAAAATCCGTGTTGCACGAGAGCTATAATGGCCTTAGCAGGAATAGTTGGACGTTGAAAAATACGCTTATTATATATATTATAGCTTCACAATACACTTTAATCTTTTTTGGCCTAAGAGCCTTTCCTTTCGGTCCCCAACTACATCTTCTTTTGTACCTACCTACTTTAGCACTGACTCCCACTTCACCTAACGCTACATACAAATACGTTACTTTGTGAGTACACCTGCTCCCTTCAGTTCAGCCACATGTCTTATCAGCCTAATCGCCTTCATCCGATTACAGCCAACTTGCCGACCCAATTTCCTAATCCCCTCTCCCTATTTTCGTAATATCGTGTTATGGGGTAATTAATTTGGAGTCAGACAATATTTTAATTCATTACGACGTTTGGGACACAAGTTTGTTTGGAAAGTTGGAGTCGTGTACTTTTGTCGTTAAATTTATTCGAGTGGTGTCTCACGTGCTTGTAATAACTTCTTACTGTAAAGTATATTTATAGTTTTGTGACAGCTCAGTTGTGAATTATTATTTAGTAGGCAAAAGAAAACGTAGATTGGTCTTTGCCTGTTTTTATAAAATCATCTTCTTTGCTCTAAAAATACATCGGCTTTGTCGTATTCAGCAGAATGTCATGTTGTCCACGCGTTCTTCTTTCTTAGGGTTTTGACGTGGTAGTTTTTACTTTTAAATACGTAATTAGTTAACTAACTTATAGTTTTGATACATGAAAACCATACAATGTCTAATATTATTATGTTCTTTACTACGACCATTGTCCATTTTGTGACAAACTATTTATCTGTAAATTTTTGTAATTGTTTTTTGTCTTTTATAATCGACTGTGTTTGTCATAAATAAAAATTTTCTTTCTTTCTTTCTTTCTTTCTAAAACGGACAACAGTCGGAAGCAGTCTTTTCTTGAAGCGTTACGGCGTATTTGAATTTCCCCGATCTCTGGAATTCCGCATTGTAATATTTGTAATTGTCCTAACTTAGCTGCGTACTATTTGTATGAGCAGCGTAAAAACAGAATCTTAAGAAGTTACACCTCAAAGTGTTGTTTAATATCCAGCTGATTTTATGTACGAGTATCAAATGCAGCAGCACCAGAGCAAACTGTTGGAATTATCCAAACAATAATTAACCGTTCATTGGCTTTGAATGTCTACACGCCAATTTTCAAGCCGCCAGAGGGCAATATTCGGTTATAAATGGTGTATTAGTTAGTTTCTAATTAGCATTATTAGAACATGCAATGTTATGTTAACTTGTACTAATAAATAACTTGGATCCAGTTAGCTTTGCGTGCAGAGTGTGCAAATATAGCTACCATTGTGAGGATTTTGAATTTGAATTTAGCTTGCGAACATGTTCGGTAACGAGGTATCCAGGTGTGTGCTCTTGTTTATCACATTATTCATATTCGTATTTGTTAGTGAACGAGATTGGATTACCTAAATCATTTATACATTTTGCACGTAGCTCTGAAGTAATTTTATGCTTACTAACGAGTCTTTTCAATTACAACAATAGAAAGTTCGATAGGTACCTAATTCTTATAAAAGCTGTAATGCACCAAATTTACACATTATAAATAGATATACATACACAATGTATACATTGGTAAATGATCAATCAACGGAAAGTCACTATTTCAAGAAAAACTTAACAATGAGATCTAGAAATATCACCAGAAGTAACAGCGCCATCTATTGGAGATTTACGCAATACTTAAACAATAGGGTAGATTTTTGACGACCGGGTGGCCTAGTGGTTAGAGAACCTGACTATGAAGCTTAAGGTCCCGGGTTCGATCCCCGGTCGGGGCAGATATTTGTATGAAAAATACGAATGTTTGTTCTCGAGTCTTGGATGTTTAATATGTATTTAAGTATGTATTTATCTATATAAGTATGTTTATCCGTTGTCTAGTGCCCATATCACAAGCTTTGCTTAGTTTGGGACTAGGTCAATTGGCGTCAATTGTCCCAAGATAATTATTTATTTATTGAATAAAATAAAAAATAATTAATTAAACAATTGAAAGTAGGTATGTATATTAAATTTATATTCAATGCTACCTAATAATTACATACTGGATTGCTCAAGACATACAACTTTCACAACAATAAAAAACACAGGACTTGGACAACCCAGTAGAATCTTTAACAATAATTTTACTGGCCTTATTTAGGCTTTATTTATGCAATGCTATAATAAAAAAAAACATTTAACATAATCACATAAAATAACTCGTTACCCAACGGCTTGAATGAGTCTTAATTTTTTTCATTAAAAACTTCATCACGCAAAAGACGTAAACATTTGAATAAAACAGCAAAATGGCGTTCATTGCCGAGTTTTAAAAATTAATAACGAGAGGGCGCTGCGATGGAGACATTAAAACCTTTCTGCTGAAGTACGTCCGAAGACAAAATAAGTAAGACTTGGTTAGGGCCAGGAAACAAGTTTAATGTCACCGTACTTTATATCAGTAAATTAAATTGTAATAGTCCTTACTACATTTTTTAGCCTAAAAAGTAACTTACCACACTATTCATATGAAAAAACAGATACTGTATTGATTGAGTTGTGATTTGTGTTTTGTCTGTTGCAAATTACTGCTTCAGTAACATACGCTAGGATTTTTGCCAGATATTAATGAATTGTAATTTTGTAGGGAAAGTTTATTTTATATCACGGCTAATGAAGCGAATACGACCAAGTTCAGGCTAAATTACGAGAAGTTACTTTATAAAAACTCAGAGTAAGGCTGGCCAGAGATGCTTAGAGCAGTCCAAACCAATATAGCTTCAAGCGGTCGCTGTTGGGGTAATAGCAGTTAGAAGAACACGACTGCTCTCGTACCTTTGGTCTTGACTGTTCTAAGCTGTCTGTCGATGGCCTTCCTAACATCAGCTTAAAAAACAAAATGCGCTATTTTCAATTAAGTCAGACCGCTCGCTGGTTTCAAAGCCCCGCGTGGAAAAGGCAGTAATTTAAAAATGTTCGGAATTCTTCAAAAGGCGTGCAAGAAGGGGCACCTGGATAACTTTCTTTCATCCTATGAATACAAAAAGGGCTGGTTTGCGGCGAGCTCGGGAAGTTACAACCTTCTTTATTACGAGCTGGTTTATTCTACAGTCAGGTTAGGAACTGATTGAAGAGTGAAGTTTATGCAATTGTAAGTGGTTAAAAGTTTCATGGGCAAGTGATTTCGATACGTTGTCACGCTGCAATAAATTAAGTCGCACCTCGACATTTCGAACTTACGCGCCACACCTTTAAATGACGTCTCTCCAGCCGAACGTTACTGACAGTTCGTGCGTTCGTCAAAAGATGGCGCTGTTCTAAGTATGGAATCTGATTCAACGTACGCGCACTAGAGGGCGCCTAAGTCGTTCTCCGCGTAATCAATATTTTAATTAAACAATTAGATTATCTTATTCATTTAATTCCTAACAACAAATACACTATTATAACACATTTTTTTACAAACACAGTAACACATAGAAAATAGATCACACCTTTACCTTTCTACCTGACTGGCGTTGGTTGGTTGATTCGAAACTTAACGGAAACGGTCCCGCCCAAAGGCGGAGCTTTTTCAAAATCTGAAGGAACCGTTATTCCTGGATAAAACCAGAGGTTCTGGCCAAAATCGGCCACTTTTCGAATCTCCAACAACTGCCCGGCTCTCTCTTCTGGTAAGCATTCTCTGATCACTTTAACTCTAAATTGTGTATAGCTCCGTGTATGTCATTATTTAAATAATTTAAATAAATTATTTAAATTCTTAAAAATTAATAGCTCTGTTACTCTGCAGCAGAGATACTCAGTTGGAATTGTCTCTGTAGTAATTAAATTTAATCTCTATTCCTTTTAGCTGTTACTTGAAAGTTTGTAAGCTCTACCGCCGCTAATCTCGTACTTGAGTTCGAATCCTAACGGCCGTGTCGACCGTTGGATTACAAAAAAACTAGCTTTATATAACTTAGCTTCTATAGCTTTTGCCTGCTGTAACTCCGTACACTTGCGCCTGCCATGCACTGCAATTTAGCTTCCTCGGGATACGTCCCATCTGCATCGCAACGCCTGGCAGGACGCTACCAACTCTCTACTCTTTCTCACACCAGCCATTTCCGCAGGGCAGCTACCTTACCCCGCCGAATGTGGCTGGACGCAGGGGAACTACCGCCTGCCGATATGTAGCCAACCTGGCACACGGCACTGCACCCCGCAAGAAAAGCAATACTAACTAAATCAGCGGTACCGCTACTGCCATCCCTAATTTCGACGGCCCGCTACCGCTGAACACCACTGCCTTCACCAATTCAAGGCTGTCCCACTCCTGGAGCTTCCACCAAGGCGCGGTCTACCGAACCCTGCTGCCGCTACACCGAGCGTGACGCTGCCACCCAGTCACCGGACCGACAGATTCCCGAGGGAAGTGGAGGCATTGGATGGTGTAGAAATCTCAATTTAAAAGTCCGAATTTAGACCCAAGAGAACTTACTCATTCCTGAGAGATCTTTTGCTCAATTACTAAATAAATTGTCGCGTATAGCCTACGGTTTCTAGTTTCTCATTTTAATAAATGTATTAAGACATACATTGTTTTCTTCAATAACCACTAGGCTATCCCACTGTGACAACGTTCTTTATTAAGTTATTTAGACGTAGGTGTAACTGTAAAGCAGCATTGGTGGCTAGCATCAAACAGTTCAAAAATGAACGATAGGTATTGTGTTGCAAGCACGGTGCAAGCTTCCTGGTGTTGAGACGCAGATAGCAAAACTTTTCACTACGCAGTAAAAAAAAGCAACTCTAAAGGCCGGCGCACACAAAATGCGTGTCTCATAGTTTCATACATAACAACTGGTGCGTGCGCGTGTCACGCAGCACGCAGCACGCAGCACGCATTTGGTGTGCGCCGGCCTTTACACTTGAACACTGTTATAACCTGTAATGTATCCTCTAAGGTTATAACAAAGACGATTACATAAGCTCATTTTACATTTCAAACTATCCAATGTAACTTTTTGTTTTGAGTTCTTATTTAGCAACTATTTGGAAATTTATCAAAAAAAGTCTTTCAAGGGCCTGTTTCACTACTCTCACTTAAGATCCTGATATTTTAAGTGTCGGGTTATCTATGATGTCGTCTTTGTCGGTTTCGTAGTAAAAAATAGAGAGATAATCATAGACAACTGACATTTAAGATATCAGGAACTTTACAGAGAGTGGTGAAACAGGCCCTTAATAATGTCAGAAAAATGAGAAGTGAAGGTTAGACTCTTATTTTAATGTCTGCTAAAATCACTTATTTACCTACATATCTTTTTACACGTGAAACACGGAAATATTTATGTCAGTCTCGTTCAGGTTATGTCAAACATTTTTCTACTTTATTCCCTTAAATCTGTTAAGTATTTGGTACATCTGAAAAATATGACGGTTAATAAATAAAAATTAATGTTGAAAGATTTTTACCAAATATCAATACAGTTTAAAACTATAGTACGGTAGGTAAATACATTTTTAAATTGTTTTAAAATATCGGTGCTCTTGTGAGACTCGATCTAGCAATATTTTCACTTCACGCGCATCTGCGTCCACGTCGTTAATATCGAAACACAAAGACTGTAAAACTCCTCTCGCATATTAGATATTTGAAGCACGAGAAAGGTATTAAAATTCGTGTTTTGTTAACATTTTGTGTGTCTATTTTCATCTATATTCTTTTTTTTTGTAGGATTATCCTTTAATTGCATGAAAGACTAAGTGTGTTAATGGCCTTTGAGCGTAAACAAAAACTTCAAGAATCAGACAAAAAAAAATACGAAACAATTTCATTTTATAATTACAAGAATGAAAGCGAACGAAAAATCACATCAACAAAGAGCAGTCCAATAAAAAAACGTAATCCTTCAAAGAATTCCAGAGAACAAAAGGACGTTAAATTCTCTCAGCCATTTGCCAATAATAAGCCATCAGTCAGAATCGGATTCCGGTCGAGTTTTTAACAAAATTAAAACGGCATGATTTTCCTGTGTAACAACTCAGGGAGAATCATCGGCTCCTGCGCCTGATTACATTATGTAAATGACTATCTCACCCTTGTCATTTATACGGGTGCGAAGACGTAAAGATGCTGGATGATAAGTGAGAACGTATAGTATTGCGTTGCTTGGTGTTGCTACCACTGACCTCAATTATTCACGCAGGCTATCGACGAAGTCGTATTAATGGCATTTCATTGGACTATCGTAATTTTGACGCTAGAATAAACTCTTTTAAGGTGCGACCACACCGCCGCTTAAAAAACGGTGACGTTCCGGAATCGCAACAAAATTTGTATGAAGAAACGGTGAGAAAACGTGACGCATACGACACGTCACTGCGTATACACGGCTGTGTGGTCGCACCTTTACCTCTGAATGTGGTTTGTTTATTAAAAACGTATTTTTTTTAAATTTATGAGGTCATCTTGTCGAATGGGAGAAGGTAACAGGTATTTAAAACCTGCAGTAGGTAGTTTTTTATCTGGGTTTCTTTTCTTTTAACGGATCGATTACGATTGGATTCTTGCCTAAGTAAGCGCATTCTTGGCTGTGTTGGCAACTCAAGAGAGTAATTTTTATGTTACAATTATTCTATTATGGCAACACCGTTGTCCCCTTTTCTGTCTTCAAGATCCACACACAGTACTGTGCTCTATATTATGTTTTATTATAAAATTAAACTGTTTTACGTGCAAAAAGTGTTTCATCGTGTCTCCAACATCCAACCAACCACACAGCTGTGGACCTTTTCTCTTCATTTATCAAAGCATATATTGCTTCCAATCTCATCTAAATTTCTTTATCATCCTTAATATTACTCTCGCCTTCGTCACATTCGCTCCCTCACAATACTCAGTCAGGCTCATCCAGCAGTTTACATCTCGATCCAAACTTCGTCAAGCTCTGCGTAAGACATCTCATCAAGTATTGGGGACAGCAGGATTACAGTAAACCATGTTTCTATTTAAAATCTTTTCTCCCGGAATGGGCTCCAGCCACAGCTGCCGCTGACATTCTATAAGCTTTGCTGGTCGATCGATTCCCATCCAACGAACTAGTTATCTAGGATTAAAAGATAGACTCAGCTTTTTAGTTTTCAGATTTGAATTGGTTTTGTGAAGGTTCACAGATGGACTGTCTATGAATTTGACGAAGGTTGGAATAGTGTAATAATAGTACGTAACTTTAAATTATACTGAAATTAAATACCTACCTATCGAGTTATATTTAAAAAACGCCAAAGACAAAACTTGTTTTTCACATTTTTAGATCAATGAGTCTTGGAAAGCAACGTAGCAAATAGGTTAACTGAAGCCTGAAAAGTTTAGTAATTATCGCTGCCAATAGCGTTTTTAATATCATTTGTGAATTACCTCAGAGCCTCTAGTATAAGTTTTCATACGAACAAACGTCTCGAACGCGTTCACGTAAACGTCTCAATTACAAAGAAAAATTGACAGCGCCACTTGCGGATCGAAACAGCAACAAACTATTCCCATAGTATTTGACATTTTAACGCAAACGCGTTCGAGACGTGTTCTGAGCCTCTAGTGTAAGTTTTAGGCACGACAAACGTCTCGAACACGTTCGCGTTAACGATTCAATTACTAAGGAAAAATGAACAGCGCCACAAGCGGAACGAAACGACAACTAAAATTTCTCAACGCGGTCGAGACGTATTTTGTGACCGAAAACCTACACTAAGCATACTGTGTCCGAAAACTTACACTAAGCATACTGGTCATTGAATAATCCAGTAATGATTTAAATATGTTTCCAGCAGTTCAGTTCACGGTAAAAATCTTACTTTTCATTCGCCGACTCCGCCGAATCGACAAATAGGCAGAGCTTGTGCCTGGGGCGTATTTTAACGATTCCGCTGTGGTACAGTCAAGATCAAAAAATACTGAAAGATGCTTACGATTTATTCAAAAGTTTAATAGGTCAACATAAGCAATCAATATTCACTATGTGAAACCTTTCGTCAATAATGTGTCTAATTTTTTTTATAAATGTCAAACAAACATCATCATCATTATTATCATGATCATCATGATCTATTTTTGAGAATTGTGTTTGTTTGTACAATAATCTTACATGCTGGTCTGGGAGTAAAGAAAAAAACATAGATACACATAAAGTGAAACCAGAAGACCGGCAGACGGAAATACGTTCTAAAACGTCTCTCTTTTCTCCAATAGAGGTTAAAGAGACTATTCAAAGATGCTGAAGTACCTATCTTGTTCCATCAGATAGTGTCTGATGTGTTAGGTCAGCGATAATGCGGGTGCGTTGCGTATTTTGTCCTTTTTTCGAGTGAAAAAACGAAAAGGCTGCAAATCTGTGATAAAAACCTCATTTTGGATGTTGTGGCTTGATCCCAGTTAATGTCTGAGTAATGTATGCTTAATCGTATATTATTCGCTTGCGTGTGAGTTCAAATACCTTTCTATAATTTAAAGACTAATAAAAACTTTTTTTAATGCATTTTAATAAAAAAAATCGACCGAATGAGATCCACCTCCTTTTTTATAAAGTCGGTTAAAAATGGATTTTAATCAAGGGATCCAAGACCAACACAAATAAATCGCAAAACCTGTATTTTCAATCTAGTTTTGAAAATGCCAGTGTCCTAGTTTTGCTTGTTTTTAAATTAATCCGATTTTGTCCATGATTTTGTTTTAAATTTACTTCGGCCGACTGTTCTTTATGATGTTGGTAGCCATGAATGTTAATGCTCGTCGCGAAACTTGCTAGCTTTCGTCTCAATGTTTCAGTGTTTTTTATTTAAGTTCGTGGCATGCTGAATATCAAATGGTTTCAACGAAACTGATTTAGATTTTAATTTGTTCGTTTTCATTATTATTGTCATTTGGATAAATAAGCCGGTTAAGTGCGTGCCGGTTAAGCACCTGAGGGTTGGTTTACAAATAAAAAAAAAATATATATTTTACAGATTTTACTATACATATTAAATGAAATGAAATTTATTTAATTCGCAAGAACAAACATACATACATACATACATAAATCACGTTTTTATCCCTTACGGGTTAGACAGAAACTAAGGTAACAAAACCTAAAGGCCACATTTAGCACGATTGTGGGCGTATAGGTGGAAAAGGGAATCAAAATAGTGATGGGTTGCTAGCCGCATCACCTGTAACATGTTTTCTAAGATTTTCGCCCATACACATTCCACATACACCACCGTACCACACATACATAGTTAAATAGTATACCAAGTAGTATATTTTTGATAAACAGTCAAGAAATCCTACTAATATTATAAATGCGAAAGTTTGTGAGTGACGATGTGAGGATGTGACGATGTGACGATGTGAGTGAGCGTGTATGTTTGTTCCTTCTTCGCGCTAAACCTACTGGACGGATTTGGATAAAATTCGAAACGAAGATAGCTGGTACCCTAGATTGAAACATAGGCTATTTTTTATCCCGGATAATTGTATAGTTCCCGCGGGATAGCCATAAACATACCAATTGCTAATTCTACGCGGACGAAGTCGCGGGCAGCAGCTAGTTAAAAATAAAGATTCAAATTTCTAAAACTTAAGTCAAGTTTACTTCGGTTTTAGCTAGTACCTATTACATATATGAAATCCGAGTCGCGTATACACTGACGAGCAAAAATAACGTGTCACTTTTCATACAAAGTTCTATGAAAAGCGACCCGATATTTTTGCACGTGAGTATATTTCCTTCCTCAAACCAAACACATCCACTCCGAACATATCCATCACAATTATCGCTGCCAAACGAAACCGCGCCGCGAAATACCTGCAAAGAGAGTCAAGACGCATAAATCATTCCACCCGGAAGAAAGACTGTCAAAACGCAGACGTAAAAAATTGTATCTGTCCAGAGCGGGCTCGTATCAATCATAGGATTGGAGCACGTCTGATCCCGCAACGGAGTAATCCCTTTCCAAACTGAAGATTATATGGCTTTGTGCGATTAGTGTTGCTCTTGTTCGATTGTCTTTTGTTTTACTTTTCGTATACAGCGTCGCTATTTTGATGTAGTAGGTACACCTACGTGGAAGATACGATTGTGTTTTTGGAAATCGGCTTTTTTCGAAATGCTCTTTCAAAAAACGGGAGAGTAATGTTTGTAACATTTAAATCATACCGAAAGGTTTAATTATTTACTAATGGAATTGATAGTTTGACTGTAGTTAATTTCCTAATTATCTCCGTATTTTGAATAGTCATTTGCATTTCAGAGGCTTATTAATTTGCGATGAATCGATGAAGCGAAATTCGACATACGCAACTACGGTGCATAATTTTTTTAATTGAGTTAAGAATGTTTTAACGCCGCTTAAAGTACGGTCCTACCGAATCTTTTCCTGGAAAAATATTTTTTGTTCAAAAGCGTTCAAAATTCAAATTTCAAAAAGTTAATTTGCAAATAGGCCGCCAAGAGCTCTTTTATGTGTCATTTTTTGATACTACCAGCGCAATCGGAAAGAATGCGCCGCAAGAAACTTGGCAGAAAGACATTTTTACATGTTGTAATGAGAAAATTACAGATAGTAGACAGTAGACAGTATTTATTCAAAAAACAATACATGTATCATGTATCATGATGTGTGTGACATGTCATGTTGCACTGTATGTGTGACATTATGTTCAGAACGGTGATTTTGCGGATAAAATATTTCACCTAAACGTGTCATCCCATAAGTATGTTATCAACTGAAGACATCCCGACGCCATTTTCCGCGTAAATGCAACGTAACCAGGGGATAAAGGTAAAATATCAGCACGCGAAGAGCCCGGTAGGGGTATCCTCTACATTTAAAATCAATACGAAAACAAAAAACAACGCAACCCCAAATAAGCCGAACTAATGGTGCTACCTAAACGCAGGTGTTCTGCCTCGCCGATACATTGGAACGAATGGTCGTACGTGATCGGAATCGAACTTCCTACCTGGTAGTAAAGATGCGTTCGCTATCCCTGTAACCACCCGGTGCGATGGAGTGATTGGAACCCGGTATGGTTAACCTAGAAAGGTTGAGACCGAAATGGTGCTTTGGATTAGTCTCACACATTTGTGCCAGTGCTGAAACACGCTTCGCTTTTTTAGGGTTCCGTAGCCAAAATGACAAATCGGAGCCCATAATTTGGCCTGGCTTTGAGTATTATATATACCGCCCCGATATAGCGACCCGCCCCGGCTTCGCACGGTATATTATGCATGTATTATACATATAAACCTTTCTCTTGATTCACTTTATCTATTAAAAACAACCGCATCAAAATCCGTTGCGTAGTTTTAAAGATTTAAGCATACAAAGGGACATAGAGACATAGGGACAGAGAAAGCGACTTTGTTTTATACTATGTAGTGATAATCAAACCGAAAAAGTGGTGGAATAAAATTTTAAACATATATTTGGATAGGTTGTACTCTATGTAGAGTGGGGTTTTATATATATAAGTAATCCAACAATATTGCGGTTTTGCGAAAAACGAAGTACATAATAAAATTGTCGTAAATACTACCGCCTATGAACCTTGTTCTTTGTTTCTGTATTGTTTTGTACCGATTTGTGGTGTTCAATAAAGAATATTTGTATTGTTTTGTACTTTCCTCTCAGACAAAAACTATCACCTGAAAAAAGAACAACGTGGCTTTAAAAAGGACAACGTGACTATTCTAATTTTGCGCGTATAATGTGCTATTTTATTTATTTCGTTGGTGGGTAGGTATTTTTAAAACCCATTTACAGTTACGCTAAACTTGTGTCCCCCGATGCAAAGCAAATATTTACTCCGAACATCCAAATACAAGTACATAACTATTAAAAGAATATCATCTTACTATTATTCGCACTGAAACTACAAACGTAGAAAAATAAAATGAGGAATCTAATAAGAGAAATAAATCCTTTGCGGGCATCGCCAGCTGTTCGGAATCCAAGGTTTTGTTTTTAATTCATTAGCCTGTGGCTTCCATTGTACGCTCGATAAACACAGGTAAAGGAATAGGGGTTTATTCAATAGTACCGCAAAATGATTAGTACTAAACGTACTAAATAATACATAAATATTTTTTTCCAATACTCTAGCAACAGTCATGATCATTGTCATCGCTTTTAGTCAACTTAATACAGTGGAAACGTCATATAATTAATATGAAACAAAATGAAACATAATTGGTTATTTCCTAAATTCCTAGGTATGTTTACGTGTGATTAAATCACAAATAATAAAAATACACACATATACAAACACAAATCACGTCTTTATCCCTTACGGGGTATACAGAGCCTGAGGTAACAAGACCTAAAGGCCACGTTTAGCATGATTGTGGGCGTATAGGTGAAAAGGGGAATCATAATAGTGAATGATGGGTTGCTAGCCGCATCGCCTATAAAATGATTCCTAATATTTTCGCCCATTCCCTCGATGTGCTTATATGTACCATCTGCGCGGGAAGAGAAGCAACTGGTACATTCTATTTTTTTTATTTACCTACTCCCAGATTAGCATGGAAGAATAGCTATTAATAAAAATAGCATACTTATAATATTATTAGGATGTAAATAAAAATGATTCTATAAAAAGATGAACAAAATTTGTTTCCATCCGATTGCGGCGAAAAATAAGTTATTTCTGGAACATTGATACAGGATTTAGGATAAAGTTGAATAAAAGACATGATGTGAACGAAGATGCCATATTCTTCATAAGCATAACTGTCACATTTTTGACCTATTTAAAATGCTTATACCATTCGGCAACTATTTAAGTTTCTGTTTAGTTTCGTCTTATAACATATTTCTTGTAGCACTTTATTTATAGCATTAGATATGACTTAGGTACCTACTCGTAAATGAAGATTAGTTTCTCAACAAGACGCATGGTTAAGGTAACACGGAAGACAATTGAAAAAGGACAAGTACCTACTTAGCCAAATCCTGTTACTAGAAACACACATTATTATAAGAAGTTTTTCTTATAATAATGTGTGGAAATCGCAAAAATTTGAATCAATATTAAAAGCACACGTCTCAAATCAAGTGATCATAGTAATTCCACTTAGTAATATTCTCAAGCTATTGCAAATATTTGTATCAATAATTCAATCTTAAGGGTCCGATTATGACTGTGTCGCGGTGCGGAAGCGCGGCCGGTTCGAATGCGGATATTGCGGAGATCGCGGCCCACTGAGCCAGACGCGCCGGCTAAACGAAAATCTGTCTTCTTATTGCGCCATCAGACGGTATAACAATGATTTGATAATCGACTCCTCCCGTAACGGGAGGCTCTTATCGCTAGATTGGCTATTTGAATTAAGTTTTGCAAAGGCTGTGTGCGAAATATCGAATCAAGACGTGCGCTTGATGAAAATGAACGCTCTTGATGCCATCTCAAGTACAAACACACATACACCATGTTTGTACACAATGCCTACTGGTTTTCTTCATTTCTCCAAATGTACGTAGGTACATTTGGAGAAATAAGTCAAAAACAGTAGTGTTTATGAGTATATATACTAACCCCGTTATTCATAAACGCTCTATAGGCGTCTGCTAACTTAGCAATCGTTTGTCGTTTGTCTGTGAAAGGTAAATGTCAAAGTGACAGATATGAACAAAGATTGTTAAGTTAGCAGAAGCCTACAGAGCGTTTATGAATAAGGGGGTTAGTGTGTAAATAAATATTTTCCTCTCTCTCTCTCTCTCAAACCACATTGACACATTTCTAGAGGTTGTGTGTAGAGGTCCGATAGGAATGCAATTATAAAAAATGTATGTAGTAAATATTTGAAAGAAAGAAAGAAAAGAAGAAAGAAAATACGCATAGGACAACAGCACAAACCAAAAATAAACAATACAAAAAATAAAAAATAATAAATAAAATAAAGTAAAAATAACAATTAGGTAGTGTGTCGCTGTCCAACGTCAAAAAGGTTGCAGCTCAGCATAATGCTGCCTGTGACGGGGGTCGCAGCGCTGGTTTTCTGCCGCAACACTTTTTGAGTGACGATGACGACGGGATTTGAAAGAAAAAATTCAACGTTACATAACACCGTTCGTCTAAGTCATTTACAACTTGTATTATTTCATCAGAAACACAAAACACCACTCGATAAATCGTCTCAACGATTATTCAGCTGTCGTATCAGTCCCGCGACCTGGTCCGTGGAATATCGTGTACCGATCTTATTCCCAGCATCATTGATTTGCTGCTTATTGTATCCATTTCCGCTTTATAGCACAATTTCGTATCGTCTTAACGTAATACGTTTTGCTTTCGCTTTTCAGGCTACAAATATATCAGGGGTAACTCGGGTACAGAGAAAAACACAAATATTTCCATAAGTTAAGGTAACGTATTGAATATTTGCGATAGGACTATCGTGTAGTAGGTACCTAGTTTTGACAGAGGTCGTTAATACGACCAGCACGCTTATTACGTAACTCGCTCGCAATCGCCATCGTGGTCATTTTGACAGTTCTTGTATGAATGTGACAGCTAGCTGATTCCGATGCCAATTGTCAGCCCACACATGAACTGTCAGAATGAAGACGATGGCGATCGCGAGCGAGTTAGACAATAAGCCTACTGGGGCCTTACCATGACGTCTTAATTCCGACTCAGTCCAACTTTTAGCTGTCACTTGTAGCATGAATCTGACAGCGAGCGAATCTAAACTGACGACATGGTAAAGCCCCTGATGAGTACTTGACATTAGTCAAGTTAAGCCGGGTACTCATCAGCGAGCTGTAACCGAAACTATTGCAAGTTACAGTAACCAAAAACCTTGGCTTTGCTCGCGGCAGACGACTCGCGAGCCACGACCACACATGACACGTAACATGATTGATGTAAGACTGACATTATAAGGTAGTATGAATTTTTGACATTGCTGTATTTTTATCTTTGTGTATTAATTATTGATTTAATTATTTTTGAATTATCTAAAACATATTTTATTTTCAATATACTTATAATATAAATAATCATACTTAGTACCTAACTAAAAGTTTGCATGCTAAAATTAGCTAAGTGTGCGATATCTTTTTTAATGTCTCAATTTAAAACCTTTGTCACCACACTTAAGGCAAATAAACATTTCATTTCATTTCACAATTGGGTTTGGTTACTGTGAGGGTGCGACCACACCGCCACTTAAAAAACGGTTACGTTACGGAATCGCAACAAAATGTATGGAGAAAGCACGTGGCACGTAAGTCGAACGTGGTGTACGCCCGCCCGCGACACCCGCACTCCCCCGCTACTCCCCCGCGATACCTTATTTTCGACTACCCCGCATCAATGGTCATCGCTAGACTTACGTGCCGGCACTTATACCAATCGTCCGTGAATTAAGCAGCGGACAGTTAGATCGACGTTTAAAACAGTGTTGAAGAATGATGAGTTATGTAGAAGAAGAACTTAAGATAGAGACAAAATTTTGGTTCCAAGGGCTAACATTCGAACATTATAACGAACTAATTTGCAGTAGCAAGTTGCTCTACATTCTGCATTAGCTTTTTGGATGACGATCACTAAACAGACGTTATACTTAGCAACCGAGACACTTAACAAACGGTAATAAAGATCTAAAAGCACAATCTTAATATAGTTTAAAGGGGACTGGAGTACCAAACGCGCAGCCTAAAATAGCAACTTAATTTATTTTTAAAACGCGCCAGTTTTTGTGGCTTTTTACGCATAAGCGACAACACATAACGTCACATTAACCACACGTGTACAGTTAATTAATAAACTATGCTGTTTGCTGTAACGACAAATTTAAATTATTTAAAAAAGCAACGTAATTGAGGATGGGAACAAATTGACGGTTCGCGGTAAACCTTTACGGTTTGCAATTAAATTTACCGGTAAAAAGGATCAATAGGGCTGAAATGTGCTCGATGATGGTTTATTGCGGTTCGGTGAATAAGTTGCACATAAGAATAATGAACATAACACATTGCGTCGTTTCTATTGCATATTAGTCAAACGAAAAAATAGACAGTTTAGAAGGCATTTTCATTTACTTATTGTTCTAAAGGCGTGTCAATAATAAGCCCGGTAGGCTTATTGTCTAACTCGCTCGCAATCGCCATCGTGTTCATTTTGCCAATTCTTGTATGAATGTGACAGCTAGCTGATTCCGATGCCAATTGTCAGCCCATACAGGAACTGTCAAAATGAATACGATGGCGATTGCGAGCGAGTTAGACAATAAGCTTACTGGTAGAATTCAAAGTAGACGTCATGTAACCACATTATTTTATTATGTAAAAGTTACTTTTTATGATAGTTTCAGTTTTGCCAACTTTTACTTGCATTTTTAAACGCATATACGGTCGCTTGTTGTAAAAGCTTGCAAAGGTGACGAAAGATACGCTTGTAATTTTAAAAATACATCTCAAAATTAAGAGTAAATAGATAGTAGGCTTGGTAGCCTAGTGGTTTGACCTGTGGCCTCTCAAGCAGAGGGTCGTGGGTGCGAGTTTTCCGGAATTTATGTGCGAAATTAATTACATTTGAAATTTATACCATGAACTTTTAGGTGAAGGAAAACAAACCTGTACACATCTGCGAAGCAATGCAATTGTTTCCGATGCGCACTGGGCCCGCGTGGGAACTATAGCTCAAGCCCTCCCATTGTGAGAGGAGGCCTGTGCCCAGCACTGGAACGTATGTCGGCTGGAGAAGTAACAGGTTTAGCATTCCTGTGCCTCGCCGTAGTCGAAGTCGCCGAACAATCATGTAGCATTACGTAGTCAATAACACACGCTATAAAAGGGCGGGTGTTAATAGAGGCTCAGTTGATCCCGGGACCCAATCCGAATTGCGGAAACTCATTGCGATTCCTTCCACAACGTACCCGTCTCTTCCGTCGGGGTGAAATATACAATTTTAAAGGTTTTTCCGGGGAAAAAGACATTTGCATAGGTGTCGAGCCTTCGTCGGTCTGTTTAGATTAGCGTCACATTTTTGGGTTACACTGCGGTGCCTTACGGAATATTAATTTTCGGTAAGGTATAACTTCAGTATTCAGTATTCGGTTTGTGAGGATAGAACAAATAAATGGCTATAAAGTACAAAATATTCTCTTTGCTTTTATCCTAATTTTTTTTATTAAATAAGATAGGTAACCAAAAAATGTATCGATCATCTAATCTTTTCAGCGAGTAAAAACAGTCAGTGCTTTGTAAACTTAGGGGTGTAATTTTTTTGTCAAATATAAATGAGAATCCGATCTTAAAAAAGACCTTCGTCAAAGTTAGACTACTCAAAAAAAATACGCGTGGTCATTTACAAATAATAATAATTATTAATAATAATAATAATAATAATTTTTATTTGCATTAAGTGTTAGTTACAATGGTCTTATTATATGTCAAGCATTAAAATGTTCACTCACTTAGCTATCTATAATAGCATGCAAAATGTTAAGTTTACAATCTAGAAAATTTAATAATGTCAGGCTTATGAATAGTTATTATGTCAACAATGATAATGATGATTAAAATTAAAACATTTCAATGAGGAAAGCAATATTTAAACTACCAATTTTGTGTCATAGTCAAAATAATCTCTTACAGAATAAAAACACATGTTTGTCAACCACTGTTTCAACTCTTGTCTAAATTTAATAATCGGGGTAGTGGTTTGTCTCAAGCGTTGTGGTAAATGATTAAATATTTTTATAGTCATTACATAACAGTTTTTTGAGTACAATGCACTTTTGCATTTCGGTAACATGATTTTCGTAGGATCCCTTGGTCTCAGCGTTGGGTTTGCAAAGGACTTCCTGAACCATTGTGAATAGGTAGCAACAAAAACACATGACTCCAGGATGTATATGCAGGGCAAAGTCAATAAATGTAGCCTCTTGAAGAGAGGCCGACATGGTTCCAGAGGACCAACATCGCAAAGAGCTCTGATACATTTCTTTTGACTGATTAGCGCTTGCTGTATATCAGTGCAGTTTCCCCATATAATTACGCCATATCTAATAATTGACGCCACGTATCCATGGTAAGCTGTAAGTGCTGCCCTCTCACCAGCTATACGTCTCAATCGTCTTAACGCGTACGTGTATTTTTCCAGTCTGGAGCATACACTTTTAATGTGGGGTTTCCAATTGCAGAAACGATCAATGACAAAGCCTAAGAATTTAATTTCATCCACTTCTTCGATTGTTTGCTCTTTATATTTAATGTTCAGCTTTGGTCTTTGTACTATCTGGTTACTAAACTGTATACATTTGGTTTTGGAGACATTAACTGATAAATTATTACATTCCAACCAGTTACTTATAATATCAACAGTAGTGTTTATCTTATTAATATATGAACTATTTATTAAGTCACTAGAAACAATAACTGAAATGTCATCAGCAAACAATATAATTTTCTCGGAACAAATTTTCGGTAGATCGTTAATGTAGATTATAAAGAGCAAAGGACCTAACACACTGCCTTGTGGAACACCAGTCATGTTTGTCTCTTGGGAGGAAAAGTATTTTCTGACTGTCGCGTTTTCGTCAATCCTACTTATCTCTACACATTGAGTGCGTTTCGTGAGGTAACTTTCAAGCCATGACAAAGCCGTGCCTCTAATGCCATATTTCTCGCATTTATTGAGTAAGGTTCGGTGTCTAACACAGTCAAAGGCCTTGCTCATGTCAAAGAAAAGTCCTGTTACTGATTGCTTTTTATCTATTTTCTCAGTAATTGTTTTTATTAAGGAGTAACCTGCTAACGTTGTGGATTTGCCCTTCTGGAATCCATTTTGTTCCTTATCGATTATATTATGTTTTTCAAGAAAATGTGTGAGTCTTATATGTAAAGCCCTTTCAAAGATTTTTGAAAAATTTGAGATAAGCGTTATTGGTCGGTGATTTTCCAATTCATTAATATCACCTTTTTTGAAAAGGGGCTTTACAATGGATTGTTTTAGTCTCATAGGGAATTTTCCATTTATGAAAGATTGATTGACTAAGTATTCTAGTATAGTAGCCAAGACTGTGCTACATGACTTTAAAACATGAGTAGAGACTCCATCAAATCCTGTGGATTTGGTGTTGCTCAGAGATTTAATAATTTTTATTATTTCTTCTTTTGTACAAGGCGCCATGAACATACTATTACTTGTATTATTTATATAGATAGAGTCCGTGATATTCCCTGTGCTTTTGGAGATGTTTACGAAGTAGTTATTAAATATGTTTGCAATGTCTTGTGGATCTTTAATGAGTTTGCCTTGAAAGTTAACAGATTCGACCCCCTTGAAACTTTTTACACAATCAGTTTTGTCTTTTATGATGTCCCAGGTAGTCCTACATTTATTTTTCGAATTCATGATTTCTGTGTTATTTAAATTACGTTTAGAATTTAATATGCAAGTTTTAAGTAATTTATTATATTTTTTATATCTTAACTTATGTTCGTTTGTTTTATTCTTGTAATACAAAAATCTAAGTTCTCTTTTCTTAAAGAATGAGTGTTTTAATCCTTGCGTTATCCACCGTGGTCTCTTGTTATTTGAATGTATTTTAATTCTTTGCATGGGAAAGCAGAGATTATAGAAAAGACAGAACGTGTCATGAAAGTTGTTGAAAGCAGTATCAATATCAGGTTCATCAATGACTTCAGACCAGGTCAAAGATGATATGCACTCTATAAATTTCTGAATATTTATCTTACTGTTGTTTATTCTATTTATATACCATGAAGTTGGCTGCTGTTTCAGTACTATGTCATTTTCAAATTTTAATAGCTGACACGTTTCGTGATCAGAAAGATACAAATGTTGAACTTCCCCAACTGCGTTACTTATATTGCTTATAATATGGTCAATGCATGAATATCCCCGAGTCGGATTGTTTATGTGTATATTCATGTTATAATTTAGGCACAGTCTTTTAAAGTTTTCAGCAGTAATAATTGACTTCAAAACGGTCGGTTAAAAAAATATTAAGTCATTAACCGCGTAATTTTATTTTATCAACGTTCATATAGCTAGATTTCTGCTGCTCAGCAGTCTATTAATAGAAGCCTAGATCATAAGCCAAATATCAAATTCACTAAAACTAGTCTCATCCTGGAGCGCTATTTCAAACACAATAAACTTAGCTCATCTGAGACCTAACCCCCAGCACCCCATATTTCATCGCCGACCGATAATCGCCCCATAACTTACGGCTGAAATGCACCTCGGCAAATATTAAAAGTAGGATAATGTCCCTGCGATTTTAAATAAATTTACGGCACGCGAAAATGTGTAATGATGAGTTACTGTAGTTTTTCCTGGGATTTTAGTAAGCTGATGCTATATTTGGGAATAAATCTGTTTTAGAACTTTTTGGGAGTAAATAAAATGTTTCACTGTACTTGCCGCATATAGATTATGTTAAGTGTGAACTTATAAATTGATAATTAGTGACGCCATCTTGCAGCAAAATGTCAAATTTAGTTTTAGATTTTTCTATTGCAGTGACTTGCATTAAATGAATTGAGCTGCTTGTTTTGTCAGGTCATCTCAAAGATGACTCACGGCCGGTTGTGCAAAATGCATTCATTTAATTTCTATGTAGATAGGAAAAGGGTATGCAAAAGAAAGCGAAAGAGGTATGTCAGGATAATAGCAAGTGGAACGAAGTCTCCAACTACCCCTGTAGGAAAGAGACGAGACTTTGGACGAGACCGTATGTATTAATTTTGCTTCAAACTCATCCTATCGACTTAAATGATACCTATCACAAACGCAATTGTACGACTTTTGAATATCATCAGTTTTAAGTCGCGGTTATCAATTTTCAACGCCCACCTAATTTCTGTTTAAAACTGTAAAAACGTTCGGTTGAACGTTTGTGAACTTGAATCAGCATTTTCAGTAGACTACGGCTCGACGCAGCTTGTTTTTGAAAAACGCTCAGCAAAAATGTCGCGACGAAGTAACCTTATTACGTGTATCGCGTCCCGAAGGAACGCGGCGTCTGCACTTAACTTATTCTTACAGTTTAAACGTGTCAGCCGTCTAGAACTTGGGTCTGTATTTATTTATATCAGAACTTAATACCTCTGGAGGTTTGAGTGCAGAGTTACAAAGAATCACTTACATAAACTTTTTAGCGTCAAATGTAACGCTCACATTTAGTTTGTTCACATTCTTTTTGTGCGGATTTGATCATGTAATTGGGTATTCATTTGTATTTCGTAGGCGTAGCTTCTAGTTTTCTTGATAATATGAAGTTAAGTGTACTATTTACACTGAGTTCAAGTTTAAAAGATAGAATCGTCATCAACACTTATTAATATCGGTGACTACCTTCTGAAGCATAACTAACGACCCGCCCCGGTTTCGCACGGTATATTATGCACGTATTATAAACCTTCCTCTTGATTCACTCTATCTATTAAAAAAAACTGCATCAAAATCCGTTGCGTAGTTTTAAAGATTTAAGCATACATAGGGACATAGGGACAGAGAAAGCGACTTTGTTTTATACGATGTAGTGATTATTTTGTTTACGGACGTAAGATTTAATATACTGAATAATGAGCGCATTATAATGTTTCTAATAATGCCGGAATGCCATAATAAAAAGGATATTAGATTGGACGCGAAACAGAAAAGCCGCATTGCGAGGAATTCGTTAATTTCGCTCAGCATTAGCCCGCGACGGGAATGCTAATATTGAGCTGCGGCGTAATTATTACTTATATTAATTTATACTTCTATATCGACGCAAGGGGCTTGGTAGGTCAATGGTTTGCTGGACCTTTTGTTCGCAACTTATTTCCCCACTTTCAACTTACATTTATTTTGATACCTACTTCAATGTTTAACTCTGATCTCTACCTACAAAATTAACATAATATCTGCCTGGTAGGAATATAAGTATAAGTAAATCTAAGCTTAGAAAGATAACAATTGTTGGTATATTTTCTCATTCCATTGAAATGAGTAACAATAGAGTATTTTATCGTAAGCTTTATTACTAAATTTTCTCCTTTTTCTCCTCTTAGATAAAAACACGTCAAGTATGAATTTGTATTAAGAATTAAGGTTTTAGAAGGAAAAAACCTTGATTAAAAATGGTTCACGTGAAGTTAGCTACAGAGAGAGATAAAGTTTCCTTTCAGACAAACGATCGCGCTATAAGCGTTGAACGCTTGAACGGCAGCATCCTCATAAAATCTTTACGTAACACCAAAATACAATACCAGAACACAAACTTAACAACTACAAAGGATATAATAACTTTCGATAAACCAACAAACACAAGCGCGATAAGTAAACACATTGTTACAAAAATAAACATTTTTAAAACGTAACGGCCGAAAACAAACGCGCGCGATCTCTTCACAGTCATCGTATTGATTTTACATCCGCCTGCGGACCGAAATGGATCGCCCGTACTACGGGATACATAGACGTTTTAGACGAACTCGATTGTTCGAGTGTCATTCATGAGTTAATTTTAGTTTTTTTCGGACCATCACAATATTATCAATCTGCTATGTTAAAGATCGCCTATGAGGTCATCAGAGAGGAGTGGCGGCGTGTTGTGAAGCTTGCCAGCAATACCTGAAAGTGATGACCACGACCACTCTGTCAAGAGTGATACCGCAAAGGAAGAAGAAGGAAGATGTTAAAGATGCAGATTCTGTTTTTTTTTAAATATTTATCTTATTTATCCGAAATCTTTTTTAAGAAGAGAACACGATGACAAACTACCTACCTACTTAGCAAAATTTTTCGTCTTAAATAAATAGGTTCGAATCGAAAAATTTTCAGATTATGAAACTAGATATCAAAACTGTATCTATGTTCTGCACGTGCAAATTCCAACAAGTCAATAGACACGGAAAAAAACGGAGATCCGATCAGAGCACCATGGTAAACGTACAAATTGACCAAACATTCAATGTCCGGTTCCATAGCCCTCAATTGCTTCATACAGCCATCGACAAAAAGAGGTTTTGTTTCGTGCTGTAAACGCTCGAGTTTCGACGACTTGCCGGTATTGGATCGGTAATTTAGGTCTGTAAGGTCCGTTTGCTTTACAAAAATGACAGGATTTTCCGATGGAATTGTGCAAATGTAAAGGTTTGAAAAGGTAGTGATTGTGAATGCTATAAATGCTACTAACCGGTGTAGGTAAATAGCGAAACATGCATAGCGTATTCCATCCTAAACAACAGTTAAAACCAGCCATAAATATTAAAGAGTATGTAAGAACTTTGAGGCTGGGGCTGTTTTTATTTTGCTAACAGTATTCCTATACAATATTTGTGAAATCAGTAGGTAGTTAGTAATTTATTCATATTAATTGGTCTCGGATCTTTCAAAACTTACTAATAGTATTTTTAATAGTCATACTTTATCTTTCACAATTTGACGACAAAATGACATGAATGAAATCAGACATTTTGTGTGATTGACACATTTTTTGATTACAGCCATTATTACAAACAAACCCTCGTTACAAACTGATAGTGATACTATTAAAGGCCATGTGACTGTCAATCATTCGTTACAACAATCAATAAAGCGATTGCCATTATCTGGTTTTACTTGCATGAGTATCTGGCAAGCGTCCAACGATTAGAAGGTAATTTGATTTCCCTACTTCATTTTGAATTATGTTAAGGCAATAATATAATATGATGAAGAAGAATAAACAACATGTAATATTATTATTAACTTGTTTCATACGAAGTTATTTATGTAACATTAAAATAAAATGGGAGGAGGACGTATATAGGCTGGAAATGATGATGATGATGATACAAGTTAATGTTATTAATTTAAGAGACAATGGACTCTATTAAACAACAGGTCACTTTGTTCCCATACAAAGTATTGATTATTTACGAGTACATAAAGTTAACACTGCACGTCGCTTCCGATTGCTAAGTATCAGAGGCTTGACACGCTTGGTTTAGTAACAGACACTATAACTCAACTCCTTCTTTCCTTACAACAAAGTACAGAATGGATGGATTTTGTCCTCAATTAACCCTTAAATCTGAACACGAAAAAAATTACTTTCATAACAAATAAAACAAATTCTTCCAATAGCTTTTACCAATTTCAAAACTTCAAGACAAGTACGCAAGTTTTCAATTATAACAACAGAGCTATAGATACCGCGAAGATACTTTAAATAATTTGTAGTCACTGTGTCTTGAAATGAATCCAGAAAATTTCAGGCGGCAGTTGGGATAGTACCTACTGTAAGTAAACCCTTGTACATTTTATCAGTTTTTAATCGTGGTTGAAGAAATATTTCCATACACGGGTGATGTTTTAAGTGCATGGCGTCTAAAAGCTGACTTAATTTTGAGTCTAAAATTGCGACGAAAGAAAGTGCTCAATCGAAGTAATCCATCCACCTGCCGAAATAGTCCACATCTTGTATTTATTAATTAAGTGGGCACACAAATTCTTACCTTGGCAATTCTTTGGCTGGACTCGACTGCGTTTCCTGGTGACTGAACGACGCCATTTTTAACACTTGACAGTTTTGACACTCATTGTATACTTCAAAAGTTATTCAAATCACATTTTATCTAAGTTTTTGTTCAACGTAGTTACATTTTAGACCTGTAAAATTTGCACAAAAATTTGAAATCATTTTTATTTCAAATATTAGTCGTTGGAAGATAGCTGGATAGCTGGGTTTTTACGTGTTGGCGAGGTTGATTTTGATTACGTATAGTTCCAGTAAGCAGAGAGCCCTGAGGGGGTTGTCATAAAGTAATTTTTATGAAATAGACTGACAAACAAGCTAGTGGTTACCTGATGGTAAAGGAGCACCAAACGCCCAGAGATATATTGTAATTGACAACGTGCCACTTTAGGGTAGCTATTTTGGCGATTGAAAATTAAGTTAATAAAAAAAAGTACATTTGGAGTCATCTCCGACTTTTATTCACTAAATTGTATATATTTAGTGGGCTCTTAATAGGGATTTTTCAGTAAGTTTTGATAGGAGTAATCTATCTTACTTTTTCCGATCAATAACTACTTCCATAAAGTGGAGCGTGAATCTATAAACCCTAAGTTAGTTTCAGACGATTCGATTTCACGTGCATGTAAAGTGAGGACGTATTTCATTTTATGCCTGAAACATATGGCGTGGTCTCTTGCACTTTACGACTTATTCCGCTATTGTTAAACTTAGTAACTGCACACTTTAATTGAGATCGTTAAGTTAGAACCATAAAACGGTAAGTGCCTAAATCCAGTTGAAATTAACAATTAATTGTTCGTTATTATTGTTTTATGCGTGAATAATTAAATTGAGGAAATGATGGGCGTTCTGGAATTAAGCATTTTGATTTGATATGTTGCATTTGACGTAGCTACCTATCTAGTATATTTAGATTAATTATTGTATTTAAAACTAACCACTTATATTAGTTTACTACCGTAACAATATAAGTATTGTAGCAAGTTTTCTTCTATTAAACTTGAGTAAAGTTTTTCCGTTATTTCTTTGTTGAGATCATTATCTGTGCGATTTAATAGTTAACTAGGTGACTAAAAATTGTTGAGGAAAACATTCACTCAGAATGCTCTCGTAAGAAGTATGAGGCGTGTTAACCTTGAGATTTTTCAACTTGTGTATAACTGAAACAAATTAACATTTTATTGAATCAGGCGTTACTTTGCGGAGGTCCATTTTTTTTTACTTTTTTTTGTAACAAGGTAAATATTTTGTGTTCATTACAAATTAATATCTCGAAAATTAGCCTTTACCCAGTAATGTTTATATAACTTTTTTTGTCCAAATAGGCACTAGAATCGTTGGTTAAAATCTGTCAGTATACTCTTTTCCACCATGTGCATTTAAAGATCCAACAGCAGTTGTACTCAACTTTATGTTTATAAGGGCAAAAATATTGTACATTCTGTAGTAGTAATTTTGTTGGTCAAGATGTCCGAAATCTATAAAATGACAATACCCACCCATAGGAGTTTGGCGGGCCGCAGGTTGAGTACCTATAGCTACCTGCACTGCATACATTATTATTACTCATAACAAATTATTCATAGCTCGTTGCAAGTGTTGCGACCCGTGAGCATAGGTACTGGGTGGGAAACATTTTTCAAAAAAATAAGAATTTACGTTTGCTAGCTAAAAAAGCTTGCATAGTTTTAAAAAGTTCCGCTTTTCTTCCCTAGAGTGTCTCGTAACGTAGTCGCAAAGGGACTAAATGAAACTCTTGTTTCACGAAGACGTTAAAAATTTATGACCTGCCTTTTATTGTTGCCGGTAATTAAACATGTTCGCTAAGCAGTGAATAAATTTAAAACTTTTACAGTTAAAAAATATGGTAGCGGGAGAAATGTTGCCAGGTTATTTATTCAGTTAGCTGTTTGTTTTTCAAGTGAAAATTAAACACTTTTTTATGCTAGCAAGTAATTTCAGCTGCGTTGCGTGAGATCTTTTATATAACACTTGATTTTCGTCCACTTTTATGGTCCAATTGATTAGAGATTTAGAACATGCCTAAAGCTTCTATGACCATGCAGTAATCAAGTACCATCACTAAAAAAAGATGTTATCAAAGTAAAAACTTTCACAAAAACTTATTTTAATTGATACCTAAACCTTAAAAAAAAGGAAATCCTTATTTGTACTAGATATGTAAAATTTTACTGGCCTAAAGTGACCGGAACACGGTAAGTAATATTGATTAAGAGCCAGCAGATACTCCAAAATCGTCGGAAACCCTTCGGTGAGTTTACGCAGATTATCATCTGAGTAACGTAGACAAATCTGGAGTGACCCACTCGTTAGCCCGGCTCAGTGCAGTAGGTATATTGTTAACAGTACGACAGTCCTCACAAAAAAGCTTTACGAGGGTTAAATTGCGAATCATGATCACAAAATCGTGGAAATAGTTTCCACCTTGAAAGCGTTTGAACTTCATGAATTATAATAAAACAGTCCAATAAAATGAGTTGTAATCAAAAAGCAAATTGCATGGGCCTACACACTACTACGGTATACAAGTGTGTAGGCCCACAAGTCACTACGTGGGACACTACGGGGTCCCTGATAAGCTGAGCTGAACCTAGAGCACAAATGGAACTTAGCAGTACTTCTGTAAGTACCTACCTAAGTATATTGAGAAACTCCCTCACCTGATGGTCCCTGACGTTAAAGTTACGCCACTGATGTTCGCAGTGTTGTCCTACTGTTTTTAATATATTTGCCACAAGGCGGGTCAGACGAGTCAATGGGGTGAATCCTAATGAATCCTGCTTATCATTCGCAATGACAACCAACTTTGTCTCCAGAAACCCGGCCAACTTTAATTAATTTATGAATTAAAGGAAGACGCCTATCAAAATTTTAGTCCCGCCAATTTGTTAGACTCGCTTCTTTATTAAGTTTCTGTTGTTGAAGTCCACTGAATTAATTTGGCTATTAATTTCATGATATTAAATTAGGGATGACTTACAGATGAAACTTTGATCGAACGAATGGGCAAATTAAAATACGAGAAAACAAATCACGGATAGCCACAATAAAGGGATTGCGGCATTTCATCTTTAATTGAGAAATTGGACGTAAGTCATAGGCATCGGTCGCGAAATAATTAACCTTTACGAAATAAACCTTTTACAAAATCCCAAAACAACAAAAATACAAAATAGTGTCAAAAAACCAAGTTGGTATCTTATACAATCAAAAACCCACTCGAGTGGGCGTCGGATTTGCATACAAAAAGGGATGTACTGTACAATTGCCACTATAAAGATACAGCAAAAACGCGAAAATACACGTCTCTTTTAAATTTATTTAATTTAAAGTCAAGTGAGCAGGTAGATACTCATTACGCTTTGAAATAAATACACAGACAGTAGCAGTAGACAGACAGGCAGGCAGACAGCTTAGCCTTACTTAATAAGGTCCCTTTACCCTTTTCGGTAAGTAACCCTAAAACCACGGAACACCTGGACATCCCCAAACGCGTATCTTTATGATGGACCAATTCACGGAATGAAAAGCATTCGTAACATGGGGACTGGCAACAGAACGTGGTTTTATGATTATTGCACTTTATAAAACAACCACGCGGGTTTATAGCTGATAAATTTCATTAGCGTATGTTGTGGTGACTTACGTTTCCTATAAAACAACATTAACTTTTTATTATGATGTTTGTTTGCATGAAAAAAGTCATGGTAGCGGCCTAGTAAATAGTTTCGGATCCAACAATTTTTTTAATATCTGAGAAATTAAATATTTGAAAATTATTAAGAGATATGTATTATAATGTTTTAAATTTCCACGATTTTCACTAATATTTAAAGTACTTATTGTGTTTCTTCACTATATTTGAAGAAGTTCTACAATTGTGATGTTCTCAATCCGCTCTGGGCTTACGTATTTACTACACAACACAGCCAAAGCTCTCTTATTCAAAGAGGATGGCTATGCCCAGCAGACTCTATGAAAACAGTCGTATTGTTTCGAGTAGGTAGCCTAGTGTTAAGGTTGCGGGTTACTCGGAGTGTATCCAAGAAACGGATAATGCATTGTATGTTGCTATTTCTTTCTTCATTCAGTTGAGTCTCGCGATTATAGAGCTTTGGTAATTGATAGGATTTTAAGTTAGGTTTCTGAGAGTAAAAAAAAATTATGTTATAAATTGTAAATAATCTGACTTCTAACATCAACTTTCTTACTTTGACAAGAAAAATAGTAACAATTATGGACGTGTGCTCATTTTTTACAAGCTTTATATTATTATTAACTTGCAACGTATGTATGTATGTTTGTCTGGGTGGAATCTTGCGACTCAATTTTGAAGCAGATCTTCATCCGATTGAGCTGAAATTTTGCATACCTGTGTAAGTCAGATTACAATACAATAATCTGGTAGTAGAATCCTGGTGGTCCAGCCAGGACCGTCTCCGCAGGAGAGAACTCTTCAACGGTTGGTCCGATTGACTTGAAATTTGGTTCACATATATTTAAGACGGATGACAATGCAAGTATGGTCAATAAAAAGTACCTAGTACATTCAGCAAGAAAGTTTGCATCTAAAATGGAACTATGTACCTCAGAGAATATTAAAATGTCCAAGAAAAAAACCTTCTTCGGCAAATGACGACAATTTTAGAAGAATCACATAATAAATAAACATACCCCTTCCTACTTAATAGCCGATTTAAAACCTACTATATTTGAATACGATTAAAAAAATAGTACAACAGTTCCAGTTCTGCATTTATTTTCTTTCAGCAACAACAAGGCTTACCGGTATACAACGGTATTTGCACAACTTCAGCACTTTGCGTAATTGTGCTACGAAAAGTGGGAAAAATACTTTTTACGGTTAAAATTGGCTCATAAAATGGAACTGCGGTTGGGTTAGGTTTGTTGGTAGATAAATCTGGTTTATTTGTTCGTGTTTTATAGGAAACAATTCAGGGGCCGTTTCATGAAAATGCAAGTAACAATTTAACAAAACTTAAGAAGGTTAGTAAGAAGTGGTATTCAACAAAAAAGAGGAGAGTTCGTATGTACAGGGTGTATCAGATAGCCCCTAACAATAATCAACTGGGGTATATAACCATAGCTACAGAAGCTAAAAAAAATATAAAAAAAAAATTGGAGTAAATTTTTTTTTATATTTTCTATAGGAATGGTAGTATTAACTGTAATCATTCCTACAGAAAACATAAAAAAAAATTTACTCAATTTTTTTTTTAAATATTTTTTTTACATTCTATAGCTATATGGTTATATACCCCATTTGATTATTGATAGGGGCTATCTGATATACCCTGTAGGTAAGTATGATTTTTTTTTGTAATAAAAAATACGAACGTAACGAGCTCAAGTTTAAATTATTAAATAACTTTCTTCATTATTTCAATTATGACTTGAATGATTTAACGCCATTTCGGTAATGGTAGAATGCTATTTAGCTACTTATATGTTTTTATTATGACAACTATTTTTAGTACATGTATTTAGGTAAGTATTGTCCTCATAGGATACTTATTCAAATGTAATAAAAATAGTTCCCATATAAAATGTAGGTAGGCAGTCTAGGTGCTCAAAAATATCTAACTGAGCATGCACTTACATTGACGATATGGTAGTGTCCAGATACTTTTGCGCAACTAGGCAGTTCCGATGTATTGACGGCGACTGCACGATTACAATGTGTCCCTAGCCAATGGAAAACCCTCTACTTTTCGGAAACGCTGCAAGAAATATATTTCAGCCCGATGAAAAAACAAAATAGACATTTTCTAAATCTAGGTTGTAAGTAAATATGTGTATACATGATGTATGTATTAACTTACTTAATTGAAAATCTTAGATCTCTCATTAAAAACCTCACTCCACTCAGCTCTCAAGTTAAGTTAAGATGGCGAGTTTAACAAGATTAAGTGCCAAAAAAAATTCATTCATCGGTAATTCACGCATAAATTAAAGCTGACTATAATTGAACGTGAAGCTCGTAAGAGTAGAAAAATAAATTATTGCATGCAATATTATTTTCCTGCATGTTTTCTATTTAATTGCGCTATTGCATACGTCTGAAACAAGGATCAGAACATTTCATAAAAGTTTCACATATAAAAATCCATTATGAAAATATAACCTCAACAACCCCGCCAACTGATTCACAAAACTATACCAAGCACTAAACGTTCCACGTTTATACGGTATACGATATTATACGCTATACGATACGGGTATACACGCAACGTCGTACGGAACGCACGTCCGTCGCCGTCCGCGGTCGGCGGGCCACTGAATACTGAACTGAACTTCAGTTTACGTAGCGCATCCCGAATGTTTCCACACAGCTTCTACAACGTCATGAAAGCCTAGTAGCTGCGATGAAAAGCCGATTGATTCGTAAAAAAAGTTTTATTTGAACAATTTCAGGAAATGACCGCTGCGTGATCAAGGTTGCAATTTAATTGGCAATTTACAAACACACGAACTTACATGCAGCTCAATTAAGTTTTTTCACAACTTGTTTACTTATTTATTTTTTATTTCCTAATTTCCTTCTTAGAGGAGAAATGGCGATTGTGTTTTGTATACATAAACGTAACAAAACGTAGGTACTCGTATCTGCTAATTTCACTAAACAATAATTAAGCTCTTTAGGTTACAAACTTGTTTATTTTGCGGCGTTGAATATGTTCCGAATCTCAAAGGTTAAAGTCAAATTGTCATTTGACTTCATTGTTTTTTTCCATCCTTTTTTTTCAGAGGGAAAATATAGGAAAATATTTTTTCCATCCTACATTTACTGAACCTTACATTTTACTTTTCTCAACCCAGTGGTACTTGGCCAAAAATCTTTACGGCTTAATCTTTCCTTCTAACGCAATACGTTAGAAAAAATCATGGAAAGATTTCTTTATAGCAACGTGAAGTGTGTGTAATGATCTGGATTATGTTCATAATGTTTGTCGGATCATGATCATTAAGTTAATTCCCCCGCCATTTTCTACGTCGTTATTGTATAAGTATCTCCATTATTTTGTAACATATTGTTATTGTTGCGGGACATTAAAGCAGATATAATGATCGAGATCTTATTTACAAAGCATTATGTACGGGTTTTGAAAAAAAAAACAGAGATCCTAATTTAAATCTACACGTATTTTAACTAGAAATCTAGTTAAGTAAATACTAGGTAAAGTTAATGTTGATAAAATGTGTAAAAATCAAAAGGAAAGCTCTTTTTAGGGTTCTATATCCAAAAGGTAAAAACGGGACTGAGAACCGTAATGAACCTAGACAGTTGAAATTTTCACAGATGATGTATTTCGCTCGTAGAACAGACAACCGTTGGGGGAGAAAAGTTCTCGAGTGGCGACCGCGATCCGGAAGACGTAGTGTTGGAAGGCCTCCCACTAGGTGGACTGACGACATCGTAAAAGTTGCGGGAAACCGGTGGATGCAGGTGGCGACTTGTCGTTCATTATGGTGTGCTAAGGGGGAGGCCTTTGTTCAGCAGTGGACGTATTCAGGCTGATGATGATGATGATGATGTATTTCTGTTGCCGCTATAACAAGAAATACTAAAAACCATATTTTTATGCCTGGCAGACAGGCATTATGTAAGTAACCAATATAAAATGATATCACGCTGCTTATACTTTTATTTAGGAGGTTATGCTCTGCTAACACTGGATATCTGACTTGCCGAATTTGTACGAAACCCTCGGTGTGCGAGTCCGACTCACACTTGGCCGGTTTTTCTTGGCGGTAGAGTCTCGAATTACAAAGACCGCAAAGACGCAAAGAGTTCAGGCCCATTATCTTTTTTAACCTTTAAGAACAATCGAACTAATTATAGGACGAGGACGGCGATTCGAGACGGTAATTAGTACAGTGAGATGCTCCCCTAATGGGGTTTTTTTATTTATATTATAACGTACAAGTTAAGTATTTTGCCTTTATGACTAACTTAGGTACAGCTGAAGGAAAAGATACATGCAAGTTTAGATGTATCTTTAAAAGGTACGAGATACCAATAAAACAATATGTCGTACGGTATAATTTTCTTCTATTCTACAGTAACTACGAGTATGAATAAAATTTTCAAGCTAAGTATGTAATAACGAAGTACAATATAATACAATACAAATACACTTTATTGAACACCACAAATCAGTACAAAACAATGCAGAAACAAAGAACACAATACTTAACGCTAATACTATTATTTTAACACAAAATTATGTTAGTCTGTGTGGATTTTTTTTCAAGAAATTGCAAATAGCCGTTCCGATAAACCGTTTTCTCATTAATTAAAGGGTAAGTGGAGACCTTCCAGTTTAGGTGACCTCATTTGCAATCCTTTGCTGCCTCCTTTTCATTTTCTAAAAAGGCTCTTTGGCCCATTCAAGAACAGATTTTTAAGTTTATTAAGTTTGTATCGGTTGACCTAGCTTTTCGACTATTCTGATCGTTGATAAATTCAGTTATGTAATACTGAGAACACCATATACGACAATATTTATGACAATTATACTTTATACTCACACTATCCATTTTTTACACGACTAGGTTTTGTCCACGACTTCGTATGCGTAGACTCAAGTACCTAATACAAATGAAATACTTACTCATTTTTTAAAAACAGCCCCAAAGTTGAATGCACCTATTCCTATCCCGTGGTAATTTCTTTGGGATACTCAAGATATAAGTCTGCCAAATTTCAAGTTCCTAGGTCCAGTGCTTTAGGCTGTGCGTTGTCTGTCAGTCAGTTCAGTTAGTCACAGTACTACTGTTTTATAGGTATAGATTGTCCACATAAGGGTGCGACCAAACCGCCGCGTATACGCAGTGAAGTGTCGTAGGCGTCACGTTTTCTCACCGTTTCTTCATACATTTTGCTGCGATTCCGTAACGTCACCGTTTTTTAAGCGGCGGTGTGGTCGCACCTTAAAGGAGAAAATAATTATTACATCACATGGTTTGTAGTGTCGCTGTCGCCTATCCAACTCTAACTATTAAGGATCTTAGCACGAACGTTGTCATCGCCATCTTGTATTCAGATCACACAAAGCATAGGTACTAACAAATTCATAATAGACTCCCACAGACCACGATCTTGGTCCTCCTCTTTGCCTACCTAATAGAGTGAGCGAGAAACTGTGATACCTTTGTCAGATTTAGACAGTAGTTTTGAATAGGCTGGTATTGTGAGATCAATTAGAGAATCAGTGAATGGTTCTCGGTTAGCTTTGTTGCGCCATTTACCTGCCAATAGGCTTTATCTAGAACAGTAACTGGAATTCTAAGGGATGATGTTCGATGTATTTAAGCTTTAAAGGATTATAATCACAACTGTTGATTGAAATTTACAACGATTTTGCTACCTTGAGACATAGCTTGGCAAGGGTTTATAATGGTTTATAGATTCAACTGTTAAATTGAAGAGATTGATAACAGTATTTTATACAATGTTTAAATAAAAGGGGTTCATAAAGTCAACATGAATGTAAAAAAATCCTAGCAACCTAGCGTTAATTATTGCAGATTTTAAAGCAATTATCGTTTACCACATTCACATGCCAATTGGTTACGGACAAAACAAAACCTGACGTGTTTGGCCCACAGAAAAAATTCAAACTTTTTAATTAAAGTCTCCCATTTCAAATCAATCCTGACGATACGTCAGTAAGACCGCCCCTAAATAAAGCTATTAGGCACCCCTCCGCTTTAGTTTTTATCGCACGAATAAACAACTTCATTGTGCTTCGTTATCATTTCATTGTTTTTATTGACGATTTTATTACTTCCTACAGGAATCCTACTGATCTGTTTCTTTGTTTATTGTGTGACAGTTAAAGTAAATATTATGAGGTATATTATAGTTTAGCAACAAAATAAGACTAAATACTTTGCTACTCCGCGACCAATGCGAAACAACTAAATGTGTCCGTGCGGTTCCTCTTTTGTCTTTATGGAAAATACCCATCTACCATTTTCACATAAATCAACAATGTCACACTGACCCAATCTATCTCCAACATAAAAAGACGGTATCGAATTTCAAACCAAAATGGTAAACTTTTACAGCATTGGTTTATACCACGTCGTCGGTGGCAAACAAGCGTACGGCCCGCCTGGTGGTAAGGGGCTACCGTAGCCTATGAATGCTTGCATATCCAGGGAATCTTTGCACTCCTTTCTTAAAGAACCCCTTACTGTAGTCTCTTGGGAAAACATCGGCAAGGATATTGTTATCAGCATGATATTTTTCCATAAATATATAGCACGGTAAGTTTTAGTTCATAGATATAATACCTGCGTTTATCTGTTTCGTGAAATCTTTGGAAAGCGCTTGATCATGCAAATTTAGTGTTTGTCAAAACGTCTATCGAAACTAGACAAGCCGTCTATGACTTTTTTTCAAAATCTTTCAAATCTTCGTTAAAAAAAATCAAATTCAATAACAAGCAACACGAAAACTTCACCAAATAAATATTACCTAATTAAATCAGGGCACGTTCCGACCACTAAATTTAATTTCAAAATGAAATCCCCTTCCCCTAACGGAAAAAATATAAATATCAGTGGTGCATTAAAGTGAGTTAAACTTGTTTGCGTTCCAATATTTACCTGCCCAGTGACCCGTTTAATGCCTCTTACCTCTTAGCCTAAGGGGGGACGTGACCTCTGTAATGCAAACGTCATTCCAAATGCTGTTACTGATTTTTATATCTATCAAATATTACTTACACTTCTCACAGATCTAAACTTAGCGTGATAAGATCGAGTTTCAAGCAACAGTGACACAAGTATGTTTCAGTAGTGATGGGGTGAACAATGTTGGAATATGTTTCTTTTAGTAATTTGATACTGTTTAAATCGTGGGAATTTAATGCTTCGCGTCTTCCGCTGGTCGTCATAATATTATACTTTTGTAGCGGTCATTAACTCGTTCAATGGGCGAATAATTTAAAAACAGATACCTAATTTGTCTCAGTAAATTGTGCGTCGAAGTTTTTGTAAATTTGTTGTCATGTTTTGAACTTCCGGGGCTTAATCTTTTTAAAATATAATCACCGAACTCTCTATACATAGATATAATGTAGTTCTGAAGCCAATAGAAAAACACATACTGTTCTCTATTAATTACCTTACTACTGAATAAAAGAGAAACCAGCTACTTTTAATGAAACACCCAAACTGATTACGAACTATCAGAGCTTATTATCCTTATAAACCAATATAGCGACAAATAAGATTTATTACTACGTTAGTAAGGGTCATTTTTCCCAGCCCGCGTCTTACTCAGTTAGCCATGTCCCCTGTCAAGTCCCATCATATTGCAGTCCCTAGCTACGGTACAACCAACCGGTAAATTGCCCAGAGCAAGTAAATGTATGAAAAAGTGGCTCACTTTGGAGTCACTGGCAGTTTTAGGATTAATTGACTACTCCGTTTTAGGGATAGTGCGAGATTACTGTATTTGTTGGTACAGAAAATTCGCATTGTGCTTTGTTCGATGGAATGTTTGCAATATGGATTTTTTAAGAAAAATGAATTAATATAAATTTGTGCAAATGTTTTATGTAAATCTCTGTAATTTAAAATTTTACATCATGTCATATCACAAGGCATACTCAGCGGTAGTTGAAACTCAAACCGTCTTAATTGTCGAACCGTCTATCATCGGACGGAAGGTCCATTATCGCTGAGAATGCCTCCGAGAGAGGTGGAACACGAGTACTGAGTTGTCAGGCTGATTGCGTTGGCGTTGACTATTCTATTTTCTAAAATTGAATTAACTGAATAAAAATATTCAACGCGAGCTCGGTTTTTTGGATGACTTGACCTCACAATATCTCGGAGTAGTATAAAATAAGGTTATCCATTTAATTTAACATGGATCTCCTCAAATTAGTGCCTGAATTTGCCTTTACAAATCCACCCATCCCTTACAGGTCTCCGCATCCTTTGATGCTTGTTACCTGAAATCGGTGATTCCTACGCACGGTACGGCGGTGTTTATTTTTCTTACCTGCAACAAAATTACAACAAATTAAATAAAGATAACAATCATAGTAACTATGCTTAACTGTTAAGACCGCCTATTGTATACTTTGTGCTTTGTTTCTGTATTGTTTTGCACTGATTTGTGATGTTAAATAAAGAGTATTTGTATTGTAATTGTATTGTATAGTCACCGAGCTTTACGATTAGCATAAAACAAAGTCGCTTTCCGCTGTCTGTCTGTCCCTATTATGATCTTTAAAATTACGCAATAGATTTTGATGCGGTTTTTTTAATAGATAGAGTGATTCAAGAGGACGGTTTACATGTATTAATACATGCATAATATAGTAGAGAATCACTGACTGCATCCATGCAAAGCCGGGGCCGTCGCTAGTTTTAAATAAAATCTACATACACACTCATGTTACTCAACACAAGAATATAATTAGAATGCAATTTTACTCTATTTTATGTAATACCGCAAAAAAGGGCAAATAGTGGTATTTTTTGTTACTGTACTCATAAATTTAGTACGACGATGTATCTGGTAGTTACGACCAAAACGCTAAACGAAATGAAAACTAATAACAACTAGAGTCTTCAAGGCGACGAGATCTCATGAAATCCCATTGTCATGTCGTTTAAAATAAAGTCCATAAATCAGGCTCCCGCAATTATTACTATAAGAATTATAACCGCAAAAGGCAATAAAAATGTCGAAGTGGTAAGTAAATACTTTGTAAGTCACAGTGCAGTTAATTTCAGTGGAAGATGAGAAGGCCTCTATTTGCCACAAAGGAACTGCCTGTGTAGGGGAATACGTCTTAATTGAAAGCTGGTGGTTTTACCATTTTCATCAAATTAAAACATAGCAAAGAAATCTACCACTACATACAACATTTTCCTATATCTTTAAACAGTTGATTCACCTCATATGAAAATCCGAAAAGTAATTCCACTTTTCGGATTTTCATATGAGGTCAACTAAACAGATAGCCTTACTTTGCTACTCCGCGAAATAACACAGCAAAAGTGGAGTCCATTTAGTATTCCCTAGGTTTTTTTGCAAGTTTCCTCATCGTATAACTTTGATGAGAAAAAACAACTATAAAAATCAAGTCGCGCACAAGAAGCTTACACGGCGGCTGTGGATTCTTCTCACTGTGGCTGAAGCCAGAACAAGTGGAGGGTTGGGCCAAGTGAACCGAGTGTAATTTGAAATTACCCCGCAATATGGCAAATGTTCGCGGCATTTTTGGCACTCACTTTAATACGAAATTGCCTTTGTGGAAGCGGAAAAGGAATTGTTAGGACTTCGTAGGTGAGTTGAGATGTGGTCTCGTTTTACACGGAAATTATGGGTTTTAATTTTACTCTTTGACAGTTTAATAAGAGTTGACACATTTCTTTCGCGCGCCGTGAATGGGAATAAGGCAGCGACCCGTTTTATTATAGGTACTACTAGCTTTTTCCCGCAACTTCGTCCGCGTAGACTTCATTTATTGTCAAAAGTCACATATTGCTATGCATATTTGAACAGGCACTTAACACCCTTATTCTGCCATTCAATTGGTTTTTTTTTTATAATAAGCGATATTAAATCCCGTGGGAATTTTGAAAATCCCTCCTTAGTGCACCTCTATGATACTGAAGCAACATTTGTATACATTGCGACTCGAGGCAGCTGCGATTTTCGACATGTTCATCGCTATCCTGCGGGAATTATGCAATTTTCCGGGACAAAAAGTAGCCTGCCCGGTGATTTTCTCAACAGATTAGTGAAGTTTCCAACAAAATCCGTTCAGCCGTTTTCACGTGATGCGCGCACAAATATACAGATAAACAGACAAAAATTCTAAAAACTGTTGGAACGTGTTCTGTTATCGATTATGAGTATCCCCAGCCTATTTTTTTTTTAAATATCTTCCATGTACAGACTTTCGACCCTCTTCAACTTTATTATATATGTATAGATGGGACTAGCTTACGATTCTGCCTTTATTCGTGTAAAGCTAAACACTTTCAATTTTGTCCCGTTTTAAAAGGTTTTCGCATTAACGGCCATGCTGGTATTCCTCTATTAACAATTATTGTCCAAGATGTGATTAGAGTTTCCAATTCGCAATCTTCATTATTGTTTTACTGCATAATCTAAGTTGTTACCAATTTGTTATTCTCAATTACAATTTTGAATTCACATAGCTGCATTAGACTCGCATGGAAACTAGATAATGTATAAATCTGTTCAATCAGAGAAGAGGCCTGTGCCCAAAAGTTTGTGGTATATTTATGAGCTGGAGATGATGATTATAAAGTAATTTGAATGAAGAACGAATCCAAGATCTCTTGTCCTAATTTCACGTTTCTTAGAACGCGAAATAAGCCCCGTCGAAGTGGCGGACATTTTGAAATTAAAACGCTAGGCTATTTGCACTCGAGATGAGGACAAAAGGCTGCCTAGTGCGTGGCCCCCGGCTTTTACACCTCCAGCTATTCAGAAGAATAGTCTTGATACCGGCTGACATACAAGTTTAATGAAATGAAATGAAATGAAATGAGTTTATTTTGCTGGAACATACACGGGTGTTACTTATTTATACATGTCAGTTGGATACAGTTACATGAATGCATGCTCCGCCACAATATGGCACGCAAAAGTCTTAAGTAATCTAAATAATTAATAATAATATTAAATGGTGAAAAAATGCTAAAATGTCAAAATGTTCATGGTGAAAGTAATTATAATATCATAATCAAACTAATCATATAATTTGTCAAAATATTCATTTAGACTGTAAAATGGTCGTACAAGCAAAAAAGATTTTAATTTCTTAGAAAATTCACACACATTATTACATTGCTTTATGTCTTCATTCAAATGATTATATATTTTAATTCCGTTAAATTCAATACTTTTTTTAAATTGTACATAGTTCTTAGACTTAGGTAGCTGGATATCAAAATTAGATTTTAATCTACGTGGCCTATTATTAGTCTTGTATACAAATCTAAACCTATTTTTGAAAATAAAAATAGACACCAGATAAATATACAGGGATATCACAGTTAGTATTCCATGTTTCACAAACAGTGGACGACAGTGTTCCAGAGGCTTCGCCCTTTCGATACACCTCAGAGCCTTTTTTTGTAAAATAAGAACAGAGTCCATATGTACGTTATTACCCCAAACCTCAAGTCCGTACCTTAGTATACTTTCGAAGTAGGCAAAGTAAACTGTCCTAAGTGAAGAAGTGTTCAACGTTTTCGACAGATTTTTTAAAGCGTAACATGCGCTGGCCAATCGTTTTCTTAGTAGGCTTACATGACTTGACCAGCGTAATTGTGTGTCTAGTTGTACACCTAGAAACTTAACATTATTGGCTTTTACTATAGGTAGAGGCAGATCAAACGACATGCTATTTGTATGTCTCAAAAAAGGCAAATACAGTGTTTTATCTAGATTCATTTTAAGACCATTACATTGAAACCAGTGCGTCAGCTCCGTCCATGTCTCACAGATTTGAGCCTTTAGAGTTATAATATTTTGGTCCTCAACTATTATGCTTGTGTCATCTGCGTAAAGGTAAGCTGTACCGTGTGTTATGTTATACTGCAGGTCATTAATAAATATATTAAATAACAATGGCCCAAGAACAGATCCTTGAGGAACCCCACAGTCAACCGTTTTATTAGTAGAGTTAACCAATTTAATACATCCCATACTATCTACATCTGATATTTGAACAATTTGGTTTCTATTAGTCAAATAAGATCTGAGCAAATTCAGAACAGGTCCCCGCATTCCGTAATATTGTAGTTTGTCCAATAATATTTTATGGTCAACACAATCAAACGCCTTACTGAGGTCGCAGAAAATTCCAGCACATTTAAGGTTATGGTTAAGATTGTTCATAACTTGTAAGACCAATTCAGTAATAGCTGTTACTGCATTACGATTTTGCCTAAAACCAAACTGTTGAGGACAGAAAAAATCATGTTTTTCGAAATGATTGGTTATTCTTGTCACTATTGCCTTTTCAAATATTTTGGAGATAACTGTTAACAGAGATATTGGGCGGTAATTATTGATGTCAGTTTTGCTGTTTTTTTATGTACAGGAATCACTTTTGCTGATTTTAACAGGTTAGGGAAAACTCCTTCACATATGCACGCATTAAATATGTCACACAACGGGACACACAGAACTTCAATATTATATTTGACAAATGTTGTACTTATATCGTCGAGACCACAGGAACTTGTATTTTTTAAAGATTTACAAATATTTAACACTAGCTGATGCCAGCGACTTCGTCTGCAAAGAATTCGTTTATCGCTATCCCGCGGGAACTACGCAATTTTCCGGGATAAAAACTGGCCTATGTGCTATTCCAGGCTTTTCTCTATGTATGTGCCAAATTTCATCAAGATCCGTTGGGCCGTTTTGGCGTGATTGAGTAACAAACAAACAAACATCCATCCATCCATCCATCCATCCATCCATACTTTCGCATTTATAATATTAGTTAGATTAGACTAGCTGTTGCCAGCGACTTCGTCTGCAAAGAATTCGTTTATCGCTATCTCGCGGGAACTACACAATTTTCCGGGATAAAAAGTAGCGTATGTGCTATTCCAGACTATTCCAGATCTATGTGCCGAATTTCATCCAGATCCGTTGGGCCGTTTGGCGTGATTGAGTAACAAACAAACATCCATCCATCCATACTTTCGCATTTATAATATTAGTTAGACTAGCTTTTGCCCGCTACTTCCTGCGTATTATAAATATAAACTTCTCGAATCACTCTATCTAATAAAAAAACCGCATCAAAACCCGTTGCGTAGTTTTAAAGATATAAGCATACATAGGGACGGACAGACAGCGCAAAGCGACTTTGTTTTATACTATGTAGTGATTCACTGAATTACAACTTCAACACCTATTTTATCAACTCTATTACTATTTTTAGTTTTTAGTTCATATAGAACTTTATAAGGAAAACATATTATATCCCACGGTTAAATGCCGCTATACGAGTAACAATAGTGACTATATTTTTCTACAGCTGACTTCACATTATACGTAACACAGAATGAAAAAAACCAAGATTGGAGAAAAGCTGCGCTTGGGATTTACGTTTGTTGACAAAATACATTTCAATGGTTTTTAGATTTTTTGTCAATCTGTCTGTTTACGATAATCGTAAAACTGCAACAACTGTTAGGCTTTAGCTTAGAGCAACATTATAGGTGGGTACAGTTTCATTAAAATTAGATGTTGGGAAGAAAATAATTATATTCTCATAAGTTTAAAAAAAAACTGTCGAAAACCCGAGTCATGGATGTGGGGACGAAGACCGCTAAGCTGAAATGGGACTGGGCCGGTCATGTTTGCCGCATGAATATAGAGCGATGGGCCTTAATCGCAACCCATTGGGTTCCGCGAGATGGCCATCGAAGCGTTGGCAGACCCAGAAAAAGGTGGCGGGATGACTTGGACGCATATCAAGTAGAGTGGCAGGAGTATGCCCTCGACCGGGACGAGTGGCGGAAAGAAGGGGAGGCCTTTGCCCAGCAGTGGGACACTCAATTAGGCTGATATAATAAATAATAATAATAATAATAATAATAATAAGTTTAAAAATAATTTAATATTCACTCTTCTAAGCTTCTAACACTGAAGTCCACGCTAGTGAAGTCGCGATCACCAGCTAGGGTAAAATAAATTAATAACAGAAATATTTGTATGAACCAGCGACAACGAAAATACTTCTTTTCACGTAAATGAACCTCCAGTAAATACTAAAGATTGAGGAAATAGAAAGGTGAACAGTTAAAACAGATGACCCATTTGATCTAAAAAAAAGTGTTCAACCTGTCATTTTTTTATTAAATTCTTCGATTATTAAAGTTTGTTTGTTCTTGCGTTGTTTTTTGGCCTGCTTAATGGTTACATCGTCGCAATATTTCAAATTTTTATTCAGAAAACATAATTCAATTTTTTATTCAGTCGTCGACATAGCCCAAAGGATTAGTACGTTGAAAATGGCAATGGGCTGGTCACGTTTGCCGTAGAACTGACAACCGTTGGAGCAAACGTATCATAGAGTGGAGGCCACGTTTGGGAAAGCGTAGTGTGGGACGCCCAGCGACGCGTTGGACGGATGATCTTAGGAGGACAGCTGGCAGTGGCTGGATGAGGGAAAGCCCAGGATCGCGGAAGTTGGTGCAATTATGACGACGCAGTTGGCCTAGTTGGTAGTGACCCTGCCTGCGAAGCAAGCGTCCCGGGTTCGAATCCTGGTAAGGGCATATATTTGTGTGATGAGCACGAATATTTGTTCCTGAGTTACGGATGTTTTCTATCTATATAAGTATGTATTTCTCTATATAAGTATGTATATCGTTGTCTAGTACCCATAACACAAGCCTTACTAGCGCTTACTTTGGGACTAGGTCAATTTGTGTGAATTGTTCCCTAATATTTATTATTTATTTATTTATATGAAGGAGGCCTACGTCCAGCAGTGGACGGACAATGGCTGTAGATAGATAGATAGATTCAGAAAAGACTTAGATATTTCTTTTATTTCTAACCCTTAAGTTTGGAAACTATTATCTTCTTTAGACGCAGCTGCGATGTATTAAACATCGAACCTTCTATTGCGTAAGTAGGTTAAACGGTTTAACTTTTAGCGAAGGAGCTAGTTTCGTGATTAATTCAATCAATTCTATCGACCCTTATTAAGTTACTCCAGCTCCAAGTGATAATGTATTTTCTGCCGTGCGATGCTCTCACAACAATAGTGAACTTTTGTATCCTGCATTTCAACTTACTTACTGTAGTATGTTGGTTTCATGTGATTTACGAACTGGTAATTACGAAATGGGAGCCGTGGTAGCCTAGTGGTTTGACCTGTGGCCTCTCAAGCAGAGCGTCGTGGGTTCAAATCCCGGGCTCGCACCTCTGAGTTTTTCGGAATTTATGTGCGAAAATTACATTTGTAATTTGTCATGAGCTTTTCGATGAAGGAAAACATCGTGAGGAAACCTGCACACATCTGCGAAGAAATTCAATGGTGTGTGTTAAGTTCCCAATCCGCACTGGGCGCGCGTGGGAACTATAGCCCAAACCCTCCAATACACGGAGGAGGCCTATGCCATGAGGCACGCCGAATTTCGCGACAATTTAATAAATAAACGACAATAACAACAACAACATATACTTACTGAAATTGTAGCGAATTCGGAATAAAAAGGCTTATAAATAAATAAAAAAATGCAGAAAAAATGTTATCACTTAGAGCTTAAGTAAGACATGACTTTGTCTAACATCCACAGAAACTTGATATTCTGGTTAGGTATAATAAGCAATGGCAAATTCAATAAAACATAGTTGTGGTTCAACCTAGCTTCATGTTTCAATGGAACCATAAGCGATGCGATCTTATTATTTAAGGGTGCGACTACACCGCCGCTAAAAAAATTGTGACGTTACGGAATCGCAACAAAATGTATGAAGAAACGGTGAGAAAACGCGACGCCTAAGACACGTAGCTGCGTATACGCGGCGGTTTGGTCGCACCCTTATTCTATCCTCGTAATGTGCCGCGTATATAAGACGCACATAGCAGATAATGGCCAAGTATCGAAATTTAAATGAAAAAAAAACTTTTTCAGATCAACGTTACACACTCAGTCCAAATAAAAAGAAAAGGATGGAGTTCTACAAATGAGTTAACGAGTCTTGGATGTTTAGTATTTATTTACCTACTAGATGTTGCCCGCGTCTCTGTCTGCGTGGAATTCGTTTATCGCTATCCCACGGGAACTTTTAAATTTTCAGGGATAAAAATTATCCTATCCTATCTGTATTCCAAATTTCAGCTAAATCGGTCCAGCGCAGCGGTTTAAGCGTAAAAAGGTAACAGACAGAGAGACAGACAGACAGACAGAATTAGTATTACATTTATAATATACTAGCGACCTGCCCCGACTTCGCACGGGTGCAATCAGTGTTTCTTTACTATATTATGTACGTACATAATACATAATTATAAACCTTCCTCTTGAATCACTCTATCTATTAAAAAAAACCGCATCAAAATCCGTTGCGTAGTTATAAAGATCTAAGCATACGGACAGACAGACAATAGAAAGCGACTTTATTTTATACTATTGTAGTGATTTATCTATAGAATATTTATGGGCTGCCTAGTAGGTATCCATAACAAACGATTCGCTTAGTTTGGGACTATCTGTCTGTAATGCAATGGGTCCTGTGACGGAACGTGATTGATTTGTCGCCACAAACGCACAAAATGTATTGAAATAATCCAAAGTGCAACGCGTGAAATGAACAAAATAGTTTAAATGTTTATAAATGTGCGCCGTTATTGTTTTCATCGGATGTTTTGTTGGAATTTGGATTTATGTTAAGGCGCTGTCAACAGCAAATGACCCAAACATGGTTTTAAAGAATTTCGGTTGTACCGTTTGACATGTCAAATGAAAGGGACAGAACCTTAACTAAATATGTTATTTAAATTTTGAAATTGATGATTTTAAAGCTAAATATTTAAGGTAACGGACATAAATTGAGTATTCCCCCACCCTTCTCCAAAACAACTAATTATAAATTTTTGAATGAAATAAATAAACAATTTCTTACTCAAAGATTACAAAATACCTTTAAGAACTGACATCGATTAAATATGGGGTGTTTTTAATTTGATCTGAGGCTTCGACTGTTATTTACCATTTTCAGTAACAACCCTATCAAGGCTCTCTAGCATCAACACCAAACAATCACCCTCGCAACCACGTACCGCCCAACTCCACACCTCTGCGACAATTTCCCTAAAGTGGCAATTAATTGGACTAGCAAAAACTTCGGCTCTCATGAATCATTCCTTTAAATTTATGTCCCTGGTGTTTCGGTAGGCTCCAGTTTTTGCCCGGGGCACCTCGATAATCCAGGGGTCGGTTACAAATGTCCCAGGATTTGAACAACCAGGGACGATATAGAGGGAAATCTGACTTGCATTATCAGTTGTACGTCCATTTTGAGGCTGTTTGATAACGTTTTGAATAAGTATTTGTATATTAAATAAGATCTCGTGTATGCTGAATGGAATGGTGGCTTTTCGATAGACGGTGACGCCAGAAATTTTTAGCTTATACACTGAAATATACGGTCCACGGTGGACTGATTTATTTATGTAAATTTGAGATTCGATATTCATCATCTATTTTTCCTCTTTTTAAAATGCATCAGATGCAAGAAAAAACTTTAAAGTTGAAGAAGACACTATCTTACAAAAATAGACATGCATTTGTTATTAATTTTACGTGTAAGTCAATTTATAAGAATTTATTATTGTGTTTCCTAATCACACATAGACTAGCTTTGTGACAGATGATGGAATGATTAGTCTAATTTTGAACTATCAAGGAAGAGTTTGGAATACAAGAATCATTAATTTTTATTCATTGAAACGACCTGCAAATTAATTACGTGAAAGACACAGGCAACTCAATTGAGTATAAGGCGCTGGAAGGAAGCAAGGGTGACAATAGGCGAACGATATAAGTATGTATTCTCCCCGCATTCCATTAAGATAGACTATCGCCATCATCATTGGCATATAACAGTCTACGAGATAGCCCTCCTAAAACACGCCACTTTACCCTGTCTTTGGATTGTCGCATCCAGTTTCTACCAGTTTTACCTATCGCAAATCGTCGTTCCATCTAGCTGCTGGGTGACCTCACCCCCGCTACTCTACATCTAAAACGTCACACATGACGCAAAGGTGAATAACCTCACAAAGCTGCAAAGCGAAAAACTCTTAATACCAAAATAAATCCCGGCTCCTTAAAAGGACAAGAAATTTATACCCCGATTAACGCAAGCAATAATCAGAATAAGAGTACAAAAAGCAATCCTGTTAATCGAAGAGGCCGTTTGTTACCGTGCCACGACCGGCAAATGGACAAATCAGATTATTTCACCCACTATGAGTCCGTAGATAACAGGGCGTTTAGTTGCAAATCATAGGAAGTAGCGGGGAATTTGAGTAGTATGACAGCAGGCCTATAGAGGAGAAAAAAACAGAAAGGGAAGGATTTTATTTGCATTTGTGCTCGCAAAACGTTTTGTAAGTTTCAGTATTAAGTGACTTTCTACGTGATGTGTTTAAAAACTAATAATCGTCTAAAAAAATGTAGGTTTGGTGTTCCAAAGCGAAGTAAAATAATAAGTTAATATTTGCTCATACACTCTGTTCTGAATTCTATCACTATTAAATTTCTCTGTGTCGCACATGACAGCCTTTAAAAACTATCAATAATACTTAAATTAAGTATTAAGGTTACAAGTGTTGGGAAACGCTCTCGCTGTATACATAAGTGGCGTACCCGCTATCTCTAATAACTTACTCTATGGCTTAGTGCAAGGCTATAAATTAAGAGATTCCTGCTAAGTCCCCATCAGTTTACGCGCCCCGCGGCGTTACTCACTGCCCTTAAGCGAAGACATCCAGCTACTTCAGTGGAAACAATAGAAACGTGTACATAGCTACCTAATTTTTCTTTATAGTCACCATCAAATATATTGTACAATAGGTGCTCAAAGATATATGTTTAATGTAATTGGATATTAAATCGAATTCAAACTCGCTTCCTTGATCATCCATGTCTTCTAACTAATCTAACTAATATTATAAATGCGAAAGTATGGATGGATGGATGGATGGATGGATGTATGTTTGTTTGTTACTCAATCACGCCAGAACGGCCCAACAGATCTGGATGAAATTCGGCACATAGATAGAGAAAAGTCTGGAATAGCACATAGGCTACTTTTTATCCCGGAAAATTGCGTAGTTCCCGCGGGATAGCGATAAACGAATTCTTTGCAGACGAAGTCGCTGGCAACAGCTAGTCTAACTAATATTATAAATGCGAAAGTATGGATGGATGGATGGATGGATGGATGGATGTTTGTTTGTTTGTTACTCAATCACGCCAGAACGGCCCAACGGATCTGGATGAAATTCGGCACATACATAGAGAAAAGTCTGGAATAGCACATAGGCTACTTTTTATCCCGGAAAATTGCGTAGTTCCCGCGGGATAGCGATAAACGAATTCTTTGCAGACGAAGTCGCTGGCAACAGCTAGTAATATTATAAATGCGAAAGTATGGATGGATGTTTGTTTGTTACTCAATCACGCCAGAACGGCCCAACGGTTCTGAATGAAATTCGGCACATAGATAGAGAAAAGTCTGGAATAGCACATAGGCTACTTTTTATCCCGGAAAATTGCGTAGTTCCCGCGGGATAGCGATAAACGAATTCTTTGCAGACGAAGTCGCTGGCAACAGCTAGTATTATTATAAACGCGAAAGTATGGATGGATGGATGGATGGATGGATGGATGTTTGTTTGTTACTCAATCACGCCAGAACGGTCAAACGGATCTGGATGAAATTGGGCATATAGATAGAGAAAAGTCTGGAATAGCACATAGGCTACTTTTTATCCCGGAAAATTGCGTAGTTCCCGCGGAATAGCGATAAACGAATTCTTTGCAGACGAAGTCGCTGGCAACAGCTAGTTACACATAAAATTTTAGTTGAATCTATATTTCAACTTAGTAACTAATCCCCCCTCCCCCTCAAATCAACACACCTTAAACACTAAATGTTCTGAGTCAAATTACCTCGTTTTAGGGTGAATTTCTAAATAGCTTAGCTCCTTTCATTGGAGGTATTTCCTTTTAGCCTTAGGCATGTACAAAAATACACCTACAACAGGGCATAAAACCTATTTAGACCATTACAATAGGGATATCTTCATTGTCTGAAGGCTCTCGGGGCTGTACGCGTCGCCAACGGTGACGCGGGGACTAAGTTATAAGCTCATTGCCTCATTTGATTTCGTTCGTAGCAATGATATTACATACATATACTCGTAAACAGGGAGTAGATATGTTACTACCGCGCCCGAGTTGAAGATTCATAAATGACCGAATTGTCTCATGTCGCAATCAGTTTACCTCAAACAAGCCACAGTATGACTAGTCCGTGACAGTTGACAGAGAAAACGTTTTTCAAACGCAATTTACTAGGAACTTAACATATCTATACTATGAAATATCATTGGTTCGTAGTAATAATAATACCATCGAGATCAGAAAAGAAAAGATGTTGGGACATCTGATACGACACGACGAATACATTGATCATAATAGAAGGAAAGGTTGAAAAGAAGGGAGGAAGGCCAAGAAGAACATTTTCGGACCAGGTGAAAGAGAAAGTAGAAGTCGTATCGTATCAGGATGTCAAAGAAAAGGCTCTGGAAAAACCACATGAAAATTGCTCTATCGACAAGAGCCTAGCTTTACATATTCATTAAAACGTATAAAGGACCTACGGGTCTGTCTTGCTGGTACACTCACTTTTAGGTATGGGTTTGATAATTGAATCGGCCGATGGTACCCAAAATAAGTAAGCTTATTGCCGAACTCATTTCATGTCTGTTCATGTCTGTTCAGTTCATCTATGGGCTGACAATTGGCATCGGAATCAGCTAGCTGTCACATTCATACAAGAACTGTAAAAATGAACACGATGGCGAGCGCGAGCGAGTTAGACAATAAGCCTACAGAATGTCTAACCAAATTAAAATCAATCTTTTCTGACAATGGTAAAGCTACGTCTCGTATCGTGTGTAAGCGTTTTGACTCACGCTCGTCATTCATAACACAAACCACAAAGTTAGGCGTTATCGAGGTTTAAATTGCAAATTTAATACAGCTATTTGCATCTGAAAGACGCTATGCAGAGTCGTCGTTTTTGTCGGCAGTGATTTGTACCGTTTATCTAAAACTCTTATCTAAATTAGATGTATGCTGGAACTCAAAGTATTTTGTTTAAATGTTAACGTTATTATTTTGTTTAACGCCACTGTTTGGCTTCCAGCCACTTGTTGGACGTTAAAGGATATTTTAAACGCTACATTTATTGATATATGTGTATACATAAATTCACTTTTTTAGAATAGAATTTCAGCCATGCGGTCTCTAGTTTAAAAAAAAATGGAGAAATTGGTAAATTAAGAACCGCCTTTTGTAAACACATTTCGTAAACCCTACAATAGTACATTACTGCAGAGGCCGGGAAAGAAAGGCTTGCAGGCTGAGTAATGTATATAGACGGCCGAGCTTTGCGAGGCCGGATAGGAGTACGAAGCCTGCAAGTTCTTTCACGCCGAGACTTGTATAGTGCTTTTCTCAAACATGCAATGAAATAAATAAAAAAACTCCAAAAAAACCCTTAGAATGTTGCCGCTAGCGCGTGCATTAGGCAGCGGCCGAGCAGCAGCAGTAGGCTTATTGTCTAACTCGCTCGCAATCGCCATCGTGTTCATTTTGACAGTTCATGTATGGGCTGACAATTGGCATCGGAATCAGTTAGCTGTCACATTCATACAAGAACTGTCAAAATGAACACGATGGCGATTGCGAGCGAGTTAGACAATAAGCCTACAGGTGCATATCCTCCACGTGCGTGTCCTCCAGCAGCGCGCCCCGCGCACGACGACGACCACCACAAAACAAAACACGATCGCTTTGCAGGCCAAGGCCTGCCATTTTGTATGAAAATCCATTACATACCACTTGTCTAACCGCGCCCGCAACGTGATACGTCCCGGCCTATTATTTGGATTGGAACGTAAGGTTAACATTTCATTGCATCTTTGAGAAAAATAATTTATTTTATTTTAATCTATCATACTTGGAAAGTAAGGTAAATCATAATCTAATCAATGGGGAAAACGTATAGGTATATATATATACCCGCCGATTACCTTATTTTCTACATTTTTTTATTATTTTACCTGAGCGTCTTCGACAGTTAATTGCTTAGCATGGGAAACACCAAACCCATACTTGAAGTAGCGGCATAAAGAGGGTGTTTCTATCCTCCTTGAACAATCTATTTACTATTAGACGGCAAAACTTGTTTTCACACTCCTCAATAGGGAATATTCATGATTTTTGTCAGGCTTTGATTAAGAGCTTATTTACGTAGTAAACAATATAAAAAATATATTTTTCAAATAACTAAAAATAACTGAGATATAAGCTCCTTCTAGGAAAACGAAATTTTAATATGGAGTTTATATTGGCGCTGTGACAAATGACGTCACATGTCATATCGGATCTCTCTTTTTAATCGCTGTCTAATTTAGTACCTAGTTTAAAACTCATATTTTTCGTCTTTCTTGACCGATATCACTTTTAATTTCATTTTTTGTCATCTTTTTACGATATTTCATATTTTATTAAGAAATTATTCCCTATTCTACTCAAAGCCGACATTGAGTGTGCACAGCAGCTGCATTAAATTTTTTTTTAAACACGTAGTCATTGGTTCGGAACATGAATTAATACGCCTCTTCCTACCGGACGCCATGGCGTCAAGGGAAACATTAAAATAATCAACTTCACAGCTGATTACACAGCGTCTCCGATTGTCAACTTACCAAGTTTTAACTTCACTTGCAACTAAATAACTGAGCTCTTATGTTTAACAGGCTTAGAACCAGAGTTGAATCACATTATGATTTGTCACTGCAACGGTACCGTGGCTATGTTATGAGTAATGCATTTTGAATGCATTTTGTTTGAACTGAGTTGTATGATTTGGCAAATAAAAATGTGTGTGTATGTTTTAATACCTATCGAATGCTAGAGCTAAAGTAAATTTTGTCACTTCAACAAATATATAAGACTTAAGAAGCCCCTTATTACGTAAATAAACTACTTAATCAAATGAAATACTTGATGTTCGTGAGTAAATTTAAATATCTGTCTTTCAGCTCTTAAATACAGGCCTCGTCTCACAATGAGAGGTTTAGGTTGTTTTTCTTACACGGGTTCACTACGCACTGACAACTTTACACACACCGTTTCGCTGTGCAAGCGTGTGCAGATTCATAACAATAATCGTGCTTCTTTTGAAAATGAAAAATTCAATTCACTTCTTTCAATGGTAATCGATAATCGAATAAAGTATGTACCTACATAAACTTGAATAAGGAAGCTTCCCTAAATATCGCCGTATAGTTTTTGAGCGCATTGCACCGTGACCGTCTCGGTGAGTGCTCTCACGCCCCTCGCCATTACAAATGAACTTTACATCCAACATATAATAATTATAACACACATGTATCTTAAGAAAGTCAGGGGACTGAAGAAAGCAAGAATAGGATTTCTTAGGAGAATAGGAACTTTCCCTGCGATCCACACGCTAATTATTCTAAACGTGTGATTCAAAACTACAAATGAATATAATTCATTGTGTACTTCGATATTACTCGTATTGTAAGTATTTATACCGTAATATGTTACTATATTACTCATTTTGATTATAAATTTACTCGTTTATGTGTTTCAAATTTTTGTTTCGATTTCATATACTTTGTTATGCTAATGTAACCTATTCAAAGTTCCTAATACAAAAATTGCAGTCGTGCTTATAATCTTCTGTGGGTTTACCGGGAGAAGGCCTAGTGGATGGGACACGTGCTTTTTACTATTTACTAACGTCTAAGTGCTGTGTGGTGTCGGACACATGCCTCCACGTGCCATGTTGCCTTGGCTTAAGAACCAATAACTGCACTTCGTACTAACGTAGCTACGTGCGTAATGCTAAGCGAATTGTTAACGTAAATGTAGTGGTGTTAACGAACGACGACACAGGTTCTCTAGAACAGTTTTAAATCGTAATATTTATATTAATACCGTAGTGTTCTTCCTCGAAGTACCTACATATAATTTGTTTTCTTTGTCCCCTCTACAGTCTTTACCATAAAAGGCACACCTAAAGCCTGACAATTAAAAAATAATTTCGTTGAAAAAAGAAAACTTTTTTTCTGTTGATTTTACTTTCCAATAGGGACTCTAATTTCTGTGTGCCCCAAACCCTGGCCTATTTACAGACAGACCAGTAAGCTTATTGTCTAACTCGCTCGCATTCGCCATCGTGTTCATTTTGACAGTTCTTGTATGAATGTGACAGCTAGCTGATTCCGATGCCAATTGTCAGCCCATACATGAACTGTCAAAATGAACACGATGGCGATTGCGAGCGAGTTAGACAATAAGCCTACTGTTTGTGACAAGCATTTCTCGTGTGTCACATTGTCCTCGTCATGTCATGCCGTGAACCGAATCAGACGCATTATTGTCCCTTGGTATCACAATCGCATACACCATTCCTTTCTGTTAAACGATATAAGATGAGGATAGAAAGAGTTGCTGAATGCGATCGAGAAAGTCCGCGCTTTAGACAATAAGGTTTCTACTGCAATCCTGCTTTTCAATGCTTCGTTCCCGACTTCGGCCGTGCGTCCGTCTAGTAACAAAGTGTACCTACCAATCGCATCTATAAACGAAACTCACGCGAAAATAATCTCACTTCAAAGCACGTTAGAACAAGCACGCCTTTATCTCAAAGCAAAGGAACGAGTGACGCGGATAAACAAACCTCTTTACGTTTCCCTTTTTTGTGAGTCGATGTAATGGATGTGTAAACTTGTTATGGCAGTTCCGTCTTTATAGTAAAGTGATTTTCATAGGGAAGAGCTCAGTTGGATGAATAAGACCAAACTGCCATGTTCTTTGAGGTGCTGAATGGCTACTACAGAATACCTTAAGTATCGAGTTCAAATACTATTATGCACCTAGTTGGTAGTAGTCTAATGTGTTCCTAAGTAGTTAAGGTAAAAATATTAAAATAATTAACTAGCACTGCACTGTAGTGGAATGCAGCCAGCGTTTACTAAATAATACATTGACTATGGAAGTTTTTATGGTACCTAGGTAGGCTTCCACATACATGTTCGCATCGTAAGCATCGGACGCATCGCATCAAACGCATCGTAGTAGGTATTCTTTGTATATAAAGTCACACAAGCGCGTCCACTGATCCGCACTGTACGGATCGCTGGAAAGTGGACGCACTTGTGTGACTTTCTATTTACAGAGAATACTATAACCCGATGCGATGTCGTCCGACGCTTACGATGGCGGCATAATTATGAACCCTTCCCTTAAAAACTGGGAACACATTATACTTCATTTAATTTAGGATGAGAAACCACAACAACATTATATTGCAGTTCATGAACTGTAATCTCTTAACAAATTGTACTAGAGTAACAATTGACGACACGCAAATAAAGTGACATTAAAACAATTTTATTTTGCGGCTGCCAAACTATTGCACTGTACTATTTGCTAGGTAAGAAATAGTTGACCAGACGCAATGTAATGCTATTGTGGTTTCTCATTCTAAATTAAATTAAGTATAGACTACTGCCAATAATATTGGCAGTATATTATACTCGTGCCAACTGTCACTGTAACTTCTTCTTTCGATTGAACTCAATTCTGTAGTAGCCTTTCTGCACCTCATAAAATATGGCAGTTTGGTCTTGTTAATCCCATCTGTACAGTGTGGAGCAGTGGACGCGTTTGTGTCACTTTCTATACAAAGAATTGTATAATCCGTTTAATGCGACGTGTCCGATGCTTACGATGCGGACATAATGAACGCTTAGCTTTATCATCCGATCATTACTTCGTAGTAACACAATGTTAAGATGTCGTTGATTTTACTCGCACAATGTCATTCAGATTTTACGTAAGTACATAAATATTTTACCGGAATAAATACCAGTGTGAAATGTTTCCGAACCAGTAATAAAACATTCCATAAGCGCATTATCAAAACGTCAAATTTCTTTATCACCTTCGTTTAGTCAAGACGTTTTTTGAGTCATAAATTCGTTGATAGGCTGGCAAACATTTACTTAGGTACGTATCTCCAAACATTAAGCTGTAAAGGTAAAATTTATGATTTTCATAAACGGCAACATTACCTGCCGGTGGTCGTTTGAGTTTGGTAATTTACTTTAGAAAGAGATAAAAAGTTTTAAGTATTCCAAAATATTTAATAGGTGCCGCGGTTCAGAGGTGACAACCCAAGCTAAGATAAAACCAGTATCATTCTTGACTGACTGGTATAAAAGGACTGTCTCCTGTATGATTATTTCCCTTTATAATAAAATACTGCCCAGTGAAGTCCACACTAAAATTTACACACATTATTGTTATAACATGATTCTTGCTGAGAGTATCAAGATTAATAACAGAATCCTAAAAAAATAACTCCCCTATTTATTTATTTTTTGTAGTTTAAACATACCTACTTCGGAGCAAAGTAATCGAGCCACTCATGCAATTTTTGCGTAAGTAAGAAGTTTTTTTTTAAAGTCAATTACCGTAACCTGCCTTGGATAAATATTTATAGCCGAGAAACACAAACGTATCTCGTAAACTTTAAACACTATAGTTTTAAAAGGGTGCTTCAAGCCTTCCTAACCAGATAAAGCGATAATCGGGCAACGATCAGTAGCTGTCCTTTCAGTTTCCTAAATTAATTCTGTGGCACCCGTGAACAACCTTAATTGTGCTATAGCGTGCGTATAAAACACCCAATTCCAGTTGTTTTTTTTTTTAAGCGCCATTTAAAAATCGGGTTACGTTCCCGTCCTTCGATTACCATAAAAAGTTAAGCTAATTAAATAAATAGCTCTCAGAGTTTACATTATGTTCAGATAAATGTTGTGTTAGACAATAGATTAGCATGTAGTTTACGACTGTATTTATCGTTCAACTTTAGAAATTTATAGCTATAGCAGTAATTGTGTGCTTAACTACATAGTTTTCTGTTTAATAAATAAGCAAACTACGTAGTAAAGGCATGTAGGACATGACAAGTAGCTGCTACAGTAAAGTTAACATATATTTAAACTTTCACATAAGTCAGTTTAGCAAATATTTTATTAAAATTTACTTGTTAACTCAGCGTAGTTATTGCTGGGGTCAAATATTGTTAGCCGGTTTTCGCTTCCTTCCTTTTTTTATACGACTGTCACTATGCAAATGATGAATAATATTGTTTTGACATCCGCTACTTACCCTAGAAATCAGAATTATAATAATTGCAACCGATTAACAACTCGGCATTTGACTGTAATAGAAAAATCATTCGAATAAAATTACTTGCACTACTTTTTTTGGTATATTTATAACAAAAGTGCACCTGCAGGCTTATTGTCTACCTCGCTCGCAATCGCCATCGTGTTCATTTTGACAGTTCATGTATGGGCTGACAATTGGCATCGGAATCAGCTAGCTGTCACATTCATACAAGAACTGTCAAAATGAACACGATGACGATTGCGAGCGAGTTAGACAATAAGCCTAGGTACTGTTCTAGCCCAAATTTTATTTGCCAAGTTCCATTGTCTAATTTTTTTCAACAGAACCTTACTATCTCAAGCGAGCATAGCACGATGCGCATTTGTCAACCGCTAAGCACATGAAGAATGGGCTTGTTAATAGAAACAAATGCGTATGTCGATAGCAAGTCGATAGCAACAGGCGACGGATCGCCCGCATTCGACCGTTCGAATTGATGTCTCTCAATTATTTATCATCGACTGAGAGGACTTGGTCAGTAAATGCATTAAGAATCGATTTCTTGGGTCTAACACATTAGCTTTTGTTGCTGATATAAAGAATAGTAATAACCTTTTTTAGTAGATCAACACCCGCTTCGAGAGGTGGATGCTTTATGTTAGTGGAAAATGCCTGGTATTAAGACTACTTTTACATGTATGGGCTTTCTTGAAACTGTCATGTAGGGCTTCTACGCCACGCTAAAATCTTTGCGTATGTCGGATATGATACGACAGTCACTTTGCAAAGGAAAGAGCAAGATATTTATTCGACAACGATTTTTAAAGTATCGGAGCTACATGTCTGTAAAAAGAGAATTAGAGGAAGCACGAACACCAAAATATCCAATACTTATGTAATAATACAATTGGAAATTTTGATAGTTATCTACGTAGTACGAATTGATCCAATTTTTTAATGCTTGTTCTAACAAAATATTTTCAGTACAGACATAAAAAATACGACTGAAGGAATTTAATAACTATTAAACCATGACGTGCACAAATGTAGTAAGCCCCATGGGCTACCTACAGTCTGGCTCTCACGTTAATTTAATTGGGATGGAAAAGTTAAATGTAATCCAAACAACGAAGTGTTTATAGCTTTCCCTTATAAAGTTCATAATCTAACTAATATCTAACTAATAATAATATAATAATAATAATAATAATAATAATAATAATAATAATAATAATAATAATGCCCCTCACAAATCTAACTCCACGTCCGATCCGAACACCTGTGATCACGTGAGGGGCGGACTTTGGCAGCTATCCAGCTAACACTTACCAAAGACCAACGGAGCAATAGTGTAGGAGCAAATATGCGATGCGCTTAAGAAATGGTAGATATCTACCCCAGGCGGGTACCGAAGCTAACCACGACGGAGAATCCCGCCCTGAGCATGTAAGCTCAGGCTGTCCCACGTATTCTGGGGGGGACACCGTATCGCATAATTCTGCCCAGTCGAGAACTGATGCAGAATACGACTCAGCAGCAGTCGAAACTTCCACACACACAAACATATCATCACCTACATTATCCACACAGAGCTTGTTCCCATCATTGGGTTCATCGCCACACTCCTATTCACACCAGAACTCATCCACATCACGATCCACAACAATATCACCCATGTCAGTAGATGTTGCACAGGAAGCATTTGCTGAATCTCCTGTGCCCATCACTGGCATCACTAATGCGCGTATGTCACAAACCGACACACCAAATAATCGCGTAAACAATACACACACACCCAACACCGACACCAACACACCAGCACGAAGTGTTTTGCAGGAAATACGTCCTGCAACCACCCGTGCTGGAAAAAGTAGACAACGTATGAAGTGGACTAGTAACATTAACAGAGAACTACTGCGTTGCTACTACAAAGTCACTCACTGTGAAACAGATCTAACCGCCTATAGACCACTTCTCCATCAAGAATTTACACAGACTTTCCCAGAGCTACGACACTTACCAGAACAAAGACTAGCAGATCAGATTAGGGTCATACATAGAAACAACAGAATACCAGCTCATGAGAGAGACACTATTAAACAATTAGTATCACAGAGAACCTCGAATTTTAACACACACGGTCAAGACAACCAACTAACTGGAACACAAACAAATAACCTCATAGCGACCACAAACTTAAACAATGACTTTGAACACTTTCACAATCCACACACTCCAACTCATACACCACACACCCCCGAGCAGACACAACATTCGCTGGAACCCACAGCACAATCATTCAGAGAGACACAAACTGAATATCAAATTTTAAATGAAACACCCATGCAAGAATCTCAAAATAATTCAGAGACAGCAGCTACACAACACGATCCAATAACACACAAAAAAATCGAAGACACATTTACAGAAATGCTTCTTAAATATTCAGGTACAGATCCAACCCTTAGGCCTTCCATCCCGAAAATTCAATCAACACGAAAGATGATACACTTGGTAAATACTGTCAATGATATAATGGGCAAGCATCTAAATAGCATACGATCAATAACTTTAGAAGAAATACATACATTTATATACTGCGCAGCAGTTACCGTCACCACAATTAACAGCAAGCAAAAAAAACAAAAATCACCTCAGCACACACCACTCAGCAGAAATAATATTCCACACACCTCACACAATAGGCAGACATCAACATCACTCATCAATAGTCAAACGCAGCACAATAATAATACTAACCCATCACAACACATATCACCTAATCCACTAAATACACCATCGCACACTAACAATAACACAATACAACACGATCCTCAACATCACACATCACACAGTTCACCACACACAGATAATAACACAACACAAAACAAACACAAGAAAGCACACTGGGAAACTCGACTAGATAACAGAATCACAGCACTAAGAAAGGAAATAGGACTCATTACACAATATTTAGGTGGAAACCTCACACAAAGAAAACAAACAAAATTGAAATTACACAGTAAAAGTAGAGACGAAATAGTAGATCACCTAGATAGTTGTAAGCAAAAACTACAAGCATACTCAAAACGACTGCGCCGATACAAAATTAGTAATCAAAGGAAAACTGACAACAATCTATTTAACACCAACCAGAAACTGTTCTACCGAAAGCTTAACTCAGAGCACATTACAATTACACAACCACCAAATATCACCACAGTACAACAATACTGGGAAAATTTATGGTCAACACCAATAGACCACAATCCACACGCATCTTGGGTAAGAATAGAAGAAGAAGAAGTTAGAAATATAACCGCAATGCCAGAAATCACCATTAGTAAAGACGATGTTACACAATCAGTAAAAAATACACTCAACTGGAAAGCACCAGGCCCAGATAAAATACAAAATTACTGGCTAAAGTATTTCACCTCAACACACGAATATCTTGCAAACACACTAAACCATCTCATCCACAACCCACAAGACATACCCCCGTTCCTAACACAAGGCATTACCTACTTAAAACCTAAAGATGATAATGACACAAGCGACCCCGCTAAATATAGACCCATTACATGTTTACCTACAATTTACAAACTACTGACATCCATTATCTCACACAAGCTCACTACACACATTACAGAAAACAATATAATATTAGAAGAACAGAAAGGCTGTAGCAAAGGATCGAGAGGATGCAAAGAACAACTGGTAATAGACACCGAGATTCACAATCAAGTCAAACAAAATCACAGAAACCTATACTACTCATACATAGATTACCAGAAAGCATTTGACAGCGTACCACACTCTTGGCTATTACACGTTCTCAAAATATACAAAATCCATCCAACACTGATAGAATTTTTACAAGGTGCAATGACAAACTGGACTACTAAATTAAACATACAAACTGACAAATCAACACTTAGTACAACTCAAATAAAAATAGCCCGTGGTATATTCCAAGGTGACTCACTCAGCCCATTGTGGTTCTGCCTAGCACTAAACCCTCTTTCTAGAATCCTCAACAAGACTGAACACGGGTACATAATTGACAGACAAAACGACATCAAACTGACTCACTTACTCTACATGGACGACATAAAACTCTACGCACCAAATAGAAGACAAATAGAACAGTTACTTAAACAAACGGAGGAATTCAGTAAAGACATTAAAATGACATTTGGAATCGATAAGTGTAAAATTAACAGCATTATAAAAGGAAAACATAACGACACGGAACCATACAATTTAGAATTACAGGGAGGGAGCATTGACAGAATGTTGACAAATGACACTTACAAATACTTAGGCTACTCACAAAGCACATCTATAAACCACACAGAAATAAAAAACACACTTAAAGCTAAATACACGCTAAGACTTAACAAAATATTAAAAACCCAACTATCAGCTAGAAACAAAACTAAACCAGTTAACACATACGCCATCCCAATATTAACATATTCCTTCGGAATTGTTAAGTGGTCAGACACAGAATTAGAAGCTCTAAACACAGCAACACGTACAGCATGCAATAGACACAACATTCATCACATACACTCAGCAGTACAAAGATTCACACTCAAAAGAGAACTCGGAGGCCGCGGATTCATTGACATAAAAAATTTACACTATAAACAAATAGACAATTTGCGAACGTACTTCCTCACCAAGGCTAACAACAGTCCACTACATAAAGCAATTACTGACCTACCCAAACCAGGAACACCCCTACAACTTAACAATAGACAGTACGACCCAAAACATAAAACTCACACCGAACAACAAAAAATCGAGAACTGGAAAAGTAAGGCACTACATGGCAAATATCCACATCATTTATCACAAGATCACGTAGACCACAAAGCATCTTGCACATGGCTCACAAAAGGCAATATTTTCGGCGAAACAGAAGGATTCCTAATTGCAATACAGGACCAAATCATTAAAACCCGGAATTACTCCAAATATATCCTCAAAGAAACAATAGAATCTGACAAATGTAGATTATGCCACCAAACCACCGAAACAATAGACCACATTACAGGAGGATGCAGTTTTCTTGCACAAAAAGACTACACCCACCGTCACGACAACGTCGCTAAACATATACACCAAAAACTTGCACTAAATCACAAATTACTTACAGCCTACACCCCTTACTACCAATATAAACCAAAAAATGTACTAGAAAATACTACAATAAAACTCTACTGGGACCGAGACATAATAACTGACCGCACTATTCTCAGCAATAGACCCGACATCACACTCATCCATAAACCTACCAAAACCACTTACCTTATAGACATCGCCGTCCCCAACACACACAACCTGAAACAGAAACACTCGGAGAAAATACAAAAATACATACCTTTAGCAGATGAAATTAAACAGATGTGGCACCAAGAAACAGTAAAAATCGTCCCCATAATTATCTCCTCAACTGGTATTGTCCCAAAAACCCTGAAATCAGCACTCAAGTTATTAGATCTTCACGATAACACCTACATACCCCTACAAAAATCAATAGTTCTAGACACCTGTTCTATAGTACGCCGCTTCTTAAACCCAACTTCCCTACCTATACATCATAATAACCAAGAAGACATAGACTCGCACACAACCACCCAACACAACATACACACAAACACACACATTCACACAAACACATAACTACACAATGGTACCATGATACTTGGCGTAAGCCCGTATCATGGCCAAAAAAAAAAAATCCGACATTAATGTCGAGGTCAAAATTCATTGGAAATAATAATAATAACATACCCCTAAAAAAATCAATAGTTTTAGACACCTGTTCTATAGTACGCCGCTTCTTTAACCCAACATCCCTACCGATACATCATAATAACCAAGAAGACGAAGATATAGACTCGCACACAACCACCTAACACAACATACACACAAACACACACATTCACACAAACACATACACAATGGTACCATGATACTTGGCGTACGCCCGTATCATGGCCAAAAAAAAATCCGACATTAATGTCGAGTTAAAAAATCATTCAAAGAATAATAATAATAATAATTAATAATAATAATAATCTAACTAATATTATAAATACGAAAGTATGGATGGATGGATGGATGGATGGATGGATGTTTGTTTGTTTGTTACTCAATCACGCCAGAACGGCCCAACGGATCTGGATGAAATTCGGCACATAGATAGAGAAAAGTTTGGAATAGCACATAGGCTACTTTTTATCCCGGAAAATTGCGTAGTTCCCGCGGGATAGCGATAAACGAATTCTTTGCAGACGAAGTCGCTGGCAACAGCTAGTCTATCTATAATATTATAAATGCGAAAGTATGGATGGATGGATGGATGGATGGATGGATGGATGGATGTTTGTTTGTTTGTTACTCAATCACGCCAGAACGGCCCAACGGATGTGGATGAAATTCGGCACATAGATAGAGAAAAGTCTGGAATAGCACATAGGCTATTTTTTATCCCGGAAAATTGCGTAGTTCCCGCGGGATAGCGATAAACGAATTCTTTGCAGACCAAGTCGCTGGCAACAGCTAGTATCCTATGTTTAAAAACATTGCAAAAGTAACTTCTTTTTCACATGCGCGGCTTTTAACCAAGTTTGACGCCTTCAATGTAATGCAAAATGACGTTGGCACAAAGCTCGAAACTCATTTATTTAAACAGCCACTACAGAAATCTCACCGCGTTCAAGAAAACGGCCAAAATCCTTGCAACCCCTTAAAATCAACTGTTCCGTTAGGGGCGCGAACGTTTTGAATGTGAAAAATAGACATTTAATAGGCGGCCGGCTATTTCGCAAATGGAGAAGTGCTGAGAAGGGCGATGATTTAAAATGGAGAATTCTTTAGTAGCAGGTCAAACGACGAGGGGCAAGGGGTTGCGTTGCATATGCAGTATGTCGATTTTGGTGGATAACATTTTACGCATATCTTCTTTTTGAAATAAGGCACTGTTTATTTAGCAGGTAGCTTAAACCATTCACAAGTCAGTGATTTTCTCAAGAACTGACAATACTTAACTAAACGCACTTACTTTTTAGACTGCATCAAAATTTAGAGCAATTACGAACCTCCGGGCTTTTTTACATTTAGGTATAATATCAGGCGCATTTAAGTTATGTCAGACTTTTCGTACACTTATTAAGATTATCCCACAATCCCAAAATAGTTTAAGACAAAAACTAACATCCTAGTTGATAACATAGTTTCGCAAACATCAGTCACTGGCATTAATAATACTCCTAACTAACTATGAGACTAACATGTTTGTCTTGTCTTGTCTTGACTATTTTTGAGTTGATAATTTTGAAAACGCGAAGTCTTAAACTAAATTATATTCCATTTAAGAACTAGCCTCGGGCCACGACACAAACACGTTTGAAATTCTAAAGAGGGGATTAAAAATCGAAATTCTTCAAAGCCATAAATCCTCAGGATTGGTTAAAAAGGCGTTCTTATACGCTGGAAGTCACATCCGAACAACAGGCTGCGAAGTCTCCAGGAAGTGGGCCGCAGGAAGCCAAGGAAACAGTCAACCGTTGAGCATGGACTGACTTGTAGGAGGCAGCGACAGCGGGCAGCGGAGATTTTCTTCTCGGTAATGTCCTGTCATAGCATGTCATGAGTACGACTACTCAGGTATTCATATCACATCAGGTATTTAGGTTATTGCGCAAATAGAATCCAGCCTACAACACGAGGCACTTTACCGATTCTTGTGGCGCATTCTTCTTGGCAATGATGGTCTTTCCGAATGCGTTGGTACTTTAAAAAATGACACATAAAAGTGCCTTTGGCGGCCTATTCACAGAACAAAACGTTTTGATTTTTGATTTTTAACAGGTTTTTAACTTTATTAAAAAAAATTGATAAATGTCTGGAATGTGGGAGAATTTAAAAAAGTGCTGTCTAATAAAGATTTGCACGCCGTTTAGCTTCCTTGCCCAGCTTGGGAAGTTAGCTGGTTTGATATAAGCTTTAAGTTCCACCAACTTACGATAAATATTTTGCAAAAAGGATGGCGAAGATTAAATGGCAATCGACAGAACACAGTCTGAAAAAGTCTGGATTAGTGAGCACAATAACAGAAAACATGGCATGGAAAAAGTGGCGGGAACAACTGGACTCTTACTCCTTGTAATATATCGAAATGAAAGCGGTTGAAGGGAGTATTAGTAGATCTATAAATTTGGTAAAATAATTTTATTTAAAATGTCTACGTATCTGTGATGTCTTAACTTGCACCATCTCATCGCTGAAGTATTACGTACGCCGCCATTTTGATTTACCCAGTGTACGGTGCGAGTTAATTTATTGCTCACGAAAGTGTTTGAATTGTTAATGTTCTCGTACTTAGCGACGACGGAAACAGTATTTACTGATTATTTTTATTGTGCTTTAGGAGTTCATAGAATACTGCTTAGGGAGAATCGTACCAACCAGCACGTTCCTTGTTGTACCTATATGCTTAAGTTTGTTCTTTGAAGACAAGTCTTTCATGAGTGTAAATTGTACTTAATCACAATTTTTAATAGACTATCGTTTGAGGTGTACCTACTTAGCACTGATCTTTATTTATTCGAATAATAATAACATCTGAATACATTTGAATAGTATAATTATGCTACCCATATACTTAAAGTGGTATGATCTGTTACCAAGCAACATAAACAACTTCAAGTAACAGGATAGGTATGTAAAAATCTTCCTCCAGCACTGCAATACATAATGAACTGCGTTTGGTTTTTGAGGTATTTAAATAAGCAAGAAAAAATCGGTTTGTTTTGATTGTTAGATGTGATGTTCAATAAAGAGTTAGCGATTAAATAAAATAAATAAAAAACGGTTTTTTAGATTAGAATGAATGCGTGTGAGATAAGTCTATAAAGATTACGTTTCACAATGTATCTCTACGCATAAAATAAGACAATGTCAACAATTTAAATTTTAAATATTAATCAAAGCATGTTGCTTCTTGAAGCCTGGCAATTAGGTATTCGTTTTCATCGATGACATCATCTAGGGCCATAAAAAAAGAAAGAAGTTAAAAAATAGTGCAACGAGCAACCTCTATCGTTCTATCAGCCAAGTTCCAATGATAACCCTAATCCAGTAGGCCCTCATCCCCCTCTGCGTGACGTACGGAACTTGACAACGTTAATTATTAACGAGGATTGATGATCCCCTAGGTACTGTGCCTTCTGCGAGGATTTATACGGCCTACTGTATATGTGTGCATTAAAGTTTATTTACACGGAGCGAGAAACATCGTTCATTTGATGTACATTGCGGGACCGCAAAGCTATGCTTTTAATAAGTAATCTATTGAACGCAGTAATGTAACCAATCTGCCACAAAATTTCTCGCACCGTGTAAAAAGACATTAGTGGAGCTCTTTAATTTTAATTTAGATTTTACAGATGGCGTTGGTGTGATGAAGTTTTGGCGGTGACACTTTATGAGTGTTTATTTGTTGCATGTGGTGAAACATGCAGTCGTATTAGACTTCATTATGGCTCTAATGGATGCAACATATAGAGGTTTAAGATGTGTATGAAGAGATAAATCACAAAAAGTTCGAACGTACTGACTCAAAAGTTTCTAAAAAATATTTGACCGTCGTTAATTTCGACTTTAAGGGAGTTCTGTTTTTAAAATAAGTTTTACCCACGATAAATGAAGAAAAGAAAATTCAACTAAAACAACAACAATTCCGATACGGCACCTCCACGTGACAGTAAATTGCTCACAATGATTAAAGCAAACAATGTCACCCTCTGAAAGAGATATCTTTTTTGTGAAATACTTAGTAAAAGACGAATTCCGGGAACGATAAGAGCACGTCGTGCTCCTGACGCCGGCGCTTGGCCTGAGTTACGAGAAAACGTTAAAGTTTTATTAACACTCGTACATACAACATGAAACCAGGGAGTCATTTGCAAACAAAGCGCGAATTTTAACTGACACGACAGCTCGCTGCATGCAAAAAATATAGATAGGTACTAACGTAAAAACACACGACACCGGAGAATCTAGCCTATAAACGCGGTGGGTAGACAGGCAAACCGAAGTTGGCCAGACTGAAGGGGCTCAACCCTCATCGACGATTACCTGCAACCAAAAAAAAATATTTGAAGATTTCAAAAATGAACACGAATCTGTTTCGAATCTTTAGGTTATCGTTAATCTTTCGGCGGATAATTGGGTTGACATCTTATAATACTGCTTCTATAACCGATGAGCTATTTGGAATCCAGTCCCAACCGTACCGGTTTACGGTCATATAAAAATGGCTGCATACTGCATAATTTTGATTTTTTGGGGTAGACAAAGCCTAAGGTAACAATACCAATTAGCATAATCTAGCGCTAAATTACAGAACGCAAAAAAATCTGGTTGTCTGTAAAGTAAATAAATAAATATCTTGGGACAACTGACACCAATTGATCTGGCCCCGAACTAAGCAAAGCTTGTAATATGGGCACTAGACAACGGATAAACATACTTATATAGATAAATACATACTTAAATACATATTAAACATCTAAGACTCGAGAACATACATTTGTATTTTCATACAAATATCTGCCCCGACCGGGGATCGAACCCGGGACCTCAAGCTTCATAGTCAGGTTCTCTAACCACTAGGCCATTCGGTCGTCGAAAGAGAAAAAGAAAGAAAAGAGAAAGAAAGTCGGTTTACGGCCGATAGTTTTACGCGATAACGCCATAAAGAAACATTGATGAAAACTGCTAGCTCTGACGTCACGCGGAACGTGACACTTTTTCGTGCGTGCAGCCGGTGTTCATCGATTTAAATGACGTTATCACATCAAAAGAAGCGGGCAACAGCTAGTCGCACACACCTTCCCTAGTCGTCCCATCCGTATCACAAAGCGTCCATTGAAATAACCATTCTACCCTCCAAATGCTCAACTCTTACGCCGCCGCTCAGCGCGTCACCTGGCGGCGGCGCGGAATAATTTATTACATTTCTTAAAAGCCATTACCGAGTGACACCGTCAATGGACCGTCACTCCCTCCCGCAATTAGCATGAATTTTATAACGACTACCACGCGCCGACAACGACGGCGTCTGCCGATAGGGTTTGCGGGATTATTGGGTTTATTTATCTTCCATGCAACGTGTGGGGGGTCGCGTCAGATTTGGAAGCCGTGGTGTACGCGGTGCAGTTTATGGTCAGACTATGTATTGTCGACCAAGTAAGAGGCCACCACCACCAACACCACTTTTTGTGAACTGTCACAAATGCAGCAACAAAAGTAGGAACTGCTATGTCAGAATAGAAAACAATAAATCAAAATCACAGATATCGGATAAACCGTAGATTACGCAAATGCATCTACTTCGCGTTTCCAAACCCCGACAAATCGCAACACCTAGATACAATACAATATAATACAATACACAAACAACAATACACAAACAATACAATACAACAAACACAATACAATACAACAATACTACAACAATACTACAATACTACAACAGTACTACAATAGTACAAAGCGGACAAAGGGGACCGGGAGAGGTGCGGGCGGGCAGTGCACCTGCCGCCCGCACCTCTCGGCCCCCGCGGTCGTCCCACCCCGCGCCCCTGTACCGCGGGGGCGAGGACTGACTTAAGCGGTCAGTCTACAGTAAAAGGCAGCACGCTTGGTTTCAATACAAATCGTTATATTTGCATGATCTATGGTATATCCGATATCTGTGGTCAAAATAATAGATACATACATAGGTACATACAAAAATCACATCTGTATCTCTTACGGGGTAGATAGGCCCTAAAGTAAAAAAAACCTAAAGGCAACATTTAGACAACCCTTGTTCCAGCAAAATAAATTTTCATTTCATTTCATTTCATTTCATTTCATGATTGTAAGCGTAGGCGTAGGTATGTGCGCCTACGACATGATTCCTAAGAATTTCGCCCATTTCCTCGATGGGCTTTAACCATCTGCGCGAGACGAGAAGCAACTAGTACTTACATTCTATGTTGTTTTTCCTCTGTTTCCAGACCAGCATGGAGGTGGTCAAAATAACCTTTGATTTTTGAAGCCGTACAAAATTGTATTTATTCTTAGGATGGCAAAGAAAATTTTTGGTCAACTATACTCACGTGCAAAAAAAACGGGTCGCTTTTCATAGAATTTTGTATGAAAAGTGACCGGTTCTTTTTGCTCGTCAGTGTATATGCCGTGTCTACATTCTACATGCGTGTAAGCATAATCGCTGCAAGACACAAGATCTGTTTAAATTCACTTCTTTCAAGGCTTCGTTCCAACAGCGATGTGGCGATACCTAAAGGATACATCTTCAGTAAGTTCAGTAACAGTAGAAGACATATTAGGAATAGTAATAATTTATCCTCATCATCATCATCATCAGCCTGAAGACGTCCACTGTTGAACAAAGGCCTCTCCCTTAGCACACCATAATGAACGACAGTTACAGCCTGGCTAGCACGACAGCGCACAAGAGTCGCGTCGCGCGCGAGATACATTGCCCGTCTTTTTCTTACTGTTCGTTCTAGAAAGGGACGGGTAATCTATCTCGCGCGCGACGCGACTCTTGTGCGCTGTCGTGCTAGCCGGGCTGTAACTGTCGTTCAGTATGGTGTGCTAAGGGAGAGGCCTTTGTTCAACAGTGGACGTCTTCAGGCTGATGATGATACGATATGATATGATGGGCTGTTATCCTAAATTGCATCAATTAATAACCGTATGAGACACTTCGAGGGACGACCGTAACGCGACTTGCTCTTTAAAGATAAATACAATACAGATCCATATTTGGTGGGATGAATTACAACACAAACTTAAGAAGGTCATGTTGCCATTTGCTCTTCTTATAATCTGGAATCACATTTAAAGGTTGAAGATTAGAACGTCATTCATTTGTCAAAATTAAAAGTTGTTTTGTATAAAAATTCTAGCCTGAAACATGAAAATATGTATTCCCTATCACGCGGGAATTTAAAAAAATCTATTTGTATAAATAAATAAATAAACAAATAAATATCTTGGGACAATTGAACATCCAAGACTCGAGAACAAACATTCGTATTTTTCATACAAATATCTGCCCCGACCGGGGATTGAACCCGGGACCTCAAGCTTCATAGTCAGGTTCTCTAACCACTAGGCCATACGGTCGTCGCCTCGTATGCCTCGTCTACATCATAAATGGGAAGTCTAGGCAAAATTTTAGCTTTCTAGATCTAATTTAGGCTTGGCAGCGATCAGGACTATTTTTATTAACATCACTACACATGTAACTAACAAACACTTTGACAATGTCATGTCAATGATGTATCCTACGCTTACCTACTTTTTTTAAATTGATTCCGACTGTAGCAGTAAAACCCTTCAGCCAGCTACTTATTGCAAGTCAAGTGTTGCCAAAAAAAGGCAAAGGTTATGTTGCCAGCTTTATTAACTAGATCCCGACATCGCCTTAAAATAAAAGTGGCCTTAAATCTAAATCTATCGTCATATAAATTCCCTCCCCCCAACATATCAGAGGGAGGCTATGCGTCACACTAACTCGGTTACTCTCAACTCTGCCACAGCAAATACAGCTAACTCACTACAGAACCGTAAACCAACAGACCGAACTGACTCGTAAACCAACTTTAAAAAAGGAATTTTTATTTTCGTCTTTAAATAAATTTATGTATTTTTGTGATAAGTTACTAAAGTACCTACTTAACTAAGTGAAAAACTTGTGTTGGTACTTATTGCCAATTCACATGAAAAAATATATAAATTGTAAAGAGATCATGATGACATTTTGGGTAATCCCATGAATTTGTTTAAACTCCCTAGAGATTCAGTAAATCCAGGATATTTTCTGCCAGATACCTATAAGTAGATACTAAGTACACAATTATTCATGTGAGTAGAGTCGTGGAGAAATCTAGTTTATAACATTTCAGTACAATTGATTAAAGTTTCAATAGTTTCCGCGCTCATCAAATGCATTTTGTAAGTAGTGATGTAGCTGTCCTCATCTTCGATACCATTCGGTAATGCGATCGTAAATAAAATGGCGTCACTTAAAACGTTTTTTTCTTTCTAGTTGTTAAAGAATTGCTCAGTACTCCTCGTAAATTTCCGTAATAGGTTATGTATTTCTGGAAGAAACTTAAAGGTTAGGCCCCGTTTACACGGTGCCAGCGACGTCCGAAGTCACGCCAGTAGCATAATTATGATAGTGCGGGGCCCTACGGCTAACAAGCTACAAACGATCATACGAGCACCAATGTCATGCTACTGGTACTATTTTACTGGTAACGCGTAAACAGGGCCTTAAATATTTCGTGAATCTCCCTATGTAAACGCAAACTTTTGGTCTTTAATTATAATGTGTCACACGTAGCCCATTATGTGGTGCAACTTACCTATAGCCATATTTTTTCAGGGAGTTCTTCAATTATTACACCATGATTTATTACGTACTTACTGTTGAATGCATTTGCGTTTGGCGTAGTTGGTAGCGACCCTGCCTGCGAAGCAAGCGTGCCTTGGTGTGTGCGTGGTTCGAATCCTCATAAGGGCATATAGTTTGTGCGATGAGCACGAATATTTGTTTCTGTGCCATGGATTTTTCTATCTATTTAAGTATGTATTTCTTTAAATAAATATGTATATCGCTGTCTAATAGGTACCTACTCATAACACAAGCCTTACTAGCGCTTACTTTGAGACTAGGTCAGTTTGTGTGAATTGTTCCCTAATATTTATTAATTTATTTATTATCCCTATACTTTCCTCGAACTGCGTATTAAAATATTACCAAGTCTACCATGTAAATTAGTTCAAAAATAATTAGTTACCTACCGAGTAACTATAGTGCCATGTCCAGTTTTAGAATAAGATTGACCCATCCTCCCATAGGTGTCGCAGGTGACTAAGGTACCTGATATGGGTGGGCAGCAGTACTCTTTTGCCAAGTACCTATGAACCCCGGACTCCACAGCAGTAGTGTGGAAGGCGGGGGGACGCTATCACACTATTTTACAGAAAAAGTCGTCGTAAAGGTACAAATCCTCAACGATGACCACGACCATTCTGCCAAGATCGTAATGAATAAAGGAACCCTGGTCGTACTTAGAATTTGCAACATAAGTCACTAACGTTAACGTTTCGCCAATTAGTGAAAATATACCATAAACTATAACAGTCATGTCAAATAAATGTCTGTCTGCCGCTCAATTACTCCTAGTTTCGGATAAATGCACCGAGCCCGAAAATTGCTTATCAAATTTCAACTATCAACCCCAACCAAAATAAGAAGAACCTCTGATTGTAATAGTCTATACTACGGCTAGGGATCAACATGCACTGGAACATTTAGCGATGAATACTGACCGGCCTGACCTGACCTTTATATTATATGAAATTTTATAATAATTAGGGCTTCAGATATAATGGTGTTTCTGTCTAGTTTGCAAAGACCCTAGGGTCAGTTAGTTTAAACAACTGTTGTTTCTATTCCAAGTGACAAATTCAATTTGATTAAGATGTTGGAAGCTAGGGAGAAATCCGTGAAAGTTTTGTAATTATGTTATCAATGACATTTGATTTGATAGAACGGACCAATCAAGCCTCCTCTATAATAATTGGTCACCTGCTCACATACATACATACCGTCACCCCTCTTTCGCACAGGGGAAGGCAGAATCTACTTTGTTCCCACAAAGCAGTAAACCAGTGGTTATATTGTCTTTGTTTGTTCCACTGCTACGATCCTGACACACCTCTTTCATTCACATTCATCAATCTCCTCATGCATGCTCATCAACATGCGTCACCTATTAGGTAAGCATATTATTATGACACAACATTTCTTCTAACAAACTGTACTTACCTACTACTTTTGTCCTCTAGCTGAGCGGCAAAATCGTCGGTTGTCGTAAAAGTTATTGTCAAAGTAACTTGTTTCTCACACTAAGTGCAATGCAACTCTGTTAGAAATTCTCTCATTATTGAAATTAATTACAATTCCAACCTTTAATCGAGTTCGCCGATCAACGCTACTCGTTAAACATCGACAACAACCAGTTCTCTTAATTGATCCGACAATCTTCGTTCCAATCTAGCGAGATCAACAAATTACTCGATATCCCAAGAAACTGGTGAAATAACACGGTTTCCCGATGGTTTATTTTACAAGCTCATGACAAATCATCAGTATTTCTCTCTCCTACCTACACTTAAGCAAAATGTTGCTTCTGTATAGTTTCTATCTAATAATTTAAAGGAGTTATTTATCTGGTGAAATAGAACGAAAGTTTAGAAAATACGGAAAAAAGGCATTTATTGGCAAACTCTAAGTACAAAACTGTTAATTGATGGACTTATAGGCGTTAATACACAGCTAATAAAGAAAAAAAACCGAAGTATCAATTACGTCACAAAGCATGAAACAACAATGAAAAGATACACAGAAATAAAACTTACACAATTCAATCACATAAAACAACAAACAGAACTGAAGAAGGAATTTTATAGAACGTAAATGTAGAAGCACTCTAAACTAATACACAGCAAATTAAGAGAAAAAAATAACTATCGACTAAATCACTAACTTAACTAACGAAGGGAAGTACCTAAATCGCAAATAAATGAGAAAACAACAAACCGTACAAGGGACAACATGCTTAGATAGGTAGGTACCTAACACAAAATTAAACTAAAAAATATACCATGTATAAATGCACTCAAAACGAATACACAGCAAATTAAGAAAAAATACAACTGCTAACTACAAACTATTTAAATCACTAAGTAAACAAATAAAGAGAAAAACAAAATTGACCGGGAATAAACATAAAATTTTGAGGCACTAAACTAATACTCAGACAAACTTATGTATCATTTTCTACTCTGGTATCCACTGCTTTTCGTCCACAACCATAACCTGTAGAAAAAAAGATAATTAAAATTTATTCTTGGAAAAAACCAAGAAAAACCTACTAATAGGTATTTTACAGTGCATCTATTTTCTTAACTAACCTGTTTATACTAAAAATGCGAAAGTTTGTGAGGATGTACATGATGGCATCCGCCTATTACATTTTCACGCCAGAACGGCTGAACAGATCTGGATGAAACTTGGCACAAATTATAGGCTAAAACAGAACATAAGCTACTATTTATCCCGGAAAATTGCGTAGTTCCCGCGGGATAGCGTTATACGAATTATAGGTCCCCAGGCATATGGGCGTAGAAAAAGTTGCGGAACACCGGCCAGTCACTCTGTACCAACCTTAAAAAATTACTTCCATGAGTGGACTAGCTCGTCATACAACCTTACACCGGCATCACGCTCGTCTTCCAATAATTGGTCATACACGGCGACCATCTTGTCATCTAGTTTCTACACGTAAGGCTCTTTCCGAACTTAGAACATCATCAGCTGGAAAAAAAAAATTGAATTAATTCAATGAGGTGCTTTTAAAAAAAATGTTTGAACAGAAATATAAGTATACGTGCGCACGTAATTCTAGCGATGACGTGTCACGTGGAGGGGATCTGCGCACCCACGGATACCGTATTTTATACTTCTGCGTATACAAGGTCATCGCTAGACTTATGCGCCGGCACTTATACTCACTTCAAGCAACAGCGTCCTGAAGCATGTCCAGGGCAAGTTGACTTAGCAGAACAGCCTCAGCCTCCTCTGTTGTCTCCCGCTACAATAAAACAATCACTTTTTAATATTATGCTACAAAAGAATTTGTAAAGTAGGTAATCGTAAAATTTAAATAAACTCCCTAATAAAGGGTATATGAACCGCGATTACCTTTATTGAGCTCCCGATATTTCGACGCAGTTACATGCATTATGATCACGGGTAGACTGAAGAAATTGCGGGTGGGTGTTATTGTTGGGTAGACCGAGCTCTGTCTACCCTCATTCTTGCGCATTCATTATTTCGAATGAACTTAACCGTGAATCATTGGAAACTCCCTAATAAAGAACCTAATATTCGATCGAAATTAAAACAAAACACTTACTTGCTCTTCAATCTTACGCAGGCTGGTACCTCCAAGTCTTAATAATTATAATTTAATGTTCTGCTTTTAAATTTTTAAAAAATAATTCAAAGTCAAAAAAATCACAAGGAAACAAGATGTGGCCAGCACGAAAGCACAAGCAAGAGTAGGGGCAGCTGTTGTACCTGTGGACGAGTGTACCTAAGGACACTAGCAGTAACAAAAAAAAACTACAAACCGTAGACTGTTATCTTGAACACACCCGAATAGCATTTTTCTCGTATGGCAACATTAACTATCTGTCAATTTCGTATTTGTCAGTTAGTAGTGTTTTTAAGGCTGCGGAAGGGGTGCGAGTCGGGTTACCTTCGCGTGTGGTCAAGAGCTGCGGTTCGTTTTTGGATCCGTCCGAGGGGAAGAGCAGTGCTTGGTCCGGTGCACCCTGGGCTTCGGTTAATGATTTCCTGGCGGTCTCCGTGGGATATCATTGTCCGTTGGCTAAGAGCCCGACAGGGGGGGAGGGGGTCGTTTGACCGTGTTCTACCGTACAACGTTGCCGACATTTTTGTCACAAGATTTTTGAATACCGTATTTTTTACTTTGACATTGGCGAAATCATCGCATCGATCGATGGGGCCATATTATTAAAAGAAGAAGAAGAAGGCTGCGCAAAGTTTTCGTTGCCAAAAGTAAAATTTTTAATTCGTATTTTGAGTGTGTTTTCTAAAATTTTAGGCATAATTCGAGTATCTTCGTAGTTAATGAGTGATTTCATGATTTGTTTGTTATTTTATGTAGTTACTAGCTGTTGCCAGCGACTTCGTCTGCAAATAATTCGTTTATCGCTATCCCGCGGGAACTACGCAATTTTCCGGGATAAAAAGTAGCCTATGTGCTATTCCAGACTTTTCTCTATCTATGTGCCGAATTTCATCCAGATCCGTTGTGCCGTTCTGGCGTGATTGAGTAACAAACAAACAAACAAACATCCATCCATCCATCCATCCATCCATCCATCCATCCATCCATCCATCCATACTTTTGCATTTATAATATTAGTTAGATTGCTGTTCTCGGGCGACCTCTAACGGACTTGAGGGTGTTTTGATTTTGAAATGCATTGTAGATAATTATTATACCAAACAAACGAACACAAAATGGCGTAAGCCCGATAACAACGGGAGCCCTTTGGCTTAATCTTAAACAATACCATGCAACAGTGGATTAAACTTCACAATGCTCATAAAGGAATCGCCCGGAGTCCTGAGCAAGTGACGTATGTATGACGATGCAGGAACCACACGCAACATGCAGCTGGAAAATCAAAATATAAACGATTACGACCCTTACGCAGTGAACGAAAGAGTACTTAAGTAGTTTGGAGTCGGGTTAAGTTAATTTTGTTCAGGTGCACACAGCTTAATTGTTTTTTTCTTCTTAATGAGGCACAAGTGGTCTACAATGGCAGTCATTATGCCATCACAAAACATAGAATATTGCTTCCCGTTAATTTGTCCTTTTAAGCTCCTGACTTGCGATGAAAGAGGAATCGTCGACAAACTCATCATAATCATTATTTTCAGACAAGTTAGTTTTTTTACCCTATTTAAAACACTAATACCATCTTCTTTATTATGTGGGACAATGTTGTATCATTTCGAGAATTACGATAACATCTGAAATAAGACTAATTTGCAGATAGCAATTTTTTTTATCTGGTATTCACACTTCTTAAATTTGTAATGATCTGTTCAAAGATTTGAATGAACTTTCTTATCTACTTTCCTTGCCTTCTAATTCAATGAACACAAAATATTTACCTTGCTACTCCGCTACTTACGTGCAAGATAACCAAGCTTGTGCGAAATATCAACAATATAATATATATAATATATTCTAATTCAATAAAAAAACTTCCAACATCAATGTAATTTTACTAACAATAATAATCAATAGTAAAACTTTGATAGACGGCGCTTTGACAATTCGGACCCGGTGTCTCTCACCTTCGCAGTCCATAATCAACTTTAAAACAACCGCATAAAGTATTAATTCGAGATGTACGTGTTTGGTACACAGAGGGTCCAAACGTTAGAAGCGTCTAACTGTAGCTCGTTAGGTAATCAAATTTGTTTGCCGTGTACTAACGAGGCGACTAGGACTTTGCAGTCGCCAGTCTGAGTCGTGACATGGGTTATAATGCGAAATAGCAGTGGTCTAGAAATATTTCATGTCTCTGCACTATTCGTAATAACTAAAAGTTGTCCTTAATAATGATAAATGATAACGGATGGTACGGCAACAACTATAATACTCTGCGTCATAACATTTCAAAAGAGTTACCAAAGATGGCCGAATGTCACACTCACAACATGCCACTGTCATTGTGTTGCCATTATAGACATGAATTTTTCTTCTATACTTAAGTGTTGCAATGACATATCAATTGATGCAACCCTTATGATCACAATGCCTAAAACGTAAAATGACTTAGTGGAACGAAATAGGGCTAAGAAGAAAAATGACTTACCTAATTGTAAAAGGACTACCTATAAAGCAAACCTCTCAATTAAATGCAACTAACATGTATCATACCTAATATGCACAACGATCCTGAAGAAGGTACTTAGGTACTAATATTTGAATAAAATTGTTTTCTCAAGCAGCTGAATTTCATTTCATTTTTAGAACTACAGTAAAGTTAATTACACGATACAGTCAGACTTATACAATAATAATATATACTTTGGTTCGATTCTATTCATAAAGACAAACTTTACATCGCTCTGCGGTTGCGGGTATCTATGCGTACATCATTTTGGCTTTTGCAACCTTACTCATAGATATATCGGCAAAAACGTTTAGCATGATAAAAATAGTCTACTGTGCCGCTCACAATACAGGAATTAACCGACATTGCTGGCAATAAATCTCTATTTGTCTGTCTGGCCGTTGTCTGGCCGTTTTAAAAAAGGGGCCCGTCAGCACTCATTAGCACGCCGCGATGGCTACCGCTTTTCACTATTTACTTTACTTTTATTATACACATTTGAATAACAGTGCAGCAATTCAATCAACTTCATAATCTAGCCAAAATCACGTTTGGTGTTAGGCTTTGGTGGTCAGGAGTTTGAGAACCAGAAAGAGGTAGGAGAGAGACAGGAAGAGAGAGAACTAAGAGTATGTTCGTACGTTAATGAGAATGCGTTTGCGATGTCTGTTGCGACAGAAGACTTACACTAAGAAAAGGTTCAGTAGGTACCTACCACAACAAAAGGAGAAGATTCATATTGTGCTGTTAATAGATCATTTGACTGGGACTTTCCTTAAACTTCCATGGACATAAAAATGACGATTACTTTTCTTTACATAATAAAAATAGCATATTATTATTACTTTGAACAAAGCTTCGAATTAGCGTCTACATTTTAAAAACATAAGAACTTCACAATGACCGAAAACAAATTAAAAAAAACGAATTCAAAAAGTTCCAGAAACAAACGCTGTAGCAGTAACGGCCGCTGGCTGCGCAGCGAGCTGCCGTGCGAGCAATGGTCGCCGCCCGTTCTGCCAAGCGAGGGGCGGTAAAACACGAAAACTCGATAAATTTTAAAGTGCTTCATGCCCTCACGCCCGAAGCCGAATCCGTCCGTTTACAGCTGCCAAAATGTACGGTGTTTGAAAAGTTCATTAATATTAAAGGGATCGTTACCTATTGTTTCTCGTTTTAGGCCGTTTGAGCCGGTTGTAGTATTTTGAAATAATGCTGATAGCCAATTAAGGTGAATTAAGTTAATTTCAATTAGATCATTAATAAATTTATCACAACTTTGTAATAGAGAATGGTATCATTCGAGCACCTTTCCAAGTTGTCATTAATGAGTAGTTAAAAAAGTTGTTTCAATTAGGAACCTTTCACTTTTTATTATAAGCAGTTTTTTTAATACGACTCATATAATAACGTTAAGTACCTACCTACATACGACCTGAAGGTGAATTTTAAGGCATTGAAATGAACAGACTAGGAAAATAAGACTCAAAACAATCTTGGTCGTTCAGATAAAGCTTTGCAGTCTTATCAGAGATGGATTGCTCCTTCCTAAGTGTGTTAAAGTAACATTAATTAGGTAACCTTTAACTTTTTGCCTCTACTTCAGAAAATAAATACACCCCCTTGCAAAAAAACCGGCCACCTATTTTGGTCTGGTTTTTAAGATTTTTAGACATAAAAGCTAAGTAAGCTTTTATAAACATAAAATTCAAAAACCATGGGTGCCCGTTTTTTTGCAAGGTGGTACATATTTGGAATATAATAAAAAAAATTCTTGAAAAAGAACGGTAAAGAACAAGTGACGATCATCATACGCAAGCAAAGGTAAGATGAAGTAAACAAACATCAGTGTTGAAAACAATGGTATTTAATTCGCTTACAAACAAAGTCGGTTCATAATAGTAGCATTATAAAATGACATCCTCAAACCGTCCAGATCATTCCATTTCAAAATTTACGGCTGAAAAATTTATTGAACTCGTCAAATTAGGCCGTAAAAAGTATTTCAAAGTATTACAACATAATTGAATCAGGGGTTGTCACGAGGTTTACTGACTTTTTCCTTCTGTTTCCAATTAAAACGCAATAACTCGTAGCTGAGGAACAGAAGACGCTTTATAAGGTTTGGAAGTAGCTGTATGATTTATGGCATTGTTCTGGTTAATTTTGGTACAATGTGTTGCTTTTTTTACATGAGTCAAATGAACACGAGCTCTGATGCTGATTGTACTTTGTAATAGGTATTAATGTATGAGCATCGTTGAAAGTAATATTTTTTTCAATACATTTGCTCGAAAAATTCACTTTCAAAGGATGTATACATGGCTCGTAAGTTAATTTTACCGCACTAGTACGATTTTTTTAGTTTATTTTTAATTTTCAATTTTAAAAGTTTACAAGCAAAAAGTATTAAATGACAAAAATAAAAAAGTATCAACTTATACGCAGAAAAATGTATAAATATACAAAATAAAGTAATGAATTTGCAAAATTTATTGTAATTAGTATAAACTGTAATTTAATTAAGTGCCTCAGATTTTAATGATTTCCACCTTTTAATTATTCGAAAAAATCGCAGTGGCTGAACGCGTCGAACCTTTGACTGATAATTTTAGTTAACCTAATTAAAAACAAAACTTACGCATGCGCATTACGGTACACGGACGCGCCATTTTTGTAAAACTTTGCGTTGTTTTCTGTTGCTGATTATAGTGTACAAAAACCAAACAAAATGAGTTCTTCAAGTGATGAAGTCGACAATAACATGGAATTAACTCCGCCCTTGAGTTTGAGTAAGGCGCAAATCGCGCAAAATAGTCTTTTGCCATCAAAATCTCGGGAAAGGTTTATTCTTCAATTTTGTGTTATTAATTGCCTATTTTCTCACAAATGTATTGAAAAACGTCGTATGATACACGGTTGGCAAGGTTTTACAAACTCGTGACGATGAAAACTCGTCAACTCATTTGTATAACCTTACTTACCAACCTTATAATCACAAATAGGTAACTAATTGCGATGGATAGAATGCGTGACAATAGAAAATTGTGACAACCTGTGCCTATGACCGTTTTCTCCAAAAACTAGCAGTCTTAGGCGTAAGTTTATTGTATTAAAGGATGAGCCGAAAAGACTAGTGTTACTAATCAATCGCAGCAGTCAAGTTGGTGCAATAAACCCCTTTAAAGGGTAAGTTCGCCTTTGAACATCTATTTGAATCTCTGAATTAATTCACAAAGGTGACGCTGCACGCTTTATGTTATGTCAATAATAATGCACTAGAATACATACATACATACATACCGTCACGCCTCTTTCCCACAGGGGTAGGCAGAGACTATGCACTAGAACAAGTCTTAAAATAAACAAAAGTTGAAAAAAAAAAGGAATATATTACGTTCGGTACCCTATACTTGCCACTAAAAATATCTGCATGTGAGGGTAAACCTCATTTCGATTATGCAGTGAACACATACGTCACGGACTTATATGATAACTTTCTGAACGGTTGGGTTGAGGTGCCGGTGTAATGAAGAAGCGGCCGGGGCGACACTCGCCTTTAATTAAAACTCGAGATTCATTCGCGCTGCGTTAATTTCATTGCTTGACTGCAATATACGGCCAGGACAGTAAAGAAACGCTTAAAGTACAAACTTTCATTGGTCTACTCAAATTACTATACTGCAAGGCTCTGAGGGTCGTAGCCAGGTCTACTCTAACTTATTTAAGACTCCTGGATTTAAGCGGAGAGTACGGGTTCTTGCGCTCTGAGCCGACTTTAACTTTAATCATCAATAAAATATTAAAAAGCTTTCATCCGTGTATTAATTTCAAACTCTTGAACTAAAAAACATCAGTCATGCCTTCGGAGACTACTGTCCAGGTAATGCCCATGAAACACTTTGTTTCTTTCATTTTAAATCAATTACTAAATTCAAATTATAAATATTTGCAATACCTACCTAACTTTTTGTACCTCGGCTCGGACCAAATAAAAAAGACGTTTTATTCTGAGATTGTCAAAGTAAGACCGGTCGTAGCGCGTGCATAGGCATAGCTCAACTACACTGACGAGCAAACAGTAAAATAGTTCCCATACAAAACTTGTATGAATATGACTTTTTACTTTTGCTGCTCGTCATTAATCATTATAGTTTGGCGAAGTTTGGATGCACTTGTACAACTGTATGTACACGAGTACACGACACGGCGTAGTTTATAATTGCGTCGCTTTGTCGTTCACAGAATTTCGTGTTGTTTTTTTTTATATACTGAGTTACGTTCTAAATAAAACTCGTCCTTATTCGCGCTGGGCTCGGTCGTCAATTATAACTTGACCCGTTCACTCGTAGACATTGTACGGTGTCAGGTGTCTCGATATTGGTTAAGGTTTACATGATAATGTAGATGAACGTCGCGATACATGACCGTGTATCTAACTAATATTATAAATGCGAAAGTATGGATGGATGGATGGATGTTTGTTTGTTACTCAATCACTCCAAAACGGCCCAACGGATCTGAATGAAATTCGGCACATTGATAGGGAAAAGTCTGGAATAGCGCATAGGCTACTTTTTATCCCGGAAAATTGCGTAGTTCCCGCGGGATAGCGATAAACGAATTCTTTGAAGACGAAGTCGCTGGCAACAGCTAGTTTAATTATATAGCCAACCGATAAAGATAGCGTTTTCGGGCGTTCGGCACATCTTGACAATTAACCACAGATTGGTTCGAAACTCGTCGCGTATAGCTCGACTACAAATAAGAGTGGCTATAATAATCTATTTTAATAATTACTTGTCTTTGTTTATCGGTAGTGTCAATTTATATGAACCATTGCTACTGTTTAGTTATCAGCATTGCGCCGCAGTCTTCTTTGCCAGATGACGGGTCGGCCCTTTACAAAGTAAACTTTACAATTAAATCTATCTCAGGGTGAAAGAAACGAAATATGATTACAGATTTTATCTTTTCTAATTATTTGTTGAAGTTAACTTTAAGATTCAAGATTATCACAATTTAGGAAAGTTAAACATTGTTCGCTACTTTGTTTGTTTGTTTTTACGTACGATGTAATTTACGGAACTAATGCTATAATTATTTCATAATAAGTTTCTAACTACTGGAATGCCTGTAATCGATCCCGCGATGTTTCCAAGACGTGGTCGACGACCATCTCCGTCATCTTCTTGCCCAAACGAGACAAACAGTTGTTTTCCATCAGTATTGCAGCTTAAAAAAGTACGGGACGACGTTGTAGAAATACATTGCCATACGAAAATAGATCTGAATAACTACTTTGATTAAGTATTCCTAGCCCTAAAGCATCTATCTTTATCGCACTCGCATATTCAATAAGAAAGGGATGTGTTAATTATGTATGATCGCGACAAATGCTAGCATGAAAGGAAAGCAAATGGAGGGTTTATTATGAAAACAAAACCGTATCGACGGGTTTTTAAAAAAACAAAACTTTACAGATAGTTATCTGTGGACGTAGAAAAGGAAGGTAGGAATGAGCGGAAGCAAAAATTGCGAGCATTTGTCAAAGTCCACCCGCGGAAATGGTGCATAAATAAAGGTCCAGTTAAAAAAATGCTCGGTACCGCTACTATTGGTGTTAAATATTATTTTGACTTGTAATGCTCATATACCTAGTTTATTGGTATTTATGCTGGATATATACTGCATAGGTATAAGGTATAAAGATAAGTGTTTATTATTGACTAGCTGTTGCCAGCGACTTCGTCTGCAAAGAATTCGTTTATCGCTATCCCGCTGGAACTACGCAATTTTCCGGAATAAAAAGTAGCCTATGTACTATTCCAGACTTTTTTCTATCTATGTGCCGAATTTCATCCAGATCCGTTGGGCCGTTCTGGCGTGATTGAGTAACAAACAAACATCCATCCGATTAAAAAACTAGGCACAGTAATACGAATAAAATATTATAGAAATAGAAATGCTTGACAAATAAAAGCTTGTAAATAACATCAGATTTAATTCTACTTTGGTAAATGTCACATTGTGTAGAAAAAGAAAAAGGTACGTCGATGAAAAGTTTTAAAATTTAACTTAATTACCATTTATTTACGTCGTTGGTGTTTTAATTGCTCACAACCAAAGTATAAACCAGACTGTATAACTTATTTGTTAAACCCATTTTACCATCGACTCTCTATCGTCGATATTACAACGTCTCAGCTAAAATGTCTAAAAGTGAATAGAAAAAAAAAACATTCGAAATACGATACTGGCAATATTCAATTTAAAAATCGAACAGCAAAGAAGCAAGAAACAACGACAGCACGTCACAGAAGCACGTCATGTCATGACATTGAGTTGCGTGCTCCATGGTCCCAAGAGACTTGATACCGTGGTAGAGGCAATGATCTATTGCACATTTTACGAAATAACCCATAAATTGGACGAGAAAGTTATCCTTCCGCAGTTTAAGTAATAAATTGAAGTCTCGTTACGTTATATGGATTGGCTTATTGGGGTAATATGCCTTCGGATATTGTTAACGTCAAAGTTATTGAAGAGAGTTGTATTAAAATACGTATAATGTCCAGAGAACAGACGGTCATGTTGTTGCTTATCCTATAAACCAAGCTCAAAATTAGCTGAACACATTTAATTTAGTGCCTTGACACTTTCAGTAGATAATTTGATGTCGAACCGTCCCAAATGTCTTAAGATTGCAAAGTACTAGTGTTTATTTAGCTACTTTTGAATCAGAATGGAATAATCCAAATCAACGCCCTTTTGTGTGGATTGAATTATACTTTCATTTTGTTCATGGTATGCACTTGAAAAAATATATGCATAAGTTCTTCTTTGAGGTATGTAAATAACTAGTGAGGCAAAATTTTACATTTCTGAGATCTATTGATTCCTCAATTACCGTACTTGTATGTAAACAAATTTCATTTGGTTTTAATCATAAACCATGATGCATAAACATGCCTATGGATACTCTAAAACAAGACACAATAGCCGACTTCATACTGATTCGAATCTTAACAAACTTACCTAAGCAACGTTTATAAACTGCATGTGAAATAATTTCTGACTTGGCTCTTTTACGTACTAAATGCCTGTTCGCATGAACGGAAGTAAAAATATAGCGTAAATACACTTGTAATTTATTTCTGAATACGTAAATATACAGCGAATGGGTAATTTTCGTTATGCAGACAAGATTAACACGTTTTTCACAGCGTATCAAACACGCTTGTTTAAAAAGAGTTATAAATTTTCAACGTCGTAAAACCTGATGCATATTTTTCACAGCTCTGCATAGCACTTAGAGTATACAATTACAAAAGTATAGCACTATTAAGTTACAAGCTTAGACCGTAAAAAAACAAAGACTGAGTTTTGCAAACGACAAAGCGAAGCCAGCAAAACTACGCCTCACCGTGTGCATATAATCGCACGTTCATTCATGTTTGACGCAAACTACAGGTGATAATTATGTTCTAATGAGCCAATTTATTAATAATTGCAGCTTGATCATCTAACAATAGTTTTTTGACCTGCTTTGCTATGTATATTTAATTAAACACATGTCATTTTTCTTATATACCACATTCCAAATATATGCACGTTAGAGTAGGTAGCTGTTTCTATGTATCTGATCATTAGTATGGATTTTATTATATTTAGCTTATAATAGGCGGTAAATAAGTAAAACGTGGAGGGGATATGCGCAGTATGAAAATGATGTTGTTTTTCATACTGTGATTATCCCCTCCACGTTTTACTTATTTGCCGCCTACTATACCTAAACTCTTCATGTGTTTGTTACTGCACACTAACAGAGCCTACGAGCACAAAGTTTATTAATTCGTCGGCACTACGAAACAAATGGACCCGATCCTGTGTCTTCCTGATTGATATACGGCACGTGCCAGCACTGGACACGGACACGTCGTGTCGGACACGTCGGCACGCACGTGTCTGTTTAATTAATTCCATCGGTTTTAGTGGGTAGTCATTTCGACGGCGGTAAAAAACAGGAATTGAAAGCGTAAACGCTTGTTTTGTAATACAAATGGCATTGTTTTGGGCGTTTTTTATTGTAAATTGTTACAAGCGAAAATGTACCTAACTATGTAGGCAAACATATATGCCTTTGCGAATTTAACCCTTAAAGGAATCTCTTCCAGTTAACCTTCGAACGATTGACAGGACAGCAGAAAAATCAAAATCCAAATTAAATTAAATGCCTATAAAAATCTTTCAAAGTGAAGGTTAGTAAATGTAATAAAAACGTTTTGAAGCCAGTGAATTTAGAAAAGTCACATGTTACCAAACAAACATCTCATTTCATGTTTAGCATGATCATTGATCATGACATAATCACCGGTGACGACAATTGACACAAGTATAGAATTGCAGGCATAAAAAACAGCTGCCAAGTTAAAAACTCTAATAACGTAAAATCTATCGCCAAATTATCAGAGAAAACAGCGAATATAAAATAATCTTATAGCCGAACATAAAACTGGAACGTCTTGTATCCATTGCCGAGTTATGTCTGAACGTTATTGCTTTCATAACGACGATCAGTTAGCAGAACGGTTATGGTTAGGGAACCCATGTTTGAGATATCTTTATCGTAACAGTTTATACAAAATTAGGAGTGACCCTAAGGGTATTTATACAAATTTATTTATAATAGAGGATTCGTAGAAGCGCGTCCTTTACTGATCTGATAACTGGTTGGAAACTTTTTAAGCTAGCTTGCATCCGCGGCTTCCCCCCCGTTCCAATTTCTATTTTTCAAAAAAAATGTCCCATGCAAACCTTGTCTTGACAAAAACGTAACAAAAAATAGTTATTCAAATATTTCGTGCACTTGATCGGAAGTTATGTTAAATAGGTAATCTACATTATAAGGATTGAGCTTTATTTATATACCTATCATCATCATCATCATCATCATCAGCCTGAAGACGTCCACTGCTTAGCACACCATAATGAACTACAAGTCGCCTGCATCCACCGGTTTCCCGCAAATTTTACGATGTCGTCAGTCCACCTAGTGGGAGGCCTGCGAAGACTACGTCTTCCGGATCGCGGTCGCCACTCGAGAACTTTATATACCTATATGTATAGAGAATAAGGTAACTTGTCTGCGTATAACGGATAGACAAATAGAGAAACAGACTGGACGTATGAGGGTTCCGTTTTTATCGCTTTGGCAACGGAACCGCGAAACACTATCGGAAGAGGCTTGTTTATTTTCATTTAATTCAGATAAACCTACGTTGGAGACAAAACATTTCAATCTCAAAGTAAATCGTGGACAGCCAGTACAATACACTAAAGAAAATAATTGAAAGCCTTAGCTTAGGAGTGTGCTCAAGATTTTATCACTATTGTATTGCTGTAGCTGCTGGACCTAATTACAAACGAGAAGAAAAGAGAAGACGCCACCAAAAATTAAGTTTAGTGTTTGTTTCATTGAAGTTAAAACTAGGATCGGAAAATAAGATATCAATTCTGTAGTACATCCAGTCAAAGAAAAAACATGGAAAAGCACGCTTTCCACGCTTGATACTCATTTATTTCAGTAGGTAATAAAGTATGTGTGAACATTTTAGCACACGCTAACGATTCACTCAATGGGGTTCATAATAAGAATTATGAGCCTCTTATAGCAAAGTGCATATTTTATCTGTGTCTGGTGAAGAGAGAGTAACTTAAGTTAACATAACACCACCTTGAGACTATGAGAGTTTATGAATAATGAGATGGAATTTTGCAAGGTAAAGGTTGAGCTTAGGTACTATCCCACGGATAAAGGTGAAAGGAGAAATGAAGAATGGGACTGCTGGTCTATTACATGCTACTGTATATTATCAGTCGTATCTCTGCATTACTATTAAAGCAACATCAAGAGAGGCAACACTAAAACAGCGATGCAATAAATTTTATTCGTTATATCAACTTCATTTTTATCTACTTTCGTTTTATTTTCCAAAGAAAATTGAACTCGATATATCCTAGAACCTCTTTTTAAGTTTGCAAAGTCGTAAAATGCTTGTGGAAGAAAACCATATAAGCAGAAACCGAATCGAAACGAAACGTGAAATACGTGAATACAGTAATGTATACTGATGAAGTCTACAATATTCCTGAACGATATTTGTGGATTGTTATTCGCTCCACATTGCATTATGATTGCATTGCCAAATGAGTTTTATGATTTGTATGTACGAAGTGAGTCCACTTCATCCTTCCTAATGCGAACTGCTAAGGAATATCCATCTCCTGTCTTCTGTATTTTCTGACAGATGAGCTCTTGAATGCTAAAAAAAGCCGTGGTAGCCTAGTGGTTTGACCTGTGGCCTCTCTTCGAATCCCGGGCCTGAGAGTTTTTCGGAATCTATGTGCGATATTACACATTTAAAGATAAATTACCTACATCCAAGTAAACAGTGGTAGTTTGGTTTACACATTTTATTTTATCCTGAACATGAAGTTGTCTCGCACTGCTATCTATTCTGTGGTCGCACTCGAACAGGGTTAATCGGAAAGTCGAAGAGCTCCTTGAGACGGTCCTATTACTAATGTTCACCCATTGTTCTTGCCAGCGAACTTAGCGCCAAGTTTAAAAACAGAGGCGAGGTTCCGCAATTATATCGAGCCATTGTTCGAGGTAATCTTCGATTCTTTGAAAGAAAACGTGCTATTTAATTAGTTCTAACTTTCAACAATGCCACAGCACACCCGGTTTTAGATTAGAACCATTTCATCAGATTGGTGTCGTAAAAGGCCACTAAAGAGTTTGACACTGTGAGAGTGGGCAGCAGCGCTCTCTATTGCTAATTGTGAACTCGGAATGTGGAACGCAATGGGAAAACCACCACACTGTTTTTCCAAAAAAGTCAATGTGAAAGTTTTACAAATTTTCAACTGACGAACACATTTCTTTTCGTTACACACATTATCAGTTAATGCCTCGTTTCTTTCATATAGCTGTCTATAATAGATACTATTAATAAAAATGTGCTTTTCATCATTTTATGTTCAATTATTCCAACGTATTTAATAAAAGGTCCGCCACCCCAGGGGTTTTACTGCAAAACATTTTTAATGTCCATTAAAATAGTTTAATGCTTCAACAATGCATTTTTTGCAACCACTCAAAGATTTTAATATGTCGTAAACTAATAATGACCATGTTAAACTATCGTTTAAATCATAAACTTATGCATCTTAACGTTGTAATAATACGGTTCAAAATTTAATGCTACTACAGGTAAATATAATTTTGTAGGTGCGAGTACTGCGCCACGTTGTTATTGCTTGCGTTTACATCGTTATTTTCGATTCTATCTCCTATATATTCTTACTAAGGTAGGTGTTCGTTTCAGCAGGTTTTTACGGCCGCAATACTATGTTGGTGTTTGGAAAGACAAGCCCTGAGTGCGACTGTCTTAGTAGCAGGCTTTATGTCTCCGCGAAGCTGCTTAACGCGTCCAGTAAAAAGCTTTCCTGGTACATTTCTGGTTACATTCCGAATAAGATGACATTGTTTCATATTTTTAGTTTACAGGATAAAAGTTCGTGGTGACAAAATTTAGTTACTTATAGGGCGAACACTGAGGCCAGAAATGTAACTTGCAAATTAGACTCCACGGAGTCGCTTATAGGAGTAGGTACAGATGTCGTGCAAAATCCTTTCCCATTGTGTTATCTCGGATATGTTCGTATATGTATGGCATACGTCATGATACTTCATTTAAACTCATAGACAGGTCGAAATCATTCGGAAGTAATCGTGTGTTCACGATGGGAAAGGATTATTTACTACGTCTCTGTACTGGCTTGACGGTTGCTCTTAAATGGCTATCGTGTCTTTTTGTAGCCTAGAACTTATCTGTTTAAGAGATTTCACTACTTACTTTTTTATAGACAATTCGTATCAGTTAAGACTGGCACGATTTTACGGCTTTTTGTTGTTATACGACTTACATTATAAAAGTTGCTAATACTGTTTCTGGTACTTCAACGGCAAGCATACACGTAATTACCTGTAATGATAAAAAAATAATGTTAAGATGATGATGATGATGACGATTCTTCCGACCGGTTCCGGCAAATAATGTTATATCTACTTATAGGTACGTCAAATTAACACTACATAATAGAGTAGGTACCTAAGAGTAGGTACAGGATAACTATTAACTACACCTTGGGTAGTATGTGCCCATTAATCTTTAGGATTAGGGAACACAAATAAAACTTAAAAAAACGAATTTCATTAGTTTTTGGTTAATTTATTTGTCATGCATAGGTACCTAATAAGAACACATAGGTACCTAAGTATTTTTCGAAGTTGATTTTAGTATACCTACACATTATTTATTTATTTATTTATTTATAAGCCTTTTTATTCCGAATTCGCTACAATTTCAGTAAGTACATGTTGTTGTTGTTATTGTAGTTTATTTTTTATTAATTTATTAAATTGTCGCGAAATTCGGCGTGCCTCATAGCATAGGCCTCCTCCGTGTATTGGAGGGTTTGGGCTATAGTTCCCACGCGCGCCCAGTGCGGATTGGGAACTTAACACACACCATTGAATTTCTTCGCAGATGTGTGCAGGTTTCCTCACGATGTTTTCCTTCACCGAAAAGCTCATTGCAAATTACAAATGTAATTTTCGCACATAAATTCCGAAAAACTCAGAGGTGCGAGCCCGGGATTTGAACCCACGACGCTCTGCTTGAGAGGCCACAGGTCAAACCACTAGGCTACCACGGCTTTATACCTACACATTAGAATGACAAATTTTTCACAATCCCAACAGAAAGTCAGAATAGACATTGAGTTATTTCTCTGAAGTGAGCGATATTACACATGTTTTACTACATTTTCACTTGGTCAACGATCAAAACATGGATTTTGCCGTGGATTTTTTTTTGTAATTAAATAAGTAATCATCATTCATCAGTATTTTCCTAGTCATGCGTATAATGAACAATTAATTTCAGGTAATATTAAGTACTCGAATTGACGGTCGATTTGTTAATTACTATATCATTAGGTCATTGAAGTAAATGACTGTAAATTAATCGTTTAGTTGGATACTATGAGTATAAATATCATGAACTTATGTAGTGCAACAATTATTCGTGCTTGTGCTTCCACATCAGTCACATCTTGCGAATTCTGCAAATCCAAAATGAACTCCAACGACAACCAGGTTCCAGAGATCACCAGCCAGCATGAGATTCAGGAGCAGGTGAGTCTTTCGTTTTAATTTTTATTGACTACCTACTAGGGGCCGTCCATAAAGTACGTCACACCAATTTCATTATTTTGAGGCCCTCCCCCCCTGTCATAGAGTTTTCCAGGCCAGTAACAAACACAACTAAAAAAGAATTAGGTATCCAATTCGGTGCAGTCGTTTGGAAGTTATGCGCGTACATATTTTGACGATTAATTTTTGTTTAATATAATACATAGATATGTATCTATTTATCTAACATTTTACTACTTTATTATAAGAAAACGGGACTTAATCAAGTAAATAAAAAGTATTACAAGATCGACTGCAGCTGTGGTAGTTTTTATATAGGGCAAACGAAGCGTACCATAGCCGAATGAGTCAAGGAACGCATCGCAGCTGTTAAGAATCGTCAGGTGAACAAGTCCGCTATTGCTGAACATTTGCTGGAATCTGGACCAAACCACTGGATTGAGCTTCATAGTCCCAAGACCCTCTCTACTGAGCAGCATTTCTATAGTAGAATTAAACGTGAAGCAGTTGAAATCAGGAAACACCGTAATTTCAACCGGGTGGATGGTTTTAAGCTTTTATCTTCGTGCGATCTGGTAATCAGTACGTGTATGCGTCATCAAATATCGTTTCATAAATCGCCGGATGTTGTGTGTGTTGTATGTCGGTCTAGTCTCTAGTGGCAGCCCTAGTGAAGAAACTAATAATAAAAACCAAGTGCGGGTAGTTAGGAAAACCCGTGCAGCTAGAGAATGTTGATACCCGCCTCTTCAGTCCTCTCGAGACCATGGATGCAAAGTAGCGTCCGAAACGTCGAGGTATTTACAAAAATACTTTTTATTCTACGTGATTAAGTCCCGTTTTCTTACGAGTATAATAATGTGTGAAAATCGCGAAAGTTTAAATCAATATATTTTACTACTTTAGTACTATTACTTGTTCTGTGCTTGCACAGTAGGCTATTTCTATTACAATACATTACTGTACTTACTATAGAAATATTAATATTATTCAATAAAATAGTACTTTTTTATTTAATTTTAGTACCTACCCATGAAAATCAAGCCACCCCTGTTTGTACGAGCTTTTTGTTTTGACCTGTTTGCTGTTGTTTATATGTTTATTTGGGTCAAATGTTACATACTGCTAGTGCTAGGACATTTATATTAAAAAGAAAATAGAAAATAATATTAAAAAGTGTTTTTTTTATCGCAGCGGGAGGCGACGGAGAGGTCCGAAGCAGTCCGGCTAAGTCAGCTTACGCTGAACATGCTTGAGGACACTGCAACTCAATGTAAGTACTTACATTAACTACATACAAATCCTTTCAAAATTCCAAGTTTTGTATGTGATATAAACTTAATTTTCTTTCTAGCTGAACATATCACAAATTCGGCGAGGACCTTACGCCGCGAAGCGCGCGAGATGACGAGGTTGGTCAGGATGTATGACCAATTATTAGTCATCGAGCGCAATGACGGCGTGAGGTTGTACGACGAGCTCGTCCGAACTCATGTAAGTTTCTTACAGACACATATGCTCAGGGACCGAAGTCCGAAGAAAATGAGTGAGGAGTTGTATTTATGCAACCGAGTTCAGAAACTTCGATAGTGCCATGCAGAACAGTGATCGACATGCAAGGGGGCTACTCCGAAATTCGATTTGGGAAGTTCGTATCACACCGTCCCTCTCACTCTCAAATTAATAACTATTGGAAAGAGCGGAACGGCACGAAACGTATTTGTCGTAACAGTTCATCTACTATTTGACTAGATGGCGCTAGGGTCGCTACATTTACTTTCGCAATACATTTTATTTCATCAGTTTTTTTTATAGCCTTTTTTATACCGAATTGACCAAATTTTTTTTTTGTTAATTTTTATTTCATTAGTTAATCAAATAAAATTTTATACGTATTGTATTTAATTTTTGTTTTTTTTCTTCACAGGCCGAGATAACTGATTGGGATGAGAAAGCAGCCGAATTAGTGACAAAATTGAGGGATATGCGGGTGCATAACAACGCTGCAAAGCTAAGAAACTCCCGAATATTGGTAAGTATTATTTATAAGAAAAGAAAGAAAGAAAAAGAAAGAAAGAAAAAGTTTATTTATGACAATCACAGTTGGTAATTAAAAACAAAAATATATTAAACAAAAACATATTAAAAACTACATAAAATTGACATAAATAATAAAATTAAATTATTATTATTATTATTATTATTAATTATTATTGAATTTATGGTTTTCTCCTTACATAAATTATTGTACTTATTTGACGGTTTTAGGTTTAAAAAATATTAACAAGCACGAATAAGTTTTAATGGTTTTTTTTTCTGCAGGCCTTAATGGAAGAAGAAAAGCAGCTGACCTCAGAGTTGGAGAAACGCCGAAAATCACAGAAAGACCATACTTAATAAAAAATAATTTGCCGTTAATTTTGTTTCTTTTATTTATTTAGTGATTTATACCTAAAAATAAATTAAAATGGGAGTTTTTTTATTTTATTTGTTAAGTACGAAACTTCAATCTGTGTTCCGGTGTGGAGAGTAAGACAGCCGGAGAAATTACGGGCACAAGAGGCATTTCATCTCAGCCCTCTAGGTTGGCAACGCATCTGCAATCCCTCCGGGGTTGCGGGTGTCTATGGGCAGTGGTGATCGCTTACCATCAGGTGACCCAGTTGCTCGTTTGCCTTCCTATTCACATAAAAAAAAAAAAAAAAAAAAAACTTTTTTACGTTTTTCGTTTATTATTATTATTTTTAATTATTATTTTCTTACTGATAACCAAAATTGCTACTTTATCTCTCAGTAATCAGTAAATAGACAGAAGTTACAACCTAACAATCCAAACTCTTGTCAAGAATCCCCTAACACTAAATCCTATTCAAAAAGTCTCGTCCGGGCATTGAGGGGTCCGATCATGTTTTCACTTAATTAGGTACATGTCATGTAAAAATTTCCACATGTTAATTGGGTCAGCGAGCCGTGGGTTTTCATTTAATTACCGAAAGATTAAATTTTCCATGTCACAGAGTTACGGCTTTCATATGCAAATCATTGCGGGTATGTGAGATACGGACCGGTTGTATGGCGAACTTATTTCACTAGAAAACTTTTACAGACTTACCTCCTTATTCATAAACGCTCTACTTACAGGCTTCTGCTAACTTAGTAATCGTTTGTCCTTATCTGTGAAAGGTAAATGTCAAAATGACAGATAAAGACAAACTATTGCTAAGTTAACAGAGGCCTACGGAGCGTTTATAAATAAAGAGGTTAGTAGTAAATAATCCTTTCCCATTGTGAACACACGATTGCTTCCGAATGATGCCGACGTGTCTATGAGTCTGACTGAAGTAGCATGACAAATACCATACAAATACGAGCATTTCCGAGATATTTAATACGATGGGAAAGGATTTTAGGATCTGCACCTTAGATTGTAGGTACTGCTGAATATTAAATGCATACAAATTTGTGGTCCTCAAAATTACAGCGCTTGTGTGACACGAAAACGACTTGAACGCGTTCGCGAAACGTCTCAATTACTATGGAAAAATTGGAAGTAACAGTATGTAACGCCAACAAACTAATTCATATTCTAGTACACTTCAACGTGATCGCATTCAAGACGTTTGTTACAACAAAATACATAAACTAAGCATTGTATTGCTGCCATATTCGGACGAAAGCGATGTGAAACAAACATTGAGACCTACGTACAAAATGGATTCCAACTTGCAACTTTAAAGTCATCATCGTCCCACCGGCTACCAAAATTGCAGCCTTTCTTATAGTTGAATACTCTAGGGCCCAGCTGAGGCGTCGTATATTTAAAAAGATTTTATCTAATACCACATAGGCTAAGCTATGCGACCGTGTGTCTCCAACACACCATGATGTTTATTTAGTCTCCATATCAATCCAGCCGCGACGCGCAGCTGATTCTGCATTCCAAATAATAAAACAAACGCAGAACCACTGTATATAAATTAGTAATTATTTCCTTTGAGTAAACCCGCCTAGGTACCTACTCGTTTATTTTTCGTCGAACGCAGAACAGAACAATTAAAAACTGCCCATGATCACTCCGACTGCACGCTTTAACACTTATGTATCTCTTTCTTTTATACTTGAAGTTTGAAACTCTCAAATGTTGCGTTGTTAAATAGAAACAGGCGATGGAAAACTCGGTTGTAACCCATTTACGGTTGTTCAAAAACAATCGCGAACTCAAGTGTCTGAGGTTAATGCAGTGTCCTGGTTGCCCGGAGAGGACAGTAAACACGACTGTACTCCGGTACTAATGGTGTAAATATTCGAGTGAAATGAGTTCGACTCGATTTTTGGTATAAATAAATAAATAAAATCGCTCTGTAGGATAATAAAGTGGGTAAGTAGTTGTAACTATCGTACGCATAAAAGTCAAATACTTAATGCTGTATGTGTACCTAGTATAAGTCATTCGGTCACAAAATTCGTCTCGATCACGTTTATAAAATGAAAAATACTATGACCGTTTATTGCCATCTCGATCCGCAAGTGGCGCTGACAATTTTTCCATAGCCATTGTGACGTATACGTGAGCGCATTCGACACGTTTTTTGTGTAAAAACTTACACTAGAGGCTTTGATGTTCAGGTGACCTGGATGGAACTTGATCAGTGTTAACAATGTTAACTTGGAAAACGGTTAAAAATACAAACACAGTTGCTGGGACACGCCTAACGATTCTCACATTCTCGGGGAAGTTCCGAGTTTCCTAAGTTCCACTCAGTGGTGTAAGGCAACTGTAATAAACCTACCGTACTAAAACTAAAGGCTTCTTAAAACGGTTATCATTATAATAATCAGTGCAACGTCTAGTGTGATAAAGTAGTTCAATCGCTCTTCGTTCTGAACTAAAATCGAGAACCGTCATTAGAAGTGTCAACGTTTCGAGTAAAGTGCACTTCGGGCTCGAAATGAAACTTTCCTCCGCGTTTCATTTGTTTTTCCCCGACTGTTGCGCTGTGTATTTGATTTATTGTTCTTGGTAGCGCCTTAGTTTATTCGCAGGTTTGATTGTCTTCTCATATTTATTAGATTAATATTCGAATAACGTGGTAACTTGTATAATGTACCTACGAGTCAAATTTTAATTGTTTTTTTTTTATTACGGTAATATCTACAGTGCCGTTACTTTGTAAACACTAGCGTTAATGGAGTTTGAAATCTAACATCGTCGGGTAGTAAGTTCATTGTTATAATAAATTTATTTGCTAACTGTACCTACTACTTGCATTGACTTCGGTCGGATTGACTTGACATCGCTGGTCATTCGCTTCTATAATCTTATTTGGTGTTCCGTATACATATGATTAATTTCTAAACAAGCTGCATCACAAAAATAACGTGTATTAATTCAAACCGAAATGCATCGCGTAAAGATAATGACGCTCACGCAGTGAATGCCCGTACCCGGTAATGACGTGCAATTTCAATAAATAATAAATTATGACATAGCTGGAAATTACTACAATTACCGAAGGTTTATCTTAATTAACATCGACGAATGTTATTGTCTTCGCAATGGTCAATAAATTTACATACTGATGCGATGATTTAGTAGCCTATGCTATGTCAGGGTTATTGACGGCGAATTGGGTTTTACAACATGATAATGGGGATCATTAATGTCGATTATACAAATGACATTAACATAAATTTCATCATTACTTTTAATTTCCGGTAACGTGACACAGAGAATAAATTTTGGTTACTTTCTCTTTCTACTGTTATCTACGTTTTAAGATTTTCTTGCTTTTATTATTAAAATTATTATCATACCAGAAATTTTGTTCTCTTTACAGTGTCTGGGAAATGTCCTTAGTCTTCCTTGGTTTCAATGATACTTTAGTAAGATCGATAACACTAAACAAAATGACAACAAAAATATTATTCGTAGAATGGCAGAATACCGTCTGTCGCGCTGTCTGACATTTTATTTCATCATAACATAACTCACAGTATACGACCACCGACAGTGTTTTGGGTAGTAAAATTAAATTATTAATAGAACCATTCAGTTTTACTACAAGTACATACCTAGTTTTGATACTGACCAATTCTTGCTATTCTCTTGTCTCTAAACTATTTTTTTCTTAACATTGTTTTTTATGTGACCACTTAGCTTCAAGTATAATATCTGCTACCGAAATAAGACATTATTATAATCCAAAAGGATCCCTTTCCGCTAATACATCACTTATGGATTTTACATGGCATTTTGCTTCCGATAATCCATAAATAACAGCCATATTTTTACCACTTAAGAATATGTTAGCGCTTATCCACATCCTTTGAAGCCGACATCATAACAGAACGAGCCCAAACGAGTGTAAAACAACCAAACAATTAAGAGCTCTCCAAACATCCCCTACCTCCCTTTGAAACATACAAAATTAAAGAGAAAAGGGAGATGGGGTAGATCAATACTAACTGGAAATGCATGTTGCCATAAATAGTCGGCAAGATGCATTGACAAATTTATGTTTGCGGTCGCTCCATTGAAACTCGATCGTGTTTATCTATATCATTAGGGTTGGTTATGGAATGATCATTGTTTATCGATGGTAAGGATGGTTGATGTTTTTCAGTAGCTTTTAAATAGACGTTGAAAGAAGTCGACAGGCAGCTATCAAGATGTCCTAATAGGCGTATACGCCAGAAATAATTTACAAATTGCGTCGTTGTCGGGCACCATTCGTGTTTCAGCCTAGTGTTCGTTGCTTTTTGAGGGTATTTTTGGTATCTCATTATTCAATCTGGCACGTGGTGCGATTGATTTTGTAGAGGAATACACCACTAGTAGCATACGTATGTAGCACTAGGACTAAAGTTTTTTAAGTTATAAATAAAAACCAAACTACTTATTATTGCTATTTCAATAAAAAAAGTCAGTTCAGTTTCAGTTTTGTGTTATTTTTCATTTATTAGGTATGGATTGCTTTATATACTGACGAGCAAAATAAAAGGCCACTTTTCATACGACTTTGTATTGACTTTGTTTTGGACTTTGTAAGATTAACTAAACAGATTTATATGGGGAGTGTGAATGGGTGCGTTGGGAGGGGAAGGGACGGGGGGGAGGGGACGTTCCATGATCAATTTGGGGACGTTTTGGAAAAAGGGCAGGTCAAGAGTACCCGAAACAGACGAGCATGTATGAAGAGATTGATGAATGTGGATGAAGCGAAAGAGGTACGTCCGGATCGTAGCAAGTGGAACAAAGTAGTCTCTGCCTACCCCTGTGGGAAAGAGGCGTGACGATATGTATGTAGGTATGTATGTATGTATGTTGTATTGGAAGTGACCCGTTATTTTTGCACCTCAGTGTAGCTGAGAATAGCAATCCCTTCAATACGTAGTTTTGTTTTTAATAATAATAGTAAGACCTCTAAACTAAAATTTTCTTCCACAAACTGGATCAGTTAAATATCTGAAATTATGCAACAAGCACAGTTCAAGCACAATGCTTCACTGCGATACAGCCAGCAAAGTGGTTCACTATCCTTGGATAAATTTACACGACTCTTGCGGCTACCCTACTTGACGATCCTTTGTACTGCAAAGCACTAATGCAGGGGCGCAACTCATGAGTGAATCATTGACTATCTTAAACAGGTTCACAATGACACTTATGATGCAAACAAAATAAATAGTAAGTATGAACATTGTGGTTTGGTACCTAATGGAAAACTTGCTGTTGTCCAACTTAATCTGATGAAACTAGCTCTGCCTCTTTGACGCCAAAAAAAATGATTGCATTGCATTGCTGCTCTAAAAAAACTGTTAATTTGCATTATTTTCAAAAATACTATTTTTTATCATTTGTACCATTATAACCTATATCTGGTTTAATTGAACGCTCGGATTACATTTACACCCTGCATATCAAAATGCCATTAATTGTCTTGTGTTCGGTGTAATACGAAGATGATTCTCTCATCAACTTTTAATGTTCATAATAATTAACAGCCGTAAATTATCGGAGATATTTACGATGATTAAAATGAAAATGACCATAAATCATCAAACATTATCAGATTAACCTAAAACCGACGTGGTAACTAACACGGGTTTTGACATGTAGGTACTTAGCGAGGCTTATGTTTTTTAATGTTTTGAAGAATAAATAAATGGTAAAATTACCTAATTGAAATCGGATTTCATTTATTCGACGACGCGGTTGGCCTAGTTGGTAGTGACCCTGCCTGCGAAGCAAGCGTCCTGGGTTCGAATCCTGGTAAGGGCATATATTTGTGTGATGAGCACGAATATTTGTTCCTGAGTTATGGATGTTTCTATCTATATAAGTATGTATTTCCCTATATAAGTATGTATATCGTTGTCTAGTACCCATAACACAAGCCTTACTTGCGCTTACTTTGGGACTAGGTCAATTTGTGTGAATTGTTCCCAAATATTTATTTATATTTATTATTATTGCCGTAAATTAACGTAACAGGTTTTTAAAATTTGGTGTTATACTCGCATTCTACATAAATACCTACTGAGGAATGAATAAAAGTAAAGCAAAAAAAAATATTGCCTTTACAAGTTAAACTATTTAACATAATACAAATTAATTAATAAAAATAAGGACTATGTTTCACTAAAGCGCAAATTATAGGTTTCATAAAAAAACTATTGTTTTTTTTTTCAATTTATTTGACTCAAATAGAATATAAAAGAAGTACAAAATACTTGTATCTATATACCTCTGCCAAGCAGTTTGTTGGCAAAAAGTGGAAGGTATAGGTACTGGGATAGGTTGTAAAGGTAGGTACTTAAATAAGTTGTATGTACCTATTTAAAACTTAAAATTCAAGCAAACCTTCTCCTAATTGGAGTTAATAAGAAAATTAGCCGAAGGAAAACTTCTGAAGGAGAAAAACAAATAAGCCGTTTTGAAAATTTACCCAACTGCAGCAAACCGTAAAATTATCTGTTACCAATGGCTCCATAAGGAGTAACTTTTCCATACTAATTGCTAGCCTCGGTTAACTCCGATCACCTAGAAAGTTCGAAGGTACGAAGTTTCTGGAAGTTAAGAAGTTTGGTTTAATATGATCGTTTGGCAATTAGGGATTAGTTTCTATTGGAGCGTTAAGCAAGTTTATAAGAGTTTGTCGTTAAATGTTTGTTGGAACTACCTACAAGGAAGAACATGTACCTAAATGTTAGAGAATTATTAGCTTGCCCCTGTGGTAGGATTCTTAATCCCGTGGGAATTTAAAAAATCCGTCCTTCCGCAGTTATTCTTTGTCCACATTATAAATTTCAACTTACCCATAGTGCCCAAAGGTTTTGACTGGGCGTTGATGAGTCAGTCAGTCTGAATATTTTTTTATGTGAGTAGGTAACATAGAATAATTTTTATCGTACCTAAAAATTGCATAGTCCCAGCGGGATAGCAATAAACAATTGCAGATAATAGGTACGTATCATAATTATGATAGTATCATTAACACGTTCACTGTCCGTGTCCTATATTAGGAGCAACAGCTAGTCACTATTGCAAAGGCATAAGGTTCACTTGTCAAATTGGGACAGTGCCGACAGTAGACGTGTTAAGAAACAAGAGTTATTTTAATCAAGTTTCAATGCTTATACAATATCAAATGCGATTTACAGTTTCACTTTCAATTCAAATAGCAATAATCTCAAGCCCTTTACAGCCATCAACTGACACGATACTAATTTCATCTCGACTTAATAATAAATACGGTGTCAAACGTCTGTGTCTGTCTGTCTGTCAGCCTGACGTGGAATTGCTTTCTCCCCGCTGGAACAATGCGGAGTCGCGCGTCATAATATGCGAAATGTTGCTCAATACACATTGTTTTGCAGGCATTCAAACAAATTAAATAAGTGTTTAAGGAAAATAGTTCATTATGATGTCTACTAGATGTCGCTGTTGCAAAAGTATCATGCTACAACTCGGTATATGCTTTGGTTACCTACGTAACTATTTTTCAGTTTATAAAAGTGAATTCCAAAGTGACAGCCCAAAATTGAACATTATAACGAGGCGCTTTCCATTCGCCTAAAGTACCTAATTTAGTTGCGTGCAAGATGTTTTTTGCGTCCAAAATTCCAATGAACACAAAATATTTACCTTGCTACTCCGCTACTTACGTGCAAGATAACCAAGCTTGTGCGAAATATATACGTTTTGCATGCAAATATTTAACATTTGTTTTCTGTTCATTGAAATGGACCTCTGCAAAGTAACGCCTGATTCAATAAAATATCCAAAATTCCACTTCGCAGGATAGAATTTTGCTAGTGGAGTGGAGTGTATGTAACAACAGAAGTGTTATTTTTGTATCTCAAGTTAACGGCTGAATGTGACAGTGTGTAGCAAACGTGTGGATTCAAACGGAATAAAATTTGCACAGATCTACATAATTTACAACATTTTCTGAAGCCTCAACTTTAGACACGACGGCTACGTTTCATCCTTTTGTGGAGAACGCCGTACAAATGTCTGAAGTCCGATGTTTGAAAGCGTAGTGGGTTTGCTAGTGTTATTTGAAATAACATAATACAAACTTCGTAAGGTAAAAGGGATTAAGTAGGTAATTGCTTGGCTATAGATACATTTTAGCGCGGATAAATCTGAATCAGGCATAAATCGTTTACCTACATTTATGCTTACTATAAGAGCTACAAACTAAGTTTGTATTGTTGAGACTAGGTTATGATAATTTGACGTAGTTTTGTGTCCTAGGAAGAGTAATTACTTAGAAATCGTGAATTTGTTTATTTTAATTAATTTTATATTTATGCAAAAAAAAAGCCAAGGTAGCCTAGTGGTTTCACCTGTGGCCTCTCAAGCAGAGGGTCGTGGGTTCGAATCCCGGGCTCGCACCTCTGAGTTATTCGGAATTTATGTGCGATATCTCATTTGAAATTTACCATGAGCTTTTCGGTGAAGGAAAACATCGTGAGGAAACCTGCACACAACTGCCGAAGCAATTCAATGGTGTGTGTGAAGTTCCCAATCCGCACTGGGCCCGCGTGGGAACTATAGCCCAAGCCCTCTCATTCTGAGAGGAGGCCTGTGCCCAGCATTGGGATGTATATAGGCTGGAGAGAGAGATAAATTACCTACTTAATACTTTATTTAATATAAACAAAAACAATCTGTCCCGGATCTATATTTATAAAAAGTAGGTAGTGTAACTATTTCTAGCGATTTAAGATTGTAGGGTATCGACTGTATCACTAAATAAATAAATAAAGGAAACACAAAATAACAGCAAATTATTTTGTATTATGGGTCTTTGGCTAATATTCGACGTTTCTCCAACACCGAAATCAGCTTCGCCTCCTCCTCCATCAAGGCCTGCAAAGAAAAATTACGTAAGTATACAACAAAGTTGCAACTGTCTAATAACCTACATAATTAGAAAACTAAATCAAATAAGTACCTATGCAAGGGGAATAAAAAAAACAGAAATCGGAAAGAAGCAAATAATTATGCAAGGGGAAGACCATAAAAATAAAAACAAAAATAATAAAGTTTCGCAGCTTAGCTTATCCTAGCATCAGGTTTAAAAAAAATATATATATAAAATTAAAGATTTTTCTACAGTATTATTTTCGAAAAAAATATAAACAAAAACGGTAATATTCAGTTAAAATTAACACGAAAGACTCACCTGCTCCTGAATCTCATGCTGGCTGCTGATCTCCGGGACCTGGTTGTCGTTGGAGTTCATTTTGGATTTTCAGAATTTCGCAAGATGTGACTGGTATGGTATGGAAACACAAGTACGAATAATGAAGGTACTAGTAATTCACGTTATTTAGGGCCTGTTTCACCACAACTGTCAGTTATATATGATTCCGTCTCTATTTATTACTATGAAACAGACAGAGACGTCATCATAGATAACTGACAGAAGGAGTGGTGAAACAGGCCCTTATATTCATAGAATCAGTAATTCACTAACAAATAGACCATTAATTCGAGTAAATCACCTGAAATTAAGCACCTATTTCAACTTTTCCTAATATGATAATTAAAAAAAATACCACGGTAAAATCTGCGTTTAGACCGCAGATCTCATAAAAACCTTGTGATTGTAATAGGTATCACATTAGATAAGTAAACTAAGACTTTAAGCGTAACTGGTAGAAATCCCTTTTAGGGATGAGTTTGCCTTTGTATTTATCTTATCTTCTTGTCAATTGTCAATAGACCATCAATTCGAGTAAATCACCTGAAATTAAGCAAGGAAGATGTATTTCAACTTTTCTTAATGATGATGATAAAATTAAAAAAAAAATTGAAACTTAGCGTGAGTTGTAACAAGATTAACAAAAACTTTGACCGTATCCGACGATTTTGACATAATATTTTATAGATTTTCTGTCAAAAATTGTCGGTTATGGTTAAAGTTATTGTGAAATTAATATGGAACAAATCACACTTACAAATCTTAGAAACATCCTAGTGGCGCCATCTATCCAGCACATTGCGAGTCAACTCCCACGTAGCGTCCTGCATTCCATCAGGAACTTGCGAGTGCTGTAAATTCTCACGAGACGGCGCCACAATCTTCATATTTTTTTGTTCATTGTTCATTTTGTTAGGTCTGTACATGTTTTTTCAAATTACATAGTGCGCATGATACACTACACACACATGATACACATATTTTTTTGTACACTATGTTATGTAGGATTCTCATTTACATATCGTATTCTGTTCATGTAAGTATCTTTCGAATGCATAAAATAGCAGCTATTTTGGGACCCCCTCACTCAAAATTTGGATTTTTTTTAATTAGTTTTTGTAGTGGTCATAGACATAATCAGTGATACCTGCAAAAAGCAAAGGCGTTTCACCTATCCTGTGGTAGAATTTTTTTTTTTTTTTTTTTTTCTTGGGACAATTGACACCAAATTGACCTAGTCCCAAACTAAGCAAAGCTTGTGATATGGGCACTAGACAACGGATAAACATACTTATATAGATAAATACATACTTAAATACATATTAAACATCCAAGACTCGAGAACAAACATTCGTATTTTTCATACAAATATCTGCCCCGACCGGGGATCGAACCCGGGACCTCAAGCTTCATAGTCAGGTTCTCTAACCACTAGGCCATTCAGTCGTCAAATTAAGTAAGTATTGGTAAAATTAAGACATATTTTTAATTATTTTTATTTTTTTTATTATAAGCGATATTAAAAATATATTAACATATTGCAGTGATCAGGAGGCAAAATGCTTTCGAACTATATATACATTTTCAGGTGTTATAAAAATGAAATGTTGTCAATTGAGGCAGACGGACAGGACAACAAACGGGGCCTTTAGTACTAATAGAATCCTAATAGCACAATTGATAGGTATAAGGAGCCCTGAAAAAATAAAAGAGGTCCCTACACAAGATAGTCAAGTTACCTAGGTACTAACATGCGACGCTTTTTTAAATGATTATTATGATAAGTACGAACACTTTGCATTATTGGCAGTTTTTGTTTTTTTCTACATATGTAAACACTAAGGTATTAACTTAATAACAAAATTAAAGTTATTGTGTATTCCCCGAAAGCAAATACAACAAAAATAAGATTCCTGGAAAACAATAATTTTTAATTCAGACAAATAATGTCCCCAAAAACCTAGAACATCGCAAATGAGCTCCAACAAACAATGTGTTAAGTATTCACCTAATATTTTTACAAATAAGCCATAACAATAATTTAATGCTGATTTCAATAAAGCTTTAAACAAGCACCAACAAGCACACTTCCACTTTTGGAATTTTATTGGCCGTGGCTACACGCATGCTTTGAAATTCCTTTTGAAAATGTCCGTCATTTTTTTTGAGCACGAGCCATGGTCACGTCCGCAGAACACTTCATTAGAATTCACGTCTGCATCGTGACAGTGACAACTGTGTCACAGGCTCGTGCCACGATGGGTGCATCAAGTGACAAGTGGAAGGCGTACTTTCCACCTACATTTTTCGGAGGCCCTAGACAAAATGCCTGATAGCACAAAAATACCTACACTCACCGATCTTTCACTTTCGTACCCATGCGAAGCCTTATGCGAATTTAGCAGACAGAATTTTACTCATGTTATCCAGCTATATACATACATACATACAAACCGTCACGCCTCTTTCCCACAGGGGTAGGCAGATACTGCTATATGTGTTATGTCTTGTAATATTTATCTGCTATATATATATATCTTGTAAGAATCATTATTACTGAACTTTCACTAGTGTATGTACCATCATCAGCCAAATATGGTGGTCTACCACCCTAAGGTTAAAATTCCTTTGCACGTCACAATAGTATAACGTCGATAAGACAGGCTGTCAAAAGTTCAACTTTAGTGACATTTTCATCTGATAGGAAGTTGGATGAAAAGTGGTAGACCACTTATTTGGGCGACCGTACACCTAAAGCTCGGATTATATTTTGGGGCACTGGATTGACGGTTATTTTGATCATTGCTCAATGGATATTTTGTCTATTCAAGATGTGCTTGGTTCTTATATCTACATCGACGCTACCGCTTAGGTAGGCATCGCCCGAACGAATTTAATTTAAAATTAATGTTACCTGAAGAAATTGAACTTTTGCCTTAAGATTCTACGTTACCTACCAATTTTAGTTAGGTAATTAGTTAGTAAATTAATTAAACCAAACTGTTTTCTTTTTTCAATGCTTCTTAGGCAAACCGCTACCTCTCATCAATTCGCGCCCGCTTCATCTCGTCCCGTATCCCAAGAGAAAAGTAACAAGTGATAGGAATACGAACGATTCGTCGGTGGTCGGTTCAAATTCGTGAGTTACCTTCCATATGGTTGGGTTCTCCAAAGTTCCGACTAATCACAAGGTGGGCCCGCACCGAGAGCCGACAAAGGCAAAAAGTACGTGTGAATAATTTTAATGTTTTTTTTTTAATGTTACCGACTGGAGTTATTTTCACTAAGACCCAAAAAACCTACAAGTTTCATGACATTGCCAGGCCATATTGCAAACTGGTCAGAAATCGCCATGCAGATTTTTTTTGAAGTCTAAACTGGGCTACTTAATATCCTTTATTTTATTTACCGTGGGCGCGATACTCGTACCTATGTAGATTGGATGACAATCCAGCACCGCCAACAAAAAGGATGATCAAGAAAAAACTAGGTATAATATTATAATAAAACCCTCTTTTTTATATAGCTCGCTAAGGGAAGGATATTTATAAGAAAAGCTGAACTAGGAACGATTTCCGCCAACTGGAGCCCATAAACTACCTATAATCTAATAACCCAAAGGGAATTGTCCAACTTAGAAATTATTAGTTCTTAGATTTGCTTATAGTTTCTGCACCCTACTTATTTAGTCAAAACGAGCGCGAACAAAACTCACCACATAAACAGTCACTCAAGACCTGTTTACATTTTGATTAGTGATTAATGCGAGTGATTACTGCAGTGCTTAGTGATGATTAGTCGTAAAAACTTCAAATCGTTCATATTTGGCAATCACTAATCGTTTATGTTTTAAATAATCAAAGTCGTGCACATTCTTATTCCGACCAACCGGTCATACCTCGCCTCACGCAACTCTGGTATAGCGATGGCGGTAGAAAGAAATAGTACCTAATAGCAATGGCGAAAGACAATATAGCTACCATTTTCAAAACTGTTGACTATAATATGACTATGTTATACCCAACAGTCCAAATTTTCATCCATTTGCATCGCTGCAAATCAAGACAAGACACTACACACGTACACAAAGAGCAAACAACAATAGGTCGCATGCACTGGGGTTATTTTAATGTGATTGGCGAGAGCCGCATCCCCTCCCGTCTCGGGTACAGTCGCGTCACTGCATTAATAATGCATCCCTCGATGGAAATACGGAGCAGTTGGATGGCGAGCAAGCTCGATCACGTAGTCAGACATACAAAAATAATATTTAGATAGGTATTTAGACAGCTATTTTAAAAAATATGCCAGTTTACAATAGTTAAAAAAATCACAGTAACGTCATCTTTTTGAAGTGTTAACTTCTTATGGGAGGGTAAACCGCTTTGTAACGTAACGCGTTACGGTGCCAGTCTGTTTGGTTTCCCTTTCACTGACGCATACGGCAGCAGTAGGCAGGCTCTTCCTCTCTCACTGTAACCCACAGCGCTAGTCGTATTTCGGACAGACGCTTCCCCCCCCTCTCTCTACTCAGTTTTTAGTGTGCGATCGACATTATACTTTTAGTAACTTAGATTAGTTTAAGTTATCACTTCAGTCGGGCGTTCCGAGACGCACACGTTTCTTTTTTATTCTGTTTTCTTCTAGTAATCGTACAGGTGCTGAATGAGTGTGGTTTCGTTATGTTTGTACAGTAGCTTTCACATACATGACGCTTATAATTATTAGTGAATAAGTAATAAGTATAGTGTTGAAGCTAAGTGGACAATTGGACATTAATATGACAGACATTAGTCTAATTTTATTATGGTTTGTACAGTTTGGTCCACTAAGTCCGGCAAATAGAGGTAGAGGCATTTGGTAAATTTTCAATAACGTTAATCTAAGACAACTTCACATCAGTAAAAAAAAAAGTATCTGTTATTTGCAAATCGACGTCTTTGTGCGCTAAATTGCCAGAACAGTACGTCGCACATCTAACACGCTCGCTTCACGACTAATTATTTCGCTGCATTTAAGTATTCCCTTTGCTTTATCAAAGTCTGTGAAAATATTGTAATATCCGCCTCTGTCATGGTAAGCTTTATTGACATTATGCTCAACGTTTAAAGCTCAAAGCTACCTGTCTTCGTTAGAGCTTCCATGATGAGAGCCTTAATTACTTTTAATTATTATATTAGGTTTCGTTTTAAGCGAAACTTTCCAGCCTGTACATTAAGGGAATTGTAATCACGTATCTACCACCGTAGAACTCTGTCGTAATATACAGGCCGCCGTCACTCAACCTCGAGTGAATATATCACCTTATTGCGATAGGGTTCAACGGTGGTAAGTACGTGAAAAGATTTCCTTTACTGTACCCACTAGTTTCCATTTGACACAAACACAGGACTCCACCGGTAATAGTAGCCCAACATTACAATCATGCGCACGTCGAACGCTATAATTGAATAAATAACTAGCCTATTTCGGCTCCCACATCTAGGCAACTGGTTCTCTACTTATGCTCCACTCCAGCCTATGACATACATGTCCCATTCATCCCGCTTGATAAGCATTCAGGTTATCCCATCATCCCAGCTTCAGTGTCCTTATAAGAAACTTCTTGTTTCTTCGAACGTCCGTCGAAGCGTCAACATCGGCTGAGGATGCCTCGGAGAGAGGTGAAACACCTGTCCGGAATATTCATTTCCGTTGTTTTTCCGTTGATTTTTGTTTTATGTTGTTGTTTTCTCGAACATTGACTGCATGAATAGGATTCGACGGGAGCGTGACTGTATTGCATGATTTGACCTCACTTTATCGCGGAGTAGTAAAGTAAAGTTACCTATCCATTTGTTTTTTGACATGGACTCCAGTAACGCCTGAATCGTCAAATCTTCGTGACCGGTGGTGAGTTTTTTATAGAAATTCAAGAATGGAAATGTTTTTAAAATACAAAAATTTGGGAGCGGGGGCAAAAGTGTTCCGAAAAGCTCCAATGTAATACCCACGGTCGCCTTTTTACTTTGCGAACTTGACTGTCACACTACCGTGTATAGGTAGATTAATCTTATGCAGCTTTAGAACCCCAGTGCACCCCCAGATCTATTGTCTGTACCGGTATAAATAAGACAATGGAAATAATTATTGGTACGATGTACCGACATTCCGTTCAGATGGCTCGCTTTCACGCAAACGCGTGCCCATTGTGGGACCAATTGAATAGGACAGAAGTTAGAAGACAGTGATCATTATGCACAGTTGGAAATTATGTTTGACGTGATAAGACATAGACATAGACATAATTTTATTCGACATCGAAAAATGCACAGACTATTAAACTAATACAAAAAACATACTGAGTCAGCATTGCTGCAGTAGGTGCCTGCTACAGCGCTGATAACGTCTTATATGTATATCGATGAACACCGGCTGCACGCACGAAAAAGTGTCACGTTGTCGCGTTCCGCATGACGTGATCAATGATTCTTTATGACGACGCTTACTGCTAGGAATTCGCTTATCGCTATCCCGCGGGAACTATGCTGTTTTCCGGGATAAAAACTATCCCGTGTCCTTCCCTGGGACGGAAACTATCTGTACACCAAATTTTAACTAATTCGGTCCAGCGGTTTAAGCGTGAAAAGGTAACAAACAGACAGACAGACAGAGTTACTTTAGCATTTATGATATTAGTAAGGAGTAAGGACAAGGAATTTACAGGATGGCAAAGACGAATCAAAAGCCTCATCAGTGTATAAAAGGCCCACAGCTTGACACAGACCTCTCTCAGAATTATGGCTTGTGCTGAAAACAACCGCAAGTCGTGAAAAATCCACAGCCACGTACCTAAGCCAAGTGCGGATTGAAAATTTAACACACACCACCAGAACTGCTTCAGAACTCCGTGCTTCACAAATACTTGTAGCGTTTCTAGAGGTATTTTCTTTCACAGAAAGCTTCTGTTTGAAACGCCGTACCTCAAACCACTAGGCTACCACGGCTTAATACCTAACTATAAAATGAACGTTTTTGTTTTCGCTTTCCTAAATGTAACCATCATTTCCATAATATCCTTCCACCGTCTAAATGGGGGTGATAGTGTTTAAATGGAAACGATTTGACCTGTTCCAAATTTAACCTTTAATGAATAAATGAAAACAGACTTTCCACCTACGCGATCGTTTAGTAGCAAATCTAGATATATAAACTAAACCCTTTAACGCTTCTCAAGTTTAAATTTTAACTTAATAATAGTCGTGTCTTCATCTGTTACTCTGACATTTAATTTTGCTTCTGTTGTATCTACAGCAACAAAACCCATACTTTGCTGCAACAGGTTTGTGTGTAAAAGTTACATTAATATTTATGTTCTTGGAGCTTTTAGGTACTAGCTGTTCTATAGGAGGCTATTAAACTGGAATTATATAAAGAACCTCATCTGCAGACGACTTGAGGTCGCAAACATCGTGCGGGAAATGCCTGCCCACAACAGCGAAGCAGTTCAATAGCAGTTCGCAATCCGCACTGGGCCCACATGGGAACTACAGCCCAAGCCCTCTCATTCTGTAAGGAAGCCTGTATAAATATACAGTATTAAGTATCTAAATTCATCCTCACCGACGATAAAATCGATGAAATTTAAATTCACGAAGCGAAACTAAAAATCTAGTAAAAAATACAACAGTAGGTCATCCAACCGTCGCATTTCAATTATTTTCGTTCTATTTTAACTTTAAATCAGATAACAGCTCTGAATATTTAAACAAAACGCTTAGTTAAAGCGCTGAATAAAAACAAACCATTTAGATATACGGTGATAGCCTCAAATGATCACGCGAACAAAAATAATTATAATCTTCGAATCTACTTTGAAACCGAAAGCTCTTTTGCAAGTTTTTCACACGATACATTCGAACACGGAGAAAAAACTTTGCTTATAATCACAAAATCTTAGTTATGATTACTAAAATATTTATAAATCCCACGACAACAAATTTTTTGTAATAACAACAAATTGGTTTTAGTTATTGTTATTTAGTAATATCCTATATCAATGTTTTGTAATTTCTAGTATGCTATACATATCCGTGACGTCATTACCGAAGTAATGACGTCACGGATTTTACAATAAGTTTTGTAATTTCCGAGAAATAACCTGGTATTTTTTAGTTGGGTTTCAGTAAATTTTACAAAATATTTTCGTAATGTCCTTAATTTCATACTTGTTTTTACTAAATTTTATGGAATATTTAAGAACTTATTTTGTAATCTCAATGATTTCTTACTAGATATTGCTAAACTTTAATGTGTATATAAGAAACTACTTTTGTAATATCAATGATTTAATATTAGATATGACTAAACTTTAATGTGTATATAAGAAACTACTTTTGTAATATCAATGATTTCATATTAGATAAAACTAAACTTTAATGTGTTTATAAGAAATTACTTTTGTAATATCAATTATTTCATATTAGATATTACTAAACTGTAATGTGTATATAAGAAACTACTTTTGTAATATCAATGATTTTATATTAGATATTACTAAACTTTAATGTGTTTATAAGAAATTACTTTTGTAATATCAATGATTTAATATTAGATATTACTAAACTGTAATGTGTATATAAGAAACTACTTTTGTAATATCAATGATTTTATATTAGATATTACTAAACTTTAATGTGTTTATAAGAAATTACTTTTGTAATATCAATTATTTCATATTAGATATTACTAAACTGTAATGTGTGTATAAGAAACTACTTTTGTAATATCAATGATTTTATATTAGATATTACTAAACTGTAATGTGTATATAAGAAACTACTTTTGTAATATCAATGATTTTATATTAGATATTACTAAACTTTAATGTGTTTATAAGAAATTACTTTTGTAATATCAATGATTTCATATTAGATATTACTAAACTGTAATGTGTACATAAGGAACTACTTTTGTAACATCAATGATTTCATATTAGATAAAACTAAACTTTAATGTGTATATAAGAAACTACTTTTGTAATATCAATGATTTCATATTAGATATTACTAAACTTTACTGTGTTTATAAGAAACTACTTTTGTGATATTATGATATCGTTTGTAATAAAACAGATAAGTCGTGTAGTTATTACAAGTCATTCTATTAGGTATTATTATTTTCTTTAGTATTTCTTCTAAATGTCCGTGGTTGAATGATTGCCGATAACTGAGTCAGAAGTTTGAAGCCCTTTAATATAATGTATAATTTGACAAAGTTAAACGTCGTACGTACAAGCAAGAAAGATAACTAAATATAATAAATTATATTTTATGGGCAGACCCAGTCTGACTTGGTTTGCCCTTAAAATATAATTTATTAATATACTCGTAGTTAGTTTGCTTGTACGAGTATATATGGCGTTTAACTTTATTAACAAATTAGACATTATTATAAAGGTTCTTCAAACTTTTGACCTAATTACCGGCAGTCATACAGGCGTACATATTCAGAAAAAACACCAAAGAAAACAATAATACCTAATAGAATGACTTGTAATAACTACACGACTTTCCTGTTTTTATTACAAACAATGTCATAATATCACAAAAGTAGTTTCTTATATACACATTAAAGTTTAGTTTTATCGAATATGAAATCATTGATGTTACAAAAGTAGTGTCTTATATACACATTAAAGTTTAGTTTTATCTAATATGAAATCATTGATGTTACACAAGTAGTTCCTTATGTACACATAAAGAAAACAATAATACCTAATAGAATGCCTTTATAATAGCAACGCTACTCTTCTGTTATCATTACAATACCATGAAATACTCACTACAGTTTAACATGTTCACAGTCCAGACATAGACGTTCGTTTTAATATGCTGGTCCAGTACAGCCAACCGTACCACACGTGCGAGTCGACACATTTGGGAACATTATCGTATGACACGGACTGTGAACTCGCTAATAACATCTCATGAACAAAATCATAATAACTTAGGATTTGTAAATTGGAGCAAGCAAACACAGCCGTTGCAGTTGAATGAATGAAGTTATCAGTCACGGAAATTAACTGAAATGAATGAATGCTAAATGTATACTGTAGTAGGATATAGTTTGATTGAAACGAAGATTTCTAATTAAAAAGTTTATTTTGTTTTACGTTACGTACAGTTTAACACTTGCACTTACAAGCTAGTACAACATCGGACTATTCCCAGATGTTCACATTATTTTTCTAGCCGAGAAAATTCTTACTAAGCAAACTCACGAGCAAACACAACGGGTCACTCTTCATACAACTTTGTATGGAAAGCGACACGTTATTTTTGCTCGTGAGTATAGTTTACATCCACCGCAAAGGACTGTGAACAACTGGGAATAGCCCAAAATATGCCATTACAAAATCTTCTGCTCGTTTCCCAATTCGGCATGAGCATGACACTTGGTCAATCGAAATTTTCTTTGAATTAATCATTATATTAATTATAAATGGTCTCATACTTGAAATTATATTTTTTGATACAGAAACACATTTATTTTTAATTAGTTACTCCCTCCATGTTTTCTCCTTAAGAGGGTGCATCCCTATTGAGCTGGCAACGTCGCATTTTTGGTGATTTTTTGCGATTATTTCACAGAAATTGAATGAAAGATTGAAATATTGTGTCCAAATCGTGATTGACTTTTATTTTCGTATTAAAGGGATAAAATACTATATCTCGTTTAATAAGAAAATAAAAGTCCATCACGATCAAACGAGTTTTTGACATGACAATATCGAGCCCTTACCGACGCTGCCCCTAAGCTGAATCCAGAATTAGATTCCGACTCAGATGATGGCAGCACTGTTTTTGACAAAGCAACCAAGAAGTTCCACCTCACTCCGTCCGAGATAGAGATGTACTCCGAAATGTATTTCAATGAACATGGGAAGGAAATTAATGTTTTGAACATGCTTATTAACAAGACCCGGGTTCTGATCATGTGTGAGCGGTACAAGGATCGCAAGTCCGTGGGTCGGGGTTATTCCCGCCGCCGAGCAAGATTGCAGGACGATGGAAGGTTTGATGATGTAGAGGAAAGTTTTTAGAAGCGCAGGCGTTTAGTTTTTTACATATCACATCCATATCAACCGCTTTGAAACTTTTATTCAATTTCTGTGAAATAATCGCAAAAAATCAACAAAAATGAGACGTTGCCAGCGCTCAGTAGGGATGCACCCTCTTAAATTTAGCTTACGACAAAGACAGTTATACAATAGTTAATCAAGCATTAAAATTTGCAAGCAGCAAATCATTGTTTCCAATAAACCACGTTTGTTTTTAGCCGCAGAGATATGAAAAAAATATCGAATTCGAGCCTCTGCTGATTTAAATCCTTCCAAATTTTTGGCTTGAATAAAAAACAAAAAGATACTTCAAAAATATGAACATAATATATATGTAATATACATTTCGAAATTAAGGGTTAAAAAAGAATGATTATTTATCAACATAACGAGTTTAAATTACCACAGTAATCTATTTTAAAACAGATTAGTACGCTACCTCACCTCCTTTGCCTCCGTTACCTACCTATTTTTGCAGTACCCATGTCTCAGGGCCCGACTTTATACTGATACGCCCTGATTAAAAGCAAACGCTGTGAACGCGCGGCCATACGGAGCGGATGTCCTCTCAATTGAAAAAAGTATGAGCAGCGCGATGGATTTCCATACAAGGCCTAAGATGTAGCGGACACCCGCTTCGTATGCCCGCGCGTCTATAACATTGCCCCTAAATTTGCTCCCCACCGAATGTGGGTTCAAAAAATGCCGACTTTTGGCAGTATGGATCTAGTTAGCCCTTTAAAAGAGACTAATATTCCCATACTCCATGGTCAAGAATAAAGGTGCAGTTCCGAGCCAAGCGACACTGACGCCACTAACGCCGCGTTAGCGTCGCCGCGACAGAGCGATAGTACAATGTACTATATGACGGCCTGTATGAACACGGCGATGCTTGACGCCCGGCGTCACATTGTACTATCGCTCTGTAGGGGCGACACTAACGCGGCGTTAGTGGCGTCAGTGTCGCTTGGCTCGGAACTGCACCTTTAATAAGGCGACTACACCCTATTGTGGAAAAGACGGCGGACCGACCGGAACTCTTTTTGAAAAAAAAAAACGAAATTGTACAATTAGTGATGTGCTGTGGGACTATTCCCGTTGATTAGTACGCTACCTCACCTCCTTTGCCTCCGTTACCTACCTATTTCCTATTTTTGCAGTACCCATGTCTCAGGGCCCGACTTTATACTGATACGCCCTGATTAAAAGCAAACGCTATGAACGCGCGGCCACACGGAGCGGATGTCCCCTCAATTGAAAAAAGTATGAGCAGCGCGATGGATTTCCATACAAGGCCTAAGATGTAGCGGACACCCGCTTCGTATGCCCGCGCGTCTATAACATTGCGCCTAAATTTGCTCCCCACCGAATGTGGGTTCAAAAAATGCCGACTTTTGGCAGTACGGATCTAGTTAGCCCTTTAAAAGAGACTAATATTCCCATACTCCATGGTCAAGAATAAAGGTGCAGTTCCGAGCCAAGCGACACTGACGCCACTAACGCCGCGTTAGCGTCGCCGCGACAGAGCGATAGTACAATGTACTATATGACGGCCTGTATGAACACGGCGATGCTTGACGCCCGGCGTCACATTGTACTATCGCTCTGTAGGGGCGACACTAACGCGGCGTTAGTGGCGTCAGTGTCGCTTGGCTCGGAACTGCACCTTTAATAAGGCGACTACACCCTATTGTGGAAAAGACGGCGGACCGACCGGAACTCTTTTTGAAAAAACAACAAATTTGTACAATTAGTGATGTGCTGTGGGACTATTCCCGTTGGGAAATATTCCCAGTAAAATCCTATTAATCAATCGTATATTTTATAAGGGTGGGGAACATCAAGGCTGATATGATGATTCTAACTTTTTATCTAAATAGAGCACTAGTATAAATATTGTTAATTTTGATTAGTACAACTGATTTTAATAATAATATTGTGTTTTAATTAACCACAGGGATAATAGCTGGCATCAGATTCAAACACAGACGTAACCCGAGAACCTGTATACAGGGTGTATCAGATACCCCCTAACAATAATCCACTGGGGGTGTATAACCATAGCTATAGAAGCTAAAAAAAATATTTTGAAAAAAATTGGAGTAATTTTTTTTTTATATTTTCTATAGGAATGATTATAGTTAATACTACCACCATTCCTATTGAAAATATATTAAAAAAAAATTGCTCCAATATTTTCAAAATATTTTTTTTAGCTTCTATAGCTATGGATATATACCCCAGTGGATTATTGTTAGGGGGTATCTGATACACCCTGTATATATATATGAAATGTTGACGGCAGTCGTTATCCCTGCTGTTAATAATTAGGCTAGGGGATCAAAAAATGGGCGATTATTACTTAAATTTAGTATGCACATTTTGAATAAATTTACGACGGGAATAATCATAACAATACAGGAAAAACACAGAGGACAATGAGAATTTACCTTTAGAGAAACGTTTTATTAAATTTGGTTCATTAAATGCAAAAAAAAATGGTTGTGAAAATATTAGGTATAGGTATTTCCTTTTATCGGGAATGTTATCGGGAAGGTCACTAGGAATATTCCCGGAAACAGCACATCACTATGTACAACTTATGTACCGCCTATGGGCATCCTTATCCGCATAGGCGGGGTGAATTACTGTGTATGTATTTTATGTGTGTGTGTGTGTACTGTGTTTGTAAAGTGTACCTACTAGTATTGTTATTAATACCGAGTAACTGGAACAAGTTCAATGATTGCTATGCCTTGTAACTATGTTCCGGTTTCTGTGTTTATTATAAGACAAAGTTGATGACATATTTAAGTTGCAAGTATTCAATTAATCAATCGTACGTAGCATCCACTCCTTAATTCAGTCAAGACACCATCGAGAGGTGACATAGGTTCTCAAGTTAGGCATGACATTAATAGCGTTGGGTATAGGAGCCAGCAATTCGTCATATGAAATATATAAAGGTAAATCAGTGGTTGATACTTCATAAGCAAAATAGTGTTCGTCAAAATTTACAGTATTCAATGTCAAACATGAAAATAAAATAATATTATTGCTATCCACATAAATTGTATCAATAACAGCAAACGAAGGTAAAAAAGTTGCTTCTGACAAACCTACAGTAACAACATTTGATTGTTTGATTTGGACTCCATTTATTTTTACCCAAGGAACAGAAAAAGCTACAAATCTATCGTCCGGCAAGTTAAATTTACATTTTAGATCTAAAAGATGGCAAACATTTTTTTTTTTACCGTGCTCGAAATCAGTGCTTGGTTCTTTCATAATGAAAAGTTCGTTTAGCTGAAGCTGATTTTTAATTGCTATTGTTTTGCATATATTGACTCTACTTGAAGAAGCGCGAGCAATTTTTTTTGAAACACTGTGCTTGGCCTCGAATCTCATAGTCCAAACATGAGCTATTGGTCCAAATTTTTTTAACATAGTTGGGTAATGTATAAGAAAATGGAATTTAGGCTTTAAGGGCTGCTTGCTTAAATTAGTGTACATCTGATTAAGTTCAGTTATTAATCCAGCCAATTGCTCACACGTATCACTGAACACCCTGTGTGACAATAATCTTTCTAATATGGTCCTCAACAAAATGTACAATTTCCAGACTTCATTTTCTCTAGGTATATAATATCCCACAAGGAGTCCAAAATATCGAACAAAGTTAAGAGTTTCTGATGCCGACATTCTCAATTTTAAAGTAGATCCCTCAAAACTTAGTGCAGTAGTAGGCTTGGACCCGAGATCTGGACCAAAATCGAAAGCTGCAATACGCTGTTTAATAGTATTTAAATGAATTATTTTCATCTCTTTCACAAAGTATGAAATAATAAAACTCATGACATATTTACAACAGCCCTCAAGCATATCGTGTAACAAATCGACAACAACATTATCGAACATATTAAAACCATCAAGAGCAATCCAAACGCATTTTTCTTTAATGCCAGTGTTATATGTACCTTCTATTTCTAACATTCTTTCATAATTGATTTCATTTCTCATTAACGTATTGTCTTCGGTAGTCATGTTTTTAATTTGTTCCCGACTCGCGATACAGATTCTACATGGGTGGTTAGCGGTAAAACATTCAACAAAACCCAGCACTGAATTCAGACCCAAATTATCACCACTCATAGCACCCACATGAAATTTGATAGTGCCTTTGAAGATACCTGTACTAACTGTTACTCCAGATTTAAATAAGTAATTCAATTCTTTAATTACGTTGTGAAATATAATTTTGTTCCCAAAACTTGCTCTATCTGAAGAATGAAACAATGCTAGTACAAAAATATGTTTTAATCTAGAGAATAATTTTGGAGGCAAACATGGACAAGATACATAAACACCTCCAAGCTTGTGGATACCGGCATGGCTCCCTAGAGGATTACCAACTTCAAAATCATCAAAGTACAGCAGAAGTGGTAATAACAATTCGTTAGATTCGTTTGTGGTATTTTGTCGTTTTATATCCAGCCATACAGAACCTTGAACGAAGTTACAAACGCCACTTGACGTGGGGCTTGATAAAGTATTAATATAGTCTAAAGTGTCTTTAAGAACACCTGGCACAGAAAAAAAATGTTGCAAAACTTTTCTTAACGGTATAACCTGCATGGTACAATCGGTAGGTATGTAAGTAAGACCTCCTATACGTGCACGTTTCTGTTCCATGTGTTGACCTACAACAACCTCTAATGGAGCAATATATGTCCCTAGCTTAGCAAAGTACTGTAACCGTTTGTGCTCAGTATCAAAATCTGTAAGTAAGTTTTTCAACATAGATAATGTTTCATTAATCTCAGTAGTTACACTGGCATTGATTGGTATTTGGTTTAATATTGGTAACAGCCGCGACCGCAAAGCATTCTCCATTGAATCAATCAAAAAATCTTTCAAAGCTTGCATGACCAATTGCACATTCGAACGAGGGATCATGGGGTTACCATACAAAGAAGATACAAATAAAGCAGTCTGATGAATTAAATCTGTTTGGTTAGGGGTGGGTTGGGTTATTTTAGTGTTGTCAGATTTTTCTATTAATTGCACATTTTCAATATTATGTGAAGTGGATGCTACGCACGATTGACTATCTATCTGTGACTGATCAGGATGACACTTATGTAAATGTTTTCTCAGAGATGCTATGCCACAAAAATTTCTAGAGCAATTATCTTCCCCACAACTAAAAGATGTTATATCTCTTGATTCATAACAAAGTGAGCGGAGGTGATTTGCCAGATTATTAACATTATCGAATTTAAGCTTGCATTGGGCACATGTATACATTTTTGACTAAATTAGGAACAAAGTGGTTACAATCCTATTTTTTACCTGACAATCCCAAGTCAACAAACAGGCTATTAACAGTTGTTAATTCTTTGTCATGTCTTGTATGTAATTTGTAAAATCCCTTTTGAATAACCATCCAAATGACAAAAGATTCTTCTTGGTATTGAGCACCTGTGGCATGAATAATTTTGAAACAAGCATCTACGGCATTTAATAATTTGTCAAATTTGTAATAAGTGTCTCCTGCCACAACGTAACAATGCGAAATTTCGGATATAGTACGACCGACGAACACTACAAACGGTTGTAGAGTCTTGCCATACTTTTCGAGCTTAGATATACGGCTAGCAATAGTAGTTGTTAGTTCGGCGTCTGACCCAATCTGTGTAATAAACCCGTCTCTTACTTCACTCTTAGAAGGTCTCCACTGCGACTTTTTCTTGTCCTTCAAGGGCACACTAGACGTCAAATAAGGTAGAAGTAGTAGACAGCAGTTATTCAACGCATCAGATGACTCCGGTTCTGAAAAGACACATTTAAATAAATTACAATATCAGCAGCATCCAGCATTGAAATGAAATGAAAATACTTTATTTCGTTTAAATCTTACATAAAATTCTATAACTACAAGTTGTTATATAACAAAAATAACAAAAGCATTAGCAGCAAAGAGACAACAGTCTAACCCCATGAACAAAGGTAAAATAATGAACTAAATAGGTAAAGACTACTTTTACCCATTAATTTGCCTACATTTATGTATACTTAGTTTGTACGAATAGAAGTTCTTACCTGTTGTTGCAGCAGACACATAATTGTTAATATTCTGCTTGATGTCTTTATCTCTTATGTTTGTTCCTTTTTGTTTCGCTATAGCTCAAGCAAATAAGAATCCAATGTATGGGAAATCTGGCAAAATATATGGAGAACATTTATCTATTGGGATGGATACCTTATGGGATGAAGTCAAAATTTATCAACTCTCCCCCCTCCTCCGGGGGGCGCGTCCCCCCACCACGCCCCCCAAAGTGTCCCGAAACACGGTTTTTTGAAGTTTTTGAGAAAACTGTTCGCGATACAGAAAAAGTGTGTAGGAATGAAATAATGTACAATAAATTTACTATAAATCTACCATACACATGAAAGCGGTATCTCTTATGGTTTTCACGCAAGAAGACGCTGAAAATCATATTTTTTTGTTTTTTTACAAAAAAAATTAATAAAACTTCAGTTTTCTTAGAAAATACTCATTTTACAACTAAAAAATGTATGACTTAAATAAGCGATGGAATATTCCCTTTAAAAAGAGGTATAATTTATTTATATATTAGTTAAATTGACCATTTTATGATAGTTTAAATATTTAATTTGTCATGAACAATTTTTTTTACTTGAAGATTAGGTATGTTTAAAATGTTTTTTATATAGTTTAGAGTTAATTATAAACCACGCTAGTGTAATTTTGTTTATTTTTTTGTCAGTTATCCGCAAATAATAAGTATATTCATTCATTTCCAAAAAGGTACTAAGATGTTTATTTAATACAATCAACTATTTATTTAAGTATACACTTTTATTTAAGTAACTTTCATTGAAATTGAAGAGAGACATTGGAATAGACAATTGTTAACACTCTTATTATCTGGGGGCACGGTAGTGCCCCAGCTAAGATAGCCAAGTGAAGTGCAAGAAGGGCACTAGTTACCTTTTCTCGAACCGCTTTGTCGTTATTTTGTACCCTCATAACTTGGTTTTGGATAGTACGAGATAACTAAAATTCTCAGGATATGATGTGAATAGTGGACTTATTATAAGTGTAAAAGTTTCAATTGCATAGCTCTTATATTTTAAATTTTATAGATATCTAAAAAACTCTGATTTCGTCACTGACTCACTCACTTGCGGTCAACAAATTTACGTCCTAGAAAGTTGAAATTCATAACTATAAGAACTATTGTAATGATAATTACAATTATAATCACACAAACGAATAACTCACGTATAATAGTCGAGTGATGCTCGACATATTTCAGACTAGTTCGTAGTCCTTATTCCTGGACCGCTTGCAAATCACATATTACAAATAAAGTAAATAAAGTATTATTATTATTATTATTTGTTGTCACATATTATTGATTGAGTCTCACGGTAATTTCATGTTTAAAAAACTATTGTAATTAACAGGTAAGTAATGAACAGTGAATTTTACCTTACGCCTATGTGACGGTAGCAAAACGGCCAACGACATTATTTTTACTAAATTGTAGACTTCACAAACTCTTAAACACTTGTAGAGTTAGAACGTAAAAAGTTTGTAAGTTGTTGCTTATGACAAGTGCCTTCAGAAAACACCACATTTGCACGCGCTTAATTTCATCCACTAATTCAGTTTAAATTACTGAAAATTCTGAAATATGCAGTTTATTATTTTTAACAACTCCCTTTATCAATTTTCAGACCGCTGGCATCAAAATTTGCGAAGTTTCGTACAAAATATCCATTCGCTAGTTTGTTTGACCGATTGAAGGAAGAGTTAAAGTTTCAAATTTTAGATTTTTGCTGTTGATTGTATACTAATCTAGCTTACAAACCAAATTTGAGCGTTCTAGGAATTTAATATGATGATCACTAGTGACGACTACTAGTTTTTTAGATATCAATAAAATTTAAAATATAAGAGCTATGCAATTGAAACTTTACACTTATAATAAGTCCACTATTCACATCATATCCCGAGAATTTTAGTTATCTCGTACAATCCAAAACCAAGTTATGAGGGTACAAAATAACGACAAAGCGGTTCGAGAAAAGGTAACTAGTGCCCTTCTGGCGCTTCACTTGGCTATCTTAGCTGGGGCACTACCGTGCCCCCAGATAATAAGAGTGTTAACAATTGTCTATTCCAATGTCTCTCTTCAATTTCAATGTAAGTTACTTAAATAAAAGTGTATACTTAAATAAATAGTTGATTGTATTAAATAAACATCTTAGTACCTTTTTGGAAATGAATGAATATACTTATTATTTGCGGATAACTGACAAAAAAATAAACAAAATTACACTAGCGTGGTTTATAATTAACTCTAAACTATATAAAAAACATTTTAAACATACCTAATCTTCAAGTAAAAAAAATTGTTCATGACAAATTAAATATTTAAACTATCATAAAATGGTCAATTTAACTAATATATAAATAAATTATACCTCTTTTTAAAGGGAATATTCCATTGCTTATTTAAGTCATACATTTTTTAGTTGTAAAATTAGTATTTTCTGAGAAAACTGAAGTTTTATTATTTTTTTTTGTAAAAAAACAAAAAAATATGATTTTTAGCGTCTTCTTGCGTGAAAACCATAAGAGATACCGCTTTCATGTGTATGGTAGATTTATAGTAAATTTATTGTATATTATTTCATTCCTACACACTTTTTCTGTATCGCGAACAGTTTTCTCAAAAAGTTCAAAAAACCGCGTTTCGGGACAATTCGTGGGGCCTGGGGGGGGGGACGCGCACCCCGGAGGAGGGGGGAGAGTTGATAAATTTTGACTTCACCCCATAAGGTATCCATCCCAATAGATAAATGTTCTCCATATATTTTGCCACGTTTTGAGCTATTTTTACTGAATTACTAGATCTATAACATTTTTACGCAGGTTTACTATGTTTGTGTATAGACCATCAACTTTGTCTTTATGTAATACTTCAAAATCCTTCAAGAGCAAAAGATATCCTGTAGGACGTTTGAGAACTGGATATTCTTCGAAATATTCTTGTAGTGTGCCAGGTTTCTCGTAATTACATCGCAATCTGTATTTAGCTGTAGCTAACCAATTTTCTTCAACCAAGTGCCAAGGCTCAAGGGAATTTTTAAGCCAAGTTATTTTATCAGCTGTATCTTGTTCTAAATCTATGTCTTCATCACCTAAGCTTTCTAAGAATTGTGATGAGGCTGATGTGGATGATGATTTGGATGATGATCGAGCTCGGGGGGAGGCTGGTATTATACCTTTCTCCCGTAACTGTCTTCTTCTATTGTAGACAAATCTCAGTAACTTGCCAGAGGCGTTGCGAGCAGTGGCTCGAACGTGAGCAGCTACGTATGGAGTATAATACAGGGCAGCTGATTCAAGTGGAAATAACTCTTGTATTTGCAAGGACCATTCTAGCAACTCTTTGTTAGTGAACTGTCTGTTTTGATCGCTTTCAAACAGGGGCTGAATTAGTAATTTAACTAATAAGTTTCTCTGTGTCTCATTTAATCTTCCCGAAGGCCGTCCCAGAGACAAAATGGATTTTCCATCAAGAGTGGATTTTAATGTCTTCAACACCTGAAATAAGTAATTCTATTTAAGTATCTAACTAATATTATAAATGCGAAAGTATGGATGGATGGATGGATAGATGGATGGATGGATGGATGGATGGATGGATGGATGGATGTTTTTTGTTACTCAATCACGCCAGAACGGCCCAACGGATCTGGATGAAATTCGGCACATAGATAGAGAAAAGTCTGGAATAGCACATAGGCTACTTTTTATCCCGGAAAATTGCGTAGCTCCCGCGGGATAGCGATAAACAAATTCTTTGCAGACGAAGTCGCTGGCAACAGCTAGTAAGGATATAATTCCTGGGTTCATTAGTTTTTAATCTTGTACATATGGGAGGCCTATGTCCAGCAGTGGACGTCTTTCGGATGACAATGATGATGATGATGATGATAAGGATAAGAACAAGTAAAATTGAATGCTTTAAAAAGAAGAAAATAAACCAAACCCGTTTATCAGATTAGGTACAGTCACTATACTTTACACTACAATTTTTATTACATTTATAATTGATTAAGATACTCAAAAAACACTTACATATCCAGACAGCTCCAAATCACGGCTATCATTAATTTGCAAATTCGATGAGGCCTCAGGGCAAGCTCCTTCTGGAGGCAGACTCGGTGTTGAAGCATTCGGCAGGTGCTGTCTTAGTGGAGACCGGTTACGCTCACTTGTAGAGGGAATAGATATAGGGCTATTCCCTAAAAATTTGTCCCAATCATCGCTCAATGAGTCCAAATCACTTGATGCCACTGATAATGTTGGCAACTGAATGGAATAAAAAGTATATTATTTTATTGTATCTACTTTAAAAATCAGTGCTATATACACGCACACGCACACGCGCGCGCGCGCTAGCAGTCCCAATGGTGCTGTGGTTGTCTATGGGCGGCGGTGATCACTTACCATCAGGTGCACCGCATGCCCGTTTGTCGGTATTAAAAATACACACACACACACACACACACACACCCACGCACACACCCACGCACACACCCACACCCACACACCCACACCCACACACACCCACGCACACACCCACACCCACACACACACCCACCCACCCACCCACCCACCCACCCACCCACCCACACGCACGCACGCACGCACGCACGCACGCACGCACGCACGCACGCACGCACGCACGCACGCACGCACGCACGCACGCACGCACACACTTATTTTTATGTGAATGGGACGGCAAACGAGCAAGTGGGTCACCTGATGGTAAGCGATCACATCTGCCCATAGACACCCACAACCCCGGAGGGATTGCAGATGCGTTGCCAACCTAGAGGACTTAGATGAAATGCCTCTTGTGCCCGTAATTTCCCCGGCTGTCTTACTCTCCACACCGGAACACAGCAGTGCAAGCACTGCTGCTTAGCGGCAGGATTAGCAAGTAAGATGGTGGTAACGATCCGGACGGACCTTGCACAAGGCCCTACCACCCGCATAATTAAATTAATGATTACATCTAAACTTTACCAACAATAGAATAATCCTGTCTGATCCCAGTGAGTACATATAATTAAGCAAAATTTTAGATTTTTAATGCCCCTTGGAGCAGTGGAAAAATAAAACTACTCACAACAAACACAATCGAAAGATAGTCATTAAAAAGGTGTTTCCATACAATTGACGCCATTGCCGGGGAATCAAAACCTTCCCGCAGTACTACAAACTTGAAATTTTGTATGGAGGTAGCTCTTATAACACAACCAATAAGAAAATCATAATTTTTTGTGTCTATCTGTCTTATACCAGTAACCTATCTACAATGATCCCACACTGTATACATTTTGCTTAGAAGCAGGTCTCTGCTAACACTGGCTATTGAATTGATTGATACCTAAAAAAAATTACGGAACCCTCAGTGCGCGAGTCCGACTCGCGCTTGGCCGGTTTTCCTAAACAAAATGTATGCAGTGTCATTTAGATTGGTTACTGACATAGACAGATATAACATCCATGCCAAATTACAGCTTTTTAATAGCAAGTCTCCTGAGCTAAGCTGCAGACAGACAGACAGACAGACAGACAGACATGGCAAAACTGTAAATGTTCTTTGTCGACTATGGAACTCTAAAAAAGGCAGTACTTACATTTGGTGTGGCATCCGGTGGTATTTCTGGTGTATTAAGGTGATTCACTTCCTTTTTCCAATTAGCTAGATTTATTTTAAATCTAGCTCGGTCTCCAGGTATGGGTATAAGCTGACTTATTTCATCATCTGCCAGCAATCGCAAAGTCCCAGCATCAACTTTGCCCTCTGAAAAAAAAAACAATTAGTTTGTTGAAATTACAATTATAATCGTTTTATATTTTTTCATTTCATCAAATATTCATTAGTTAGCTGGAATGATTACAATGAGTATTTTCAAATCATCGATTTTTTATTTCTACGAATATTATTTAATAGGTATTGTTTATTATTTCATACTTTTTTCGGCCACTTTTTACATCGGTTGGTCATAAAAAAAAAATAACCTTTACCTAACCGACTCGATATTTAGTTATTCTGTCTCATGAATAGTTGATGAAATGTATTGTTAAGCAAATAATAATCCTTATACAGTAGGCGGCAAATAAGTAAAACGTGGAGGGGATAAGCGCAGCACGAAAATCGGGTCGCTTGTCGGATCGCGTCGCTTGTCGTTGGCGTCCAGCTCGTGACCTAAGTTTGTAAAGGCAAACTTACCACAAAAAGCTCGAACATATTCGACGAGACCACAATTGGTTAACAAGTCACAGTTAGCTGATCCATCACCTTTGGTAAGAGAAATTTATACACTTCAGGTACCTACTTACTTCACTACCCATTTGCTTCGAGTTGGCATTCGTAAATAGTTTGCGCGAGAGACACTTCCAAAGTGGTAAAATGTCCCCCCCCCCCGTAACTTCTAAAATAAGAGAATGATAAATTTAAAAAACTATATGATGCAAACTTCCACCGAAAATTAGTTTGGAACGAGATGTAGTAGGTAAGTAGTTTTTGGTCAGCACGAAAGGGAAATTACGAATGGCACGGGCAAATATTTAACAATAACAAACTCGAAGCAAACATGTAGGTAAATGTATTAGTAGATTAGTATACGTGCCGGCACGTAAGTCTAACGATGACGAGTCACGTGGAGGGGAACTGCGCACCCACGAATACCGTGTTTTACTTCTGCACATACAGTCATCGCTAGACTTACGTGCCGGCACTTATATTGATATTGATAATACTAATATTACTTATTTATCACTACGTACTTATTTTATTTTCGGTTTAGGTTATGGCTATCCATTTTGTACAATATCAGGCAATACGAATAATAGGTACGATGCGTGGTCCATTTAAGTAGATTGCAAGTATTTTGCAATGCCGCTGCAAGTTTTTGCAAGTTTTCATGCCCGCCATGAATGAATTGGATATTTTACATTGGTCGATGCGCCGCCAGTTATTACAATTTTCTTAATTAATTATCTTATGGGTATCACGCATAATACATAAATTGAATGATATATCAATCAAAGAACAGTCAGTAATCGCAGAGGAGATGACCGACGCTTAGGTACCTATTTTGATATTTTACCAAACGGACGCCACGTTAGTCGAGTAAGACAAGACACACACATTATTTCTTTAGATAGGCAACATACTTACTTGAAAACGCTCACGCTCTGTAGACTACAACACAACACACTTTAGTTAGAAATTTGATCGAATAATCGTGCGATGCGACTACGCAGTTGGACTCGCTTATGAAAAATAAATGGCGGCGGCCGCGAGCAGCGGCAGAGCGGTGAGCGCGTGCCGAGCGGAGCGGGGGGGGGGGGGGGGGGGTGGGGGGGTGAGACGGGATACGGAATTACAGGTAACTTTAGTAAAATTTGTTAAAGTAAGTAATTTCTGCAAAACATTACGTAAACTAGTAAAAGGCTTAATAATTTCTAAAAATAACTTTACTATTGCAAAACGTTTTGTATTGAGAACAATAATTTTACTGAAAATTAAAAATAAGGTAAAGTGATTTGATTTACCGCCGGACCGCACCCATAGGTAGTAAAAGTATTGCGCGCATGCGCGCTCGGTTTGTCAACGTCGTAAATATTTTTCCAACTGATGTAGTTAGTTAGTGTAAAAGACGTTTATAAATACCGAAAGCGATAAAAGTATTTAATTTGATATGGATCGATTTGTTACTTAAAAATAAAGTTAGAAAAACAATACCTATCAAATTCTATTGTTTTTTGGTTCACTATTTTGGCGATAATGGCTTACAGGTGGCGGCAAATAAGTAAAACGTGGAGGGGATATGCGCAGTATGAAAATGATGTTGTTTTACATATTTGCCGCCACCTGTACCTACACATGAAATATAGATGTGCCTATGGCTGTCGCGGGCTTTTTTGTAGGACTATTTAATAAATAGTAAGTAATTTAAAGATAAACATTTCCATCATACATTATATAGGCACGTGTAGCTCTAACGGTTTTTGCAGCGCATGCCAGAATAGCACGCAGATGGCAGAATTTTTTCCTACTTACACTTACTTACTTACTTGTTATATTTTGAAAAATTCATTCAATCTATACTCTAAATACCTACATATAATAAAATTGTAACAGGTCGATGTCTGTACATTAGAGATATTAAAGAAAAAATAAATTGAGGGGCCTCTATTAGCGCTATAGAAGCCAAAAATAGAAATTTTTAGAATTATTATTATTCGCTGTCTGGACTGGATGTTTGTTCACGCGTCACTCAAAAACTACTGCACCACACACCAAATAATGACGGGCGACTTTGAATAATACTAATTCGATTAGTCGATTATTGTAATCATTCGACTTAGTCGACTAATTCGAAAATCATTCGAATATTAGTAGTACTCAAAATCCCCTCCTGGATCCTGGTCCAGTCGAGTTGACGTTGATATAAACTGACTAGCTAACAACTAACGCGAGCACCGCGCCGAGTCGACACGAAGATTCCCGATTCGGTCCGGGCCACTAGTTCTATGCTCCGAGCAGTCATCCAGTAGGGATGTGACATTCTACGTGAAAAATCGATTTTGACGTGACAACGTCTTATAAATTGGTTTGCCGGGTGACACTTCAAGAAACTGCGTTACGCTCCGCTCACGTTATGCGCTCACAATGAGAGCGAGTGAGAGGCACGCGGGCATGGTTAGCCCGCCTAAGAGCGAGAGAGACAGACATAAAAAGTGAAAGGCACGCGTCCCTTCCACTCGAGCACAGTTAGCCCGCCTAAGAGCGAGAGAGACAGAGCGAGAGAGAGAGAGTGAGAGAGATAGGCATACACACCGGTTCATGTCTTGCGCTTCTATTTCGCTTAGGCGCCTGCATACAAGTTTACACGTCCTTCTTCCTACTATACGAATGAATATTCACATTAAAATTATTTTACCACTCAAAGTCGTTGTCACGTAAAACTTTCGCCCGTATACCGACTTTACAGGCAACCAATTTTTTCGTTTATAAAAGTGGTTTTAATTATTTAAATGAAACCAACGTACACTTAAAAATCAAGCGCGACCCTAGCTTCATTCGTACTTCAAAATAAGCACTTAGAGGACTGATATCCTGGTACTTAAAGTCTCCCTACATCTGACGCCTGACGCGAGTTTAACATTTTTTAACTATCCCAAAAATTGCTCAGCGCTAAAGAAGTTTCTACTTCAAAAAAACTTTTATTTAATTAATCGATTATTTTTTTCGCATTAAAAATCGATTAATAAATAATCGATTTTTCTTAAACAAATAATCGATTTTTATATTAATCGATTTTTTCCTAATTTTTTAATGATGGTTTTATTAATTAAAACTGTTTCAAAAGCACAGAAGGGCTGCCATCGTAGACGCACAGATGGCGTTAATGCGTAATCATCTCCATGGAGATAGTATTCTTTGATAGTTCGCGGTCCGGGTTATAAAAGACCAGACTTAATGTCGGGGGTGGTAGATAAAAAATCGACTGCTTGATTTTTGATTATAAAAAAAAAATCGATTATTAATCGATTATTTGTAATAAAAAAATCGCGAATAAAAAACGATTTTTACATTTGAAAAAAAACGATTTTTAATCGATTATTTTTTCACATCCCTATCATCCAGCCGCGGATTAGTTACTAATATTAGTAGTCGTTAATCGATTATCGGCATTAGTATATTACTAATTTCAAATTTGAATTATGATATTAATAATGAATAATCATTCGAATCAACAAATTAGTCGAAGTCGCCCATCACCTAGCACCAAATTGATGCAGGGATGTTAGACCACTCAGAAATCCTTGTGCCGAGCTGGCTGAAAGCTGGTATTGAAAACGAAAAACTAGTACCCCTATGCTCCGCTGCGGCGCTGCTATAAACTGCCCTTAGAACGTGAGCGTTGGACGTTACCACCGCGCCACCTAGCATCTAGTAAGTCAATTGACGAAAAATCATTACTTTATCGAGACTGCTGCTATAATAAAGTTTTATATCATACAGGAAATCTGATTGAAATATTAATAATCTTGGTATTTTTGCATACAAGGACCGTGTAGTCTTGGTACATGGTACGTGACACTAAAAACTGGTATGTTTACCAACAAGTTGGTACGTCTGACATGCCTGAATTGATGCGGTTTTCTTTGTTGTATTGCTGGAGGTCTAACTTAATCTCCCATGTATCGTTTTTTTCGATATTTGAGCTAGAAGCCAAGATATAAAAGACAAAGTGGAAGTCTACAAAAAAACATTTTTGATTCATTGTTTAAATAAATGGGATACCACTTTACACTTAACTTTATTTTAATTCATAAATATCAGCATGCAACATTAACCTTCATTCTTCTTGTAAAAACGGATAAAAAAAAATGTTTTGACAGTCCAAGTAAGTCAATGTGCGAACAAAACGCATCCGAAATATTTTTTTTATACAATCAACCCTTGTTGGATAGGTAAAGGAATTATTGTCCATTCAGCCATATGAAAGGTTTAATGCCGGTTCACTGTTTTTAAACATACCTATAATATACCTATAATATATATATATTATAATAATATATATATATATAATATAATATATATATATACCTATAATATATATATATTATAGGTATATTATAGGTATGTTTAAAAACAGTGAACCGGCATTACAACCTTTCATATGGCTGAATGGACAATAATTCCTTTACCTATCCAACAAGGGGTGAATTGTAAGTGATGAAGTCTACAATAACATGGAATTAACTCCGCCCGATATTTTAAGTAAGGCGCAAATCGCGCAAAATAGTCTTTTACCATCAAAATCTCGGGAAAGGTATATACCTTATATATATATTCTTCAACTTTGTTTTATTAATTGCCTATTTTCTCACATATGTAATGAAAAACGTCGTATGATACACGGTTGGCAAGGTTACCAACCTTGTATCACAAATAACTATTAATTGAACTAACAATTCGATTTCTGTTGTAGCAAAAACATGCTTGGATTTAAAAAAAAAATAGTAAAAATAAATAAAGTATATTGTTGAAATTAATAACATTGACTGGTTTACTTGAATTAACAATTCGATTTCTGTTTTAGCAAAACATGCTTGTATTTAAAACAAAAAAAATAGTAAGAACAAATAAAGTATATTGTTGAAATTAATAACACTGGTTTACTTGAATTAACAAATCGACTTCTGTTGCAGCAAAATATGCTTGTATTAAAAAACAAAAAAATTACTAAGAATTAATAAAATATGTTGTGGTGATAAATAAAATTGGTTTAATTGAATTAACAAATCTATTTTTGTTGCAGCAAAACATGCTTGTATTTAAAACAAAAACTTTACTAAGAATAAATGAAGTATATTGTTGAAATCAATAAATTTGGTTTACTTGAATTTACAAATCTATTTTTGTTGCAGCAAAACATGCTTGTTTTTATAACAAAATGTTTACTAAGAATAAATGAAGTATATTGTTGAAATCAATAAATTTGGTTTACTTGAATTCACAAATCTATTTTTGTTGCAGCAAAACATGCTTGTATTTTTAAACAAAAACTTTACTAAGAATAAATGAAGTATATTGTTGAAATCAATAAATTTGGTTTACTTGAATTTACAAATCTATTTTTGTTGCAGCAAAACATGCTTGTTTTTATAACAAAATGTTTACTAAGAATAAATGAAGTATATTGTTGAAATCAATAAATTTGGTTTACTTGAATTTACAAATCTATTTTTGTTGCAGCAAAACATGCTTGTATTTTTAAACAAAAACTTTACTAAGAATAAATGAAGTATATTGTTGAAATCAATAAATTTGGTTTACTTGAATTAACAAATCTATTTTTGTTGCAGCAAAACATGCTTGTATTTAAAACAAAAACTTTACTAAGAATAAATGAAGTATATTGTTGAAATCAATAAATTTGGTTTACTTGAATTAACAAATCTATTTTTGTTGCAGCAAAACATGCTTGTATTTAAAACAAAAACTTTACTAAGAATAAATGAAGTATATTGTTGAAATCAATAAATTTGGTTTACTTGAATTAACAAATCTATTTTTGTTGCAGCAAAACATGCTTGTATTTAAAACAAAAACTTTACTAAGAATAAATGAAGTATATTGTTGAAATCAATAAATTTGGTTTACTTGAATTTACAAATCTATTTTTGTTGCAGCAAAACATGCTTGTATTTTAAACAAAAAGGTTACTAAAAATTAATAAAAAGTCCACTGGGAATAATTAAAATATTGTTCTTGAAATTAATAAAATGTATTTAATTGAATTTACAAACCCATACCTGTTATAGCAAAGTTTTTTGAAAGCCTTTGTAGCAATAACTAAGCAATCGCAAAATTGATTAAAGTTATGTAATTGTATCATTTACTAAAACTGTTTACTCGATATTACAATTCTGTCTAGTAAAACGCATTTTTAATTTACTAAAGTATTGTAAAATTCACAATGTTTTCATGCAAATTACAAAATATTGTATTTACGCATTTGAGTAAAGCAAGTTGGTAGGGATTACAAATAGGAAAAACAAGGGTGGTGTAAAACGTAGCTTTTGCCAGTAAAAATAAATGAACTTCAGTATTAATTATTAAAACTTAGTAATTCGAACAGTAACAAAACGACTTTGTAAGATCTGGTATGTTTTTTTTCTCCGTGAATCATACTTGTTCATAATTTGAATTGCTGATACAGTACACATTACAACATTTAATTTAATTTTCTATACTTCTAATGTACGAGTTTACATTTTACCTTAAAGGCTAACGACTACATACACGTTGACAGCAAAATTACGAAGGTGTACAGTCGGCTATTGTTACAAGTACAGCTATAATTATTGCCTAACGTGCGGGTGCTCGCAATCGCATTAGCCATCTCTTTCTACCCAGACTGACATCAGACATCACAATCGGTGGGATGTGTCTTAGAATTAATCTATACTCATAATAAAATAACATTTGTGAGTTTGTGAGATTGTAGGGGTAATCTCTAGATCTGCCGGTTTTGGAAATTCTTTTAACAATAAAAGCTCCAATAGTTAAAGAGTGTCGTAGGCTACATTTATTTCTGCGCGGACGAAGTCGCGGGCAACAGCTAATAGTCTGAAATATTTCAGCACATGGTGGTTTTAGTTTTAAAATTAAGTCACCGCTTTGCCGCCGCACACTTTGAACGTCTAGGTCCAAAATTAAAAAAAAAATTCAAAATTATTTCTTTTTAACAAATATTATTACAATTGGTGACGAATCCTCCTGTTAAGTTCGCACTTGTAGTAGGAGGAATTCGCTCTCTCATACAAGGCTGTGAAATGCTAAAAATAAACTCCCAACTATAAGTATAATAACACTAACTCAATATGGCTAGTTACTTAAACCCAATACATCATAAACCAAAACCAAACTTAAACGTAAACATTAGTAAACACGCAATTGTAACTTTTATTTTTAAAAATGTAATGAATATGCTGTGAACATAGTACTGGATACATTGAAAAATACATATTTCATTTAATTGTGGGTAGCTAACAATGACCACGTGGTACCATAATCTAGGTTCACAACAATAGTAAACAAAAAAAATATATAAAATAATGTGTTTGTGTTTTGTGTGTGGCTTCGCATGTGTTTGCATTCGCATGTGTGTGTATCAGTCATGTAGGGAAGTCTTTGATTACTCCTCAAGATATGTATATAAATAGTTAGTGCAAGATTAATTCTGTTTCCTCATAGTTTTTACCCTTTAACCATATCGAGATTTGTTTTTTACACTCACCATATGTTTTGTTATATATTCTGTTTGTTCTATTAATCTTATTATTATTATTCAAGACACTACATTTTCAAAGCAATTTTTATTTTTTATTAAACATTCAATTAAAATAAGTCTACCTAGTTTACCTGCGTGTTAGCAGCCTTATCACATCCAAACAAGCCATTGTAGTAGACATAAAACCTCACATTTGTCTTCCGTGCAACAGAACATTTACTGCGGTCAGCAGTTTCATATTTGAATATTACGTAGCATACCGTAAAGTTGAATCAAGACGAAGGGTTTAGTGACATTGAGTTCTTGCCATCGACACATTTTTTGTATCGCTCTTTTAGCTTGTTTTTTGTTTTTACAATAAACTAGATACCTAATCCTAGATACCTCGCATGGTCACGACCCTCAGTCATGAGGAAGCGACAGAGAAGAAGAGATACCTAATATCAGTTGACTGATTAACTGACTAAAATGACTGACTGACTCGTCAATACCGAGTGTTGCTATTATGATATGGACAATGAATAAGAACCGATTGCCTGATGTTACCACCGGATAGGAAATAAAAGGAATTCATACTATAATTTTAAAGTGACCATATCTCCATAACTTTGAAAGGCTCAATTTTGACATACTTACACTTATCATATGAACTAACTGAAGCGTACGAAATGTGGACTGTATGATAATTAATGCCTAATGGGTTTATGAGCAGGGAATCTAACTATAATGAGACAAACACCAACAAAACTAAACTCCTTCTTTTACTGCAAGACAAAAAAAAAACTGACAAGCCATAAAAAAGTATATAAAAACATAATCAATATAAATATGATAAAGAGTTCGCAACACTAACTTTGAGAAATATTTTTTTTATTATTTAGTTTTACGTGATTAAGTAATATGAGCTAATCAAAATGATGGGCAATGCTGAACCGTACCTTCTTAGCTACGACCGTTGTAAACCACCCATACCACATAAACCATAACGCAGCTCATTAACGTATTGTTAGTATCATTAAAATGTGTATTAGAACGATAAGCCGTATTGGCTTATCGTTCTAATACACATTTTAATGATACTTTAAAAGGGGCGTTACTATATCGTTCTATGGCATTTTATCGAATCCCATGTTTCATGGCTGGAGTTAATGTGTGTCAGCACGCACGAGGTGGTGATTAAAATTAATAAAATTAGTTTATATCGTGGTCAGGTGGGGTTTGAAATAGGCCACCGTGCTCGTTTGGGCTTGTTAAACAATTTTGGTTTTATGCGATTGAGTGTTCCAATGAAGTGTTTAAGCCTGCGCCGAGGTAATTGCGAAATAATTACGTTCGTTTGAATCCTTGCTTGTATCGTTAATACTAAATTTTTAATTCCGTTCCGTAGTAAATGTAAGATTTAACGATTCACTCTTATTATACTTAATAAATCCTTAGGCCGCTTGTTTATGTCTGATTTTTCCACGATCAACGGACAATATTTAATTTACAGATTCGCAGTGTTGTATGACTTATAATGGACATGTCTACTTATATACACCGGATACCAGGCGACAAAATCCATACAACACTGCGAGTTCGGCAAAAACAACGGACGTATACGAACTTGTCGTTGTCGTTCATTATGGTGTGCTAAGGGGGAGGCCTTTGTTCAACAGTGGACGTCTTCAGGCTGATGATGATGATTATACGAACTTAAGAGAAGAGTATCAGTTTTTGAATAATAAGAAAACTACATATTACGTTTAAAATGACAAACCACCAATGTGTTGCAGAATCACATACCTCGTATTAGAACTCTTAATTCCTCCCCACGACCGTTATAATTTTTAATAATAATTTGACAATCTTGGCTGACAGCTAGCAGGTTGAAGTTCTTTTTACACGATATGGAAGGCAAAAGAGCAAGTGTGTCACCTGATGGTAAGTTAGCACCAACACCTATGTACAACACTAGACAATTGCAGACCCGTTGCCAGCCTAGCGGACTAACATACAATACCTCACGTGTCAGTAATTTCACCAGCTGTCTTACTCTCCATGCAGGAAGAAGGTGGTAGCGATCCGGAGTTAAAGTTGAAACATTTTGAAATGAGCTTAACAATATTATCTTTTTTCACAATAACATTGTATTCATACAATGCTATGTGCTTTGTACTCGTTAGTGCTTAACAGTTCACAAAAAATACTTTAAGTAGATACCTACCATTCTCCTTTCACCTAACAACAAACACTCAACAGGTTTTCCTTCCCCGTTTACTTTCTGTCATTTATCAATTCCCATTTTGGACTCGAACTTTAAGACCCGAAATTCAGGCAAACGAATATCGGACAGAATCGATAAGTGATCACATAATATAGAGGTTGTTATTAAAACTCGCTCGACCTTTAATATGGCCCGCGCGTCCCACAGTAGTGATATCCTGAATATTTTATGTGGAGAGGTAAAGAGGCCGACAAAGAAATGTGAGAGAGATCGCACCCTAAGTAAACAGTGCTACTAGTGGATCGAATGTGAAAGGACGCTGGTTATTTTTATTGTATTCGCCTTAAAACAACGTCAGTCATTTAAACATTTCAATCAGTGCTTTTTAGTTTTGATAACGTCACGAAACCGGCCAAATGGGACTCGGGCTTGGATACAAATTCAATTATGGTGTTTATGAAGTTCGCAAACTGCACTAGGACCACGTGGGAACTGTAGCCAATCATTCTGAGAGAAAGCCTGTTCCAACAGTGGAACGTATAAATCCTACAGATATTGGTAAAGTATTAGTGGTTCAAACGATACAGACCCACGGGCAAACTGCAGAGCCTTAGTATTGAGGTTCTCTAGGCATCCTTTTATTGTTAGAAACTCTAAAAGCAATGGTAATTTTATATACTGGCGAATAGATGTTCAGATATATCTGGCCTTCACACCGCCTATATTAAATCTTGTTCACTGCATGAACTGACAAACGTAGTAATCTGGCAAAAAAGAGTAGATATTAAAAAGTGGCAATACCTACTGTAATGTCGTCCCTTTCTAATCTATAAGTATAAGAAAACGGGACGACACTATTTTATTGCCACTTTTTAATTTCTACTCTTTTTGCCAGACTGTATACGAACGATAGAAGGTGTAGGTACTTATAAGTACCTACACCTTCTATCGTTCGTTATTCATAAAAAAATTGTATTAAAAAAACATTTTTTTTTAAATTTCTAAAAAGGTTAACGAACCCAATTCAAATTAGGAAACTCTTATGGTAGGTACCATAGTCTTATAAAAATTTGAAATGGAAATTGCTGTGGCACTATCCAAACTCACTCCATCTCGAAAGCACTAACCGGAACCCGTCGTAGCCCAACCAAAAGGTAACACCGGCCCGACCGAGCGCCCGGACATTATTTATTTAATACACTCAAAGGCCTAGAAGCAGTCAGATAATTGTTCCACGAGTCCGCCTAAACATAGTAAATCCCTCAACTCAACAAGCTTTTAAAGGCAAAGGGTCCAAGGGACTGCCATTTTAGTTGGAAAGTTAGTAAGTATTTTAAATAACGCACTGTATATTTTATCAGTAATTTTGCTAGCAAACTTAAGCCCTATTGAAATAAAAGCCCAGCCAGTAAGTATGTTATGTCTTTTTTGAGTAGAAAGGATGAGAATGATATCTATGCTTAAATAAAAGTTTATAGAAGTAGAGCCTTGCCAAATGGAACTAACCAACGATAGAGGTTAGTCTCAATTTACTAGTTTATTTTACGATACTAGTTTTGATACCGAGCATTAAAAACACATTTACCGAGTTCCACCTCCGAGCTCCATAAACCGTCTAAAACTTACCACGAACTTTGCGAGACATTCACAAGAAAAATGACTAGTTAAATTAACCGGAGTTGCTGCATAACTTAAGTGATATCCCGCCATTATAAGTTTAATGCATTTCCCGTGTCCGTCCAGTGACGCTAACGGCTTAATCGTGCCGTGGTCGGACAGTTGGTTACGGGCGCATTAAATCTCAGTTAAAAAAGTCGTAACACTGACCGAGGAAAGTTTAACATTCTTAATCGCGGTATAATTATTGTTCGTATTAAAATTGATTATCTACGCAGGATTCTGTTATCATTAATACCATCTCCGTCTTAAATACATACGCCCCACTGTTAGAAGCCTATTCACATCACAGCTGCTTCGGAAAATGTTCTAAAGACGGAATCACGAGTTCTACAGCTCACAAAACCACTATGTAACTATTAAGTAATCTGTGCCACTACATAATATTATGGATTAAATACCCTCTAGTACATACTGACAAAAGTGATAATAGCCTAGTGGTTCGACCTACGGCTTCTCAAGCCTCTCAAGCAGAGGATCGGGGGTTCAAATCGCTCTGAGTTTTTCGGAATTGATGTGCGAAATCACATTTAAAATTTACCATGAGCTATTGGTGAACGAAAATATCGTGAGGAAACCTGCATACATCCGCGAAGCAATGCAATGATAAGTGTGAACTGTGAAGTTCCTAACCCGCACTGGGCGCGCGTGGGAACTATATCCCAAGCCCATTAATTCAAAGATTACAAATACAATTTAATAACTCTTTATTGAACACCACAATGTAATAATCAAAACAGAAAAAAAATACAGAAGTAATAAGGATTATTCAATTTTTTACATTCATCTTTAAATGGTACATCTTTCGTATATTTTTCTATTCCCACTGAGAGAGCTAAAAATGTAAAGAACTTAACACCTGCGAGTAACATGAATGTTAATAAGGCGTCCTCTTGGAATTATTCAATTAAAAGAAGTTTCATCATTTGCAAGCACTCCACTGCACCACTTTACTACTTTAGTGAATGGAGGTGCTCATTCGAGACTGCAGGAAAAATACGACGAGAAGCTAGTCACTGTTACAAGCCCTCTCATTCATTCTTATACTCCTCGCGGCGAATCTTGATCCCTATGATACTTTTAGTGACAGTTCATTTTATAAAACCTTGTAATGAGGTTCGGTCACGTTGAATCGTTTAGAGGCGAAACTTAAAGTCTAGCACGACATAATATAATGAAAATATAAGATTTGAATAAGAATATAATTAAATTATTAAGTATTTATCATATTCGATGGAAATAATTTCACCTAAACTTACATGTTGACGTACTGCAAAAGTTACTTCGTTAGGCTGGTATCGACTAAGGAGTGGGTATATCGATAAACATGACTAGGAATATCGGTAAACAGATGACGTTGACTGAACAGAATGGAAGGAAATTTGTTGTTCATATGTAATATTTAATGTTCTGGGCCTTAGCAAAAATAAAACAAACTCTTTATTATGATTAACTATACTAAATGTCAAAAGACATTGAACGCAAGTCATTATCTTATCTTTGCTAGAAAATAGAAAAAAACGAACCTGGTGCATCACTATTAGAAATGTCAGCGGAACTGTCATAGGGATCAAGTAAGATTCGCCGCGAGGAGTATAAAGGCACAGCCCAGCAGTGACTGAGGGTTAATTTATCAAAATAGTAAAATTGGAATTCAAGTAAGAACGGAACACTTTCACTCTACGAAGTAAACCTTTTTTGATATTCTTTTGTATTACCATAATTAGTTAAGTTATGTAAAATTTCCATTTATGATTTTTGCTGTAGTACTTTTAGACACTTCGTTTGCAAATCCTGCTCGCAAAAACGATGTTTTTACTACTATTTAAAACCAAATTCAATCACCCCTTTTAATAATGGCGCCAAAATATATTTATACCCACGTTATTAGGAAATAAATCCTGAAATAGCTCTAAACGCCTCAAAATTACTAATAAAAATGCAAGCTGACCTATTTATTGCAATAATGAAAGCATAAAGTAATTAGCCGTTGTTTAGAAATAACAAAAGGCGTTTTATGCCGTCATTAGGCAGTCGTAACTGTAACATAATTGTCGAGTTACGTGTGCTGTTGCAGGCTTACGGGACGACTGCTTTACGATCACCTACGATTGCTACGACAGCTACAGGCAAAGAGACTACTCCGAGGTTATAAATTCGAAGTCTGGTTCGTTCTGAGCTTTTGACACGAAAAACGCACCGAACGCGTTCGCGTAAACGTCTCAATTAGTATGGGATAATTGACAGCGCCGCTAGCGGAACGAAACGGCATCAAACAGTTCTCATAGTATTAGACAGAGGGGCAACTCCGAAATCCGATTTTCGAAGTTCGTATCACACCGTCCCTCTCACTCTCAAATTAATAACTATTAGTGAGAGCGGAACGGCACGAAACGAACTTCGAAAATCGGATTTCGGAGTATAAGGCCAGTTTAACGCAAACGTTATCGAAACGTATTTAGATATCGAAAACTTACACTAAGCGTACTGTTCCGCTCACACTAACGATCACTTATAGGAGAGTGAGCGGTATGATATAATTCGAATTTCGAACTTCTTAGTAGCCCCTCAGTATTGAGGAATCTGTGCCCTCCGTTACAGTCGAACCATTTAATTCCTGACCCACCGTAGAACATTCTCACAGTAAACGTCACATGATTTTCCTTGTCAATTCAATGTAACGACACTATGACATTTACTGTGAGAGGGTTCCACAGTGGGTCAGGAATCAATTTGGTCAATGGTACAAGGAGTGAAAAGTGTTAGTGGTACACTTAATTAATGTTAATTACGTTGGGTTAATTTTCCTAAAGCGATTATAAGGCCGAGAAATTTATTCGCTTTGTTTTTTATATAGAAATCACCGGTCAATCCCCTTTAACCCAGACTGACTGACAGACTGAGATTTTAACTTATAGGTACCTACTCTTTAATTTAAACGAGCTTGTGGGTTTTGAGATTTAATGATGTCGCCATAACAATGTGCTAATGTAAATAGGGGTTTTGGGGGTGAAAATTAAAATCAATCCAGCTAGGTCCCATCTATATAGTAAACCATTAAAAGATGCATACGAAGTTTTCCGCTGTGTGTCCGTCCCTACGCATGCTTAGATTTTTAAAACTATGCAACGGATGCGGTTTTTTTTTAATAGATAGAGTGATTCAAGAGGAAGGTTTATAATGTACGAAGTCGCGGGCAGAAGCTACTACCTACAGGGTGTATCAGACACCCCCTAACAGTAATACATTAATACTACCATTCCTATAGAAAAAAAAAATTACCTACTCCATTTTTTTACAAAATATTTTTTTTAGCTTCTATATAGCTATGGTTATATACCCCAGTGGATTATTGATAGGGGCTATCTGATACACCCTGTATACGATAAATGGTTAGGTAAAAAAAACTACGAAAATATAGGTATGTCATGTATTCTACTTACTAGTTCTGTTCTTACCCAGAAGATGATTTAAAATGCCGGGTTGTAGCAATACATAAACACAGTCCCAGGCAAGGAATGATCAATTAATTACAAGTCTGCATAATTAATTATTAGGTACGCCTAGCACTTTGCGCGGCGAGGTTCTATTAAACATGTGAGTTTAAAATAAACCTTAGCCATAACAACAAACGATACGCACGATATATCAACCGTTCTTGTTGACTTATGAATGAATCTTCCTAGCAACGGGTCTACTGTACTCCCTAGTTCGAAATTCAAAGTTCGTATTTTACCGTCCCTCTTTCTCTCCTATTGATGACTATTAGTGCGAGCAGATCAGCACGATACGAATTTCGATTTTCTAAATTCGGAGTATATTATAATGGCAGGGATGATTTTAAAATCCCCGCCGTCACGTCTAAACGTGCGTAAATGCAGATTCATTCCGTTTTACGTCGTATTTAATGCCCGGGCGCACATTAAACCTTTAAACGTTTCGAGTTGTAAACCGAGTCTATGACGAACGGAATGACTAAAGCAAACGGCCTATGACATGTTTGATACTGTTTAACTTTTGGCAGTAAAACGGTAGGTATATTTTACTTTCTCTGCCAATTAATATAGGAACCAAAAATGAAGACATATGTAGAAAAATAATAATAATTTATGTAGTGGAATAGTGTGATAAGGGAACGTGCTGGTGTGAAAGAAGATATAGTGACAAAGATAGAAAAAAGTATTCTTAGTTGAAAGTTTATAGAATTACGGACACTGATTCTAACAAACAAAACTCACGGCAATTTAAAGTTATCTACAGATTTCTAATACTAATAAAATAGTTCTGAGACGGGGATAAGGAAAAGGGTTCTATTTTTGCTATTTTTACTACGGAACCTTATCCAGCACCAGTACTTAATAGGTACAGATAAGATAAAATACTCAAAGCAACCGGGCGCTTGAGATTAATGACGTTATCATCAGTAGTTCAGTAGCTGATGTACGGAATAATTTTGCAGAATCAGAGCAAGATCTCGCCGGGATTAGCAGGGGCATGCATAAATAATCTGATGCATGCATCGGGTAAGTAAGCAGCATCTACAGACTTAAGCTGAGCTCCACTTATTTCCTCATTAACCAGCTGCGGATTAATATCAGATTTCCAACAAGCTTGTATAAAATGACTATCGAGCGTGGGAAAACGACACAAATTGCGAATATTAAGTACTAGGTGTTACGCGGTTGCTAATTGAGAAGGTGACGGTCAAGAACTAAGCTACAGGTAATGCTAAGGCAGATTGTTTTGAAGCGTTCGATGTATGGGTCTGGATAAATAACATTTATGAAGAGTCACATTTTCTAAGGGATATACACAAAGACAAAGAGATGTTCTCCATATTTCGACGCAGTTGCGTGCATAACGAACACGCATAAACTCCAAAACATGTAAATTGTCTAATGTTATTAAACGTGAATCATTTAAGACTATTAACATGAATGGTATCCGAGGTTTGGATTGGATTATGGATGTTACCGAAATAGTCGGAACAATAAATGTAAGTATCATATTCTGGTAAATCAATTACACTTGAACATAACCTTAACCTAGAGAGCTGAAATTTTGCTCAGAGGTTCCCTTTATTCTAGATGGGGAAGGTAAGACTACCTTCTAAATACGTTTTTTACTTGCTAAAACTATTCGTTGATGTTTCTAATCGCTTCATATAAGACGCAAAGCTATTTCTTGTTAGAAGCAATCTCAAGACTGAGCGCAGTGCTGTGTGGAAAGCACCCCTGCTTGCAGTTAACATGCTATTCGTGATGTGCTCAGTAGTGCAAGTAATTTATTCAAATACTCGTCTCTGTGACAACTTTACGTACCTTCTATATGTTAATGTTAACGTAGCAAACTACAACCTTGGGAAAACATTTGTTTGGAGTCAGAGGTATACCTGCTGAGTAAAATATTTTACTGTGGTTTGTATTGATGATCGTCTAGTCATAGTGGTTATGGAACTTGACTATAAAGCTCAAGGCCCAGGGTTTGATTCGCTGATGTACTTGTGGCCCTCAAGCAAGTTAATGAGCGATTTGGTAAATATCGTGCAAAACTATTGCCTGCGGGTGACATGTCTTGGAGATCCTTGAATGAGACCTATGTCTACGTAATAATAATATCTCATTGTACAGCGGAATAATTTTCATCAAACTGTCAATTTTATTTACTAGCAACCATCGAAAGCTATAAACTACGACGGTAGACTATTTTAATCTTGAAACAAAAGGGGTCACCACTAAATAAACTGGAGTGGAGACGTAAAACGTATCGTAAACATGTCCTCAGGTCCGTGCTATTTTCTTAGTTTACTACAAGATTAAATAGATAAAAGACCCGGTGTTCTCTAAGCTCCATATAAACAACCAGTTGCTTATTTTAACGTATGTCTTCTTTCACACGAAGACTACCGTACCGTACTGCTCAATAGATATTCCCAACTAGTTACTTGCACAGTGTAGTTCGATCATGGCGCCTTTTACATCCAACCTTATGTCTAACTAGCCCCCCGGCTTCGCTGTCGTGGGACACAAAAAAATAGGTTAATTACCGTTTACTGTCCCCTATCCCGTGGAAATGTGATTCTCAAGATATGTCTAGCAAATTTCAATTTTCTTGTGCGTGTATAACAAATTAAATCTCGATTTAAACAAATTTTAATAGTGTCTAAATGTAGAAAACTTTCATTGATACCAGATATTTGGACTAAAATATGGAGGCAAATGACACGAGTGGACAAATAAGATTAAATAAGACTAGCAGTAATCAGCCAAAATATGGAGGCAGATGATTCGAGTGGACAAATAAGATAAAATAGGACTGGCAGTAGTCAACCAAACATTTGCATCAATGTTTCCGTTTTACAGTCAAAACAATGGACTGCCGTATAATATGTTCAATGTCATGAGTGAACATGAAATATAGTAACTTTTAACTGCATATTCAATTATTTAATTTGTCAATTCAGTATAGTTGTCTTATTGGGTATTTGATCCGAGTTTTAACAGCTATCAAGAAACAGTGCTTGTACTGTTGTTTTGGTAGTATTAAAGATATTAATCTTGTCCAAAAGTTGGTAATGCATATTTGTTACATATGATGCTTGCGAACAGCAGTGTTCACTTACCATCGGATAACCTGCTTGCTAGTTTTCCTCTTTGTGCCATCAAAAAAGCTATATTTACCTTTGAAATTTTTCTTCGTTCTAAGCCCCAGTGGAGTGCAGAACTCCATTCAGTAAACCAGTAGATATTAATACCTAAACAGAATCACAGCGCTTGAAGCAGACAGCGCCACCACTACACATAGTAAACGCGAAATGCACAACACATGGTAGCCTTTCTAAGTTTTCTAGTTAAGTATTATTAGACCATCTAAATGTATCAAAGAACCATACCAAACAGTTTCTACAAGTCTTCGTGTTTCATTTATTTCTGTAGTAAGTACGTATTTAATTTACACGCGATAAGTACAATACCTACTAAATTAAAATCAAGACGCACATTGCGTGTTGATTAAAATTTCTATAATACAAATTGACATATAGGTACATAGTTAAGTGAAGTTCAGAACCAATCTCTACACCAAGTCCACAAACTAACCAAAAAAAATTGAGGTTGAAATTTTAAAAAGTTTAAGCTATTAACAGATTTCAATTTTTACGCCATTTGTACGTTATCCGAATTTTTGCATTACCGTCCAGTTAAATCATCATGAACTATCAAGACAGTCTAAAACTAAAACATCTGCGACACAGCGGAGTATGGCCGCGGGCCACGCTGAAATTAGCTGCACCGGGACGCAATTGGGTCCCGTGAAATGTTAAAGAAGAGCGTAACTATTTCCCGAGATTCGTACATGAAGATTGTTAGCTTAATTTGGTGAGGCTTACATAACTGTTGCAAGTTTTGAATGAGAGCATCAGTCATATTTTGGATGCTTAGATGGCAATCTTCAACAATCTGTTAACCGCTGACTATGTTATATCTAAGACTATATGTTTCAATATAATTTGTGAATGGGTTGCCTAAAAAATAATTATCATCAGGCGCATAACATATTTATTTTTAAATGTTTTACCGCCTTTCTTGCCAAACGAATTGATTTCCAATTGAAGGTAGGTATAAAGCAATAAAGATCCCTATCCTACTTATTATCAGATTTGAACGTGAACCAATCTCGTTAAATTCGTTTCTCATTTTCTTGAGAACCAGAAACAGTAGGGCTTAGCTAGTAAGTAGCTCGCTTGAGATGGTCTCGCTCGAGCCAAGTTAGTTTTTCGAAATTTATATCTTCAAGAAAATCTGAAAACACCTGAGAAGCAGTTCAATGGTGGGGTGAAGTTACTGTTACATATTGGACCCGTGTGAGAACTGTCCAAGCCCTCTCATTCTGAGAGGCCTGCGACATTGTACATAATGATCATATGCCAAAGCAATATTAAAAAATGTGCTGGTATCATACGAGTGTGTAATTTTCAGCGTTATTATAGCAAGTGTGCCCTTTCAGCAAAGCTGTTGCATAATACATGGTGGGAACCTGTTTTGTTCTCCGACCAATCCGCTCACTTATTTATTATGTAGTTTAATTCCAGCCCGCCAAGAAAGCATTCGACGAGAAACAACCTGTAAAATGTGATGGAACAGTTCACTTTCCGGGAAGGAAAAGATTTGAACACCTTGGGCTTACTCCCTGAGTGGCTTTCATCTATTACTGGCTGCTTTGGAGCTGAAGCTATGTAGTATTCTATTTCAAAATTAGGAACGGTTTTAAAGTCAACGATGCATGTCAAAAAAAAATAGAGCGATTCTCGTCAGAATTGCGGCATTATAAAGAAACTAACTTTTTCACTTATCGCTAAATATACCGCGGGAACAATGCGTTTTTCTGGGATAAAAACTATCTTATGTCCTTTCCAAGGACTGAAACTATCTCCATAGACAATTCCAACTAAATCGACTCAGCGGTTTAGACGTAAAGAGGTACCTAGTAAACAGACAGACACCATACGATTGAAATAAATCTGATGATCGCAATTCCTGAGTTTCACCACCCTCAAGCCGTTTACGGCGCGTTAGCGTATTTTGCGCAGCAGTGTAGTGGAACTATGTTCAAAAAACGTCGTCGGAGTAGAGAGGTCTTATTTTATACGTATAGATAGAGTATGGATTATTCCATTTACTACCTAGTCAGACAATGCATAAATAACAGCCATACATTTCTCGTAACTAGCCAACCCACATCTATGCTTTTCCAAAGAACTTGTGGGTCAAGTACGGTGCAGGTTCAATAGTAGCAATAACTCACAAGCGCATCGCATATATATTGTATGCAATTTGTCTGAACAATGAGGGATTTTTAGCTTGCAGCAAGAGGTAGACTGGCAAACTAAGCTTTTTGGTGTGTGGTGCAAATCCATTAACAAACAAGGATTTTGAGACGCGAGTTGTGATCGCATAAAATATCATCGAGCAATGGCTTCTATGACAGTGTCCGTAGAGAGAACAAAGTACATTACTGACAGCTAAAAAGGTGATAAAAATAAAAATTTCCATTAACAACTAAAGTTTCTTTTTTGAATCACGAAATTGCGAAGTGTGGTTGATATAGATTTTCACAAACTAGCGACTTTGTAATGTACCTATATTAATTATCTTTTCATTTAAATGTGCTCGTTTTAAAAGTGACTGCCGTTAAGATTGCGTTTTTAGGTTTAATAGTGTAAGGATTGTAACACGATTTTATATCTTAATAATAATCCTCGATTTAAGTAAACTGTGTATGTGTAGAACTAGTCGTGAAAACTCGAGTCTATATTTAACAAATCACCATTAACTTAGCTTTATTCCACCTCAAAACTTGGGTTCGATTGACGTCTTTAATTCTCCTATTGGTGGTATATTCCGTAACTCAACTGGCTCATAAAACTCATGCCTTACACCGTTTGCTTGGTGAGGAGCCTACACAGCCTCTGGCAGATAGCATCTACTATCGAGCTCTAATCGCCCATTGTGCAGCGATAACGATCAGGATATGCAGACCTGTCCCACAGATCACAGGCTACAGATTATCCAGTCTCAAAGACTTGCCCTCTGTGATTGCACGGGTGCCACTGACATCTCGGATTCATGCTCGGATTAATCAGGATTCTCCTCCGAGTCTGAGTCTTGAGGTGCCCTAAAACCAACGGAGTGAAGTAACTTCTAGTAGTGTGTGTGTGTGTGTTCTTCCTAATTGTTATTTTTCCTTTTTTTGTATTGTTTATTTTTAGTTTGTGCTGTTGTTGTCCTATGCGTCAAATAGACGTATTTTCTTTCTTTCTTTCTAGTGTTTTGAAATGTTATTCTCTGTCTGTCTGACTGTTACGCTTTCACGCCTAAACCGCTCAACCAGTCTTAATGAAATTTGGTACAGAGATAGTTTGAGTCCCAGAGAAGGACAAAGGATAGTTTTTATTCCGGAGAATCACATAGTTCCCGTGGGATAGCAATAAGTGAAATCTGCACAGACGGAGTCACGGGCAATAGCTAGTAGAAATAAAATAAGGTTCGAGCCCTGAAAGATGAACGACCGAAACAGAAATTCACTCAAAGGTAGTTTTCTAGTAAAAGATACTTAATAGATTTTCAATTAAAAGCCGTGGTAGCCTAGTGGTTTGACCTGTGGCCTCTCAAGCAGAGGGTCGCGGGTTCGAATCCCGGGCTTCGCACCTCAGAGTTTTTCGGAATTTATGTGCGATATCTCATTTGAAATTTACCATGAGCTTTTCGATGAAGGAAAACATCGTGAGGAAACCTGCACACAACTGCGAAGCAATTCAATGGTGTGTGTGAAGTTCCCAATCCGCACTGGGCCCGCGTGGGAACTATAGCCCAAGCCCTCTCATTCTGAGAGGAGGCCTGTGCCCAGCAGTGGGACGTATATAGGCTGGAGGAGAGATTTTCAATGTTAGCTAGAAGGTAGTACAATTTCTTAAAACTTTTTTATTTACGAAGTGTTTCTGCTAAAATTTATGGTGTCTATACTATTTGTTTCCCACACACAAGTCTATTTTATCATGATGGTCCAGCTTTCTAATGATGGTTCAAAATAGAGCGTCCATAATGATGCTATCTCTACTTATAAATGACCTTCTTGAAGATCAATCGATTTGCTGATGGCATTATCATAACGTAACAATAACAAACAGTGAGGTAACTCTGCCGTATAGGTAGAGCGACTACGTGGGGCTGGGCCTTTTTATCTATCCCTGCCGAAGTTTTCTTCTTCTGAACAAGGTTAACAAGAAAAACTCTTTTTAGAGATAATACTTACTACTGTTTGGGTATAAATTATTTTAATTAGGTACCTACATTTAAAAAAATCGTATTCAGTTTTTACACAAAATACGTACATTAACGGACTAGAAAGTAAGTAAACATTCATAAAAACTGTTTCACACAAAATAAGCGATTAAAACCGTGATTTCGATTAAATTGATTTCAGCTCGATTTTACCTGAACATCGTATACCTACCTAACAATTTTCATTCAACTTGGGACGTGTTTTGACACAGAAACGGTGTCATTTCCTGCGTCCCGTAATTACCTTGGTAAACGCCGATAAAACGTGATTTTACCCTATTTGGACATAAACTAAAAAGGCATTGCTTTATTTCCTCTAATCTGACTACGTTGGTATTTAGAGAGCAGTTTCATTGAAGCTAATATAATTTTGGACCGGAGGGGATACTAAAAATATTGCAGATGCGTTGCTGGTCTAGAGAGCTAAGCATCCCATCATGTGCCAGTAATTTCACCGGCTGTTTTACTGTCCTTGACAAAACACACACACCTATTGCACTGCTGCTTGGCGGTAGGATTAGCTAGCAATATTGTGGTAGCGATGCGAATGGACCTTGCACCAGTAGGCTTATTGTCTAACTCGCTCCCAATCGCCAACGTGTTCATTTTGACAGTACTTGTATGAATGTGACAGCTAGCTGATTCCGATGCCAATTGTCAGCCCATACCTACATGAACTGTCAAAATGAACACGATGGCGATTGCGAGCGAGTTAGACAATAAGCCTACAGGTTGTACCACTCAATTAAAAAAAAATAGAAACTGAATCGTCTCGCTACTGTAATACTATAACCTTATCAACTTAGGAGTATAACATCAGGTCAATGAACCGATGCACTACGAGTAAGTAAGTACCTAACATGCACACTTAACCACTGCACGGTGTCAATGTGACCCGTAACGATCGCCTCAGTGCAAGCTCAGTGCACTGCTTTTTAATCAAAGCCAGTCGATATCATTATCCTCCTTACATCGTGTGGCGGTCTTTGCCTTTGTAATAGAAAAAAAAAACATTCGAATTAAAAACTTTTCCTTCCGTTTTGTAATTCCATTGAAAGTAGATTAATTTTTGTTTGGAAAATAGTGCAATATATTTTCTACCGGTTACATCATAAAATGGACTTTCATTTATGTTTTTAATTTGTATCTTTTAATTATTTTTACATTTAATTTGTTTTACTTTTAGCACCTACTCAGTGCTTAAGACCAGTAGGCTTATTGTCTAACTCGCTCGCAATCGCCATCGTGTTCATTTTGACAGTTCTTGTATGAATGTGACAGCTAGCTGATTTCGATGCCAATTGTCAGCCCATACATAAACTGTCAAAATGAAAACGATGGCGATTGGCAGCGAGTTAGACAATAAGCCTACAGTACTGTAGTCAGGTTTCTTGCGGCGCATTTCGCATTGTCTTTCTGAAAGCGCTATAAGTATGTCTTTTTTATTATTATTTTACTTTATACCTATTTATTTTATTTATTATCACAATATACGGAGAGCGGGCGTTGATTACTAATTGGTAGAATTCTACACGTCACCACTTCGTTTCGCTTTTTAGAATAGTATCCCGATAGAGCTCAGTGTTTTAAGTTCTCATTATATTTAAATCTCACGTTCAAGCGTTTAGTTTCGGCAAAATTTTCAATCTTCATCCCTGCTATAGTGTTGGCTCATCAACCCTTTTTCACTTCGTACATAATTAATAACGATGCAACTCGGTAATGATAAAACACATGAACTCAGTTCCCACACAACGTTTATTTATTCAGGAGTTAGCGTGGTGACAGGCAAATTAACCAACACCCGGGGGAAATTATACCCTGATTGTAACGGATCCTAAAAAGTGGAATAAGTTGTACCGAACTACGGTGCACTGTAGTGTGGTTTAAATAATGCTGTGAACAGTGAAATTTAGGGAAAACAATGTAATACTTTTATTTTAGTTTCTTTTATTTCGCATAATTACCTCACTATTTTGTGAAAGCACCTAACGCCTGAATCTACGCAATGTTTAATGTTAAGTTAATGTTTTTAAATGTTAATCTTATATTTGAATAAAGGAGAATCCATGTAACCTTAGGACATCAATTGATGGGTCAACACATCAAGGAACCATGTTACACGTTAAAGAGGGCAGTGGCGCCATCTATTGAGGACAACATTATTTGCATGTTTTGATCTTTACGTGATCAAGTGATTTGACATAACTCGTCGTCTTTGTCGTCAGTTAGCAGTATACTCGGAGTTATTCCTTCGAGGCAGTAAACAATGACGAACATAGATTTCTTTGTATAAACTTTTCAATACAAAACTATGTATTATAAATATACTTAAGCGTAAATAAAAACTTATCTCCTTTCTACGCCCGCCCCCTTCTTCATTCATCTACGTATGTAGGTACCTAAGTAAAGTAAAAAAATACTTTAAATACTTAATTCAATTATTTAAAACTTTGTTCTACAGCAGAGCTGCGTTAATTTTACCTAGAGCAATATATTACACCCGGGTAAAACTACAAACTTTTCACAGATGAATTAATCAAGGGGTCATAAACGAAACGTGCGTTATAAAATATCGCTCAATCGAGCAAAAAACAAAAGGACCCCGAGGGCAGTTCATTGATTTATTGTTGGTAAAACTCAGAAGCATCTGTTGGGTAGTAAAAATGGTTTGTTAATTCGCAGTAAGTACGCTTACGGATAAGCGTTAACGCTAACGTGAGCGAAATTCTATCCCACTCTTACGTACGTACGTCGTACTATGTAGTCTACTATGTACCAAATATGTATAAGGGGATAGAAAACACTCGTGGATTTTAGTATTTACGCTAGTGTAGGCGTCCTTTCTAGGATCTCGGAGCAAACTGCTAAGGAATAACACAGCTGCAGCATTACTAAAGGCTATCTTAAATCAATACAGTGATTAATATCCATCATATTGAACAAAGAGTTACCAAATTACACCAACAGGCCCTCCTTGAACGAAATTACTTAGCACTGTTCAAACAGTCTGATTTATTTGACAGACAGCCAACGGTTTTATGCTTACAAACCCATTAACTAGATACTTAGGAATTACATCATATTATTTAAAATCACCTATATAAGCATAGTTGAATGAATAAAGACACAGTCGCAAATGTAGAAATTATAGCGTAAGTAAAGATTAAACAAATAAATCGATATTTAATTGGTAAGTTTTAAGCGGCTTAGTATTTCGCGTTTATTGGGACACAAAATATAAGAAACATGAGTTTTATAGCAATAATTTACCCAATAAAAACATCTTATCATTGTTCACCCTATTGTTCATATTTCAATGCAAAAGTTTTGCATTCGGAAGCAAGATTACACGCTCAATAAAGTTGACTTTAGCAAAAAAGAATTTCATAGAATCACCCGTATTAAAGCCGAGTGCACATTGCAGGGCGAATATTCGGGGATCATTATTAAAATTATAGACGTAAGCCTATTTTATTTTTATGCATATAATTATGTATGTGTATTTAAGAAAGAAATACGCTAGGTAGCTAGGTAAAAGTGTGAGCCAAATGTAGAGTTTTACAAACCACTATTACGATGTTTCAGTACAGCCTATTTATACCTAATTTCTATGGTTACAAAAACGTAATCAATAATAAGAACGTCTTAAAAACTGGACATCAAAAATTTGTGCAATTTCTTACAGTCCCGCAGCGTTTTCATTCATGTGACCTATATGTTTTACTAAAACTACTTTCTTCTTGTAATACATCATAGGACATAATTGCAACGCAATCCCGCGACGTGATGATGCTGTCCAAATAGCTTTGCGTCAAAGCTAAATATTTCTTTTATTTTTTTAACCAGTCCATATTATAACCTGAAACTATTGTACCGAATACTGCAAAAAAAAACTTTACAATACAAAAATATCCAATAGCCTTTGCTTTCCAAACCTACCGCTTTGCTTTTCAGTGTACACCCGCCCTTAACAGCTTGAACATAAATCAGAAAAAGGTCGAATATGCCTCACTTTAGGGGCTGGTGACGTCTCAAATTTATTTCTCTGTTTTTGAACGTTAAGTAACTGTATAGTTATTTAACTAGTATATGCATCTGACTTAGCTTCGCTGTATTTTTCTTGCCGATTGTATCTACCTATTTTTTGTTGGCTGTACATTAACCCCCTTATTTATAAAAGCTCTGTAGGCTTCTCCTAACTTAACAGTCGTTTGTCCTTATCTGTCACTTTGACATTTACCTTTCACAGATAAGGACAAACAATTGCTGAGTTAGCAGAAGCCTATAGAGCATTTATGAATAAGGGGGTAAATCTACACAAATTTCTATTCGTTCCAAATTTCAAGTATGTCCGCCCACGGTGTTAAATGCCACGCTTTACTAATAGCTAGCTATTTTTCTCTACTTTTTCTGCAAGCAATAGTTACATTTGTCGCTCTCCCGCAGAAACTACGAGATATTCCGAGGCAAAAAGTATTCCAGACTACCTATAATCTATGTATCTCTGCCGCTGTTCAGTGTTTCTGGCGAGAAAAGTAACAAGCATCCAATCCATACGTCCATTACATCTTCATTCTACTAATATTATAAAGACGAAAGTTTGTGAGTAGGTATGTATTATTTATGGATGTTTGTTACTCTTTCACGCTAAAAGAGAGAATGATCATATTTGGCACAGACATACATTAAATTATAGTCTGAAATAACACTGCTTGTTGCAATGTATGTATGTAAACTCTTTCTCTGTATGGAAATCGCAGGCAACAACTAGTAGATCATAAACTTTCGCATATATAATAGTAGTACACCACCGTTGTTAGTTTAATTCCTTCTTATTACTGGTAGGCAGTGTCTACTGAAACATGTCCGTCTTGCGGACCTTGGAACATCATAACTTATTCATCACAGTTTCTTACTTTCCAAGATCTACTAACGCAGTCATAGGCGAGTTGATTCAGTAATAAATAATGATATTATTATCCCGTGTCTGTCAATATACCCGTATTAAGTCTTATTTTCTTGGAAATGTGAGTACTTACCTTCTTACGTATTAGTAAAGTTTTTACGCAGATATAAAAGGAAAAGAAAGGACATGCTAATTGAATTGAATGAAAGCACTAATCTAGCTATCGTAGCAAAGGATATCTGGGGTGTATGTATATACATAATAGAGCAAAAAAGAGACTTGAACTTTTTGTTTGGCGCAATCTGTCTAATACTAAAGATTTAAAAAGACAACCAACATACACTACAGTCTTCACCCACTGAAGCTAGTGACTTGAAATTTTGAATTTCATTTATTCATTGTAAAGTCAAATACTCACATGGTATAAAGTATGTTATATGAGATTAGTAGGTAAGTACATGATGATTTAAAGCAAGGATATACTAATCCTAGAGGCGCACTATGAAAGGATTCTTTCGAAATTCTTATTACGCAAAAATGCAATTATTATTTCACGGCGGGGAAGCTGCCAGCATAAGTTAGTGTTTCTCATAATTTTTTGTAATTCGCCTCCATAACACGAAGGACAGGCGGATAAAAATTATATTATTTCATACATAAATACTTAATTAGCCGTCAAATCATATACATTGCCACAAGTTTCGAGAGTCGAAAGTTTTTCCGAGGTGTTGTTTGGTTGGTACACTATCGCACCTAATTTGTCTCGTTTTCTAAGCTAACAAAATTGTTTAAACTTGTACCATTTTGCTGGGAAGAACGAATGGTTCTCAAATAGAGAGAATGGACCGGATAACACGCTCTAAGAGACGGCTCTACGATCTTCTAAAGGTTAAATTTTATGTATATTTTATTCTAATTGTACAAATAAAATTTAATTCACTTAATTTTATTCTGTTACATGTAAAAGTTATTGCTATTATATTTATGTTTCCCCTGCGTAAAATATTATTTTAATTTCTATTTGGTAGGTATCTATTAAGTGCTCTCCAGTGACCAACTATTTCTCAATATTATTTTTTATTTATACCTACATACTTGTTCCTCCTCGAGCCTTCGCTTTCTTTAAAAAATAAATAAGGAATGCTCTAATACCCTCTCCCGTCGATATTAAGAAAAAATCGTTCTTATCACGTGTTCACGATACGAAAAATCATCAACTCCAGAGAATGGCTATGCATTGCTATAGAAGATGTGGAATGGTAGGTGACCAACGAAGATGTAGAGGATTAAGTAAATAAAAATAACCAAATTAACGTTAATATTTTAATTCAATAGCATTAATTATTTCAACTGAAATGATTATTTACAGCAACTTTTACAAGAAATTAAGTAGTTTTTAATTATTATACACACCGTTTCAACAGAAACCATTCTACTAGTGCCTTTAGGTTGATGAAAAGTCAAATAAATTTAAACAGTTAATATTTCCATGTGAGAACACAATGTTTCACCAGTGGGAATATTTTAATTTGCCGGTTTCACGAGTACCTTCATTACCTACGTCAGAGCTAGCTTTGAAGTCTGATTTGCGCATACGGCTATAATATTGTGGTGGAATATTTATACGGTGATACAAATACAACGCTCAAAGTCTTTTTGCTTTGTGATATCGTGTTTACAAGAAAACCTATTGGTTTTGCGATAGTTTCACATACTTATCTAACTAATCTAACTAATATTATAAATGTGAAAGTATGGATGGATGGATAGATGGATGGATGGATGGATGGATGGATGTTTGTTTGTTACTCAATCACGCCAGAACGGCCCAACGGATCTGGATAAAATTCGCCACATAGATAGAGAAAAGTCCGGAATAGCACATAGGCTACTTTTTATCCCGGAAAATTGCGTAGTTCCCGCGGGATAGCGATAACCGAATTCTTTGCAGACGAAGTCGCTGGCAACAGCTAGTATTATAAATGCGAAAGTATGGATGGATGGATGTTTGTTTGTTACTCAATCACGCCAGAACGGCCCAACGAATCTGGATGAAATTCGGCACATAGATAGAGAAAGTTCTGGAATAGCACATAGGCTACTTTTTATCCCGGAAAATTCCCGCGGTATAGCGATAAACGAATTCTTTGCAGACGAAGTCGCTGGCAACAGCTAGTATTATATGTTTCCATGCATCACGTCTGTAGAGATTTTTCAAAGTAAAGAACCATGATTGAAACTTTTTTGTACTTATTTTTTTTTTGTTCATTTTAGTATTTACCTACATATTTTTTACCCGCTCGTACAACCTTAGTGGATGTTTTGATGAAAAAGGGCCCACAAAATAACTAGGTCATAATTTTCATATTTTATTTTGGATTCTTTAATTGAAGAGATAAAATTACATTGTGTATAGAAATCGGTTTAACGATACGAAGTTTTACCCCCTTAATTCATCATTTCACCTTGACCAGCCTGACCACGCAATGGCAGTTACAAAAGAACATTACTCTGGGTAGTTAATACAACCTAAGTCAAATAGCAAAAGAAATACGCGATAAAACGTAAAAAAGACCGTCTTGAAACTATTAACTTCAATCAAAGAACCGTGGATATTTTTTTTTCGAATCCAGTCGCAAATTCCCCCTTGATTTATGGTGGCGAGTCCGAGAAGGGGGAGGTAGCCGTTAGGAATTTCACTCGTGGACGGAACTTAGACTATTTGATGAAATACCTTAGAGGAAATTTTAATTGAGTTTCGTAGAGCTGACCATTTTTTCAAGTTTGCGTAGTCTTAGGACGTCAATTTGTTGCACCATCTACGATAAGGTCTGTACTTATTGCTTAAATTTTATTTTTTTATTTTTCTGACAGTTAATTTAAATTTTAATGACAGGTTTAGCTTCATTACCCACATAGGTCACTATTTATCTACATACTTTTGTTTAGATATCATAAAGGAAGTATAAGTACAAGTTTTTTCATTGCTTCGAAAGACCTACTCTAAAACATCTACTAGATCTTGAACCACAAATGGAAAAGCTTCTTCGTCGCTCATTTCACTTCTAAACAAGTAGGTATAACTTCTACACATTCAATGCTGGTTATAAACGCAAATCGTCAAAGATGGCGCTACCTTTATTAAAATATGCTAATGTACGTCACACTTTGCATCTACATTATATCAACCGCCTAAACCTTACTCATTCTTTTTCATCCTTTTTAGAAATTTTCATTCCATCTAACGCATTATGTTAAAAGCTACTCGTACATTAAAAATGTATGCTCGCCTTTTGTATGTCACGGGTATTCCGACCTTTGCGACTCCAAGTTGACAAAAACAAAGTGGGTTGGATAAGTTTCTCGTTCCAATAAAACTTGCTGCGGGTAATCTGAGACACGGGATGAATTTATATTCCGAATCTGTATAATAAGCTGATGAAATTAGAGTTGCCGATACAACGAAGATAATGCTTATGTGTTGAGTTATGATAATGAATGGGAGGTGTTGTGAGAATGAGGGGTACTTTTAACAAATTAATTTTAAATACACTCTTTTGTGTGTCAGTAATTCATAATGCATTGTGTTTGGAACTCTGTACACATTATAGATTTCAAGACATTTGAAAGTAGCTAAAGGTCCTTCTTTCAAGATTTCATTAAATAATATTTTAGGTAGCGTTTTAAACTTTGGCGAACTAAAATAGATCCTTTTGTTTGCAACTAATTATTCTAAAATATACTGAAGTAATAATTAAGTCATAACTCACTTGCTAACGGTTGTATCCCAGCGAATTCAAAAAATATCAAACGCTAGAACTTGTGAAACGTAGAGAGAGTATCAAAGCAACACTCGACTTCATATTTCTTTCATAACTCACTACACATGGCTTTAATTTTCCCAAATATAGTGTAAACCATGTTACTGTGTGTAGCCCATCGAGGGAACGGGAGAAAACCTTAAGAATCATTAAATTTTATAGCCGATGCGGCTAGCAACCCATCACTAATTTCATTCCCCTTTCCACCTATACGCCCACAACCATGCTAAACGTGGCCTTTAGCTCTTGCTACCTTCCGTAAGGGATAAAGACGTGATTTATGTATGTAGTATGTATGTGTATGTATGTATGTATGTATGTATTGTATGTAGTGTAAACGTCCTTCACCTGCTAATGTCATATATAACCAACCAGTCAGTATATAACGACGTCAATCAATGACCGACACGGTTAGGTGAATGGGAACCTAATTAATTAATTACCGATCTTGCATTGAAGCCTAGTACATGTCAATTGACATGTCAATAGCTCTGTATGGGGGTTGATTATGTAGAAGATCTTTGTTACAAAGATGGTCAGTGTTTATACTTCATTTAATTTAGAATGAGAAACCACAACAACATTATATTGCGGCTCGTGAACTGTAATCTCTTTACAATTTGTACTAGAAGAGTAACAATTGACGACACGCAAATAAAGTGACATTAAAACAATTTTATTTTGCAGCTCCCAGATTATTGTACCGTAATATTTGCTAGGTAAGAAATAGTTGACCAGACGCAATATAATGTTATTGTGGTTTCTCATTCTAAATTAAATGAAGTATAGTTTATCTGTTTAGTTCACGATTATGATATCATTTGGTTCTTCAGTGGGGATACTCATACTCATACTCATACTCATTTATTCGTAATAATTATTGTTATTACATGAAAAAGAGCTCGAAGTAGAGACTTCCACGTGTAGCGATGCTGAGCTCCGATTTCAAGATCTTGCCCGCTGCAACTGACCGAGGTTATCTCTTTCTCGATCGACCTTCTTCATTTGGTTCGAAGTCGTCCTGACGTCCTGCCAATAGAAGCTTGCCATTTTGTAGTTTGCTTGGAGAGATGGGTTACCTACATAAAATTGATTATAGACTTCAAGTAAATGTGGATATAAGTACTCATCCTTAATAAAGGACTTCGAAGATGTGAAATTGTGTACCAGTTCGATAGTACAGCTCGTTGACCTCACGTCACGTAGGTACACCGCTCATTGCATACGACAGACAGCTCGTACCCATGGGAATTCGTGGGTCACATTATTAATGTATTAGAAACAAAAATTTAATCTGCCTAATACTTAAACATAAGGAAAAGGCTCTCTGATATAATAGTTTTGCCAATAATCCTGGCGCTCGATCATTGTCCCTCTGCCCAAACGTTTCCCAATGACTGTGCTGTATTGTAATGAAATACCGGAGCTATACAAAATTAAGTGAAACACGCGGGACCTTATTCAATTTAACTTTTTAATTACTTTATAAGCCCGCTGGATTATCTATTTATTATGTCGGTATTTCGTCAAGGGCTACCTTCATTTTTGATGTTAATTAATAACTTTTGATGCCGTGTTGTTCTTTGTAAGGTTGGTTGAATTCCGATTCAGATTGATACTAATTGTACTTCAATACTTGATTAATTTAATTGAACTTTAATCTTTATTTAATGTTTAATGAGGGAAAATATACAATTGAATTGGGGAAGGTGAAAAGAAGGAGGCCTTTTTGAAGTTATGTAAAAAAATGTTAGTCTTGACTAGCTAAAGTTGTTAACGCATAGTCAAAAGAGTCTGACATTTGGACTGAACATTTTTTTTCTAACGCAAACTCATGGAATGAACTGATTTTACGAAATTCTCCGGGGATAGCATCAAAGGAAACAAAGCCACAGGACCAAGCTAGTGTTGCAAATGAGTATAAGCGTTATATTTTACATCAGTCAGTTCATAATATTCATACATTTTAAAATCATAAAATTAAGCTGATTGTAAATTTAATAACCATTACGACGACACTCCAAAACATTAAAATATTTATGGCCATAAAATATAAATCAACAGATTATTAAGTAGCGATATTAAAGACGACATATTTTTCAACGGACTCTGTACTTTATTAACCTCCAGACGTTACTTTCATAAATTCTTAAGGGCTTTATAAAAAAATATGGCAAGACTTTTAATAACAAAACTCCACTAAATTGTGAATATCAATTTAGTATGGCGCTTTTATTTTGTCATCAGCAACTTTCATGGTATTTAATCAAAGGAATGGGCATTTATTAGGCAATGAATCTTATTAGGCTACATGCATGCCTACTATACATTAAAAATATGACATAGCGTTTCTAGTTTCACTTTAAAATATTTTTATTTAATTTCCACGCTGTTAGCCTGACGCTAGCTTAATTGTCTAACGCAATTACAATCACAGTATTCACGATCTCTTACCACGGCTATTGTGTATAGACAGAAATAGCAATAGCGATTGCAACCGCGCGCACGTTACCCAATAACGTAATTCACAACTTCCTCACTCATCTTAAAGTTTCTCAAAATCTTCAATCACAAAATTTCCTCAAGAACTGAGGAGCGTATTATTACGGGAAATTTATAACGAACCGAAGTCAAATTATGTCCTTGATGCCCCGAATTATGTAAAGTGACCTCTCGTGGTGACTTCATAAATCGGTGCCCCGATTACAAACAATTTACGGCGCTATGTGAAAACCTTTTTTTGGCGATAAATCAGCAGTCGAAGTGGTTATGACACTTAATTTTGTACCAAAAATATATACGGTGCTCTTACATTTTGGGTTGGTATTACCGCTGTCGTATCAACACATTTTTGTTCATTAATATATAAATTTAGGGAGCTTGCTTAATTCTTTCGCATTGAAAATGTATGTGTTTATTATCACACTAATTATTTGCCTAGCAAATTATGTTTCTCATATTTTTTCAATTGCAATAGTACCTGTCTAATACTTCAGAATTTTTTGCATACATTTACAAACCGGGTAAAAAAAAACAAAAGTTACAAGACAAGTAACGCCTCGTCGATTGAACACAATTGCGCGCACACACGTACAACCAAGTTCGCCAAGCAAACTTGTTTAGTTACGCACGCGCACTATGTCTGTAGAATTATTTACTTTTTACTTGGTCTATTTACCTAGCATAAAATACAGTCCCTGGGCGACCGAGCTTTGCTCGGTTTTATTTCATTTATATCGTGTTTTTTGGAGATTATATTGCGTATTAGTTGCGCTGATAAAGCACTCAATAATATTCCCACAAAAAAAGAAACTTGAAAAAAAAAGGCAAAAGATACTTTTTCATCTGGGCTCGAACCGGGGTCATCTGGTTTCACGACCGCCCGATCTCCCACCTGTGCTATATATTGTAACCTTATTAGATGAGGGTGAATTTTTACCTTTGTATTTTAATGATTTTCTAGCAGTTTTGCATTGCCTAAAAACACGGTTAAAACTTCTTTTTTTTTTAATGAAACCTAGCCAGATCTATTTATCCTCCCTGAAACCCCCTGCATACCAAATTTCATGAAAATAATTGGAGCCGTTGCCGAGATCCAGATTGTATAAGTACATATACATTTTTTTATATAAGAACATATAAAAGAATTGCTCGTTTAAAGGTATTAGATAGATAGGTACCCACTGGATACCAGGCAACCAACAAAGCGACAAGTTAACGAGTTGATTTCCTTCATATAATTATATACGTAGAGTATGTTGACCCGATTACTCTATCGTATAAAAGACATCTCTGATTTCAAGGAAAATCTTTGAAAAGAAATAAGAACGCGGTACAAAAAGACGATGCCAAAAGACATCAGTCGAAAGGACAGCCAGCGAGTGATCACAAACTTCGTGAGTGAAAAACCTATACCATCCAAGTACGTTCCTTAGTAAAAATGAGCGAAAATACCCATAACCGCAATAAAGACATTTTGAATATTGTTTTTTTTTTTTTTTTAATGTAGTTAAGTTACTATTGCCACAACGGTCGTTCAGCAGTTGGGATATCTCCAAAACTACTTCTAATGCTCTCGAGATTAAGGTACAACTCGGACCGCTACGATACCTTATAGGTAGTTTTGAAAGTCAAATAAAGGATTGCTTATTTTATTGTGTAACATTTTTTTACAGAGTATTGAAATTAAAACGCAAAACGATTATTAACGAGAAATGGTTTACTATTTACTATAGACGTACGTCGTTAAGTAATAGACAACTGGATTGAGGAACAATCTTAGACGTAATGATTATTAAAATATTTCGACTGTGCTGATTTAATGTCCTTGATGTGTTACTAGCAATACGTATACTAATATTCTCCATACAATCGACACAATCCCTTATCGACACACCCACGCGGTCTCATTAAACTCGAAAACTTCTCATGAACTCTTGTTAAGGAAATCTTTTGACGAGAGAATTTCGAGTGAAAGCTGTGCAAAAATAATTATAAGAGTTTTTTATGACACACAAATTTAGATAGCTGGTAATGTAGTAAGTTTATATTGACTGAGTATTTTCATGTTAAAATACAAACTGATATTAAGAACTAAATAAAATATGAAAATACTTATGTAGGCATTCTAAAATGTTAAGATCTAATGCATTTTATCTATTGGGCTCAGTTAAAATTGATTTCTGACATTGCATTTATAAATAACCACTTCTTTCGATTTAAGCGTCAGCAATATTGTCATAAAATATTATAAGTTTAAGTGAATTAATACAACAGTCATATCGAAATTATTGTCATAAAAGATCATCAGTAAGAATAACATCATGTTTTTTTAAATGTATGACGAAAATGGTGCAACAAACTGGAGATAAACTTTTAAATCAAAATCAGTGTGAATAAAAAAAAGCTAAAACCATATCATAAACATTGTTACAATTGCTGTTGTTCTACTGAGATCATAGAACATCTTTCCTTTTACCTACACCTTGGGTAAAAAACAGAAATTACATACCACTTTTAAACTGAAATATAACAACACTAAAAACGTACGAAAATCCCAAACCGGGAAGAATTTAATGCATCCAATCCCGTCAATCCCCCGACTGTTTTCATTTCATTTTGCAGCTCCATCACCACAACCCTTATCTCCATTACGGTATGTTAGCGAAAGAGACGTATTTTTTTTGAAAATATATGGTTAAGAAATGTTATCCTTGTAAGAATCAGTTCATTTGGGATGTGTTCATTTAAAGCATTATCAAATTTATCATCCCTGGAATATAGATTTTGATCATGCTGTAGTCGCTAATAATGTACTTAAGCTAGACTCTAGATGTAGAAGTTGAAATATATTCATCATTTAGTTTTTAAGCTAATGAGCTTAAATGTGTAATGACACATCTCAATATTTCATCTCCGTTTCACGTCCAACCACGATCACTACAAACAAGGCTTTCATTGCTAGCCCCCCCTTTATGGTAAAGAGGATTATAATAAACCGCGGCTCCACATGGAATCTGATCCCATGTCATATGAGATTGCAATTACGGTACCCGTTATTACTGAATAATTGAAGGTCCACAGCTATCTGATTGAAGGTTGACCATAAAAGGACGAACTGAAAGGAATTATTCGCTATTAGTCTATGATAAATAACAATATGCTTTGGAAATTGTTCGTATTATTAGTTGACGTTTGTCAATTGCATAAGGGAGTACGAAAAGTAAAGTAGGTAAGCACGTTAATATTATACAGCATTTAATTCCTTTGGTAACTTTCAGTTTCAACTGGATTATAAATTAAGTCCTTTTCTCTGAACGTAGATAACGAAGGATATAATAAATACTAAGGATATCAATTTTCTTTTCAATTAATAGAAGAATGAATAATCTTTATAACTTTTTAACTTTTTTTTAACTTTTTTAAATTGTTTATACGTCATAACAAAATTGAAAAAAAGATCGATCGATGCTACAACAAAATCATCAACGTTAATCTTTAAATTTCAACCGGCAAAGAAGAGCGATTGTTGAAAATAATTAATCAGAAATATGCACCGCGCATTATAATTTTGACAGCCGAGCCGCCGACGACAATTATTTGAAAAGGTTACTTGAATAACGAGGCACGCACTTGTTTGTTAATCTTGTGAAAGATCGGTTGAGGCAATTATTTTGAATGTTATTTTTCTTCGGTGTCTACATTATAAAAATAAACTTTCCGTTCCGGCAGTATTAATTTCTGACTGGTTACTGTATGTTAGTTTACACTGGAGGTCTTGTGATAAAGTGCGCACAATTCAATGCAACATATTAGTACTTAACACCAAAAAAATTGAAGACAAAACTCTAACAAAATGTATGTAGCCCAACTAAAGCATCCTGAAAATGTCTTTCCCATAAAATATTTGTTGTTATGCACAATACCACCCAGGATCTCTACATAAAACATCCACCGATGGTGCCAAATTAAACGCGTGCTGCGTTTATTCATCCACCCCCAGTCCCCGTTAAGCTTTAGCGACATTTGAATCTATCAATATTCATTGTTTATCTGAAATCATGGACGGTTACCTAATTAATTTGATTATGTATTCCTAAATTTAACCATTTATCAAATTAGCAAGCACAAACAGGATTTTAATTAGTAATGTGACTGAAACAATGCTTGTGTGATACCATAGCTTCAAAGAACGTACCTCCGTGTATATTTTAGTCCAAAGCAGGTGCAATATACGTTATTTTATCGCAAAACTTGTGGTAAACAGCACTTAAAAATAAAAATGATCTGTTATTGTTGTCTTCTCCTTAGTTTAATTTGATTTTATACATATAAATCCTTCATTTCTTAAAAGTTGAATGTTGCTATTGTTGTTAAAAATAAAAATAAAGTCAGCAGTTTTACTCCTCAAACACAAGTAGAGCCTTGTTTACATTACGCACTCACCTTAAAACAGCCTGGGGTTGTCCAGTAATCCTTTGGTCCTTTTTCCTCCTCCGGCACTCACTGTCCACTCTCTTATCACTACTCTCACGTATAGTATGATACCTCGGTTGGTAACTTTCAAGTTGCGTATACAGACGCGCGCGTGGCGCGGGCGACGGGCCTCGCTGCGTCATGGGGTCTACACGTCTATTCTCAGTGGCGGTTGGAGCCACACTGACTGCCCTCACTGGCTCGCATTCTATCCTTTCTGCCACCCCGGGACGGCGTTTGTCGACGAAGGCCACTCGAGGAGGCTTTGGCTGCATCAAACTTATTTTCTTCTTTTTTGCCGTCGATGCGACGTAGAAAAAATAACCGTTGCGGTCCATTTTCGGTGTCGATGATTTTACCTGTAAGGAAAATTTAAAATTTGTGAAATCTTAAACTTTTTATAGTTTGACTCTATCCAATTATAAGTCAAGCTGACTTTTGAGTTCTGACTTCAGGGACGCACAACACCACTTCAAATTAATTTCATCATTCCATCAGTATTCTACAAAAAACAAACTTAAGCATTACATTTGATAGAGCCTGTTTTATATTCAAAACTTTACAGACTTCAACACACCAAAAATATTTTTACTACGCGCTCAATCAAACCGATAGAACGTCTGTATTATGCGATAACAGTCGACGGCGCCAAAACAAAGCCCAATTTTATCGCACATTTTGAAAGGTGTAACAAAAACTCCACAAAACAAACAAAGTTGCTGAAACGCTGAATAAAATGTAACTTCTCTAACTGTACAAGAGAGGAGTATTGTTACTGTTCGATAAATTTTCTATAGGTTGACGCTGATAGCTTTCGATGGCGATAACAACAAATGTCGGTCTAGATCGACGGCGGCAGTTTACGCAATAGGCCTTTAACTGTTATTATATTTTCACTTTCATTAATGGTTAGTAACAATTTTTAGTGTCTTGTTACGAAAGTCGAACCAAAAACCTTCAACCTTATTAAATGAACGACTTGTTATCAATTATCATTAATAACTATAACTATTTTTTTTTCGTAGATAGTAAAGTAGAGAACTTTGAATTTTACAGTAGGTGAAGAGATTATGGATTATGGATTAAGTCAGCAATTACCTAAACATACAAAAAATATTTTTTCACTAAAAATCAAGAAATCAAGAAACAAACAATGCGAGTGCATCTATGACCCCGCGCATCTGCGTCTAACTTCAACTTTTCAAAATCTACGCCGACTCAAGCCCATTTCGTTTTTAGACACTATGCAGTACCCAGCAGTAGTGGGACTTGTATTAGAAATACAAATGCTGTTCTTTTTTGTTTTGCGTCACCAACCATACCATAGGGTTTTTAAATTATCAATAAAAAATCGGTACCATATAGATAATCTTTTGAAACGTTCAGGCAAATCTCATTATAAAGGCAGCTCATTATAATCTCTATAATTCTCACAAAAACCGCAATCTCATACACTAGCTGTGTCTCACTTGAGCATCAGGTCGTGCGTTTCTGACGACTTGGGATGTATGAGTGTCAGATGAATAGTCATGTAGCGACACACGGCCTAGCAAAGCAGCGAACGCTGACTGAAATAGGTGAGCCGGTGCCCTGGATAACACAGAAAAAGCTGTGGGAAGTAGTAGGTCAGGTGTGACAGCCTACGGAAATTAACAATATATTATAAGGATAAATCGAGGATTACAACGGAGTCTTCAAGCAGTACAAACGTCGGATATTAAACGTATTTTTTGGGATGTACCATCAGCCAAATAGGTGGTCTACCACCTTAAGGTTAAAATTCCTTTGCACGTCACAATTTATAACGTCAGTAAGACAGGCTATCTACTTGAAAGTTCGACTTTAGCGACATTTTCATTTGATAGGAACTTGAATGAAAAGTGGTAGACCGCTTATTTGGGCGACCATACCTAGTCGATGATTATGGATGAGTCTCACTGGACATCCCCTTTTCAGGACTGTAACTAATTGTTATTCATATTTTTTTCCGTACATTAATCGATTTTCAAAATAAGGTAGAACGCTAGCGGAGTAACTTAACGTTGAAAGAAAAACCTTCACAGGAGTTCGATCAGTCTAACAAGACAAATCTGAAATATTACAGATTTATACCTTGCAGACATCATGACATGACACGTACGCGCGCGACTGAATACAACTTAAACGAAAAGCAGAACTGTCCATCTGACAGTGGCTTTCGGTATACATAGACCTAGCTAAGCTCTCTACCCTTACCGGCCCTTAGTCCGCTTCCGCAGCGCACTCAGCGACGATTTTATCGCGCCTTCGCCTGCGGCGTCTTTTTGAATGCTAACTGGGCGCTCAATGCTGGCAAAGACTCTATCTACAACATCTCGTGGAACCCTACTTTGATACCCGGCTCCGCCCCGAGATATTTTTCTCTGCGATTTAGATTGCCGACTGTCCGTGTTTAGCGTTTAACAAAGAGGTTGTGAGTTTCGAGTTGCTGGTAGTCTTGCAAACAGTTTCAGGCCTCGGTTAAGTTGGATGATGTCTGTTTACTGTGTGAAGGTTGAGGATACTTCTTTTTTGTTGTGTTCGTTATTGTTAAGGCGCAGTTTCTTTATTATGAAACAATATTTCGAAAAAATATCAGCTAGGAATCAAAGAAAGAGATTTAATTTGAAAAGATTACGAGCATCTCAGGTGCTAAAACCCTCCGATGTATCAGCTAAGCTATCGACATTGCTGGGCACGCGTAAACATGATTTAATTGAAACTAGACCAAGGCACAGCAAATACAGCTTGAAATCGGAGCACAAAAGTAAATATCGAGCAGGGCTGCCATTCTGAACCGCTCTACAACCGTCTTTCACGTAACTTCAGTTCTCGTCAGGGCAGCGCTGGAAATTTGATTTGAAGTTTAGTGCTCATGCTAAAGTGGTTTTTGCTACAGCGCTTACCATCATGTAATGGACAGATACAACTTTTTAAATAAAAGGGAAGTGGAATTTGAGCTTGCCTACTTATTTATGAAGAACCAAAAAAGCTGTACCACTCCTGAAATCTTCTTGAAATAAAGTTTATTATGACTTTCCACTAGCGCCATTTTACATTTATTACCAAAAATTAAGAGTGGTAAGTTAGTATGCAATTCACATTTTCCAGCTGTACTTTACTTGTCTGGTATCATATTTAAATTTAACTTTTTATATTTAGGTAACTTAAAAGCCGGTCAAAAGTAAGTTTTATAGTTGAAATAATGTCAAAATAGAATCACATTTATACACTAACATATTAAACACTAACACGCTCTTTAAACACATAATATTATTAAAAGAGAGTATCTTTATAAGAAACATCACGACATATCCTTTTGTGTAGGAATGAAAATTCCGGTAACTGTAACCTACATAGTTACTTCGAGCCATTTTTGTTTTAATACTCATTACGCACTATGACCTCCATTTTTTCCATTTGGAATACCTAGGTTCAAATGTTTAGAGGCGAAGGGACTTATGGCGCTCTATCAGACCTTAGTACCCAATATATCTAGGGTGATGCTGTTATAATTGTGCTCAAAATGCCAAAATACTTCCACATGACTACAGTGGTGCCATCTATTATCTTAACTTGTCAACTTGCTATTCATGTGTGTGTGTGTATATAAATATGAATAAATGCTTCACACTTCAGTTCTGTTAAAACGAGCACGTTGTTTACTTTATCTCCCCAAATAAATATTAAATAATAATAGGTTAAGGGCCCAGGCCGTTCCTGGCTTTTGCAACTAGTTTCTAGCAACAGAGTGTTATCTGGACTAATGATAATCGTTGCAGTTAGAGAACAGTTAGTTGTATTGTGTTAAGTGCAAGTGCAGTCGTTTTGTGAAGAACAGTAATGGCGTCTAACTATTTAGTGAGCGTACCCAAACTCAAAGGGCGCGAAAACTATAGTGAATGGTGTTTTGCGGCAGAGAACTTTTTAGTGCTGGAAGGCATGCAAGCATGCATCAAGCCAGTGGACGTTGACAATAAAGTTGCAGCAGCAGATGACGCTAAGACCAGAGCCAAATTGATCTTGTCAATAGATCCCGCCATTTATGTGCATATCAAGGAAGTAAAAACTACCAAGGAACTGTGGGATAAACTAAAATCCTTGTATGATGATTCGGGATTTACAAGAAGAATTAGTTTATTGAGAAGTCTCATATCAATTCGATTAGAAAATTGTTCATCAATGAATTCCTACGTGACTCAATTGGTGGACACGGGTCAGAAATTGGCGGGAACTGGTTTCAATATTAATGACGAGTGGATCGGGTCATTATTATTGGCAGGCTTAACTGAAAAATTTGCGCCAATGATTATGGCCATAGAACATTCTGGAATGAATATAACAACGGACGCCATTAAATCAAAGTTGTTGGACATGGAAACGGAAGTGGGTCAAGTTGACAGTGCTGCCTTTGGTGTTTTTCATCATAAAAACCAATGGAACAAACATCTTAAGAAAAATGACAAGTCAATAGACAAGAATGATAGTCGCGACAAAGATGGCGGGCAGCTGTCAAAGACGAAGATAATTAAGTGTTTCAAGTGTAAACAAGTAGGACATTATCGGAATCAGTGCACGAATCCAACAAAGTCTGCAGAAATTGATCGAAAACAAACTAATGCGTTTAGTGCAGTGTTTCTAAGTGGACAATATAGCAAGTCTGACTGGTATGTTGATTCGGGAGCAAGCGTGCATTTGACAACAAATGAACATTGGATAAAAAATGCATCGTACGACCAATGCACTAAGGAGATTGTTGTTGCAAACGAGAACAAAGTGTCAGTTAAATGTTCCGGTGACGTGCAGATTACTACTTGTACTGATAATTGTGACTTTGATGTGACAGTGGAAGAGGTTATGTGTGTTCCGAGTCTGACAACCAACCTCCTGTCTGTAAGCCAACTTATCAAGAAAGGAAACAGAGTGACCTTCAGAGACTGTGGTTGTGATATATACAATGTTAAGGGAGATTTGGTAGCTACAGCCAAATTAGTCAACGGGGTGTATAAGCTAAATACACCAGTCCCTCTGTCAGCTGCTGCAGCAGTGGTGTCTAGTGAGACATGGCATCGAAGACTAGGTCATGTCAACAGTACCTACCTAAATAAAATGCAAGAGGCTGTTGAAGGTATTTCCATTGACAAGAAAGCAGATATAAGTAAATCTTCCTGTGTTACCTGTTGTGAAGGGAAGCAGAGCCGCTTACCTTTCCCTAGCAGTGGCAACAGAAGCACTCAGGTACTGGATGTTGTGCATACTGATGTGTGTGGTCCAATGGAGTGTGCTGCGTTGGGAGGATCAAGGTACTTCATAATTTTTGTTGATGATTATAGCCGCATGACTCACGTTTACTTCATGAAAAATAAAAGTGAAGCTTTCCAATGTTTTAGAAATTATACTGCCTTAAATAATAGAACACCGTATGAGCTGTGGACTGATTCCAAACCTGATATTAGTCATCTCAGAGTGTTTGGAAGTACTGTAATGAAACATGTGCCTAAAGAAAAACGACTGAAATGGGATAAGAAGTCAGAAGAGTGTATCCTAGTTGGTTATTCCGAAGATGTGAAGGGATATAGAATTTATAACCCTAAAACCAACACAGTCACAACAAGTAGAGATGTCATTATTATTGAGAAAGATGCACGAATCAGCAATATGATTGTTGATGAAAAGAATTCAGAAAATCTAACAAATAATGAGAAGGAGAGTCTGGATTCAGTGGGGGACAGTGGTCAATCAGATGAATCTTTTGTCTCTGTAGATAATCCCAATGATACTACATATGTTCCAAGTGAAAATGAAGAACTTGACAGTTCTACTGCAAGTACTAGCAGTGTAGTTCCTAGAACTTCAGCTAGAGAAAGACGAGAACCAGAAAGGTATGGTTTCTCAAATATGTGTACAGAAAGTACCAATGTAGAAGTCAGCGAGTTGTCATTGGAGGAAGCTCTACAAGGTCCAGAGAAAGAATATTGGCTACAGGCTGTCCAGGAAGAGTTGCAGTGCTTTGACAATAATAGTGCTTGGGAACTAGCAGATGCCCCAAAGGGTGGAACTGTTGTGAAGTGTAAGTGGGTGTTGAAAAAAAAGGTTGATAGTGACAATAACATTTGCTACCGTGCTAGGTTAGTTGCTAAAGGGTATAATCAGAAATATGGTGTTGATTACAGTGAAACCTTCTCTCCTGTGGTCCGGCATACTACCTTAAGATTGTTGTTTGCTTTAGCTGTGCAACTAGATTTAGATACTGCCCATCTAGATGTTAAGACTGCATTTCTTAATGGAGAATTGGATGAAACCATATACATGCAGAAGCCAGATGGTTTTCAGTGTTCTGATGATAATAAATCCAAAGTATTGAAGCTGAAAAAGGCTATATATGGTCTCAAACAATCCTCTAGGGCTTGGCATAAGAAAGTTGATAGCACAATGTTAGCTAATGGTTATAAAAAATGTAAGTTGGAACCCTGTTTATATACAAAATTTGTGGATGGTCTCAGAACCATTGTAACTTTGTATGTTGACGATTTCTTCATTTTTTCTAATGATGAAAAAGAAATGAAATTGTTAAAAGAGATCTTAAGTTGTCAGTTCAAAATTAAAGACTTGGGCCAAATTAAACAATGTCTTGGCATGACTGTCAACATTGATAAAGAAAACAATGTCATCACTCTGAGCCAAGAAAAATATATTGATCAGATATTGTGTAAATTTAATATGTCTGAGTGTAAGACTGTTGATACGCCTATGGAGATAAAGTTAAGTAGTGTGAAAAGTCAAAATGTGAAAAGTAATAATCCATATCAACAGCTTATCGGGAGTCTGATGTACTTGGCTGTATTGACAAGGCCAGACATAGCCTATGCTGTGGGCTTTCTTAGTCAATTTAATAACTGTCATAGTAATGAACACTGGTTGTATGCCAAAAGAATTCTAAAATACTTGAAAAGAACTAGAAATTTAGGTTTAAAATATTGTAAAAATAGTAATGTTAATATTGAAGGTTTTTGTGATGCAGACTGGGCGAACGATGTTACAGATAGACGATCATATTCAGGTTTTTGTTTTGTTTTGTCGGGTGCTGCCATATCATGGGGTTGTAAAAAACAAAAAACAGTAGCACTCTCGAGTACTGAAGCAGAGTACATGGCTATTACTGAGGGTTGTAGAGAAGCTGTGTATCTCATGAATCTGCAAAGTGAAATAACTGGAAAGATGTACACAATTAACATGTATAACGATAATCAAAGTGCTCAAAAGTTATCTGAGAATCCCATGTTTCATAATAGAACGAAACACATTGATTGTCGTTATCACTATTGTAGAGAAGTTATATCTAATAAGACTGTTAAAGTTAGTTATTTGCCCACAGCAGATATGCCTGCTGACATATTAACAAAAAGCTTAAATTCAGTTAAGCATAATAAATTTATTAAGATGTTGGGCATTGTAAATGTATTATTTTGATATGTAATTTAATATTTTGAGAGTGGGGGTGTTATAATTGTGCTCAAAATGCCAAAATACTTCCACATGACTACAGTGGTGCCATCTATTATCTTAACTTGTCAACTTGCTATTCATGTGTGTGTGTGTATATAAATATGAATAAATGCTTCACACTTCAGTTCTGTTAAAACGAGCACGTTGTTTACTTTATCTCCCCAAATAAATATTAAATAATAATAGATGCATGATAAGTTGCTATATTTTTTGAAAATCTTTCCCGCTTGAATTTTTCAACGGCATCGAATAGTTAGGAGCTCGGTTGCGATAATTCCCACGAGTGGTCGAACTCCACTCGAAACATAAAGGAAGGTCTGTCTTAAATCGAGCGTGTACCGTACGAGATCATAAAATTTCTAATAACAGCTCGAACTGATTCCAACTTTATTTCTTAGTTGGCTCGAAATTGTATTTATTTCGCGAGTGCTTTATATTTTACGCTTGCGAATTCATTTTCTTTTTTAAGTTTGATATTGTATTAAACGAATTGATTTGTTTTTTTTCTGCACTATTTTAGCCGGTGTGTTAGTTTGTCAAAACAGGGGCCTTACCATGACGTCTTAATGCGATTCAGTTTAGGTTTGCTAGCTTTAAAAAAAACTTTTAGGTATCCAGTAAGTGAAAACTGTCAATAGGTTGTAAAACAACGTGAAAATTTACCTTTGCCTTACCTATAGATACTTAGTCATTTTTCCAAATGGTTACCTATAAATCGGACGCCCGTCCAAAAGAACGCAATATCTCAGAAAGAATAATAGCCAACTTGCTGAATTCTATTACAGAAAATCCTAAATTGTTTAAAACGTGTGGGTATAGAATAAGAAAAATGGTTAAACAATTATAGTTACCGTAACAAAATGGAAAATCAAAATATCTAGGTACTATTACAGGAATAGTAATTAAATTAATAAATTATAGTAAGAAGTAGTTATTTAATTTTTCAGCCAATCAGTAGGTACTAACTAAGACTTATAAATTTTAAGTTATTTTTCGTGTATTCTTTTGTTTATTCAGAGACTAATAAATCTCGATCGCATAAATTCATAAGCAAGATAAGATAATTTTACCCACTTGAATAATAAAAATGTAACATCCACTTCGCCCCTAATCCGGAACATGTTCAAAGAGGTCTTGTCTCAATATCAGACAATTTACACTTACATCTGGAGGGTCCCGTGTGTCAATATTTGGGAACTTGCTCTAGACAAGAACATAGACTATTTAATTTTATAGACAGTTCACATAACCATTATTACTTCGACAACTAGCAGCACTGACTAATTTCTAATCACCAAGTAGACAGGTACCTACTAATATTATGAATACATACTTAAGTTGCACATAAAGGGACAAAGAATAACCGACTTAAAAATGAAGTTAATAATTGAGATTATTAGATTAGATTATTAAAGGCCGCCTATTGTCTACCTTGTTCTTTGTTTCTGTAATGTTATTGTAAGTACTGATATGTTGTGGTGTTCGATGAAGAATATTTGTATGGTATTGTATCGTCTGCTTCTTCTTCCCATGAGGATTTTCCATTTTCCCGAAGTAAACTGAACTATTATTTATTTACGTATTATTTACTTGTAATGTTATGGATGACAACTGCGTGCAATACCAATATGCTTGAATAATAGTAATAATCTTGCAAGAAGCATTTCAGTTTCTCTTTTATTTCTTATCTGCGGCACCAGAAAAATTCTCTCATATCAGAGGAATCTCAGAATCTTGGTCGCATTCACCATTTCTTTCTGTCAATCGACATAGGATAAAAAAAGATATGATAGCGAATACGAGTGCGAGCAACTATGCGTTAGACCATAATTACTTCTGTAAAACCTTGAAACAAAGGTCCGTTGTTATACTATATACTCAAAGTTATGCGTAGTTCGTTTAAAAAATCAGCAATCCTTGAAATTGAAAACTTAACAGTGTATTCAATCTGGTACGATTTAATCTTTTCTGAAACAAACAACTCGAAGACGAAGCCTGAACGAGCGGGTAATTAGGAATTTATGAGCAGGTGGATTGATACTCGTCTCTATTATACTATTCAAAACAGAATAATAATAAGCAAACAAATATTTTCTGTCACCGAAACTTGAAAATCACTAAGTACCTAAAATGTCTCTAAAATGTACCTAAATTTTCCATGCTGATCTGGAAGTTAAGAATCGGCTCGGGTCGTGGTCCACTTAAAGTTTGTCAACCAGTTTTGCGACGGAGCTCCGCCCAAGGGCGGAGCCCCTTTTTCTAGGTATTTTGCCCTTGGGTAAATGAAGATACCTCATTGACCTACCTATTTTTAACCGACTTCAAAAAAAAGGAGGTTCTCAATTCGGTTGTATTTTTTTTAATATTCTTTACCTTCGAACTCCGTCAGAGTTGTGGACCGATTTGGAAAATTCTTTTTTTGGAAAGGGAATACTTACAATTTGGTCCCACTAACACCAAATCAGGATGTGATGACGAGATCTTGGAGACATTGAAGGAACTCTTCAAATGTTATAGGCATAGCAATAGTGATTTAGGTGGTTAATGATGATGGTGGTGGTGGTGGTGGTTAGTGGTTAATGATTATGAAGACCACAGATGGTCATCGGATTCAATAAGTTATTCAAGGATTGCGATTCAATTACTGTAATATGCTTGCTAAACATGTCATACTCGTAAAATATATATATATATATATATATATTATCATTACCATAAATGTATGGTATGAAGCTGGTGAAGGCAGTACCTACAAAGAGAATCACTCTATAAGTGACTAAAGTTCTTTCATCGGGAAAAGTAATATTTAGTGAAAAGTGATCAACAGTTTGCATTAGAGCTTAGAGCGTATTACTCGTGGTCCCACTGTGTTAAAAATCCTCCCTAGAAATAATAAAATTAGGTTAGGTTCGTTATGTACCTATCTTTAAATGCCCAAAGGGCAAACCACGTAGAAATAGGAGCCCCGCGAAAACGGAGTTCCGTCGACCTTATGGTGGAGTATAATTCGTCATTTTTATAACAGTGGGGCCACAACTCCGTAGCGGGTATAAGGCATTATAAGTTGGATAAATTACAAAACAATTCACTAAAAAAATAAAATTAAAAAAATAGAACCGCCTTCAATTCGCTTCTTTAGAATTGTAAATTTAAAATTATTTTTCGGTGAGTGCTACCTAGGTACTTCTTTATATAATTATGTTGAAGTCGGTGCCTCAGCTTAAATAGTTCCAAGCCGAATAGGAACTATATAGGCAAATAGACTAGGTCCACTTCTGCCACGCATGTCACACATAAACATAACTATGTTATGATGGAAGCGTGGGTGGTGGCGCGGGCTGAGGCACCGACTTCAACATATAAAAAAGTAAGTAGCACTCAGCGAAAAATAATTTTAAATTTACATTTCTAAAGTAGCAAATAAAAGGCGGTTCTATTTTTTTTATATATTTTTTTTATTTTTTCATTAGTTACTGTACCTATCTGATATGAAATGAGCTATAAAATATTTATGGAAATGGATTTTAAATTTTTTGTTACAGTCAGCTGATTAAAAGGTACCCGTATCTACATATTTACGTTCCACTGATATTGCGCGTTTGATAGTTTTGTAAAGAAAAGGTTACGATAAGATAACTACTCTGGTTTTCTGCCGTGAAGTTTTTTATTTTCGTTGTAAAAGTTAGTTTAGGAATTATTACATACTTCACTAAACATTAATGGATTCACTTAATGTTTCAATAAGGATCCGTTATCGGAGACAAAGATAGAACCCGTGATACTTCTTGCTCTGTCGCTGGCCAAGAAGGCGATCACGTCAGCAATCTCCTCCGACTCTCCCACTCTGCCCAATGCGGTCATTGCCTTTGCTTGATCCCACATTTCATCACCTTGACCGGGTGCAACCGCACCAGAATTTTCACCAATGTCAGTCTTGACTGGCCCAGGATTGACGCTGTTCACTCTAATTCCAGAAGCTGCTAGTTCTAATGCAGCGCAACGCGTGAAATGATCCAAACCAATTTTCGAAACACAGTATGACATGAAGTTGACACCCATAACACGGAGTGCTGCCATACTTGAAACGTTCACAATATTTCCCTTTGTTTCCGCAAGGTGTGGCGCAGCGAGATTGGTTAGTTGGACAACTGACCGCAGATTGGTGTTCATTACTACATCAAATGTTTGTAAAATATTTGGATCTGTAATTGGTGCATATTTAACGATACCGGCATTATTTACTAGCACGTCTATTTGTCCGAACTGGTCGAGTGTTTTCTTGACAATAGTCTTCACTTCTTCTTCGTTGACCATGTCAGCTCTGATGATGAGCGGCGCTGAGCCGTGCGCTGCGCACTGCTGCGCGACGTTGTTGAGTTTGGTCTCGTTGCGACCCACCATGGTGACGCGGGCTCCTTCTTTAGCAAACAGTATTGCGGTGGCTGCGCCGATGCCGGAACTGGCACCCGTCACTATCACCACTTTTCCAGAAAAATTCATTTTTAAAGAAATGTGTCTTAGTATTAGTAGGTAATTCAAGTAATGAATTCGTGTGAAATTGGCTCTGCTTATATATCTGAGCATTAGGGTTCGACCAAGCTGTGTTAACTCGTTTGTAAAATACATCATGAAGATCGGTAGGTAAGTTACTCATACTTATGAAAATAAACAGGTTTCCGCCTTTCTACTTGCGGGGATAATTTGTAATTTTTTGACGGCTTTGAAATAATAATCTTTACCATAGGTACGAGTAGACGTATTAAACTTGGCAAGTAGGTACATTGTTATTTTTATACTGCAATAGAAAGAAAAAATCTCATATGAAAAAAATGTAAGGTCAATGTGGGTAAGACCGTCTACAAGGCAAGTCCGTCAATACGTTATATCTTTTGAATTTGAAAGCGTTTCCCGCTTTAGCGTCCAGTAGATAACGCAGTTTGTCGCGCTAATTCCCTCACTTTAATTTAGATGACGCTGTGACAATAAACTTCAGAGAAATCCGCCTAAACAAGTCATCGCGTGTATGGAACTCGAAGTGATAGTGTGACAGTCTCTCTCTGCAATTTTTTTTTTTTAAATAGTTGGTGACAAGATTTTGCGCCAGAAAGTAACTACATAATATGTAATACAAGAACCGGCTATCTTTTTTCGTATTTAAATTATCAGAAATTGGCTTAGTTTTGTAATTATATGTTTCATCATTTATCACATTAAAATTTCGTACTTCCCTGGAATCAGAGGTTACTAACTGCTTTTACTACTTCAATTATTATTACGATTTCATAAGGTAAAATTTCATAGATAAATCCTTTCGATATTGCACAAACTAAGCAAAGCTTGTGCTATCAGTGCTAGGTGACGAAATTATACCTATTATACAAAATTACTATTGATCTTTTATTTGGGAAATCTAAAAAATAAGTAAGTACGTATAGTATAATTATTTGCCAAAAAAGGTTTACCACCCCATTTTCGTAATAAAATTAGTAATATAGTAATATTTTAAATGTTACTACTCGGTTGATGAATTCTTAAATAAAGTCTGAATCTTAAATTTTGATTAAATTAGATTAAATTAAATGAAATAGATATCTCAATAATGTAGTTAGTTAATCACTTTGAAATTTAAAATAACATATGGCTAATACTCTGATATATAAGTACCTATATTGATTTTTACTTTTACTATTCGTGACGTGACCATTTTCTCTTTTTCGTATTGTAATCATTTGACAACTTAGCATTATTATTAATTTAAAATAGACATAGAATGCATGAAATGAAAGTTAATTTAGTCTTTAAGAGTTTACTAATCTAAATTGTAACTGCATTACTATTATGTGCCCTTACAGGGCGTCATGGACTAACCAAAATTCTTATAACATCTGTAAATAATGTACATGACTATACAATGAATAAATTATCAAATTAAATAATATATGACTTGCCTTTGAATTCGAAAAATTGTGTTTATTTCGAATCTAAATCTTATTTTAACAAGTTGAAAGAACACTTTCGCAAATGTTTTTTTTTTTAAGGATTCGAATATGAACATATAAGAACTCATTGTTTGGCTGATATCATTACTAGACGGACTTACCTTAAACTACACGGGAAGTCCGTCTACTCGCCGAATTTTTAAAAATAATATTGTTTCTGCTTAATTTGTGATTTAAATGGTCTGTCAGTATAGCTCAACTATTATTTATGAAATTCTTCATCGTATGCGATTACAAGCGTTAACGTAGGTGAATAATTAACGCAGCTAGATCACTCCGAAGTAAAAAAAAATGAAGTATGGCGGTCTTCCCCACATTGACCTTACGTACTTTACTCAGGTGCAAAGAAACCAGGTCACTTTTCATGCAACTTTCTATAGGAAGTGGCCCAGTTTCTTTGCACCCTAGTATAGTTAAGAAAGCTCCCTTAATTTTTTTTTTTATTTATGTACGGAACTTTTTATTTTTATCGGAACACCTCCCACAATTGTTTAATCGTCCAAGTAGGTAACTAATCTGTTTGTAATCAATTGACAATATTTCAATTTTTTAAGTGCTACTTTTTATTGTCTGGCTGGAAAGAGCGCACAATTTTAAGACATACATATTTTTTTATATTTGTGAAAATCTTGTATTTTCGTGGAAAAATCCATTTATCTTGCTCAAGCAGAAAGGACGTAAGTAACAAACGTCAAGTATTAGCGAAATGACGTCACTGCTTTGTTTCGTACACTTAAAAAAACGTTGAAATAATTACATTAATTGACCGACAAAACCTGTGCTTAAATTGTTTGACAGTGAATGCAGTTGTCAATGTCGATGAACGTCAAAACGATCTGACAAACTCAAACAGAATACTCCACAAAAAATATGATCTTAAATGAAAACTTGCAAAAATATTATTATTATTGCCCGGCAAACAGTTATCTAGTGTTCCCGATGGCAACAAAGCCGAGTGGTGTGCGAATGGATTAACGGAATTAACCGTCAGCTGTCAGTAGTGTCGTGTTGTGAAAGTTGTAAATGTGAAAGGGAAACCCGGAAGACAATGTTTTTTATAATGGCAGTATTGGACCGGCCGCTGGACGTCATTTCCCATTTTACATATTTTGTTCATTTTTCCAAAAAATACTGTACGAAAAAATCCAAAAAATTTTTTTTTGTGTTCTACAAGGTGTTTCTCTCGAAATGGTTTTTGATTTATCAATAAAGAAATTTGAAATATTGTCAATTTTGTCACTGGATACAAAATGTAGAGTAATTTTCTAAATCACCGAACTAGATTAAATAATGGTTCCAAAATACCATGTCATACTAAATTGACGAAAAAAATAAATGCTTGACTAGGTATATAAAGCAATACCTGAAATGAAACTGTCAGTTTGTTATAATGCCTGTCTGATTACATTACGTTATTTCGATTAATTGATAAAAATGAATCACTAAATCGTTAGTCATCGTTATACACGTTAAATGCTTACCTACTTATTCAAGGTAATCGTCTGTGGCATAGAAACGGCGCTTCGTCAAACCTTATCTCATTAGGAGTCGAATGAATAAAAATCCCTTCTTAGTGGTTGGGCCAAAATACTTTTTAATGCCTAATATGAACATACAATTTTCAAAAAAAATTTTTAATTTAGATATGCATTTTCTTATTTTTTAATTCAGATATAGATTCGCTATGGTTCGATTTATAGGATACATACCTCTGCAGCGATAGTTTTAATGATTTAAATATATTTGTGGTAAATTATATACCAAGGTGTCGAAAAATTAAACAACAGCGTTACTTTTTTACAAATTTAAGTTTTAATATTAAAATTGTATAATGAGACTCACTAACATATCAGTTTTAACTGTAACACTTATATTAACCTCTTATGAAGTTAAATCATAGAAATAATCAGTTTCATGGACCATAATCATCAATTTAGATTACTGCGTTACCAAAGCCTACATTTAAAACTTAAACTTTTCTATTAATGATTAAAATAAACTTTAAAATAATACCAATTGACGACATCGTCGTCCATATTTGATGAATAATACCTACGTATGAAGTTAAGGCATTTTAAATAATTAGAAGCCTTTGTATTACTGAAAATACTATAGTAATCCGAGGGACACAACTGTAACGCAGTAGTAAGCTTAGTAACACAGTTGTATTTTCTTACATATAATACCTGGTACTTTCTATAGAAATCTTGCATAATGATAAAAACAAAACAAAATTGAAGTTCTTATGACTCGACGAAATATAAAGTAACTCGAAATAACTTCAAACATAGCAAAGCCTAGCTGATTCAACACACAAAAAAAACATTTACCCACGTAAATATTCTTGTAAAACATAATTTTTACCTCTCCTTCTTCATCAACTTCACTTCTAGCAACACCTAAGTGTAATGTTTGTCTTTAACAGAAGACACTATTACTAAAACATGGACACCATCAGATATCTTTGAAGGATAACGTTTTCGTTATCAATTAGCTGCATTTTTTTTATACTTATTAGAAACTGATGGTTGGCTAAAACTTGCTAAAGGCTCGTCAGTCACTAAGTACAAACGGGCCTTGCTCATCTCCTTCAAGGTGTAAAAAAAGCTTCTGCATCAGAAATATCCGAACCAGAAGCTACTTTTTCATCTGCGGTGCGTTTTTTCTGAGAAAAAATAAACAACATTTGGGTATTTTGGTTTTAATAACGTATTACTAACATTAAAAATACATTAAAAACAACTGCGTTGCCGATGCAACATCTGCGTTACCATTTTAGTAACGCAGTGTAGCAGTTACGCAGTTGTAAATATTTGACCATGTTGTAAATTATCACTAAATAGAATAACAAAATATAGATTTTCTAACACTGACTGAACCAAGACATGACTAACTGCTTATAAAAATAATAATAATGTAAATAACGTCAGTACATACCTTTTGACAGCGGTAACTCAGGGGTCACGCAATAAACACACGCACCTCTCTCAACGATTGTGATGCGACTGATCCGACTAGCGTCCTCCCCCCGCGCAGTTGTTATCATTCGTTATAAGAGTTACAACAAGTCGAACCAAATGAAGTGCAAGAAAATGTAATACACTCACTTTAAGGTTTATTTTCATATAGCAACGCTAGGTAGTTACGATTTTATTCTTTGTTGGGGACACAGACGAAAACACTCTTTATTCCATTAAATGTTTACTGTAAAAAATATCTATTAGCATTGTAATAAAGTTCAAACTTACATTTGTATACTGGTATTCAAGACAAACACATCATCTAGGAAATATTGTGAGAAATGGCACAGTATAGCTTGAGACACTGCTCAAGGACAGCAATATTTTGTACGAAGAACTACTGCGTTACTAAAAATGACAACACCGTTACCGTAATTTTTGAATAAATAACATACTTTTCACAATCAAATCTTGTTTTCTGTATTAGACAATAACGTTATATTTTGAAATTAGTATACTTTTTTCACTAATTTGTATTGATTTCCTATAAAATTTAATATTCATTCGGAGAGACCGGTTTTTAGGCATCAAAAAGTATTTTGGCCCGGTTGTTTAAGTACGTTATAAACAACCTATAGTAAAACATCTGCTTTCTAGGTCATTCGAAGATTATTTATGTTGTTTTTGCGTGTTTAAGGTTTTAGTTTTATCAGTGTGCTTGTCTGCTCTTATAAAAAAAAAATAGAACCGCCTTCTATTCGCTACTTTAGAAATGTAAATTTAAAATTATTTTTCGGTGAGTGCTACCTACTTATTCATATTTGTGAAGTCGGCGCCTCAACCCGCGCCACCACCCACGCTCCCATCATTACATCGTTATGTTTATGTTTCTTTTTTTTTTTTTTTTTTTTATGCGAATAGGAAGGCAAACGAGCAAGTGGGTCACCTGATGGTAAGCGATCACCACTGCCCATAGACACCCGCAACCCCGGAGGGATTGCAGATGCGTTGCCAACCTAGAGGGCTAAGATGAAATGCCTCTTGTGCCCATAATTTCCCCGGCTGTCTTACTCTCCACACCGGAACACAGCAGTGCAAGCACTGCTGCTTAGCGGCAGGATTTGCGAGTAAGATGGTGGTAGCTATCCGGACGGACCTTGCACAAGGCCCTACCACCCGCAAAATTTTTCTTTCTTGTGTGACATGCGTGGCAGAAGTGGACAGACCTAGTCTATTTGCCTATAAGTATAGCACCTATTCGGCTTGGCACTATTTGAGCTGAGGCACCGACTTCACACCATATAAATAAGTAGGTAGCACTCACCGAAAAATAATTTTAAAATTACATTTCTAAAGAAGCGAATTGAAAGCGGTTCTATTTTTTTTATAATTATTTTTTTGTATTAAAATAGTAATCATTTTCTCCGAGTGGACCAAAGTAGGTGGACCACTACCCATAGCCTCATAGAATGCACCAGTTGTTTCTTTTCCCGCACAGATGGTAAAAGCCAATCGAAAGATCACTTTACAGGTGATGGGGCTAGCAACCCATCACCCTTTCCACCTACCCCTAAAATTATGCTGAACGTGGCCTTTAGATCTTGTTACCTTATGGGCTCTGTCTACTCCGTAAGGGATAAAGACGTGATTTACGAATGTATGACGTAGAATGTCTCGCTTGTTTTACTTATTAGGTACTACTTATTGGGGTAAAGCTATCTTCTTTCATTACACTCTAACTTTAAATTAACCGAGACGTAAACCTCCGTAGTAATATAAGACCAGCGCGCATATCCGCCATCTATCTATACTAATATTTTATGAAGAGGTAAAGTTTGTGAGTTTGTGAGGTTGACTGTCAAGATTATAATATCAACCGTAAGAAAGAATACCAAGAATGTGATAAAAATAATACAAAAATAGAATACCAAACAGTGCTAGTTAATATTTAGGATAAGACTGATCTATTGCATCATATAAAATGTTTAAGAATATATGTTACCTAGACATATAGATTATACGTATAACGTTACTTATTTTTAGGTTTAGTTGTAAGTTTTGCTACGCCCAAGTAGGGTCCATGTTTGTACTGGCTAGAATAATATCGACGCTTGAAAGGAGAAATGTCATAAGCGACACAATGGTAACTTTACAGGAGAGCCAAAAAACCGCTCAATTTTTTGAAAAAAAAAAATTATAATTCTATTTATCTAATAAAAATACGTTATACGATGAAGTAAAAAAATATAACCGACAAATGGAAGGAAAGTCGAAAAAAGTCAAATCGTCTAAGGTAAATTGTTGTGTTTTTTTTATTGTGATGTTTTGTTTTGTCATAAATAAACTTTTTTCTTCTTCTTCTTCTTCTAAAAAAACATTTTATCTAATCTCCAATATTCAGAAATTAAAAAAAGACGTCGTTTAGTAAAAAAAATAGGTCGGTGTTTCTAAAAATCACCGATGGGATAAGCGACACGAAAGTCGTCATACGCACACGAGACCTAGCCCATTCGACGCGGAAAAATCTGCTGATTTCAATGATATAGATAACTCAATATCACAAAAAATGTCGCTTATGACATTTCTCCTTTCAAGCGTCGATATGAACACCTTGTAAATACCATGGTTGCAATAAATGATTGATTGATTGATTGAAGAATGCCGCTCGTTTTGAGAGGCTGTTTTCTGTGCAATAGGACCACCAAAGCGAAACTTTGACGAAGGCAATGTTGTATTTAGTATAAATTAAGTATCGGAAATCTGTGCATAAATACTACGAAAATCTGTGATTGAGAAGTGCACAAGTTTTGTCATTTTGACATATACTCTGTTTCGCCTCCTGTCGAAAGACATAGATTTTTTCCTATCGAAATAAGAGCATACGACGTCTTCGGTGGGATAAATTTATCCAAACATAAAGCTTTTCTTGCTTTTCCTTCAGCCCTCTGCTGACGTTTCACAACTGAAGATGCAAAAAATATATATTATAATTTCCATCGTAGCCATTACGCTGCGTTAATTACCTATGGACGCTTAGGTCACGCGATAAATGCATTAACATGTAACGTGCGAAAATGCACTCGTCTGAAGCAAGATTGATAGTGTAAAAGGAAACATAAAATCGTGATGAAGGACAAAAGATGTTTAGTAAAATCGTTGAAGTCTGAAAGAAAGAACATTTTTAAATTGTGAGGTAACTATCATTCAAACATACGACGCTTGGCGACAAAAATTCGCATAGCAACAAGGTCACCTGACAGTTGGTACAATTAGAAAAATTCGAAGGCTTACTCACCTGCAATGGGTGGTTTAGCGGTATAGCATGCATCTCGGAAATGAATAAGGATCTTGGTTTCGATTCCCGGCCATAGCTTTACTTTTCGGATTCTTATATGTGTTCTAATTTTCAATGTCAATTAGAAGTTTAACTTGTGAGGTGCGAAGCAACTTCCTATTTGCTACACGCATTCAAATTCTAGACTGTCAATAAAACAGGCGTGTAACCATTTGTAATAATATTTGTAGAGTTTTAGTTGATGTGGTTTTAATAACACAACAACCGTTTTACGTGTACTGAAATGCGTCGCCTAAAGGTCCATTAAATCAAAAGTCACCATTAGATAGACCGGAACTATCTATAGGTGCATAAAAATAAGCGAATGCAGCTCCGTTGTGATGGTGACTGCACTGAATATTGAATACTAAAAGTCATCCTGTAAACATCTTGAAAATATTATTACTTCAAGTGAAGATGCGACGACGTGACGTCATTCCCGACGTTAAAAATTAAACAACTTCCCGACAAAACCAGGACTCATCACTGCAAAAAGCTCCTATCTCTTACAATTTCTTTGTACTCCCAACAAAAACTCTGTCGGGATTAGAGAACCGCTTGTTATTACGAAATTACTACCTTTGATGTTTATTAAAAATTTTCGACTTACCGCATTTTCACGAGTTCAAAGAGAAAAATAATTTGCACAAACCAGATTTATTTACTTTACCTACCTGTAAACATTTTCATCCGTTACGTGAAATAAAATGGAATGAGTGAAAAAAGTTACACCAACTAACATTGAAGTTTTTTTTTTCTAAAACTACAAATTACCCATACCAAAACGTGGAACATGACCAGAAACCTTCTATACCTAGAAATTTCAACCATTTTGTAACTACATAGGTAGGTACTTATCTATATTATATTTTTATCAAAAGTAGAATCTAATTCTCTAGACGTCGTCATCATTAATTAATTAGATGATGTAAGTAAACAAAAATATCACGAAATCTAAAATCCTGAACCAAGTAGAAATTATTGGATCCGACCATTTCACTAACCAACATTTTGACAAGTGCGATATTTCAACCCATCATTTCATAACTCTATTTTCTGTTAATCAGTACAAAAGCGTAAGAAAGATTAAGGTACTTAAGTTTCAAAACTTTAACAAATAGTTAACATATTATGGTATAATAAAGTTATCCCAAATGGCGTGTTTGCGAAAGGATACATTTGTGAAATGTTATTTTGTAAAAAGATATTAAAGCTGCAAATCAACATTCCATTGTAATATGGCCCTTTTAATATGCATTTCATAGCCATAATAATAATTGTTTCCCGACACGAACCCACGCATTAATATTTTAAAATGCATTGCGAAGACAATCAGCTTACAAATACAACGCGTAGGGAACGCCGAAATTGATTGAAACAAAATTTGGGCATCGAATTGCAAAATTTTATTATGCCCATCAGTTATCGATGAGGTATTGTGGGTATGCAATTGACTAGGTATTGCATTTTTGCACACGGCAAAATATCAGCCTTTTAAAATTAACATTACGTTACAACGCCAACACACGTAAGTAAACAGATCTCGAAGCAACTAAATACGGTAATTCCATAATTATTTGCGAGAAATGTTAAAATATGAATGAACGGTTTACATATTACTATAAATAGCTATGTTAAAACACGTGCTTCTAATGACAGTATCACCGCAGGTACATTAAGTGATGTGGATGTCGCTAATGACACAGAGTGTCTATTAATATGACTAGAGAGCTCTCTATAATAAATTATACAAAGTGGATGGTTAATAATTCACATGGCAATGACACTGAGCAACAGGATTTCTGTGCTGAATTCAGAGATAGTGGCTGCGATTACACTCTCTAGCGATTGACACGAGTTTAATACCTACAAGGATTACGAAACGTGAAACTGACGTTTTCTGCCTGATTAGTGGGTGTTATTAATATTTAAGAATGTTTATACCAGTAGATTGTATGTAATAACTCTTTACTGTCCATAAATTAAATGTAGTTTTGATTTGAATGATTGATTTTGATTTTTTAAGCACGATGTAACTTACGGCGCCTGGTTTACTTTATGTTTTAACCCATTCAAGTATTAACGTAACTTTAATGACTTCAAATCATTCTGTGTATCACTCACCTCTTACGAAATGAGACCCAAACATATTTAGTTACCTATTTAAATTGTCCGATTTTTTTTTCATTCAAATACTCCACTTGCATCTACCATTTATCAAAATGTGCTACGGCACGCACTCAGTACTCGAAAAATTACTTTCACATAATCCCAAGCAATAATGCTTCGAGAATCATCTAATGCCTTTCAAGGGCAATTTTTGAGCGTCCCCTAAGTTATTTGTTAGCAAACACAAAGGAAGTAAAGTATTAATCTTCCATAGGCCGCCAACCTGGATTGAACGCCCCCTGGAGTTTGCATCCAGATTTTTATTCACTGCTTGCTCTGTTGTTTCCACCCTCGTGTTGGGCTACACACAGAATTCTCCAAGAATTCCACCTTGTATATCTCCGTAAAAAGAATTCATGAAGTTTTTATTTAATAATTTAATTTGTCTCTTTTTTTTTCCTGGTTGTTTTGTTATCAGTCATTAAGTCATTTCTTTTCGAGAAAAATTTATCTGTGATAGGATTCTTGCGGTGCATTTATCTACCTAAGCAATTGTCAAAAGTGTTTACTTAGTAAAACTAAAAACATGATCTGAAAGAGTCATTTGCGACGTAAGTAATTACCAATGCTTTTTTTGTCTCGGAGTAGCTAGCTAGTTTGATTTTGCCTTCTTTTGATATGTTTGCATGTATAACATTTTCTTATCCTACAAGACAACAAAAAATTCCGTCTTAAGTTTTCTTTTGTAGCATAAATAGTAATTTATAGGATGTCACGTTCATAAGCACTGATATTTCTGACGTACCAACAGTGTGTCTCGAAATGTAAGAAATCACCCTCCGTAGTCCCGCGACTGCATTTTATAAGTGATTTCTTTTATTACGGAGCACGGACATGAAAAAACCGAATATGAGGAATCCATATCTAGTGGAAAGTGCTGTTTTACGATCTGGTTTTACGGCGTAATGAAAGCGATGATTGAATTAATGCTCCCGCTGGTCACAGCTTCAGACTAAGGCAGACAGACGGGACAGACATTTATAAACACTGGATTAATTCGGAATAAATATGGTAAATATAAACAGGTAATTAAATAACGGTTGTAGTCTGGCAAAATTTTTGTACAAAGAAATGAAATTGTAGACCTATATATATAGTGCATGATTTTAGTGAATTTCTGACTTGATAGAAAACTACGCCGACGAGACCAATGTGAAGTTCTTTTCGTCTAAAATATATTCAACTGTAGCTAATCTAAAGACAGTATTTATGTATGTATGTATAACTCTTTATTGTACATAAAACATATTAATTTTACAGGTAATGAGACAAATAGATGTACAAAGGCGAACTTATACCGTAAAGGGATAGGGAGGGAGTATATGAAAGACATGCAAATGTAAAAGAGAGAAAGAGCAACATGTAATCAATGAGTATCCCGATATCCAAATAAATGAACTTTATCCTATAATTTATACTCAGCAACAAAAAATGTGGTTCAATCAATCAATCAATCAAATCAGAGAATAATTCAGAGAATTCAGAGATAGTGGCTGCGATTACACTCTCTAGCGATTGACACGAGTTTAATACCTACAAGGATTACGAAACGTGAAACTGACGTTTTCTGCCTGATTAGTGGGTGTTATTAATATTTAAGAATGTTTATACCAGTAGATTGTATGTAATAACTCTTTACTGTCCATAAATTAAATGTAGTTTTGATTTGAATGATTGATTTTGATTTTTTAAGCACGATGTAACTTACGGCGCCTGGTTTACTTTATGTTTTAACCCATTCAAGTATTAACGTAACTTTAATGACTTCAAATCATTCTGTGTATCACTCACCTCTTACGAAATGAGACCCAAACATATTTAGTTACCTATTTAAATTGTCCGATTTTTTTTTCATTCAAATACTCCACTTGCATCTACCATTTATCAAAATGTGCTACGGCACGCACTCAGTACTCGAAAAATTACTTTCACATAATCCCAAGCAATAATGCTTCGAGAATCATCTAATGCCTTTCAAGGGCAATTTTTGAGCGTCCCCTAAGTTATTTGTTAGCAAACACAAAGGAAGTAAAGTATTAATCTTCCATAGGCCGCCAACCTGGATTGAACGCCCCCTGGAGTTTGCATCCAGATTTTTATTCACTGCTTGCTCTGTTGTTTCCACCCTCGTGTTGGGCTACACACAGAATTCTCCAAGAATTCCACCTTGTATATCTCCGTAAAAAGAATTCATGAAGTTTTTATTTAATAATTTAATTTGTCTCTTTTTTTTTCCTGGTTGTTTTGTTATCAGTCATTAAGTCATTTCTTTTCGAGAAAAATTTATCTGTGATAGGATTCTTGCGGTGCATTTATCTACCTAAGCAATTGTCAAAAGTGTTTACTTAGTAAAACTAAAAACATGATCTGAAAGAGTCATTTGCGACGTAAGTAATTACCAATGCTTTTTTTGTCTCGGAGTAGCTAGCTAGTTTGATTTTGCCTTCTTTTGATATGTTTGCATGTATAACATTTTCTTATCCTACAAGACAACAAAAAATTCCGTCTTAAGTTTTCTTTTGTAGCATAAATAGTAATTTATAGGATGTCACGTTCATAAGCACTGATATTTCTGACGTACCAACAGTGTGTCTCGAAATGTAAGAAATCACCCTCCGTAGTCCCGCGACTGCATTTTATAAGTGATTTCTTTTATTACGGAGCACGGACATGAAAAAACCGAATATGAGGAATCCATATCTAGTGGAAAGTGCTGTTTTACGATCTGGTTTTACGGCGTAATGAAAGCGATGATTGAATTAATGCTCCCGCTGGTCACAGCTTCAGACTAAGGCAGACAGACGGGACAGACATTTATAAACACTGGATTAATTCGGAATAAATATGGTAAATATAAACAGGTAATTAAATAACGGTTGTAGTCTGGCAAAATTTTTGTACAAAGAAATGAAATTGTAGACCTATATATATAGTGCATGATTTTAGTGAATTTCTGACTTGATAGAAAACTACGCCGACGAGACCAATGTGAAGTTCTTTTCGTCTAAAATATATTCAACTGTAGCTAATCTAAAGACAGTATTTATGTATGTATGTATAACTCTTTATTGTACATAAAACATATTAATTTTACAGGTAATGAGACAAATAGATGTACAAAGGCGAACTTATACCGTAAAGGGATAGGGAGGGAGTATATGAAAGACATGCAAATGTAAAAGAGAGAAAGAGCAACATGTAATCAATGAGTATCCCGATATCCAAATAAATGAACTTTATCCTATAATTTATACTCAGCAACAAAAAATGTGGTTCAATCAATCAATCAATCAAATCAATCAAAACATTTATTTGCTAGAAAAGGATGTGAGGTTAAGGTTTTACATTAATAATTATGTCCTCCTTATCTTACTGGTTCCCATATGTATGCAGTATAGGTGATTTTGTATGGAGTCTGGGCCAAATTTTGTACTGTTATACTTACAGCCAGTCTACGATATAACTTTAGATATACATCTTCCAATACGACTGCCAGTCTTTTCTAATATGACACATCTGTTTTCTCAGGATTGATATTCTGTTTATTGCGGGACACCGGGTGCACTTTTACGATGGCTATGACAATCCCTCGATGGGGGCTGTCTGTGTATTCGTGGCAGGCATTTTGATAGCTTTGCTTGAATGTGTCATAATTTTCAATATGCTTTTGTGTTTCTTATTAGTCCTTCACTATTGTATGTCTCCGTGTTTTTAATACATCTGCAATCTTCCTTTTATCAACGTAAGTCGCGGTTCTTTCGCTACTAAAATTCCGTCAGTCGGGTAGGATTTTTTAGGGTTCAGTGTATTTTTTGTCTCGTTACGTTGTACTGTCAAATAACTTTAAATAGCATACTACATCTTACTATCCCAAATCAATATAAAGGGGTTTTCAACAGGTGAACGAGTTAAACAGCAAATTCCTACTTCCATCTCATTGAAACAAGACGTAACCACACCCTTCATGAAGATAATAGGTAATAATACATCGTCATCCACGCTCTATCTTTAGATGAAACTATATTTCCTCTATCTATACGAGTAGATAACAATTCAACGGACATTAGCTCCCACATCCCTTGATTCGTGATAACGCATGCACGACAGTGCACCGTCACGGCTAAAGCCGCGTTTAGATCAATCAACTAACGTTTGAACAAAGTTTTATTTAGTTCACGGTAAAATACTAAATCAACTGAAATAACAACGATTAAAAAGCTTTAAACCCATCAACATATTGCCAGTCTTCCTGGACGAAAAAAGTAAAGAAAAGGACTGATTGAAATGCAATGCGCGACAAAAAATTATCTAAAAATAGTCCTCCAGCACTTTGCACATTGGTATGCCAGCTTGTTGTTTTTGAACAATTTTGTTTACACTTCGTTTTTTGTTTATTGAAAATTATTTAATAAATTTATGTATTTTCTAGTTGCACATAAGTCGGGTTCTATCTATTTATTACTTCACTTCTTACTTAAAAGTTTATGGTTTATGTAGTATATTAATTTATTTAATCTACACTGTGTATCGTTTCTTGACTCACAGACGGTTCTGGCTGAAAATCAGTGCTGCAGGTGTCTAACACCTCAGCGTAATGCTGAGCCAGCGACCGTTTCACTTTTGCGAAGACACAACACAACGCTGATGATCAAATTTTCATGTCTGGTTTTTTTATTGTTGTTTTTTTCTATAAAATTGTGTGTACATGCTCTTATATTTGTGTGTCTTGCAAAATGAATAAATGTCTTCTTTCTTTCTTCTTTCTTTCTTTCTATCTATTTTCCAATGCCGCGTTTCTAATTATAAAAGAATTCCCATGGGACTTTGCAAAATTTCCACGAGGTTTCCAAAAAAATATATCGTGGTTTCATTTTCAGGAACCCTGAAAAGTAGCCAAATGGCAAAAACGGAACCCTTATAGATTCGTCATGTCTGTCTGTCTGTCTGTCCGTCCGTATGTCACAGCCACTTTTTTCCGAAACTATAAGAGCTATACTGTTAAAACTTGGTAAGTAGATGTATTCTGTGAACCGCATTAAGATTTTCGTACAAAAATAGAAAAAAAACATATAATTTTGGGGTTCCCCATACTTAGAACTGAAACTCAATTTTTTTTTCATCAGAACCATACGTGTGTGGTATGGATAGGTCTTCAAAAATGATATTGAGGTTTCTAATATAATTTTTTTCTAAACTGAATTGTTTGCGCGAGAGACACTTCCAAAGTGGTAAAATGTGTCCCCCCCCCCCGTAACTTCTAGAATAAGAGAATAACTTGGCGAATTTGTACGGAACCCTCAGTGCGCAAGTCCGACTCGCACTTGGCCGGTTTTTTTTCTTTCATTTCTTCCATGAACAATCTGAACAAATGAAAGCTATATGATATACTAGCTTTTTCCCGCGACTTCGTCCGCCTCAGACTTCATTTACTGACAAACAGCTTTTGCCCGCGACTTTGCTTGCGTGTACCAGGAGTATTTCAATCCCGTTTTTTTCCCGTTCTCTTAAGAATTTCAGGAAATGATCTCTTAATGCTCCCTACACTCCCCAAGGAACTCTCTTGCCAAATTTCAGCTTTCTACGACCAGTAAAACGAAAAATCCCGTTTTTTCCCGTTCCCGTGGGAATTTTCAAAATTCCTCTCTTAATGCTCCTCTACACTCTCCAAACAACCTAAATGCCGAATTTCAGTGTTCTACAACCAGTAAAACGAAAAGTCCCGTTTTCCCGTTCCCGTGGGAATTTTGGAAAATTATCTTTTATAGCTTCTCTACACTCTTCAAGCAACCTACATGCCAAGTAACGTTTCAGCTTTCTACGACCAGTAAAACGAAAAATCCCGGTTTTTTTCCCGTTCCCATGGGAATTTTGGAAATTCCTCTTTTAATGCTTCTCTACACTCTCCAAACAACCTAAATGCCGAATTTCAGTGTTCTACAACCAGTAAAGCCGTGGTAGCCTAGTGGTTTGACCTGTGGCCTCTCAAGCAGAGCAGTCGTGGGTTCAAATCCCGGGCTCGCACCTCTGAGTTTTTCGGAATTTATGTGCGAAAATTACATTTGTAATTTGCCATGAGCTTTTCGGTGAAGGAAAACATCGTGAGGAAACCTGCACACATCTGCGAAGAAATTCAATGGTGTGTGTTAAGTTCCCAATCCGCACTGGGCGCGCGTGGGAACTATAGCCCAAACCCTCCAATAAATGGAGGAGGCCTATGCCATGAGGCACGCCGAATTACGCGACAATTTAATAAATAAACGACAATAACAACAACATGTACTTACTGAAATTATAGCGAATTCGGAATAAAAAGGCTTATAAATAAATAACAACCAGTAAAACGAAAAGTCCCGTTTTCCCGTTCCCGTGGGAATTTTGGAAAATTATCTTTTTTAGCTTCTCTACACTCTTCAAGCAACCTACATGCCAAGTAACGTTTCAGCTTTCTACGACCATTGCAACGAAAAATCCCGTTTTTTCCCGTTCCCGTGGGAATTTTGGAAAGTCCTCTCTTAATGCTTCTCTACACTCCCCAAGCAACCTACATGTCGAATTTCCGCTTTCTACAACCAGTAAAACGAAAAGTCCCGTTTTTCCCGTTCCCGTGGGAATTTTAGGAAATTGTCTCTGTGCTTTCCTACACTCATCAAGCAACCTACATGCCAAATTTCAGCTTTCTACGACCTGTGAAACAAAAAATCCCGTTTTTTCCCTTTCCTGAGGGAATATGTGTGTGTGTGTGTGTGTGTGTGTGTGTGTCAGGTAGGTATGTGTATTATTGTTTTCATAATCAGCGACCCGATAAACTGTACAAACAATACTACCCACTATAATATAATAATAATAATACCCACGTTGATTTTCAGACTTTGTCACCCCCTATCCCCTTATAGGGGTTGAATTTTCAAAAAACCTGTAATAGGTGTTTACTCATTTGTCGTTAGGAATACTCCTGTGAAGTTTCGAATAAAATAGTCTAACTAATCTTGTTTCCCCATACAAACTTTGGACCCCCAATTAACCCCTTTAGGGGTCGAATTTTTAAAAATCCTTTCTTAGTGCACCCCTAGACCTTATAAGGAACCTACGTGCCAAATTTGGAATCTCTAGAACCAGCGGTTTGGGCTGTGCGCTGATATGTCAGTCAGTCAGTCAGTCAGTCAGTTTCTTCTTTTATATATTTAGATTGGTTATCCTAACGCAAGACTAACAGATGATTTGATAAAGATCACGGGAAAGCATTAACTGTTAATATTTAACACAGAACCGATCATCACAGCGATCCTTAGCACGGGGATATGTTCAGCAACGGACGTCTTCCAGCTGATATGATGATGATAACAGACATGCTTTCACGAATTTTCACACACGAACTACTAAATACTACTAGTACTATTTGTTTTTACGTTACCATGCACAAATTGCAGATTTCCGCAGCGACGTATTTATATAAATATGGAGAGCTACGGTTTTGCCGAGCACTGGAAGCTATAAAAGCGCACGTTAAGTGAGCACAGCTTTACGTTCTTGGTTTCATCTTCCTTATGAGTTTACGCGATACGCAGTTATATATACCGATATATACATGTGGTGGTTACAACGCCTGTGATACAACTAGCCCTACAAACTTAATTTATAAACAGTGTGCAGTTTTCGAGTAAAACTCGATAACATGCGATTAGGCAGACGAACATGACGGAACTTTAAAAAAGTTTTATTGAATCAGGCGTTAATTTGCAGAGGTCCATTTTATATACTGAGTATACATAAAGTATATCTGATCGCCTCTGTACATGCATTCTGATTTTGTGGAATTGAAAATTGATGTATTATTGATAAGAGTTTTTAATTATTCACGGTTAAGTTCATTCGAAATATTTTAAACGGGATGTGAGGCACTTGTCCCACCGCCGGCGAGTAGCGAGAAGCGAGCGTTTTTTAGTATGGAAAGCGACAAAAATTCCATACTAAAAAACGCTCGCTTCTCGCTACTCGCCGGCGGGTGGGTCAAGTGCCTGAACCGCGACACCGCCGCGTATTATTGATACTCTGCAGTGTCTAAGTTCGTACTTATATTGACCACCTAACTGGAGCTATCTAGGTGTTCAAAAATATCTGAACATACACAAACGTGATTGACAATAAGACATAATCCAATATATTTAAATGCGATTGTACTGCATGTTATACCTACCTGACTACAGAAGGAGCATAGCAAATACGCAACTAAAGAACTTAACTACGTCATTTATCTAGAACAATGCTATTTATTGCTTTTTCATTAGTTAAAGACAGAAATAGACAGAAGTACCTAACTATTTGTGGTCACTGAAACACTTCAAGTCTACAGCCGACTGGAATTTCATAAAGAGAGGCTTTCCGCGTCTGAGATGTGGTCGCCGTAAGCCGGATTAAAATATATCAGCTAATATCGTTAGAAATATTAAAATAATCTTTTATTTTACTGTATTTGTACCTACTACAACTTTAAACAGTTTATGTAAAAGTAAATAATTGTATGTCTTGCAGCCATAACTTTTAAATTTTAATGTCATGTCATAATTTATTTTGCCTATCTAGGTATAATAATAATAATAATAAATTTATTTATTCGGGTAACTGGGACCCACAATTTGTTAGTTGTTACATAGTTGCTTATTGCTAACGAGAGCAGAATAGAATTGCCTGGCTCAAATTAATCAGATAAGAGCCGACTCCACCTAAAGTGGGAAAAGAAAAAGAAGAAGAGAGAGCGCCCATAATTTCTAACGTACTCAAAATCACAATCACACAAATTTTTGAAAAACGTTAGTTTCTCTACACTACATGAAAAAAAAACATTTTAGTTTTCAGAATTATGATTATTTATTTAAGTAGGTACCTACTTTTTTATTCATGAAAAGGCAAGTAGGTTTCAATCAGTACGCCGCGCAAAGACTAAAGACGATATCGATGGGTTCAGTGTTACAAAGGTCTGTATTATGACACCAGTTCCGGACTGCATATCTGTACAAATACCAACTAATCTCGTGCTCGTCAATCAATTAGGGGAACAGTTTTTGCCTCCCTCGCACCATCTCGCTAACTAGTGGATGCTAGAGGCAAAGAATAACATTTTAGAAAAGACAAATGCCGCCATACTTTACAAACAAGTCTTTTATAACTTTCAATGTATATTTGTTGGTGTGTTGAGGAAAATTTTTACATATTATGTTATCGATAACGTAGGTACTGACTCAGTAAAAAACCGGGTAGCACGTTATTGCTTGGGATAAGAAACGATGGTGCTCGGTGTCTCTCTTGGAATGAACTCCTTGATATTAAAGCGCTGTCGCGTCTGGTATGATGTTGATGACAGTCAAATCTGTATGAAATAGCTGGTTAAAATCTACGGTTCTTGAAATTTGTAACTATAATATACAAGTTAGTATCTATAACTGTACCCAGAATCCGCTTTTTAGTGAAGTAATCTTAAAAATAAATACCTAGTAGGTTCAAAACAGCTCGAATACATAGTGAAGATAGACGACGATAGGGTTTCTTAATGTCACCCAGCAATCAGCTATAGGCATTACAAATGTTTTCTATTGGATTCAAATCCAAATGGTGTTGTGGCAAACGCAAAAGAATACACCCGTTTTCCACTGTGCGGTTAAAAGTAAACTTTTTTAGTTGACAAAAGTACAATAACAGTCATAACACGAACTTTGACGGAGAACGATAAAAAATAGAAACACTGAACCTGAAAAAGTCTAAATCTGAATTTTCAATAAGATTTTCTTGTTTTCAAAAGGAGTGACGAATCTACATGTGCATGAACGGTTAATCTTTGCTATAAGTTATAAGAAGTTTGTGAGAAGTTCCGGCACTGCGAGTTCTGCCCCTCATATTTGCTTTTCCTATTTTCTCTGGAAATGGGGAAAATATTAGGACTTTCGACTAGCCACGGTCAAAAACAAGTTAAGTATCATGCTTTTTACATAGATTCGGGCAAGCAGTAACCAGGTTATAATAACGATCGTTAAGTAAATTAATTATTTCTTATGTTTGACAAATGATTTTAAACAATAATTTGGATTCTATTCTAGAGCTGAAAGTACCTAGTAAAATTAAAATTTGTTGTTTGTTACTCAAGACTAAAGTGGGCATGTGGTAAGAGTAAAATAATGACTAATCTTCAACTTTTGATAGACAGCGGTTGACGATTGATTACTAATTACTTATTTGCTCAAGACTAAAAAGATACAGATTCAATATATCCGACATAACAAAACCGTTATTGTAACAAGACAGACCTGTGAAATTTCGACACTAAAATGGGAAAAAAATATAAAATATACCTACTATACGAGCACATCCAAAGAAAAGTATATAACTACCCTTACCTATTCCTTTTGTTAATTAGTCGAAAATAAATATTTTCAAGTAGGACCAGTTGTAGTGTGGAAATACAGTCCGCTAAATTACATTTAGAGATAAAAAAAACTCTATCAACTTTAATACTTCAAATACCGAGTTACTATCTCAGTTTATAAGTTGAATTGTTATTCAGATTACTATAGAGATATTTTAATTGTTATTCAAAATATTCCTTCCACGCAGCGGCAGCGTGTAGTTGAGTATGAAACAAAAAGAAGCGTTGTAATCCTGATATTAATCTTCTCCATTTGTCACATAATAAAGGATTAATTTACACCCTATTTAGCAACAACTGAGCCAAGCCGCCTGAAGAATCTCAGACCCTAGCCCTGTCATCTCACAAATCAACGTCAGACACATGCTAACTTATAATTGGTTGGAAGCAATCAACAAGACAAACTCTGATGAATTAAACTGTTGCAAATTAAACATAGGGAATTAAACGTAAGCGAGGGTGACGCCGGAGAACAGCTGAGCGCGACTGCAAATAAATATTTTAGTTTAGAGATAACGATTTGTAAAACGTTAAAGACAGGAAGTAACAGGACCTAATTAAGCAGGGAAAAGTATCAACACAACAAGCAACTTTTTTCTTATGACAACACGGTAGGCGCAACACACCTGCCTATTATTCAGACGACCGGATAGCTCAGTGGTTAGTGCCCCTGACTATGAAGCTAGAGGTCCCGGGTTCGAATCCCGGTAGAGGCAGACATTTGTATGATGAATACGAATGTTTGTGCTCGAGTCATGGATGTTGTATGTATTTACCTACATTATATAAGTATGTTTATCCGTTGCCTGGTACCCATAGCACAAGCTCTGCTTAGTTTGGGACTGGGTCAATTGGTGTAATTTGTCCCAAGATATTTATTTATTTATTTATTATTATCTAACGCAAGGGTGCTCACGATTCCCTTTCTACCTGTAGGCTTATTGTCTAACTCGCTCGCAATCGCCATCGTGTTCATTTTGACAGTTTTTGTATGAATGTGACAGCTATCTGATTCCGATGCCAATTGTCAGCCCATACATGAACTGTCAAAATGAAAACGATGGCGATCGCGAGCGAGTTAGACAATAAGCCTACAGATCAGTATATCAATCTTTTTACTAGTTAATGGCCAGCAATATAAATGTAGTTTTAGGATACAGGCCAAATGTTATTGTCATAGTCAAATATGTTTTAATCTGGGACTTTATAGTCAGATGTTGAAATAATTTATTGAAACAGGCGTTACTTTGCGGAGGTCTATTTCAATAAACAAAAAACATCTACCTTGCTACTCCGCTACTCACATAATTGAAACAATAGACGTTGAAAGTATATTCAACAACACTTTAAAAATAACGGTCTCATTGCATTCAATTATAGAATAGAAATTTCGATCCGATTTTATTCCCATTTTGTAATCTCGTTGACATAAATATTTAGCTTATTTTGCAACTTTTCCTTTTAATTAACTGTCCTCACTCAATTAAGGATAATTTAAGTATCATGACAATAAAATCTGTCATCAAGCAGTGCAGCAGCACTATATAGCTGTTGTGAAAGAAAATCTGGAATAGCATGAGAATGGTTTCGGTAACAAAATTAAAAATAGTAGTACTTATGTATTTATAAATTGCAATTCGGGAACAGATTTTTCACTAACTTGCAACTGAACATATTGTGATATTGCAAAGACTAACAGCCTTATTCATAAAAAGTTAGAGGCTTGCTAATCTTGCTATAAGCTCGCTATAGGACCGATGCAAAAAAACATGATTCATAAACGTCAATTAGCGCTAATCAGTTCATCAAGGGTCTGTTAATTCTTCCGAAAGTTAGTGGACCGTAGACCCTACTTTATCTCTTTGCTAACTCACAAAATGGCCGCCTCAAATGTGAACAGCTGATTTTGGCAAGAGCAAAACCATACGCAAGACAGTTTTTTTTGTTTTAAGTTTTTATTCCCTCCGGGAAAGGTAAAGGAAACTAGATCCACACTGCCTAGTCTGTCGTGTTAATTCGCTGGTTTCCCGCTAATTCGCTGCCACTGCTGTTTTTTTTTTTTTTAATTTACTAAAAGGCCATTTTTGGTCTATGATTTGTCAAGGTGACAACATAACGCGTCTAATCCATCCATCAGCAGCTCATTAGCTAACAGACTGCTAGCAAGCATTTATGAATCATACTTTTTAACAACTGTCAAATAAGCTTAATCAGTCTGTTAACTAATAGACTGATCAAACCTCAATTAAGGATTTTTTTATGAATAAGGCTGTAAGGGTCTGTTTCACCACCCTCTGTTAAGCTCCAGTTAGGTATCTTAAATATCAGTTATCTTATCTATAATGACGTCTCTGTCTGTTGCGTAGTAATAAATAGAGACGGAATTATAGATAACTGACACTAAGATAATTGGAACTTAACAGGGAGTGGTAAAACAGACCCTAAAGTTAGTAATATACCGAACGTTACTAAGATTATTTATTTTCTTAATAATAATAACAACAATATACGTTCAAAATCATGCTAAACGTGGCCTTTAGGTCTTGCTGTCTTGGGGTATCTGTCTACCCAGTAAGGGATAAAGACGTGATTTATTTAGGTACTAGCGACCCGCCCCGGCTTCGCACGGTATATTATGCATATATTATACATATAAACCTTCCTCTTGATTCAGTCTATCTATTAAAAACAACTGCATCAAAATCCGTTGGATAGTTTTAAAGATTTAAGCATACAAAGGGACATAGGGACATAGGGACAGAGAAAGCTACTTTGTTTTATACTATGTAGTGATGTAACAATGTAGAGCAAGGAAAAGCTCCGGCTTGAAGCAAACATTTTACACTAAAAATACCAGTTTGGCACCGGAAAAAAAAAACAAAAAAATTCGTTGTGCTAAATTCATAGAATCACTTTCAATGACTGCACCCCCCCGCATCTTAAAGCTAAACTGCAGCCTACCATTAATATACTGATCAAACTAAATCAATCAATCAGAAACTTGCACCCTAGGCCGTCGACACATAATTTTTCAATTTGCCCAGTTAAAACGCGTTTAGGAGATTGATTAATAAATCTACCACCCATAGGTTAGGGGAGTTATTGAGTTAACGTTCCTACAGCCCCTCGTTCTAAGAAGTGGGTGATCTCAGACGGGGAAGGAATTCACGAATTGATAGTTTGTGTTTGAATATGTTCAGGCACATAAAATACTCCGTTTTTGAAGTGAAACCTTCTTTAGCGGCGTTGGACACTTACTTGGATGGGTAAAAAATGTTAAACTCGCGTCAGACGTAAGACGGAGGGAGAGATTAAGTACCAGGATGTCAGGATCCTCTAAGAGCCCATGTTTAAACGCTGTAACGCTGTTTTTTTCAGGAATAAATGGGTTTTATTCTAGACTAGCGACCCGCCCCGGCTTCGCACGGTATATTATGCATGTATTATACATACGAGTATAAACCTTCCTCTTTATTCACTCTATCTATTAAAAAAAACCGCATTAAAATCCGTTGCGTAGTTTTAAAGATTTAAGCATACAAAGGGACATAATAGGGACATAGTGATGATGTAGTGAAGTTACATTTTACTAATTTTTGGTCGAATCAGCCTTTACCATTTTGCATACTTGCATGAACTGACATTTACACCCTGGTTTCATTCCAAATTAAAACAAAACTAAGTTTTTAAAATCTCAAAAATCCTCAATTAAGTTACAATTGGCCAACGTGGGCATATTCAATTTGCACAACCGCATGCCAGATTCAACGCAGCTTTGTACATTTTCGTCGGTATCAGGTGTCATTATGGACGGTTATTGGAATCCGGTGGACAAGTCGAGGGCATATTAATTGGTTTTAAAGGGGTTATGGATTAAGGGACAAATTGGACTGCTCCTGGCACTCGTTTCTTGCTCGTTTGTTTGTTGATTGGCGCTTAGGATTTTAAACGAGATAATATTTTAACTGGATCAAACTGCTTATTTCGTTTGTAATTTAGCTGGTTATAATCATTAGTAGCGTTATGTTGAAGCCAAAGGAGAGTGTAAGGTACTTATTTCAAATACTGCGTAGATTAATAATCCTACTATCCTACTAATATTATAAATGCGAAAGTATGGATGGATGGATGTATGGATGGATGTTTGTTTGTTACTCAATCACGCCAGAACGGCTTAACGAATCTAGATGAAATTCGGCACATAGATAGAAAAAAGTCTGGAATCGCACATTGGCTACTTTTTATCCCGAAAAATTCCCGCGGGATAGCGATAAACGTATTCTTTGCAGACGAAGTCGCTGGCAACAGTTAATAATAAGTTAGATAAATTACGGCAACTGTTTCACATTTGTGAGATTTTTTTTGTTATGAAAGTAACGGCTTATTAAAAAATGTTAATCCAATAAATAACTTCAGATTCCATTACTTAACAAAAACTCATATTATCGACTAGACTAGAAAATGTACAGTCGAGGGCATAAATATCGATACAGCTATCATGAGAAACATATGTATCACCGACCTTATTGTTTGAGGCATAAAGATGTATAAGTAGATGTGTTTGACGTCTTGGTAACGTACATATTTATACTCTTGACTGTACGAAAGGGATTTTTTTTCCCTCACATTGCTGCAGCTAAATAATTTACGGCCTGACATTTCCAGAATAAATCGACAGCCGTTTGGTTCTAATTTTAATCTGCAGGCTTTATGTGGGACAAAAAGGCCTAATTTCCCTTTCACCCAAATGGCGGGTTCGTTCGACCAATTATTTTGACTAATTGGTCTCGTCGACGTGGTCATTTTGACGGATTTGCGCGCTTTTGATACACGCGACTTACTGTTACAGTAAATCATTTTATAACAGTAGAGAACATGATTAAAATTTTACCCCGGATAAAATGCTTTAATGCTTTAATAACCTACTTACACTCATACTTAGTAATCCCATTAATATAAATTTAAAATAACTATTTATATTTACTTTTAAAGTCCCGGTAGGGGCAAACATTTGTATGATGAATACGAATGTTTTGAGCCCGAGTCATGGATGTTGTATGTATTTATCTACATTATATGTGTATTTTTATCCGTTGCCATAGTACAAGCTTTGCTTAGTTTGGGACTGGGTCAGTTGGTGTAATTTGTGCCATGAATTTATTAATTTATTTATTTAAAGTTAGACTCCGTTATTTATGTGAAAAAAATTACTGCCTGGATTACAACGATTATAATCTCCAAATTCCAAATACAATCCAAAAGTCATAGTTAGTTTCACGGCAAAATTATCCATAGGATTTTTTTTAATTTCCTTACAGAAGTCACAGTTTAAACGAACTATAAATAAAACAAATGCGACTCTACGCAATGTAATAGATTTGCGCCTCATTGAGTAGTGATGATCACCTCGCGTCCCTGCACGCCACAAAATAAAATCACTTCTTACATGATCTGTCCAGTTTCTACTGAGCTAATCTAATCACCAGTTTTCAAAATGGCATTGTGCTAAACAAAGCATTGATTCATCATTACCATCATCATCAGCCTGAAGACGTCCACTGTTGAACAAAGGCCTCCCCCTTAGCACACCACAATGAACGACAAGTCGCCACCTACATTGATTGTGAAAATTGGCTAAGTAAAGTTTTTGGAAGAGGTGCAAATTATATTTTTATTCGACAGTCCACGTCTTAATAACCGAGGACCTGCAGCTCTTTTATTTTTATTCCCTCTTGTTAATTAGAAATATTTTTTTAAGTGGTTGATTTGACATTTGTGAAATTTAATGGATGACCAGCTACGCGTGCCTAGAACTAGCTTGTAATGAAAAAAAAACTACGTCAACCGTACGTCAACTGTCACTTTTGACTCAAAAAACTACGTCAACCGTACGTCTACTGTCACTTTTGACTCAAAAGTGACAGTTGACGTACGGTTGACGTAGTTTTTTTTTATTACAAGCTAGTTCTAGGCACGCGTAGCTGGTCATCCATTAAATTTCACAAATGTCAAATCGACCACTTAAAAAAATATTTCTAACTAACAAGAGGGAATAAAAATAAAAGAGCGGCAGTTCCTCGATTATTAAGACGTGGACTGTCGAATAAAAATATAATTTGCACCTCTTCCAAAAACTTTACTTAGCCAATTCAATATTCAACCAATGTGTTTCTGACCATTTTTTGTAAGCAACTATTTGGCGCTAGCGAGTACAAAGCGTAACATCGGGTGATTAGATACTAAGCTCCGTTGAAATTGGTCAGACTATACTATTGTCTACAATCTGTGAGGTGTGTTCAGTCGCTTTTACGGCGCGCCTGCCGCGTATAAAGCCGCGCGTGTAACGAAACGACCCGTAATGAACACATTTTTTAAGGCCCGTCAATGCTATTGTAACGTGGATGAGACAAAAATACGAACATTTCAGCTGGTAAAATTAAAATAGCTACGAAAATAAATTTATGTGTATCGAATCATAATGTTTCTTTAGCGTGTCTGTAAGCCGTGATACTCGTTTCTATGGTACTACGCTTCTGATTAGGTAGGTACTCCCAGACCTGATCTAATTTTAACTTTATTTGGCAATTTCTAAAAAAAACAATCCACCTTTATGCTGCATCACCTTCAAATGTCAAGAAAGCAAACGCCTAATTCTGTCTAAAGGAAACCTACTACAAATACAATCTATTATGGACTTGGCGCGATGAAAATAAAAAGCAGACGAAATAGGTCGTATCTTCTATACTCTGTGTTAAAGGAATGACTAGATTACCTAATCTCCTTCTGTCATCTTTGACCATAATAATATCTGCACCATCCATCAGTTGACATAGCCGTCAATCGCTGGTCAGTGTACGGAAAAAAGTATCTGGTTCCACTGTATAGGTAATGAAATGTTTTATTGTTTATCCACGACATTTCCACGGGCGTCCTAGCTAGCAGCTGTCGCCCGGCGCCGCCTGCCCGCTCCGTCACTGTCTGACCAAGCACGTGAAAACAATACATTCGTTAACGGTGTGAGCACTTCATTATTTTTATTTGCCAGGGGTGAAAAGCTGACATATTTTCATGTAGTGCCTTTATTTATGCTTTGTTAAATCGAGAATGCTATACAATGAAAATAACCTGTTATTCTTTGAAGTAGTTCAGCTACTAGACCAGTGATGGGCAAACTACGGCCCGCGGGCCAACTCCGGCCCGCGAAAGAATTTAATGCGGCCCGCCGGCGTTCCTTCGAATTGGAGTGTTATGGCACAGGATGACGATATTCAGACGGTGCTGCTATATAAATTAGAATAATAGATGCGAAGGCAAAGGAGCCAGCTAGACTAGCCACGTAGTTCATGCGTCATGTGTCAAAAAAATTGCATTTTAGTATAATTTTAGCCTTTCTTTGAAATATCTGTGATTTTCTGGCCCGCCATGAAAAAAGTTTGCCCACCACTGTACTAGACAAAAGATGGCGTCACCAAAACATTTAAATACTACCTCAGTTACTTTTACGGAACATTGAACTCTGATATTACAAAAATGACTCGTAGGTAGTGTCTTATAGATTTGAATATAATTTTACTCGTAGATAACTACGTGTGTACTGGCGATTATAATTATTGGCAGTTTGGAGTGAACTTGAAAGTAAGTAAGTAAAAGCTAGAAATAATAATTATGCAAATACGTGTATTGTGTACGTGTTCATTTTCAACGTGTCATCATTATTCTATTTTAGTATTCATATCGTTCTTTTTAAATTAATATGTGTCAAAGGATTAACCACAAAAGATCAAAGTGCAGTGTGGTCCGCACAAAATACCACAACAGACACGTTTTCAATTACCGTATTAATCCGTCGAACCTTGGCTACCCCTGGCTAAAAAGAGATCGTCAACCGTTTATAAGCGGTATCCAGAAAAAAAGAAACCACGTTATGGAAGTGTGGTTTCTTTTTCTCTTTTTGGTTGCCTGAAAATACTGATGTAAATAATTTGAAAGTGACCAGGAAGTTTTTGATGAAGACAAACATCGTGAAGGAACACACTTACGAATCGATACTACACGGTGTGTGTGTGAGAGAGAGAACTTATATAAGGTTCCCAAGCCCTCTCTACCCGGGAGGAGGCCACAGATCAACTGTGAAATGACTATAAGCTGCAAAAGTATACAACATCTTTACCTAATCGTTATACGCGTAAACTACTCAACCGATCGTAATAAAATTTGACATGGAGATGTTGATGTGAAGTGTATGAGTAGATGGGAAGAACATAACAAGTGCGAGTCGGGCTCGCGCACTGAGGGTTCTGTACAAATTCGCTAAATTATTATAAAATCCAGTGTTAGCAGAACCCTGATTTTAAGCAAAAGCACTGCCTAGTGCGGTTATTTTATATCAGTTACTTATATAGACAGACAAATATTAAATAAAAAAAAACTACTTACTAGATCTCGTTCAAACCAATTTTGGGTGTAACTTTGCATGGAAATGTACATTATATATTTTTTTTAGTTTTGTCATTCTCTTATTTTAGAAGTTACGGGGGGGGGGGACACACACATTTTACCACTTTGGAAGCGTCTCTCGCGCAAACTATTCAGTTTAGAAAAAAAAGATGTTAGAAACCTCAATATCATTTTTGAAGACCTATCCATAGATACCTCACACGTATGAGTTTGATGAAAAAAAATTCAGTTTCAGTTCTAAGTATGGGGAACCCCCAAAATTAATTGTTTTTTTTTTTATTTTTGTATGAAAATCTTAATACGGTTCACAGAATACATCTATTTACCAAGTTTCAACAGTATAGCTCTTATAGCTTTGGAGAAATGTGGCTGTGACATACGGACGGACAGACAGACAGACAGATAGACAGACAGACATGACGAATCTATAAGGGTTCCGTTTCTTGCCATTTGGCTACGGAACCCTAAAATTGTTATCATCCTAGAGAATTATATAGTTGATACGGGCGCCAGTTAAGCGGATTCTCCGCAGACGATGTCACGGGAACAGCTAGTGACCCTGTTTGTTTAAAAACTGAAAAATCAGATAATAAAAATTTGACATGGACAAAAAGCTAATTCTGAATACACCCGGTAGGTACCCGGTTACTTATTCAGTCTCGCCTCACTTTTTCAACGGTACCTTTTAAAAATCATGAAATCGTCCCGAAACATTTGAATACCAAATCCGGGGCTAACTTCGACAATGGGAAAAATTTGGAATGAAAATTTGACAAAAAGTTATTGTGAGCTACCCCCTACTTTAATCTCCTTTGAATCGTGGTGTTGTAATCCGGTGCATCCATTTAGGGGAGCCCGCACACTGAACCCTAGTGATAGAGAGATTGACAAAGTATTATTGCACGCCAATAAATTCGATTCATTAATTCATACTATTTCAGACGCAATTTAAACAACAAAAAGCGTAAAGATAAAAAAAGTAAACATCTGAATACTGATTTCTTTTAGTTAATACTTTTATTATGAGGATGGTAGGATGTTTATGATTAATAATGATTATGAATATTTTATATTCAGTTCCTAATAGCGAGAGATATTTAGCGAGTTTCGCCTACATCAAAAGAATAAGGTAACAAATTAACAATGCGATTGCCGAAACCCGATGACGGAATCGAAGCACGCGTTAACACTGTCTACTCCTAGGACGGTGCACCCTGAGCAACAACTGCAGCTTGCACTTGGGCTGGTGCACCTGTGCAAAAGGTTAGGCTAAATAGTAGGTAAATATTAAACAATCGCCTAAAAAAACCCTGCACCTTGGCGAAATCATCGATTGTTTCGACGAAATCACAATTTAAGGCGACTAGCGCCTTCAAAATTTGTCTTTGTCTTTTTCTTTACGTGTGAGGAGTAAAGAAAATCAACACACTTTTGCAAATTTTCGGTGTTTTTGTTGTTATTCGTGATAAGAAAGTCTACTTATTTAAAAATGCTATGTTGTTTTTAAATTACATCAAATTCTTTATTTTCGAACATTTCATATGCAATGCAAGCCAAAAAACACCATTCGGTTGAACTTAATTCAAATATCGAACTTTTGCCGATACCTAAACGACTTATGTTACAAATGTTGTATAAGTGTTGATAATTCATATTAAGTACATATTTTTTTCAAAATTTTGGGCTCAGCCATTAACAAGGAGGCTATAAAAAGTACCTAATTTACAGCATTTGAAGGCGCTAGGCGCCAAATTTTTGCATGGCATTTTTGAAATGATATTATTTAATCACAATTTTGTTTATTTTTTTGATGTACTTTTATTCGTTTACTGACTCTACACTGTCAGATTCTGGTGTCCAAGTATCCTTAAGCTGTGTTCACACATGCGTGTAGCGACTGCGTAATTCAAGCCTCTATAACGCTGAACACACCTGAGCCCCAATTAACATTTGCGTGTAGCTGATGTGTGATTTTTAAGTATTTATGTAGGTTTATGAATAATTTAGCCTCTGAATTATTTAGTTAAGCTGTTTACAAAGTTTTTTCGATACATAACTGAAAATTTATTCCCAGGATTAACCATTTGATAGAGCTTAATTCTTTACAGTAAATTCTAAATTTAAAAAGGTATTAACTACCGATTGAGATGTTTAATCTTTTTGTGATCTCTTTGTGTGTTTTGTTTGTGATATTTTTTCTTTTTGTGGTGTGGTGATAGGATTAATTAAGTTTGTGGGATTTGTGTGCATTTTGTGAGGCAGTAGTGGTGGGAGGGCTTGCATGCAAAACGTATATATTTCGCACAGGCTTGGTTATCTTGCACGTAAGTAGCGGAGTAGCAAGGTAAATATTTTGTGTTCATTAATCTCTATGTCTAAAGTCTGAGTCTGAGTACGTCTAAAATCTAAAGTCTGATGGTAAGCGGCTACTGTAACCTATGGACGCTTGCAAGTGATTTACTCAATTAGTGTCAGAGTGCACAGAATGAGACTACAACGCCGATCAAACATTTTTTTTCGAAATTGTACGCGATCATCGATAAACAGAAAAACTGCCGGTGGCCGTAGTCAAAACGGAGTTGTACCCTACAGGATGACTTGTAAGTCGTGAACAGAAACCACATAAAGCATCACAAGATTAACATGGAGCACTAGTGATAATCGCAGTTAGTCAGGCCTTCAATTAATTAAAACAAAATAAGAATATCAATCCCTTATTATCATTATCATCTGGTCACCCTACTCGGCCCAGACCACGTGACTTGTATGCATTTTTACCGCGGATTTAAACTCTTTCCCCCTTATTCATAAACGCTCTATAGGCTTCTACTAACTTAGCAATCGTTTGTCCTTATCTGTCACATTGACATTTACCTTTCACAGATAAGGACAAACGATTGCTAAGTTAGTAGAAACCTATAGAGCATTTATGAATAAGGGGGTTTATATTTGATTTTCAATCCGAACGGATAATATTAACGTGTAACAGTTTGTCATTGTCAATGATATTTATCATTATCACCAGTTTCCAGCCCATAGTTTGAAGAAGGTTTAATTAATTAATAAGTTAACATTTCAGTTAAACGTAGGGTGACCAGAAGTTATGACAAATTATAAAATATGTATAAGCAAAAGTTCATTTTGAAAAATGAAAGCGAACAGCATGTTTATTACGTAACTCGCTCGCGATCACCATCGTCTTCATTTTGACAGTTCATGTATGGGCTGACAATTGGCATCGGAATCAGCTAGCTGTCACATTCATACAAGAACTGTCAAAATGAACACGATCAGATCCATAAAGTATTTTGTGCAATTATTTACACCAAGTGTGTAGACTCTAAGCTTTAGAGTTTAAACAAGTTATTTCTGTTCATTACTTAGAAGACACCCTGTATTTCGCGTTGTCGGTTAATAACACAAGCGGTCGGGTAAATCCACGTGCCGCCACTAGCAACAATATCTCGTCATCTCGCCTGGCCGGGCCGCTTCTGGCAAACGACGGTAAATTGGATGCGAAATCAAATAAAAAACATTCGCACCAATGGGGGAGCGAATGCCAACGACGTAATGGGAGTGTGGTATCTATGGTGATAAGGGTATATGACGAATCTTTAGTGGCAGAGATTGAAATATTACGAGGTAAACGACTCGGGGATTACTTTTAGTGAAAATATGAAATGTTATGTCAGATTCAATAGAAAATTCGCTCGATAAAGTTGTTTCGAAAAAGCTATCTCAAATTAAATTTATAAGTAATGAAAATGGTATCAATGTATAAATTTAATACGTTTTGTAGAAGCACTTCTATCATGTGACGTACCTTTTCACGAGAAAACATCACAACAAAGTTCATACAGTTCCCAGCGTGTGTCGTATGTTAGTTTAGTATAGCATAGGCATATAATATGCTGCTACTAACTATCGTTACCTATGTCATTCTCGCTACTATTTCTATGTTGGACCTAAACAGCTGTGTATCACACGTACCTAGATCTAGGTTCAAAAATTAATCTTCAAACCAGACAGGGCTCAAATTGAAACCAGCATCGATGCCCCCTCTGGCGGGCGTTGTGGAAACCAAAACATGTCGTTTGAGATCAAAGCGACAATGCAGAGGGTGAATTTGTCTAGGTGACTCTTTGGTACAGGATATAGGGACACTAGATAGGTCCTGGGACAAAGCTGCGAAAGTTTGTTGAAGAATTTCGTCCATTTTCCAATAAGGGCACCAAGGCAAAGGCAAGGACAATAAGGGTTTTTGTTTTTTTGATTTATTTAATTTTTGTGTGGCAATAAACAATTTTAAATTTAGCCTGGAGAAATAAGCTTTATTTTATCAAATACGGACGTCAAAAAAATTACAAATTTAGTGATTCTCCTAAAAGTGAAGTTTCTTACAATTAAAATTAGCGTTTTGAAGTTCCTGTCAAATTTTTCGCTGACTACTTGCATTGTCATCTACCCTACATACGTATACCGAATTTCAAGCGAATCGCATCAACCTTTTGCGAAGACAATCTTCCCAAATTTCATTAGCAAATACCTATATACTGTAACTTGACTTAAAATCGGCCACTCGAAGACCACCTGGAAGTAGGTACCTAAAATTTCACTTGTAAGATAGAAACATTGTTAGTGAAAAGCATGTAATTTTTTTCCGGAATTCAAAAGCCACGTCCAGCAGTATAATTCAGCACAATCCACTAATAAGTGCGGTTGGCGGCGATACCGCGTCATTACAGCCGCGAGGGCTGGCGTCACTGATTCAAACGACCATCGACTCACGTTATACAACACGTACAGTAAGTATATCAACAGATCAGGACCAAAAATGAAGAAGAAAAACCGTTAATTTTTATAAATAACGTATCCGAAATGGAAGGCAACCCATTTGTCACTAGCAGACAAACCAGTAGGCTTATTATAAGAGTTTTTAATGATTCACGGTTAAGTTCATTCGAAATATTATATCGGAATATTGTATCGAAATATCGGGAGCTCAATAAAGGTAATCGCGGTTCACATCCCGTTTATAATATTTCAGTAGGCTTATTGTCTAACTCGCTCGCAATCGCCATCGTGTTCATTTTGACAGTTCTTGTATGAATGTGACAGCTAGCTGATTGCGATGCTAATTGTCAGCCCATACATGAACTGTCAAAATGAACAGGATGGCGATTGCGAGCGAGTTAGACAATAAGCCTACAGGTCACCTGATGGTTACACGCAAAGCTAAAGGATTGCAGATGCGTTGCTAGCATAAAAGACTAAAATGAGGTCATGACTCATGAGCCAGTAACTTCACCGACTATCTCAATCTTCATGTCAGAACACAGCACCTTAAGCTTAAATGATGATAGCGATCCAGACGGACCTTGCATAAGATTCTACCACACACATTCCAAATCAAAACCAATCCAATGAACTCCTAAGAAAGAATTGAGAATCCAGTATATTCAAACTACTGTCTGAATTAATACAAACAAAATGCACGAGGAACTCGCAAAACACAGCGAAATGTACTAAACCACAGCTTAACAAACGTACTTTAACATAATACAGCAGTGAATAATCACAGATACTTCACACATGCAAATTGCACATAGTTGCGGAGATGGGGCACAATAAAACAAACAGCCACGTTACGCGACGTATGATTTGCAAACACGTCTGCGCTGTAACATGAAACGGGCTTTTCGAGTTGTGGATGAGAACGGAAGCGAAATCGACGACAAATTTATAGTAACGCATATTTATAGTACTGCATGGTAAAATAGTTCATGTTCCTAGTAATTAAATCAATTCTATGTTTTATCATTAATCACCGCTGAAATATTTTGACGATAGATCGTTAGGTACATGTCTGTTCTCATTCTGAATTGACTAACAAATTTACCATCATAGTATTTGCTGTCAACAGTGACCAATTGGCCTTCCTCGTCACACATAAATAAGTATGCTGTTTTACAAAAAAATCACTCCCTGGGTCTATTCACCACTTTCTGGTAAATATATGACACAGATATTTTGTGTTCCGCCTATTTTATCTTGTTTTGTTGTGTGTATTACAACACAGGCATCTGTTAGATATATTTTATTAGGGATTAGGGAAACAGACCCTTAGGTAAACAACATTGCAGAATAACTTCTTATCCTCCCTTAAAATCTGACCATGATTTTATAGCGAAGTTGCATTTCCGAGATGTAAATAAACGGTAGCAATTTTCACACGTGGTGTAGCTTCTAGGAATAGTAAACTTAGAGATTTTGTGAAATGCTGTATTTAGCTATTTTGTAAATATTTTCGTTTTATCTTCAGAGGTTTTTTTTATTAAGTTAAGTTTATAAATTCGTTGGATATACGAGACAGATACTAAGGTTAATTTAAACAATACAAGTGTTCAAATTCACTTTCAACAAGATCGTGATTCAATGTCAATATTAATGGAAGAAATCAAAACGTTTAAAATTGCTTCAATATTTTCATCAAAAGACTCGAATTGCAACTGGTTAACAGACGTATTCCACATTGCTTTTCAGTTCGGTCAAACCAATAGAATCTTAATTTCAAAAACCATCTCCTTTCATGTATACTTTTACAATTTCTTTTGATGATCCAAAATGATCAACCATAGGTAACCATAAAATCTTGTTTGTGTCATTTGCTTGCTTTCAGATGCTTCCAAAATGATCTGCTCCCTTCAATAGTTAGCTATTTTAGATGATCTACTAATATTCTCCTCTGGCATTTCCTTAACGCTAAATATGTCTCGGCCCGTTTCTCGAGGATGCTTGAACTGCAACCAGTCATAGTTACAAATTGTTCCGAGACAGTTAACGGACAAAGGTCCGTAATATTGTTTTGACCAGTGATGTTCGTGAACTATGGAAGCTGGAATCACTTCATTATTTTGACATTTTGGAGTGAGTACGCACTTAAGTCTTTCCATGTCCCATTCTGTTTTTTGGTCTTTCAAGTAATATCATGAAGTTTTTTTGTCCATAAGCAAGTGTACGAATCACTAAGATGGATCCCAAATATGAGCAATGTGTTATGTATGTATATATTTGGGATATTATGTCGTAACAATTAAACCAAAACAAAATATTAGTTATATTCACCTAAAATCTATTTACATAGGCAACACTGATTTGAAAACCATTGCGGAAAATAAAGGATACCCTTTGGCAAGCATAAAATTATTGAGTTTGGCCTGTTCCATAGTTCCTGACCCCATAAATATTATAGGTACTTACAATAATTTCAAAAATGAATTGTACTAAGTGCCGCACAGGACACAAACGTATGTCCAATGTTTTTCTTCTTAAAAACTCTATAAAATACCTCACGCACAATAAGGGCTCAAACTAGTGTCGTGTCGCAGTTCCCATCACTAGCTCCCGGAATAACGCCGCGAACTTCGATAACAAATGATCGTTCCGCACCAATTTGTCGACAAGTCGTTAAAATCGCGTTTCCTCTTATTAATTTTTGCTCCCCTCTAACGCCGAGGCACGCACTGTCTACTTCCGCTTCCAGAAAACCGGAAATACGTTGTTATAGACAAATTTTACGATATTGACAAATGTTCTGATAGGGGATAAAAATTTGATCCATCTGTTAATGACAAGAAATAATGTGGAACCCTATTGTTGTAAGCAAAGGGTTCAGATTTGCACGATCGAACCCGGTCGTTGGTTACCTTTAAAATATGCTTAAAAAGTGGCATGTCATTTTTATTCAAAAGAAAAGTTATCGTGGGAAATGCAAACCGCTGTGTCGTTAAGATTACGGTTTAAAGGGTAGGAGCAGACAAGCTTTTGAGACAATAAAATGTAAATGTAGTGTATGGCACGTATTTCAACATAATAATATTTTACGATTATGAAAATGATTCTGATTTGGGGAAGAGCAGCTGACATACAGACTATATTCATTCTACAGAAGAGGGCAGTTCGGTCCATCTATAACCTGAGCTCCCGAGAGTCATTAAGAGAGCGCTTTAAAGAGATAGAAATTCTTACAGTAGCTTCGCAGTACATACATGATGTGATTATGTATACACACAAGAATTTCAATTCCTTTAAGAAAGTGTCAGACATCCATGATTTCAACACTCGAAATAAACACAAGCTTCTCGTTCCTAAATTTCTTCTACGGAAAGTAAGTAAATCTGTTCTGGGAAACTGTGTCAGGTTCTACAACAAAGTGCCTGTTGATGCGTGGAAACTGCCACATGTATCATTCAAGAAATACATAAAGAACACGCTCTTAAAGAAAGCGTATTACACAGTAGATGATTATATGTGCGACGATAATATGACATGGCCATCTTTGGAAAAATGACCGTAAGCCGGAGAATCCAGTGCTTTGTGAGTGATCCTGTAGTATGTGTGTGTATGTGTGTGTGTGTGTGTGTGTGTGTGTGTGTGTGCGTGTGTGTAGTATCTATGTACGGTCTCTGGCCCTGTTGCTACCGTCTGCTGTTTAGACTTGCTGATCTCGGTTACCTTACTAAAAATTTTATTAAGATTAAAGATTATATAGTCATTATCAATATTAGCATCTTATCAATTTAAATATTGTGCCTACCTGTTTTAATTAGTTTGTATTATTATTTTCTTTTTACTTTAGTAATATTTTTATTTTTATTATTATTAATTATTTACAAGGACATAAATATTGCTATGTCGTATGTGTATGTGGGCTAAGTTAGGTATTAGGTAGGTATATTGTTAAGCTTATGGATTTCCGTTTTCTTTTGTTGTTTTATTTTTTCATTTACTGTCTAGTTACAGGCTAGCAGCGTCGAAGTTCCTAAAACGTCCCCATAGCGAGCCTGTGGGGACGGAAGTGATACATGCCCTCGGTACCGCTCTGCTTTCAGAGCATGACATGAGCGCGTGTGAGCCAACATTGGGGGCGGCAGACGTAAGCTTGCCTTCGGAATCCAAAAGCTTATCAGTTACTTACTTGACATGAAATGCATATTTCATATTTTTTATTATATATTTCTTTTGCTCTTTTTCTCATCGACATTGGAGATATCTCCAATGAACTTATTTGACGGTGGAGGCGTTTTACACCTCCACTGAACTTAGATTATTTTTATTCACTTTTTGCTTTCTCTTTCTTATCATTATCGCACATTTTGTTTCGCTTTGACCAGTAGAGACTTTATACATCTCTACTATAGACCAATGTGATTTAAGGTACGGACTTAACTTAGGGACCTTTTACATCCCTTTTATAAAATGTATTAATTGTATTAGGTAAGTTAAGTAGAATTTAAGTACTATTGTAAATCTATTTTATTTTGAAAAAATGACTTTCTGCCAAGTTTCTTGCGGCGCATTCTTCTTGGCAATGATGGTCTTTCCGAATGCGCTGGTAGATTCAAAAAAAGACATGTAAAAGAGCCCTCGGCGGCCTATTTGCAAAATAAACTTTTGACTTTTGACTTTGACTTTGACTTTTGACTTTCGATGCCATCGCCATCGGTTTTACCAATAATGCCAAAAATATTTTATTATTCATTTTGTAATACTCTTTCCTGAGATACAGAGATCAATTTATTGAGTTTATTACAGGTGTAATATATGTATATACGTTGACAGTGACCGCTGATACGTTATATTATATTTATGGAAACTACCATGCATAAATCTTATTCCGGTAAACTTGAGCATAGTGATAAACTATGTTGCTGTGGCTGCAAACTGATTTATATGCGTAAAGCTGCTGGTTGGTGGTACCAAGTTGTGATTTGATATATCAATACTTAAGATCATTATTAAAAACCAACTGCTTCACTCACAAACGTCAATAAGTTATTTAACCTTGCACACTACAAAACTTTTGGCGACCATTAAAGTTGATGTCACCAAGTAGTAGCAGTTTCTTAAAATATAATTCACCGTTTACTTTTTACCCCCATACATGGAAGCTGTCGAATGCAGGAATAAAGATCCTTATATCACACAAACTCCTTCCGTCCGCCTCACTTTTCTATCACGCGAGATCGCTTTCATTTATGAGAACGTCGTATCTCTATCCGGGATGCGCTTACCAATCTTGCAATATTCGTGCAAGCAAATCTCGAAATTTTATTCTGAGACTTAAATGACAAATTTAAAACGTTGTTGTAAATTTTATTTAAAATATCATGCATAAGTTTACCTACATAAAATTATGCGCGGTAAATCATTCCAATCCAAAAGACAGAAACATTAACTAGATAGGTACAGTAAGTATGAAAAAAAGGGAAAGCAACATACAACTTTTAAGTGGCAAGAGATTTAAGACCGACGAAATACTCCACTACAATTTGAACCCATGAAAATCCCACTAAGCATATTACATTTCAAGATAGCTAATAAAAATGTTAAGACGGTTAGTAATGGAGAAAACAATGTGACAAATAAATACGACCTCAGTTTAAAAACGAATAAAACGTTGTTTATGTTTCTTGACAAGCTTCCAGCTTGTGTATTAAATGCTAAAAAGCTGCCATTTCGAAAACAAACAAAACGAAATGCTTTCATTTTTTAACATTATTTTCTTGTCTCCTCACATAAAAATAAGTTACTGAAATTGAACGACAAAAGCAGTAAAATAGATCTTAACTTAAAACAAAGTTATAACTCAGCCGTTTACTTAGCATTTTAGTAAATAGAAAGTCAATTTAGAGATACTTAGTTTTGAAACTTGCCTTGCAGGATTCCGAAATATACTTTATAATTTAGGTACTTATTTGAATCTATTTGAACTTAAACCTTCAGCCTGAACATAACGGTTGTGTTTCTTCAACCTAACACCTAAATTCCACACTTAAAAAGTTCAAGTCTTTGAATTTCCCTTTAAGAGTCTCAGCTAAGTTTAATGAGGATCTCTCTTACAGATACCTCGTAAACCAACTACTCCTACTGCTTGGCACTCAGGCTAGCCGCTTTAAGCGAAATAATAAAAAATAGATCAGTAAGCGAAGAAACAGAGATCGTAAACAATGAGGTTGACGTTTCCATCAAGACAAGGTGTCGTCTTGGCAAGAGCTTATTTTAGGATCGTGTCCGTGTACAATTAAGTATAAAATTGATGGTTAACAAGATCTGGTGGTCGGACCAATCTCCTAAATAAGGCTCCTCTCACGCGAGCCTTACATATCTTGAATGAGGTGGCTGAAAAGACTGACCTATTCTTATGTTCGCTGTGTGAATTCACTAAAGTGACTTTTTATGTTTTATGTTATAGTAATGTATAATAATTCTTTTTGTTCTTTTTTTAAGTAAGTTAAGCAAATGTAATTTAATTAAGTTCGCACACTGGGTCTCCTGTAATGATAGTGTTATGTTTATTAATAAATAAATAAATAAAAATAAATAAAAATATTTTCACAATCCAGTGTGGAGTTTTGGGCACCTGCTTCTTTATGTTTTATAAGGTTACAATCAGTGACGTAACCATACCGTCTGGGGCTCGTGGCAAATTCATCAGATGGGGGTCCTTCCTCTATATAAAGAAGTACACTATCGTCCAATTCTGTGCTCTAGGCCAAGCCCTTGTATTGATCCATACATTTACAATACAATACAAAATATTCTTTACTGAACACCAAAGTCAGCACAATGAGATTACAAAAATAATAATAAAAAACAAGAACAGTAGGTTGAGAATTTGAGAATAGAGGGATTTGATTTTGTTTAGTGAACGGTCCATTAAATAGGTACCCAGGTTATCTAAATTTAATTCTAATTCGAAATAAAATAGAGCGTGTGTACCTATCTGCGACTAACAATGTTAAAGGAAGCGCACATCCGATCGCTATCCAAAATTTGCACACAAGTGCATCAGAACCCTGGGCGGATAAGGATTTATTCCCCCAACGCAAACTTCCGACACCATTTGAAATTCATTCTTCAACGTGTGATGTAATAAAAATAGCAGCAGATATAGCAGTGGCCCGGACTCTGTGATAAATTATGCACCCCTCGATTTGGAGATTGCTCGAGCGATGCATTAACGGAGCCTTTGATATTTTTCCACGTAAAGGTAATGGGAGTCAAACGTGTATTGTGGCGGAATTGTGATGTATGCGTGCTGAAATTGTCATGTTACATTCCTCGCGATAAGCTGAAGTTTTGTTAGACGTATTTTCTACCTTAAATATAATCTAGTCTCACCGTGATCAGGATGCATGCTGAATCAAAACATCTGGAGCTTCGTTAAAGAGAATCGCGGTGTACATCTCGTAGAGAACATTGTGTAATGTAATTAACCGTGAATCCTTTAAAACTATTAATCAATGAAGTTTCGTGTTTTTCTTTAAAAAAATTGTTTTGGCAATAAGCAGAGCATAGAAAGGTCGAATAACTTTAGAGAAGATGCTGCTAATGCTGCTAATTTTACGGGAGACATTTATTTGTCACAACATAATATATAAGGAAAATGTGTAGTTGCGTGTAGCAAAGGAGTAAAGGCAACTCCTGTGAGAAGTTTCTTATGTGCCGCTCTATCAATGGATTATGTTCTCTCTAATTGCTTATGACAAAGTCAAAATTTTATTTCGATTTCATTCTAAGTAAAGTTATCTTGCCCTAAATCAAATTAATTAAAAACATTAACATTAAATTCAAGAATTAAATTCAAGAAGTAAATTTCTTGATTAATTTGATATTTCCTATCAAATTAATTGTATATTATGAAAAATAAAAATTTCATTTCTTTTCCCAATAGACATCAAAAAAGAGTTTCATTTACGCCTGTACAACGGGTAACTTACAAAGATTGTTTTTACAACTACGTAAAACAAAGCAATCAAAAATTAAGACATTTAAAAATATGTAATACAGTTTCAGTGAACAATTTTAAATATTTCAAAATTTTCGGAAATACGTTTGACTAAAATATTCATACGTGAACTCTTGCACATTTTATCACGAGGTTAAAATCGCAACGGACATTCCAGCCAGGATATCAATGATAAAATTAAAACCACACGATTTCACGTTGACGTACATAAATCAACTTATGTTATTCACTAAATAATAACACGATTTTTTGCCCCTACCATACTCCTACATTACAATGTCATTGAAATCGTTGGTGCACTTTTCAAGGTCACAAAGCATACATACGTGAAAATGTTCCAACCTAACCACTCAGTTCGTTTATTTATGCTTAAGTCCACGATATACTAAAAGCCATTCTTCATTCTAATAAAACTCATAGCAATCCAATTGTGAAAAAAGGTATCCCAATGGTTTGCCGCTTTATGCCCGCTGTAAAACGGAGGCAGTAAAGTGGTTGAGTAATTAGTTCACGACAATGTCCGCCTTCTGATGGCTGACATGAACAGGAAAACTGGCCGTTTCATTTCAATCCATTTAATGGTCATATTTCTTTAAAAGAGCATTTTTTGGTGAATTCATAATGCGAACTGCTAATAAATTAAATTCGCTCCCATCGCCTGTTTTTCCGGACAGATACAGGCTAGAGCTCTTCAAGGCTAGATTGAATAGGCTGTTACTCTGTATTGTATTGTGTTATGTGTATTGTTTTGTACTGATTTGTGGTGTTCAATAAAGAGTATTTGTATTGTATTGTATTGTACTCTACCAGAGTGAGTTAAATCTTTGGTCTAATTTACAGTTTCCATCAGGTAACGTTGGGGTCAATCGTTAGTTAGTTTATGATAAAAAAAATAGATCTACGGCTTGGTCTTTCATTATTGTTCAACCTCTTACATCCTCAGTCAACTTGAGCTGTAAACAGGTCATCTAGAAAGAAGTCAACATTAGAAGTATAACCGAGTGCTTTCAGAATTCTCATTCAAGATAAGTTATCGTTTTCATTATCCCCCGCCTAAGGCTGGCGCCACACTACCCTACCTTGCCATTTGCTGAATCACCGCAGTTTAATAGGGTGTGAACTTATTTATCTCCTTTGGTGACTCTTCATTTAGCATTAATACAATGAATAGATACTGGAATATTAACTTCAAATAACATAAGAATAACGTTTTACATTGATGACAAAACTACGCCTATTAATGAATATGACTACCCTGCCACCCAGGTCTGTCTTTCTGTGTGGAATGGATATGGCCACAAGGCGTCTCAACCACCATATCCCGTGTGTTACAAATTGTCCACTAACCAAAACCAATGACACGGCTAATCCGCGAGCACGTGTATTATGGTGCGATTCACTTCATGGATACGAGTACGTTAGTAACATGAGTCATTTTATCAGCAGAATAAAGACCCTATTAACATTAGAGATCTATGTAATACTAACATCCGACCGCAATTTCTTCAGTCTACCCGTAATCATGATGCATTCAATCATCAAAATATCGGGAGCTCGTTAAAGGTAATCGCGCTGTCTATATTCCGTTGGTAATTTGTCTGATCCTATTCTAAAATGTGTACTATCTCTAAAAATACAGCAGATAGTCGAAATTGTCTACGTCCACACTGATGCATACAAAACGTTGACGCCAAGATTAGAATCGTCCAGCGCTGCAAGTTAGCCTTCCCCTCCATTATCTCATTAAGGCCCATTGAGAGCTAATGTTGCGAGTACGGAGGGATTTGACTAATAATCAGCATTTGCTTGTGACAGAATGTTATTATTTTAAACTTTTAATAAAATGGCTTTTGTTTGTGGCTGTGTTTGATGCTTGTTTGGATCACCTCCTTTGTTTGGCAGCATATAGGTACTTATAAAATATTCTGTCCTGATTGACTGATCGTGAAGTGTACATAGTACATTGGCACAGTATTTTGAGGTTTATCCTAAGAATATTACAGCTAAAAACTTGAACTTCGCCAGTCATATACCTTGAGTAGGCATCATAAAAGTGCATTAAATAATGTTTTTTTTAAATTTCCCACGTCGAAACTAAACTATTCCTTAATTTTCCACGGAAGCAAATTCGGGGCACAAGCTAGCTTGTTATATAGAAAAATACACATAACGAAACCAATTTGTATGGATTAAAGCTACTTTCATATTTCATTTCTAGATAGTGTAGACTGAAGACCCACGTTACGCTCTTAACATCCTTGTTTACCTTTTATCAAGCAAAGTTTAAACAGATTGCTTTCGTATGACCATAGTTACGTCTGTAAGCTAATATTGTTTCACATTTACGGCATTAAGTTCTATTGTTATATAATTAAAGCAATTGCCTCCGGTTACCCCGACTCTGGATGGCGCCAGTCCCTTTTGCGTTCCCTGTATTGTCCTTACTAAAGGTTAGTACCTTATAAAGGTATGCCCTAAATTGAAACGTCCTGAATTAAGCAGTTTTAATTTAATTACGCGAAAGGTCTTGCTTCGGGAGTCGTCTTGTTTTGAATATATTAGCTAGCGGGAGTGATAATGACGACGGCAAAAATATTCGTTAAAACTGATAAATTAGCTAAAATGTCATATTTGCGGATCAATGATTTTTGGAATTATCCGATACTTGTATAGTACGATACTACGAGTGTAGTACGATACTAAATTCTTGTTTTTATATAAAAATACACCTTTCAAAAGATTGTCTCTTTTAATCGCGTGAACTTAGATACTTAAATTATTTACGGTGGAAAGAAATCATAGCCCTGGGTGTTTCTTGTTGAATTCAACTTGATATTTCCTCGCAGTACTGAGACAAAGGTTGACAAACAAACAGATAGACGGACAATAAAGAGTGTTCTTTTAAGGATTATTTTATTCCTATTGGGGTATGGAACCGTAAAAATCTAAGTTTTGGCGTTTTTATGACTCACCGTCACCAGATAAGTTTGATTTAAACCTCAACCACCAGAAGTAATTCAATAATGATTAGATTAGATTAGATTATTTATTCAATCAATAAAAATAACATGGCTATAAAAATAGGTTTTTAATGAGGTTAGCGATCAACATCATTTAACGTAGAAACAATATAGGTAATACTCGTAAAATTTAGCACTTTCAAAAACAAAAACAAAATCGGAAACTTCCCCTACGGCATGAATTGTCAAAATTATGTATCTCCACTGTGAGCTTGCATGCAATATTTGCATTTTATTCTAAACATCTTATCTTAAATATACCTACTAGTGATAAAGACTAACAGTAGGCAGGATCTTTTAGATTTTTTTTTTTACATTCCTGTCTTTATTTGGTTCTAGTGCTGAGTAGGTACCAGATAAATAGGTGCTTACCCATTCTTTCAACATTTCAAGCATTCAAGCAATATTGTTTGAAAAAGTTATTTAGGTAAACCGATGGAAACATAGAATATCTATACGAAATCCTCTACATTTATAATTTTATTTTTGATTTTATTTCATACGAGTATTTTTTCACATTGTCAATTAGAAAGAAAGTGTAGAAAAACACTACTTTGATCGTAGATTCTAAATTATTTTTCATCATACATTACATTACATCATATACATTCAATGAACACAAAATATTCACCTTGCGACTCCGCTACTTAAGTTGCTGCTTAATTTGGTTTTAAGTAGCGGAGTAGCAAGATAAATATTTTTTGTTCATTAAAATGGACCTCCGCAAAGTAACGCCTGATTCAATAAAACATTTAACATTAATTGTGGTGTATGTAATATTCTGGAAAAGTGCAATGTTTCCGGACCCAGACGACTACAGGCAATCGTTGATATGTATGGAATATAAAAACCAAAATTATCCACTGTATTTTGTTTCAGTGGAACAGCAAGCAGTCTTCACGCCACGCCGCGGGGGACCGAGCTAGATTATGATAATGCCCTCTAATCGGACGACCTCACATCGACGCGTGAGCAGCTCACAATACTAATTACCATAATGGCTCCATAATAATAGCTCATTGGCACTTTTATAAAGAAATATTGGTAACATTTTACAATGAAGATGCTAAAAGAGAGAAAGAAAATAATACGGTCACAGGTTCATCGGATAGCACCAGTGAACGCCATAAAACCGAGAAAGGTACTTTTTTTGAGATTTGTGGTATTAGTTTAACCACAATTACAATTATTTCTAATTATAAGCGAAAGATATGGTCTAATACGGAGTGTTGTGATATGACAGTAATTTAGTAATGATTTTTAGACAGCAATGCTTCATTACTCGCAAGCGGCCAATAGTCTTCATATTCAGAGTTATTTACGACTACTTATATCCGAATCCGAACATAAAACCTCGCGGTAAACCAAACCTTTGCAATTGAATCGAGTTACGAAAGAGCTATGATCCGTAGGTAACAAATAAAACACCAGCCAAACTAGAAAACCGACACTTCGAAACAGGTTTCATACTTACAGCGTTAAGGGCTTCCATTTCGTATGGACTGTACTTGTATGAGGCGTCAGAACCGACGAGCCTCGGAGTAGGCCTGAAACAAAAAAATTTTTACGTGATAAATAAATATATCAATCATCACTACATAGTATAAAACAAAGTCGCTTTCCGCTGTCTGTCTGTGACTATGTATACTTAGGTATATCTTTAAAACTATGCAACGGATTTTGATGCGGTTTTTTTAAACAGATAGAGTGATTCAAGAGGAATGTTTATATTGTATAATTCTACGCAGACGAAGTCGCGGGCAGAAGTTTGTTATTTATAAAGTACTCAAATTTGTATTATAGAGAAATCTTAGCGACACCTAATGGTTTTTTTATTGAAGTCCTCTATATCCATCATAAATATAACCATGGAAACAAAGTGCACCAATACACAGTATAAAAACTTATTCAGTTGCCTGATGTTTAATTATTAACATTCATAACCGCTGGTAAGTGAATTTATGAATGTATAGCTCTTGGCTATAATGTGTGGTCTCAGTACTAGCGCGTTGGGATGTTACGGCGTTAACTTTGTAAGCCCATTAAAGTCATGAGAACTTGGATAGAAAGATGCAAACTGATAGAGTTCGTTACTTTGTGTAGAAACAAGATAGTAATTGGAGATGAGAAGCAGTCAACAAGAAAGCAAGTTAACTTCAAATACGAAATGTCACATTATGAATGCTGGGAATGACAGTTTGCCGTTCGTGCAGTTAATTTACGCTCCAGGGGCCTTACCATGACGTCCTAATTCCGACTCAGTTCAAGTTTTAGCTGTCACTTTTAGTATGAATCTGACAGCGAGCGAACCTAAACTGAAACGCATTAAGACGTCATGGTAAGGCCCCTGTTCCTGATCCTGGGGCCTTACCATGACGTCTCAATGCGATCCTGTTTAGATTCGCTCGCTGTCAGATTCATACTAAAAGTGACAGCTAAAACTTGAACTGATTCAGAATTAAATAGGACGTCATGGTAAGGTCTTACTCCTATTGGATTTTGCTACAAAATAAATATAAAATGTAATTTTGTTATTGTCATAAATAAAGTTTGTTTCAGTTTATTTAAACTATATCAAGGAATGTAGGCATAATCATAATCATAATCATAATCATAATCATTTATTTGCATGCCTAATGAAACACTATTATGCTCAACGACCAAGTCAAAAGCTAGCGTGGAAGGACGCGAAATTGCACAAAATCTAAATATTTCCGATTATTATTTTTCTAAATGTGATTTTTGAGGTTTAATTTCGAGATACTTAATATTTGTCTATTTGTCAACATTTTTAGCCGACTTGCTCCACTCTAGTGATATCAGTTCTCCTCCCACCGAGAGACGGCTTGAACTATGTTTCATCAATCATCAGTTATCACGCATATGGAACACGCGCCCGTGTGAACACTATGTATTAACTCTTTTAAGCTCTGCCAAACCATCAAATTTGTCACCTATAAGCTCAATAATGGTACTGACACACTAGAACCTAAACTTTACTGACTTAGATACACGGTGTATAGCACAGTTCTTTGTAGTTCGAACCACTATTATGTCGAGTTGATGTTAGGTGGGTAGAGGGTTGAAAATTTAAATAATATGTATTGTATCGCTAAAAGTAACACCGCGCCTCTCCCAGGTAAGACAAATACGCTCATTTCCCGCGGAGAGCGCCGAACGTCCGCGTCCGGACAAATTGTACCCAAACTTCTTATTCCAGCGCCAGTGCTCCAATTAAACCTTTTGGCTGCATTTTAGAAACGTATAATGAAGTTTCTTTGTATCTTCTACAAAGTTGATTAATTTATCCCGTTTCTTTTCAGACTGCTTTTGAAACTTAAAACAATAATGGTCTACTAATGTATACTTGCCGTAAGATTAGAAGTTAATCATGACACTAAACTTGGTCAATCCACGATTTAGGCGTGAAGGAGTATGAATTATCATAAGGCAACTTTAATTACTTTGACAAAATATATAATCAAACTTGATGAAGTCTTCTACAAAAATACAGTTTTTTTGCCGCACGAGCAATTACAAAATTGCTTAATGATGAACTGGATCAATTCATTAGCAATTCTGCTACAATTTCAAAAATGCAACAAAAGATTTAATATAGCTCTTCGAAGTGTTTCTTATTGTTATATTTACTGAGTTACTCTCAATTGATTATGATTGCACTTAACTCCAGCCATTCAGTATTTCTAATTTTCTTACAGTGTGGTATAAGGTTGTAAAGAAATGCCAAATTCTTCAGAATAAGGCTGCCCCGTGCTCAGAGAAGGCGCAAAGTTTCGCCGCTTATTTATGGCGGCTTGCGGTGCAAAATCACCATTTTTTTTCTATACCGCTGTGACTGATTGCCACGTAAACTGATTTAATCTCGAAGAAAAGAGTTATGGGCCGTTATGAAATATCCGAAGTTTTTTTAAGTACTTAGTTCTTGAAATGAAATTTTTGGGACGGTGTGAGAATGGAAAAGAGGCGAGTTATAAATTTGAATATTGAGCCTTTCGGTGGCATCATAAGACTCAAAGTAATATCACAGAATAAGTAACAGTACAAACGCCAATAAACAGGTTAGGTTAGTCAAAACATTTTTTTAGTAAGTAAACCAAGGCAGTAAAGACCAAGGCCATTGCGGGTATGACAGTTCTAAATTACCAAAAAAACAGTCAAGACTGTGGCCTAAGATGTTTAACAAACAAACAATTTAAGAACAAAATCGTTATTATAGAATTCTATCTCCCTGAATACAAAATAATAAAACGCCGACCTGTACGAACTTTGAATAAGGATAACCACTTTTATTACACCCCGATCTGTCTGAAAAGTTACAAACACGAATTGAAATATAAAACTTCAAGCGCAGTCAATACTCAAAAGTATTCAAACGCGTCGATTCTGTGCAGAATTTCTGGTTTTACTGGTAAAACTATTCATATTTTATTTCTTAGGTAAGGTTAGGAATAAGAGAATACCGTTCGTGGACCTCTTGCATACCAATATGTCGGATATATGACTCTATCTAGTTTGCTACCTTGTCACTTGTTTCTGTATTTTCTCCGAGTGCAAATCTCTAAGTAAAAATCATCCGTGAAGTCACCATCGCGTATTAGACAATCATAACTAAACCCTTTCTCTAGTCCTAGGCGTCAACCCGCCGAAACTCCTAATTTATCCTTAATCTATGTATTTAGACTTTGCTCAAACCGTAGACAGAATATAAGCGTGTGGAATAACCAAATTAAAGTTGGGAACACTGTCGTAGTTGAATTTCGCAGAGTTTTGGTGCGATGGGTATACCACGAGCTGCATTAGCGAACTAATAATGATCAAAGATGAATAGTTTTTTATTTTCGCTCTCCAGTCGGAAGTTTAAATACATGGCGATTCTGACTGAGGAAGCCGCGCTCTGACCAAATAAGTGATACAGCAGTTCTTTGCAGTCTCGTAATTTTTGACCGCGAATGCCTTCTTCTACCTACGTTGTGCCTTCCGGAAATGTGGTGGAGGATTCTGTATTTAGCGTTTTTCGTCACAAGCCTAAAGCGACACAGCTTTCTTCGCTTAATATTTTTGAGAAACTCAAGATGCATGCTCATTCCTCGCAACACCACAACGTTAGTAAGCCCACCATGAAATTTAAACAATTTTGTCCTATTTTTATTTATTGATCTGTGATTCTCACAGTATATTTTAGACCGGTTTTCCGTGTCTGGAATTTCGATATCATTAAGATTCTTATCGTGAAAAGGCTTGAATTAGAAATGTACCTTAGGTAGTTCTGATAGTGTGGAACAAAAAACATTTACTACTACCTACCTTGTTCATTAAATCATTATTCAATAAAGAACTCCGCAAAATAACACCAGATTAAATCAGTTATTCCAGTTTTTCCAGTAGATTTTAATATCATTCAAGCATTTAGTAGGGGGTTTGCTACCACCGCTACCAGGGTCACATGGGGCCCAAAGAAGCCAGCCCGCGGCTGTCTACCGACTCGTTAATATTCCGTCGGCATTAGACAAGCGCCAGTAAACGCAATAACCTAACTATTACCACGTTGCTACCAGGGCATCATAAAGTAATTAGAAGGGTTGTTAGATTGAATAGAACACTTTAACTGGGAACTATTTCAAATTAGTGGAAATATCATACATTTTGGAACTATAATGTCACTGAACTTAAGAATATCTTCAGCCAGTATGTAGGTACTCGTAATGTGGGAAACTTTTTAAATTTGCATTGTCTTGGCAAGATACTTTAAATAAGCGCGTAGATAATTTAATTTCAGAAATATAAAGCCACTTCGTAAATAAATTTTCCTTGTTCTAATTAGGCTTCTCAAATTTTAATACCTTCTTGAACTTTCTGAAGCCAATTCTTAGAAAGTAAAGTACCTGCGCAAAATATAAACTAATGCCAGGTCAAGAACACTTCACAGTAGGTACAATATTCGAACACAAATTATTCACATGCACAATAATTTCAAAACCTATGTCCATTTAGTGCATAGGAGCAAAATATTGTCTTCTGAACACAAAAGGACGTACTTGTTTTTGTATTAAAGTAAGCTTTTAAAAAACAACGTTCTTGTCAAAAAATCACTTACTCTTTTTTTAGTGGCGCCTCTAACGGCGCTAACACAAATTTCGTCGCCACGCAATGACAGGACAATCAATAGTGAACCACGAAAACAATGAAGAGGCATGCTCTGAACATGACCAAAATCTAATGTTGGATGTTGGTAATATGGATCTTGGGTTACAGTAATAAGACTGAGGATTCATTTAGCAGTGAAATAACAAATGAAAATAAGCTTGGTTTGTGGTTAAAGGTAAACATTGAACACGTGTTAAAAAGGGTGACAAAGCTTGCATAGACAACAGTGGCGTGGCGTCCATAGAACTCGATTCCCACTGGCTTGCCTATTTTAAGGCAGTTGGGCAGTTTATTGTGCAGAATTAGAGGAGAAGGCTAGTTAAGTTTCCTTCGGCTTGCCTTCTGATATACTTGACGCCACGTCACTGATAGACAATAAGCATATTTTCGGAGAAAATGAATTTTAATATAGTTGCCCGCGATTCTGTCTGCTCAGACTTCGCTTATCGCATTCCCGCGCAAACTATGCAATTTTTCGGGATACTACAGTTATATCATAATTATGTCCTTAACCTGGACTGAAACTATTTACTACAGCGATTTAAGTACGAAGTGGCAGCAGATAGACAGACACACTTTCGCATTTCAGTATGAAAGTATTCACATGTCTTCGTGTTTCGAATGTGCGTAAATAAATGTCTCTCTCTCTCTCACATACACAAACAAGTCTCAGTAAGTTGTCACATTTGAAATTCTACCGTTACCGAAGTTATTTTAAGAAATGAATGCTAAATAACGTTTTTTATAGTTATTTTGTAACGTTAACAAGCCCTACTTCCAACAACACATCCTTACGGTTCACCTCTCATTTACCTTTGAATATAGATAGTATTTAAATTCCTGCGCCTCTAAATCCAAACCAAGAGCTCCACCAAACTCATCTATCATTTTGATGTATAGTTTTGCGAGGTGTTCTAATATGCCGCGCGCCATTTCTCTTGCTGCTAGGCTGAGGCGTACTTGTTGGCCGAGATGAATAGGCTTTGCTGCCGGTTTTGAATTACCTACAATTGTGTTTTGGCTCTATAAAATGGGTGCGTCCCACGAGATATAACTACAAAATATCTAATTTCATAATAATAACGTTCACAAGATATAATGAACGTTAGCTATAACAGCAAAATGTATAATTTTTTAACGTATAAGGCTTAAATTATATAACGTTATTTTTATATAACTTCAATTTGTATAAGATTTATATGGCCTAATTTCTTTTAACATAACAAACATTTAACCTAACTGAAACAGCTGCAAGACATTGTTTAATTTTCGGCGATCGAGCGAAGCGAGCGAGCAAGACGGTACGGAGCGGAAGCGACTCGGATTGGTTAGGTTCAAAGGCTCATAGTAATGTGACATTTCGTTTTACATTAAAAGATTTGACTTGACAATACAAACAAGCTCTCTTACGCCCAACCATCTCACTTCACACTAATATTATAAATTCGAAAGTTTGTGAGTGTGTATGTTTGTTACTTCTTCACGCGCAAACGGCTGGACGCAGTGGCGTAGCGTGGCGGGGGTAGCGGGGGCTACCACGCTACGCCACTGACTGGACAAATTTGGATGAAATTTGGAACGGATATAGCATGTAGGTACCCTATATTAACTACTAGCTGTTGCCAGCGACTTCGTCTGCAAAGAATTTGTTTATCGCTATCCCAGACTTTTCTCTATCTATGTGCCGAATTTCATCCAGATCCGTTGGGCCGTTCTGGCGTGATTGAGTGAGAAACTAACATCCATGCATCCATCTATACTTTCGCATTTATAATATTAGTTAGATTTTATCCTGGAAAAGTGCATAGTTCTCGCGGGATAGTGATAAACATATCAAAGGTCGTAGCTGCCTAGAGTCGCAACGTAATCAATTATTTCACGATATGACCATCAACATCAGTTCTTCAATCTAATTCTACGCGGACGAAGTCGCGGGCAGAAGCTAGTCTTCAAATAAACGTATTTAAAGGCCTGCAACGAACAAAGTCATTGTCACCCTGTCAACACATCTCCTAGCTGTCAACGTCACGATTCTCGCAATCCACTTAAGTTAGTGACGACTCGTCACGTCCATCACAATCGTCACGTTTCTGTGTCGCAAATAGTTTACCGTTTGACCTTTTTTGTGTTAGTACTTACCTGAAAGCAAATACGGTGTGAAAGTGCGGGGGCTTAACTAGATTTTGCCCTCTTGAGGTAAAACAAGCTGTGTGGGACGATTGTATCTTTATCCCGTCCAAATACCTAATATTGCATTAAAATAACAAATTAGTCCTTTTATAATGTTGATTGCTTACGCTCGCGGATTTATCGCCATGGAAAAAATCTCTATGTGGGTGTTTACTGTTTACAAATCAAGTCCTTATTCCTTTTCTATGCTAAACAGGAAAGTTCAATACGCAATTTCAGTTTCTGGGTCCAAGGGTTTGGGCTGGGCTTTGATTAATCAATCAGTCTGCCTGTCTTTTCTTCGAGATATGTTTTCAGAGCAGTCGCACGTATGCCACCGATGCGGAACGACATCTCGCAATATTTAAAAACATACATACCTAATTATAATAAAATTATAGGCAATGCCATATCTAACTAGAGTATAAATGATCGGCCGTCTCGACAAATGATTTTAATAGCAAGTCTTTTGTAATTAATTTAGGAACATTACAGTAACTTTATCAAAATTAAAATCTTTTTTAATGACAAAGCACGTTGAAATTATATCTAAGCATGAAATTGCAACAACATCCAAATTTATTTCCGGAATGAGCCGCATATACCAATACAAATAACAATATATCACCCAGAACCACAATATGCATCCCATGGCATCCCCTGTTTACATTTTAGAACGCATAGTTTGTTAGTATTCACTAATTGACACAAGGGCATCCCCCGCTAAGAAAATAACCATAAAATTCACACCCTACACCCCACGTGACAGAAATAACAATTTCGCCAAACATCTGTCTGGGCCATATTGGTTCTATTAGTTCGATTTTACAACAAACAGCAGTGTGAAGTAAAGGCATTAAATTAACTTTTTTTAGGTACAGACCTACCATGTTTTACCGAATTTCAATTTTCAATGGCCCAAGGTGTGTTGTTATTGGATTGACGATCTACAGTTTCCTTCTACAGTATTGTCTATTTATTTTAGCTATATACTAAATTGACAATGGCAAATGTCAAATTGTGAAATAATGATACCAGCTTTTATTGTTTTTCGATGATTTCGAGTACACCACTACTCGAAATCATCGACAATGTTTGTGGTCTAAATACAACAGGTTTGGTCATGTTATATTTTAAGAAAAATAATCAAGCAAATTTAAAGGTTTATTAGTTTACTAGCTGTTGCCCGCGACTTCGTCTGCAAAGAATTCGTTTATCGCTATCCCGCGGGAACTACGCAATTTTCCGGGATAAAAAGTAGCTTATGTGTTATTCCAAATCATAAACTATGTCTGTTCCAAATTTTATCCAGATCCGTTAAGCCGTACTGGCGTGAAAGAGTAACAAACATCCATACATCCATACATCCATACTTACAAACTTTCGCCTTTATAATAGTAGTAGGATAAGTAGGATTACACTAGCTTATACATTCAAAAATCTATACAAAATTTAATTTATCGTTAACTTTCGATAGTGGTGGCACATCACTATTTTTGAATTGACAACATTTCATTTTTATAACACCTGAAAATGTATATGTGGTTCGAAAGCATTTTGCCTCCTGATCACTGCAATATGTTTATATAATTTTAATATCGCTTATTATAAAAAATGAAAATTAATTAAAATTATCTCCTAATTTTACCACAACTACCACAGGATAGGTGTAACGCCTTTGCTTTTTTCAGGAGAAAAAATAAGCGATCATAGTTTTGTATTTTTGAGAACTTCAAAGTACAAGGGGGGCAACTCTGGAATTCTGTTTTCGAAGTTCGTTGCATACCTTCTCTCTCACTCTCAAGATAATGACTATTAGTATGAGCGGAACAGCACGAAGCGAACCTCGAAAATCGAATATTGGAGAATAGGGCCTGACATTGACAATTAGAAATTAACGTCAGTTTTTTTTTTCTATAGAGAAAAGACAAAGGGATAAGTGTGTATTCTGTGATAGTATCGGAGTTACGCCCTTTTAGAATAAGCAAAAATTAATAAATTAATTATAAATTAAATACAAGCCCTAGCGAAAAAATTAAACTGTCAGCATGTTCATCTTTTCAAACAAAATACAGAGAACCATTAAAATTATAGGCTCAGAAATATGAAATGTTGTCAATTGCAAAAAACAGGCAACACAGGTAATGTCATTTTAGTATCTAGCTAAAATACATAAAGTATATTGATCCTTATGTTTGCGTTTGATTAGAACACGGAAACTAAAGTGGGAATAGACAGGCCACATAATATATTAAGAAGTACAGAAAATTTTAATAATTCTGTTATCGCAGAAAAGCAAAAAGGAAACGCTAAATCACTTTCTGGGATTCATATGATAGTAAGGCAACGGCAGGAAACACATGGGGGCCAGGACAGTAATCATAATCAGCACGTCTAGCACGACAGCGCACAAGAGTCGCGTCGCGCGCGAGATAGATTGCCCGTCTTTTTCTTACTGTTCGTTCTAGAAAGAGACGGGTAATCTATCTCGCGCGCGACGCGACTCTTGTGCGCTGTCGTGCTAGCCGGGCAGTAAGTAGAGAAGAATGGAAATGACTGCACCTCTATGGACCTCTTAGCGACCTTTAAAACCGCATGATCGTTTCCCTCTGCCTTTAATAAATAATTAAAAAGGTTATAATAAAAAAAGAACCGATGCAAGATTTTGCATAAGACAACATAGAATCAGTAAACAACCGTAGAATTTTCGTAAGCAAAACGAAGCCATCTTTAAAGTATGTAGTTGAAAATGTCAAAACACAATTTGTCGAGCATTGTCAAACACATGGTTCACCCTAAACTATCAGTTTCACATTCGTCGCGACCTTGTAAGGCATCCGTTTATTTTTATAACACTATCTCAAAGTTCACGTTTCACCGTCCCCGTGGTGCAATATGATATTTTTTACACTCGTCGTTCTGAGGATGACTTACTAGTGATTCCGTCAGACGCAATCTTGTCACAACGAAGACAATATTTGACAAGTTTAACAAACATAACATTAAAAATAGAGCTATCTGCTGCACTCAAAAACATTATATAGATAGATACACATTTAATGTCATTAAAATTATAACTTGTTTCAGAATAATAAAATTACACAAATCTGTAACAGACTGAGCTTGCCCCCATTTCAAAACTCATATCGTGTAGACATTTTGCAAAATCCGTCCTTATGGCTGGGCATTTATGAAAGTCACGACTTTTATTTTAAATAACTGTCCGCGGCTTTGCTCCCGTTTCTGCTTTTTTCTTAATGCTTTCTTACTCGTAGCTATATCTAGTTTATTCCGTGGGTTAATTGTGGCTTGTGGCAGAATACCAGTGTTTTGCTACTGCGAGCAATGTTGACCACTGAAAGATAATGTACTAGTTTTAAGTTTTGGCTTGATATGATTATAATTTATGTAGGTACCTAATCTTGATTATGTGTGTTGGCAGTACCAAATAAACGTTTTATCTATCTATATAATATTATTTATCTATCTAAAACTTGCCTGGACTTGCATAAATGTTCCAAAACCAAAACTATTCAAATCGGTATAACCATTCCCGAGTTTAAGGGAGACAAACAAACATCAATAATTATATTTTTATAGTCCTTGAAGTAAAAATCTTTTCAGACTTAAATTTTTAGACTCCAAACAATGCCCACAACTCTAGCTCCGCCAAACTGTAAAAAATATGAGTGTAATCAGTTTTTCCCGATTCATCTCTAAAAGGGTATCTCAACTCTGTAACTCAAGTGCCCGTTCGGATGAGTATTATTGGACCTCCGATAATATTATCTTATTATGGCCCCCAGAAATGCCCGTGTTATTGTCATCGCCAAATATTATGAGATTCCTCGTTGGTTTTTATAGATAGCTTTTATAGTTTTCTTGTACCACGATTCAAAATAAAAGTTCTTCCTGAACAACTTTTCTAGATTGCTATTAGACTTGAAAGTGAATAGCATTCTTGAATATTTAGAAGATTTAATATACGTGTTTCTACCTATACCATTTTCATTCTTACCTGTCCTATTTGGTAAACAAAATTCTAACCTCAATATGCAAATTTTTGTAAAGAATAAGGTGTATTATGTTATCAAATAAACCTAAGGTAATAAATATTTCGTACATAATTTTGCTAATAATTTATCTCCAGTTCCTTTATTTACGACTAGCTTCTGCCCGCGACTTCGTCCGCGTAGAATTAGATTAAATAATTGATGTTGATAGTTATTTCCGCAATAATTATTTACGTTCCAACTCTAGGCAGCTACGTTTCACATACTACCTTTTACATGTTTATCGCTATCCCGCGGGAAGTATTCAATTATCCGGAAAAAAAAGTAGCCTATGTGTTAATCTAGGATGCCAGCTATCTCCGTTCCAAATTTTATGTAAATCTGTCCAGCCGTTTTCGCGTGAAGAAGTAACAAACAAACACACACACACACACACACACACACACACACACTTACAAACTTTCGCCTAATATTAGTGTGATAGCTTTTTCCCGCGGCTTCGCTGGCGTGTACCAGGAGTATTTCGATCCCGTTTATTTCCCGTTCCCATAAGAATTTCGGTAAATGCTCTCTTAATGCTCCCATACACTTCCCAAGGAATCCACATGCCAAATTTCAGCTTTCTACGACCAGTAAAACGAAAAATCCCATTTATTTCCGTTGCCGTGGGAATTTTGCAAAGTCCTCTCTTAATGCTCCTCTACACTCTCCAAGCAATCTGCATGCCGAATTTCAGCTTTTTACAACCAGTAAAACGAAAAGTCCCGTTTTTCCCGTTCCCGTGGGAATTTTGGGAAATTATCTTTTATAGCTTCCCTACACTCTTCAAGCAACCCACTTGCCTAATTTCAGCTTTCTACGGCCAGTAAAACGAAAAATCCCGTTTTTTCCTGTTCCCGTGGGAATTTAAGAAAGGGTGTGTAATGTTCGTCATAACAACGATTAGCGAATTTTCATTTCTCAAAACACGATATCATAATTTCAATTTGTCGAAGTATTGAGATCATATTAATAAAAACAATATGCATACAAACAAAATGCCGAATTTCTCAAATCATAATATCAATTTGCATAATTGTCTTATGCATAATTAAGGTACTGCATAATAATCATGCAGCATAATAATCAAATTTCATAATAAACAATGTTTATACAAACATCGAGGATAATGATCGAAGAGTATAAGCGCCTGGCAAAAATCCAAGAGCAATACTAATATAATTATTGAATAAGTATAGCAGTTTGTTTTTGTTGGAAAAACTGCAACAGCAATATTATCCGGGCTGCTATAAAAAAAATCCTAACATCGAAGGCTAAGGCGGAAGCTACGCTCCGCTTCGCTCCCGCCTTAGCCTTCTGAACCTAACCTATCCGACTCGCTTCTGCTCCGAACCGTCTTGCACGCTCGCTTCGCTCGCCCGCACAAATGAAATGTTTTTTGCATTTGGCACCAGCCAAGTATAAATATGCGACAAAAAATAGTACGCTTACGTATTAAGTATAATTATGTTACATGATGTTATACCCTCTAATCGTTATTCTAAATGTTGTTATGGATTTTAAACATTTAATTATTCAATAGAATAACCGAATATTAAAATGAAATTATTAAATATAAGCATTATTGCAATTGTTGTTATGACTAATGAATGTTATTTTATTTAAAGCTTATGCTCGGTAAAAATCTGAAATCCGTTGTTATGCTAAATGAATATTATGATTTTTGAGCGTAGTGAAATTAAATTATTCTAAAAGTTTGTATGACGATTGAACGGCACCCATTTGGAAAGTCTTCTCTTAATGCTCCTCTACACTTCCCAAGCAACCTACATGCCGAATTTCAGTTTTCTAAAACCAGTAAAACGAAGAGTCCCGTTTTTCTCGTTCCCGTGGGAATTTCGGGAAATTGTCCCTTAATGCTTCCCTACACTCATCAAGCAACCTACATGCCGAATTTCAGCTTTCTACGATTGGTAAGATGAAAAATCCCGTTTTGTCTCGTTCCCATGGGAATTTCTGAAAATCCTTAAAACGGTTTTTACTATTATTATCACCTACTTCTATGCCAAATTTGAAAAGTCTAGTATTTATAGTTCATAGGATTTCGTTGAACTAAATAATATACTTATCCCGTGGGAATTTACAAAAATCCTGAAATGAACTTCTTAGTTTTCTAATCGCCTACTTGTGCATCAAATTTGAAGAGTCTAGTTATTATAGTTACTGAGATATGGTCACTCGGAATCGAATTATATAAATCCCGTTTTTTCCTTATCCCGTGGGAATTTCCGAAAATCCTTCCTTAGTGGATGCCTACACTGTATAAGGTATCTATCTGCAAAATTTCAAGTCTCTAGGTCCAGTGGTTCGGGCTGTGCGTTGATATATAGTTAAGTCAGTCAGTCAGTCAGTCAGTCAGTCAGTCAGTCAGTCAGTCAGTCAGGACTTTGAATTTTATATATATAGATGAAATAGTAAAAAAATAACAAAAATTAGACGTTTTGAGGTTAGAATTTTGTTTACCAAATAGGACAGGTAAGAATAAAAATGGTATAGACTTTGTTAGTAACCTGTCTTATGTTTTAAAAGTTTCACACTACGCTACTTAACAATGTAACACACCTTGTTTAAGGGTATGGAAAGTTAAAATAAATGCCATCATTATCTCAAAAGGTTATTTCGGTGAGACGTAGAAGGCAGAAGCGATACAAATTCAAGCCGTGGGGTTCCTTCTCGTATTTCTAAACTAAATTAATAAAAACTAAAATTAATAAACTAATTAAATACTATTAGTACTAAGTTAAATCACCCACAGGATGGCAGCGTTTCATTGAATAACTTTCTGATTATGTGATGATAGGTACTATTTCGTTGAGAGAAATAGCTGCCGGCTATCCAACGACATAAAGCAAAAAATTATTATGTCGAGTTCATGATTGGCTTAAATGAAAATAATAATTAAGAACAACGCAAAGACTTACTTGCAGTTTGCGGCTTCCTACATGATGGCTAAAGAACTTTACGAGAAGGTTTATAGATCTTCAGACGAAGTAAACTTGTATCTGAGAGGATTGCTGCATGGTGTTAGAAAGTCCAAGTAGCATTTCAGTCATTTTAAAGTCATCGACACAACTGTCATTAATTTTTTTCTTTTCTTGGCCATCGAGAACTGTTGCACTGAATTGTGACCAAAGAGAATTTAGTACGCGCCCAAATGAAAGAAACGTATTTTTGATGATTTTTTTCGTGCATTTGCGTATACACGCATTGAGCAAGTAAATTGTAATGCATAGTAAAGTAACAAATAATAAGTAAGCAGACACTTAAATAAAATTTTATGGTCAATAATAAAATTGTGCAGCAGTGTACCGAAATATCACACGTGAGAGTCGGACTCTCACTTGGTTACTTATTTTTCTCTCAGTTTCGCCTTTGATTGTTTATTTATTTATTTATAAGCCTTTTTTATTCCGAATTCGCTTCAATTTCAGTAAATACATGTTGTTGTTGTTATTGTCGTTTATTTTTGTATTTATTTATTAAATTGTCGCGAAATTCGGCGTGCCTCATGGCATAGGCCTCCTCCGTGTATTGGAGGGTTTGGGCTATAGTTCCCACGCGCGCCCAGTGCGGATTGGGAACTTAACACACACCATTGAATTTCTTCGCAGATGTGTGCAGATTTCCTCACGATGTTTTCCTTCACCGAAAAGCTCATGGCAAATTACAAATGTAATTTTCGCACATAAATTCCGAAAAACTCAGAGGTGCGAGCCCGGGATTTGAACCCACGACACTCTGCTTGAGAGGCCACAGGTCAAACCACTATTGCTATTGCTATATTACACTTTGATTGTAATTATGATATATTTAACTTAACGCAATATAAAAATAACTGCACCCCTAAAACTGCAGAAGATGTATGTATGCACTTAATTACCGGATTCCTTGGATGGAAATTAACGATATTATCGCACGAGCGACACGCTGAGATACCGCGGCTCTTACCGACCCGATAACGCCCGAATCTCGCAAATATGGAAGCTCATTATTTACGTGTTTTATTGCGTGCGGTGTGATTACGTTGAATTAATTTGAGGGTTGAAGCGAAAGAAATAAAACTGTAGACACTTTTGATTTCGAAGAGCATTTCTTTACTATTTAGGGGAAGTATGTAAGTTATACATAGGTAGATGTTAGAGCTATTTCTCTTAATAGTACGGAAATAATCAGGATATTTATATTACGATATTATATCGTGCGAATGTTGACTGGAAGAAATCCCTTTAAGGCGACACCAGCCGCGAAACTAGCGCCACTTCGGAAATGTTCTTATATCTTCTAAATTAGATAAAATTTCAATAATTTCCGAAGGTTAGATACTCGGAAAACATAAATCTGTAGTGTAGTGTCATACATGTAGTTCTGTAGTTGTCCCAAAAAACTTGCTCAAAGAAAAGCGGCCGTTTTATTTATTTTTTCTATTTTTCGGCAAGTAAATTAATAAATTAATTGACCGACTATTAGGTGCAGTGTAGTTGTCTTCTGGCTCTGGCTTTTATTCTAGAAAGTGGATGGACCAGGACTGGCGCAATCGACGAAACATAATGTTCCTCTCTGCGAGTAAGCATGCTACTATAACTTGTTGCCAATAACGTACATTCACACATTATAATACGTCTTGTCTGAGCCGTATTGGACATTGGTGTTGAATTATCCTCCCTTATCTTAAAACCAACATCATTTTACCCTCTAAAATCAACAGAAGCACGTCAAAATGAACCTAGTAGCACTCGTTATAGGGAAAGCTCGAGTGTTTCTTGATAGTAAGTGTAAAGTGGTGAAAAGTGAGCAGTTCTGTGGTTGAAACGGTTCTCAATAATTTATTGCTTGGATTTAATACTGGCCATTGTGCGAATGTGGCGAGCTATGGCTGTGCGTTTCCAATACACATGCTGTATCATGGATTGTGCTAATTATCGTTTGAGTTTAGATCCGTATGATTTGAGTTATTATACCCAGCACCGCTGTGCCAGTGTGGCGACTACCTTACTTACCTACCTACTTGGGTAAATTTTTAATTCATTGGACACAATTTTTTACAGGGATTTGTTTTTTTTCGGTTTTTCTACTCAGTCACGAGAACTATCGATCCTGATAAAGAAGCATCCCAAAATGCCTTTTCATGCAGACTGCAAAATGTATGGAAATATTGAGAGTTTTTTTCCCGGTGTAAAGAAAAAAGCCAACTTCTTCTTCCTATGCGTTTTTCCCGGCATTTGCCACGGCTCAGTGAGCCTGGGGTCCGCTTTAACAACCTAATCCCAAGATTTGGCGTAGGCACTAGATTAGCTCACAGGTCAAACCACTAGGCTACTACTATACCACGGCTTTTTGTAAAGAAAAAAGCCAACGAAAATAATTATTATATTATATTATTAATATTATATCTCTTTTATTCATTGGTAGAGTTGTGTGGCCCGACTAATATTTTATCCTCGCTCCTTCATAAGTTTTGGCATAACGTCTGGAACGTTTACCTGATAAAGTCACGAATTATTATGGTAATTGGCAGCATCTCTAGCGGCACATTTTCAATCATCTAGCTAATAATAACACAGAAAATACCATTATATATTTTGAACCATTATGTATTTTAACCCATTATACATTTTAAACTTTATAATATTCTGATCCGCACCCGTCCCCGGTATACCCGTAACATGCGAACCCGCACAGCCTCTGACAAAGATGAGATTTGCAATCAGCCGAGCCGCGAGACGTATGATCGATGAAGCAGCGAGTGCATCAATGCATGTATATACTTACTTAGCCACTTATTTTCTCTTTTGTCATTATGTAAGCGCAATAATAATAATATGTTTAAAGTCTTTGAACCGCTGCAGAAATAGGTGTGATGCGTTTTATTCTTTGCTATTTTATTAAATAACTAGCTGTTGCCTGCGACTTCGTTTGCAAAGAATTCTTTTATCGCTATCCCGCAGGAATTTGCCGGGATAAAAAGTAGCCTATGTGCTATTCCAGACTTTTCTCTATCTATGTGCCGAATTTAATCCAGATTTGTTGGGCCGTTCTGGCGTGATTGAGTAACAAACAAACATCCATCCATCCATCCATACTTTCCCATTTATAATATTAGTTAGATAATAATCAAATTTTGATTCCCTTTTCTACCTAGAAGTATACGCTCAAGTTATACTAAACGTGGCCTTTAGGTCTTGTTACTATAGGCTCTCTGTCAGCTCCGAAAGTGTTAGACATGTGATTTATTTATGTATGCAATTATTGAAAAAGTGTCTGGGTGACAGATCTCTCACAGTCTCTCGGTGTTTTCAAAACTCGGAAAAGCACGTTTTTCCAAATATGAGACCTCAGATTTATCGATTAGATTAGAAGTCCCCAAAAACTTAAATGCGAATTTCATAGATACCTAGTAATACTAGAGTCTTTTCTGGGAAAATTGCTCGTCTAAGTTATTAGATTAGTTAGATGATGGGATGGCAGCAGCTCATGATCTCAATTTTAACAAACTTTAACTTTATAATAATTAAATACAATTTGCCAATTTATTTAGCAGGTACTACTTATACAAAAACTGCCCTAGAAAAAATGCTGTAATAAATATAACTTTTCACCTGACAACTGAATCTTTTTTCTACTCAAATGCTAAACGGGTCAGTTTACGGAAGAATGAAAAGTTTTGCAAAATATCTTGTTGCATTTTCTACGTAAAGCGCCATCTAGCGGATCTCGTTATAACTGGTGAACGTGCAGTGAAGCTTGATAATACGTGGGAAGCTCGGCGCGCGTAGCTTGTCCAAATGCTCACAAAGCTTTTACCTAGATGGCGCTAGTAGTGTAATTTTACAATACCTTTAAAAATAATTACTCTAATGATGTATTCTGTTTTAGAACACCACAAAACAGTCTGCAGGTACCTACAGTGAAATTTAACACATAAAAAATTAAACAGGTATTTCTTTGCAACCGAATCAAGGTTCTAAATTTGCCCGCCCCTGATGAAAATCAAGCATTGATGATACCTACTTATTGATGTTTTTTTTCTAGTAATTTCAAAATACGCATGAAGCGCATGTTTACTGTAAATTTAATTACAGTAGGTACCATAATAGGTATGCGTGAAATAAAAGTGCCCACCGCAAGTTACAAAATGCACTCTCTCCCTTCCCCTAGCGAGATATGTGAAGGTACCACGCAGGCCCATTCCCAATGGTCAGCATTCCGTTTCGCGGTATTTTCAGACTGAATAAAAATAAACATTTTCCCTTTACATTTCTGTTTAAAATCACCCTCTATTTTTAAGCTGGATTGTAGCGAAAACCAGCAAATGAAATGGCAAATGATTTTATACTAAACGATGTTCGTAGTTAACTTAGGTATTATAAGTTTTCCGCTTCAAATAAATGCAAGTAAATTTTTATCTAACCGAGTAGTTAGTTGGATTATTGTATTAAATATGTGTCAATAATCAACTAAGTATTTCAAGCATTTCGTTACTACGAGTTATGAGCAATAAAAACTTTCTGAAGACACTTAATTAAGCATACTTATTACAACGTGTTTCCGCTCAATTTTGGGCTGACTGCCCCAGAAGGAGTAGGAAAAACAGAATCTCATAACTTACTGGGGGGCTAGCAGAGGGAAACTCGATAGGTACCTATTTGAACTTCATGTCATACCATACCGTCCCTTTCGCTCTGATAATTAATGACTATTAGAGTGACCAGAAAGGAGCGAAACGACCTTCGAATTTCTTACTTCTGAGTTAAGGCCTGACCTGACTGTTTCAGAATGACAACAATTTTACCCACGATTCCGTTTAATTCTATTCATCTTAGATGCTCGTATGATCGCTTTACCCGAATGTAAAACTTCTTCAAACCCCCACATGTGCTCAGACCTAATAAAAGTCAAGAGAAGTTCTATGAACGGCACAGTGAGGCCGTTTTAAACTACGCTCTACCATGTTCATAGTAGCACGCGCACAAGCGCATCCAAACTTCGCCAAGCAAACTACACTGAGGAGCAAAAACTCACTCACTCACTTCCCATAGAAAGTTGTATGATAATACGTGACTCACACGCATTTGATCGGGGTGATGTTTCTCAAAAATAAACTCGCCCGCGTTGTGATCGCTGCGCTTGTCATCGATCAAAACTTGACCCGTTGTCTCTTAGGTATTATTCGAAGTCATATGTCTGGTCAACTGGTCGACGCCTGACCAACAACACAAGACTCCCGATTCTGTATAACGCCTGCCAGGGAAGTCACGTTGTGACTGAAATTGCGCACCGATAACTTTTCGAGTCAGTTTCTTTTAGAATCACACCCTCGAAAATTCTGCCAAACAAAGTACGCCAAGGAGTATTTTTATCCAATATGGAATACGTACATTACCGGACCACACCCGTGCACTTGTAAACCGCGTGACTGCATTCTCGGGCAATTAAACATACGACCTCACCCCAATGTCCCTGCTCCTCCTGCATCCCTCTATACTTAAGAATAGGCTCCTTAAAGGTCGAAGGTAACGACCGCTTACATGGGGCTCACCATTTTTTGAACATATTAATATTCGTAATAGTGTCCAATCTAATCGCTCACAACAGCATTCAACATCTCGTTCTTCCCGCATTTGATCATCTCTATACCGTTTAACAGAAAAAATGGCAGATGCGTTTGTGATTCCGACTGCGTCAGACATTATGGCCTTAGATGCTGCATAAATCCAACTCTCAAATCTATCATGAAGCTTTAACGGCAAAATAGGGTTAGTGGCAAAATAAATGAGTACCAGTTTTGTTTAATTTCAGGTGGAAGTTTCAATGATACGAGAGGTGAAGTTGTCAGTGGACGGACACATACCGCACGAGTAAAAACTAAAATATTTCTTGTTTTATTGTGTTTCTAATTAAACACACAAGTGTAGCGTAGACGTCAAGTTAGTTTAGTCATAACGTGGATCACCACTCAAAGCGACTAATGAACACACAACACACCGAAACATACCCCTACAAAACTCGCAGAAAGACCAAACGCAATGACAGAACTTAAATGCGATGATTCCAAAGGCGACAAATGATGGCATCACGCTACTGAAGAGAGCAAGGGTCGGTGTAATTGCCCGGCATGTAGGTAGGGGGATGAATGCGGTGCACGCGTTGCACTTTACGCCTGGGAGCACTGCTGCGGTAGAAATTTATCTTCCTTAATGCACTCGGAAGCACGCAGCAACCGGCATAAAGTAAAGAAAGCTAGCATATTCGAGGAAATTGTTGATGTGTCGCACTAAATTCTTCTATGTTGTGTGTACCTATTACTAATCACATTATAAGTGAAGGCCATTTTATCATGGCCGCGTTGAGTTTGCCAAAAATTATGTGATAGATATTATTATGTCAATAAATTTATTATTCAGTAAATATTGCACTGTTATTATGTCGTTACGTGTCGTACTGCTACAGTTCTTTTTTTTTTGCTTTGTAATCTAAGTATTATTCTGTCTAATAATCGTGTTTAAATACAAAATTTTCGGGATCTTAAAACTAGGTACTTTCTCATAGATACAACTCAACCAGAGTCCTCGTTGCGGAAGTCAAACACGGTGGAGCTATTTGGATTATCTCAATCTTTAAAGGAACAAACTTCATTTAAGTTATTCTGCATAATTCTAGAAGGTAAGAACTATTTCTCCATACTGAAAATGAAATTTCCATAAACAGAAAACAACTTACTAACTTTGTTCTTTGTAAACAAATTAATTAAGAGATGGCAAAGATGCGAACTGCATGCCAACTTAACTTTGCGGAAGTTTTTTGCGTTGCGACGTCTCTTTTCTTGTGCTTTCTTGTTAAGTGAGTGCAAATGAAGTTTGTCAGACTAGTGAGGTTCATCACACTCGCGTAAATGCTTTTAAAGCTGGAAATAATGCGAAAACTGCGCTTTAGAGAAAGTTTCAGACATAGTTCTAATATTTAGTCTTAAAATAAATTGATTACTCATGCAACAGGGTCATATGAGCGCTGACAGACAAACGTACAAAAGGACATGAAGAATTTATTGAGGTATAGTTAAAGCTATTTAACCCCGGCACTAAAGAGTTCCTCTAAGTAGATGATTATGTTTTTGAATTGATTTTAGTAAGTACGTAACAATACGACACGAATCCAACGAACCACAATAGACAGGATTAAGATGTTTTCACGTATAAAAAAGTACTTACATTAGAAGCCCAGCCTATACATTACAAGTTGTTCAAACCCTTATGATCGATTCAAAAAATTGTTTCAGTAAAGTATCTATTAAACCTTCGACAAACCTCGATATTATATAAGAATTGTATGGAAGCAATAACGAGTGAATGATGGAGGGAAGTCGGCCTAATTCCTTACCAGAAGACAATGGGAATACAATGGACCAGTTCAGTGGATTGCACGAAAAATCAATCCCTAGCCTTTGGTTCGAATGTAAAGAAAAAGTGAACGAGTTTTACAGAAATGTATCTCGTATATAAAAGCACTGTAAGCAGTAAAATTGCTTTTTTAACACAATATTTTGCTCAGAATGGGTTTATTCTTTGGAATTGTAAAAAATAGGACGGTAATTTATACATAAATACGAATACGTAAATACGTGAATACGGGTATCGAATGTGTGTAAATAAATGTTTCTCTCTCTCTCTCTCTCTCTCTCTCTCATAAATCACCTCTTAGACAGACTTCCTTAATACTGTTTCTAAAATGTTAAATTGGCGCTCTGGAATAAATTATAGAATATGAGAGTATAGACTCTCATTAACACGTAGTTTTTTTAAAGAAAGAAAAAAGTTTTCTATTTTTAAAATAATTAGGTCACACGACAAACATCCAAAATATCCAACATTAATTCGTTCTGTTAATGTTAATACACTCGTAGATATTATGTTTTTATTGAACACAATTTTATAGCATAAATGAGCACGATAATATCGAAGCTCGAATGAAAAAACTGATTATAACTCGGACACAATTTCCAATAAGTGCTTAAATTAAAATTAAAATCGAATTTACACTTGCGTGGGATTAAATCGTGCGTGGCTAATAGTTTGTATTCAATTTTACCTATAAAAAGTTGGCTTTACGATCTGTTTATTCAGTAACTAGATACTTAGTGCACTTTAACAAACTTACTATTTCCTACACGGAAATATAATTGTAACCTACGACAGCGGGCGTTACACTGATTCAGGATTTGGCGAAACGCAAACTTAATTTTGTACAGTACACGGTGTCTAAAAGTTTACTTTAGTTGCGGGCTGTTTAATTTGCAACGTAGATTAAAGATAATAGTTAGGTACTTAAGTAATGTCGACTAATATTTCAGTTCGGAAAAGGTGTAAATGTATGTAATTTCAATGTTACGTTTCCTTTGAATATTCTATCTACCGGAATGTTATGTACCTACCTACAGCACTACAATAATTTAATTACTACGTAATATCATATTATGATGACACTTGTGTAACAACTGAAAGGACAAAGTACTCTGAAATATCTAACGTGTCTCTATTCGTAGTCGTTAGAACGTAGATCAGGATATAATTTTAAGATGACTCTACCGACAGTACCTAACATAATAATAATTATGTTGCTTATAACTTTTCAGCAGTTAATTTTAAACTAGTCCAATCATAATAAACATGTAAACAAAGCAAGTAAAACGCAAACAGGCTTTGGCTGTCATCACTTCCTACAACTCTAAATTTAGTCGTATTTCGCCACATCATCTCCAACATAATTTGAGCGACAATCTGTATTCAACTTCATACAAGTCGCATGTCGACTTATATTGGTTTTCCCTCACCAATGATAAAAGAGCTATGACTAGATAAGTTTAGATCCAAGACAACGGTTCACATAAGACTGGTATTGTACAACCAGTGACAATTGAGCTAAAGTTGGGTGTACTTGGTTTCAGACAAGAACTCTGTTTAAAACGGTCGTATGTAGTGAGAAACGCCAATAAATGCAATATTGCATTTGCACGTGCGTATACGCATCGGAAAGCGTTAACGGAGCCACATGGGAGATCAAAGTGCCGGACGAAGTAACTGTTTGTGAATGAATTTACTGTTTTGTTATAATTATGTACGGATGTAAGGTTATGGGCCGGATTTGATATTCCAGATTTATTTTAAAACACGGGAGGGAGAGATTTGGCTTAAAATAATGTATGTATGTTTTGAGCACGCAGTCAAATGTAGTCAGGAAAATATTTTAAGTAATAAACTAATATCATTTTTCATCACTTTTGAATGGTATTTTGGTTAAGTAGCGGAGTAGCAAGGTAAATATTTTGTGTTCATTGAAATGGACCTCCGCAAAGTAACGCCTGATTCAATAAAATATTTTCAAGTGTTGTACTTTCAAAAATCGGGCCAAAATATTAGAGACAAAATGCGTTTGAAGTAACATTTTCTAATTCCATTCTTATCTAGGTCGGGTCTAATAATAAATTCGGTAGGTAGTAGTAAATTGCGAATACAAGGCACTTGCTGTACCTAAACAATCTGTTGCTCAAGTTTAAGCATGCAAATACATTAGTTAATTCCTAATTCTTAATTAGTGTTAATTTTCAATATAAAAAATAACGTTAAGTACCTATTTAAAATCGGTCAGTATTAAACTTGTAGTGAATAATTTATACATTACACGCAGAGGATGGTGAAATAAAGAATGTCTCAGACCGGAGGAACTTGTCGCACGAGCCAAAGGCGAGGGCGATAAACATGCGACATGAAGCTTTCTTTATAACCGCCCGAGGTGTGGGCACAATTTTACCTCTTCTACTGGCCAGAAAGTGGAAATATCCGCTCGCGTCGCGGGCGATAAATTTCTACTTACGGCCCGGGGTGACGTAAAATATTAACCTCTCTTAGTTATTTGATACATAGGTACGGGTAGGTAGAAATAAAATGTACAATCTACTAAGCAGTGTTGACTTGTAATATGTATTAGACAAGATCGCTGATTTTAAGACTATTGATCTCTAGACTAAAGTAAACACAATGTTCCTGGACTTAAGGTAAGTAACAAACAATCGATATTTTATGAAAATAAACGTGATTTTTAACGAATAATTAGAAGTAGTTTTAGTTTGAACTTACCTACTCATAATTACAAAATGAATTACATTTTGGTAGAGCAAGGGCATATTATTATCGTCACTACTTTTAAAAATCTCGTATCTTAAATGAATATTCAAACAAAACTGAAGTAGAACTTAAAGTAGAGTAAATAAAGTTCACTTCGTAAGATTAGCGATTTCGAGATACGAGATTTTTACAAAGTAGGTAGCGACGATATGTATCATCATCATCTCCAGCCTATATACGTCCCACTGCTGGGCACAGGCCTCCTCTCAGAATGAGAGGGCTTGGGCTATAGTTCCCACGCGGGCCCAGTGCGGATTGGGAACTTCACACACACCATTGAATTGCTTCGCAGTTGTGTGCAGGTTTCCTCACGATGTTTTTCCTTCACCGAAAAGCTCATGGTAAATTTCAAATGAGATATCGCACATAAATTCCGAAAAACTCAGAGGTGCGAGCCCGGGATTCGAACCCACGACCCTCTGCTTGAGAGGCCACAGATCAAACCACTAGGCTACCACGGCTTTTACTAGGCTACCACGACGATATGTGCCCGCTAAAAAAAAAAATAATAAATAGATGTCGGGTTCCTTATTCCTTTAAACAATATTTCACGATTCACAAAAGTATAAGGCTTGTTCCATGCGAAGAGCAAATATTTCAAATTTACCTATATCAAAACAATGCAATATTGAACACAGAAAAAATGTCTTTCCTGTAAAATCTTAAAAAGCGTAGGTAATGCCCTTGTTTCACCGAAGGTGCGATTTGTTCAACAGTGGACGTCTTCCGGTTGCGGATTTTTACGTACTATTTTATGCAATTTGACCTCCAAACTAATTAATATGGTTGGAAACGCTCTTTATGCATACATATGACTATTTCGGCGACTCTATCACAGTCAGGATGGCCGAGCGGTCTAAGGCGCTGCGTTCAGGTCGCAGTCCACTTCTGTGGGCGTGGGTTCGAATCCCACTTCTGACAAGCTTTTTGCATTTTTTTTTCTACCGGCTTTACAAGCTTTTTATAGAAAACCTATTTTTCAGTTATTTCTACAATGCACTCAAAGGTCCTTTCATTTCTGACGGAGACTACGATAATTTCGATAAGAAAGACAGACGGATAACTTTACTTCTTATCTCAAGTCAACCGTCTTTTATCATTATCATATTTTACAGCTGCAAAGAACAAATCACTTTGTGTGGGAACAATCTCTAAATAAATTAACTGTTGGGTTCAAAATTCTTTCAATTTGTCGCAATGTGAAGTAAGAATTAAAAAAAAATCTTTATAGCTCCATCTTTTACTTCACGGTTACACGACACGATTTTAAGACAATTTTTCAAGACGAAGTTAAACACAAAAACATACATAAAAGACATAAAAGTCTCTATTGAATATTCTTTGAAATGACTATATATATTTCACGGTATAAATTGTATCCAGAAAAGCTTGATAAAAATGACGACTGATAAAATCGACTATAATTTACCACACCGTATTTTTTATAATGAGTGCATTTTTATGTACTTACCTAAGTATCGTGTTTGAACCACTAAATAATGAGAAATTTCAGTTTAACAAAAACTTTAATAGGTAGGTACTTATTTTTACCGGATTGAAAAGAAGAAGATTAAAATTTCAACGATTGAACTGAAATAGGACAAACCTAAGCCACATCATAGTCAAAAATCGGCCAAATGCGAGTCGGACTCGCGCACGAAGGGTTCCGTACGATTATCTATAAATATCTAATAACCAGTGTGAGCAGAGCCCTGCTCCAAAGTAAAATGTACGCAGTGTGGGGCCACTTTATATTGGTCACTGACATATACAGACATACATAGATTATTCTGGTTTTTAGTATTTGTTGTTATAGCGGCAATATAAATACATCATCCGTGAAAATTTCAACTGTCTAGCTATCACGCTTCATGAGATACAGCCTGGTAAGACGGACGGACGGACAGCGGAGCGAAACGAATAGGGTTTCCGTTTTTACCCCTTGGTTACTATAACATTTATATTTTATGAATGAACCTCTTACGCAGTATCCTTTAGTACCTCTTAGAGATAGTAAGACTTTCATAAGCCTGCAATGACCGGCGTATAATGGCGGGCTATAATGGCCTACTGTGCCTAGGTATGGCTAGACAAGAGTCCAGGCCATCTTCATTCAGGTGGCTATTTCACTCGCCACAGTACCACGGTCCATTGATGGTAACTTTTGTCTTTGATCGAGATGAATAATATTGCTAATGTAATTGACGGTACGACGGTTATAAAAGGTACTTGCAAAGTACATTACATAATGATACATAATAAGTATATTTTTAATTTTTTTTTATGTAGTACCTATATTATAGAGTTGGACTTTCTTTATAGGAAAGGGTAGTTATGGTTTTAAATCGGTCCCATTTCGGTTTTAAAAACAACTACCTACTTATCACTAAGGGTAGGTAAAAATAGGAAGTTTATGTTCTTTTCCAAATGCAATGTGATTTATGAAAACTAAATTATAACGTTTTTGTTTCGGTAGGTACTTATTTTGATTAGGTATTGTACTGTAAAATTCTACTCGAATAATTACCTACTTCTGTAACTATCTGAAAATATGCGTGTTAAATCTTGATTACAGTTTTAAAGAGAAGTTAAAAAAAATTAAATGAATGTAAACAAATTTGAATTTTCTTAACATATCTGCTTTCAAATTCTGCATGAAAACTAGGTAGGTAGGTACTTTAAAATAGTAAACATATTGCAGAAAATGCATCTCGAGGTTACGTGCATCGTTCGTAGCTCCCAATAATGGCACTCGAACAGAACCCGGGGTTTGTATTACGTGACTTTCCCAACATACCTAATTTAACATGATGCATGGCAAATTAGAAATTTTCCATTGTAACGAAAATAAATTAAATTTTTCATTTATAATTTAACACGTCAATCAGTCTTGATGTACTACTACTGTATAATAAAATTATTTGCTACACACTACACACAGATATAGGCCACCCAACGAAGACCAAAAACTGTCAATCAGGGGAAAAAACTCGTGTAAAAGCGAATTTTGGCATAGTTGTAGGGAATGGTGTTTTAAACTACATACTAAAAGTACTGATGGATGGGGGTGAAGCTAACTTGTAAAGGTCCCTTTTTTAGTTTTTAGTAAGCAGATAACTCTTAAAAATAAAAATAGAAAAAAAATATCTAAGACAAAAGTAACATAAAATTCTCTACAAAAAAGATTGAGAATTTGAGAATTTGCAACTGGGTCAAAGGCGTTTAATTTATTTTCGGAAATTACGCAACGCTCAACTCTATCCAAAAATCTCACTTTATTAAATGCTTACTGCAATTATTTGACTCTGCTTCATTCCTCATTTTCAATGCTCGTTCTGTCAAATCATAGCAATAGAAATAGCAATGCCTTTACGTATTAGCAGTCCATGGGAGCATGGTACGCGTGGAAACTTGGAAATGCCCACTTGAGTTCAGAGAGCAGGCGCCGGCGGGATAATTTGCACTTTTCTCTTTCACGCTGTCATACGTGACTATACCTTGTTTTAACTTACACACGAAAATATTATGATTAGCTAAGGTTAAAGCGCTCTGTATACATTTTTAACAAGCAACGTAACCTACTTACATATTTTGGCATAATTTCAAATTGGAAGTCGTGACAAGCTATACTTAGTCTATATATTTTAGCTAGATACGAGTACTAAATTGACAATTGCAAATGTCAAATTGTGAAATAATGATACCAGCTTTTATTGTTAAGTGGTGTACTCGAAACCATCGACAATGTTTGTGGGATGAATACAAGAGGTTTGGTCATGTTATATTTTAAGAAAAAAATACGATCGTATCATAATCAAGCAAATTTAAAGGTTTATTAGTTTTTACACTAGCTTATACATACAAAAGTCTATACTAAATTTAATTTATCGTCAACTTTCGATAGTGGTGGCACATCACTGTTTTTGAATTGCAAAAAACAGGCAACATGGGTAATGTCATTTTAGTATCTAGCTAAAATAATTAGACTATCTATACAGATTTTGTCAGACGTAACGCGGTACGGTATGGGTTTCATACGTTAATGTAATTGTATCCAAATATTGGAAGCTCTTTGCAGGTAATCACGGTCTATAAAATAATTTCCAGCTCAAATATCTCGTTACGACCTACAAATAACGGTTTATTCATCGACTTCTCCAGTTTTGGACAAAGTCCTGTAAACGCATCGCTTGTGTTGAAAAGCTTTCAAAGGCAGTTTGCAGTACAGTAAGGGAATGTCAAAATATGAAACGTTTATTTATACGATTTTGTTCATACCGTTTATGCGGGGCAGACGACGCAACCGCCATCGCCGACTGTAGACATTAATGCGAACGAGTTGAAAGAAATAAGCGGACAATTTTGTTTTTCTTGTGAGCATTTTATAAAGAAGTCACTTCAATGCATCCTTCAACTGAAGGACTCGATCGAAAGAATACACCGCACATTCATCTTAAGTTAAACCATTATCTTAGCTATAGCGTCCTAACAAGTTGTGTCTCATTGAAACTCCATTGAAGGGAAACGACACATTTTTATTAAGTATATATCGAAACCACACTTAAAAAATTACTTAAATTAAATATATAAAATATAAAATTACATAAATAAAATATTTTAAACTAAATATATAAAATTACTTAAATAAAATTTTTTTTTTGTTTATTTATTGTTTGTTATTTATTTGATTGTATTTTTTTTGACGTATTTGTTATTATGAATAAAAATATGAACGTAAAAAAAAAAACTTAAATTAAATACGAGTAGGTTAGGTGCACTAAAATCAAAATGTTTTCATATACGAGTAGATTAGGATATTACATTTATTGTACCTATGTTACAAATGAGATGCGTTTAGGGGAATTCAATCACGAAATCATATGGGATTGCACCACGATCCTTGTTCAGTATAATCCAATTCCTGTGATAAAAGACCTTGACATTAGAGAGAAAGACCCAAAAAGTGGCGGAAGGACTGTCTAGATGAGGATCTGAAACGCATAGGCAAGAAAACATCTCGGACAAGGGAGACCAGAGTTAGAGCAAAATGGCGAAAACGTGTCGAAGAAGTAAGTCCCACAAAGGATTGTAGCGCTGCATGAGAGAGGGAGAGATTATGGAGAACATGTGGAGAAAATTCGCAGCTTGCCTATGACTCAAAACATCCGACATCACACGCCACACGTGCATAGCCCTGTTTGTTGTTAGCTGTCATCAAAAACTTACAAGTCGCGGTTCACGGCTCGTGTGAGTTCACCTCCATCTTGCATTAACGTTTCAAATATTTATTTTTAACGCATTAAAAATAAAACATGGCGCCACGGAAAAGCCAAACTTATTTCCGCAGCCACTGACTTTATAATCGTGCGACGCAAGGATGCAAATGAGGTGAAATTATAGTATTCTTTTTCATAACAGATTTATAATATTAAATATGTTTTCCATGCTGTAGTTTGACTTGATTAAAAATTAATTGGAAACGAAAAAGGATTGCGCGTTAAAAAGTCTTTATGTACGTCATTTTTGCATATATTTTTTTTTACTAAAAATAAGCAATGCTTTTCATGCCTTCGAGGTAGCTTACCTGATTGCTCGCTAGGATTATTGAGACTTTTAAAATAAGAGTCGACGTTGAAATCACTTGAGAGTCAACGCAATCTCGCTAATAGCGAGTTGGAATCTTGGCAAAAAGAATTATTTGTTTTATTTCATGACGAAAACATAGGTAGGTAAGCAATGATACTTTTTTGTACTTTAGCTTTACTTCAGTGCTGTTAAAACAACAGAGATTTGTTTTCTGTACGAGGGTTTTCGCCACAGTATGAGGGCATTTTCAATTTAAAATGAATCATTTTGTCTTTGATAAACAATAACTGCATTTTGTTGAAAAATATAGCGTTCTATCAATTGTAATATCAAAAATATGACATGGACTATTTAAAAGCTATACTTTTTTGTACAAAAATTCTGGTTACAATAAACCTAGCTTTTTCTCATTTTTGAGAAAAAGCAAAAATACCGTGAAACATTTAAATTGTAACCATGTAAAAATTAACGTAATAAATAGCAATATTTCGTATTTTTTAAACAGTTACAATCTGCTAATTATATCCGAAAGAAAGATTTTAGGAGCCGCCAGGCGCCAATTGATCACTCCATTACCAGAATAATAATATAATATTATTGGAATCTCGTGATCAAAGTACGCAATTGGCACGTACATAATATCCTATCATCTTTTGAATTTATGCAATTAGTTGTTTTTTTTTTTAAAAGCATCCAATGCATAATCAATCAATTGATTCACCGTATAAAGAATGCATTATGCTATTCTTAGTAGGTAGTAGTAACACAGTGCTGCTTTACCTCATTCCCTAGCTAACTACACTTTTGATCTTAATGTCCTGACAAGGCATTCCTATGTGTTCGCTCGGGCATTGCACTTGTTTTACTGCAACTTGTGGTTAAATTACGTTGAGTATTCAATACCTTTCTTTGAAATCATAGTTTTTAAATTGTGACTCGTAGAAATCTTTATGCAAAATACTAACCCATTGCACATGACATGATCTAGCCTTATTAAGTACTTATGCTGAAACTAGGGCACCAATTTTTTCTATGAGTATCTTGTGTACCCGTGAGCACCTGTGGTTTCCCTTTCCATGCTGCGACCAGAAGGGACTAAGCCTGACCAGTAGGCTTATTGTCTAACTCGCTCGCAATCGTCATCGTGTTCATTTTGACAGTTCGTGTATGGGCTGACAATTGGCATCGGAATCAGCTAGCTGTCACATTCATACATGAACTGGCAAAATGAACACGACGGCGATTGCGAGCGAGTTAGACAATACGCCTACAGTACTATCCGCCAGTCCGTGATGTCTGGAAGTTTTAGATCTAACGATAATAGAAATACATACTTACATACATAAACATATACACAAATCACGTCTATATCCTTTACGAGGTAGATAAAGTCAACAAGACCTAAAGACTTCGTTTAGCATGATCGTGTGCGAGGTGAAAAGGGGTCTAAATAGTGATGGCTTGCTAGCCGCATCGCCTTTAACGATTCCTTTCCTAACATATTCGTCCATTCCCTCGATGGGCTTTTACTGCGCGGAAAGAGAGGCAACCGGTACATTCTGTTTTTTTTTTCTTTGCTCCTAGACCTTTCTTTCTTTCTTTTTTCTTTATTTTTTTTTTCTTTTTTTCTTTTTTTTGAACTATCGAAGTTGGAATTAGATAATAGACTTAGTTTTTTTAAATAAATGAAACAGGTATCTACTTATTAATAATCGGTACAAATTCGCAGGTAAGAGCTACCTACCTTAAAAACTGACAAACGAAAATAGAAAGAAAGCATACTAACATATTATTTGAAATCATCCCAAGTCTGGCTAATAATTCAGAAGCCATTACACAAATGTCTTTCGGGAATAAAATGCGATTAACGTCAGCTCAGTTTAGGAACAAAATACTCAGCACTTATAAGAATGCATTTAATAAATCTACGACGGTACTCAAGAATTAGGGTTCGTTAATATCAGTAAAATAACCCTTATTGCGTAGATGACAAGGCGCGTATTTGAAGAGTATTGAAACTGGATATCTCTGAGACGCTCGGACCAAGGTATCAGTTACAGAAACATTTGTGTAACTAAAACGAAAAGCAACTAATTTCTTGGATACCTAGGTATTAGTATCGTTGTCTAGTACCCATAACACAAGCCTTACTAGCGCTTACTTTGGGACTAGGTCAATTTGTGTGAATTTTTCCTATTATTATTATTATTTAACATGAAACTACCGTGAGACTCAAACATAATTACAACAAAACGGATAGCTCACTTATAAAAAGCCGGAAGAATGCTCCGACAATTGTTTCGGACTAATCCGTAGTCCTTCATCAGAGAGCGGTCGCCCCGCTACCGCCGGGGCGACCGCTCTCTGATGAAACAATTGTCGGAGCATTCTTCCGGCTTTTTATACGTGAGTTATCCGTTTTGTTGTAATTATATTATTATTATTGTTGGTACGGGTTTCCGATCACGGGCCCATGGGGACCCGCAGGCTTATTACGTAACTCGCTCGCAATCGCCATCGTGTTCGTTTTGACAGTTTTCGTATGAATGTGACAGCTAGCTGATTCCGATGCCAATTGTCAGCCCATATATGAAATGTCAAAATGAAGACGATGGTGATCGCGAGCGAGCTACATAATAAGCTTGCAGGTCATTATTATTATTATTATTATTAGTAAATGTTATACTGACACATCTACTAGTAAATGTATAATTTTCAATTTTGCCATTGTACCTATTTGTATATTGTATCTATCTTTGTGAAATAAAGCACGGCATGGCTTCTTCGACTTATCCCTCAAAGATAAAGAGGTAAGTCATTTATTAACAGCCCAAAATTACATTATTTCGGACGCATACTGTTTTCTCTATGAAAGAGAGGATTAAAGACATCTATTCGGATACTACTCTAGGATGCATTCAAAATTTATATTGGAAACATTTCATCTTAGCCCTCTAGGTTGGTAACTCATCTGCAATTCTTCGGTGTTGCGGGTACCTATCCATGGGCAGTGGTAATCACTTACGTTCAGGTGACCCACTTGCTCGTTTACCTTCCTTTTGGTATAAAAAAAAATGACCGCGCCTGTTTTAAGTTCAGTATCAAGTTCAATGAGTTACATAACACCTTACCTGTTGTTATGATTATGCGAATCCTTAGGGGGTGGCATCGGAGTGGGGATCCTCCTCCCCCCTTTCGTCACACTCATCGCGCCTCGTATTGTCCTCGAAACCTGAAAAGAGTCATTCCTGATTATTCCCGTAACACTCTAGCTGGGCTGAATTGCACATGCATCTAATGCCACCTTTAAACACGCGTTTACATTAAATCCGTGCCAATTTATGCGATTATTTAATGGCACTAAAAGTAAACATGGAAAAAAGTAAAGTAAAAGTAAAGTCTCGGTCGTTCTCATATCATGCGCGGCGCGGGTAGCGGGCCGTCGCCCGCGGCGTCTATTATACTGTGTTCGTAAATGTACGGGAGCGGTCGTTCTTACTCTTACTTTTGCCCGCCGCGTTTTTGATGTTGGACACGGCCTGGGCTCGTTTTCAGGGTTTAAACGGTAAAAACGGAACTCTATTACTAAGATTTCGCTCTCCGTCTGTCCGTACAAATACAAATACAAATAACTTTATTTCGCTTGAAACATGGTACAGAAGTCAGAAGTCCGTCTGTCTGTCATTATCATCACGCTGTATCTCAAGAACCGTGATAGCTAGACAATTGAAATTTTCACACATGATGTATTTCTGTTCCGGTAACGAATACTAAAAATCTAAATTATTTTATGTCTATCTATGTAAGTAAGCAATGTAAACTGATCTCACACTGCTTACTGGATTTTATATTCACTTGCTGAATTTATATGGAACCTTCGGTGCGCGAGTCCGAAAAAGTGTGACATACAGAGAACGTCACTAGAGACGCTGCCAAATGCCTTTATTCATTGGGAACACAACGCGAATGCGTTCAAGACGTTTCGTTGTTATAAAAAGATACCCATAATAAAATTAGTACTTAGTTAATTCTTCTATGCCCGAATTAAATGGCTCTCATCGCATGATATTTTGTTTTTCTTAAATACCACGATGACATTTGCTGCGCGCACGTTTTACTGTAGCTTCACTATAAGTAGGTAACAATAATATTTAACTATGCTATTATACCTATAATAACACTTAAGTTTCTCGCGACTATTACGACCCAACATTGTCGTAAAAATTGCTAATTACTTTATAAGGGTTAATAAACAAATAAATGCCTAAACTAGCACGCAATTGTAAGCCGCATATTTTGTAAATTGTGACCAGTAATTTGGATATTCACAAGTTGAGATGGTTATGACAAGACCTATGCAAAGTAATAGGTAACGCCCGAACATTCAATTAATCAAAAATAGTTTTGTTTATTTTTACTGATAGTTGACAAATACTTAGTAGCCATATCGGTCAACTAGGCAAAAGGTATGTTTAAATAAGTAAACAAAAAAAAACTACTATTCCGCATTCCGTCGAAAAATCAGAACATTTTGAGGACATTTCCCCCGTTTTTATTCTCGGGAAGAAAATACGGCTCAGAGTAGCTTTGAGCACCGTCACAATGGCTCTAGCAGCCGCTGTTTTTGCTTTGACGGATCCTGACACTTCACAAACTTAGTTTCAACCTTACATGAACCAAAAGCTACCCTATCCTTACAAAAACAAGGCCTTAGCCAACGGACCCGGTTGTTGTTACTCTACAAAATTATATCCCGGCCCTGTTGTTCAAAATTGATCTATAAGCCGGGGGGTTAGGTTAGGAGTCGAGTGAAGATGGGTTACTTTGTATTCATCTCGCACGCAATGATTATTAGTCCTGCTGATAGTGGCGAGGACGAGATAACCAAGTGTTACGAGGCCTAAGGAATTATGTACCATGAATTTCACTGTCAAATTATTTAAATGCGTGACCTTCATTAGGTTACCAAGTTTAACCTACAAAATGGCAAATATTATACATTGTTTATTTGAGAACAGTTTCAGTAAAAATATAAGAAAATATATAGTCGTAATCTGTTGACCCTGCACCTTATCAAACCTTTTCAAAGACAGCAACTGATGTATCTGTCGGAGAACAAAGGGTGAGAGTACCTAATTCAAATTAATTTGACTATTCAATTTAATGTGGGGCACAGGATCAGGGAACTTGCCACCGACGGCCCTAAAAACCATATATTCGCTCTTTTTGACATTGTACGCCAAGCCATGCGACGATGCATATCTCTCACAGTATCCCAGCAGTTCTCTGAATGCTCTGATCGACAGGCTCAGCAGCACCATTATCGTCCGCGTAGCAGAACTTTTGTTGTTAACAGTCACTCCGTCCACACTGCATCCGACACGCACTACTGAGCTCGACAATCAGATTAAAGAGCACGAGAATAATATCTCAAACTTATCGATATCCTAGAATAGAAATCAGGAATACATCGAACTAAGAATTGGTATTGGTATTATTTAGGTCAGCAGGTAAGAAAAACCTGACCCCGTATAATTCATTCCAAAGAGCAAAACACGGAAGAGGTAACATCAGGTATTGGATATTAAAGATCCTAGAGCCGCCCGGCGAGCCAAAGTTGCAATAAGAATTCTCGCAAAACTTCTTTACCTTTCGGAAAGTTTGGGAAATTTGAACAGGTTATAAATTGTAATTGAAGATGGAGATCCTTTCGTAATAAGAATACCGTTTGAAATATTGTTCTGGCATTATTGCGGAATAAGAAAATGATAACTTTCCTGTTTTCAAAGTGATGACACTTCGGATTACGATTAGTAGAAGCAGCTTCAACCTAGTTGATAAAACTGACCCAATAACTCAAGGTGTTTCTGTTTTAGTTCAAAATTGTACTCGCATACTGAAACTTCCGTACATATACCGAATCCATTAACCGATAAAGTTGACATTGTGTACACATAATGCATTTTTGACCTATTCACGAAGCCTAATTTAAATCAAAGTATTTATAATATTATGGTGGTCACTTTTTTTGGGACATTAAAGATTCAAAAAAGGTTTCGTAAACTTAGTACGCGCACTGCACAGTTTACTCTAATTCTCAATGTTCTTTTGCCGATATTTTACCGATGTTCGGAACAACTTATCCCAGAAAAAAATTTCGCTGTAACGGGGATTATTTTCCAATTCCTCCCATGAAAGTCAAACAACAAACAAACCACATGGGTAACCCCAGTTCCAACTTGCCATTGCGAGGCGCCGCTTAGCATTCAACTGAATATGGAAAGATGGTAATCGTATCCCATCGAGATGTGACCCAGCTGCGGACTGCCTGACCGACTTATGCCTTCTTTTCAACTGTTTCAGGGTTCTGTTTGGAATTCTTACCATTCACTACATACATACACATTTGCAGAGGATTTAGACGTTTAATTTCTCATAACTTGCAGTCTTGAGTTCAGTTTATGATTATGATTCACGGCCCTATGTCTCATACTGTTACTCTTTCATACTACTACAAACTTTCCATATTATTACTTACGACTTATAAAATTCGTGCATTATAATCTTTAATTGTGCTTATGTTACTTAAATAGAAGTCATTAAATCTAACCTTGCTCAGGCTTGTTGTCTCAACAAATACCAAAATGATGTAGACTCTCTTCAAATCGGATTCGTAACCTTTATTACCTATTTTCAAATCTACCAAATCGCGTGTGACTATCCGTAGGTCCATTATATATTTAGAAACGCTTTCGATATCTTCTGCATTTTTTTCTTGAATAGGTAGAACAACATAGTTCCAAGTGCCTTAATATTTATGACTTTTTAAAGCTGTCTCGCCCGCTTTAAGTAATCCTCTATTATGCATCAGTTAATTTGTAGGGTGCTTGTTCCATGCGCGGGGGCATCACACACGCTGTCGCATAAATGTCAGGCTTTAATTAATTTGATGCTTCTACTGTTTATATTTAGAATAAATTGTTTTTTTTTTTCACTTAGAGTCTGCATTCTAGATTTTATGCTTTTCTCTCTCTCTCTCTCTCTCTCTCTTTTTCAGGCTTTCTCTATCCACTGCTGGATGTAACCCTCTCCTAATCTCCTCCACTCCTCCACTCCTCTCTTTATGCTTTTAAAACATAAAAACCAGATTAACTAGTATCAAAAAAAATTGCATTGAATGGGTTAACAATAGGTCTTATAAATACTACATATAATTATATACTACCACTACCACCCAGCCATTTCTGGCATACAAATCTGGAGAAGTCCTTAAGAGTAAGGTAAGACTATGTCAGCACTTTTAAATGTCTTATCTACTCGTATTCATTTATTAAATCATATATAAAAATTCATTTATTGAGTAAAAGCATTCTTCATATAACCAAGTCTTAAGTTTAGTATAGAATACATTTCCTGGCGGCGGTAGTAATTCTACAGTCAACAGCAAATAATAACAATACAATACAAATACTCTTTATTGAACACCATAAAAAAAATATATACATAAAATAATATTGGAGAGCAAATCACTGAAAAATTACCGACACGCTCTAACGGCTGTACAAAGTGTTATATGCAATATTATCATATCACCGATGACAGTACATAACATGTAGTATGTAAGTTCATAATCATAATCATTTATTTGCATAAAACATGGTACATAATGTTGGGGTATGAAGGAAAGAGAGTTTCACATGTTTTGTCACTATATATGACATACAAATTTCTACACAAACTAACTGAACAATGTTTATTGTTATTGAGACTTGATTTAACCACTTGAAAAGAAGATTGACTTTTTGTATCGCTTTTAACTTTTGTTTTCGAAGAAAAGTAACTTTTATTCATTAGACATTAGGACCTTAGGCTAGTTTGAGATCCGCCTGAGGTGCACTGCCGAGAGATTATAAATGTTTTTTTCTTTTAACTCTCAATCTTAAAACTTATATGACATAGAACAGATTATTTCTTTAAAACTTTGTAGAATTTGTAGCTCCCTGAGCAATATAACATTTTTCACAGACGTACAATTTCAATATCTGGGCTAAAAGCGAGCTCGAGCTGCTTTCAATTGGTTTCGTTCAATGCAATTGCATCTAATTCCTTCAATATCCGATACTATGGAACAAAAAGGACAATAAGTTCTCAACCCAGTAATGAAGAAATATGATACTTAAGAAATGGTAGCAAGGAAATAAAGTCCATTTTTGAAATTATGCCAAGCGGAAGACGAAGTAGCTGTACTGTAATAGTCTCGAAGAAATATTTGTTGCCGGAGGGTTATTCGCATAATCGTTCACGTGAATATTTAATGTTGAAATAGATACAAGGGGAAGTCCAAAAATATCCTTAGGAATTATAATTTCATCCTTTTTTTCTAATAGACCACATTTACATTGTTTAACTTATATTATTTCGCTTTCGAAAACAAAAGAAGCTTAAATTGCATCAACATAAATGTGTTTTTTTTTTATTTCTTACCTAAAAGTTTCACGACCATTAGCACGGTTTTTTTTTTATGTGAATAGGAAGGCAAACGAGCAAGTGGGTCACCTGATGGTAAGCGATCACCACTGCCCATAGACACCCGCAACCCCGGAGGGATTGCAGATGCGTTGCTAACCTAGAGGACTTAGATGAAATGCCTCTTGTGCCCGTAATTTCCTCGGCTGTCTTACTCTCCACACCGGAACACAGCAGCGCAAGCACTGTTGCTTAGCGGCAGGATTAGCGAGTAAGATGGTGGTAGCGATCCGGACGGACCTTGCACAAGGCCCTACCACCCGCAAATTCATCATCATTTATCATTTTATGCGATATTCTGCAATCTGTCACGGCATTTTTAGGCTGGCAACAATGTAAATGCTGTTTCGACATACAGACTATACCGTAGCAATTAAAAGTGACAACTTATGATTGCAGTTGTTCGAATATTCCCACGTCTGTAAGTGAACAAATTGCACAGAAGTCATAATATTTTTAATTTACGTGCGAGTATATGCCTGTCAGTGCTACCACAAATATCGGGCAGCAGGCTTTACAGGATTATTTTTTATTCCCTTTTGGCTGGAATGTGAAAATTCAACGTACGCCGCTTTTCGTCTGTTGGATGCATGAAATTTTAATGACCAATCCTGCGGGAGTCACGTTTTTTTCTAACTAGAGTAGCTATAATATTTTCGCTAGCAGGATGTAACATTTTTTGCAACAATTCATTGTTTAGATCTTTCAATTTAGTATTTTTTTAGAATTAGTTTATTCATAGTACATTCGTAAGTGTTATTACATGAGTAGAATAAATAAAATAAGTAATGATGGTGGACCTGAAAAACGTTGATGTATATTTTTAAATATAAGTTACTAGCTGTTGCCAGCGACTTCGTCTGCAAAGAATTCGTTTATCGCTATCCCGCGGGAACCACGCCATTTTCCGGGATAAAAAGTAGCCTATGTGCTATTCCAGACTTTTCTCTATCTATGTGTCGAATTTCATCCAGATCAGTTGGGCCGTTTTGGCGTGATTGAGTAACAAACAAACATCCATCCATCCATCCATCCATCCATACTTTCGAATTTATAATATTAGTTAGATTACTTAATTGTATGCTACTTAAAAAAATAGGAACCAATTCAGTTTATCGATATTTTTCTTCTTCATCCAACCATTGCACTGCACCTACACGAGACCTACCTGCCTAGCTTGCTTTCTATCTTTCTCTTTTTATCATTTTGTACCTATCTTGCTTTTAGTTAAAGACCCCCACGTCGCGATAATGGTCGCAAAATTAACATAACGTAACGCGTTACAACATAAATCTGTTAGACCATTTCTTCAGATCAATTGACGATAGACGCAAGCGCAGCGTATAAACATCGGAGCCAGCGGCCTCTGTGTTTACCTCCAACCAACTATCAAGGTGCAAGAATAACAAGTCAACGAACCACAGGTTACTTTGAAAAAGCCGCTAAAAGTAAACAGGGTAAAAATGTTTATTTGAAATGTATTTATATAATGTCTTGCATTTGTGAGTTTTGTTTTAAAAGCCCTGCGCTGATAGAGTTAGTTGGAAGTTCATAATTTTTAAAATATTTACTTTATAGGGCCTTTAGGACGGTTATTTTGTAATGATAAGTGATTTTTCACCCGGAAAATCGCATAGTTCTCACGGGATATTAGGGACAAGCGAATTTTACGCAGAGGAGTCGCGGGCAACAGCTAGTACCTACAGGTTATAAGCTAAGAAAAGTAAATAACAAAAAATAGAGAGAAGCCAAAAGCAATGTTTTTATAATCCAAACGTTGGGCTAACGCTAATGTTTAATGTGTAGGTATGTAACCTATACATTAAACAGTGATTGCTAATTCTGTACTTTCTCACCGAAGTGTCATTTTGTTTTTTTTTGTTCATAAACGCTAGCTTATTTTATGTAAAACCAATTAATTATTCATTTTATTAATAAGTATTCTAGTCTCGTGTAAGAGCCGTAACAATCATTTGCCTATTTCTAAATTACGTCAGTCTATGACTAAACAATACGAGCCTCACTTTAAATCTCTTTCTCATTACCCACACTACCATTCAGAGTACACACACACACGTACAGTGCGTGAATGCAAAACTACGTATTTACATTGATCGCATTTGTCGGAAATACTATGTTGATTTTAAAGCAAACATCAATGGCGAATGTGCATTGACGTCCCTAAGTAAATAAAGGGGATTATTTGCAAGCATAGCATTACGGGAACGGTTTGTTTGATTAAACATATTATATTAAGAGCAATTTGAACTACAGAATCCACGCTGATGTTGATGATAAAATCTTCACACTAGAAACTTGTAAATGAATGTCAGTGTTTTGACAGTAAAAAAATGTAATGGTCAAAATTTTTTTTTTATAACATAAAAGAAGCAACCGTTGATTTTTATTAAAAATTCATTTTAATAAGTTACACATTACACACAGTTAATAACAAATTAACAACATAGCCAGAATGAACGGATTTTATAATAATACTTTAATTCTGCATTTTATTCTTGCCCTTTTCTCAGATAGGTACTTTGATTTTGACGTGACAACGTCTTATAAATTGGTTTGCCGGGTGACACTTCAAGAAACTGCGTTACGCTCCGCTCACGTTATGCGCTCACAATGAGAGCGAGTGAGAGGCACGCGGGCATGGTTAGCCCGCCTAAGAGCGAGAGAGACAGACATAAAAAGTGAAAGGCACGCGTCCCTTCCACTCGAGCACAGTTAGCCCGCCTAAGAGCGAGAGAGACAGAGCGAGAGAGAGAGAGTGAGAGAGATAGGCATACACACCGGTTCATGTCTTGCGCTTCTATTTCGCTTAGGCGCCTGCATACAAGTTTACACGTCCTTCTTCCTACTATACGAATGAATATTCACATTAAAATTATTTTACCACTCAAAGTCGTTGTCACGTAAAACTTTCGCCCGTATACCGACTTTACAGGCAACCAATTTTTTTTTTTTTATATAAAGGTACCTTCAAACCAAATAAAAGTATTTTTACATGTTCTGAGTACTTTGTTTTTGAGTAGGTACAATCTAGCAATCACAATTCCGTGATGCGCCTGCGTTGCACGCTAACGAAATTAAACTGCAATAAACGACGATGAACATAACCTCCGATAAACTACATATAAAACGGTTGAATAGCCCTTAGCCCTAGCCCTAGTCTAGACATTTTTCAAATACAATTGCTGAGGCAACGTAAATTGAATGAAGATGCCATCGTCCACTCTAACCCACTCTAGCCCGAAAATGCTCCCTTGAGGTAGGTACATAGAATCCAGATGATATCTACGTGATTTAGTGATTTCTTTCAATTCTGTAGTTCAAAAATACATTGTATTGTCTTTTAATAAGTGCAATATCTCGTAAACATTTATTATTTTGCGGCACGATGGTAGTTACATTGTGAACTAACTGAATAGGAAATACTTTACTGTACCGAAGGTTATTTTGAAATCAGAGTACGTTCTGCCATTTCAACAGTGTTGCCATTACAATTACTACAGGAAATGTTATTATTACAGTACACCCGGAGGCACTGGCGGGATGTTGACCGACGAAGCTGGTAGGTAAATGAAAATAAAATATAAAATAAATTTGATTACTTCGGGCTTCAAATAAGTGACTTGGTAACCTAAGAAAAAAATAGTTTTTTATTAATTTTGTTCCAAAATCTCTGATGGATTCGTTTTATTTTCAAAAATTAAGTAGTGGTAGAGGACGAAAATAAAGTGCCCATAGAAACACTTATTAAAAATTAATTGGACGACAAGGAAGGACGCCTTTACCTACCTATATCTTTATTATCTCCATTACTTTATGGTATCCAATATTTCAAAGCAATAAAAAAAAAACTTTCTTTTGAGAGTAAGCCTTTGCCCAGCAGTGACGTAACTATATAGATAGGGGTGGAAATAATGATGATGAACTTGTTTCTACTTCGGTGCCATAGTACTAAATGTATTTATTATCAGACTTTTTTATTTCTGAACTTAGCCTCATTCGGACGAAGTATTCCGATACGAAACTTATATTAACTTTTATGACTTTGATGAAGCGTTTTCCAGATGACTTTGTAATACCAATGAGCTACCTACGCGAGATAACATGAAGTTTATATAGTAATAGTTATTGTTATCGTTATGAAGGGCTTCCGTCCTGACTGTTACCTTTCGTAACAATAAAGCAATGCAACGGATTCACGTAAACAAGCATGATAATGCAAGTTTTAGTATTTTGGTAGAGAATGAGTTTGAGAAAAAAACTACAAAGAATTTAAATTAACGTTCTCTAATTAAATCAAAGAAAAGAAAGCACCAATTTGTTTTCAATATCTAACATCCAATGGTAGACCATGTCTATGAACACACCAGTTGTTAAGCACTAGTAAAAAATCAATCAACCTTTAAGCCCCTTACAATGGCAACACCCCACCTCATTAGAGAAACGATAAAAAATTCAATATTCGATTCAACAGCAAGTAGTCCAATCTAAACTTTCTTTGTTTACAGAATGGGGTGTGCGATTTTTTTCCCCCAAAGTTGAACTCAACATCCCTTGTGATTGACGTGTTAACGTCGCGTGCTAGTTGACATGGCTTACATGACATTATGAAACTATGCAAATGAATGAACTTTAGTTATGGCAACACCTGGTCGCATTTTTTTCTTATTGCTAGAGTTTTCTAATCAAACCTTTTCTAATTGTTCTTTGAAATTTGTTTGAAATATGGAAGTTTACAAATAAGTTTATATTTTAGAGTGCATTAGACTAAATTTAATACTCCCGTACTTGTGTCTTTGTTATTTTTACGCCTTACCAGTTTAATCTTTAATTCTCCGTAGTAGTTTCGTTGGTAAGTCGAAGCGTCTATAGTGGCTGTCAAATAAACATCTCTTATTACGCTGAAGACACGCCCGCCTAGCTGTCTGGGGCAAGAAATGTGCAATTATAGATGGCATTTATTAAATAGTATCTAGGCTCGGGCCTTTGTGTCCCATAGTTTCCATTTTTTATAATTATTCCTTAGTATTTTTTTATTACACATGAAATCATGCATTTTCAGTGTTATGAAAATATAACCAGAATAACAGTAGGTTAGGTTACTATAAACAAGTACTTCATGTTTCAGAAATAAAACACTTTATGCCTAGCAAAAATTATGACAAACTATACATTCGGCACTTCAATTTTATGGGACTAAATAAAAATCCACTTAACATGAAAGATGTGAACTGTTAAGCATAAATACTTTTACAGTATGCAACTTCAATAAATAAATACTATCTTTATTTGTAAACTGTTTTAGGTACCATTCCACAAAAGCTTCTTAAGAAATTTTCCGTTTCTTAAATCCAGTTCCTATTGCCGTCTGAAGAGTACACTCACCATGTAAACGTACTCTAAAGCATTGTTTCCACTTTTCAATGCACCCATTGTGGCCGAGGAGACGAGATGCGGGGTACGAACTAATGGTGCGTGGCACAGAACTAATAGAAAGAGGAATAGATATGTCACTCGAACTAAAAGAACTGAAACGCCTGTATATTTTAAAAGACTCCATACTCGTAATTATCTTTGATTGCATAGTTAAGTTTTTTTTTAAATACAAACTGTCACTGCTGAAGCAACCGGTTGCCATGTACAAAAGTTTAAATTTAAGTCATTGCTGATCGCACTGTCTTCTATCCTACATAATTATAACCCCACCTAGCTGTTGCCAGCGACTTCGTCTGCAAAGAATTCGTTTATCGCTATCCCGCGGGAACTACGCAATTTTCGGGGATAAAAAGTAGCCTATGTGCTATTCCAGACTTTTCTCTATCTATGTGCCGAATTTCATCCAGATCCGTTGGGCCGTTCTAGCGTGATTAAGTAACAAACAAACATCCATCCATCCATCCATCCATACTTTCGCATTTATTATATTAGTTAGATTACAAGTCAACACCTTACTTTACATATCAACATAAATACATACGAGCACAAGATAAAAAAATGCGTTATTAATTACCAAAATCTCAAGTAGGTATCTTTTTCAATTATTGAAGAGTTCAGCAATTTAGTAGCTTAAATATAAAAACACAAAAACCTGTCTGTATTATTAGAAGGAGGACCAAAAAAGTAGTAAAATGGATTCTGAAAGGAAATATGAACTATGACATTTCTATTCCTCTTGTTATTTAGTTCTGTGATTCGTAGATAGTAGCGATGCCTAGTGAAGGGATTTGAGAAGGTACAGTTTTTTCTGTCTTAGAATTAGACGCAAGATAAGATAATATAAGATAATTATTACAAGCGCATTATTAGTTTTATTGCGTAGAAGACATTATGAAGATTTACATAGGAGACTTATTGTTTTAAAATTATGTTTCTGACAGGTTTGTAAATTAGCTTAGTAAATTAGTTACGATTGCTATTCTAAATTTATTAAATTGTGAATATTCCATTGCTTTCAAATTAAGTTATGTTTTGTATCAGAGGACGTGGGACGTGGTGTGGGAATATTAAATTGAATTTAAGTTTTGCAAATGAAAACTCGCGTGGGAAATAAGTTTATAATTTGTTGTAAAGGCCTAATATCTCAATTAAATCAAGGATAGGCATGCAAAGAACAAAAAAAACATGGTTATGAAATTTTCATCGACATTTTGCTTTTAGTTCACTTTTGAGTTATTTCCGCTTTAATTTTTCAATTTTATCATCTAGAATATCAACCCCTAGGTTATAGATAGCAACAACAATATCGATTCGTAAATAACTTTATTACATAGAATACAAAAAACTTGCAGTAGATACATTATTTCTATATAGTCAGGTACTTGGATTTGATTGGATAGTCATCATTAATATGGACCTACGCAAATATGCTACGTATATTTACTACGTAACGCTTGATGCAATCAATTATGGACCACAGAATATTCAAGCCACCCTGTCGGCTTTTCACCGAGCACAATTCAAGCTAAATTTTAAGTCTAATTCCACGTGGATGGTCGTGAATTAATTTTCCTTAAAAACTCCTGCTTCCCAAGCTTCAACCTACATTGTGAAACAAACATTAACATGTTTCCACATTTTATTGTTCATGCCGCAAAGTTTGATGTCTAACAAATTAAAAAAGTTTACCGCGTTTCTGTAACCGCTATGTACTTTGTGAAGAGTTCGTATAACTTCACTTGTTTTTATTTTCTTCTTAAGCGATGCTAAAACGTAACGTGTTTTAAGAACTTTTTTAGGTTTCAAGAATATTTTTAAAGATTAACGACTGCTCAAGATCTTATACATTTAACACCAAAGTTGCCACCAGAACTATTACTGAAATAATTTTCAAAGGAAAGGGTCAAAACCTTTGCTTTGTTCCAGGCATAAGACCATTCTCTTCGCGTATGCCAAGTTTAACACATGCGAGATACTAAAGTCACAGGTTCTCTATTCAATAGAACCCAAGTGATATGGCAGCAGAGCGTTAGCGACATTTGCATCGCACCCTTGATTTTGACACTTGACTTTCCGAAGTACGTCCTAGGCAGAACTCTTCTAGTGTAAGTTCTACACGATGCCATTATCTCGTGGGACATAATTTTACTTGCACCGGCCAGCGTTACCGTTCTTACGCATCCAGTCTAAGAACACTGACAAATCGATAGTGAAATATAGCAGCAAGATAGTTACTTAAGTATTCTGATTAATCATTACGAAAATAGACACGATTTCACGGAAGTTTCTCTGTATTTCAACCGGCTTCAAGTACTGTGCGAAGGTGGAATTCCAATCTCGCTTAAATGCTGCTGCGATGTCACTTAGACGGTTTCGAATAGATCCAGGTCCTCGCCCGCAGGACATAAAACGTGGAATAACTTGTCGTCGAAAGCAATAAAAATAATTCGTTCCAGTTGCAAAGGATTCGCCACGGACGCTGTTCTGACGTCTATGTTTAAACCATGTTAAAATCTTATGGTTCCCAATATTGCAATGAACATGTTTGGTACCCTAAGTAACTACTTTCTAACATCAAAGACAAAATACTAACCCTCTTATTCATAAACGCTCTGTAGGCTTCTGCTAACTTAGCAAGAGTTTGTCCTTATCTGTCACTTTGACATTTACCTTTCACAGATAAGGACAAAGTTTGAACTTTTACAAAAATTGTACGGATTATGGAATCGATTTGCTGCCCTAAACATTTCCGGTCCTGGAGAGATGAAATGCACTTTTTTACGTTACGGGCGTCTATAATCATCGATGTTTTATAAAATAAGGTGGTAAACGAGCAAGTGGGTCACCTGGTGTTAAGTGATGGGCCCAAAGACACCCGCGACATTGTATTAGATCAGACAACACACCAGCCTACGCATTATTTGTATATACTGAATTCCCTTTCAGTCTATACGCTCACAATTATGCTAAACGTGGCCTTTAGGGTCTTTAGGGCTTGTTACGTTAAGCTCTGTCTACCCGGTAAGGGATAAAGACGTGATTTATGTATGTATGGATATATATACTGCCTACAATAAGGCTCAAAGATGTCCACGTTTGCCAGCTATTGCAATATCATAGGCGAGCCCGATGCCTCTACTAAGTAATATTTTTGATGGCTACTGGAGGTGGACTGTATAACGGGAGAATGAGGACACCTTTTAAAACTTTTAATATATTTAATTATAAGGCAAAAGAATTAAAACACAACGCAACGGCAGTAAAACACAATGTAATGGTGGCACAAGGCAGACTGAACTGAGGGAACGTATGTTTATGACATGTATCAAAAGGTAAAATAGGCCACAAACCAGCCAGTAGCCAAAAATTTTTTTGCATCTAAAACCACTGAACTTAGGAAATACACAGTACAAGTGTAATTTCCCAAGCATTCAACGCTAGCCAAAAGTAATGCGGCTTCAGTTTTATTTCCTTCATTACAGAAGCAGTGAATTTCCCTGAGCGAGTTACGCGCCAACCGACAAACTGTGAAATTCCAAGAAGTTCGTTTGGGAGTCTTTATTGCCTTTTCCAGTCCTTTTCACCATCAATTTCACTTAAATTATTCATCTTAAAGGTATTATTTAACCCGTAAGTGAAATAAGTTATGTTTATATTTTAAACTTTGCACAACAGAAAATGTAAACGACGGGAATATCAACCACATAGCACATTTAAGTACAGCATAGCTTAGTTTAAGTATTCGGTTTATCAAAGTTCATCATTTAGTTCTCACCAGTAGCTAAGCTTTTCTATAATTATAGGCGGAAAACGAGCATGAGGGTCACGTGATGGTAAGCCAGCGATCACCGCTACCCATGGACGTCCATAACCCATAACATACTAGTAGTGTAACGGATGCGTGGCCGGCCTTTTAAGAAACGTTCGTTTTTAAAAATCGTCAAGTTGCACTTGTTTGTTGTGGTGCAAGTTATTTGGTATCTAAATAAATTGTAATTAGGAGTGTCTTCTATAAGGAAACACTGTCCTAAATGTACTCAAGACTGCTACATGAGATCTTCAAAAGCCATTTTAACTAGACGATGTCTTGATAACAAAGTTTATTAAATGAAATGGTTCGTGGAAACAGATGCTTCTTTATGGAATTTAATCTCAATCTTGCCACCAAATTGACGATCCAGACTGGCAATTAAGTGTTTAATTGTTTAACTAGCAACGTTTTCGTTTTGCGTGACAAATTTAATTGTATTTTGGCTGTAGCCACATTATTTAAGACGCCACCATTGTTAATTCCCTAGGGCTATATTTACAAAAAAACTACCTACGACTAATAATGATTGTTTTAAAATAATTTTGCTTAAGTGCATACCTACTGTGTTTTCAGTCCATTTCCAAATATAGGTCAGTATTGGCAGTATTCCCAAATTAAGTTTAGTATTGCGTTAAAAAAAGGCATGAGTCGCTATCGAGTACGAAAAAAGTTTTTAATTTCGTATCGTGATATTACCTTGTAAATATTCCCGAACAAAGCGGTCCAAGCCCACATACACGCTTTATACGTCTAAAGTCGAATACAGTCCGTTTAACTCTGAAACTGTTATTCTTATAACTTCTGCTCTAGAACTAAATTACATTCGCGAAACCCGAGCAAAATCCATAATAGTTGTTCACTCTTTGTTAGAAAACACTGTTAAAAGACTTTTCTACGTTCCCTAACTGCATCAGTTATAGTTTTGAATTGTGCTGCTACATATGTGTAATAAAACCACGTTGTACTCGTATTCTGCTTTACTATAAACCTATTGAATGTTACGTTGCCATTATAGAAAATGTGGGGGTACCTACTGGGTTAGTGTAGGTAGTTATCCCATTGAAACACGAACGTGAAAACAAGGGCAAGTTTGGCGCTTTTTGGTTTGAGGTTTGAACGCTTTGAGGTTTTTCCTTATTAGGTAGGGGCCAAATTTCATAGAAGAGTGTAGATCGTTTCTCAATTGTTTTATTATTACTGTCAAATTTTGACTTTCGTTTTAATCCATTATTTATCAAAACAAGCATGCATCTTTCGATAAGTGTGTAAAGGCTAGGTGAGTTGAAGATTCGATGACTTTAAACATCTTAGAATGAAGAGTCTTAAGCATTCTTGAGTTGAAACTCAAGCCAATTAGGGGAGACTTTATAAACACGTTTTAAGGAGCATATTAAAAAAAATCTAGTAAACGGCTAATGCTGCCCTTTTAACACGGCTACCCAAAAGAAAGCGTACAAAGCTATTTCCAACTTGGCTTTGGTGTGTCCATACCTGAAAATTGAAAAGGTAATGTTCAGTGATCAACCTGCATTTTGTATTAGGATTGGAAACCCACCGGCCTTAACGAGTCGATTGAGACGAGCCTTACATACTAAACGCCTTCAGTTACCTGTAGTACCACGAAAAGATGAACGACCTAATAAGGGAGGATTCCTGCAGAATTATTAACTTGATCTGTGCTAGTAGATAATTACTTACTTACTTAAATAAGTATTAGTTTTCTTGTGTAACGTAATGCCTGCCGCGCAAAGCAATATGGAATCAGCTCGAATCATGCATATACCATAAACATTGCCAATTTAAATGTGCATGAAAAGTTAGAAAACAATCTCACCGTAACTCACATTTTATAAAATCATTTTGTGAATTCAGGCCACTAAGTATTTGTTCAGAATAAACCAAATATTCTCCGAATTCGGCTAAATAATTCAACAACACGTTCGGCAAAAACTATAAATGCGGGTATGTTTATTCCCCGGACACAGTCCGGGTTAGTTCGTGCAAATTCGGATGTAAAAATTCAAGAGACTATTTGCATTTCTGTTGCGCCTCGATTTGTTAAGCATTTTCTTCTAGCTTTGTTCTCTCGGGTTTTACCAGATGTAGATGTTTTATTGTGTGTGTGACTTACGTATTATCAGCCGGAAGACACCTTACTGATCTAGCTCTGTCCACAATACAATACATCTTTATTGAACACCACATAATAAACAATACAGAAAACACGTACCTACATACCTGTCTACATAGAGAAAATTAGTAAGTACCACCTTCTTCGAGGATATCCGCGAAAGCAGTTTTTGTTCTACTAGAAGCCAATGGCTTCCTGCTATCTTTATCAGATCGTTCGTTTACCAACACGTTGGCTTACGAGATTTTGAAAACAGATCACAACAAACAGGCCTGACTCAATTGGATAGGATAACAAAAGTGGAGAAATTGTTCCAGGGTCGGAAAAGTGAACGTGCGTGGTAGAAAATACAATTTTGTATTGAATTTATTCATCTGAGGGTCCTTATTCTGAAAACGATTCAGGGAAACGGAGAGTATTGGACAATAGGCAAGCGCGTATGTATGAAAGGGTTTGTTAGAATTGGGAGTACTCTTTTAAAGTTTCAAATGTATTTTTAAAATAGTTGTTATTAGTTTCGACAATAAAAGCATATTAGATACCACATTTTATAAAATACTTATAAACCTATTTGAAAATAACGCGTCATAAAACTTACCCCTTACTTCATATAAAACTAATTCCCACATGTGCACAAATGCCAGAACTGTTTTGGGAACAGTCAGCAACGAAGCTGTATCCTCATTCGTATAGCATTAAGGTCTATGATGAGGGTAATTCTTGTCGCTAATTGTAATGGGGCGAGTGCATGAGAGGGCGTTATTACGGACCTTGTTGGTTAAAACAGTCGGTGTATTTGATTTTAGGGGTTGTTTTGTTTTTTTAAAAGCTCAGGGCATTCAATAAGCGAGAGGCTGACTCGACCAAAAAAAATGAATAAGTACTTACTTTGATATTTGCTTTTAAAAATATTTTTGTTAATGTTGAGGATTATTGCGTTTTGGTGCGTGCATAGAGAATTAAACAACGGTGTAGAGCGGAATCTGTGCCCGGAGAAATGAGGATTTTTTACTGATTCATCTGATTGTTTATCATTATTCGTTGCCTCTCTTGGTCCATATTACCTACGTGTAAAGCGTCATGGTGGTTCAAAAGGTTAACCAGTGTTACCTACTTGGGAATCTTATAAATGTAATAAAATAAAGTATGATTGTCTACTTACTAGCTAATTGTGGCTTTTAGTTAAGGTCTTGTTGCCCTTGGCTCTGTCTACCCTGAAGTAAAAGTACGTACTTAAACATTTCTAAATCGATTTTGAATGAAATTGAAAAGTAGTACCTAGTATTAGTTTTAGTATTAGTCTGTTTTAAAATATTGCTTTGTTTATTTAATTACTAGCTGTTGCCAGCGACTTCGTCTGCAAAGAATTCGTTTATCGCTATCCCGCGGGAACTACGCAATTTTCCGGGATGAAAAGTAGCCTATGTGCTATTCCAGACTTTTCTCTATCTATGTGCCGAATTTCATCCAGATCCGTTGGGCCGTTCTGGTGTGATTGAGTAACAAACAAACAAACATCCATCCATCCATCTATCCATCCATCCATACTTACGCATTTATAATATTAGTTAGATTTTTGCTTAATCTCATTTTAATAAAGAACATTTATAAACGTAGAGCATACGTTTTATCCTGGCCGACATTTCAGATCGCTAAGCCAAAGCCTTTTAGCCCTCGTTGTAAAAAAAGTGACTAGGTATATTTAATAGCTGTACCTACCTCAATAAACAAAAACTCTCCTCCAAAACAAATTCACAAAAAACTAAACTCTTGCCAGCTTGAAAACTGACGTCGCACAAAAATCACTGGCCACAAAAAAAAGTTCAAACAAATTAAAAAAAAAAACGTTCCAGCCAGCGCCAAATTTGAAATTGGATCGTTCGTGATAAAGTTTGTTCGCGAGTGAATGACCGGGACGAGTGCACTCGGCAGACCGCGCGCGGACTCTGGCAGGATGGCGGGAAACCGGGATGAACGGAAGGGTGAATGGGTATTGTTTCATTCAAGTATTTATAGGCATTTTGTATTTAATTTGTTATTGATGCTGTAAATTTTGTAGAGACAAGTAAGGGTAGATAAATCACGATTGGAGATAACAGGTGGGGTTAAACTTGCTGACAAAACAATGTACACAATTTTTCCAATATTTCATTTTTGTATCAAATTATAATGTGATCCTGAATAAGGGTTCCGTGGCTTTTCAGGAAAATTATGTTCCCGAAGACTCTTGAATTCGTTTTTCTATTGAGAGTCGCAGTTTAGAATTGCACGTAAATTAAAAGCAGAGCAGAGAGTGATTTTCAAAAATTCAGAAGATAAAATGAAGAATGAAATGAACTGTGCGTTTATCATAATCATTAGTAACCAACTAAAAAAGGAGGTGTACTGATTAAAAAAGCACCTATCTTTAGCTCGATATAGAGCGAAAATTAAAAAATATTGATGTAACTGCTACTTATGTCTAGTAGAACGCCGTCACCTCTACTGTCAACGACCACCGTCTAGTAAAATTAATCTCACTTGCTTTCCGCTAGAGGCGCTGTGGGTACATAATTTTTCAGTTACATAGTAGCGCCATCTCCTTATTAACTCAGTTTGTAATAATAACCTACCTACAACAATGTTTACAAGTTATCTCTTCAAGCATGGAGTAAATAGTTTCTAAACTAACAAAACATCCAAAAATGAGACTGGTCTGGTTGTGAACGGTTTACTAAAAACGCCATCTTCATGCCGCATTATGAACTACTCACTAATGCTTTGTTCGTACCAACTCACTGCTTTCGTATAAATACACAAGATGGCGCTATTTGTATCAACAAGGGCCTTGCAGGCGTAAAGCGGTAGAGTCCCAAGCGAAGTGAATAAAATACATAATTTAATTATATCTTCACAACTGCATTGCACATAGGATATGACATTTTTGTATTCTTCGTTTTCTTCTTTGATGTTTTTAAATAAATGTAATTTTCTTAATCTAATGTCCAATCCCTGATTTTGAACTTGGACTAAGAAAGTAGAGTCAATTAACTCAAGAAATTCGAAATGCAAAAATTGAAACTGCACGAACGTAAAAAGAGTCCGGCTGGAAAATTATGTAAAATTCAGTGCTTTCTTTATTGATAAAGTATGTATGCATGTATGAAAACTCTTTATTGTGCAAAATAAACATAAAACAAATACAATTGACAAACACTGAGAGTGCACAAAGGCGGACTTAAGGGATCTCTTCCAGTCAACCTTTGAGTGAATGAGAGGAGTATTATTATTGTAGACCTTTAATAAACAAATAAAAAAAATAGGGACGGACAACGAGTGAGTAAAAATTACAAATACTGAGAGCCACAACACAAACTCGTAACCTAGTAAGTTTTAGTAGGTACGAGTAGGTATTAAAATCATTTTAAATTCAAGCTTTTTTGCTGACTGTATGAACGTAATTGTTGTTGTTATTCAAATAAATAGGACCTCGTGCAAGGTCCGTCCAGATCGCTGCCACCGTCTTACTCCCTAATCCTGCCGCCAAGCAGCAAAGTTTGCACTGCTTCGTTCCGGCGTGGATAGTAAGACAGCCGGTGAAATTACTGGCACAAGAGGTATTCTACCCTATATAAACTTCGAGGCTGGCAACGCATCTGCAATCCTCTAGTGTTGCGTGTGTATATGGGTGGTGATGCTCGCTTACCATTAGGTGACCCATTTACTCGTTTGCCTTCCTTATTGTATAAAAAAACTGCGGAAAGACGTACACATAATAATACACAGTCATAATAATGATAACTGGTTAGCGTTTTGTTTGACAAACAGTGACACAACATTTCCTAGTGATTGGTTGCAAATGATTCAAATCTGTTGTTGAATACAACGATTAACGACTAACGATTAATATCGAACGTAATTAAACAAACTCACCCATTTAATTTTAAAAGATTAACTGGTAATGTGACTGGCTGACCGGTGATTGGCTGGATATTAACATAATATTACTTGACGGTAAATTAAGAAGGGGCTATCCAAAAGTTCCACGGGATGGGATATAAAATTGATTTTCTGTGGCTCGATTGTCGGTGAGATTGAGATCAAAAAGGTACTTAGATTTAAAATATTGTATTTCATTTCATGACATAAGATTGTATGAAAAACCGAAAGATGTGCTACGAAATCTAGCAATAGAGATAGACATCGATGGCACTGAAAACCATGATTTGAAAGTTGAAACAAAAAGATACTATGGAGTGTACAATATACAGTGTACAGTAGACACTTCTATTATTACTGCATGAACAAGGAACATGTTTGCAATAAATGCATAATTATAACTCAAATAATTAACTTCAGTTAAGATGAATTAACAATTGTAACAATTTTCACACTGTTTTTACAATCTTTATTATTAAGATTTCTATTTCTAATCTTATTGCCCCGATCCATTTAATATCAGAATATTTACGGCTTTACACGAAACAATGGATAGAAAGTGTTAACAAGGCGACGCTTCAATTCTTTACTTTCAGTCAGGTTATTTAAAGAAATGTAACAAACTGTATCTGACAGTTTTATTCAAGTTAATTCGCTTTTGGATCATCAGATTCTTGCCCATCTTCAATATTTTCGATCCCTCGCTAATTTCAGGACGCTTTATGGAGCGAAACAAGTTGTCAAACGTTGGTCACATTTTCCGCATTGCGAACATTTTCTTGACTGGACGAACAGTGAGTGGCTTCCGAAGCAAGTAGCGAGGGGAACCAACAAAAACATTGCAGTGACTTGCTTGTCCGCGTAAGGTCTATTTTGGAATACGGTGTCGAGGACCGATACGCGCATGACCGTCATTATCTTCAGTGTTGTACGGCTAGGCTCAGTTCGCACGCCGCAGCTTAGAGCGCGGCCGCGCGCCGCGACCACAAAACAAACGCGACTCGAGTGCGTTCCAAACGAAATCGAATCGTGAACGCGACCAATAGTGAGTGCACAATAAAACCCCCAAAAAATCCAAGATGCGACGCAACGTGAAAATTCTGTTCCTGATCGGAACTGTGTGGATGTTTTTCCTTTTCTATTACATGCAGTCGGACACGCCGCGGTCAAAGGTGAGGATCCGAAATAACAGATAATACATTATTTTTGTGAGACAACATCGATTTTCATTAGACAGATTATATTTGTTTATGAGGAATCAGCTGTGAGGTTAGAGTGTCCTGACCCCCGACCGCAGTGCACTGCGCATGACCCAGACTTCCCACATGAATGCGACGCGATAACTGCAACAGCAATTATTTTCCGACGTCTATCAGATCAGAATGACTGTAAATGTAATGTCAATGTACTGTTACACTAAACACCCATAATAACCTCATTTGTGTATGTATTTCTGTATGTATTAGCGCGTCAACTGAGATCGATAGAGCCAGTTCTATTTCAGACTTAATCAAGCGGCTTCGCTAGCATTTAATTAATCGTTTAGTTAATAGTACTCGAATAGCTTTACAAATGTCTAAGACCATTTTTAACCTTTTAAAAATAGCTTTCTTAGTTGCTGAGAGAAACTGACAATTAGTTAATAATTCAGAGGATATTTTGCCATTCATAGTATCAGTGAATCATCCCATTGTTTACCGGGATTGCCTAACTAACGAGGAAAATACGTAAATGTTACGTTAGTCTCGTTGCAAATTATGCAGAAATTACGCTGCTGGAAAGACTGGGTCTTAGGTACCCTAGCTATTTTGCTGAAACATACTGCCGTTAGCAATATTGCAAAAACAACATGGTCTATTGTCAAATTGTATTCAGGTCATGTAGTTAACACTGGTGACAGAATGTTTGAAAGCTACTTTGTCTTAAGAACTACGTCTGACGCAACTAAATCCTAGACCAACTACTAAAAATATAAAGAGAAATATTGCAGAGTTCGGTATCTAGAATCACCTATATTTAATATCAAGATAAGCCTCAATCAGAATCCAAACCTTAACCTTATGATGATGCAAAGACGAATAAGAGTCCCCAAACCAAGTGTTGTGATGACACACTCTTATGTTTAGACGGTTTTATATTTATTTAAGTGCCTTATTGCACTTAAGATCCTACTATTATTTATACTACATTGGCTTATCCAATAAGAAACAAAATAAATAGCAAAGGTTAAAACTTTTGCAATATTTTTTTTAGTTTCATTGAATTTTTAACGTAAATCTTCACGTCATACACACACACGATTATATATTTAAAACGATATGATCTTATTTCAGTATCGATCAATCAAGATCAAGAACTTTATGGTTTTATTTCATTAGCCCAAAACCTTCAAATTGACGTAAGACCATTAATATCCGGTGATTTTGTATCAATAGGTTGAATAAATCGGGTTTTACCGGTGTTTTGCCACACGTCATAACGCATTTATATTCAGAGTTGTGTTAATTCCATCTCATCGAATGTTTTGTTATGCTATTGTCTACTCTCTTTTAGCAAGCTAGGTGTTGTTAGTTTGCAAAATTTCAGTTACTTAATAGATTACTATCGTGAGCGTTTGCTCTACTTTTTTCGTTTTTGCTTTGTCATTCAAAACATGTGTTATAAAGTTGTTCAGATTTTTTTGGAAATGTCAGCGATGATTGGCAATTTTTAACGGATCGATTTAACTGAGTTACTGAAGCATTTTTTTGAAGTGTCTCGCCTTTCGGAGTTTAGAGTATAAAGAGATTTTATTTGGCCTAGATCCAAGAATACGAGCAAAATAAAGTATTTCTGCTCGAGTGAAAATTGTTTGTTCGTAGTTTGGTGTCTGTATGAAGCGCAGTCATTACTGTTGCCGTGATTTACATCTTTACTGTCATGCATTGATAAAAATCTATTCGAAGTTATGTTTCCGATCTTGAGATCACTCACTCAGATTATTCACTCCATTTTCGTGTTTTTTTTCTGTCGATATTTCGGATCAATCGTAGATAATAATTAACTGTGAAAACACTAACTAATACTAGCAAATAAAGATGAAAAAATTAAGATTAGATCGTATTGTATGACACTAAAAAATCATGACAGGCAATGACCACATTAATAATGGGAAATGTTTTGTAGCGTTCGTGTTTTGAGTTTAAGTGTCAGTTTCGTTTTGGTAGACGTTTGTATATTTAGACTAGTGTAGATGTGTTCTATACAATCCTGTCACTAGCACTATCAGATCGGACCACACTAAATAGGTACCAGAAAGCTTTTTTTAAATGAAAATTGAGTGGAAATTCATCATATTTGCTTATAATACATATTGATTTTGAATAATAACACGGGAAAAAATAGTATTGAGTAGTTATGTATTTATGTATTATTTGATCTTATAGTGACCGGATTGGCATGAAATTTGCTAGACATAACTTATATTGGATGACACTGTAAGATTTATAAACCAACTAAAATTCTATTTTCACTCATTTCCCGTTAGTAAGATTGACTAACAATTTAGTATAGTTTAAATAGCCAATGATACTTTACTAAAATAATCTTAATTAATGATTAATTTAGTGGTATATTCTTTTTTTTACCAAAAACGTATTTTATTACAAGAGCTGATTTAGCTCTATTATCTGACCGCGACCATTCCGATCAAGCTGCGCCGGCGCCGGCGCCGAACACGAACATTACGCATCGCGGTACGTAACCACCTTCACTTTCTGATCATCTTCATTTTTGCATCAGTGTTCTCAGTGTTTTTTTTTTTAAGTTTTAGGGTCCTGCAAGTATCTGGTTTTTGAAATGGTAAAACGTGGCAACACCTTCGAGTTGTCTATTTCACACTTTTGTCACATTAAGTCTAGCTAGCGCAGTAAAGAGCATTCCAGGTGTTATGATGTGATGAATTTCATTCTTTATTTCAAAAAGAAATTAATACGTTTAGTACGACTTTTGATTCATTGCTATCGAAATAATAATAATTTGATTAAATAATTATCAATATATGTGCAAGGTTTGTTCGGATCGCTGTTACATGTAAATGCTGCCGCCAAGTAGCAAGTGCTTGCTCTGCTGTATTCTGGCGTGGAGAGTAAGACAGCCGAAGAAATTACTGGCACACCAGGTATTCCATTTCACATCTATGGGTGGTGTTGTTTACTTACGGTGACCCAATAAGTCGATTTCCACCTTATTTCATAAAAAAATAGAATGGGCTTCAATTTTCCTTCGATGAATATTTATTAGTAGGTATTTAATATTTTTCATTTATTTTGTACTTGTCTTTACAATGAATCAATGAATATGAATATAAATATAAATTAATTCATTGGTCGTCTTCGTCGATATAGTTTTCAATTGTTTTTTTAACAATAATAAGAGGTTCACAGATAAGTTGGTACTTACTTAATAAGGGATTATTTTCAAAATTGAAATCACATCTTGATGTTACAGTATTAAAATAAATAATTCAACTGAACCCATCTGGCATTATAACTTAGCGATACCACTCCTACGATACCTTCGCATGTAAATTTATAAAGTGCTCTTCGTGGTTCCGACTTATTTTTACATTAACTTCGCGTGTTATTTTATTACGAGCATTAATAAGACCCGCAGATAAAGCTGCTTTATAAGTACAGTACAGCAATATCTCATGTAATCAAACTATTTTTCCACAAAATATTTTTACATACAATGGAAGCTTCACAATAGAGACAAAACGCCAAAGTTCATGCACAAACATGTTTTTCCCAAATCAATAAAGTCGATAAAATATGGCTAGACAAGTCGATAAATGTGAAGAGATTCCTTGCACAATAATTTAGGGTCTACAAAGACGACATGGAGTGGAGTAATGTGCCACTTTTGCGGTTAGAATTGTGGTAACTTTGCACTTTGACTTGCTATTCTGAAAGACTTTCATTTTTGTTGGCCAATGTCAGCGTGGTAACACACCCTATATTTAAAATGTAACACTCAATGCTGAGAGCACGGAAAGTTAGTATTGAAAAGGTTCTTTTGATGTTTTTAATCTCACACCTGGGTGTTTTCGTGTAAGAAGCGCCTATTAACATTTTTTTTAAACATAACGTCGCGTGGACTTTACTTTTAAGATAGTGACGAAAGTTACGTTTAATGATAATCAAAATTTTAATATGTATGTAGGTATGTATGTATTTTCTGCCTAATATCAGATTTTGACGATCAAATTGAAATTCAGCAAATCATTGACATGACATGTATTTCACGATTGTAATGCGCAGAGTAGTTTTCGTTTATGTATTTGATGTTGCTACATATTCTTTCTTTGTACTGTTTTTATATGTTTAGATTTAACACTGTCAATTTAGCTAGTGAAAATATTGACTTTGCAAAGAAGAGAAATTTCTCAACTCGCTAAACAGTGGCGACAGTAGCGTAACGATATTTAGCACATTGGACACTGATATCGAAAAGTTAAGTGTCAGTGTAAGTGTAAGTCTAAACCTGAATGTGTTGGAATCAGTTTTGACGACCGAATGGCCTAGTGGTTAGAGAACCTGACTATGAAGCTTGAGGTCTCGGGTTCGATCCCCGGTCGGGGCAGATATTTGTATGAAAAATACACGAATGTTTGTTCTCGAGTCTTGGCTGTTTAATATGTATTTAAGTATTTATATTTATCTATATAAGTATGTTTATCCGTTGTCTAGTGCCCATATCACAAGCTTTGCTTAGTTTGGGACTAGGTCAATTGGTGTCAATTGTCCCAAGATATATATAGATATATATATAAACATACTTTGAAAAATCCTGGATCTCGAAATCCCTAATCTTACGAAATTAACTTTATTTACTGTACGTACGTACTTCAAGGTTTAGTTTTGTTTCAATATTTATTTAAGATACGAGATTTTTTCAAAGTAGTGACGATATGATTTTACAATTTTTAGTACCATGTAATACACCTTTACGCCAAATTAAGTTACAAAAAAATAAAAGATATATAATAAGAAAAGGCTGAAATATTGACCAACTAGAACACAACAGATCAAAAACAATGAAACCTATTTGATTTTCCCTTATGTCTTTATTTGACTCTGCAACTATCATGGTCAGTCTTCACGATTTTTCGTTTTAGTCATATAGTGGCTCGTTTTTAAAAATGGTCAGTACACGACGTTCTTAGCCCACTTTCTCATTCGTGACCAGAATTATTGGGTCACTAATCGTGCGAACACCGAATCTAGGCCCTAGTTTATGGAGTCGACATCTTCCTGTGACCGAATTACTCGTATAATTGGGTATAGGAACAATAGACGACTGTATAACGAACCTCGTAAGTCGCAAGTACTTTTAAGTGACTCATGACCTGCGTGTTACAAGATCTAATTAGGTTCGTTATACTGTCGCAATCATAAAGCATGTGTGTGATGTTCTCGCACTGTCGGAGAAAAACAGGACTAATTTTGGAAGCTTCGAAAGTCCTTGTAGACTCATCTAGAGTAGTAAAAAAGCAAAATGCATAATATGTGCAACTTATCATTATCGCATATTTTGTTTCGCTTTGACCAGTAGAGACTTTATACATCTCTACTATAGAGCAATGTAATTTAAGGTACGGACTTAACTTAGGGACCTTTTACATCCCTTTTATAAAATGTATTAATTGTATTATAGGTAAGTTAAGTAGAATTTAAGTACTATTGCAAATCTATTTTATTTTGAAAAAATGAATTTCTGCCAAGTTTCTTGCGGCGCGTTCTTCTTGGCAATGATGGTCTTTCCGAATGATAGATTAAAAAAAGACATGTAAAAGAGCCCTCGGCGGCCTATTTGCAAAATAAACTTTTGACTTTTGACTTTTTGACTTTTGAGCATGAAAAAATACTGCATCCAACCTTCATTAATACTGACATCAATCTCTGCGTGAGCCTAAAGTCTGTCCTACGGCAAGCGGAGAAACATATATTATTTATAATAAACATGTTGATTATTATCATTAAGTAGTTTGAGGTCGGACGCAGTCACTCTGAGCTAGAATTAATAATGTTTTAGGATGACAGTGAGACAAACGCGTACGGTGAGATTGCAATTATTTTTTCCGCGTGCGCTAGACGCTGCAGTTAATAGATAAACTCTCCCTAGTAGCATTTTGTTTGTTTACACGGTTCTAGATAAGAGTATGGAATAAAGGTTATCTTCCCGACTGACAACACCATGTTACGGTATTCAGTTTAACTTGCTGATAACAAACTATTACACGCGACATTATAAGCGATAGTAAAGTTGAACTCTTTTTATAACTACTTAAAAAGCATTGTAGCCAAAAGATTAACTTAAATATTCAGGTCCAATATATTATGTCACTTATAAATGAAAGGTCCAGTTCCCCTCGCACGACTTGGGATGACCACCATGTCCTTACATTTGCGTATTTTATTTTAATGGTGTGACCATTATTCGGAAACACGCGTAAATAAAGTCAAGAAGTTCCTAGGAATTTGAGCTACAGCTCCATCCGTGGAGGATTTGGTTAGCTCTATCCGGCGGGAACTAATTTTTTCCGGGTGTCACTCACAGGTTCAACTCTCTTGTACTCCGTTCTTGCAAGGAAGACGGACAAAACACCGATAACATTTCGAACTTTCGTAACATATTGCGGATTATTTAAACCATTCGCTTTTCTATCTTAGCTAAAAAGTCATATACTTGTTAGGATAAACATAGACACCCCTCAGTATTGCCCCTAGTATAATATTGATCGGAACAACCCTCGGTTTTTATTAAAGCTGAACGCTACGCTGCTATTGGCCTCATTCTTTCTTGTAACTCGAGTTCTATCGCACCACTTAAATATCACATGTGTCCATAATAATTAAGGACGTAAATTCCTTTGCAGAACTAGTCTAAGACAATTTTTTAATAAATAATTGAGATAATGTTTGTTACTTAGATCTAGTTTGTGTTCATTGGCCGATATTATACACTTAAAATATTTAACTTAGTATTTTTCTACTTTATTTTATGTAAACTCTTAAATAAGTTATTAGACCGAAGACTTAAAGCAAGTCTGTCCCTCAAAGGCTAACTTATCCCTACAAAGGGAGATTTTCCAGCTATAAAGAAAAAAAAGTGTTAAAACAATTAAAATAAGCACTTTCTCGTTGACGAAATTCTACGAGTATTAGTCAAAATCATAACAAACGGTAACTAGGATACTGAGTCAAGTATATGACAATAAGAATGAACAAATTTTTAAAATATTAATTACATGCAAAAAATACCACTCACTATAACAACTATGTAAAATCAATCACACAAGTATTTATCTAAAAGGAGTCAAAATAGAAACAAAGGTGGTCAGTATTAACTCTTAGGCACTACAAGGTTAGGTGAGGTTTCTGTGTACTTTTGTATTTCTAAATTTTTATTTGCAATAAAGAGTTTACATACCTACAACATACCTACATACATACATAGAAGATGGTGTCATCGTCAGTTCCATGTAGTAGCACAATGGCCAACCCCAGAGGCTAAATGAGAGCCCAGAGGCCCTCAGTCACCAAGTCTTGAACTGACCACATTCACAGCCTTCCGCTTTATCTGCTTACCTCAGAACAGATAGAAAATTATTGAAAAGTGACCCGCTACTTTTGCCCGTTAATGTATTTCAAAAATTCTTCTGCAATTGATGCTCGAGTCACGTCTTTAACTATAGTTACAAAAAACGCTGCTGAGAAAAGCTTTTTGTCAATATCTTCTCAATATAAGATGTCATTGACCTATAACAAAACACTATCGCACTGTAAAAAGTGTACGTTATTTTTACTTATCTACTGTTACACTGTTACAAATAGGCGGTCTATTACCGATACTGAGCCAAGGCAATTCGGAAGTTTGGCCGTTGTTTAAGCTAAGTACTTTGCTAGTAGATTAAAGTTTGATTAAAGCGATAATTGATGTAGTTAGATATTGATGATCAGCCTGAGTTACAGATTGATTCTCTTTTACTGTAATTGACGATCAAACATAGTAATTTTCCATCAATCCTAATTATTATTGCTCGAAAACAACCAGAATGTCTACGTCATCACTACAAACGCTTGATTAATTGTACCTTTTAGGTGTTAGTAAATAAGTAGGTACTTAAATGACATGGGACAATTTGCAACAATTGATTTAATCACAAACAAAGCAAAGTTTGTAATACCACTACTAGATAACGGATACTACATAATAAAATTCATAATGGAACTTGTGTTCACTCATAATATTTAAGTGATTTTACAGTCAGGGTTACTAACTAAATAAACACTGAAGTATAGGTACTTTCAATTATACGAAAATGACAAAAATATTAGGAAAATCGTGGAATTATACGAGTACCTATAGATAGATAGTTAGATATATTTGTCACCTTTTTAAAAATACAATACATTTAAATGTCAAAGAAGTAATTCACAAAGGGATCGTCAATTGTAATAAAAAAAAGAAATAATAAAACTTAAACTTGAAATTAAATTAAAACAAAATAACAACAATAATAAAACTAAATAAAATGACAATGTAGATGATTCACAAAAAGATCGTCATGAGGACATAAAAAAGAGAAAAATGTTATTAATAAAATAATAGAAAATATATTGATAAGGTAACGAAAACATCTTTAATAATTATAAATGGTCTATGACTCACGTGCCGATCACTGACGAATAAAATTATAAGGAACCTGCTAAACTTGATCTTAAATTACTAAACTATAGCCTTTTATTAATTTCCTAGTCGATATCGTTTTTTAAATTGCAATCGCAGACCCCTGTCGACTTGTTGCCTAACTAGAGATCGTCTAGATAGATTTCAAATGTCTGGTCTGAAAGAGCAGGATTTTGCCAAATTATGTAATGGCAGTGATGTTAGAAGGTAATAAAATCAAAATCATAGAAGACAGAGACACTTTTAAACATGTTTTGCTCATCAGTTTATTTTGTATCTTATGACTGCTCCCATGTAAAAATTCGCTGTCCCATGAGAATTTCAAAAATTACTGGTTATTCCTTGTCTGCCTCCAGTGCCTCCTGACGGGAACCTCTAAAACTCTATGCAAAATTCCAAATCTTTGAGTCCAACCATCTTGTTTGTGTGTTGATGAGTCAGTCAGTCACGGCTCTCTTTCGCATAATAATATTTTAAACTATGCGCATTATAATGTTTTTGTCTTCCAAATACCTAGATGTTATAAATAAAATAAAACTGAATAAAACATGAATACATAATAAAAATAAATAAAAATAATAAAAATCGTTTATTTCAGACATCATTTTGGTCTATAATTTATCAGTAAATCGAAATTTATGCTTATGCTAAATACTTAATGCTCGTGTCATTTTTATGTCAAAATAATTTGTACGATTCATTCATCCATTCACAATTTTGGTAGGTAACTATCTCACCAATAAATCCCAGGTAATTTTATTAAAATAATATTAGATTCAGCTCAGTGCCTAGTACTATGTTTGCTCTTAACTCAGTGCTCCACATTCTTAATTATATTATCACGCACAGATAATCAAATTGAATCAGACCGGCCTTCTGAGCGATATTCTAGCCTACCCTATTCGCTTCCAGCCTGTACGCGCGCAATAAAAAGCAAATCAAATGCGAGTTGAACTATTACACAAAAGATTCCGTACCAATACAAACTGCCATTGCAGAAAAAACGCCAATAATACTTTCTTGTACTTAGTTATACTGACTGATGAAGAAAAGGAAGCATTAAAGAATATCACTTTATTGTCGTGTCTGTTTGTCAAGTCAAGACCCTTTTTCTCAAGATCGCGTGGAGGTGTAAATGTTGAAATGAGACACTTTATAGGGCTGTGATTTCGTCGTACAAAAATAGTTTCTAGATTCAGGCGATAAAAACATACCATATTACCCTTTGAAGGCTTCGATCAACAATTACATACAATCAATATGAAGTTTGAAGGTCTATTTTCATAAAAAGCTTAGGAAATCGAAACCTACAGGGTACTTCGCGTGGTTATAGAATAATGAATCGCAGTGGCAGTTAGGGCTCACAACACAACACAAGTAGGTAAGTAGGCACCTAAAGGTAAAAAGTAACATTGTTTTTATACAAATACCTACTATGAAATACAAACTTATTTATTTCTGAGCCTCTAGAGTAAGTTTTCGCGTACAAAAACGTCTCGAACGCGTTCACGTAAACGTCTCAGTTACTATGGAATAATTGACAGCGCCACTTGCGGATCGAAACGGCAACTAAAATTTCTCATAGTATTTGACATTTTAACGCAAACGCGGTCGAGACGTATTTTGTGACCGCAAACTTACACTAAGCATACTGGCTTATAAATGTGTTCGGAAACTTTATTGCGCGAGTCCAACACGCGCTTAGTCACTTTTTTAAATCTATTTTTTGTTTTCATAGCAGCAAAGGCCATAGAAATTAACACTGCCCTATGATCATTTTAGCAGGCGACGGACGGACAGAGAGAAAAATGATAGAAATAAAGACATTGGAGTCCTAGCAAAAGGATTCCATTGGCATTTTTTGAGTAAGGAACCCTAAAAATGCCTCTAGACTTGACGCTTGATAAGCCACATTCTAATTCAAGGACACCTGCTCGAGAGCTTGTCGGGTATAGAAGATATTCGTGACGATTCAAAGAATAAAAAATACGAGGATGTTTTTACTGTTTCATTAGCAAACTTTAGCGGATATTATTCATTGAAATCAGCGACGGCAGGCACTGTCCCTTTTGTATTGTCTACATCAGTGTTTCCCAACCTGTGGTCCGCGGACCCCCGGGGGACCACGAGTATATGTATGGGTGTCCGCGGTGTCATCTCTGGACCATACATAAATGCTAATAAGTCTCGTAATTTTGTATATATAATAACTAAAAAAAAAAATTAAAATAAAAAATAGAACCGCCTGCAATTCGCTACTTTAAAAATGTCAAATTAAAATTATTTTTCGGTAAGTGCTACCTACTTATTTATATGTTGAAGTCGGTGCCTCAGTCCGCGCCACTGTTATATTTATGTGTGATAAGCGTGGCAGAAGTGGACCTAGTCTATCTGCCTATTATAGTACCTATAAGTATATTAACTGGAAGTACATATTTTCTTTCCAACAAAAAAAGAATTTTCCAAATCGGTCCACAACTGACGGAGTTCTGAAGTAACAAACATAAAAAAAAAATAAAAAAAAAATACAACCGAATTGAGAACCTCCTCCTTTTTTTTTGAAGTCGGTTAAAAATAAATACCTAATCCGAATTTTTTGCTGTTTATTTTATTAAGGTCCGTGAAAACTGTGCTTGATTTCCTAGGGGTCCATGGCTGAAAAAAGTTGGGAAACGCTGGTCTACATTTTTGAATTAATAATACAAGAGGCATTGTCTGAATATCAATAGTTGAATCACGTACTTCACTATTGGCGCCATGACGAAACGAATGATTTAATACTAGACAGCAACACCATAATTTATAGATTAGTACTAATCCAGGGCCAAATAAGTAGGTAGTAATAATTTATCAAACTCGATTCGAATCCATGATAAAGCGGTACTGCGTGATTCTCTGAATGAAATTCTTCCTCATGTCGCTGCGCTTGGCAGACAATCATAACCCGACCCGTTCACTCGAAGACACTACACTACACGCAGTCTGGTGTTTTCTGTCTGGTGGTTGTACGAGAAGCTAAATGGCTGCGAACTGCGAGTGAATGGGTCAAATTATGATTGTTTCTCGAGGGCAGTGTGAAGCAAAAAACCTTTTTAAAACATTGAAAAAAAACCACAGGTGGCCGGACATAGGGCTGGCTCTTTCCTCGGGCAACGCATAGGTATTGCCATACAACGAGGAAACGCAGCCAGCATTATGCCTGCCCAATGACAACGATCTGGGCGATATTTGTAAATATAGGTACTTATTTAGTACCTATTAGATTAAGGTAGTTTATGGTTTTTTTTTCTATATAATATCAATTTACAGAGCGTGTACGAAAGAAAGAAAGAAAGAAAGAAGACATTTATTCATTTTGCAAGACACAAATATAAGAGCATGTACTAACAATTTTATAAAAAAAAAAAAAAAAAAACAACAATAAAAAAACCAGACATGAAAATTTGATCATCAGCGTTGTGTGTGTCTTCGCAAAAGTGAAACGGTCGCTGGCTCAGCATTACGCTGAGGTGTTAGACACCTGCAGCACTGATTTTCAGCCAGAACCGTCTGTGACTCAAGAAACGATACACAGTGTAGATTAAATAAATGAATAATATACTAAATAAACCATAAATTTTTAAGTAAGAAGTGAAGTAATAAATAGATAGAACCCGACTTATGTGTAACTAGAAAATACATAAATTTATTAAATAATTTTCAATAAACAAAAAACGAAGTGTAAATAAAATTGTTTAAAACAACAAGCTGGCATACCAATGTGCAAAGTGCTGGAGGACTATTGTAAGGATTTTTGGAGCGTCAATAAGTGAACCTTCAGCTTGCGCTTGAAGGTGTAACTACTTGACGCTCCCTGGATTGGGGGAGGAATATCATTCCAGCACTTGGACGAGAATATGATTGTTTAAATAAATGAAAAAGTATCATTAATTAATTTGAATTCGACATTACAAACACCATTAAATAAATAGTTACAGACGTAGATGCCATTGTTAAAACCACAATTTTCTACCGCTTTTATCTGTAGTAGATGGACTCCAAACAAAAGGTCCTATGTCCATATGGTGTGGGCCTTTCCCGTAGACTGCCTTTGATTATATGTATACAGTGTTAAATCTAATTATGCCGCTCTCGTATTTACGTCACGTCAACCACCAAAATCAGTTCGTTTTGTGATTATACTACTTAAGATGGGTAAGTAATACGAGATATAACAACTTATTATCTAATGTTCATAATATATACGCTCACTTTATATAAACTCGTTTAGTATAACGTTTACTGGATATAATGAACGAAAATTATAATCTTAAAATATCTAATTTTGTAAGGTATAACTTTGTTTATATATAATATCAATTGAAATAACGATCAAAGCATATAATGTTCATAACAGCTAACATCAAAAAGCATAATGCACAGTTGTTTATTGATTTTGCTATGTGGTTAGGGGGTTTTCTAGGTGGTTATAAAAAAAATAACTAACACCAAAGGCTAATGCGGGAGCTTCGCTGCGCTACGCTCCCGCATTAGCCTTTGAACCTAACCTATCCGAGTCGCTTCCGCTCCGTACCGTCTTGCTCGCTCGCTTCGCTCGCTCGCCGAAAATTGAACAATGTCTTGCAGCTGTTTCAGTTAGGTTAAATGTTTGTTATGTTAAAAGAAATTAGTCCATATAAATCTTATACAAATTGAAGTTATATAAAAATAACGTTATATAATTTAAGCCTTATACGTTAAAAAATTATACTTTTTGCTGTTATAGCTAACGTTCACTATATCTTGTGAACGTTATTATCATGAAATTAGATATTTTGTAGTTATATCTCGTGGGACGCACCCACTTAAGATAATCTGCAGTGCGGATATCCTGATTTATAATATCAAAAGATTAAGCACGGTGTCTTCACCTAGCCCTAAGCCATTTAAGACTGTCTAGAACCTATAATTTTCTAACCACTTGTGTAGAGAAAACAGCTTTCGCGGACTAGGAGTTAGCCTTCTTCCCGCAAACACCAAAGAACATCGTATTATTTAATTTCGCATTTATATATTTTATTATGTATGCATTAAGGCGAGGTAGGCTCAAAGAGGCCGCCTTTTAGAGTTTTTAAAAACCATCTCAGACGTAGAAAATAGGGTTTAAAAATCTGAAAAAAAGTTATGTCTTACTTAAGGATCTAGTCTAGTCAAAATCGCATTCAGTTACACGATCCAATAAACTTCCCTCGATAGAAAAAAATCCCAAAGTTACTCCTTTTTGTAAAGTTTTTTCAATATTATGACTAAACTATTGATATTTTAAATTAAATTTTTGTACTCAACTAAAGCTATTAAATATTTATAGACAAATTCGCAGAGTTTGAATAGATAAAATGATTGTCTTAATTACTATGTTTAAATACCTACAAAATGTGCGAGCGCGGAGCCTCGATAGGCCCGATCAGTCGCGCGCTGGCGCTTACGGACGACGGACCTGTGTCAGTTTTATCCGCGACAGGTTCGTGCACTAAACAAACAGATTTATTACAGTAGCAATGTCATTGTCTGTTTTCTGAGGCTGCCCTGTTGACCTACAATAACAAGTAAATGGAGTAAGGTACATTATGCAAACGGGAGGCAGAGGTACCGACCGATATAGACAAAATATGGATTATCAAAAATTGTAGCTATTTTCAGTTGTTATACTGATAGTTTTATACTATGGCACTTTGACCGAAATTTTACGAATAATAATTTTATAAATTACGTACCAATTAAAAATGGAAATAAAATGACATACATACATACATACATTCCGTCACGCCTCTTTCCCACAGGGGTAGGCAGAGACTACTTTGTTCCACTTGCTACGATCCTGACATACCTCTTTCGCTTCATCCACATTCATCAATATCTTCAAATAAAATGAAATCTAACTTATCTTATTTAATTTCAATATGTTGTAAACCAAATTATATAAAAATGTTTAGGATCCTTACTTGCTAAACGGGATTACACTTTACTAAATTAGGTTTCTAAATCATCATCATGTTTGCGGCTAAGTACAGATATAAGCACACGACAAATAAATTACGAAGAATCTTGAGATTATAAGGTAACGGCGGGTATTACCGAGGGTATCAAAATCAGTGTCATTTACCGCGGTATTCTCAAATACGCATTTTATAATCAAACCGATCGATTTCCTAAAAAATGAATTATACACAAACGAAACTTATTTAATTGACCAACGGATCTATTAGCGCTAGTGTGTGTGAATTGGAATATAGAGCTCACAATTCGTCAGTTTCCGCGACGGGGGCTCGGGAAGAGGTGTACCATACTAACGCGTGACGCCACATCACATGTAAGAGAAGTCTAATCTTATGTAGTGCTTTACGTAATGGTTCAGACAATCGAACTAATAATATGGTTTTTAAGTGGTTGTTTATAGTTTTCTGCACAACCTTAAAATATTCTTTATATGTTTTTTGAGCTCGAATTGCGTTAAAAATGGAAAATAAAATACGGCGGTGATAGGACTTATTTTTGCTGTGTATCTTACTTCCCTGGTGTGCCGCGATAATAGTTTAAGTGGTTATTTTGGTTCTTTATGCTCTTTTTTGCCAGGCTGTACCTAGATATGTTAATTAGTTTCTAATTTATTACTTTAGTAATATTTTTATTTTTATAATTATTAATGTTTACAAGGACATATTTTATTCTGAAAAAATGACTTTCTGCCAAGTTTCTTGCGGCGCATTCTTCTTGGCAATGATGATCTTTCCGAATACGCTGGTAGATTAAAAAAAAGACATGTAAAAGAGCCCTTGGCGGCCTATTTGCAAAATAAACTTTTAACTTTTGACTTTTATTTTTGGTATATACCTAAGAGTATGATCGGTTATATGCTTTCTTAAAGTTATTTCAATCTTGATCTATTCACGCTATTAAAGAACTATTACCGTGGTATGGAAAGTATTCAACAAACCCTTAATTTTTAGCAAAAACTTCAGTACTGAATTTGTATAGGTCTACCAGAATCTCATAGCATAGAAAAAAAAGAGTTTTTGATATGGCAATGTCAAACTGTCACTGTCTACTATCAGTACGTTCATTGTCATAACGACTTGCTGCTCGACTGTTTTAATAAAATTTCAATGTTATTATCGTGAAAATGTCGAAGAAACCTCTCCGTGCACAATCGCGAAACATTGTGTAAATTCATAAAATCTTTTATAATTTCAAATGGCCCATTTATTTACAACAAAATGAACAAAATACTAAATATCTACCCGATGTCTAAAATCGAATGTAAGAAAGCTGTTATTACTTGGCTACTAAATAAAAGTTATGACGAAACGGAAGCCTTTCTAAAAGCAATAAGTTAAACACACACACACACACACACACACACACACACACACACACACACACACACACACACAACACATGCATGCGCATGTTGCCTTGCTTGTATTATGTATTCAGTTCTTAATAAACTTTAAAACATCATGCATTTTTAGGGGGAGGAGCGCTGTTTATCCTATAGCACAGGTTTTTACCTATTTAGGGAGCAGAGTTCTAGTGAAAGATACCTTGTAAATGATGTTTTTTAGAAATAAATATTATTATTATATTGTGTTCAATGTTTACAACCAAATTTGTGAAGAAAGTGAAGGATCCCTAACGCAATCTTAACTTATAAGCGAGTGGCAAATTTAACTTGTTAGTAGGAATCGACCAAGTTGATACTTGTAGTTCATTTTGAATGTTAAGATCCTATTTTTCAAGTTATTTTTTATAGTCATTATACAGGGTGTATCAAACACCCCCTTACAATAATCCACTGGGGTATATAACCATAGCTATAGAAGCTAACAAAAATATTAAAAAAATGGAGTATTTTTTTAAAATATTTTCTATAGGAATGGTAGTATTAATAACTGTAATCATTCTTATAGAAAATATAAAAAAAATATACTCCAATTTTTTTTTTAAATATTATGTATGGGACTCTATTACCGACCCATTCAATATTTGTTTGGCTCGGTTATAGGTTCTTAAAGAAGTATCTATTACCGAGTGACATTTTAATTTTCTATTAAAATATGAACATTTATGGTACTGTGTATATACTTGTGTATACTTTTTTATAAAATTTAGACTTTTACTTATCAATTGGAAATGCTTCCGTTTATACTAAACTACTTAAAAAAAATAGATGCAGGTACAAAAATAATATACGTACATATACATACACAAATCACGTCTTTATCCCTTACAGGGTAAATAGAGTCTAAGGTAGCAAGACCTAAAGGCCACGTTTAGCATGATTGTGGGTGTATAGATGGAAAGGGGAATCAAAATAGTGATGGGTTGCTAGCCTCATCGCCTATAACATGATTCTTAAAATTTACGCACATTCCCTCGTTGGGCTTTTACCATCTGCGCGGGAAGAGAAGTAACTGGTACATTCTATGTTTTATTCTATACTCCAAGACCAGCATGGACGAAAGAAAAAATAATATACAGAACCCAAGCCATAATTATGTTTCTTAACATTCGGTATTAGGTTCCAAATCGTGAATCTGGTTTCTATTACCGATGGTAGAAAATTCCTGATTTTTATACCCTTGGAAATGAAAGTTCAATTCGCGGTAAAAGAGTCACAGACTGTACATTACCACGGTATCAGAAGAAATGCACATTTCAGTTTCAATAATAATTTTACCAAATAATAAGAAGTAAAATGAGTCCAAAAACTTACGAGGCTGAAAGTTCAATAAACGCTTTTCAATAAAAAAATACTTGGTCGTTAAGAAGCTTTGATACCCGTAATTATATGGACTCTTTTGAAAACTTACTTAAGTACCACGGTAATACCTGCCGTTGCCTTAATTATATTTTTAATTCATAGTTTTATTTATTACCTTACCTGTTTATTTGTCTTTTTTGCCAAAAGGTCTTTGAAATAAAGAACCCGAATATATCGGGTATATTTAACACGATGACGAAGAATGAAACGATTGACTATTAATTATTTTTTATCACCTTTTTATCTATTCAAATTCATAGTAAGTAGCTATACTTATTTAAGTTTGATCACAATAATTGCATTTCTAAAGTCATACTATTTATATTCTATACTGTGACGCTGGCGAGGTCATGCGAGTTCACAAAATCTGAGTCCGCGCGAACTATCGCGCGCACGGCCGGGACAGCGCTAAATGCCTATTTTCGCAGGAATACCGAGCCTTAATGAATTACAATCACGATTGCGTATTTAGTTGTCCAACAGCCACTTCCGCCGAAAGATGAATTTACGTTCCCGACGACTGTCAGTAAAGTAACACGTTTTGAATTTAATTTCATTTGTCAGCATTAGGTATCTAATTATATTTGTACTTAAGTACGAGTTTATATTGTACAGTATCGTGTGGCATAATTAAATAGCTAATTGAATTGTCTGATTCATTAAACATTGGAAGTAACGGAAGGTATTACCGGTATTTACTTTAACGTAACGTAACGCGTGATTCCCTCCGATTGCTGTAAACAACAAAATAGTATCTGTTAACACGCCATTCAATTGTCATAAATATTATTCGGTTAGTATACGTGCCCCAATCATTAGTCGAACTGAAAAACGTTTGTAAGCGTACTTAATATCCTTTAAAACAGCGTTTCTTAACCTTTTTCAGCCACGGACCCCTAGGAAATCAAGCACAGTTTTCACGGACCCCCTTAATAAAATAAACAGCAAAAAAATCGGATTAGGTATTTATTTTAGTTATTACAGATACAAAATTACGAGACATTAGCATTTATGTATAGTCCAGAGATGACACCGCGGACCCCCATACATTATACTCGCGGACCCCCAAGAGTCCGCGGACCACAGGTTTGGAAACACTGCTTTAAAATGTCCTAGACCTTCACATTTTTGCAAAGAAATTTTCATAGCTAATCCAATAATTTGGGATGCAACAAAAGGGGATGCAGTAAAGTGACTTAAATAATTTACGATATTGCATAGTATAGGACGTTGCATTGCATCTTTCTCTAGCATCTTATTTATATTGTGTAAGAGTGAGATAAAACATCTGGATTACACTCGGCTTCCGTATCACTGAGCCGTAACGAATATAAGCCATTGTCACTCGTATTCCATGCCTCAATGACACAAAACAACTTCATTCATACTGTGCCGGAGGATAGTGTTACAGATACGCTTCTATCACGCAGCTAAACAGAGCGAGACAAACAAAAAGAAACCATCTTATGCAACGAACAAAGTTTGAATCAATTAACCCGTTCCGTTAGGATCGCGAAAAACAAGACTGTGACAAACACTTCCGAATTGAGTAAGTGTTGTGTAAATTACTTGTTTGTTCTAGTTAATGTATAAAAAATAGAATCGGTTTTAAGCAACTAAATCCACCGTCTCAAGTCATTTTACCTACTTTCATAGTACACGCCTGACACTTTGTAACGTTGCCGTTCTGACAGAGATCACCTTGGTTGCCTTGGAGCATGGTTGGACATCGATCTGGCAGTATGACCAACCCTTAAAAAGATCGTGCTACGTTAGTTTCAAACTTAATAAAAACAACCTCCAACGTTGCTTTAATAAAAATGCATTTGTGAATTAAATTTATATCTTTGTCACATTCATTTCACTGGCTAATTTCTTAAATTATTACCTAATATTATATTTTAATTTTATTTGTTTCAGGTAATTACTGAGTATTGCAAGAAATCTAACTTGGTCGGCATTTTAACGGCTATAAGGTAAAATAATATTTCCAAGTCGTGTATTTGTTTACCACCTATAATTTATATAACCCACTTACACTTTTTATAAAGTGAGAAAACGAACACTGAACAAATACTATTATACCAAGTGAATCGAATCACACTTTCTTGCTCGATTATGAACCCATCAATTAATCGCTTCAGTCCGACTCGAAAGCGCTATGGAAAGTGTGGAAAATGCTGGGTCGATGGAAACCATGACTTACCCTGTGAACTTCGATTTCACGCTTTATTATGGCCTTTAATTAGGTAAGTACCTACTACGTGACAAAGATACGAGTACTTGGTTGCAATTGCAACCATCTTGGCCACACAACAGAAAAATGGACACTAACCAATACTGCATAACGAAGCTGTGTCCATAGATACAAGAACTCGTATAAATAGTGATTCTGGGAAGCCATTGAAATTAGCATACCTACATACAAGTTGGTGCGATTTCTATCGGCCTCGAACTTTATAGTGATTTAATATTCTTGAGACAACGCTTTACTTTTATAGTAAGCATTGCTGCTCAGAATTGGCATGCGAACTCCAGATAATTATTTAAAAATCACGCCTGATTTTAAATGAAGATGTGGACTGAAACGGAGCAAGCTTGCTGAGTAAATGCCCCCAACGTAGATTAATTACACCATATTCCTCAAGTAAGAGTGAATTTACACTGATAGGTGTTGAAATAATTTAAACTCTTATATGAGAGTTGGGCGAACTAGTGCCTACGCCAAATCTTGGGATTGGGTTGTCAAACCGGACCCCAGGCTCACTGAGCCGTGGAAAATGCCGGGAAAAACGCTAGGAAGATGTGATGATGAGAGTTGGGCGCGCTCCACTGTTAGCCATAGGTCACTCTTAAATCCTTCCATAACGAAGGTCGAACGCGTTCAGAATCAACCTGCATCCGGCGGCCTTAACTAAGATCTAGTAATATGGGAATTCCAAGTTTCACAGTACCCAACAATCCAAATAGATAAGCAGATAATTCGTATTAAATTAGCTTTATGTATTTTTCACACGTCTCAAATTGTTGCCATGGCATAGATATTTAATAGACATATGCATGCAGTGCACAAATACGTAACTATAACAATGCAAGCATTGCGATACTCGCATACTCTCGTGCTGGATCTGTCTGGCTGTCTGTCAAAAAAGAGCCACGCGTTTGCAAATGTATCTAAACGTTTTTCTGACATGCGGTGTCTGACTTGTATTTAATTTGCGTGTCATTATGCAAAAAGCTAGCAACTTTGATTTCTGTCTACCTTTTGACCTCCTACAGCTAATTCGTCTCTACTTTTTTATTATTTTTCTTTGAATCATGTCTTGAATGCTTCACGATTTTTATCTCCGTCGTTATCGTTTACTTTCGTTTGTTGTTAACATCTATTTCCAGAGTTGGAAACGTTTAAGTCATCATGCATATTGCTATTGTTAAATATTACTTACTGTAATCGTGTACCTAATTGAAACATTATCTTTTTTTTATTAAGTAGAGTAAAATTCCCCTGGACTAGTACTATACTGTGACCAATCCCAATAGAACGTGAAAGGCGTCGACAATGAATGCAATGTCGTTAGTGAAAATATCGCAAATCCATGGGAAAGGGGCCAGAGCAGAGACAACAAAAAACCACTTTGCTATTGTTCTAATGCAGTATGGCATTCAACCGTGTGACATTGATGTTGGTGAAACAAGCTTTTGTTAAGTTGTTCATAAACTTTTTTTAATTGATATTAAAGCGTCGTTAAGTATATAATTTAAAATCAGATAAAACAAGTGAAATATAAGGTTGCTGCTAAATAGCGCATGAATAGTTGCGACACTGTAATCAGTGCATTCGTTAAAATTTCTTCATCTTATTACAATTCATCTTTTAACACTAACGCAACAGAGAACCGTAAAATCAGAATTAAAAATTCAAACTAAATCCCCTATAATTGCATTCACAGATCAATTATATTGATTCGATTCTGTTTTGGTACAACGATTTTAATCAAAACGAGTTAGGAAATAAAACCCAATCCGTCTGGCCGAAGAGCGTCAACATCAGCTTAATTGGACTTAAAATTGCAAAAAATTTGAATATGATGAGACAAATAATATTTAGTGTCTGTTATTTGTAATCTGCCTAGATTTCCAACTCTAGCCAACTCAACAGCAACACGTGAATGAAACATTAGGACGCTCTGTATTCAGTGAAATTGTTAATTAATAATTATTACGTTAGTAAAGCGCCGATGTACATAATATATAAAAAGAGTGTGAAACCAAAACACCTGATAAATTAACTCGTGTTGAAGCCGAAGCCTTTTGATAACTAAAATGCAAATTTTCCGAGCCGCTCGAGGTTCTAAGAGCTTGATTAATTAAGTCCGAAATTCTGCCAAAGTTATGTAGATTACAGCAGTATTATAACTTGATGGATGGATACGCATTTAGGTGGAAAGTGATCTAGTTTATTTTTATTTGAATCGAATAAATTATGTATACTAACAATGTACCTACTCCAGGTTTAGGTATAAATTGTAATTGGATCTTTGGACTCTTTGGCCGTAAGTGTGATATGATAAATTATTAATGTTAAAGTATTAGCAACGTTAGCTAGGTACTTTTAAAAGGCTCATATCTCAAAATCAATAAAGTACTTACTACGTTACGTACATTACCTTTGCCTTGTAACTTTCTCAATGCGCCTATTTTCTGTACCGTAAAACTTTAACTTTAATTTAAGATACGAACTTCTTTCAAAGATATGATGATGTTATAGTTACGTCATAAATCGAATACATTAAAGAAATAAATGCCTCATTCGGCAATCTCTTCCAAGTACACTTTAGCTTTTCAAGCACCTCTTATTTACTTATGTGACATTATTAGTGTATTGAAGAAACAAGTGGAATGAATTGAGTCGATATTGCTTAACATATAGAAAGCGATCATAGTGCGTTACCGGTAAGGTAAGTGATCTAAACAGTGAAAGCCTGAAGGACATTCGCGAATTACAACACTTTCTAGCACCTATACCTAAAGTTGTACAACTTTTTCAGACATTTTAGGCTCCATAATAAGCACCCAGAAAGATAAAGGCTTGAAAGGGGATTTAGAGTAAAAACTGAAAATGCCCAATGTTACGTTATTGAAGAAATAAAAACTTAGTTGGAATATCTAAACGTAATAAAGATCGTAAGAAAGATAATGTTGTAGTGTTCAAATATAACTATTTAATTGGCCATACCGTCCATGTAATGGCCGACTTTCGCCGAAAAAGATATATCGTAACATTTTATGGTTCATTGATGCGTGTTTAAAATGTTTTTGTTTCCATATAAGGCAGTATAAACTAAATTAGAGACTCGTAAAAGGTAATTTTCGGCTGTGTTGGTCCGAAAATGATGGAATAAACATTTTATAAGTATGTATCTGGCAGTTAAAGCATTCGCTAATATTTCTGCGTCTAAGTAGCCGTTAATATGTAGATACCTACTATGAAACAGGAATAGTACATTACTGCAGAGGCCGTGAAGTAAGGGATTGCAGGACGAGATTGGGGTACCGGATAAAGCGAGTCCTGCAATCCCTGTTTCCGGCCAAGGATTGTATAATAGTGCTTTTCTCAAGCAATGGAGGAAATCAAGTAAAAATTGTTGTAACTATCCGCTTTTTTAATTTTTGAAACATGCCATTTGAACAAACTATTGCTCGCGCCATATTCCCCGCGCACACACCACCGCAGTCCGCACCACCACACATGGGCCGCGCCGACCGCACACTTCTTGGCCTAGGCCGTAAATGTGAAACTTCTTGGCTTCATTTCGCGACATTAACGCGTACATTTCCGAGCATGTTTGAGAAAAAATTATATGAAGTTAGGATCTTATTAGTACAAAAAATACGATCCCTAATTAATTTGGTAAAACAATCTAGGAAACCACTTATTAGAATCTCATTGGAATAAAACACACATTTAAATTATTAAAATTTATTACATTTACCTATCAAAGTATTTACAAAAAATTTCAAAGAAATATACTCCAAGCTACTCGACTCCTTGACTCTAAAATTAATATGTGACATTTTAAATAACAAGAATCGACACCTGTTTGTCTCGGGCCTTTTAGTGTTGTATAAAACTCCATACTGTTCACACGTATCGGCATCATAACCGCTTCGGCTCGCTTTGGCCAAATCTTGGCAATCCGCGGTTAACGCGCTGACTTCTCGCCGTTAGCGTGAAGACGGCGCTGTGACCGTAGGAGCTCCACTCGCTTGCGCCCCACGCACACCCCGCCGCTTGTCTTCAAACGATCAGACGTCGACGATCCTCGTTGTGGACCGCTAGCCGTCACGCAGCCGTAGCCGCGCTTACAACTCCGAGGTGCTGAGCCGCTCCCACTAATTTCTTGCGTTTTGGTATCGCGCGGTGGATTGTGTGTTGATGGAGTAATACGATGCTGATCTGGTACCTCGCTAGTATTTTTGCAACGAGTATAACCTATGGCATAATCTTCGACCTCAGACCCTACTTCGACGTCCACCTAGTAACAAAATAAGTATAAATAAGTATAATAGGAAAAAATGCACAGTACCGTAAAACGGGGTGAGAAGGGATAGAACTATTATTTTGTTTTCTAAACGACACTGAAAATTAGAACACATAGAAAAATCCGAAAAGTAAAGCTATGGCCGGGAATCGAACCCGGGTCCTCGTCATTCCGTGACGCGTGCTATACCCCTACACCACCCATAGCAGGTAAACCTGCCTGTTACCTGCTATGGGTGGTGTAGGGGTATAGCACGCGTCACGGAATGACGAGGACCCGGGTTCGATTCCCGGCCATAGCTTTACTTTTCGGATTTTTCTATGTGTTCTAATTTTCAGTGTCGTTTAGAAATTAAATTTCTAACGGTAAAACCGTAAAAGTAAACATAAAAATTAAGAAATAAAAATTTCTTGATTCATTTGATATTTCCTATTATTTTGTGTTTTCACTTGCTACTTAATTTCGGGTTCAGCTTGCTCTAAAAGAAGTTTTGTTATATTTCTAGACATATTATATCTCCTTTTTTCTGGTAATTTGTAATCGTACTCACTCCGTTTTACGGTACATAAAACAATTGAAAAATTATTTAGAGCTGTAGTTTTAGTTTTATTACAGATTATTGCCACTTTTTAATGTTATGTTCGATGTGCTTTCAAAAATTTGCCTTCTATGAGGGTTTAGAGCGCGAGAGCCTAGAGGGCTAAGATACCTAGAAAATAAAAACTAACATTTTACGTTTAAGCTTGTGATAAGATTACTTTGAGGTACGACAAATATCAAAGATAGCCAAAATAATATTCGGTTGGTAGAGTTTCATTTAAAATGCCGCTAATGATTCAGGCGATAGGTGACAGTGAACTTTTAAATAAAATACTTACACATACGTCTTCCTCCTTTTTTTCATGCAAGTCTAATAAATCCTTTTGCAATGCTAACGAATTCAACTGAAACAAAATAATATAAGTTATTATAAAATAAACGGTAAAGTGCTCAGTGAAGTTCAGAATGCCAACAATATCGTATGGGCCCTTGAACTGACAAAAATTAAATAATTAAGTAAATAAATCTTGTTTCTTAAGACATTAATTAACCATTATTACTTGAAATATTCTTGCAAGATGTATAAACGGTAAAATATTACTTAAAGTCATTATTGATGTTGATTTTATTGAAGTACAAATACATCTGTATAAACTGCATAATGCTGTCATATCGATTTAAAGAGTTATAAATACCTATACTAGTACCTATTAATTCTTGTTAGAGTTTGATATAAACGGGACACCAAACCTATTTTAATGATAATTATATTAATATGTATATTTTAAAACTTACCATATTCTCTAGCCGCTGGAAATTCGCTGTCTCACTGGTACAGAAAACCCACGTTGATCTAGACATTTTAACTTTCACAGCACAAAAACAGTTTCACTAGTGAACAGGAAGAAGTTTGTCCTAAGACTGATGGATTCTCAAATTTTGTGAGCTATCAGCCCACCCTAGACACAGGTAAATGAACCGAAGGAGCAGGTACAGTAACAATGGACTAAATAGGATTAAACTACGGTCATTGTTTAGTGACCGTATTAGACTTAAATAGATAAGCTAGCATAAAAAACAATAAATGTCAATTCAAGAACACAATTGAAAACAATATAACACTAAGTACAGGTAGTCATGCCGGCGGAGTCAATAGAAGGAGGAAGTTTTTCCCATAATGCCTTTGATGTGTCTATACCTCCGGTTCTTAAGGCTTTTGGTATATTTGTGACTTTACTACCCAAGATCCAGGTGACTACTGCCTGACGATGTGTTAAAAAATAATTGAGTGGCAACTACCATCAAGTCATTAGACAAGCCAACAGGATTGATAATGAGAGTGGTTTTGCAAACGATCATCGAAATACCGTCATTTTGTCGGCATGATTAGGACAATAATTAACATCATTAGTTTATTAACTATTAATTACTATTAGGCCTTTGCTCAGCAGTGGGATACAATAGGCTGATAATAATAATAATAATAATAGTAATAATTGCTATTATTCTAAAAGTATTCAAATTAGTGTTGAATTTGCACTGTAGGTAAACTGCCGTCCTAATTAAAAAGGACGTATATGCGTTTCATATGACACACATATACGTCCTTTTTATTTAGGAGGGCAGTAAAAAAAGCAAGCTACATAATGAAATGAGACTGAAACTAAAATAATTTGGTAAAAAAGACGAATATGTTGGGGTAGACGGTAACTCGAGATGTTCAGTACAACCAAAATGCTAATGGAGAATGAAAACCACATTTGAGCAACCGATACAAGAAGAAGTAGAGTGCTAAATTGAAGCCATACTAACACATTAATAGTACAAGTACGAGGTATAAGATAATTTCAACGTTAAAAGCCACAATTTAGTTCCTTTATGAAGAGTTAGACACCTTTGATTGTCTACATTACTACTAAAGTTAGGCACATCACTCGGAAGTAGAGACCAGTAGAGACTTAATACAACTATACTACAGACTTATATAATTTAAGGTACGTACTTAACTTTGGGACCTTATACATCCCTTTTATAAACGTACTAGCTGTTGCCAGCGACTTCGTCTGCAAAGAATTCGTTTATCGTTATCCCGCGGGAACTACGCAATTTTCCGGGATAAAAAGTAGCCTATGTGCTATTCCAGACTTTTCTCTATCTATGTGCCGGATTTCATCCAGCTCCGTTGGGCCGTTCTGGCGTGATTGAGTAACAAACAAACATCCATCCATCCATCCATCCATCCATACTTTCGCATTTATAATATTACTTAGATTATAAGTTAAGTAGAATTTAAGTATTGTTGTAAATTTATTTTATTCAGAAAAAAATGTCTTTTTGCCAAGTTTCTTGCGGCGCATTCTTCTTGGTCTTTCCGAATACGCTGGTAGTTTTAAAAAAAAAAGACATGTAAAAGAGCACTTCGCGGCCTATTTGCAAAATAAACTTTTTGATATTTTTGAGTATTTTCACACCACCTGTTCGACAACGGCTAATTATATATCATGTATACCTTACTCAAAGTAACTCATTATAGCCCTTGGCTCTAGCCGGGTAGTAATATTGTACTGAATTTCATTATAACCCGCCGGTTAGTAGTAATATGAATCTCACTACTCATAGTTCTTATTGTTATACACTTAAAGTCTAATTTCGTAAAAATCGCACGGCTCCGAAAATCGAGATGGCCAGCCACCCAGCTGCAGCATGCCACCACGGCAAGCGGCGTTCGATTTTCGAACGAAACAAATTTCAAATAAAACAAAAGCCGCGAGTGTTTGCTGACGCTGCAATATAGTTACGCTTTAGAACTGCTAAGATTCCAAATAAAAATATTACTTATCGTTACACAACTGGACCAATGTCTCAAATATAATTTTTTACTTTTAATTCTGTTTTACTGTTGCTTTTATTAAATTCTTTTTCTAGTTGCCTTGGTTTATATTGTCTCGCAAAAGGTGAGAAAAGTAGAGTATACTCCTCGGGGATAAAACTGTTTAATGTCTTGGGTGCGCTTAAATACTTCGCTCCTCTTAGGACTCAATCTTCGCTACGCTCGGGAGTTAAATCTAGAGTCCTTCGCTGCGCTCAGGATTCAATATCGCGCCCGTGACATAATACAGTGCCTTATCCCCTCGGTGTACAATCTACTATTATTACCATTCGTATATGGTAGAAATCTGTGTACCTATTGCTACAAGAGTAAAGCTCAAATTAAATTTTACATTATTTGACGAGCTTAATTAGAGGTGTAACTTTATTCTACTTTTCTCAATCTTCTCATATTTCTTCTATACAAATTTCTAAATCAGTACATTTTTTTACTACTCTGTTGCGCTTTCAAAAATCGGAACCTATTCAAGTTTTGTCTATAACTTTGTTAATCGGCCACCACTCATAGAAGAGTCCTGAGACTGTCTGACAAAGAGATGGGAGAGTCTGTAATAGTCTGCATGACTGTAAAACTTACGAGTACATTCGGCGTACAGACAAAACTGTCTTTCACGTGTTGTTGCGTATTACCAAAGTACTTATTTAATCGGTATTATTTGAATGTTACTTGGTAGATTTGTTTCATTATTATTCTTATTTTATTCAATGTATTTAAGCTTAAATTTCATAAAACTGATTTATGTACAGGTTGTTACAAAACTACGCGTAAAGCCGGAAGAAGGTTAAATGTGACCTTTATAACAAGTCCATTTACTTTATTATAAGAAAACGGGACTTAATCACGTAAATAAAAAGTATTTTTATAAATACCTCGACGTTTCGGACGCGACTTTGCATCCATGATGTTGATACCCACCACTTCAGTCCCCTCGAGACCATGGATGCAAAGTCGCGTCCAAAACGTCGAGGTATTTGCAAAAATACTTTTTATTTACGTGATTAAGTCCCGTTTTCTTATAATAATGTGTGAAATTCGCGAAAGTTAGAATCGATACAAGTCCATTTACAATATTTAGGAACCGTAGTATCGCTTAACTTAGACCCATAAAAAAATAAAAAACATTTTTTTCATTGATATGCAAACCCTATTTCATTAAAATCAAAAAGAAAACTACGCAGAATGTATCTACGTTTCTACCTAATTAGCGGAACGATAAAGAGACATAATAACACGAGTAAATAGATATTACAAGTCGAGTTTTGGAAGATTTTAAAAGACCTAACTTAAAGAAACAACCTATTTAATCAACGCAAAGCAACGTAATGTTTCGAGTTAGAAAACATTGTTATTTTGAAAAGAAAAACACGAAACAATAAAATTGTAGGATACCGATTAGAAGATTTGAAATTGACTTGAATAATGCGAGGAGATAAAATATTTTTTTAAATATTCCACTGACTTGCAATTGAACAAAATTGTCTTGTATTCAATTACGGTACGTACCTACTTGTAATTTCCTATTTTTCTTCTGATAACGCCATTTCATTCGAAAGTGTATTTCTGTTTACTATAAAATTGTAATAAATCAACTAAAAGTGTAAAATTTAAATGTTATAAAGCTATTTAAAATTACATGGGATTAAGAAATCAAACAACTCTAATTACTTTTTTTCCACAGATTCTGAACTTAAGATAAAAGAAAAAAAACTGTTTAAGACACATTTAAACGCGCTGGTTCCATAGTGAATGTACGACCATTTGGCTGTTTGTGGTGAATGATCTTAGTCAAGACTTATTTTTTTATTAGTAAAAACTGTCCAATAATGTATGTATTCACTTCCCGGCCGCTGAACTGTACAGTGATGACTTTAACTTTTTAAATTTGAGTTAGCCTGTAACGAGGAACTCCGTGGGCTAGATTTGCTATAATCCAGTAAGGCATACATTTCCGATAATGCATAGGTAGGTGGAGAAAATAAAATTATTAAAATATGTGTATATTATAAAATTTATTTGTAGGTATAATTTGTAACAATGCTTTCATAAATATTAACTTTTAAAATAACTTAAAACTAAACATCATAAATACAAAACAATATCGATATTTCATATTAACTACTTAAATATAAAATATAATACAAATTTACAAATCTATCACTTATTGTCAGAAATTAATATCTTTATGAAAACCTCCTGGGAACAAGACTGCAGCGTCCCCAGGATCAAACTCTTCGTCTAACATAGTATCAGCGACAATAACTTTTTTTTTAATTATCTGCAAATGCTGGTAAATCGTCATCCTATATCGTATCCTATAACGGATATTGTTTCCTCGTCTTATTCTGTATCGTATATTATTTCGTCGTCTTCATTCTATTGAGATAATAAAAATAGACTAACACAACAACAAAAAACAGTCGAAGTAATATCAGACTGAGCTAAAAAAATGTTAAAATAAAATGTACCAAGCTGTCACCGAATCTACGATGCTCTAACGCGGCTGGGGCCTGGGGTCACATCACATTGTACCCTCTGCTATGACCCTACAGGCCAGAAGGATACCTAACTGCGAGCAGCACTCAAGGTGCCTAAGCACCCGTTGCAAGTCGGGCACATGACTTGCGACAGATGAGCTCCATCCTCAATCTGCCCCCCTCCCCGTGTTTGGTTCGCGGAGGCTCTTGCGAGCCCCTACCCGCCGCGAGGCGGGCATTCCCTTATCCACCACCCAGGGACGCGCCACGTCGGAGTACACCTCTCCGCCCACTTAGACACCTAAGCAGGTCCGTGGTTCCAAGATGCAAACATTTCACGCGTATATTCCCCACTGTTAGGTTCTTTATCAATGTTCTCTTTACCACATTGAGCCTCTAGTGCAGTGTCAGAGTTATCACCACCTTTATATATGTCATCATTGCACATTCTATCTTTAGTACCACTCTCATTCTCATTACTCAAATTCTGGTCGTTACTTGCTTTATAATTACGATCATCCTGAATATTCAATTGTTTACAAATTCTTGAAAAATAATATTATCTTCACTTAAACGTCTATCAACACTACTACCACCACGGTAACATATACTGCTTACGTCACCCTCATAGTTACAGTTTTCGATCTTTCTCACTGTCAGGTTCTATAGTTTTCTCTCCGTGACATTTTCCATTATCTACAGCATGAGTCTTTTCCCCACTATGCTCACTTTTATCAATATTTTAATTCACTTGGAAATCTTCAAGATCCACAAGAATACCAACTAGCGGAAAGCAATTTCTTCATCCTCAGCAATACATTTAAAAATGATAACATTTTGAATTTTTTCTTCATTTGAAATGTTACTATCAGTTGTCACTTCACTTTTGAATTGGAATGTATCATCTCTTGTTCCTATAAAATCATTTGCTTCCTGAGTACTGTACAACCAACCGATGTTAAACAACAGCCATATCACGGAAAAACTCGAAAACAGTTGATAAATGATGATCCATTCCATTTTTCAGTTGTCACAATGCGTAGTCTTCTTCAGTAAGATAAAATTTCTTTTAATAATTTTATCCTCCATTTCCTTATTTAACTTTTTAAATGTATTAATATTGCCTTTAAGGCGTTAAACTTAACCTTTATGATTATTCCCAAAATTGCAAATAGATGGAGCAAGAAGACAGGTTAATACAGGTTAATTAGAAATTTCAACTTACTGAAGAAAACTACGCATCAAGACAACTGGAAAATAGAGTGGATCATCCTTTATCTACTGTTTTCTAGTTTTATGTTATGGCTGTTGTTCAACATCGGGTGGTTCTACATTACTCTGGCAGCAGACGATGTGATAGAAACAAAAGATGCTACAGTCTAATTCAATAGTGAAGTGACATCTGGTAGTGACAATGCAAATGAAGAACATTTTTAAAATGTTATAATTTCCAAATGTGTTACTGAGGATGAAGAATAATGCTTTTCGTTAGTTGACATTCCCGTGGATCTTGAAGATTTTCAAGTAAATTAAAATAATGACGATTGTAAGAATAGCGAGAAAAAGATTCATGAAGTAGACGATGAAAAATGTCGTGAAGAGGTAGGTGGAGAACATGACAGTGATAAAGATAAGTGCGAAAATTGTAACCGTGATGGTGGTTTTAGCAATATATGCAGCAGTGATGATGATAGTGTTGGCCGTCGTTTAAGTGAAGATGGTATTATTTTTCGAGAAACTGGTAACTAATTGGATATTCAGAATGATCGTAATGTTGTAGCGTGTAAGGATAAGAATTTGATTAAAGAGAATGAGAGTGGTGCTAAAGAATGAGATGTGCAAAGATGACATAAATAATAGTGGTGAAAACCCTGACACTGTAGTAGATAACCAATGTGGTAATGAGAAAATTGATACTGAACCAAACAGAGGGGACGATACGCATGAAAAGTCTGAATCTTGGATATAATTAATATACATACATACTTACATACATTACGTCTTTTTCCCTTACGGGGTAGACAGAGCCTAAGGTAACAAGACCTAAAGGCCACGTTTAGCATGATTTTGGGCCTGTAGATGGAAAGGGGGATTAAAATAGTAATGGGTTGCTAGCCACATCGCTTATAACATGAATCCAAAAAATTTCGCCCATTCCCACGATAGGCTTTTACCATCTGCGCGGGAATAAATGCAACTGGTACATTCTATTTTTTTTCTTTACCCCCAGACCAGCATGGAAGAATAGCTAATATTAGCAGCATAAGTAGTACAATGATATTAGTGGCCAACATTGCAGTGGCGATGATAACAGTGTTAGTAGTATATTAGTAAACATAAAGCTGCTATTGTTGGCAGCGAAGTTACCATGGAATAGATTTTTTTTTTTTAATTTAAAGGGAAGGGGTGTTTTGCAACCAGGAAAATCCGTTATGGACCCTGAGAATGGAGGGTGCGTGCAGTACTGAGCTCACATCGGCGAAAACCCGGTTACTAAACCCTCTTCCCCTGAGAGCTTTGTTTCATTCTTTTTTAATTTGATAGGTACTTATTCTTTTTACCTTTTCCGCTCTATCATTTCTCCATATTTTACTTGTTTTTTTTTTCTTGGTATAGTTTTACAAATAGTAGGTGGGTAATTAATATTGTTAGTTGACATACATTTTTATGCTATCTTAGAAGTGTTAGTTCACAAAGATAATATTTAACATTTATACACTCCTTGGACTTACATAGTCATTTTTCAGTCCTGGTTTACATTGTAGGATTTATAATCGATAGAAACATATGGTTAACAATTTGGGTACAGAATACGAGTCGTCTATTGAAAATTATACCTAACAATAAACATTGAAAAATTAAATTTAACAACAATAATGAAGTAAAGGCAAAGTTGGATACTATTATAGAAATTTGTCAATGTAATTTGTCTTGTAATCCATGCGGTAAACATTTGGGCCATAAGGTTGGTTATGAGTCTGTACTTAGCTATAATCTTGGATGTTCCGGCGACGCTCCTGAAGAATTTTCTCGCTACTTCTCCCGTTGTGGACTGCGTGAATCTGTGTTACCACCAAGCCTATGCCCCCGGGCAGGTCCGCTTGGCAAAGGATAAGGGGAACTTGCTGTAGACGGGTGGAGTCTTCTTCCTGAGTAGGTACGTCGTTCTTAGCCAGTTCGTCGGCTCTCTCGTTCTCGGATATTCCAGGGTGGGATTTTATCCAGTGCAGGATTACAGGTACTCCCTCGGTGGTCGCTTTTTTCATGTTATGACGGATCTCGCCAGCGATTTCCCTTGGGTCCGCTTTGGCCTCTAATGATGACGGCGTGTCCGAAGGCCCCAGCCGCGTTGAGCACTGCGGGTTCGATGACAGCTTGATATATAATATGCTATTTAAGATCTCCACATTGATTCGCCACTGCACTCTCGCCACCATTTTGGACACCTCTTCCAGGTGCATCACAAATGTCAGCTTGCAATATTTTTTAACACGAGATATTTTTTATCACTCGAAAACTGACCACACCCAAACATATTTGAAGCAATTTCAATGTTTATTTAAAAGGGCAAAACAATCACAGTGCTAGAAGTTAGCAGGAAGGAGGTTCTCACAAAAGTGATAGTTTAAAATTTCGAATGCTATTTATATGTTCTAAGGGCTAATTGCAACACGAGCGCAACCTGTCCCCTAAGTACCTATAATTGGTAAGTACATTATTAATCGATTTAAAGAATCAACTACTGACCATTAAGGTACAAATGCGAAATAAGACTTGCGAAAACAGACGTCATGACTCATGATAGCAAATTTGTTTTTTATTGATCCGAAATAATGTTTTATCAAAATATAAGAGTTCGAATTTAACCAAATTTTAATAGTAATAATAATAATATAGCCTTTTTATTCCGAATTCGCTACAATTTCAGTAAGTACATGTTGTTGTTGTTGTTGTTTTTTTTTTTAATTTGTATTATTATTAATTTGTCGCGTAATTCGGAGTGCCTCATGGCATAGGCCTCCTCCGTTTATGGGAGTGTTTGGGCTATAGTTCTCACGTGCGCCCATTTTAATACATAGTAACAGTAGAAAAAAAAGTTAATAAAAGTCATATGTAATCAAAGTAAATTCTACGAGACAATACCTACACACGTATTTTAACTTCTGTGAAATCATGCTAATGAATTACGTTGTGAAACACTAACAATCACAATGTCATGCCCACTGTCGAGGTTCCGTGGACCTCTACACTCTCTTGGGATAAAAAGTAACTCAAGTTAATCAGGATTGTAGTAGCTTTTCATTAGTGAAAGAATGTTTGGAATCTGTCCAGTTGATCCAAGGATTAACCTGCCCTATTCATGAATAAACAAACAATCAAAGTCACACAGGATATCTAACTAATATTATAAATGCGAAAGTATGGATGGATGGATGGATGTTTGTTTGTTACTCAATCACGCCAGAACGGCTTAACGGATCTGGATGAAATTTGGCGCATAGATAGAGAAAAGTCTGGAATAGCACATAGGCTACTTTTATCCCGGAAAATTGCGTAGTTCCCGCGGGATAGCGATAAACGAATTCTTTGCAGACGAAGTCGCTGGCAACAGCTAGTAACATAATAAAGTCGTGTATTTATTGGAACTACATGAAAACTATAATTATTATGATACCTACATTCCGCTTTATTTAATTCATTGAAATAAATAACAAATGAACAATATTTAATACCATATCAACCTTCTTGTTTGCCAAAAGAATATTCCATTTTCCTTATATATTATTCATTCCTTGACGTAGGTAATAATGTCCAGACTTTGATAAAACATTAAAATTACCAGACTTTGTAAATAATTAGTTTTTTTTAGTAATTTGTTGATTACTGAGTTCTACGTTGGCGTTAACTTTAATCCATCTTCCCCATTAGTTATATTGGGCTATTCAGGGTACCGTAATATAAATGACAAAAACGAAACCCCTCTAAATAGTTATGCCATTTCCGTCTGTCTAAGGCAACTTATAAGGCTTCCAGTTTTGCTACTCTAACTACAAAACGCATAATATGGCTACTATAAAAATCTACAAGAAACTATAAACATAACGTTATAAATATAACGTGTTATTTGATCTTTTCTGAAATTATAGCCTTTGATTGACGAATGTAAGAACTACCGAAGCTACAGTAAATTTTAGTGAGGTTATTTTATTTTATTTTTATTTTATTTTTATTTTATTTATTGGGAAAGCAACAAGCCTACAATAATACATTAATTACTTATTTATTTTAATTAATGTTATTATGTGTTTAAAAACGAAATTTCTATTCTTCAAGAATATTATCATCGTAACCATATTAAACTGATTAAAACAGTGGCTGTTGTGGTGAAATATCAATTAAAATCAACTCCTTTAGCAATCCTCTTCGCATAACCATGTCACAAAAACCATAGAAACTCGCAAAAAGTATTCGAACTTTGCTCTATCATGCGACGCACAGGTTCTTTTTACAGCCATTACAAGATTATGGAGTCATAATAACTTTCGCTCAAACGGGTTAAAATATCATTCGGAACTTGGTAATGAATGTTACCAGCCTTGTAATTCTAGCCAATCTCTTAGCACGCAGAGTTATTGTCGTGTGTAAATACTGGAAGTGTTACCTCGACGAGCGACACTATTTTTGATCGAAAGAACCGTCTAGCAATAGCGCATTTCAAGTTTGGGCTCTTTATACTACGAAAATGTTTGAAGTCGGTGAGTATATTTCGTATATTTATATCCGCTTCGGCTGATCATAATCTGTGCCGCACGCAGAATCCTAAAGTTATATCACTTCATGCAAAAGTTTGTTTGGAAAATCTTAGTGACGTATATAATAATAATGTCTTATTTTATATTATGTCAACGCGGTCTCGAGAGAACCTCGGATTTTCCTTAGATGAAAGTAGACTGTGTTATTTAAGAATAGTGTAGCTTTCTTCTTAGTAAGTATAACAGTTTTTAGGTCGGGGTCAGTACCTAGTTTACCTATTTAATGTATTATAATATTACATTAGGTATAACGCAATTTAGAGCTAATGGTATAATTTATATTGTTACAAAGTAAGTACCTTCAAATTAGTATTAATTACAAAGATTTCTATAATTAGATCGTTAGTAAAGTTATCAATACGGTCGTTTCGTTACCCATAAAATATCTAATATACCTTAATATTAATTAGGTATAAGCGTTATAAAAAAATCCGTTTCCGCTTTCATAAAATGCAACTTTTTCATGATTAACAATAAATAACATACTAGCCGGCTTTTACTCGCTTAAATTATTTGACGCTGTAGTCACAGTATATATATAAGCTAAAGCACTAGGGAATCTACGAAAAAAACGGTCGAAACGAACGCACACATAGAACCGCGCTTCCACACGGCACCTAAGCGGATCTCACGGTGCTGTCAGTCGCGCGTGGCGTATTGAGACGAGCGGCCATTTTTTCGTTTTTAATATGTTAAGAGCGTATTGCGCAGTGTACGGCTGCTTGAACTCGGCTTCTTCAAAACCGAAATAAACATAAATTGCAAATTAGCTTCATTAATTTACAAAGAACCAGAAAAAAACAGTTTTATAGTGCCGTATCCATGTTTCCCAATAGTTTATTTAAGAAAGCTATTCATTCGGATGAGAATTTTTTATACAATAAAATTTAATAATAGAGCTTTCCGAACGTGTCGTAGCAGGCGAAAGTATTTTTCAGTTAGTAATATATAATACTTACCTACCGACAACCCTAACGCTTTATTGGAGCTTATTTCAAAAATAAGCCTAGCTTCCCTACTGATTTAGCTTATATATATACTGTGCTGTAGTTGTGAGCATAGCACATCTAGCAATAGGTACAATGATTCAACGTCCGCGACAGGCGAAATGTTAAAAACGCTCGGCATGACTTCAATGTTCTCATTGCGTAATCCTAAATCGTTTCAAGTTCTTTGGTACACGGTTTGCGGAGATCTCACATAATTACGCTTTAACTCTTTACGAAGTTATCCATGCTATGTTATTAGTCAAATTCGTTTAGGAGTTGTGTAATATTTTTTCCGATTCAAAAAACTACGTACCTATACAAGTAGGGAGTAAATAAGATGATCAGTTTGTATGAATATAACATAGGCCTGAGTTCTTGCCTACTTACTTATAAACGCTTGTCATTATGTTACAACTGTAACAAGTATTTTTAGATTAGTTTGTCTTTATCACGATCGAAGATTGATTGAAAGAGCACCTTACACCAATACACATTCAAAAGACCGTTTTATTCGTGTGAACTTAGAAACTTAAGTTGATGTTGGCAATAGTCCATAGCCTTTAGTATTTCATATTAATTTCAACTTGATGCTTCCACGCATACCTGAATAAAATTGGCAGACATGGGGCTTTCACGTTTCTATACTTCATTTAATTTAGAATGCGAAACCACAATAGCATTATATTGCGTCTGGTCAACTATTTCTTACCTAGCAAATAGTACAGTGCAATAGTTTGGCCGCCGCAAAATAAAATTGTTTTAATGTCACTTTATTTGCGTGTCGTCAATTGTTACTCTAGTACAAATTATTAAGAGATTACAGTTCACGAACCGCAATATAATGTTGTTGTGGTTTCTCATCCTAAATTAAATGAAGTATAGTGTGATCAAAACATTTCTCCCCACATTTAATCCAAACTGGCGGGATGTTGTGAGGAAAAAGTTTTGGAAAAAGGTCAGGTCAAGAGTACCCGAAACCGACGAGCATGTATGAAGAGATTGATGAATGTGGATGAAGCGAAAGAGGCATGTCAGCAACATACCTCTTTCGCAAGAAGCATAGCAAGTGGAACAAAGTAGTCTCTGCCTACCCCTGTGGGAAAGAGGCATGACGGTATGTACGTATGTATGTATGTATGTTGTGAGGAAACCGACTCAATGTGCATGAAGTACCGCGACTTTGAAGGCAAGCATGACGCCTTAATCGGATATAGCCTGACGAAAAAATACGCAAATGCTGCGGATACGTAGACATTTGCAGCAACAACGTGTTATGCTAGTGCACTAGAGTAAATTGGTGCGTTCGATGTGGCAATGGCGGCGTCATTGTGCCGCGGACAATGGTGGTTTCACCGCTAATCTTAGCATCTAGTTTCACATCACTAGAGGTTTCTAGCAAGTTCGACTCAGTAATCTAGCCTTTTATGAGACAATCTAGAAGTCCTTAACCTGTGCATTAGTCCTTATCATGTGCGTAATTTGACTGATAAATAAATTAGCTAACCATTAAAGATAGGGTTTTCAACTCCCAACGCAATCTAACTAATATTATAAATGCGAAAGTATGGATGGATGGATGTTTGTTTGTTACTCAATCACGTCAGAACAGCCCAACGGATCTGGATGAAATTCGGCACATAGATAGAGAAAAGTCTGGAATAGCACATAGGCTACTTTTTATCCCGGAAAATTGCGTAGTTCTCGCGGGATAGCGATAAACGAATTCTTTGCAGACGAAGTCGCTGGCAACAGCTAGTAGAGTTATAAGTTTAACCGGTTTTGTGTTACGTTAGCTCCTAAACAAAAGAACCAAATCGGGTTTTTTAACAGAAAAACAGTTTAATTTGTTTGTTGAAATCGCTTATGAGGATTTGGAATTAGAAATTAAAATGTCGGGGGTTTTTCCAGCACTTCCGTGTTACAAAGTTACCTTCTATGTATAATTAAGTGTCTTTTATAATTGAAATTTCTCCAAGTATAACCGAAAGTACAAAATGCGGAAGGTAATAATTACGAATTATTAATAAACCTCACATTACAGCCTTGTACTTAACGTCAAGTTAAATTTGACCTCCAAGTCAAGTTCGTGAGGTTGTCAGTTAACATTATTATAATAGCGCCACGTAGGTACACGATTGTGGTTAAAAGTGAAACCTTTACTTAAAAATTCTTAAAGATACATATTTGCCGTAGAATTGATTACATATTTTTATAATATTTAACGCCTATGTTATAGAATAAGTATAATTTTTCAGATAGATCCAATAAACAAATTTACGCAGTCGCCTATCGCAAAACTATTTAACAACTACCGTTGGCATATTACTTTAATATTGGTTCGAACGCATCCTTTCCGTATAAAAAATGCTAAACTTTACAAACTTCCACAATAGAAAACGTTTTACCGTTGCGCATTGCAAGTGCCCCATGTGGCCGACTATGCAAACTGTGTGGTAAAAGTAGGTATGTGAAGATTTAAACAATACCATCATTTTAATGAATACTTATTTGGTACCCATAGATACAATTAAATGACTAAGAGGCCGCACAACGAGAGTGAAAGTATTCGCTACGAACGATTCAATTTATTTAACCACATGAAGCTATAAACAAGGTCAAAACAGACAGCCTGAAGCTATAATTGGATACGTAATTAACTATTACTCGTCTTTAAAACGACTGATAATCGTTTAAAGTATTTATTTTATCACATCATTTACTAATCGACAGACATTATCTCTGTATTGTTTTGTAACGCTAAGTATGTACGTCACTTATTAGTTTAAAAAAGTAAATCGTTTAATCGTACTCTCACGCTCTGGGAGTAAAGAAAAAACATAGAATGTACCAATTGCTTCAAACAAGCCATCACTCTTTTGATTCCCTTTTCCACCACGCCCACAATCATGCTAAACGTGTCCTTTAGGTCTTGTTACCTTAGGCTCTGTCTACCCCGTAAGGGATGAAGGCGTGATTTATGTATGTACATATGTAAATCGTTTGATTATAACATCATATTTATAATATTTCGAATATTCGATATTTATAGTATTTCGAAATAAAGTGTTTGGCGTACGATACTATAATGTCAAATTTGCGTACCTTTAGGTGCCTTGTAAATAATACCGGCTGTTTGTTAAAAAGCCCATAAATTCGGAATACTTATTAAAAACATTCACACTTTTGTGTATTTACTCAGTAACTCATTTACGAGTACGCTTAGTTTGGCATATTTTCATCGTTTATTTACATACAAACAAATACGTTCTTCTAGACAATATGGCACGGTGTACCAATTTTACCGATTTCATGTCAAAGACACCGACATTGTTAAGCTGGTTAGCTGCGACAATGCTACCGTGTTCATTGTTTAAGTCACCCATTGTATAAACTTTTTATCCTTTATCGTTAATCCCACAAACACAAATTAAGTCGATGATGCGTATTATCTTTATTCTAGTAAAATTACTGCTTCAGTTCTATACCTGAGACAGAGGGTACAAATTAATACAATAGTAGTACCTAACCGAAAATGAATGCCAGCGTTCCCACAGGTAATTTTCTAACGTTGTTTGCCATAACATGGGAATAGGATTACTTCAAGTTGCCGGTTGTTTATTGTTTACTTGTTTTGTTTCCATGGTCTTATCTTGGACGTTATGCTTATCCCCTTTGCTACCGAGTACCTAGACGCTGTTTTAATTTTCACTGTTGCCGGTTGCCGGGCATTTTGGTCCTCTTCTAAATTTAACGGCTTTCAGGATTATTTGCGTTTGTATATCTGTTTTTGATTAAGTATGAATTTTGAAGGAAGTAAAATTTCTATTGTAGGTACTGCTCACTGTTTACTGTTCATAAACATACGCAACATTGTCATACCTAGTGATTAAGTATGAGTGTTTTTGTTGTTTACAGAGTATTTTCAATGTCAAATGGGTCCATATCCACCACTAAAGCATTAGAACTATGCTAACATGCCGACATCGTGGTCAAATTTATTGTAATCATCACTTAATTAGTTGGGAGTCTCAATTGGCTGCAATTAGCAATACACCAAGGAGAAGGTACTAAAGTTGCGAAATTTTCCAGTGGAATTAATAAGAACGTCCACCGGATATCATTATTACTTATTTCGACTGATTATCTAATAAAAATCCTATTAAAATAACATTAACAAGATTAAAAAAATCCCATGGAAACTTTCGTTATGGAAACTTACCATAAATTCTTGTGAAAGTTTCTGGAAATTTCTGAAAATATTCTTGCAATTTTGAGAATGTTTTGCAAGTTGCATATTGCTAGCTGCAATGATAAAATTAAAATACATTATAAATTCTCATACTGCCACACCCTTTATCTGGTAAAACGATATAATGACATTACGACACGACACATTATGTTAGAGCTGCTTAAACACATTATTATGAGTCATTGGTTATGCTTGCCTCGGCCTACAGACTACTGATTATCAGTAGCTGCATTCCTAATTTCCGTTGGCGGAACCACTGTGTGATCAAACAGCGTAAAAAATGCAGCACCGTTTGCATTTTCTGATATACCTAATCCAACATGTAAGGTTAATTTTCCCTGCTTCCTCGTCCTGTTCTTTTTACAAGATTTTTTTGCTTAACTTGCATTTTTTTTTTATTCATATCTAAACATAAGTGGTACACAAAAACACTTCAAAAGGAGCGAACAAAAACCATTATTAACACGCGACGCGACCCGACGCAACGAATGTATGCGCATGGCGTCCCGTCGGATGTTCATAGTGTGGTTCTGGTCATAGAAAATAATACAATTTGATTCGACTCAACACGCATCGCGTTGCATCGGGTCGCGTCGCGTGTTAATAATGTGTTTCCACCTTCATCCAGAGACAGCTCAGCAATGTATTTGTATATGTATAATGTAAGTATGTTTGTCCGGGTGGAATCTTGCGACTCAATTTTGAAGCAAATATCAATCAGAGTTTTTAATGATTCACGGTTAAGTTCATTCGAAATATGTATTATAAACGGGATGTGAACCGCGATTATCTTTATTGATATATCGGGATATTTCGATATTTTTGATACAGTTGCATGCATCATGAAAACAATAAAGGTAAAACATGCTCAATAAAGGTAATCGCGGTTCACATCCCGTTTATAATATTTCGAACAAATATCAATCGATTTAGCTGAAATTTTTCATACTTGTGTAAATCGGATGACAATACAACAATCTGGTAGTGGAATTCTGGTGGCTCGGTCAAGGCCGTCTCCGCAGGACGGAACTCTTCAGCAGTTGGTCCAATGGACTTGAAATTTGGTAAGTATATATAATGTAAATGGATGACAGCGCAAGTACATTTAACAATAAAAAGTAGGTACAGTCAGCAAAATAGCTTGTACTAATAATGACATTTTAACAGAAACTTATTAGAAATTACTATGGAATATTTGTACATAAAATCCCAAGGAAATTCAATAAAATGCCAAAATATCAACCTCCAGATATAATTCATATACAAACGGGAGAAGCGGCGGATAAAGCTATTCTATGTCTGAACCACACACTATGGATATTTGTTTATCGCTCATGGATTGTTAAACATTTATACTGCGTAACGAATAAGAAGTAGTGACAATATCTTTCTTTATCTAAAATATGATTGTAAGAACGATCTCAATCCTCGACCCAACCCATCAATCTTATAGGTAGAAGACAACTGCCAAATTGACGAATCCTGCTGTAAACATAAGGAACAAACTCGTGCTCGTACTGCCGCCGTGTCTCATATTTTAAATAAATTACTTACGAGTGCTACGTGTTTTAGCAACTGCTTTTAGTAGTGATTGTGTTCTCTCACTGTATCAATCATAATAAGAATCAAAATAATCATAAAATTTCAAATTATATAACAAACTACTCTGTTGTGGTAAGATTCAACTTAGCTATAGACTTTATGAGTCATAATAATTAATTGTTATGGCTTTACAATCAATTTTAGCAAAAATATTGCAACTAAAACATCAAGTTGAAAATTCAATTGCTTGTAAACACTGAAATGGGTTTTGATGAAGAAATTGAAGAAGTTAGTATCGCCACGTAACTTTTGATTGAATTTAGTTTGAACGTCAATTAAGCTTATAAATTTTGCCGGTAACATTTTAAGCGACACTTAAATTAAATTATAGATTCCTTCTACTTGTTTACAAAATGTTTTTGGTAACGTCGTGAAAATTGTTATTTGTTTGGGATGACTTGGACGCATATCAATTACGAGTGGCAGGAGCATGCCTTCGACCGGGTCGAGTGGCAGAAGAAAGGGGAGGCCGTTGCCCAGCAATGGGACACTCAAACGGGCTAACATTATTAAGGCACCTGTCCTACCGCCGGCGAGTAGCGAGAATCGAGCGTTTTTTAATATGGAAATTTTGTCGCTTTTGTCGACTGGCGACAAAAGTTGAATAGGTACTAGAAAACACTCGCTTCTCGCTACTCGTCGGCGGTGGGACAAGTGCCTACTAGTTAAATTATTTATTTATATTTCATGTAAACTCACAAACTTTACTTATATACCTTTCTAGAGTAATATCAACTCAATCTATCGTTTTTCGCATTCTTATGCATATTGTTAATGCAGAATCAATTGTATTAATGTTCATGGGAACTCCAGTAAATGCATGATAATAATCACAAAAGATATAATAAGCAGTTACGATGAAAAACTCTAAGCGATCAGATTGTGTAAGTGAATCTATAAAATTAAATCACGAAGAACTTTTACCATCATAGACCTTAATTGTTGAACAAGAAACGTTGATATAGTATTTAAGATGGTTCCTTGTTAATGTTCGACATGGCAATGTAAATATTTTTGCGAGTATTTCACAATGGCTCATCAATATTAATGTCTGTAACCGTACGAGTTACTTACCTACACACAAATATTTCCAAATTACTACGAGTATACTCGTTTTATGCCAAAAAGCTTTGCCTTAATCTGTGCCCATAACTAGGCATCGTGCTAATTCAGGATGGTTACCGTGTAGACGTAACGTTGTGTCCGAAACCCTAAATAAATGAAGCACCGAATTAACGCTCACAAAAAATACATTACACGCGTCAAATTAGATAATCATCGTCAGTAATCGTGCTCCCGTTACTCGATGTCCGTCCTCTCCGAGCTTTTACTTTTGTTCTCAACCGTTACGTCACTACGCACTTGTTGCTTGAAATAATTAACAACTGGTTCAAAGTGCGAATTACGTAATGAAATGTTACTTTCAATTTCATGGCTCTGTAGGCAAATTAATGAAGCTAAGTGGAACATTTTTTACCGCGCGGTGAGATGGGAAACGGGGGCGGATGAACATTTTCATTAGGAGATAACTTGTAATTTCTTCTTTTTTCGGCACGCACTCATAGCTATATTTATAGCTTGATTTAGTTTAATAGAGATGTTACACGTCGTACATTTACGTACTAATGTCGCATTGTTTATAGCTTATGGCCAACGGGCATTAAATATAATTATATTTACTTCTGTTTGTTTCTCCTTTTAAGTGTTTCGGGTTTTAAAAGGGAAAATGAAACCATCTATTCTGTCCGCGGCTTACTAAAGTTCAGAGACTCTTTACTATAACTTGGAATTTGGCACCTTAATTACCGACGTTAATAAGGTTGTAAAATTTAATCTTTAAAAAAAGAACTTTTTTACGGCCTGACACGTGAAACGGGGATGAATATTATTATCTTCACGCTTATCCTAGAGTTTATATCGTTTAAAATATTACGGGTCTTTTAAAAGATTTTCCGGTTCAGAAATCCGTTTGCGAATTTGAAATATCGAGCTCTAAGTGCTCATTTTTCAAGTTATCCCGTCCTGCCAACTAAACACTTGCGGAAATACGACAAAATTTCACAGCATTATTTTATTACAAATCATCGAGAAGTTAAAAGACCAAAGCTTTACAAGTTAGACAGAAAAAAAATTAACTTGTGAATTTTGACGGACTTTATGTACCCGACACGGACTTGCCCGTGGTGTTTACTAATGCCATCCACGTTCACTTTGCATGTCAAATGGCTAATTCCAACGCAGTATTGGTTGCTATACCCTGTGCGTCGACCAGCTTTAAATTCATGGTGCATTGTACTCCTATCTCCAACCCTTTAATGCATTAAAGCTGCAGCTTTAGGAACCTTATAGCTATAGAACCCACACTAAACCTAATTACATAACGTTTAAGTCGGATTTTCACTGTACTTGATCAGTTTGAATCGTGACTGGAATATGCCCGGCAACTTTCCAAACTCGTTTGTAAAATCCGTACCATTCCTAGAGAAACTAGTATAAATATAACTACGTGCACTAGGACCTACAACGAGTACCTACCGAGCCAAAGACATGCCGAAGACAGGAAACCTAAGTCTAGCAGGGGACTGCCTGTTCGCCGATGATGATGCATTTATCTCTTTCTAACCAGTTAGCGTGTGCGAATGAGATAAATGCTTAACACCACGATAAACCTTAGTATGCAAAATTTAGTCGATAAATAAGTCAATGGTATAACGTCCACCAATTTAGAACCAAAAGGATTGGCGGTTCGAATCCAATCCATTCGAATGAACCGTCCTAAAATTTATTGGTAGTTTAGGAAACTATCTGTGGTAACCACACGTGTCCGTTTCAGACCGTAATTTGTGTTCTTGATCCCTATTACGAGTCCGAGTAGATCTGCATATTCTGAAACGGTTTAAATTGAGATCCTGTTTTAATTTGGGATTTAATTGATCACGAAGTGAGTTAGCCAAATGGGATTGAAAGTGGATACCAGCTCTATACGTAATTGTAGTACGATTGAAAAAAAAATGAACATCATGGCTTTCTGAGAGTATAGAGGAAAATTATACATATCATTAGTGATATATCACCGTAGGTTTTCCTTATAGGTTTCATCTTACGATACTACCTTTATGTTTACATGGAAAAAACCGAGAAAAGTTTTTAGAATTGAGAAACATATAAAATGAAAAAAAAACATAAAAACCTTTGTCGATACATACTTACTTGGCCTTGAGCCGGCCAATCCGAGTTCAGCAATCACCGCAGTAGCTGGCTACTTTTTTTCAAAAAAATTATACGATATTTACACAGGTTTTGCATTCCTCTGATGAACCAACTAGACACAACTTAACGTAGATAGTTCCTCGATTATTATTTTTTCAGTTTCCTAGGCTGTGGCTAGAAACGTGAAGTTCTTTATTATGATTACTACTGTTTGTCCCAAATTATTTATTATGCTAAATAATAAATGACTTACGAAATGTTATTTATTTTCAGCGCTGTAGCCTCGTCTAAAAATAGTCGGGTCCCTGGGGAGTGGAGTACATTTATCCGCCGCCACTGCGGCAGACGGCTCAAGTTCCTGACATTTTACTATATTTGCACTGCATTTCTGCTTACGTATCTTAGAGATGCTAATGCTATGGGCTACTACTCGTACTTTGAACAGAATATGGAGACGACATTTATTAGGTAATTCAATCATACCAAACAGCATGAGCAAGCCGCACGTTATTTTTCAATGGGATATTGCTTTACTTGTTTCCTAATTACCCCAACCCAAACTTTATTCAACACTCTTTGTATTTATGAAGTCCCTTTGAAACCCGTGAAAACAAACACAAAGAACAATCGCGGACCACAGCGAACTTTTGTATGTGCCTACAAATAGTAAGTGGCGCAAAGGTACCTAAATGTCGGTAACGGGTCAACAGAACACGTCAGAAGCGGCAAGGTCGTCGTGGCATAGATTTTATAGTGTGTGTCACATTCGTTACAGTTAACTTTGACTGAAATCGTAAAATTACCGAGTTTATTCATGATAAAATATTTAATGATGCTCCTGAAAGTTACGTTCAGTATTCAGTCGATGAAAGACGCGTCGGAACATTAATCGCAACGGTGATTCATAAGAACGTTTGCCTCCTAAAAGACTTATGACCGCATAACTATATGACTTTGTTCAAATGAGCAATCATCGTCTGATAAATGTAAGCAAATAGTAGATGTAGATAGTGCGATACAGCGAAACTGAATCAGCTGAAGAAATTGGATTGTGTACTCTTTTTTCCTTTTATGTTTATTTTCAGGCATTCTCGTTGTTATTTATCTTTATAATGTTTGTTTGTTTATGTTGGGGTTACATCATGTTTAGGGATCGTATATAGTTTGGTTCAAACACGAGCGACCGGCCTTCCATTGCCACTACTTCCGCGCATTTAATTATGTTGAAGCATGCCGATGTAGTTATTCGCAACTGAATGAACTACTAAAATCCCAAATTATACAATGCAATATGCATATGTAAGTTTCCGAGCAAAATTATACTTGCCTATGGGCATATTGTTGCTGCACACATTTCCTATTTGGTCTGCCACTATCTGAGAGACAATAACGCCCATCTATCTTAGTGACAGAGATAGACAAACGAATGGTAAAGTAACAGAAGCTTGCAAATGAGGGGGTTGACTTGTTATATTTTATTCGTCAAACTATTTAGCTATGCCCATGACAAAACCGAAAGATACGAGTAAACAAATGCAAATCAAGTCAAAGTAGGTGTAGGTGTTATAAGCGTCATGGTGGACCAAATTCTATGAATCGAATTGGTTTTGAGCATTGTTAAGTTGTGTGGGATAAGCGCCTAATCTGAGTGACGCAAGCATGTGCCAGTGCCAGTGAAAGTGGCGGTCAGATCACGTCCTTGGCACGTTACGAGAGATCCGGTTGTGGATGTGGACAATCGAATGTAGTTTAACTCGGATTACGGTAGCATGCTTGCCGTATGGTCATATTGTTTCTTTTTTAACAATGTTATTGCCGGATGATTCCTTCAGAAACACTCCTAGTAAGTACATTTGTACAGATGGCAGCACGAGTCATTGCCGAGTGAGGTTGAATCCCAATAGGCGAAGTTTTCAAGAACGGGTCAGAGGGCAGAAACGTATTTATTGTTTTTTTCTCAAATCGAACATCTTTGGCGAGCATTGTCTAAACGTTTTGTCTGTTATTGTCACCTACTCTGAATGTCTACTCGACATTTCGACTGGATTTATTAACAGAGAAGATTTGTCCCAAAATGTTTTAATATTTACTTAGTCGTAGTAATTACCTATTTGGGTTCCACGATCGTCATTGGTAGAGAGATAAGATTGTTTCATTACCCTTTAAAGCAAAGACGGCATTCGTAATAGGCCTCTCGAATGGTTTTTACTCCATAATTGACCCTACGTCTACTTTATAAGGCAGTGCGACTGCCAGAAGTTTCTGTAACAAATGTGCGCGATGTGGAAAGAAATAGCCGGTTGTACGTTTTCAAATGTTTTAACAATTTGGGATATTCACTAAAAAGCCACAATTTAAGAGCAGTGTCGGCGAATTGTCTCATATCTAACTAGCGAGGCGGTCACGCTTGTCGCTCACGACATTGTACTGTTTCCCACCATACGCTTGCACTTTCAACGCCACACCACTATACTTCCTGACTACCTAATAGCAGTGTAATGCATCCGCAAATGTAGCGGTAATGCACTCGCTACAACTGTCGAGCCGTTTATGGAATGTTGCACGTATCTTCATTAACGGTAAACCACTAACAACCGAATAACAATTTGCTGTTTGAATTACAAGGTATTGAGTCAAGTATTACAATTATTACGAGGGAACTCCGCTACCGGCAGTTACATTGTCAACCGCAAAGTATGCCTTTGTGGCGTTAACATTGCACGAATTCATAAGAAAGTTCACATTTTTCATTAATATAAAACGTATTGTTTCTCGAAACAGATTCTTTAACTTTTTATACTTAGTGATTAAACAAACAAAATATATATTACTACTTAGGTAAGCGTCAGCAAAAGAACAGTTTTTTTTTGGTCCTTATTAACTTTTCTCTCAGTATAAAATACTGTCCAACTTAAGTTCATACGGATATACCGGTATGATTATGATGAAACTAGTGTGCACGAATTAAAAATATTCAAAGGGAAGAAAGTTATAGGTATGAATGTGATCATGTAATTTTTTTTCTTTTTTTTTCTTTTTTCTGATGTTCATGACGTCTCATATTATTATTGTTTATGTAGAGTTTTAAGTAAAAAGATCATACCTATTGAACGCCACAACACCAGCGCTGCAATATGCCGCATCAACTTGCTGAACGCCCTTAAGGAGCTATTTGTCACTTGGGGCCTTACCATGGCGTCCTAATTCCGACTCAGTTTAAGTTTTAGCTGTCACTTTTAGTATGAATCTGACAGCAAGCGAACCTAAACTAAATCGCATTAAGACGTCATGGTAAGGCCCCAGCTGTGTTATTTGTCTGTGTTTCTTTTTCCCAGTTTTATTGTTTGTCTCTGTTTCGAAGTTCAAAACATATTTCTTTCTTTCATTCATTACAAATTAGCTTTAACTTATAGAGAGTACGCTTAATGGTGTTTACATTCGTTTTGAGCGGAAGCTCTGCGATAAAACGAGATTGGATACTTTGTCTTTTAAAGTCATTTTGCTTTCACTTCGATACTGGTCGCAGTTATAGGCAGACATTAGGTACGCGTAGAAAGCTGGTCCAAGTGCTGCGTAATTAGAAAACATCCAGGAAATAAAGGTTTCACGCAGGACCAAAGGGCAACGCCAAGCTTTTATACGATCAATATGATTAGTAAGTACACATAAAAGCACGAAATAAAATTAAGTACTCATATTTATTTTAAGTAGCTGCTTAACTACTACCTCTAGTTGATAACTAGGCACGACGTCCCGAGCTTTAACGTTTTTAGAGAAAATAAGAAATGTAATAATGTAAATCTGTATAAGGCTGTTCGATGAATTTTCCAGACAATTCGTAAAACTACAATTACTATTGTGAGATCATTAGTGAGCGTTTTAGACCGTCATTCATACTTCTTAAGAATTTAATTTTTTTAATTAATTAGTCTGCAAAATAATGATTATGACTCTATATTGACAAAACACAATCAGATCCGATAAATTGACACGTGAGTTTTCTCACAGGCGGATTTAATGCAAAACAGGGGCCTTACCATGACGTCCTAATTCCGACGCAGTTCAAGTTTTAGCTGTCACTTTTAGTATGAATCTGACAGCGAGCGGACCTAAACTGAAACGCATTAAGACGTCATGGTACGGCCCCTGTAAAAGAATCGTATCTTTTGAAGTTATCGACAATAAACATAACCTTAATGGACCGATGCCGATGTTCGGCGCCAGAGGCATTGGTTATAAATTCAACGCCCTAGTTAAATATCGAAAGGCAACAATTACGTAGTTAATTTTAATTACGCTTTCACACTACAATGACGTGATATAAATGTAATCGTCATGATCGCAGGAGGTTAAGCACGTCAGATAATAAATCACGGGTCGTAAAGATGCACTTAGTGTCGTTAGAGTTACAGACGAGGAAAACGGGAGTTTCAAGATGGTTAAAGCTTGTTTGGCTAAGTACCGTCATCATACAAATTTGTAACAACCATACCATAACCGATAACACAAATTCGCTAAGTACAGCAAAGCGATTAAGGGAAGTGCCAAAATTTTCACGGTCTATGTGGGAGGTAACCCAGAAAAAATGGATACATTGAAGACAAAAAACTTTGTCATCACCATTTCCAACAAGCAATAACGATGTGTGGGAATGAAATACCTAAAAGGATAATTACGTATGTATATAATATATACAAGCAAAACGGTTCAGAACTTCTCGGTAGCAGGACTCTATATGTATGTAGTATATGGTTCCACTTTTATGTATTGCCGTGAATAAAATGGCTAGGTAGGTATCAAAAATGCTAAAATAAATAGCATCAATTAAAATAGTTTCTCTAAGTCCCATAATCATACACAACTTCATGTCGTTACGATATCCATAATGACAAACAAAATTCCATCTCGAGATCATTAGCTATTTACATATGTATAGCGGTATCGATTATCTTAATATATAGCACTATGTCAAGGTTGACTCATCGCAGATGAATTTGATAACCCAGTAGATAAAAATTTCAAAATGTCAAATGTCATATTTAAACATCTGCTTCTACGATATTTAATTTCCGTGACCTTAAAGAGCTCGTAGACATCACAAGGTGATGTTAAATTAGATACAAAAAAAATGAAAGTTAGTAATGTAAGGTTTTATTTCGCATCTACCACATATATCGCTCTGTAGCGATAAGGCCGCCTATTGTTACCTTATTACTTCTGTATACCTTGTTTCTGTTTTGATTGTTATATGTGGTGTTCAATAAAGAGTTATTGTATTGTATTGTATATACAGGTGATCGTGGGGTGCCATGGACATTTTACAACCCCAATATCGTGCAGATTTTATTTTAAGTTCTATGTAGATTAGAATGCCCGTCAGCCCTTAAGGTCCCTCGTTTTTTTTATTAATCAAAAGAGATTTACGAAATCTATCATAAGGCCTTAATTCTGATAAAAGTTTTTGTTTCGCTAAAAATGTGAACCTTCATTTGCTATTTGAGCAGTGCTAAGAAGCTGAATTGCGCATGCTGCTATGGTTGGCCATTGCCATATCAAGCTCATTATATTCATATTATTGTGCTCATATTATTGTGTACGCGAGTGCTTTTAACGCTCCTTAATCCATCGATGCAGTGTTTTACGTAGACTGTTACCGACGTCGTCGACAAGGATTTAAAAAATTCAGCACCGACCTCATAGCATAAAGCTACTTAATTATACAGGCACCCGAAGTGGTTCATAAATTCAAGGAAGGGAACTGCTGAGCTCACGCACATTTCACGACTAAACGTGAAATGAATAAGTTAGCGTGTTCTTCATTTTTGATGAAGCTGTGCCATGGAGTTGTCTGGCTTTATTTGTGTTGGGTCACTCAGTTTGGAATTTAAGAAAAGGAACAAAATTAATCGTTTACTTGACGGTTACTCGAAGGATGTTCATGGCTCTTGCGCAATCGTAAGACAGCATAATAATTTGCCCAATCAAAGTCGAAAGCAGTTCAATGTAAAGTTAGTAATGGTAAACTTAATGTGGGCTTGAAAATTCATAAATTTCAACGTGTTCTCTTGACTAAGTATCTAACTTACTCGTAATATTATAACTGCGAAAGTATGGATGGATGGATGGATGGATGGATGTTTGTTTGTTACTCAATCACGCCAGAACGGCCCAACGGATCTGGATGAAATTCGGCACATAGATAGAGAAAAGTCTAGAATAGCACATAGGCTACTTTTTATCCCGGAAAATTCCGTAGTTCCCGCGGGATAGCGATTAACGAATTCTTTGCAGACGAAGTCGCTGGCAACAGCTAGTACTAATATAAAAACAAACGAGTGTCTTAGAAATTAATTTCCGATTGTTTTGAATCCTATGTTTTCTTATATTTTAACGCTGTTCCATTTGTTACAGGAAGAAAACATTGCGCTGCGGCTGATTAAACAAACAAACATAGAAGAACCAGAGAGCAGTCCGTCTGTGGATGAGCCGTACACCAGTACAGGGCGGTACTTCGACGAGGGGGGTTACGTGGCGGGCGGGCAGAGGGATTCAGACCCTTACGTGAGGAACCGGTTCAACCAGGCTGCGTCGGATGCTCTTCCCAGCAATAGAGCTGTACCGGACACCAGAAATGCCATGTAAGTCCATCAAACAGGGAAGTTGTACGCCTATTTACAAATTTTATATCTTATCAATATAATGTTTGTATTCGGTTTCCCTTGTAACTCTTCTTTTTTTAACATTGTCTTGAAAATATGTATTATACTTTCAAGGAATACAAATCCATTCGTGAAAATCTTGGCTTGCGACCAAGTAAGTAGCAAAGTGATTTCGCAGTGCTACTTGAAAGCGTGAGGACTTTGCTTTGGCTCAATTTGCAACAAAGACATTTTCCATGTTTTCGTTTAATGCAAAGGGGTTGTGACCTAAAACATTCTACAAAACCAAGACATTTTTAGTATGTTTTTACCAGATCGTATTAGGGAGGAACACGAGGCATCGTGTCGACTATCCAATTTTAGGAACGTTTTAATTTTATTTCATTGCGTGTTTTGACTAAGCAACACACTTATCTTATAAGTTTAGCTTTATATATTCCCAAAGCCACAATACTTCAAAACACCCATCTTATTTCTCGTTTTCTTTCGCCAACTGTTCTCAACTCTGAAATTGCCAATACAGTAGACTTATTTTATGTACATGGCTACAGTGTTGGTAAACCTAGTGTTTCATTGTTGGACTGCAGCCAAGCTTCCTGGCTGGGGTCAGTGTATATACAGTCTTATACATAGTGTCTAACCACACCGCGACCACAGATTGCATAGTACGACCTCTGACCGCTGCCAGCTGCCTCCAACCCGATAAGTTATTTACGGTTGTATTATCCATGCATAGTTCGGAAGATTATCTGTGGTTGGACCGCTAGGATCTTTGCATACGAGACGATATGACAAGATATAACGAGTTAAGCTCATTGGTTGTTATATGCGGCAGGTGAAAATTCTGTGTCCAATATTTTATTCTCACCTTAAACATTATAAGTACACTTTACCATGTAGGAATATTATGTGTACTTCTCTCACAAGTTTCAACAAAACAAAATTGCAGCTGTAAAAAAACATCAAAACACAGATAGAGAGGCTTGTTTTAATATTTACATTATATGCAACATGAATTTTAATAACACGTTATTGTTAGTACTCATGTAACACGGTCGTGTTCGTATGTCATTGACACTTGTCGTTGAGCTACTGTTTTTTATACTATACTAGCTTTTTCCCGCGACTTCGTCCGCGTAGACTTCATTTATTGACAAATAGCTTTTGGCCACGGCTTCGCTTGTGTGTACCAGGAGTATTTCAATCCCGTTTTTTTCCCGTTCCCGTAAGAATTTCGTGAAATGCTCTCTTAATGCTCCCTACACTCCCCAAAGAACCCACTTGCGAAATTTCAGCTTTCTACGACCAGTAAAACGAAAAATCCCGTTTTTTCCCGTTCCCGTGGAAATTTTGGAAATTCCTCTCTTAATAATGCTTTTTTATACTCTCCAAATAACCTAAATGCCGAATTTCAGCGTTCTACAACCAGTAAAACGAAAAGTTCCGTTTTCCCGTTCTCGTGGGAATTTTGAAAAATGATCTTTTATAGCTTCTCTACACTCTTCAAGCAACCTACATGCCAAGTTTCAGCTTTCTACGACCAATAAAACGAAAGATCCCGTTTTTTCCCGTTCCCGTGGGAATTTTGGAAAGTCCCCTCTTAATACTTCTCTACACTCCCCAAGCAACCTACATTTCGAATTTCAGCTTTCTACAACCAATAAAACGAAAAGTCCCGTTTTTCCCGTTCCCGTGGGAATTTCAGGAAATTGTCTCTTAGTGCTTCCCTACACTCATCAAGCAACCTACATGCAAAGTTTCAGCTTTCTACGACCAGTAAAACGAAAAATCCCGTTTTTCCCATTCCCGTGGGAATTTTGGAAAGTCCTATCTATACTACCCAAGCAACCTACATGTCGAATTTCAGCTTTCTACAACCTGCACTGCAGTATAACAAAAAATCCCGCTTTTTCCCGTTCATTTCCGTCAGAATTTTGGGAAATCCTTTCGTAGTGCTCCCCTATACTCCCCAAGGAACCTGAAGGCCAAATTTCAGTTTTCTACGATCATTAAAACGAAAATTCGATCCCGTAGAACTGAATATAAATCTCGTTTTTTCCTTATCCTGTTGAAATTTTCGAAAATCCTTATAACTAATTTTTACTATTAAAATCACCTACCAAATCTATATCTATGCCAAATTTGAAGTCTAGTAATTATAGTTCATAGGATTTTGTTGAACTGAATATATAAATCCCGTTTTTTCCTTATCCCGTGAGAATTTCCAAAAATCCTGAAATTATTTTCTTAGTTTTGTAATTATCTACTTGTGTACGAAATTTGAAGTCTATATTTATTAAGTATAGTTACTGAGATAGGGTCACTCGGAAACGAATATAATAAATCCCGTTTTTTCCCGTTCCCGTGGAAATTTGTGTGTGTGTGTGTTTGTGTCAGGTAGGTATGTGTGTTGTTGTTTTCGTAATCAGTGACCCGATAAACCGTACAAACAATACTACCCACTATAATATAATAATAATAATACCCACGTTGATTTTCAGACTTTGTCACCCCCTATCCCCTTTTAGGGGTTGAATTTTCAAAAAACCTGAACCAGGTATTTATTCATTTATCGTTAGGATTACTCCTGTGAAGTGTCGAATAAAATAGACTAACTAATCTTGTTTCCCCATACAAACTTTGGACCCCCATTTAACCCCTTTAGAGGTCGAATTTTGAAAAATCCTTTCTTAGTGCACCCCTAGACCTTATAAGGAACCTACGTGCCAAATTTGGAATCTCTAGAACCAGCGGTTTGGGCTGTGCGTTGATATGTCAGTCAGTCAGTCAGTCAGTCAGTCAGTCAGTCAGTCAGTTTCTTCTTTTATATATTTAGACTTCATTTAATTTAGAATCAGAAACCACAATAGCATTATATTGCGTCTGGTCAACTATTTCTTACCTAGCAAATAGTACAGTGCAATAGTTTGGCAACCGCAAAATAAAATTGTTTTAATGTCACTTTATTTGCGTGTCGTCAATTGTTACTCTAGTACAAATTGTTAAGAGTATTGGTGTATTGTTACAGTTCACGAACCGCAATATAATGTTGTTGTGGTTTCTCATCCTAAATTAAATGAAGTATAACTTATCACAATGGGCAGGCCACATCTCTCGTAGAACAGATAACCGTGGAAAGCTGTTCTATCACTAGGTGGACGGACCGACATCGCGAAAGTTCCGGGCAGCCGGCCGGGGTATGCCGGTAGTAAGTTGTCATTCATTATGGCGTTTCGGCTGTTGCTGATGATGATGTTGATATATCACAGCACAGTAGACTAGGGTGACACGACAATTTAATTAAGTAAAGCCAGCCACTCCTGCCAGTAATATGACAACACGTTAGTATCACAGATTTATGATACTTTAATGTTCCTATTACGAGACGTGGGTACGTTGATGAAGCTTTACTGCCCATCGTGATGCCGCGAATCCTATTAAGGTGTTGATGTCCAATTTACGAAATGCTTGGCGGTTTAACGCGGCTCAGACATTATTAATGTTGGACAAAGCCGCCGCCTCATACAAATGCGATCGGCGAACGTTTTTATGTTTTTATTTATCTGTTCTGATCCAATGTGCCATATTCCAGGTCGTGACATCTTACAAATCAGCCTTGGTCTAAGTAATTATGTATATATGTAAGACTATCGGTCCTAGTCTTAGTGAAATTACTCTTTTGTTGTGTTTACCATATTAAATATACAACGAATTATGAAATAAATCTGGATGGATCTAAGGTACTCAGTTTCAAAAATTTAAATAGATTGACTCATTTAGCCTTTTGTCAGTCTTAATAAAATGCAACGTTAAAACTGTTAAAAGCGAAACACAGTAAACTAACTCAACGAGTCTATGGTAGACAAGTAAATGAAAACTAGTTTACCTAATGAATGACAAGTAATTTCAATAGCTTTAAATGACTAAATATTTATTCATTAATATACTGTGTGGCTGCCGGTTGCCGACACATTTCATAATGATCACGTTGGCGGTCATGTTTCTTTACTTAAGTATAGTTTACATGCCTTAGGCGTTAGCAAATTTTATAATTTATGGTTTTTCCTTCAATTAATATAAGCATTTTAAAGCCGTTAGTGTTTTGAACTGAAATATTCTATTAACATATTTTCCCCGTTTAAGGAGTACAAGGTCTGTGTCAAAGATCATGCAAGTGTTACGAAACTGGTAGGTAATGATGAACCTACAAACGTAGCAATGTTGTTAAATGTTTTTATGCAGCAATTAACCAATAAGTATTTGCATAAAGTTGCAGTAATTGAATAGGAGATGGTACATAAGCAGTTTGGAACTGAAGAAATATGGAATTAAATTTCTTGCAACACTCCACACAATAACACCGTTTTGTGCAGTTTCCGCGTGATATTTAGAACGAATTGGGACGAATCAAGATAATAGGTGCACTAGTTTTGTCTATTTCGAAAGTATTTTAAAATACTTCCTCAATTTCATTCTTGCTAAACGTTTTAACCAATCTCTCAAGTGACGACAGAGAGATAGTAAGAGCGTTTCCACATTGTTTGATCCGATACTTTGTCCGAGACTGGTATCGGATGGAATAATGTGAAAAGTAGTGGAGTGTTGAAAGCTTCCGAAGTCTTAACGAACTTAGGAGCCAACGATTAGTAGACAAAATTATTTAGTGCTGTTATTTTATTCTACGAGAAAAAATCATCTCAATTTACGAAAACTTTCGAGTGGTATTTTCATAGACTTTGTTTTTAAAAAGGCCCCCTAGGTTGATCTTTCTTGAATTTATGATAGATAAAGATCTAACAGTGCTTATTCCCTAGCTGATAATAATAATGATTATTTTCAACACAATCCAAATAAAACATTTAGATATTTTTCTGAAGTATTGGCACATAATTTAGAAATGTTTAGACACACTTACAGTGACCTACATGAAGTCACAAGCAGCAGATTTTTAAAGCATTACTTTGTTCTCAGGTGCCGCTTGAAGAAGTATGACGAGGATCTTCCCCAAACTAGCGTCATCATCACATTCCACAACGAGGCGCGGTCCACCCTCCTGCGCACGATAGTCAGGTAATAAGTTAATCATATTATATTATGATTATGACAGACGGATCATACAGAAATTTCGGCTGCGTCTTTCCGATATGGACGAAGGTTAAGGATATGTAACAAAATATAGATGTTTAAGTTAAACCTGCATCTGTATAAAGCCGGTGACTAGCCAAGGAATGCTCGTTTAAGATTATCAACATTCGGCTACACGGGAGACGAGTTTTATAATAATTATTTTGAACTGTTTGTATCATCAGAACTGTTTGTACTTTTTCAGTACTTATTTCTTTTTACCCATCTTTTTATGATAGGAGACTTGTGCCCAGCAGTAGGAAGTGTATAAGCTGAATATGGTGATGATGAAATTGCTTTGAAAAGAAATAAGTTCAAAGGAAGTTATAATAAGTATTTATGATCGTATATTTGTTATTTTTAATTTCAATCTATTAAATGATTTCTTTAAAATATGGTGCGGGTATGATGCGTGAAGTACATTTTTACGCTAAGTATATTTATTTAACAAAACTCCTAAAATACAACTTAAATATAAATAACAAGATAAACTAATTTAACTAAAACTAAAATAAATCTAAAAACGTACTCCCCCGCGGCATTGAGCCAAAGATGCTGGCAGCATTTCCCCGCTGTATTGCAATACTAATACGCTGAGCGAGGAAGCTGCCAGCTCTTTGGTCTCCGTTGCAGTCGATCAGCCTCTTAGTCAATTCTTTCATGAATACATGCGCGCTGGGACCCCACGGACCTAAGGTCTCAACCCCGAATGGCAGGAAGTAGTATTCGGGGCCGAGACCTTTATATTTGTTAGTTTTTAATTTTTCGGCCGCTTCTGCTGCCGCACCTGCTCTAATAGCTGTTCCGTGGACGTGGGAAGGGGCCAGTGTGTCTACACAGGTAGCGTCCCATACCAGCACCCGACCCAGCTTCCACGGAATCAGTGACATGCCGTCTGGTCTCTTGCCATCGTCTCTGGCGATACCGGGTGGCTCAAGTAGCGCCGGCACGTTGACGGTGGCAAGAGAGCGACGGATTATGTCGTTAAGTGCGGCGTGCCTAGAGAAGCGGCCTGCACTTTTTTGGCATGAAAGGCCGTGGTGTCCCAGCGCGTCGACCGCAGTACCGCAGGGGCATTCGTGTGGAGCGCAGATTGGTACCCCCAGACGTAGGCAGACGGATATTCTGAGGGTATCGGGCTCTAGGAACGTACCAGTTTTGGCTGAAGGAATGGCGTGTAGCCATTGGCCGGCTTCTTTCGTACCGGCAGCCAAAATTCTAGCACGTTCAGGGCCCGTACTGCGGCACAATAGGGACTCATATGTTAGAATTGAAGTTATGTCGTCCCAGGTCCCCTGTGATTTTAAATTTTCCGGAAAATCCTTTCCCGGGCAAGCAATGGACCAAGCATTTTTAGCCTCTGTCAAGCCAGCAGTCTCATAGTTTAAAGGGAAGGCCCTCAAGATTTTACCTATAAGATCTGCTGAGCTATGGGCGGAGGACAAAAAAGCTGGTGCTGAAATGGATGTAATTTTGCGGATCCCTATACCACCAAAGCGAATGGGAAGGGATGCTTGAGCCCAGGACTCTTCGCTGAGCTGAATGTTCAAAATTGATTCCAGGTTTGCTTTGATTAAGTCGTCCATTTGTGTAAGCATAATTTGGAATTTAGTAAATGGACAGCAGCGAAGCACATAAGTGAATTTCGGGACGAAAAGACAGAATTTGAGAATTGTCATTGCAAAATGTGGACTAATTTCAAGTAGACGACTTTCATAATTTTTGAATTTCGATATAGTATCTAAAATATAATTCGGGAGGGATTCTTCGAAGATAGGGGACCCTAGAAGGCTGAGTGAATATCTGTCTACTATTTTTATGTTCGGTGTCAGAGCATCAAATTTGGGCTTTAAATCAGAAAAATTTAAAGCAGGATTTTGCAAAAAAAGTTCACACTTGCTAAAATTAAGGTCTAAACCGATCGCTTGAAATTTAGATTGGATGGTTGAAAGGTCTGATAGTAAGGTATCCAAATCACCTCCTAGGGTTCCGTCGTCTAGATACCAAACATTGAATTTCGATTTTAAATTTTGAATGATAGGATTAATGGCCAAACTGAAGATTGCTGGCCCGAGAGGATCGCCTTGCTGGCATCCCACTTCTGAGGATAAAACATTGTCGCGATAAATGAGATTAGTGGGATCTGCATAGCAGTGAAGAAGGTAATTGTACAATTCGGGGATGTGGTTTTTGACTTCAGCCAGCAAAGCGTCTCTATTTACAGAATTGAACGCATTTTTGACATCAATTTTGATTAGTGCATCGCAAGGTTCGTTGGAGAGGTAAGTACGCAAGGCATGGACGGCAGCCTCGCACCCTCCTTTTACGCCAAAACCAAGTTGTGTGGGTTCGAAAAGAGACTGTAATTTAGATACAATATACCGAACAGCAATTTTGGAGGCGAGACGTCTAAGTGTAGAACCAACGGCAATAGGTCTTACCCCTCCGTCCTTTTTGGTTAGGGCGATGAGGTTTGCGCCGTATAAAATTGGAATAATGTCTGGATTTACATTGCCCGAGAGCATGTTGTTGATTAGTTTTGCGATGGAAGCAACTAGTCGCTCGCCTACATCGCCCACTGAATGACCAGTCAAATCCTTCAAATGTTGGGGTGAGAGCCCATCCAGGCCTGCAGCAGAACCGGTTTTGAAAGATAAGATCGCATCAATGACGTCTCTGTTTTTTATTTGAAGGCAGGCTTGGTTTGCTATGGGAGGGTCGAAAAAATAGGGTACAGTAGGACCTGGGGGATGTTTAGTCTGTAAAGCCATGAGGGTGTCAGGGGTATCCGGTGATAGCACGTCACTTGAGAAAAGGATACGGGCTGCGCCCTTTAGGTCGCCGTCACCGATCTTGGATTCCACTGTTTTACGACGGTTAAAAGATGAAGTGTTTCTTGGAACTGTGGGCGGTGGAGAACGGTTATTGTTATTGCAATTGTTTTTATTTTTTGAGTAAGTGAGATGCGGGATCCATCTTCGTGAGCGTGGAAAGTTGTATAAGAAAATAGGAAAAGCTTATGCCAATCTTCAATTCTGTTGTTGACAACACATTTATCGATTAATTGGGACAAATGTGAAGCGGCAAGTGTTCTGGCACCACGGGGTACTCTTTATACAATAGGGATATTATTTTTGAGCTCACTAAGGTGAAGGTGGAATGGAGTTGTTGAATGACCAACAGCAGAAGGAAGGGAGGGCGGAATAAGTGGACTGATATTAAGAGGTGTGGCATCTTGGCTAAGACTATGGCCGTGAACTTTAGATACGTGGATATTTAGACCTCTTATACTCTTGAAAGATTTGTGGCATAGCTTACAAAGGTGGTTATTGGACGACGTGCTATTACTCGGTTGTGTCGCAGTTTGCATCTGCGCTTCCTTAACAGTAAACAAAATTAAAAAACTTACGTCTTAAAAAGAAAATAAGAGATTAAGCAAAGGGAAAAGAGCACTAAAGTTATATCGTGTGGGCGAAGATCATACTGAACACTGTAGACTGGTATAAAAGGCACTGAACGAGACACTGAACACACTGGAAAACAAATTAAAAAGACACTGGGATGGCACAAATCAGGAAACACAATAAATTGTTATTATAATTTTCTATGAAGACAACTTTGACATGACATTTGTCAAACGGTGTCGGGCGCTGCGCCGCAGCGGGCAGGCCCGCGCAGCGGTCCCCGTGCTGTGAAAACGTTCACCAACGGTTGTCTATGTAATATTTCGCTTTAGGCACATTTGGGCATTGAATAACAAGGGATAGAAATAATTGACTTGGAGAAAATTGAGACCCGAAATAAACGTGTTATTCCGTTGCTAGGGGATGTGTCTTTATATTAAATTCAATGGGTAAAAGATGCGTGTCAATTTGAAGTATTTTAATCTAATTGTTTTGTTACAGTGTCCTAAATAGAAGTCCGGAACATCTTATCAAGGAAATCATTCTGGTCGATGACTTCAGTGACAATCGTAAGTATTGATGCTACAAATATTCATATTCACCATAGTACCTACTTGCTGTGAATTGTAAAAATTATAGGACTATGGGAATAAAAAAGCATGGGTCTTTCTCACACAAAAATTATGTTCTACTAGCTGTTGCCTGCGACTTCGTCTCCAAAGAATTCGACTATCGCTATCCCGTGGCAATTTTCCGGGATAGAAAGTAGCATATAAAATATATGCTATTCCAGACTTTTCTCTATCTATGTGCCGAATTTCATCCAGATTCGTTGGGCCGTTCTGGCGTGATTGAGTAACAAAGAAACATCCATCCATCCATACTTTCGCATTTATAATATTAGATGAGATTTAATTTTATTCTTTCAAAATCTGATAAAGCGGCGCGATGAAACCGTTTAAATAATATAAAAATAACCGCCAATCAAAAAAATAATATATTTATTCACGCAAACTTCAGATCGTGAAAGTTTGTAGGTTTGTTTGTTTGTGATTCAAACAGCTCCATGACTTTAGTTGATATTTTGCACATAGGTAGACTGTGCCCCGGACACGGACATGATGATACTTTTTATCCCAGAAGCAGTTTCCAATAAGGTATAATCAAATTCTACAATTTTTTTTTAAACCCTGTTTAAAAATGAATCAAACAAGTTAGGCAAAACTGACCTTCAGACTGCCAGACCACATATACGTGACAATTGACAATCCTGCGCAGCATGATCACGGCCCCACACTATCACGATCAGCATTCCTCGGCCTAATTCCACCCATTCACTATTAAGCAATTCAATGCAAAATTAACAAAGCCATTGTTGACGGTAATGTGTGAAGTGTTGTCGCTTTGTCATTATTGTGAAGGTAAGCTTTTGTTTTCATTCAACCAATACTAATTAAATTATACGGTAAAATATGTACTTATGCTAATATGGCGATCTTAACTTACTTATTTTCTAAACGATACCGAAAATTCAAAACAGAAAAATCCAAAAGTAAAGCTAACTAACTGGCCAAAATTAGCATACTTACACACAAATGCTCGAATAAAATTTGTATGTATGTAAACTCTTTATTGCACATAAAAAATTAAAAATACAGAAGTACACAGAAAATAGTACAAAGGCGAACTTATCCCTAAGAAGGGATCTCTTCCAGCTAATCTGATACAGGGAGGAATAGTTTACAAAAAAAATTTGTTAGTTATAAAAAACGTGAAAACATGCGTTTTAAGAATTTTTGGACACATCGTTTCATTTTTTATCGTTAGTTTAATGATAACTGAAAAGAGTGGTGTTTTAGAAATAAGAAACTTTTTCAAATCAATCAAAATCAAATCAATCGATCTTAATTTTAATATGACTACATTAGTACATTATGATACAAGTGTGCTATGTTGATCATTACACACGAGGCATGATTGTACGCGCGAGCGGAGCGAGTGCGTTAATGGTGCCGAGTGTGGTATGATCAATGCACACGCGTTTCATACGACGTTTTTCAACACATTTGCGAGGAAAAACAAAAAGAAATTCTTTATAAGTAAGTATAAAAGAACTTAACTTTACCTTTGTTGCCAAACATTGCTTAACTGGAGGCTTTAGAGCTTTTCTTTATCATTTGGCAATTAACACCTTGGATTTCGTACTGACATAACCTGACCGAACATATTTTAGTATTTCCGGCGACGGACACTATTTACATTTAGTTTTTCTTTATTATTTCAACTCGTAATTTTTAAACTAATATCAAGGTAAAATAATCAACAAAATCTGTAAGTGTGAAAGATGGCGGCAGATATCATTTCTCTGCGCCAATCCGCGCGCAGCCCTCGCGCATGCGCGCTGTGCACTTTGCACGCGCGCGACTAGGCACTGACAAGACTGCTAAACAGCCTAATATTAAAATTGTAATAAATAAATTAATCAATGTCTTAAATATGCAAATTATGGTCACTTTTAAAATAAAAATAAATACTTTGTCGAAATTAAATGTTTATTCATCATCTTTAACCCGAAATCTAACTAATATTATAAATGCGAAAGTATGGATGGATGGATGGATGGATGGATGGATGGATGGATGTTTGTTTGTTTGTTACTCAATCACGCCAGAACGGCCCAACGAATCTGGATGAAATTCGGCACATAGATAGAGAAAAGTCTGGAATAGCACATAGGCTATTTTTTATCACGGAACATTGCGTAGTTTCCGCGGGATAGCGATAAACAAATTCTTTGCAGACGAAGTCGCTGGCAACAGCTAGTAGTTTAATATTCACGAAAATATTCCTTGTTCCTATACATAACTGAACTATTTGCTGAGATTAAAAAGAAGTTTATATTACCGCACTCGTGCGGTAATATTATTACAGCACTAGTGCGTAATAAGCTGAATTATGAGCTTAAATGCGGTGCAATAAGACTCAATTTACGAGCAACTGTGTTGAAAATAATATTATAATACAATAATGATATTAATTATTGTATACTCGTATTATTTATGGTTAAAGGCACTTACCCTTAAGTGAACTTCAACCAAAATTATATGAAGTGTTGCATCCGAAGAGATTTAACCAACAATGTAGTCCGTTTTTCGACGTACTGCATCGCCACACAGTTTTAGATATGAAAAAAAAAAAGAATTAAATACGTTCATCCGGTCACTCATTTGATGTCTCGTTCATTCCCGACCTACGTCATTTGTTTTAGAGTAATATTCCACCTAATATTCTGCGACATTGGGTTCTTTGCAGCACAACCCTGTATATGTGCTTGTATGTACTTGATAAGGGTGGGAGGGGGTTAAATCTCTTCGGATGCAACACTTCATATAATTTTGGTTGAAGTTCACTTAAGGGTAAGTTCCTTTAACCATAAATTATACTTCAGTGTTGCATCCTCGAGATTTAACCAACAATGTAGATGTTTAGCGTTTGTTGCAGAATAAAAGAGAACACAAAAGTGATTGTCATAATTCTCTTATCATTTATTTCAACAACAAATCTAATTATTAATTATCATTAATCAGTCTTAATTATTCTTAATTGAGATCTAAGAGGTAACAACATATTTAACAATTATTTAATATAGCCATAGCAAATGAACTGTCATGTTCGTTAACATTGAGAGGCTGATTGTAAAATCGGGCAAAACAAAGAGAGTTACCAGTCCAGCCTGCTGCTTTTTTGATAGCATCTATTGACAGGCCCGACCTGTGGGCTGCGGACGTGGAGGCGTGCCGCGTGCTGTGCGCGGTGAACGTCCCCACATCCACACCGCTGCTGCTTAGCGTCTGCTTTATCCAGCGGCTAATAGTCTGAGAGCTGGCGTTATGTATAGGCTTTTTCACAGTGATAATTAACTTATCTGTATCATGTAAGCTTCTATAGTGTTTAGTTCTTTCTATATACGCCGACAATGTCAATGCAGGGCATATGGATTCATTTTGTTTGAAAAAGGGCACAATCAGTCTTGGGTTATGCCTATTGGGCGTAGAGGTTTTAATAATATCATTAATTGTTATAATCATACAAGAGTCTTGCTTTTCAATATTCGCGATATTAATCAAAGATATCGTCTGCACCCGTTGTCCTGTAGACAACGCGAGAAGAGTTACTAATTTTTTAGTTAAATTTTCTAACGTTATTTTATCATTAGGTGGCATACCAGATAGATATCCCAGAACTAAATTAGGGTCCCATGTTGCATGATATTTTGGAAAACATGGTTTAGACTTAAAAACTCCCTTAAGAAACCTCGTAATACAATCATCATTACATCTATTTTTACCTATAATTAAAGACAGGCTCGATCGGTAAGAGTTCAATGTGCCATAGCTGGCGTTTTCATGGAATTTCTTGGTAAGAAATTTTAGTATATCAGAAATTGATCCATTATACAAATCAACATTATTAGTTCTGCAATAAATGAACCATTGTTTTAATGCTACATTATACTGATTTAGAGTATTTATAGATAAGGATTTTATCATGATCTCGATGGTTTCTTCCGGTATACCCTGATTTATGTACGCTTGTCGTACAATACTGCGCACGCCAGGGTAAGACTGCGCCACAGAGGGTGACTCTCCCTGGAAGGAGATAATAAAAGATCTTTGTCAGGATTAAGGTACAAAATTTCCGATTTTACAAGTGACAAGAACAACGGGAACCATGGTTGACTTGGCCAGTAAGGGACGACAACAATACCTATCGCTGAGTCTTCAATTATTTTCCTTAGGCATTTAAGAATTAGTGCAAATGGTGGAAATGCGTAAAAGAAGTGACCACGCCAACAGATGGTAAAAGCATCAATCTCATAAGCGCCTGGGTCACGTTTCCATGAAACATACCTACTACATTTATTGTTTAGCCGGGAAGCAAACAGATCTACAGATGGTCGACCAAAATGTTCAATAATCTCATCATAATTTATTTGATTGAGATTCCATTCTGTGTCAATATTCGTGTATCTAGAGGCTTGGTCAGCTTCAGTATTATCACGTGATCTAATATAAGAAGCAAAAATAAAAATTTTCTTTGTTTCACACCACTGCCATATTTTCTTTGTAATTTCATTTAAATGTGGATATTGTGTTCCACCCATTTTATTAATATATGATATGGCAGTGGTGTTATCAATCCTAAGCAACACATCAATATTGTAGTGATACTGGCAAAACGATTTGAGGCCTAAAAAGGCAGCCAACAGCTCGAGATAGTTTATGTGATATTGATTTTCCTCCGCTGACCAGTGACCTCTAGTTACTTCACCATCACATGCAGCTCCCCAACCTGTGAGAGACGAGTCTGTATATATTTCTAATTGGTAAGAGCCATTTCGAATATTATTTTTAGCTTTTGAGGCAATTTTTGACCACCATATAAAGTCATCATATAAGTATGGCTTGAGAGACATTTGTGAGTCAAAATTGTTATGAGATCTTTGAAGCGCCAAGAATTTTTCTCTCTCAAAAGGTTTAGTATATGTCCACCCATAAGCTACTGCAGGACAAGCAGCAGTAAACGTGCCGATGAATTTTGCAAACTCACGTATACTTATATGGATTTTATTGCTTATTTTCTTGGTCATTTCTGTAATTGCATTGTCTGACTGTTAATTTCTAAACCCAAAAATCTACAAATTTGAGAAGGTGTCATATTACTTTTTTCCAAGTTGACAACAAAACCCAATTTATCTAGATTCTGTAGTAAAACATGAATGGTGTTTTCACATGTTTTGTAGTCACATCCTATGCACAAAATGTCATCGAGGTATGCTACTAATGTATGCCCTTGTTTTCTTAGTAATGTCAGAAGAGGTTTCAGTAATTTTGTAAATACATAGGGGGCTGAAGTGAGACCATAAGGTAAGCAATTAAACTCATATAAGTTCTCAACTCGAAACCTTAAATACTTTTTATGTGATGGGTGGATTGGAACTAGGAAATAGGCCTCTTTAAGGTCCACAGTAGCCATATAGGCACCTCGAGAAACTAATTTAACTGCTGTGCGGATATCTTCCATTTTGAAATGGCAACTATACACTGATTTATTAAGTGTTTTTAAGTTTAGTATAAACCTAGATCCACCATTGTTTTTAGGTATTAAAAATACAGGTGATATGTATTGATCTGGCAAGTCTCTAGAACATTGTGTAATAGCACCCAAGTCAATTAATTTGCTTAAAGCCAAATTAATATCCTTTTCTGAAAAAGGAGGGTTGTTAGGTTCAGAGACTTGTAAAACTGATTTTGTGAAAGGTATCTTATATCCACTGACATATGACAATATTGAATAATCATCAGTAATTAACCGCCAATTACTAATAAAAAATTGTATGCGGCCAGCATGTGGTAGTGGTACCTCTAGCGCCGTCGCCGCTCGTTGACTTTGTTGTTCGAGTAAGGGCGCCGGCCGCGCTGGCTGTGATGGTGGTGGGTCCTCTTCGTCGCTGGCGACGGCTGCTGTGCTGGTACTGCCTTCACGTTCAGCTGGCGAAGAGGAGCTCGCACGTTTCCCGTCCCTGGATGCTGCTTCCGTTGTTGAAAAGATGGCTGAGCTGCAGATAATTTTTTAATTTGTTGTCCAGACCTCTCTATGTCTTTGGCATTCTTTATGTTGTCTCCAAGTTTACCACCAAACAAAAAATCATCTCTTCTAGCACCTTGAATCATATTCCAGAATTTTTTATCCAATAAGGGTACTATTAACTTTCGGCGGTTAACAGTTTCTTCATAGTGCAAATTCAGCAGTATCTGGCTTGCTTCTGATATTTTCTTTATGATCTCTAATTTTGATAAATCAGTTTTTATTAAATCTTTAGTTAAATTGACGAGTCCTGTAATCCCACGACCCAGTTGGTTCTGTGCATTTTCCAGACGTAGGTCACGTTTCTTTACAGTTTCGGTAAGAACTGCTATCACTTCAGGATTTAACTTGGGTGCTCGAGCCAGTAAAAAATTACTGGGTATGAGGATTTTTTCCTCAAGTGACACCTTCTGTTCTTTTGACAAGCCTTCGATCAGAATCTTTCCCCAACGTTCAGAAATCTCCTTAGGGACGCTTTCACCTAGAGGCTGTTCAATGTTTTTTGCCTCTCCGAGCACAGATAAGATTTCATCTGGCAGAACATCGGTGGATGGTTGGTTAGAATCAATTGGGTTTGCAGGTTCAGTTTGTTCGGTTTGTACCAGAACAGTGGACGCCGGCAGATTCACCGGGCAGGGGGGCTCAGCGATGGTAGTTGCGGGAGGTCTTGGCACTATATCTGCATGCACGACCTTCACAGTTGACCGTGGTTGCGGCTGTTCTTCATAATCAGATATCGCTTCATAGTTGGGCGATAAGTTGTCTTCGTACTCGCCACGGTGTTCGTCGTACGCGCTGAAGTGTTCGCCGTACGTGCTGAGCCTGCTCGACGAAGTCGATGAACAGGAACTGCGATCCCCATCTGGGTGAACAAGTAAAACCTTAATTTTTATTTATTTACTTTCTGGATGACATCACGTGCCATCACATTAAGAAAGTATTTGATTTGTTCCGGGGTAATATCGCGTATTACCACATTAAGGAACAAGTGCCTCGATCAAATTTGTCTAGATCAGGTTAATTAAGGCCAGTATAGGATTTGAATTATCAAATGGCGGCCTTGTGAGACCGTAAATTTGCAATATCACCATAGATAGGTAATTAACCTACAAATTTATTAACAACCTGCGTAATTACTTTCAGGGTGGCATCACGTGCCATCACATTAAGAAAGTAAGTTTTAACTTATTCCAGGATAATATCTCGTATTACCACTTCAAGGAACAAGACAAATAATATGCGTATTGCGTACCTTTGCGTTTGTTGTGGCGCAATTTACTCTGCAATCGACGAATTTTGCGACGAATATCCTTCTCCTCACTTTTGTGTTTCCTTTTTCCCATATTTATCACTTTATTATGTTTATCACGATAACTTTTAACACTATTTACAATAAAATAACCGGGAAATACACGTTGACGATGCCGCACACGAAAAACGAATGACGTAGGTCGGGAATGAACGAGACATCAAATGAGTGACCGGATGAACGTATTTAATTCTTTTTTTTTTCATATCTAAAACTGTGTGGCGATGCAGTACGTCGAAAAACGGACTACATTGTTGGTTAAATCTCGAGGATGCAACACTGAAGTATAATCATGTATAAATATTAATGTCGACAAATGAGTAGCCTAAAGGCTTAGTATTAACCTGATATTCGAAAAACTGCGGCAGACGCATGGCAGACGAAATGAATACAGATCATTAATTCGAAAACACCCAATGGAACCATAATATACTTGAGCGCTTAGTTTCTATAAGGGCTCTGTGATGGACGTAGTTTGTCTCATAGGAGTCGTTGGAAAATGTTGAGAAAGGGTTATTAAGGAATGTCTATCGGCCAGGGTCACTCTGTTGTTCACGTAGTCTTGACTGGTAACTTTGCAACAAAATTTATGTCACTTGAGACAACACTTGACATTTAGTCTCCGGCAATTAGTCACATTGCTGTAACGTTTCAAATTTATTTACGAGTTATTTACAATACAACGCCTATTCTTTAGGTGGATAAATGTCCACCATATAATAGAAGAAGGTCTTCTAGTCCATAATAAATACTATGGACTGGAAGATCTTCTTCTATTGTTAACACACGTCTTTCATTCAAATTATAAAGTTAGGTAGGTATGTAGATTAATCAAAGACATACAGAGAATTATTTTCAAACAGCTCCCTTTTACAATGTTAGAAATGAAAAGTTATATATATATCAAATGAATCAAGAAATTTTTATTTCTTGATTTTTTATGTTTACTTTTACGGTTTTACCGTTAGAAAGTGCTATACCTATACCCCTACACCACCCATAGCAGGTACCTGCCTGCCTTTTTACCTGCTCTGGGTGGTGTAGGGGTATAGCACGCGACACGGAATGACGAGGACCCGGGTTCGATTCACGGCCATAGCTTTACTTTTCGGATTTTTCCATGTGTTCTAATTTTCAGTGTCGTTTAGAAATTAAACTTTTAAACTATTTTTACTAAACGATTTCTCTTCTCCAGCGGAAGATGGCGCTGCTCTCCGCTCGATCCGAAAGGTGCGCGTGATCCGCAACACGAAGCGCGAAGGGCTGATGCGATCGCGCGTGCGCGGCGCCGACGCGGCCACCGCGCCGGTCCTGACCTTCCTCGACTCGCACGTTGAGTGCAACACGCATTGGCTGGAGCCGCTGCTCATGAGGATCAAAGAGGTCAGTACCCTACTTACAACCACTAATTATTTGCAGCACTTTTGCTTTCTATCTCTCTCTCCGTGTGTGTGTACTGTGTACTTATGAGCTTTGCTCTTGTCGGTGTTGTCGCGTTGTCGAATTGAATGTTGGTCACGTATGGATGACATTGGCGTGTGAGCCTTGTCATTGGATGTCACGATTGGATGACTGGCGCGGTTAAGAGGTTAAAGGCTAACCCCCTTATTCATAAACGCTCTATAGGCTTCTGCTAACTTAACAATCTTTGTCTTTATCTGTCACATTGACATTTACCTTTCACAGATAAGGACAAACGATTGTTAAGTTAGCAGACGCCTATAGTGCGTTTATGAATAAGGGGGTAATAATTTTCAAAAGGTAATCTAGAGTTAACTATCATAGAGTATACTTTGAACTCCGTTTTTACCTTAACTCCATGATCTACTATATACAATACCTACGTGTAGGAGCTCTGGGGGATTTAGCGAACTAGTTTCAACTCTTAATTTATTTCCAGATAAAACTCTTAACGCAGGATCAACTTAATGGCTACCTGAAAGCTGTCTGGCATTTGTAGCGGATCTAAAAACATAGTGCTCTTTTTCCAACTCCACGCTCCACTTGGCAAGCTTTGTTGTTTTTAATTTATTAGCTTTATTTGGTGCTAACAAACTAAATAATGATGAAATCAATTCTAGAATATCGAATTGGCCAGTTTCTAATTAGGTTATCACCTTACTTTTCCGCCACCACACAAAACCAACACTATGGTTGTGCGACACTTAATAAATTACGCAAAAACTCGAAGACGATTGTAACGGTATATTAAATAAATAATAATAAATATTGACTAAGGAAAGCTTGGCTACTATTCATGTAGATAAATGCATACTTAATAATAGTAATAATAATAAAAGAACTTAAACGCCTGTAGCTTTTAAATTTTTCACCTCTAAAAAAATTCAACCTGAGCAAGACCGGCGACGATCGCTCGTGCAGGCACGGGGCAATTGTTTGCTAAAAGTTCCATGGGCATATGCAATTCCTGTTCTACTCGCTCAATACGTTTAATAACACAGGATTAAAAATTGAAACTTTCGATTTTTTTTAATTAATAAATCAGGAAATACAATTTTAACATGCAGCGTTTTTACGCTGGTTACGCGTCTGGTTGTTTTTTAATTCTTGGGCATTTTTTTAGCGTAAATGCGTTAAATAGAAAATTTTCAAAATGGATGATTATCTAACTCTAAAATTGTATTATCATCTATTTTATTATTTCAAAATGTTAATAGTGACTATGACTGATACGTAAGGGAAGGGAAGATGTTGCAAACTAGGACAATGGACGCGTAAAGCATTCGAACATTGTTCTGCTAGCTGTATTTTTCAGTCAAGTGCGAATTTAAACTATTGAGCTGCAAACAATAGGATTATTATAAATCACTATAGTACGTCACATTATTACTTACATAATACAGTGACCAACTTGAATATTTGATTAAACAAATCCATAACTCGGTTTATCAGTGAACGTTCAAGTCGTTACAATATTCTACTATTATGAGCTTACTTACTTAAACTTATAAATTATGCCATGATTTATGACGACATAGTAGGTAGCGATCATCAATCATTATGTCAATAGACCTGTCATTAGCGTCTAATATTATGTACAAACAAACCGCTCGTTTTGTGGGCATCATAAAGCACTGCAGGTGTTGCGCCAATAGGTGCCTTCATACGGCATTGTTACGCGAATTGTGCTCTGTGTCATACGAGTAAGAGCGCATTTTTAAATGAACAGATTGACATGTTTTACCGTAATTTTTGAGTTAGGCGCAAATAAGTCCAGTAATTTATTCTGATTTGATTGACAGTAATAATATCAAGTGCACATAATAATATTTCAGTTTAGAGGTCATGTTAGTTACAAAAATAGTAAAAATAGACTTTTAGTCAACCGTTCGTTTGAAAAAGGTCTATACCTAGTTAATTTAATAGATAAACGAAAATCATAAATATTTGTACAAAAAACACGATAATTTTACAGATAACAAGATAAGCAGATGTACGGCGGAGGACTTATCCCTTAAAGGGATTTATGTATGTGTGTGTGTGTGTGTGTGTGTGTGTGTATGTGGGTGGGAGGGAAGGGATTTACGTGTGCTTGCGGTACAATATCAATTAATTAAAATTTGACGACTAGAAACTGATGGAGGTAGAAACGCTAGCCAAAATACCATTTAAAAAATTATTTTGCTAAAGTTACATCAACACTTTTACTAAATGAAAGTGAAATCCTGATATCTCAGTGCAGTCCAAAGTACTGGGTAACAGCAACTTAGAAAAAATAATGAAGAAGACATTGTATGTAATCTGTGGGTATAAAACATCTCTGCTTTAGACCAAGAATATTACGTCAAAGAAACGACCAACCTATTATTGACAACAGTTAAATGTTTACACGTAAAATTACTAAAGAACGAACTAATGTAGGAGTGGTATGAAGAATCCAGTTTCTCAAGTCCTCGCTAAATGCTTTGTTGTCACTCAAACTTGTCCAACAGACGGCATAGTTGCCGTGAGTTTTAAAAAAGTTTACTACTACGTCATACACAAAGGCTGGGTTCAGCACAATTTTAGATGTGATAAATAATTGAGTTTTTTACAATCAATCAGGTGTTTAACGATTACTATTGTTTTGCTACCTGATTACCATAATAAATGAAGTGTCTATTTATCATGAAAAACCAAGGTGCTGGCTTTGACCATAACCTTTTTGTATCATTAAATGCTTGATTAAGGCAGTGATGTACTTACGGTATTAATTCTTTGATATTTTATTCTTTAGAATTAAACTTTTAAAAACGACGCCAAAAAAGCAAGCGTTCTTTGTAAAGTACAACAATAACGGCGTGTTGAAATATTATTCAAATTCACAAACCTGAACTTCCGACTTGGTCTAAAATAACTAGATCGGCTTTAAAAATAAGAAATTTCGAGGATGTAAACATCCGGATAAACTCGGAAATTCTTAAACTAAACTGAAAGCAAATATCGCATCACAAACCAAACTCAATTAGAATAGGTATGGTTTGCATTGTAGCAGGTTTATTTTACGCAAGCATATTCTCATTAAACGTTTTAAGGCAATAAAATTTTATTGGTCGTAAATTCGAGTAAGGAGATTTCCTTACTCGAATTTACAGAGATCTATCATTCCGAACGGTCGTCCTAACAAGTACGTTCACTAGATAACAGATTGAGAATTGTGCAAAAAGATGCCTCGACCGACAGTTACGTGACTAAAAAATATTTCAGTTCTAGGTAAAAACGAGTAATCTAATTGTCCTAACGTTAATAATCATTTTGAGAAGTTAGTCATACTCATACACAAAAGTACACTTATTCAAAAAATTATCAATTTGAAGCAAATAAACTTAGTAACTACACTAAAATTTCCTCTCTATAGTGAGCTTCTCCAGAAACTTCAGAATCTGAAACGATTTTACTGTGAATTAATACAATTGAAAGCCATTAGATGATTAGCATACATTAGAGGGGGTTAGAGGGGGGAGGGTAACATGCTCCTTTAAATGAATGCTTTGTAATGGGTCTCTATCGTTTGCCCCAATTTCATATGCCATAAATGTATTGTTTGCCATAATGATCATTTGCCATAACTCTTTTTTCTCTTTATTTGTTAATTATTCAGGATTGTTATGAAACAAACCTAACCTAACCTATAGAGTTCTACAGGATTGCCATTACAATGCTCCTGAAAAAATTACTGTTTGAGAGAAAACAAGGGTTATGGCAAATGATCATTATGGCAAACATTACATTATGGCATTTGAAATTCGGGCAAAAGAGGGGCTCCGCTTTGTAATGCCTTTGAAAGTAAGGAACCCTAAAAGCAGCGAGCACTAGATCACGTCGCCGCATGCTAATGTCAAGGCTCGCGACTCCGTCTTACATTCTGTCGCGGAGCCACTTGCAGTTTTATTTTTACCCTTATTTGTATCTTTAGGTATTCCGTGCGCGTTTGTAGCAATAGTTTATGTGAAACGATTTCCTTTTTGATGCTTGTTTGCAAGCAGGGCCCGTTTACTCTTAGTTTTCTCTTATTATTATTATTCTCCCTTATTGGCGGCCGTATAGTTTTCTCTAGTTCTGGTTATTTTTGACAGGATTGGCATAAACAACTTTTTGATTAACCACCCGACTATTTACGTATCTATGCGGCATCAAACATTTTAATGTAGCTTTTGAAATATCGTTTTAATAAATCGAATACATATAGGTACTGTCTGCTTCACTGCATCAGCATTTAAAGTTACCACATAGGTACACTTAAGTGAAGAGTTAAGCTGGTGGGTGGCCAGTGTTATCTTTATTAACGGGTATCACCTGAGGTCGAGTGGCGCTCAACGAGTAAGGTCGTAAGGTTGGCACGCCTTAATCACCTGCCGGTCTCATACTGAATCGAATTGAAGTGCTTTTATCACTTCCGTAATGACTTTTCAAGATGGGCATTGAGTATGAATGTAGGTAATATTCTTAATTCTGTATTCGGGGACACGGTCGCTTCCTCCTAGCATTTTACTTTGGTACGGCATATAAAAGTTTTGAACCATTTCAACATGCTACAACATTTTGATCGCAAAATTTCAACATAGTGCACGTTCATGTCTAAACGAGGTTTCAATCGCAGCTATATTTCACCAACCATTTTATCCTACAAACATAAAATGGAATGATAGCAATTACTGACGAATGATGCAACTCCGATGCTGAGCGCAACTAAGCATAGCCTAGGCACATTATGTGCGTTATGTCCAAAACCACCGCGTAATCCCAACCAAAACATCGATAATGCACTCAAACTCTCGCTTACAAAACTCAAACTACCATTATAATACGTAATGTTATGATACTAAAGTTGATTGTAGTGCGTGAGCTGTAATCCAAACGTGGTCGATGAGAATCAATTGTGTCACTGCAGAATGGAGCGCCGTTTATTTGGTTGTAATGGTACTCGATAAAAGCGTTATTAGCTTCAAATGCGGCGTCTCTTGCCCAACCGATGAACCTAATTGTTTTAGGCTTTCGTAATACTTATTAATGTTATGTTAACACTGTACTCATAGTCCATCTGAAATCTATGTACCAATTCATACGGTTGTGCTCATTTCGACAAAAATAATTGTATGTATGTATCTACTCGTACTATAAGGCTAGTTCTGTCCATGGAGTTATTAATGAGTACCTAGTAATTGTGTTTGTTTGGATAAGAATAAAAGTATGCTATAATCTTGACAAAAACTTTTTTTTTAATATTTATTTTACGATACGAGTTACCTTTTCAAATCTAGATAAGCATCGGTGACTTTTTATAAACTATACGAGAAACAACAAACAGTTCCCGAGGGAAATTACTCTGACATTCCAGTAAATACGAAATGTATAGGACAGAGAGTCAAGGCCATTATGGACTGCGAGATGTTGACAAAGCAATTATAACACTTGCCAGAACGCGTTAATACCTAAGCCAACAATTTTCACAAGTCAACAATTGGTTTTTAATCTCATAAAATCACTTCTTATGTGATGAGACTTCTCGATAAGTCTGGACTTCTAAATTTAATGAGAATTAATTATCATTTTTTGTTATTCGATTTGAAAGAAATTTAAGGATTCAAAACTAAAAATAGAGTACTTAGTCCTTCCATCCACTTTGTAAATTGTATTACGTTGAAAGATTATGGTTGTCACCGCGCTGCAAATAAAGATCTAAGCTAACTCTGTCTTGTCACTTCGAGAGTTGCGGTTACCGGGCAGTATGATGCATTAAATTAAATATGGCTTACAATTAATATCCACGTCCACTCACGTTTTCTAGCTTTACATATGATTACTAATGCAAATAATAACTGGGTAACGTGTAACTTGCTATTTCTTGGTTACACGGCGACTTACTGTGACATTACAGATCCACGAACTAGATCACCTAATGTGACAGGCAAAAGAAACAAGAGCTGCCAAGAACAATAAGTATAATATTAGATTACATCAGGGCAAATTCTCCGAAAACCAAAGTAACGTCGCATCACGGGTAATCTTCCGAAAACACGAGGGACGACGTCGACAGAAAGGAAAATGTTTCCGCAGACGGCCGCGTGCAAAACACAATTTTAGCCTTTTAGCATTTTAGTTAAGGAAACTTTAGAAAAGAAGGATACAGCTTTTAGCTCGAAATGCTTTGATGGTCTTGTGTTCAATAGGAATCTGAAAGTCAAAACAATATGTGAGTATACTTATAGATAAGTTAGTTTTGAACTTACTGCGATTCGAGTATTAAAATTGTGATCAATCGCTGTAATTTAGCAGGCTTTGAGGCACAACAAAATTATTAGGAGACGTCGATCAAGATGCCAGTACATAGACATCAAGATGCGTATTTTAATGGCTTGATTATTTATTAAACGTCAAACGTACGAGTTTGTATGCCGTTTTTTTGAGCAAGGTTTCGCTATGGCTTCGGCCGAGATCATCAATCAAAGGTTTTTGCTACGATTTGCCGGAACTGCGAGTCACTGCGTCTTTATTGTAAGAGTATGGAAGGAAACAGAGATGATATCTTGACTGTCGGTACGTCTAATAAAATATTGGTGAAGTTTTCAATAGGTAAGATTTCGTTAGTACGTTCAGAGAGAAGTCATCAATGAGTTGATATGGTAATTGGATGTTAGACCAGTTGATTATAAAGCCGATAACAAATTAAATTAAAAGCATTCTGGTCTGATCTAAACTATAGTGGTTGCTAAAGTCAATTATCAAGTTAATGAAGAAACAAGACGTCAATTTAAATGTTTTACTTTCGTATAACGTAGATTTTTCTAGTAGGTGAATAGTTTCATAAGACAGTCCGATTTCAAAAATTACTTAGATTTACCTCGTGGTAATCGAGCACCATCACACATTCGCAGCACCAAAGGATTGCGAATGTGTTGCTAGCCTAGAGGACAAAGGTGGAATACCTCATTATCTAATTTTCCACGCTGGAACTTAAATGGGAAAGCACTGCTACTTGGCAGCAGCCTATTGTGGTTGGCAGAGTTTAATGTACTTAATATACTGTAACAGTTAAATGTGATATATTAGAATGCTCATTGCCTGCAAAGATTTCTTCAGTCACTCCGTGTTTCCTTACACCGTGGCATAACGAGACGAGAACACCGGTCCGAGGTAAAGTTTCACAAGCGATTTAGTTTGAAAGTCGGTTGCCTCACATAGATCGCGCACTGCATTCTAATACGTGGCTTAATCTGAGAGCGTGCAGCGGCTGAATTATTACCCTTATAAAGCTGGTTGGCATCCGTAGTGATTGAGGAGACTATTAGTCGGAAATTGCCGTACCTATTCATTTGTCAAGCTATATAACATTCTGAGAGACGACCAAATTTAAATAGAGTAATAAAAGGAAAAGTGTTCTATAATGCAAATTGTTGTTACAAGCTGTCTTGCGGAAAAAAATTATCTTGATTTAATACCTAAATCTGGTTTAAAGCTTGAATGTTCAATACATTTTGACAGTACCAAATCGAGATTAAACTTTGATAAGGAAGACGACACAACTTTTTAAGTTTTCAAAGTTTTGCACGTTGGTTAGTAAAGCCACCTATTTTTTTTAATGCAGCGGGGCTACTCCGAAATTTGATTTGGGTATCGTACCGTCCTTCTCACTCTCCTAATGAATGTGTGGGACGGCACAGAACTTCAAATTTCTAACTTCAGAAATTGGATTGACTCTTCTCGCTCGTTACGGTTACGTTTGGTTACATCTACGGGTATAGCACTTTGACAAGCTAGAACCTATGATTAGTGAACATAGAAAGAATTACTGATATTAGCTATCGCTTCCGCGCGTCATGTTGGCGTTGCCTGTATTACCCAAGCGGTGAGCGGAAGCCCCGCCGTTGTGTAAGACGGATCATCGCGGATTCCCTTCTCTGCAAGCTCTGGGGTGCTAAGCCGCGCCGTCTCGCACTAATGACGTTTTATACGCCCAATACCTCATATAATTACATTCCATACTGAATGGCTGCATCCCGTTTACCCTGGGCCGGATTATCTACAAGCCGATGTAGGCAACTTGGAGGCCCTGCAACGACTAATAACCCTGCGCGTCAAGTTTTTTTTTTTTCAAGTTAACATCGACACTGGAAATTTCAAATGTCGTAAGGGACAAAAGTCTACTTTTCAGGAGAGCCAAAAAAAAAATTTGCTTTTTTAAAAAAATCATAACTTTTTAAATTCTGATCGTATTAAAATGATTTATAGACAAATAATTTTCAAATAACTGAATGTACACCAAGGTTTTGATTGTATATCTATAAACTGAATAGTTTAGGAAATAGTGTCCCTTACACAATAAATTTAAGAAGTAAATGTGAGTTACGACACTCGAAAAACTTGCTTTATTTCGAAAAATCTCTTACGCCAAAAGAAGAGTTGGTATCTTTCTGTCGTAACTACCCAAACAGTGTTGCAAAGTACGAATTTCTGTGTTGTATGGTCATTATAGTTTCCTAGTAAATGATGTAAGTTACATCAAAACGTATGAGAAATAAACATTTTATACTAAATTTTGTTTAGTTAATGGTTGGAAACGAATATAATTTCATAGGTCGTAAAATAATGACTAGATTTCTCATTATAATATGAAAAAAATGCATTACCTTACTTACTAATCCTACTAATATTATAAATTCGTAAGTTTGAGAGTATGGATAGAGTACGCATTAAAGGGATAAAAATATAATAATATATAATATCTAGTTTATTAAGAAAATTACAGTCCATCACGATAAATTATTGCATCAGACACATTAATACACTAAAAACGAAGTGGACTATAGTACTTCCAATCATTTATTTTCTCGATGACAGCTCCAGTAGAATGTAACTGCGTTTAGTTACGCAAAAATTAACTTTTAAATGCGAGGTATAAAAAATACGACAACTACCTAATTTTGTTCCTTTATCCCATACTAGCTTTTTCCCGCGACTTCGTCCGCGTAGACTTCATTTATTGATAAATAGCTTTTGCCCGCGGCTTCGCTCGCGTGTACCAGGAGTATTTCAATCCCGTTTTTTTCCCGTTCCCGTAAGAATTTCGGGAAATGATCTCTTAACGCTCCCTACACTCCCCAAGGAACCAACTTGCCAAATTTCAGCTTTCTACGACCAGTAAAACGAAAAATCCCGTTTCTTCCCGTTCCCGTGGGAATTTTGGAAATTCCTCTCTTAATGCTTTTCTACACTCTCAAAACAACCTAAATGCCGAATTTCAGCGTTTTACAACCAGTAAAACGAAAAGTTCCGTTTTCCCGTTTCCGTGGGAATTTTGGAAAATTATCTTTTATAGCTTCTCTACACTCTTCAAGCAACCTACATGCCAAATTTCAGCTTTATACGACCAGTAAAACGAAAAATCCCGTTTTTTCCCGTTCCCGTGGGAATTTTGGGAAAGTTCTCTCTTAATGCTTCTCTACACTCCCCAAGCAACCTACATGTCGAATTTCAGCTTTCTACAACCAGTAAAACGAAAAGTCCCGTTTTTCCCCTTCCCGTAGGAATTTCAGGAAATTTTGTCTCTTAGTGCTTCCCTACACTCATCAAGCAACCTACATGCCAAATTTCAGCTATCTACGACCTATAAAACAAAAAAATCCCGTTTTTTCCCGTTCCCGTGAGAATTTTGGAAATTCCTCTCTTAATGCTCCTCTACACTCTCCAAACAACCTACATGCCAAATTTCAACTTTCTACGACCTGCAGTATAACAAAAAATCCCGTTTTTTCCCGTTCATTTCCATCAAAGTTTTGGGAAATCCTTTTGTATAGTGTTCCCCTAAACTCCCCAAGGAACCTGAAGGCCAAATTTCAGTTTTCTACGATAATTAAAACGAAAAATCGATCCCATAGAACTGAATATAAATCCCGTTTTTTCCTTATCCCGTTGGAATTTTCGAAAATCCTTAAAACTGTTTTTTAGTATTATAATCACCTACTTCTATGCCAAATTTGAAGTCTAGTAGGTAATTATAGTTCAGGATTTCGGTGAACTGAATATATAAATCCCGTTTTTTCCTCATCCCGTGAGAATTTCCAAAAATCCTGAAATTATTTTCTTAGTTTTGTAATCATCTACTTGTGTACGAAATTTGAAGAGTATATTTATTAAGTATAGTTACTGAGATAGGGTCACTCGGAATCGAATATAATAAATGTAGTTTTTTCCCGTTCCCGCGGAAATTTGTGTATGTGTGTGTGTGTGTGTGTGTGTGTGTGTGTCAGGTAGGTATGTGTGTTATTGTTTTCGTAATCAGCGATCCGATAAACCGTACAAACAATACTACCCACTATAATATAATAATAATAATACCCACGTTGATTTTCAGACTTTGTCACCCCCTATCCCCTTTTAGGGGTTGAATTTTCAAAAAACCTGAAACAGGTATTTACTCATTTATCGTTAGGAATACTCCTGTGAAGTTTCGAATAAAATAGTCAAACTAATCTTGTTTACCCATACAAACTTTGGACCCCCATTTAACCCCTTTAGGGGTCGAATTTTGAAAAATCCTTTCTTAGTGCACCCCTAGACCTTATAAGGAACCTACGTGCCAAATTTGGAATCTCTAGAACCAGCGGTTTGGGCTGTGCGCTGATATGTCAGTCAGTCAGTCAGTCAGTCAGTCAGTCAGTCAGTTTCTTCTTTTATATATTTAGATAATATTCACCTAAGACAAATTGAGTCCATAATATGGAGTAGTTTTTTTTAAAGTACGATAAATAATAAACGTTTTAATAAAGTTACATTCTATGGCAATACACATAGTCATGTTATGATTGAAATATCGATATTGTACCGGTATTGTGTATATTGAATTAGATGTGTTCCCACGACTTTGTACGCGTTTTAATTTTTTCCCGGGATAAAAGTAGCCTATATCACTCAGTAATAATGTAGCGTTCTAATAGTGAAATGTATTTTTTGTTTGTCCAGTAGTTTTTAGTTTATTCATTACAAACATGCAAATCTTTCCTCTTTATAATATAAGTACCTAATATAAGTATAGATAGGTATCAACAATGAAATAAAATAATTTTTTTTAATTGGATCGATGTCGTATCTACAGATCACTTATTTGGTTACAACACTATAACTATCAAATAGATCTGTCGTCGAGAAAATAAATGGCTGGAACTACTTACAGACGCACATTTGAAACTTTCATTCAATTTCCGTGAAATAATCGTAAAAAACACCAAAAATGCGACGTTGCCAGCTCAGTAGGAATGCACTCTCTTAAGTACAAAACAACTTACTGTAGGTAATTTACTTTCTTCTTTACCATACGGGTATCCATGTAATAACAAATTCAAATATCATAAAAAAATGTTTTTTACTGCTTCGTGTATGATACACGAGATTTTAGCCTTGCCTAAAACTTAGCAAGAATTCTCAAAGGAACCTAAATTGGATATTCAAAACGTTTATTTTCCAATAAGCAACAAACAAAATAGAAAAAACAGAATTTTTACAGGAATTAAGCCTAAGACAATAGTGTAACACACACATTAGATATTTCATTGTATTTTAATTACAGAACAAAAATGTGTATCACAGAGTAATTTTTATTGTCTTATTAACTATAACTAACTTTTATTCAAATTATTTAATTTTAGTATTGAACTTAATCAACAAAAACATTTACCTTGCTGCTCCGCTACTTACGTGCAAGATAGCCAAGCCTGTGCGAAATATAAATGTTTTTACATGGACATGGAATCCCTCCCTCCACTACTGGCACAAAAACACATATAAATCCCACAAACTTAACTATCCCCTACACCACAAACAATAATGCGTTTCGATCCCACTACGGGATCATTCTCAAAGTGAGCACAAGCGTTAATCATGCAAACCAACGTTTACCTACTAATTAGAAAACATTTTAAGTAAACATAATCTACCCATATTTTATATATTTTCCAAACTACCCTTTTATTTTACGACTTTTACTTTTATTTTATGTGGCAGTAGCGGAGAGATGGATTGCATGTAAAACATAATATTTCATTTCATTTCATTTATTAATTGTAAAGTCAAGTACAAATGGTAAAAAGGATGTTATGAGAGATTAATTTGAAGGTAAGTACATGACATGATAATAATATGGCGACGAGGTGCGAAGCAAAGCCCGAGTCAGCCCCCACCCTTGGAGCCGTTTCCGCGCTCACTGGTACTGTTGCAAGTGTGATATCAAATTAAAACTAAGTGTCATATCCCATACAGGAAATGCTGATTGTTGTTAAATGTAAGGTTTTTTGAGGCGTAACTGTCATTTTTACTTTAAAAGTGGTCGTTTTTTGAGACTTACTACATCAAACTTTAAGTCAAGTTTCTTAATTACATTGTTGTAACGGACATGGCGCAACAAACAGTTGCTACTTACGCCAATATTTATTCAAAGTTTTAAATGCATCTCAATAGCTTGAATGTCGTAAAGAACTGCTGTTCCATTTGAGGTCCCTTACGACATAGAAATTTAAAATTAAAGAGACATACGACGTTGGACTTAAACACTGAACACGTGAAAAAGTAATATTTGACCCATACCACATAGATTTTTAGATGTTATGGAGTTACGACAAATTTTAACCACCGTCTAACTCTTTAATTTGAAGAGGTAACAAAATGTTAAATAAACTGTTCGATAGAGAAAAAAATTCTGATTTCAATGGTGCTTAGAGTGGACTTACGACAAAATGTCCCTTACGACATTTGAAATTTCCAGTGTCGACATGTTCCTTAGGTATAACTGTGCATTTTATGCAACGTAATGTAAAAAAGGTAGGTATATAAATAATAATTAAATTGCATTGTGTAATAAAAAAGTATATTATTAGTAAGTTAGAACAAAAGGCCAAAAAAAAGTATTTTAGAATTTTGACATCGTTAATCCGGCCCTGCGTTTACCATTATGCAGAAAAACGTTAATTGAAGACAACGTTTGGCATCTGAAATGGCGATTTGAATGTTTCTTTCTGATTGCGCCGATTAAATGTCATTCGATTTTATTGATGCCATTTAGCTTTTATTTTATGCATTAATGTCGATTTTGGCCAATATCGTGAAATTCTGAAGAAGGTTTTTAATTAACACTGTCAAAATCCACATGTTTTGTGCAAAATCGCCATTACTTATTTATTATTTCCAGTTTATGTGCTCGAATGTTTTAAACCAATTTAAAAACTTGCCGCGCTGTTAAAAGTGGTCACAAAAGTACGTAATCGAGATATTTTCGTGCTTTACCAGAATTTAGTCGACCACTCTTGCAATGTTTATGTATACGGGTTTGACAAGTTTTACACTAAGTAAACGCCATTAATGAGAAAAGCATTAACTAATTTTCACACTTTAGGCTATTACTATTACCCTAGATTGGGCTTAATCTAACATAGGTACTTAGCTTATGTAATGGCTTTGCCAGCCTAGTAAATTGAAGATGGTTGTAACTAGGTTAATAATTGCTTTAGCAATAGGTGTTAGAATTTAAAAAACTTATAAAACCTTAGTTAATTATGTCACTATTGAACAAAATAATCGTAAGCTTTAGGATAGTTACCAGTTTCAAAGCAAGAGTAAATAATAATTTTGTTTCTAACGACTCGACTTGTTCCTTTATTTTGAAAATGTTCGGCCGTTTTAAGCATCATGGTTTTCTTTTCAAATATTCAGCAAAACTGAATTTTTGTGACAGTTTTCTCTCAGGCTCTATGTTAATCGCGAAAAAGTTAGCAATTTCATTGCACCACCTGCTGAGATCTGTTCTTTTCTCCAGTCCGTTATGGTTGCCTGGTAGAGATTGCTCGGTAGCGATAAGGCCGCCTATTGTTACCTCTGTATACCTTCTGTATAAATACCTTTTTTCTGTTTTGATTGTTATATGTGGTGTTCAATAAAGAGTTATTGTATTGTATTGTATTGTATTGTATTGTATTGTATTGTATTGTATTGTATTGTATTGTATTGTATTGTATTATATTGTATTGTATTGTATGTATGTATGTATGTATGTATAACTCTTTATTGTACATAAAACATTAATTTTACATTTTTTTTTTTTTTTTTTTATTGTATGTGCAACTTGATCATTAGATAAGAATACTTTAGAATTTACTTAAAGATTACAACCAGAGTCAATATTGTCTCCTGCTACACGATGTCACAGTGTCGTAACTCGTGACATCCAATGTCAGAGAATTCCGGTTCGGGCCGTGACATTCGCATAATCATCTGAACGCCATGTGACCTTGGGTTATCAACTTCTGAGAGTCAGTCATCTATTGATCCGTTTGTTTGCAGATATAATTATTACGTGTAGACAAATCAAGTAATGCAGACCCAGAATTGAAGTTGAAAGGTACTTTTGCCAGATAAATTGGAGTTTGATAACATTATCAGACCTAGGTATCTTGTTAGGTTTAAATGTATGAAGCTTAGCATAAGTACTACCTAAACTACCTTGACGTTATTTATGGATCACTCTGCTCTGTTGTCATATGGCGTTAATTCTATGATTATCGATAGCAAAACTATTTTGCGCAACCGCCCAGGGTCGTCTTAAAACTGGTGAGCTAATTTATCTTTCGATGAGATTAGCTATATTGTAGACATCCCTTCTACGAATGCATGGATAATTTAAAAGGTTTTGCTTGCTTGATCGTTTACTCAAGTTAATAAGTAAATAGTGCCACGTGTACCTACCACGTCTGGCCCTCCCTTTCTTGGCGAAGTCTTGGCGGAAGCCGAGGCCACCACCAAACTCTTTTGGAATTCCAGATCGTCCACCGAAGAGATGGCAATGCCAGAGAAGATTAGTTTTTGGGTATATCAATGTGGATAGGGTAGGGTTGCCGTACCCGGTCCCGGTTTGAAGCATGGTGTCCCGGCGTCTGGGCCGATAAGCAAATTGTCCCGGTTTAAAAATCATAGTTATTTAATAGAGGGCTGGACTTGGTTTAAACAGTAATATAGGTACTTACCTACAATAAACGCGACTAACTAGCCAGGCTAATCATAGGGTATGTGCCCTAGTCCACCACGCGTCTAGGGCATCCTTCTTCTTAGTTTAAAAAAAGATCAGTACCTAGATACTTACGCCTCTTGTAAATGATCATGATCATGACGTAGCTTTAGCGAACAATTAATTTTATAGCAATCGTTTACGTACAAATTTGATGTTGCAAATACATGCTAATCTAAGCACAATAAAAAAGTAATTAACTAAGTGATTGTTTATAAAATAACCTTCGATTTTCTGATCTATCAATCAAATTAAAATCTAGACAGTTTAGGGTTCATACATAAGTGGGTCAGGGCCCATCACGTTCGATCGTGGGTGAGATTGGTTTTAAAACGTGCGACTGTCATCGAGCAATAATAACATATAAGGTCATTCAAGGCTGACATCGTAGATGTTCATTGAGCACATGACACCTGACCTATTAGATAATTATACTAGAATTTAAAACAACGAAAGTCTAGTCTAGAAGCAAATTGTATTATTTACAAATTTTATTTTTTATTACTCTTAGGTAGGTAAACGAATTCGACCCCGCTAAATCAAAAAATGTTATTTGCTTTGCCTTCCCCCTTCGAAGTGATTCTCATCGTGGTTCTGTTCAAATTACGTACACCTACAGAGAAACTGTTACAGAGCAAAGCTATTTACTACGGAAGAAGTTAATCTGAGTTTCAATTTCTTAAGCATCAAAATAAACGAGCAGCGTATGAAATCTGCAGAAAAGAAATCTGGTTTATTATTTTAGTCGTAATAAACAGTATCGAATATATCAAGTCTTGTTAATGAAAACAAGTTTGGAACAAATATGCATTGGCTTTAACGATTAAAAAATATGCCTGTGTATATTTGCATGCTAATGGGTTCAATTAAAGATATAAGACAAGGCCATTTGTAATAGACCATTTTAGCGCTGCATCCGAAGGGTCATTTATCTCATCTCGACCCCGGGTCAAGCCCCTCGTTAGGTTAGATAGGACATCCTGGTTTTATACTCGCCCCGATCAAGATACTGCTAGTCGAGTCCCAAGGCTCTCTTTATTGGAGCTTGTTTACGATCCTATCATTTGCTGTTGTTACAGTGTCTTAAATTAGTGAGTTTCAGCTCTTGAAGTTCTATTCCATAAAACAGTAAGTACTCCTGGTGAAACCCAAAAATAAATAATCAAGACGAATTTAAAAGGCTAAAACTAAAGGGCAAAATTAATAGTAGATTGTACACCAAGGGGATAAAGCACTGTATTATGTCACGGGCGCGATATTGAATCCTGAGCGCAGCGAAGGACTTTAAATTTAACTCCCGAGCGAAGCGAGGGTGTTATGAGTTAATTCCTGAGCGTAGCGAGGGAATTAAGATGAGTCCTGAGAGGAGCGAGGGAATTAAGATGAGTCCTGAGAGGAGCGAAGAATTTAAGCGCACCCAAGACATAAACAGTTTTATCCCCGAGGAGTATACTCTACTTTTCTCACCTTTTGCGAGACAATAAAAACCAAGGCAACTAGAAAAAGAATTTTCTCCAACCTGCTCGGAAATGTGCGTCTTACTGTCAAAAACAGCTTCCAGGAAGGCCTCCGTTACTGGTGCAACGTTAGAAAAAAAAAAACACAGCTGTAGCGGCCGGGAAATAGCGGAAGCGGCCGGGAAATTTTCATTACTGCACAACTATTTAACTTTTTAATATGTTATGACTAAGATCATTCACCACAAACAGCCAAATGCTCGTACAATCATATGGAACCAGTGCGTTTAAAAGTGTCTTAAATAGTTTTTTTTTTTTTTCTTTACCTATCTGTGGTGGTGTCTGATTTTTTAATCCAATGTATTGTAATTTAAAATAGCTTTATAACATTTAAATTTGCACTTTTAGTTGATTTATTACAATTTTATAGTAAACAGAAGAAATATACTTTAGAATGAAATGGTGTTATCAGAAGAAAAATGTGAAATTACAGTGTAGCTACGTACTGTTGCGGGAGTAGAACATTACGACAATTTTGTTCAATTGCATGCAAGTCCGTGGAATATTTTAACATTTTATTTTATTTCCTCGCATTATTAGAGAAAAGCACTATACATGCCTCGGCGAAAACGGCAATTCGTGGATTCGTATTTATTAACGGACTCCGCTACGCGTCGTCCGTCAAACTATATACTCATCCACGAATTGCAATTTCCCGGCTTCGGCAGTAATGTACTATTAATTAAAACAACAGTAAAACAGAATTAAAAGTATTCCTACCTAAAATTATTTTTGAGACATTGGTCCAGTTTTAATATTTTTATTTGGAATCTTAGCAGTTCTAATGCGTAACTATATCACAGCGTCAGCAAACACTCGCGACTTTTGTTTTATTTGAAATTTGTTTCATTCGTTTGAAAATCGAACGCCGCCGCTTGCCGTGGCATGGCCATCTCGATTTTCGGAGCCGTGCGATTTTTACGAAATTAGACTGTAAGAGTATAGCAATAAGAACTATGAGAAGTGGGATTCATATTACTAACCGGCGGGTTATAATGAAATCCAGTACAATATTACTACCCGGCTAAAACCAAGGGCTGTAATGAGTTACTTTGAGTAAGGTTTACATGATATATAATTAGCCATTGTCGAGCAAGTGGTGTGAAAAGAATATGAAGTTAGTCCTTATACATTTTTTATCATTGACCGTAACTCAGTATATAAGATCAAGGGACCACTTTTACGTTTCTCACCTCACCCGGCCTTATTTTGGGAATTCATTATGCCGTGGCACGTATCTGAGCCGTAATTTCGGGTATGTCAACTAACAAAGTTAGATGTAAGTATGAAATTTTGCTGAGGACGAAAGAACAAACAATTATAATTTGTAACGTATATTAGACAAACTTTAAGTACTGCTTGCTTTATTTCTTTCTGTTATATAGGTAGCTGTTTTTAATTTAAGCTGGAACAGACTGCATTGGTCTGAATATTTAGACGAGTAAATGAAAATATTTCTAATAGAGATTACTAGTATAATAAATTAATAGCTAACATTTGGAACTGCAACACAGACTATACTAAGTTAAGACACTACCTACTGTTTGATTCAATCATCCTTATTTGATTATCCTTCTGTTCCAGGACCCAACACGTGTGGTATGTCCCGTGATAGACGTCATCAGCATGGACACATTCCAGTACATTGGAGCTTCAGCAGATCTCCGCGGCGGCTTCGACTGGAACCTCGTGTTCAAGGTAACACTAATCTCCTTACAAATCTATTCACTCACGAAGACGCGCCCCTCTGCGGCATTTTACACATGTGCAATAGCACGTAAAGCTCGTGCGTACAGATGTCTTAGTGTGCGTGAGTCACAGTACCATCATTGATTGAGGATGTATTCGCATTACGCTCACATAGATGTGTACTTAATACAGATACATGCGGTTATAGGTACTATTCAAAAATTGTGGAGGGGTGCGCCTTCGCGAGTGAGCAGAAGTACTACCTATGCCTTACTTTTTTCATAACTCTTACTCGATTTTGTTGGAGAATGAATATTATATCTGCTTTTCCTATTCTATGGATTAAGAATTAAGATCACTGCTCAGCCTTCTTCAAAATGGGCCGATGACTTGGTTAAGGTCGGTGGACACCGCCGGATGGAGACGGCGTGCCACTATTCATTTTGGCATTCTTTGATTAGCAGTGGATATCATTTAGTTGAAATAATAATGATGGTGACGTTATAATGGATGTCAAGTATGAAAACGATGAGCTAAAATCCAAGGATCTATATATACTAAGTAGCAGTATTATCCCGAGATATATTATTTCAGTTGCTTACACCCTAGCTTGGTTGCAAGCTTTATTTTAATAGACGCAATTCGAATGTGCTTCCAAGGTACTGGACGTATAAAAACAGGACTGGCGTGGAAGAGGTGAAGCCACACCGAAGCGTGCGGTTGGTTTAGACACGGCTAATAGAATCTCAAGACATTTTAATAGAGGAAATGGCGTGGTAGATTAGGCACTTAGTAATATTAAATGATGTCATAATAAGTTGAACAGCGGAAGAGGAACACACTATGATGCCACGAAACAAATTAAAAAAGTTATGAACACAAATTTTAACACGCTATACGGGGCCGTTCAAGTAGTACGTCAGCAAAATCAAATCCTTTTGACCCCTCCCTTCTTCTTGTTTGTAAAAGTAAGCAAAGCACTTACTCCCATTTTCTTTCCTCTCTCTGCTTACGTAGAAATTAGCATAGTATTTACAAAATCGTTCTCAAAGTATCGATCCAGTCCTGCCTAGTGTCAAGCATATTGTTGACGTAATCGTCATTCAGACCTCCTCGTCCCCTATACTTCGTTGTCAAAAATAATCTAACTAATATTATAAATGCGAAAGTATGGATGGATAGATGGATGGATGGATGGATGGATGGATGGATGGATGGATGGATGGATGGATGTTTGTTTGTTACTCAATCACGCCAGAACGGCCCAAGGGATCTAGATGAAATTCGGCGCATAGGTAGAGAAAAGTCTGGAATATCACATAGGCTACTTTTTATCCCGGAAAATTGCGTAGTTCCCGCGGGATAGCGATAAACGAATTCTTTGCAGACGAAGTCGCTGGCAACAGCTAGTATATACATAAATCACGTCTTTATCCCTTACGGGGTAGACAGAGCCTTAAGTAACAAGACCTAAAGGCCACGTTTAGCATGATTATGGGCTTATAGGTGAACTGGAAAGGGAAATCAAAATAGTGAGGGGTTGCTAGCCGCATCGCCTATAAAATGATTCCTAAGATTATCAAAAATAAGCAAAGCATAAACCCCTACCCCCTTTGTTTCTTACCCACTTAAATAATCTCTACCAAATCAATCCTTAATAATGGCTACTAAACTAAACACGAAACTATATCTCATCTTCAGTGGGAATATCTATCGCATTCGGAACGCAGCGCGCGTCTCAGCGACCCGACCCAGGTGATCCGGACGCCCATGATCGCTGGTGGTCTCTTCAGCATGGACAGGAAGTACTTCAACAAGCTGGGCAAGTACGACATGAAGATGGACGTGTGGGGCGGCGAGAACCTCGAAATATCCTTCAGGTAATTAGTGAGTGTAGGACCATTCAAGCAAAAGCTTCGGCTGAAAAAAATTACAAACAAAACAGACTACGAAAGAAAGGAGACGAAGAAAGTTATATTGGTTGTCTGATATTTACAGAAAATTTAGTAACTCTTCCTTAGTGACTGAACGCTCCCATAATATAATGTAGTCACTCCGTAGTCAGTCCAAAATATTAGAACACTTCTGTGGGGTTTCATTGCGATGTTCAAGTGTAATTGAGCTGGAGCCTTACCATGACGTCCTAATTTCGACTCAGTTCAAGTTCAAGAATCTGACAGCGAGCGAACCTAAACTGAAACGCATTAAGACGTCATGGTAAGGCCCCTGGCCTTTATCTCATAGAGCAGACTAGGTTCGTAGGATGTGTCATTTAAATTCAGATTTCTTCTTGATTTACATAGGGTGTCAAAACATATGCCTTATATTCAAAGCCTATCCGCCATTGCTTTCAGAGTGTGGCAGTGCGGGGGCTCCCTGGAAATAGTTCCGTGTTCCCGTGTGGGCCACGTGTTCCGCAAACGGCACCCGTATACGTTCCCGGGAGGTTCCGGAGCGGTGTTTGCCAGGAACACTCGCCGGGCTTCCGAAGTCTGGATGGACAATTACAAGGAGCTGTATTACAAGTCACAGCCTCTGGCTAAGCAGGTTGATTACGGAGAGTAAGTAGTTTTCCTTGGTACTGCGATTAATTTTGCGAGATTTGTCTTGGATCTTACTTTAAGTATTTTGAATAGAGAGATAAGATAAGTGAGTATAGACACATACGTTGTCTACGTTGACGACGAGGTGTTTCTTCGATAAAAGTTGTCCATCAAAGCAGTTGCGTGAAGTTCTAGAAAACTTCGGAATAAAAAATGTTTTGCTTCACACCAATGATTAAGTATTTAGTTGTACCTGAGACCTGAGCAAAATGTTTATAACACTTTTTGCAGCATTTCCGAGCGAGTCGCTCTCCGTAACAAGCTGCAGTGCAAGCCTTTCCGATGGTATCTGGAACATGTGTACCCCGAGCTCCAAGTCCCGGCGCTCAGCGAAGCGTCCCGGGCCGTCAAACAGGGTCCGCGCTGCCTAGACACCATGGGGCACCTCATTGATGGCACCTTAGGTAAGATACCTTAGTAACTTAGCCTTAAGAAATCAAGTCTTAATGTCTGCCCCATTGGATTGTTGTGTTTCTAGCCGTTCAGACCTTTCGAGCATGCTTATTTATTCCTTTTTCATGCAAACCCAACTTCAAAGTAATATCTCATTTGGATCATATTTATGATCTGTCCTGTCATATCTCTTACATAAATTATAATTGAAAAGCAACTCAGATGAAGTAATGTGCTAGATATTTTGTACGTTTATACTAGGTACATACATTCTGTTATGAGAATCTTAAATCAAATGCAGCGCTAATAACAATAAACGTTTGAAGAACTGTTAAGTTACGCTATGTCATTCTATTGTTTCAGGAATGTACCCCTGTCACAACACAGGAGGCAACCAAGAGTGGCACTTTGAAAACGGCCTGCTGCGCCACCACAGTCTATGCGTATCTCTCTCTCGGGAAGACAGAGTGACGGCAGTATTAGCTGCCTGCGATCCTTCAGACAATGCCCAGTTGTGGAGGCGGAGGGGCCAACTGATCACCCACGCGAAGCTCGACGCTTGCCTAGATGCAGACAGACCAGCGCTGTATCTAGAAAAGTGTGACGAAGACAAGCCCAGTCAGCAATTCACGTTTTAAAATTACGTTAATTACAGCACGCTTATGGTAGATGATGGAGATACTCGTAGTTAGAATCAAATCTTTGCTTAAGTATTAAAAGAGTCTGAATTCACTGTAAAAGCTAGTACCCTGGCAGATTCGTAATGCGATCAAATTATAAGATTAACAACGGGGTTAGTGGACAGTTATAATGGCTACATCCACAAGCTCAGCCTTAGCATGATTGGAAAGTACTCCCTACCATATAAATATGTAAATGTTTTTGCTAATCTCAAATTTTACAATATAAAAAGTACCTTCGACTCGACATCATGATCATAAATGATTAGCATTTCTTTACTAATGATCTACCAATGTTCAATGTTTTTTAGAACAGTTCTAACTTACTGCTTACTGCTAAACCTTGTCGATAGTAAACGTATAAATTATTAACTAAATGAGGAGACTAGATATCTCATAGTTCTATCTTCCACAGCTAATTTCGAAAAAGTTGCACAGATCTGATATCTTGCTTTGTAACTTTAGGATCATATTTCGATGATTCCCGTGGATGCTCTCACAAATAAAAAATTTACAGCAGGCGCCTAATGTGAATACACTGCGGCCTCTCATTTTTTGGTTTAGCAATCACTGCTATTAGTAAAATGCTATCTTAATCTCCTGGTAGAAAAAATAATTTACCCGTAATTATATACTCGTACTTGTCTAAGTATCAATAATATCGTTATTTTAGGTTATTAATTTTACATTCCAAATGACTTCATATCGTTTTCGGTTGTTAGTAGATATTAGTTTAAGTGAAAATTATCACAGTGAAATTTGTACAGTCACCCAAAAAGTGCATATTTTATGTTACATACTTTTTTCGTTGTTTTTAATTTGTATATCAGTAATTGTATTAATGTTGACCTAATTATGACTTTTAAGACTTGCTAAAATGTTCTTATGAAATAATTCACGATTAAGTGCAACTAAGTACATTAATGGTAGTTACCATAAAGTTGTAAATATGTAATTAATGTAAGTGCCGGGAAAGTGGAATGTGGATATATTATAATATTTATAATTAATAGGACTTTGTAAAGAAATTTAGATGCTTAGTTTCGAAATAGGTAGGTATAGGAAATTTTAGTTAAGTTAAAAGCAATTATGCGTAAAGCTGTGCTTAAAAATATTATTTACGCGTTTATTATTTTGTTGTAAAGTGGCCTAAGCCTTTTTATGGTTTTAGAAAAAGAACGAATTATCACAAGGACGTGTCCATTGAGCAATATTCGAAATATTTTAAATACTCGTTGTTTATAAGTGTTATTTTATAAGCGAGTTGTACTTTAATTCCAGAAAAGTAAGTATTGATTTCAATATTAATCTAAACTCCTAATTTAAAATATTCCTATTTTATTTATTTGTGTAATTATTTGTTTATTGTGCTTCTATTGACATTGGTATTTACGCCCAATTTTCTCGAATGTTAATTATTGACCTTCCTTAGCATAACCTAATCTAACGCAAATCTATAATAGATACTTTAGTTCAAATATTTCTTTTTTCACTACTTATTAATATTTCACTAATAAATAATTATTAGGTGACATACATTTATCAAAACACAACCATAGAATTTCACTGCCGATTGTAAATAAGTATTTTAATTTAACAACACTTATCTAAACTACAAGCATCTTGCCAGTGTCATACCTAGAAGTGTCACAAAATATTCATAAATTAGGTATGTAATTTGTAATCAAGATTTACGAACAAGATCTGTAGTATTCTAAAGGATGAAGAAGAAGTAATTACTGTTAATAGAAATAAGATTTTGTATCATTAACTATAAAACTTCATTAACATTAAATATTATCTCTATCATTTTTGAAGACGACTGTGTTTTCATAAAAGAAGGTTCTATAGATAGACCTACTTTGGTAAGTCCTTCAGGTTAAAAAATTATGACATAAACACATGGAGATCTAAAAATGAAAAATCGGGCAACAAAACAGGCAAAACCATCTTAAAACATGATGAATTGATGAATATGAAATGAAGCATGCCCCTTTTTTAATTAATGTGAAAGATACACCAGTTAATATTACATTTTTGGGTTAGGTATGTGTCTTTGGGTACTATACGGTGGTTATTCTTTTCTAAGTATTCCTTACCTACTCAATTCATACTACTACCGTCCATTTTGTTATATTTTTCGAAAAAACTGGTCGAAAAAAAAGATAATACTTACATACATATCTGTTAAACTGTGTACTTATATCAAAAAAGTTACAACATCAACACGTAAAACAGTTCACGACATTGTTTTTAACAAATTAAGAATGATAAAATGCATCTTGTGGGTTTTATATCTCTGTCTAAGGAATTTTGAATTCTGGATTAGAATAGTTCTAAGTAGGTATGTGTATAAATGAAAATACGTACTACGAACACTACACTTATCATTATAAAGGCACCTAGAGCACAAATTAGGGACATCTGAACAAAAAAAAAACCTTTTTTATATTATTGTTTTTGTATAATTGTTTTATGAATTGTTTAAAAGTGGCAAAAGTGCCCTAGTCAAACTTTGTTAAAATGATTTTAACAGCGAGATTTAAGTTCAATGTGTGATTTTATTTAAGTGAGAGAAGATTTTTCAAAAATAAAAGAAAACGTTTGACGAATGATGTTTTTTATTTCTTAAGTATAAAAAGGTTAAAAATCTAGACACTTTTCAAGTACCTTTTCTGTAAAAACAAATAAATAACTAACTAGGCGATACAAAATCAAGTAGGTATTATCTAATTTAAACTTATTTTCGGCACAAATAAAGTACTTATTTCGTACCTTTAAGCAAGTACCTAACATTGTACATAATATTTAAACCTTTTAGATTTTTTATAAAATAGATTGGCACTTCCACTTAATTGGAAACAAAAGTAATAAATACATTGTCATTAACCCTTCGAATGTTTAAGCACTGATCAGCGCAAAATTTAAGACTATCTTTTTGTATTTTTATTTAGATCAGCCGAATTTGTGCATATTAAAACAGATGAATCTAAAATGCGGTACTTTTTTTAGCTCCGACATACGAGGGGTTAAGAGTGGCACTACATGTAATTGGCGCCCAAATCGGATCGATAGTCAAACCATATTTACTATTTTTCGTGTGTACTGGCCATTAATCTACATTGTGATAGTTTTTACGTTAACAAGTTAACATAATAGCGATTCAGTTTTAATTTAATAGGTATCTAATACTTATTTTACCTGCCCTAACTGTTCAAACTGCTGGCAATCCAAGGGCCTTACTATAGTCTGGCAGCTAAATCACTGCAGCCAGGTGACACTTCCAAATGTCATTTTACGAATTAATGATACCACATTTATTTCACTAGTGCTCGACTAAGGTCACGTAATGAATCATTTGATTATTGAACGAACGAAATATTTTATGAATGTTATATTCGTAGTTTAGTATATTTCAAATTAAACGCGATACTTTTGAGGGGTTCAAGGTTCATATTTAACATAGTAGATAAAAATGTGCGATGACTTTGTAATACACGTAAATAGTAACAGCAACAGTGAAACTGATTCGGAATGATTTAAGTTTTTAAGTAGAAGTACAAAGGTAGAAAAAAATATTAATGTGATAATTGTTGTTTTCTTTATGGCAAAATGGGGAATGAGTTGAAAACTCGTCACTGATCTGATTTGACATGCTTCCGCACATTTCCAAGTCGCGCTCTTATACTACTACTAACTAGAAAACATACAAAAAACCTTATTGAACAAATCATTTTATTAAAATTAAAATACGCTTTGAAAAATCTCTATTTCAACATAAATGACGCAAATTAATTTCATTAAATTGTTCATTCTTTCATTCACTCACTAAGTCACATCACTATTTAATATTCGCCAAAAACTGACAACACTGAAAGTCTCATCTGGCTGCAGTTATTTATCTGCCAGACTATAATGACGTCCAGACTATATGATTCGATTCCGACTCAGTGTTAGATTTTAGGTGCTGTGTTTAGTATGCATTTGACAGCGAGCGAACCTAAACTGAATCAGAATTAAATCACATTAAAACTTCATGGTAACCCCCCAAGACTTAAATAGCCAGGATTGAAAAATGTTGTTACTGCGGTAGCAAAACGGTTACTTGAGTTCAAAGTGTTAGTGTTAAGGGTGCGACCAAACCGCCGCGTATACGCAGTGACGTGCCGTATGCGTCAAGTTTTCTCACCGTTTCTTCATACATTTTGTTGCGATTCCGTAACGTCACCGTTTTTTAAGCGGCGGTGTGGTCGCACCCTTATTCAAACATTTCATTTGAACCAATATAGATCACTGAGATTGATTTGGTCTTTGGCACACCATTTTTAAATTACATAATAATATTATTATCACAATTTATGAAAATTATTTTTTTATTTCTAATTCACTGATATCACTTATATTATTGCACGTTGCTTAGTTATACGGGAATGATAATTTTTACATGTTAAAACCCTTACGCAAAATATCTACGTATCACGAAATCGACCTAGCTTAACATAAGTACCCCTTAAAAGTTAATATGTTGACATGCTGATCTTACTTTTAATAAATCTACCTATAACCTTAATCGCTCGGAATGCATAGTTTGGCGATAACCGCTGCCGCAGTAAGTAGTAACCAGTCATGTTCATAGCGAACAACATTAACACTAACACACCGAAGTCGACCCAGAAAGAGACTCCTGACATGCCCATTAGGTTCACGAAGTATCTGGAAAAAATACGTTAAAAATTAGAACAAATTAGAAAAAAAAAAACAATTTAAAAGAGTAGAAGTCGTGACGTATCAGGAAGTCAAAGAAAAGGCCCTGGAAAGGACCACATGGAAATTGCTCCACCGCCAAGAGCCTAGCTCTTAAGTTTGATGATGAAGTAAACCATGACGTCTTAATGCGATTCAATTGCAACTCAGTTTTATCATTGTCATTTTTAGTATGGATCTGGCAGCGAGCGAACTTAAACTGAATAGGAAATGAATCTCATTAAGATCATGGTAACCCCCCTGTTTTGTAAATTGGACAACAGCTTTTTTGTCATTTTTCTTTTCTCCGTTGGTGAGTAATACTAATAGTATCTCAATTTGTGTAAGTTTTATCTGTGTTAGGCCTAGATCTATAGTCAGAGTAGGCACGTAAATTAAGAACGTTGTCAATCTTCAGCTATTTTATTTTCATCAATGGCATCAGTCAAAATCTTCAACTTACGCGACATTCTTAAACTCGCAATAGTCCACATGATCAGGACAGATGAGGTCTTCCCTCGGAGGTCCATATATGGCAGCGACCAGACCCTCGATTCCATATCGCATGAACGAACAGGCCCGCGCCAGTCGCCAGATTAGAGGAGGTGGCAAGTCGCCATTACCAATCCCGTATACTGCTAGCAGCATTAGTGGGACACTTAGGGCTGGACCCAGGAATACAGCGTTCTGGAAAGAAAATACAGAGGTTAATGAAGTCAAGACAGTACACAAGTTAAAAAAAAAACATTGAACCCGTTATATCCTCCAACCCCATACTTATAGGTTCAAATAAACGTATGTTATTAGTATGAAGTACTCCTACTAAAAGAGATCTTCAATAAATAAATTGTAAATTCATTCCAAAAACCAGCACTTCGTCTTTTGGAATGGAACTGGAAACGATGGCATTTTGTCTTGATCAACTTACCACAACACTCAATGTGGAAGATATGACAGTGCCCATCGACTCGGAGATGAGAGCTGTCACTAAACAGATGGTTGTGAACATCAGTATCCTTGGCAACTCCATGGGTTGTGAAGTGAGGGGGTACGTGATGCAAATGTACATGAGACTAAAGAAGATAGTGGCTGGTGTTCTTGATACTACGAGCGCGGCGTAGTAAGGCTTGAGTCCGTACCAGCGATTGAAATATTCGCGCTTTACTAGTTGTACTTCTGTTGGAACTGGAAAAAGAAGAATAAGTCTGAGAAAGCGCAAAGAATTGATTGGAAATCACGGTAAGCAAAAATATTTACATATCAAATTATACGGGTGAAGTTATTTGTGTTAATCATGATAACGTTTTTGTAGTTGAGGTATGCCCTACTGTTTCAGACGTATCCATGATCTTTTGTCAAGGTGCGCTTGAAAGAACTATAGGACATCGGTAGCAAAGATATAAATGTAAGTGATCTCGGTATCAATTTAAAACAGGACAAAGACTTTCTCATGGCAGATTTATTTCAATATTTTATAGGGTTATACTACCAACTATCAGGCTTCAGGTTTTTCAAACTACATGAAAATATCAGTTTAAGAGACTATTCCAGCACTCTCTAATACGTGAAGTTTTAGATATTAGGCCGTCGCTGTCTCTTTTGTAGTAATAAATAGAGACAGCAAAATAGATATCTGACAAAGATATAAGGAATAACACACTTACAAGCCAGGAGCACAGGCATCATTGGGATATAAAACATGGCGATGATACAGGCATAGCAGAAGCCGAAATTGAAGATGGTCTTAGAAGCATCATAACCCATCCGGCTAAAGAGCAAGCCTATGAGGAAGCCCAGGAACAAGTGGAGACACACCCGCAGCTGTAGGTATCCCTGAAATTACAAAACATGGATTGCGGTTTACGTAATCTTATGTAACCGAAGCAAATAAGCAATCCATTTTTCTGCTTCAGTTGTAAATTATACGAAATTTTGTACGTAATCTGTATTAATCGTATATAAATATAATTTTAATTCATCTTCTAACGTATACCAGTATGGATACAGTAAACAACAAAAAACTCTATTATATTACAAGTTTGGGGTAATTTTGCTCTTTTAAGTGCTTAGGCGAGCATGTCATTAACAATACATAATATTTACCTACGTGTATTCTTATTTAAATTGACCAATGCACTTAAGTAAATATTGCGGCTCATTGACATGTAGCTAGTGTATTTACTTTAGACCTCGTTAACCTTTACAAAGTATGTATGTAATCTATCATATTTGATGTCTTGTATTGTACCATTTGTAAATTAATGAGCAAAGGTTGTAACTTAATCTGACGATCTGAAACTGTGTAGTAAACACTTGCAGTTTTTATTCAAAGCTTACCTATTAAATTAATGTTGTGTGGATTATACCTACTGATTTAATATGTAATCTAATCATACATTAAAATACATTTTATTATATAATAAAACAGGACTTAATCACGTAAACAAAAACAAAAAGTATTTTTGTAAATACCTCGACGTTTCGGACGCGACTTTGCATCCATGGTCTCGAGAGGACTGAAGTGGCGGTATCAACATCTTCTATCTTTCTTTCATCTTCTTTCTGATGAAGTCCCGTTTTATTATATAATAATAATAAAATACATTTGTCTACGTCAAGCACAGACAAAGTTTTAAATAAAATGTTCCTTACTCGATTTCTAACACTTTGCAGCAGCATTCTTCTTAACAATATGCTGAACTGTTGGCACGACGAGCTGCTGTACTTATAGCAATGCTCCTCCACACCTCCAGTGTTCAGCTGTTCAATCTCTACCCCCTCCTGAACTTGATCTTCGATGGCGTAGTCTCGCCACCGCTGGTTTCTGCCATTGTCTACTGCTGCTACCATCCGGTCTGCATGGGAACCATATTCACCACTCGACACTTCAATCACTGAAATTTAATGACATGCCTTTAAAATTTATTTTTCGTACTACAGCGAAATTTTTAATCCCGCACATTCAGAACTATTTATTTTCTAGTGTGACAGTTAAACTCACCAAAATCAGCAGGATTGTATGTCATAGGACAAATAAGCTGCAACTCCTTGAGGAAGGGCACTACGCCGGCAGACGTTCCCTGGTAGGCGCAACGGCCGTCTGCCACCACGTAGACGTGGTCAAACTCTGAGAACAACCTTGCTGAGGGTGTGTGGAGGGAGCAGACGACAGTGCGACCACCGCGAGCCACTCGCTTCAGCAAAGACACACATGTTGATGAAGCTACGTCATCCAGGCCTCTGAGGAATAAGGTTGAAGTTATATCTTATCATTCTGAAGTGTAGTGGATAGTGTCAAACAAAACGTGCAATGCAAAGACTATCTTAAAAATAAGAAGGGTCAACTGTGCAGGAAAGTCGCATAGTAAATGATCCAACTACCTAGAGACACCCGCAACCTACAGCACCAGATATTCGTTTCATTGCCAGCCATAATGGATAAAATGATAAAATAATTTCCCCAACAGTCTTAATCTTTACGCCGGAATATTAATGTTAGTGTCACTGCTCCGGATTATCGAGTAAGATTGTAGTACCATCACTATTAATTATATAGTGTCAATAGACTTTAAATAGAGCTTACGTGGTAGGTTCATCGAGGAAGATGACAGGTGGGTTGTTAAGCAGCTCGAGTGCAATCGAGAGGCGCTTGCGCTCGCCTCCTGATAGACGCTCTGTTGCCGTGTTGCGTGCCTTGCCCAGGCGCAGCAACTGGATTATTTCCTCTACCTGTCCACAAGACATGAAAGACACAATTTATACCAACTAAATATGAAAGGCTCATGCGAAAAAGGTTAAAAAAATGGCAACTTTAGATAAACTTTCCAAAGTTCAGTAACATTCAAAAGTATTTCAGCAATTGTATGTTTATTTGCTCTTGTTGTTTTTTAAGTGTCTTGTAAATAAATACATACATACATACATAGGTGCATGCGATGCGGTCACGCCTCTTTCCCACAGGGGTTGGCAGAGACTAATTTGTTCCACTTGCTACGTTCCTGGCATACATTCATCAATCTCTTCGTACCTATATGCTCGTCGGTTGTCGGTAAATAAATCATCATCTTCTCTTGGCTGTGTCCGGTTAAAGCGACTGGTTCCTTACGCTAAGAGCGTCGAACGACAACTTAACATTATATTGGAAAACAACACATGTCAGTTAACGGCAAAATTTGACCTTTAACCTTGGGAACGAAAATAAAATATTTTTCTTTCTTTCTTTCTTTTAAAGATGTACCTACCTATAGATAATAGTTCCAACAATATCATGTTATTCATGGTGCTCCCGTCAATATTGGAGCATCTAAAGACCATCTAGAGGGTGGGCTAAACCTAAGGGGTGGTACAGAATAAATGTAAAATAAAATAACGGGTCGTGCTCGTCAGTGTATGTACCTAGTTAGGTACCTATTAAAAATGCTAAAAGGCATTGTCCTTTATCTACTAACAGGTAGGTACCAAAGCAAGTACGCATAATTTTGACAGTGAATAAAATTAATGATGGAAGAATAATTTCCGTGTCATTGTACCTCGGAACATGACTATTATTTTCAATAAACAATAGTCACTTTTATGACATTATGTTAACATAAAATACGGAAATTTGTACCTACCTTTTTTGGGCCTTGTGTATTGTTTTGTGTAGTTTAGTTCCGTGTTTTAAAATTTAACCTACCTAGGTACCTATTTCATTTATATTAATTTATCTTTTTACGCACAATAGAACTAAGAACTAACAGACAGACCACCCCTGTCGCTTAACGAATATGTTACTCACGATTACTCCTTTCTTCCTCCTGCTCAGGCCTGTTCCCAGTTTGAGATCTGCCGCGATCGCCATTGCCTCTTGGACCGTGATGAGCGGCTGCAACAAGTCTTCCTGCATGATGTACCGCGACAGCTTCCGAAACTGTCGCAAGTCGCGTGGCTCGCTGTTCGTGCATATTTGCCCACCGGCACCTAGTACTCTGCGAGCAAAAGAAAGAAAGTGAAGAAATAAAATGTGAAATAAAATGCGGATGAAAGATAAAATGAAGACGATATTTTTTTCTGATTTATTTAAGTATTTAATATTGTCAGGACGTGGTCTAGTTATTTCTTTACCTCAGTAAGCTATGGGGGATCTAATAAGACATCAGTGACCGGTTGAGTGTGAAGATCATGAGTAGATAAAATCAAATGCCTTAACACATTTAAAAAAAGCATGAAATCACCTCTCACGGTTCAATTCAGCCACCTTCTTTCAGAACCGTTACTTTCACTAATTTACGCTGTGTGCAAATGCCATCGCAATACATCGAAGTTAGCAATGTGCATAATATAGTGATTATTGTATGTATACGTACTTGTATCCAGCTAGTATGTTGAGTAGAGTGCTCTTTCCGGCGCCCGAAGGCCCGAGAATGGCTGTCAACTGCCCCGACTTGAACTCCCCAGTGATGCCGCGAAGTATCAGTTTAGAACCTAGAAACAATACAGTCATCATAAGATTTCATGCTTTTATCGTTTCAATCTTACCCTCAAGTCGTCATAATACTCGTAAATGTCCATCGCTTTCAAATACTAGTTAGCACGCTGGTGTTCCTTGTAGTGATCGCAAGATGTTCTGTCTCAGTCTTAAGCTCAAACTTTTAGAGATAAATAGAATTTCACTGGCTTAGAGTGACTATAACGCTAATATGTTACGGTCAATATAACGTGATATAACTTTAATTTTTGAACATACATGGAACTTAGTCACAGTGATACTATTGCTTTGTTTAGTGGTTAAAACACGTTGCTAAAGTTTGGCAATGTCAATATGACAATCGTTCCACGTTCCATAGTGACTCAACAATTGAAGTTGTTGACCATACGTACCAATCGTGGTAGGAAAATAGTATGGGACACAATTCAATTCGCTTTGCCCCTTGTTGTGGCATGCCTAAAACTAGAAGTTTTATTAGTAACCATACCGCACGTCGTGCACCGAGCATTTCGTGCCCTACTATAAACATGGAACCAAAACTATTGAGCATGCTCTAGAATTTTAAATTGTCTTGTAGGTCTGGACAATCAGAGAAGGCCTAATGGCTTGTGGCTTGTGTAATAGGTCACGATCCATGTCAATAGTATAGGCGAGTAATTCGCAGATCGCGGTAAATTGCAGGCAATTAACGTAAGAAGTCAGGTAAACCGGAGTCAAGGTTTGAACTGCCATTATTTAAACTAACATAAGCTAGTATTAGCATTATATTACAACATTGTAGGGGCTCAACATTTCATTATAATATTCCTTCCTATGAATTGATTTAATTTTTTACTGATCGATAGATTTTTTGGGCTATTTCATTGACGTGCAAAACTTTTGTTATCTACCTCGTACCCTATTCCTTATTTTCTGTATCTTTCTCAAACGCCTTTAAAAATATAAAGGCAATACAGCGCCAATGTGTTTACAAAGCCATTCCATCAAACCAGCGAGGCCATCACGAGATCTTAGAACACGGTTTTCGTAACAAAATTATGTAAATAATGTGCACTATTCCAAGCACGCGCGAAAAAATACAATTTTCCATTTGCGTTGACAGTGCACGTATTCTAAGGCAATGGATACAAACGTTATGTCGGTTATAGAGGGCAAGGACTTATGTTTGAACCCGTCGTGTTTAACTCGTCACTGAGAATTGGCGGTTTTGACAAAAACACGACTCATCAGTACCGCTAAACGTACAAGGAAATAAAAATAAACGTGTCATAACTATTGTTCTGTCGCTGATTTGTTTGCGTTAACTTGATGTTTGCCTATTTTTTTCCTGTAGGTAACATTTTGTAAAAATAGCGTTTAAAACAACTTGCGAACTTGAGTTCTCAGTAAACCACAGTTGTCCCTAAGTTTTAGAGGTTTTGCGATAATGCGCCGTTTCATTTTGTTTGTTGTACTCTCAACTTTTTCCATACATTTTGTGACCTGAATTTTCGTTAAATTCCGTTAGCGTCATACAAACTTGTATGAATGAAGTGGCGAAATGGAAAAGGCAATTTTGGGACGCTTTTTTTTCTTATTAAGATCGATAGTGCTCGTTATTTTGAGTAGAAAACCGAAAAAAAAACAATATTGACAATAGGTACAACGAAAACAAACGGGTCTTTGATGTGTGGTTTTTGCTTTGTGCTGCCTATTTAGACAAACGTAGTTATGGTTGTCACTTCATATGGTGCGACTGTATCGCATTTACTTTTAAGTCATTTTGTCCTTTGTGTAAAAATAAAGTAGCAAAGTACAGTCAAGCAGAAAAGTAGCAGTATATTTTAATACCATGTCAATTACTGTAATTTGAAATTTATATGTATTGGAACCCTTAAAATCAATAGAACACGTGATTCTGAAAATTCCAAAATGGTCGAAATCTGATAAAAAGTATGTACACTTTAAACGAATAATGCCAATTTACCGCAATACCGCAATTACGTCCGCGCTTGCTTCTAGTCAGCATGAGCACGATTTGCATCAAAACAATGGTATCGGAGGTTAATATAATTCAATGATCCAAAAACGCATTCGTATTGACAAAAGTATTTTATTCACTTGAACTAAAAGTGAAAAAAATGTTAAGTATTCTCGTGATACAAATGTATCAAAGTTTGTCGTAAGACTTTTCTGTGCGGACAAACAAACACACATAAGGGGCCTTACCATGACGTCCTAATTCCGACTCAGTTCAGGTTTTAGCCGTCACAGCGAGCGAACCTAAACTGAATCGCATCAAGACGTCATGGTAAGGCCCCAGGAATCTGTCAATACAATAAATACAATGACTCTTTATTGAACACCATATAAAAAAAACAATACAGAAAACACACGGTTTCGCAGACAAATTTACGATAATTTATTTCACATAAAAGGCTATGTACGGCATATCCACAGTGAACTATACATAATAATACACACTAACACATTAATAGACTGATACAACAGCACTTTATATAATAAGAAATAAATAAAAAACGGCCAAGTGCGAGTCGGACTCGCGCACGAAAGGTTCCGTACCATTTTCTATAAAAAATACTTTTGTTGTATGGAAGCCCCCCTTAAATATTATTTTTATTTTATTTTTAATATTTTTTATTATTGTGGCAATAAAAATACATCTGTGAAAATTTTAACCTCCTTGCTATTACGGTTCATGAGATACAGCAAAAAACGCCAACTACTACTCTGTTGTATGGGAGCCCCCCTTAGTTATTATTATTTGTTGTTATAGCGGCAACAGAAATACACAATCTGTGAAAATTTCAACTGTCTAGCTATTACGGTTCTTGAGATACGGCCTGGTGACAGACGGACGGACAGCGAAGTCTTAGTAATAGGGTCCCGTTTTTACCCTTTGGTTAAGGAACCCTGAAAGTAATCATGCGCATGATGAGTAAGATGACTTAGCGCGCCCTAAATCCATTGGTAAGGAGTTCCACAGTTGAATTTAATGGCAATGTACGAATAGACATAAAAAATAGAGTTAATGTGGTTTTTTGCAATTATTCTTTGTTTTTTAAAAGTTTTAATAAAACCTATTAGAGTGAAACCGCACGTCTGTTCGGTGGTGGGTGAGTAAACGTGCGTTTAGGTAATACTAACTGCGCTATGCTACGCGTATATACTACATTTAATTTAGAATGAGAAACCACAATAACATTATATTGCGTCAGGTCAACTATTTTTTATCTAGCAAATAGGTACAGTGCAATAGTTTGGCAGCCGCAAAATAAAATTGTTTTAATGTCACTTTATTTGCGTGTCGTTAATTATTACTCTAGTACAAATTGTTAAGAGATTACAGTTCACGAACCGCAATATAATGTTGTTGTGGTTTCTCATCCTAAATTAAATGAAGTATAGTGGATAACATAATAACTCTAACATGCCGTCTAATGCGTTAAACGCTAGGTATAATGATACTAGGAATGCAGTATCAATACAATATCTTTGTTCGCCGTACATATTTTTACGGTTCCGTACCACAAAAGGAAAAAACGGAACTCTTATAGGATCACTTTGTTGTCCGTCCGTCTGTCAAGACCCTTTTTCTTAAGAACGCGTAAAGGTATCAAGCTGAAATTTATATCAAATACTCAAGTCTACTGCCTGTTGAAGCTGTGAAAAAATCAAACTTCTAAGCCAACGCAATCAATAGATACAGCCGTTTATGCCGCAAATTTCTGCAAATTATCGACTCTCAAGGGAATCAAAACCTACAGGGTACTTCCCGTGAACGCAGAATCTTGAAATTTGGTATGAAGGTAGGTCTTATAATACAGATTAAGTAATAATTGCGAAAACCGTAAATATGTATGTACTTATGTCTGTATATATCAGTGACCAATATAAAGTGACCCCACACTCCGTACATTTTGCTTTGGAGCAGGGCTCTGCTTACACTGGTTTATAGATATTTCTAGATAATGGTACGGAACCCTCGGTGCGCGAGTCCGACTTGCACTTGGCCGGTTTTTTTTTGTACAGCCTACAAGTATTAAGTGCTAATCAGCGGTAAATATTGCAACTTTGTACGACTCTATAATTAGTCATTCTCAAGAACGCACTGGACTTTTCCATCAGCTTTGTGCATGACACTTACGCCACGGTCCTATTCCGTCACAAACGTGGTATTTACATAAATTATCGTTAACAATGTATACAGTGTTCACAAACACGTTTAAAAGTATAAGACAAACTAGCCAGCTTTTGCTTGGTACAGGTAGAGCCAAGTTTTTAAAGAGAGAAGGAACTTTTTATTTTAGATGTAAATAAATCCATGTTTTTGTTAGTTACAATACCCTATTAAAAAAAAAAGTCAAAGTCAAATAGTAGATTGTACAACAAGAGCATAAAACAAGCCATTTTACCCGAGACGTTCATATAGCCATATATGGATAGACACGTCGAGGGGAAAATGGGTTTTATGAACGAGTTATACACTGCTTTTCACTTAGATTGCGAAAAAAAATGATTAAAATTAAATGTGACATTGGAACAATTCGATATATTTAATAGTTTTTCCTGGCAAATTGACTGTGTTAGGAGTCAGTGTTATTTCCTCTTCACTTGACGAAATTATTAATCGTAAAACAGTAACAAATTGCAACATAAATCCTACTAAGAGAAAATAGGACGTTCCCGCCTGAGTTCCCGCCAATTAACTTTTTTTTTCTTTTCTTTTAAACGTGATACTGCGGTAAGGTTCGAGTAGGCAGGTGTTGATTTATATTTTAAAAAGTTTTATTTTTCATGTACTTATATGTTTCAATAATAACTTGTCAAATTATTGTTACCTAGTTTTAGGTACTAATTAAACAGTTTAATAGACCGCAAATTATAATAAATAAAAACTTAAACAAATAAACAAAATATGCTGTCGTAAAGTTTTAGTGATTGTTTGTGGCTGTTGGCACCCGATTGTCTTGGTCTTAGAGGAAGATTTTACTTTATGCACAAGAGCATAAAATGCCATTTTATGCAGCCTACATCCAGCATAAAGTCGAACTTTTTGAGCATGAGACGTGAAAAGTTTATTTTGCAAATAGGCCGCCAAGGGGTTTTTTTCATGTCTTTTTTTTTAATCTACCAGCGCATTCGGAAAGACCATCATTGCCAAGAAGCTATACTTATTTTAGTCGATTTAATACGTAGTGAATGTCAGCTAAATGTCCTTTCCACTGCAGGGCAGTCGGTCAATCGGTGGGCTATAACGGTAATTAAATCAGTGTTGAAAATACAAACAGTAGAAAATTTACAAAGTGATCAACAAGTGGTCTTATCGCCTAGCACCGACCAATTCCAGTCAAATTTTAGTCAGACAAATAGCGATAGAAGAGGCGTTTGATTAATGATGACGAAAAATTGAGAGATCATCAGTGACACCTCTTTGCACTATGCTGATCGCGACATTAATTATTTGTTTTCAACTATTCAGTAGTAGGTACCTACAGATGCAGTGCAAAATCATTTTCCTTGACATTTGAATCCCATGTGATTTTCAACTTTAACAACATTTGAATAAGTTTATTATTTATAAAAAAAAAAAAAAAAAAGACAGCTGTATTGTATAGGTACACGACTAAAATTAAAAACCGGATAATATTCAACGAAATGTCATGGACAAACTTTATGCCATACACCTCTACCTATTTTAATTTGAAGTGTAAAAGATTAGATCCAATTTGAATTTCCAATGAGGTCCTGTCGATTAAATGTTTTGTAAAACATGCAGTAGGTAGGTACTTTTACAGAGTCCATATTTAACCATTTTATAATCACTATTTTCCTATAATATTACGCGCTTGTTATAAGAAACAAGTTATAATAGAAGTGTGGCAATCCGGAAGAATAAACCTGATGCAATACACTGAGGAGCGAAAATAATGGGTCCACATACAAAGTTGTATGTAAAGTGACCCGTTATTTTTGTTAGTAAGTATAGATTATATTAATAAAGTGGTTCACATTACTGTTGCAATTTTCTATATTCTTTGTTAATAGCAAGTCCACTCGGTCTTTTAAAGTCGTCTAAATACGATATACATACACACGAAAAAAAAGTTAAATTTTTGCTTATCGGTGTAAGTATAAAGTTCGCCAATAGAACTTTTTTAACTCTGACGTCGAACATAGTCGTGTAAGTCTAATGAAGTGACCTTTGCCCTGCGGTAGAACACAATAAACGGCTTTAAAAAAAAGTTTTGGCATTTCGCAGTTTTCCAGGGTTCACTGACCGCACTGAAAACGTAATAGACACGCCGTGAGTGTCCTTGGCGCTGCGTGGCAACAGAAAGCCGTTGCTTGCGCTTACGCCACAGCCGGTGAGTGCAACGCGGTGCACTGTTGCACTCCACTGTGCCGCGCGAGACTAGTCTCTCAGCTTTTTAATCAAAATTCCACGAATTACATACTTAAAACAAAACATTTAGCTATTGAGTTGAGAACAATGCGCGTGCTTAGCTGCATTTAAAATATGTAAGTACCTAAGTAATTAAAATAAATACTGACGAGAGGGAGCAAAGTGCAAGTTATCTGTTCAAGGTTTTTCTAAGTGTTCTTTTGCAAATGCAATTTTTTGAAGTTGGTAATTGTAAAACCTTGCCATTTTCTATGCTTATTGTAAAAAATAAATAAATAAATATCTCGGGACAATTGACACCAATTGATCTAGTCCCAAACTAAGCAAAGCTTGTATTACCTATCACTAAAACCTAAGTGTCTATGGGTACACTTAATATGTACGAAGTTCTTCGCGTTAATAACAACGTTATATTTATATTAATGTTATTGTTGACGTTGTTTTTTGTTATCTTGACATTGGATCTCGAAAGAGCAATTTGCGCCAGTCCACCTTCTTTATAACGTACTTCCTATAAAGGTGACTCTGAGTTGTTAGATAAACAGGTTGCTGACGTAAATGAAGTTTCATGGGTTAAGTACTAATAAAACATAATAGAGAATATAAAAAACTATAAAAAACAACTAATGGCTGGTAGACAAAACTGGACTCGTGTCTAAGCGTGCCAAGAAACATAATGGCACTCCTTCACTATCAGTATCAAAATGTCACCTCAAAACGTCATTTTTTGACACTTGAAACTTAGGGCCTGTTTCACCACGACATGACGTCTCTGTCTGTTTCGTAGTAATAAATAGAGACGGAATCATAGACATCTGACAGTTAAGGAGTGGTGAAACAGGCCCTTAAAGTTGTGGAGGAGCAAGGTAGGAGCCGTAAAATCAAGCAAACATGTTTTGTACATTTTTTAAATACTTGACTAAAAAGTGATAATGAATCTAATAATTCGACCTTATGTTTCCGTCAACCTTGTCACACGTCTTTTGCTTCCGTGTGCATATTAAAAGTTATGAAGTTAAATACCTACTTATTGTTCTTTACTTTATTTCCGATATGTACTTACTACTTAAAAATTTGATACCAATAATTATTTAATTCTACATACTTTTGATATTTTCGGAAACTAAGTAGTACTTAGCTAATTCAGATTTGAGCATTACACTACAAAAAGCACTAAGCGTGTGGTATGTTTGGTATAACATGCCTGACAGTTTCAGTTTATAGAAAACTTGTAATTTGCAGCATATCTGAGACATGTTTAATCGATTTTCTCGCACTTAGCACAGAGAACTGCTCTAAAGTGCGTTCAGAAACCGTAGGAAATGACTAGCATTATTATGACGAGTTTGTCAGCTCGTTTTGACGTTCATTGACATTGACAACTGCATTCACTGTCAAACTATTTAAGCACAGGATTTGCCAGTCAATTATTGCAATTATTTCAACGTTTTTTTAAGTGTACGAAACCAAGCAGTGACGTCATTTTGCTGATTTTTGACGTTAGTTACATACGCCCTTTCTGCTCAAGCAACAATTTAAATGGATTTTTCCACGAAAATAAAATATTTCCACAAATATAAAAAGTATGGGTGTCTTAAAATTGTGCGCTCTTTCAAGCCATACAATAAAAAGTAGCACTTAAAAAATTGAAATATTGTCAATTGGTTGTAATTGTAATAATGCTGGTCAATTTCCCTATTGCTTCTGAACCCATCTTAGAGTACTTATGTTATTTGTGTAGATAAAGTAATGTATGCAACTGTACATAATTAGGCCTTAAACACGAGTTTGGTTTATGAAACGAGCCTTGGCGAGTTTAAAAATAAGATCACACGAATTTTTTGAGGCCTAATTAAAGATCCTCATTATGTAACGGTGGTAAATAAGTTTATGCAAATAAAATACTATTTCAATTCATTTAATTAAAAATATTCAACACGAGCACGGCTATTTTGCATAACTTGACCTCACTATTTCGCGAACTATCAAAGTGAGGATATCCATTTAGTTCAACATATACCTCCGGAAAGTTACGCCTGAATCTACATAGTATTAGTATTTGGGCATTTACAAGGCAAGCGTGCTCCACCCTACGTCTAATCTACGCTTACCATGACGCGTGATTATGATCAAACGCATATCTAGTTTGCATTAAACAAAAATTGGAGGCAGGAGGAGGAGTTTCAAAGTGCATAGAGGAATGGATCAGATGCAATGGGTATAACATGATACTCTCGCGTGCGCCGGCGCGTTGCGACGAGTCTTTCACGTTTTCCCGCAAGTCACGTGACTTATTTACAGACTTGAAGTGAGGGGACGCGGTACAGTTGTTTTGGATTTAATCGGTTAGTTTTTATCGATTCTTTAATTTTGAAAGTTAAATAAACACTTGTGTAGTTCATACTAAGTATGTGTATTTACTTACTCGTTACTCGTGTTACTCGAAACTTCAGCCCAAATTAGAATATTCTCTGATTAATTGAGAAAGAAGTTTTAGCGCAAAGTTTGATTCTGCGCGGACGAAGTCGCGGGCAAAAGCTAGTCATTTAATAATACAGCCTATCGTTACTCAGTGTCTTAATGTAGCTAGCTTAGTTTTTATTATTTATGCTAACCCTAATGCGATGTAATTAGTTCATTTCCAAGGCTGCTAACATTGACATAGTTTATCCGGACAATTACGTTACTTACCTACCAGTTAATTACTATGATCTAGGACATGTCTATGGAATATCATGCTTGGCTGATTTGCAATGCCTAACTACGTAGTACATACATGTAAGGTTATGTCAGTTAAAAACTCCTGCTTTTCTACAAGAATCAAGCAACTTAAACTTAAATGAGAGGAAGATAACGACCATATTAGTATTTTGTAAATACGTATTTTGTATTTTTAATGCAAAACTAAAAACATTTTTTGCGTAAAGTTTTTAAATATGTACGATTTCTTATTGAAGTGTTTATTTTACATATTTGAAATATTTCCTTGAAAGTGTTCATCAAAGTTTTTCCTCTCAAGTATAATAATGATTATTCGTTTATGTATATTTTGTCCTTTATTTTTATACATCCGGAACAATACCCTAAATCGAATTTACATGAAGCGGAGGTTACAAGTATTAAGGATGTTTTAATTAATCCGAGAAATGTTACTTTCGCGGTCTAGAGTTAAAAAAAAAATAAACAGTGTGTATGTATGTATGTAAACTCTTTATTGCACATAACAGTTTAACATGGGCTAGATAAAAAACATTTTGACGCTACTTAACCTTGGGTTAACTTTACCTTTGAGTTATACGGTTAACATTTTTAGTTTTCAGCTTAGTTCGCTGTGATGCAGAAAAAACTCAATCAAGTTTTTACTAACCTTAACTTAGTTCAGAAGCATCAAACATAATCCAGGTTTTGCGAATTAAACGAGATCTTTTTTGGCTCTTAAATATTCATCATCATCATCGTCATCTCAAGCCTATATACGTCTTAAATATAAAATTTATTTTATTTATCCTAAATTTATCGAAATCGATGGTCAAGACGGTTTTACATTTTGTGTGAGCCACATCACTAGCTAGCACGTGCAGAGTGCTTTCTACGAGTACCGGTGCTGTAAATAGTTTAGCAATAGCACTAAAATATCGTAAACCATTTTCTTAGATGAGTTCGTTAAACCCAAACAATTACTTATGATACGATAATTTTGATATGATATGACAAAGTCAGGCGACGGGGTCGTTTGATTTGATATATCCATAAACCACCGTCCACAATGTCCGCGGAGATTTTTGGGGTTCCGTACCTCAAAAACAAAAAGGGCCACTAAAAGTGCGCTTCGTTGTCCGTCTGCGTCTGTGAGTCTGTGACTACTCACCGCCACCGTCTCAGGAACGAGCAGATATTTAACTTCCGATTTTAAATTAGGGTGCGACCACACCGCCGCTTAAAAAACGGTGATGTTACGGAATCGCAACAAAATGTATGAAGAAACGGTAAGAAAACGTGACGCATACGACACGTCACTGCGTATACGCGGCGGTTTGGTCGCACCCTTACACAGTACAACTATTTAAGGCTAGAGGTTCAAGAAGGCATATTTTTTTAAGTCGACGTGTTTTTTACTTTATTTTCCAAAGTGTGTTTTCAAAATCGTGGGTAGGTACCTATCCTAAATATTTAGTGTACTTCTCGTGAGCATGTAAATAGAATAATGAAAGGCAAGTGTTAAATTATAACTTGAGCAAATGACAAAAAAGTATTTAATTTTTTACTATCTCGACATTCTGTTGTTTTTATCTTGCGGGAACTATGTGACGTACTCACTGAACTGAACTAAAAACCTACCTACGTAGTTTAGAAGTGCGTCAGTAGTGTTTTTGTGAGCCTGTCGGATGATGGACCGAACCACTGCACTGTAACTCGCCTACTATTACATAAACCTCTAGAGGGTTTTAATCTAATCTAACTAATATTACAAATGTGAAAGTATGGATGGATGGATGGATGGATGGATGGATGGATGGATAGATGGATGGATGGATAGATGGATGGACGTTTGTTTGTTACTCAATCACGCCAGAACGGCCCAACGGATCTGGATGAAATTCGGCACATAGATAGAGAAAAGTCTGGAATAGCACATAGAATACTTTTTATCCCGGAAAATTGCGTAGTTCCCGCGGGATAGCGATAAACGAATTCTATTGCACACGAAGTCGCTGGCAACAGCTAGTAGTGGCATAATAACCTAAATTGTATCTATTTATGTAATTTATAATAAACTAGCTGTTGCCCGCAACTTCGTCCGCACAGTATTATATAGCCCATGACAATCTATTGCTAAAAGATTTTTAAAAAATCGATTCAGTACATTCTAAGATTACCCTGTACATACACCTCAACCTCACAAACTACCTATTTATAATTATTAGTATAGAAGTACAGATAAATAATAAATACTCGCCTGAGAGCTTCTGTTAAACACAAAACATTTATTTACATATTATATCGGTACAAAAACATCTCGGTAGACGTCGGTACATATCGGATCGGGTTTCTGTTTATTTTATGAACTTTCACTTTTAATGTAACATTCCCTAGAATACTAATTATAAACGAATGCCCAGGTCTATCTATACACTTAAGCCGTGTTAAAGTATGCTGCTTGTGGCTTCACCTTGTTCGGAAGATCCCGCGAGAATTGCAATGGTACTAAAGTGAGGTGTAATGTTGGCACTGGACCAAAACTTTGGTCACTATCAGTAAGGCTCTAATAATAGATAATGTACCAAGGGTGGTAAGATAAGATTATATTAATGCCCGAAACCGACGAGCATGTACGAAGAGATTGATGAATGTGGATGAAGCGAAAGAGGTATGTCAGGATCGTAGCAAGTGGAACAAAGTAGTCTCTGCCTACCCCTGTGGGAAAGAGGCGTGACGATATGTATGTATGTATGTATGTATGTATATTAATGCCAATTTTTCCTCGCACTTTAACTAACTAAACTAACTAACTTGGCTCAGGGACCCAAATAGGCTCTTGGCCTCCGAAACGAGAGCACGCCATTTGTCCCGATCGTGCGCAGCTTCTTGCCAGTCGTCCTCGTACTTTAGTAAGTGTTTATTTTTCAATGTCTTGCAGTAAATTTAGTCAGCTAACGTCCTTTTTTCCACGAAATTTAAGTGAATAATGTAAACAGTTTTTTTCATTACACTGACTTGTATTTAGCAGGTGTGAATTGAATTACATATTTCGATGGAACAAAAAATCTTGCAAACAAAAGAGCAGAAGTCAACACCACTTCTGGAAAAAACGCTATTGTCTCTAACTGTAATTAACATACCTGTTTATGTAAGTGTGAATGATTGATGCGGTCATCGTTATTTGAAAGTGTTAATAAACCATGCGTTTAAACAAGCTCATTGTAGCGAAACCTGAAAAAGCAACAACATTTTTTTCTCAAGGTAAATCTCCTTGGACTTAAGACCATAAAAATTAAAAATCCAGTTGGATCTCAAGGTAACAAATTTTAATTGTCGCTCAACATACCTGCATTGAAAGCTGTCAAGTTCGAGTCGTAGATACACAAGAAGTTTTCCGTACCATATAAAAATTTATAAAAGTAAAATAAAAAAAAACGCCAAAATTGTCTAAAAGTCAAAGTCAAAGTTAAAATATTTATTGTTTGTGAGAGATGGGTTACATTGAGGATGCTGATACAATTTCATATTTGGATTCACCAAGACTCTACCTTTTCAGGTGTACAAACAATTTTTTTTTAAAATGTCAAATTGAATTTAAAAAGTAAAATGGACCCCCTATATAAGTTTTATCACTATTTTTTTTATTGTTTTTTTTTTTATGTAATAGGGGAAAAACGAGGATGATCATCCATATCATTGTGGTTGTATCTGTCAAAGTCGTTTCAAATGGCTACCAACTTTCGTGTTAAAGATACAGCCCAATGACAGTCTGTCTGTCTATCTATCTGTAGGATTGGATGGAATGGAATTGTATCTCGTTGAAATTAGTGTCTTATTCAAAGAGTGGTTATGTAGAGTATAAAGATTTAAAAAAGTATAAAGTTTTAAAACACGAATTGATGCCCATTCCATTAAAATCAAGTACCTACCTAGGCTATAAACACATTTTCACTTATTTAAATAATAGTTTTACATCAACTTATCATTGTATTAAAATTATGTTCTCTCTTTTCGTGACTGACCCAATAATCTCTAAAAAAATGCATTACACAGCCGTGGCCTCCAGACCCCAACATTTAGTAATTAAATGCATGTCCAAGTTAAAAAAAACTGACGTATTGAGAACCTCCTCCTTCTTTGAAGTCGGTTAACAAGAATACACGCGCGTCAATCACTTGGCACACAGTCCCATGTTAACATAAGCAAAAAGTCCGAAGGGACCTTGAACTTATTCTTTCTCTACATTGCGTTCCCAAACATATTATATAAAGTTTTAAAACATTTTACTTATTCAATAAATGAGCATTTTGTGGGCCTATTTTCTTACTTTCTCATCCTAATGCTAACGACCGCCAGTATGCGGTAAATCCAGCTTTTGATAAAATAGCTCACACCTGGGTAATAAACAAATTAATGAACAAAAGTTATTCATGGTGTGGCTTGTAATTTTTTATCACATATCTACATAATAAGAAACAAATCCTGTCTTTCTTGTGAACATAAAACGACTTGAGGTCATCAAACTTAAATTTTCTTTGAATAGACTAAAAGTAGGTAAGCCAGGACCCGAACTTACACGTAAATGAACACTTACAAAAATTGTTTGCTGTAACCTTTTGTCTTGTTAAGTTTAAAGATTTTGGTGTCAAAAATGTAATTAAAATGTTTATGCTAAATTTTGCCAATTCAGGATAATTTACAGAAAATTTCCACGTTTGACGATTATTGCAATTTGTTTGTTTATAGCTTTTTATTTGCATCGTAGTAATCAACATACCCCACTTACTCGATGTCTTGTATATCCATTATCCGTTATTTGCAATACGAAAGTACATGAAACGCATGTTGCAAACATCTTAGAAAATATTCTACAAAATATAAGCAAGTACCTATTGCTTCCTTTCGTAGATAGTGAGGAAATACCGTAAATCAAAATCAGTGAATATTTTGGTATTAACTCTGCTTTCATCAGAATATTTAATTTGACAATGATTTACCAGCTATGGGTGGTGTAGCGGTAAAGCACGCATCACGGAATGATGAAGATCCTGATTCGAATCCGGCATAGCTTTACTGTTCGGTTTTTAGAAATTTTATGATTAAATATTTTAATATATCAATTATACTTAAACACATTTGTGTTACGTGACTCGACATAAAGAATAAGTTAGTTAGGTCTCAAACTACTTTTTTGTGTTGGTACCAGGGGCCTTACCATGACGTCTTAATGCCATTCAGTTTATGTTCTAAAAGGTATACTATAAGTGACAGCTAAAGCTTCAACTGAGTCGGAATTAGGACGTCATGGTAAGCCGCCTGGTAATGTGAGAACTGAGTACGAACGAATTAAAAAGGAAAACTGTCACAGCCAGGCAGGCTTTTGCAAATAAAAACTGTGACCGGTAACTACGCAAAGTGAATTGATGGTAGGTTAGTTGATACGATGCGAATGCAGCGGAACTGCAGGCTTATTACGTAACTCGCTTGCAATCGCCTTCTTGTTCATTTTAACAGTTCTTGTATGAATGTGACAGTTAGCTGATTACGATGCCAATTGTCAGCCCATACATGAACTGTCAAAATTAAGACGATGGTGATCGCGAGCGAGTTACGTAATAAGCTACCTGTTCACGCTTGTTACCAAGTTTTGGCGCTACAGGTTCAAAACTCGTTTAAGGCTGTATTTATTTTCATAAATGATATGCCGTTCACGGTCACACGAGCAATTTACCGAAGAAATGTGAATAATTGGTACAATTAAGATTTTTCATGACCATCTCGTTTGCATTGACGCTCACATCAAAAAAACCGGCAAATCCAGACTCATTTTGCTGGTTTTTAAAGGTTTTTTCAACTTGACCTGTTTTTTTTTGTTTGGGTCAAATCTTACAAGTGAAATTTGACCCACTTCTAGTGCCCAGGCTCCTATTTCACCAACGCGACAACTGTCGGCGACATGTGACAATTCTGTTCACATTACAAACTCGACGAGAGGCTTTTTTTATGTGAATAGGAAGGCAAACGAGCAAGTGGGTCACCTGATGGTAAGCGATCACCACTGCCCATAGACACCCGGAGGGATTGCAGATGCGTTGCCAACCTAGAGAACTTAGATGAAATACCTCTTGTGCCCGTAATTTCCCCGGCTGTCTTACTCTCCACACCGGAACACAGCAGTGCAAGCACTGCTGCTTAGCGGCAGGATTAGCGAGTAAGATGGTGGTAGCGATCCGGACGGACCTTGCACAAGGCCCTACCACCCGCAAACCCAATTGCTACGCCAATTGGCTTCATATTGAAAGCGCATTGCATTTCAAATTGTCACATATGTCGCCGACAATTGTAGAGTTGGTAAAATATTTGCTACTCCTTTGTACGATGGATGACAATGCAAGTACTGTCAGCATAAAAATCTAGTAATTATTAAAAACAAAATTAAAAAAACACATCGTGATCGTAAAGTATCGGGGACGTATCGGGGACGTAAATTAAGTATAGGGGACATTTTGGAAAAAGGTCAGGTCACGAGTACCCGAAACCGACGAGCATGTATGAAGAGATTGATGAATGTGGTTGAAGCGAAAGAGGTATGTCAGGATCGTAGCAAGTGGAACGAAGTAGTCTCTGCCTGTGGGAAAGAGGCGTGACGGTACGTATATGTATGTTTGTAAGTATCAATGTTATCAACAAGTACTTACTCCGTCCATTCTGCACGGTGTACGTAAGGTCCTCGAAGCTCAGGTTGATCGGTGGCCGTTGCGGGAGATGCGAGAGATGCGCCCGGCCCAGCGCCCGGCTTACCACGGCCTCCACGTCACTCGACATTGCCACTTTATGTCACTCGGCCCATGTGAAGGATCAGCAGTTCAGCTGTTGCTACTAGAAATAGAGATTTACAAGTGATGCATAAAACGCATAAACAAAAGACGAAACAAGATAATGAATTGATAAACATAGATATAACAATAACAAAAACGATTTACTTTACACTTTTACTCATAAATAAATATCCTAAGTAGTAGGTATTTAAGAGAGTGCATTCCTACTGAGCTGGCAACGATTTTCAGATTCAGATTCAGATTCAGATTCAGATTCATTTATTGCTTGAAATCAATGTAATTACAAGATGTTTCGTAGGTATTAAAGGGATAAAATATTATATCTCGGTTGATAGGAAAATAAAAGTCCATCACGAATATCACGATCAATTATTGCATTAGACATATGTATTAATACACTAAAAACGAAGTGCACTACCGACGCGCATTTGAAATAAAAAACACCAAAAATGCGACGTTGCCAACTCAGTGGGGATAAACGCTCTTAATGTTATTATTTTTACAACCGATTCTTAAGTTTTTCGTCGCCCGTAAACCTCGTTGTTAGGACCGTTGATGATTTTCTCAGTCAATCCTACTTTTTTTGCTAAGCCATTTTTTAAAAAGCACTTGGTAAAAATGACATTTTTAATACAACCCTTTCGGCATTGTCGACCATCGCATATAAGAGTATCTACACCAAATTTCAAGTCAAATCCGTCTTCCACGATTTCATCTTAGCAAACACGCGTCGCGGCAGGTAAGAAAATATTTCTAGTTGATAATTGATGGTAAGGCGTAGATCCAGTAAAACTGGTCGCTATTAAGTCACGTCAATCAAACTATTATACCATTTTATTCAACTTTTAAGGATTCAGGTTCAAAACTTGTTTACAGGCTAAGTACCTACGTTTTATACATGACAGGTTTTTTATGAATTTAATTAATCACAAACAATTTATCGACGTATTAAATTTTTTAAAGTTATTTAAAAATATTCTATGCTATTTGTGTTTAGATCTTGTGTTTGTGTTTATAGATAAAAAGACTAGACAGATCCATTGGACAACTTTGCCAGCAGTGTCGAAGTAAAAAAAGACAAGTTTTATAAAATGGCGGCCAATTGTAGGTACGGTAATTCGGTCAAAAGACCCCCTTCCTTTCCTCCCTCCCCCGTCGAGTTCATAGCCAATGGTCAATGATAACCCTCAGAATCAGCCAGGGTGCACCGGACCAAGCTCCGCTTTTCCCCCGGGATGGATGCAAAAACGAGCCGCAGCGTTTGACCACACACGAAGGTAATCCGACTCGCACCCACTTGATCATTATGATGTTAGATACTCGTAGGTATAGGTATTGTTGATCGGTGTTCCTTTTACTGACCGGATCTTGTCACGAAATTAAAAATGAAGTTAAGAGCAACGGCTACCTTGAGACTATTATATAAACTCGAAACTGGTCGTGTGACACTGAACCAAATCTCGGCCAAGTTCACCTTACATGGGCTATTATGTGGTTTATGTATTAAACGATGAATATAAAATAATGAAGCGTGCCGTTCACATAGATGATACTTTCAACCTTGATTTAAATAAAAATATATTTTCCAAAAAAAAAGTAGTCCAAAAGCTTTTTTATGGCAATTAAAATATGTACATGGTCAAGAAGTAATTGGAGTTTCATATCATATCTGGATATGCTTCGGGTGACCTTACACGATTTATTTTTTACTGGGACTCCAAAAATAACGTAACACGTTGTGACGTCATGTTATTAATACTAAGGTCACCTTGCAGAAAAAACTAAAACTCGATTTAATCGTTAAATCTGGCTTGAAGATTGACATTTAACAATTCCATACATATATTAACACTAAATCTAGATTAAAATTTGTATAGCCAGTTAGCCAAAATAATTATTTTAATAAAAACCTTTTGGATCAGTCGGTATTATTATTTTTAATTCCATGGTCCTTACTTTTTACGCGCGATTTCTTCTCAGCCAAAAAAAGCCAGCATTGATCACATTGGTCTTCAGAAATGTTTACTATATTTATATGCTATTTGTACTTCACATTTGATTGATAGTTTGGTTATACTCGTAGTTTATACATAGATACGTATTTTTAACCGCCGACGCAAAAAGAGGGGTGTTATAAGTTTGACGTCGATGTCTCTCTCTCTCTCTCTCTCTCTGTATGACAATGTGTGTGTTTGTGTGTGTGTGTGTGTGTGTTTTTCATTCGAAAGCCAGTTTTCATGCAGTGGTATCTAGTCATGTTTGGTGAAAATCAGTCCGGTAGTTTGACCAGTCGGCTTATTGTCTAACTCGCTCGCAATCGCCATCGTGTTCATTTTGACAGTTCATGTACGGGCTGACAATTGGCATCGGAATCAGCTAGCTGTCACATTCATACATGAACTGTCAAAATGAACACGATGGCGATTGCGAGCGAGTTAGACAATAAGCCTACAGTATCAGCTCTTTTCCAAAATGATGCAAGGCCTTTTTTGCATAAAATTGCTATTTACGTAGGACTGATTACTCGATTAATGCGGGGGGGGCGGTTCTAAAAAAATTAACTTTTCTCAAGCATGCTCGGAAATGTACGCGTTAATGTCGCGAAATGAAGCCAAGAAGTTTCACATTTACGGCCTAGGCCAAGAAGTAATGTGGTGCGGTCGAAATGAAGCCAAGAAGTTCACATTTACGGCCTAGGCCAAGAAGTAATGTGGCGCGGTCGTCGGGTGCGCTCGGCGCGGCGCGGCGGCGCGGTGGCGGGTGTGCGGTTAAACATGGCGCGAGCAATAGTTTGCTCAAATGGCATGTTTCAAAAATTAAAAATGCGGCTAATTAAACAATTTTTACTTGATTTCCTCGCATTGCTTGAGAAAAGCACTATACAATCCTCGGCCGGAAACAGGGATTGCAGGACTCGCTTTATCCGGCCTCGTCTACGACTCGGCCGTGTACCCCAATCTCGTCCTGCAATCCCTTACTTCACGGCCTCTGCAGTAATGTACTATAATGTTATTACATGATTGTGCATAGACGTGCATACCTCGCCCCTTCGGAAAACGGCAGAAAAATGTAGTACTAGTAGGTACGCTAACTAAAGATCTCTCCAACAAAGCCCACACAATGCTGATTTGCGTTAAGATCAGAAATTATGGAAGCTAACAAAAGAAAAACACCCAAGTAAACGTCTAGGTACGTTACGCAATTTTTTAATAAGTTACATATTTACAAATAACAGTAGTACGAATTTATGTTGTAAATGAGTCAAATTATTCTGTGAATGTATTTAGCCATGTGGTATGTTATCTCAGGGAAGTATGTCAGTACAGATAATTTCCATAATACATGTATGTTAGCCGTTATTCCAATCCGCCTTTTATAACGATGATGAAATATTTTTTTTATAAAATTAAACAATTTTGACGAGTTATCGACTATTACACGAGACGGACACAAACAGGTTCCTAAATAGCTGCCGTAAATCTCTATAAAGCGGATGACAGACGGGCGAGTAAGTTCGCGTACTTACGGCTCGACAACTTTACTCGCCCGTGTGTCTAATTCTAAGTACGCTTAGGTACTTTTAGAGTAAAGTACAGGCGAGTAAAGTCGTCGAGCCGTAAGTACGCGAATTTACTCGCCCGTCTGTCTGGGTCTTTAGACTGAATCACGGGCGAGTAAAGTCGTCGAGCCGTAAGTACGCGAACTTACTCGCCCGTCTGTCTGGGTCTTTAGACTGACTCACGGGCGAGTAAAGTCGTCGAGCCGAAAGTACGCGAACTTACTCGCCCGTCTGTCTCGGTCTTTAGACTGACTCACGGGTGAGTAAAGTCGTTGAGCCGTAAGTACGCGAACTTACTCGCCCGTCTGTCTGAGTCTTTAGACTGACTCATGGGCGAGTAAAGTCGTCGAGCCGTAAAGTACGCGAACTTACTCGCCCGTCTGTCTGGATCTTTAGACTGACTCACGGGTGAGTAAAGTCGTCGAGCCGTAAGTACGCGAACTTACTCGCCCGTCTGTCTGGATCTTTAGACTGACTCACGGGTGAGTAAAGTCGTTGAGCCGTAAGTACGCAAACTTACTCGCCCGTCTGTCTGGGTCTTTAGACTGACTCATGGGCGAGTAAAGTCGTCGAGCCGTAAGTACGCGAACTTACTCGCTCGTCTGTCTGGGTCTTTAGACTGACTCACGGGCGAGTAAAGTCGTCGAGCCGTAAGTACGCGAACTTACTCGCCCGTCTGTCTGGGTCTTTAGACTGACTCACGGGCGAGTAAAGTCGTCGAGCCGTAAGTACGCGAACTTACTCGCCCGTCTGTCTGGGTCTTTAGACTGACTCACGGGTGAGTAAAGTCGTCGAGCCGTAAGTACGCGAACTTACTCGCCCGTCTGTCACCCACTTAAAGATGACTTTGACTTAGCAAAAAACGCGTTTAAGTGAGAAAAAATATTATGTGGGAAAAACCTAATATTATGTCATACTTTTCTCTGTCGCTTTTTCTTCACTGGCATTATTCGCCGATGTTCGTTTCGTGCCGTTTCGCTCACACTTATAGTCTTATAGACTTATAGTCATTAATAATTTATTAAGAGTAAGAAGGATGATATTATACGAAAAGAAGTTCGAAAATCCGCGAACCAGGAAAATAGGATGGGTATTATTAATTAGTCTGGCTATCGAATCTTGATATAAAAATTCTGGCGGTAAGTACCCGCAACAAAGGATTCCAGATGAATTGTCAGCCTGGAGAGCTAAGATTGAATAATCTTATTCTCCACGCCGGAACACAGAAGCTTAAGCATAGCTGCTCGGCGGCAGCATTAGTGAGTAAGATGGTGGTAGCGATCTGGACGGACCTTGCACAAGGTCTTACAACCCAATATAACTAAAAGAAGCAAATTTCTGTCTGCTTGCGTGTCATCTCTGTTTCACGCACATCACTACATAGTATAAAACAAAGTCGCTTTCCGCTGTCTGTCTGTCCCTATGTATGATTATATATATCTTTAAAACTACGCAAAGGATTTTGATGCGGTTTTTTTAATAGGTAGAGTGACTCAAGAGGAAGGTTTATTTTATATGTATAATTCTACGCAGACGAAGTCGCGGGCAGAAGCTAGTTAATAATTTATTTATTTATTTAATAATCACATACATCTATCCTTACAGCTACCCAATACGATAGATAGAGGAGTAGCACATCATTTCACAGTGAATAATTATACATATAAAATTTTATTAACTAATTTCCTTCGTAATAATAAATCGCTATGATCAAAAACTGAATGAACTCGCAGTTCGTTAAATCATCTCTAAAATATTCGTAGCTCCTAAGACGAGGCATCTAGTTTTTAATCACTAACGTCAATTACTGAGGCCTCCTTTAGGGTGCGACCAAACCGCCGCGTTTACGCAGTGACGTGTCGTATGTGTCACGTTTTCTCACCGTTTCTTCATACATTTTGTTGCGATTCCGTAACGTCACCGTTTTTAAGCAGCGGTGTGGTCGCACCCTTATATCGGTGGATTTAAGAATCAGAAATAGGATTACATCTACATATAAAATTAAAACGAGTTTTTTTTATTTAGATTTTAATTTGACTTGTCATTTGCACACAAAATAATAAAATAAAATTTACATATTTATTATACTAAATGCTTTAAATATGTGAAGACAGGTTTAGGTTGCTAGCAGGTTTATAGTATTTTCTATAAGAGTATTTTCGCGGTATCACTCGTTTTTTGTTATAAAAAGTAATTTTTTATAGATAATAGACAAGCTAAGGTTTGCAAAGTAAGCATACGGCCGAAGAAAATGGATCACATTGGGTTAATTTACTTCAATTTGTTAAGAACATTATATTTCTACGTCAAAACAAGAACATCACAGAAAGAAAGCAAGTAAGATGGTAGTAGTGACTCGGACGAATCTTGCAAAAGTTGCAAACCTTGAAGTTTGACAGCGATATACCTAGAGTGTGAAAGTGCGAATTTCAGTTCAAGATCAACATTACAAAATCTAGACTTGTTAGCCCAGCTATATGTATATGTATAACCTGCTATACTACTCCATAATATAAATTATGAAAATATTTAATAATCTGTACCTAATCTATCTATTTAAACCAGCAAATCTTGTAGACGTATATTGTATAATTTGAATCTCGGAAACGGATCCAATGATTTTCATGAAATTTTGTTTGCAGTGGGTTTTGGAGCGATAAATCGATCTAGCTAAGTTTCATTTTTAGAAAACGTATCAAAAAAAATCGGTCATCCAGGTACTACTATATAAAGCTAGGTACTTATTGACGGAGTTACAGTTACAATAGCCTTAAAAAAAATTGGATTCCAACAAATTACTGTCTGTGTGACTTTTTAATTACAACATTAACCTGTGACCCAGGCCATCAATTAAAAGAACAGTTGGGTAGCTACTTCATTACCCAAAATTACTTTCTAAATGCGCTTGGAAGCTACCTCTTTAATAACCAAACGTATACGATACTTTTTCATGCTTTTATTTAACTTGGATACTGCCGCCAAGCAGCAACACTTGCACTGTTATATACCAGTGTCTAGAGTAAGACAACCGGTGAAATTACTGGCATATTAGCTACCTACCTATTCTATCTTAGCCTTCTAACTCCACTAACCTGGCAAATGCATCTGTAATCTGGTGTTACAGGAATCCATGGGGTAGTAGTGTCACTAATCATCACGTGACCCACTCTATTGTCACTATATTAAAAGACTCTATATCTACGCATATTTGTCAATATTATTTGTTTTCGCATAAAAAATATTGCGACTGAATTGTTAACTACTTCCTGTGATCGAATGGATTTGAAATTTGACTCATCAATAGACATCCGCGAGGAAACGTGTGTTAAAAACTGTTTTTACAAAACAAACATGTTTTCACTGATATAACTTCTAGGTGAAGGTGAAGCAACAAAAAAACAAAACTCGTAACTCGATTCCCTCTCAGCAAACCATGTAGCACTAGCTCTTATAAATACGTGGTTGAAATTACTGCAGCTTAGCTTACACAAAATTTGCGACAAGCGGTTAATGACACCAACAAGACAAACGCCTTAGTTCTACTGTTGACAGTGTGTATGAGAACTATGCCAATGTCAGGTGCATGACTGCAAGTAGATACTCGTGACATAAGTAATGTCACGTAATAATCTGCAATGTCTATACTAATGTCTAGTGTGATAAGCTTCTATTTTCTATAAATAAGGTTATTGTTAACTAATATTGTTTAGTGTTAGTCGTATTTATAACATTTGTCTATGTAAACGTAGGCTAAATAATACTTATTTTTATCACAGGTTTGTAACTTTCCCCTTTCCATCTATACGCCCACAATCATGCTAATGCTAGGCTCTGTCTACCCCGTAAAAGATAAAGACGTGATTTATGTATGTAACTTTTTAGATTAGAAAGGTTAAATACGTCACAATCAGTACCTAACTTAAAACCCACCCTACATGATATTTATTTAAGCATGTTGCGTGTACTTGGCCCGAATAATTAGAAATCAAGGCTTACTTAGAATTATGAAGTTGTTCACGTCAAAAGTCATAAATACTGTTTTGTTTACGACGATTTAGTAAAATATGAGGATGCGTTGAACCTTGGACTCGCAGGTCGAAACTATTAGAAAAACGAGAGTGTTAATATCAAGATATTTTAACGTTCGTAAATATTTTACTATAGATAGCTGTTACCAACTTCTTCTTTATCATAATATCACACGGCTGACCGAGAACCAAATACGTAAGTGGCGGTTAGTCCAACGACAAAAGCGACAAAACGAAGACAGATGTGTTACTATCCTAGTGTTAAAATTTGTGTATATTTTTTTGGACTGGAATATAATACGGTCTAAATACTTAAATGATGAATAGATGCTAAGGTATAATCGCTAGTTAACATCCGCTAATTTATTCAAGCCAAATGCTCGCGTGCCATTCACTCCAGTATTCGACTCGAATATCGAACCTTGGGCTCCATTTTCAATAATCGCCTATCATATTGTGACGTTCTTCCTCTTATTAACTCACGAGCAAAAATAAAGAGCCCGTATGTATGGAGAGTTAATTACAGAGCTTGTTGTTTCGGATATATTATGTTCTCGTAGAGACAGCAAATCAAATGATTAAGTTCGTCTTCTATTTCTGTTTGTTCTCCCAAATAAAACAATAGAGACACCATGGTAACGTCACTAGCGAAACGTATTCGTTAGCTGCGTAAAACAAGTGGTCCTCATAGACTTTCATCATAAAAGTGCGTACAAAATATCTTGTTGATGTCGGCGAATGGTGAGCTGCATGGTAAGGGTGTCGAAAATGGTTATGCTAGCGAAAACAGGCATTACACGTGAAACTTGCAGCCAGCACCGACGGTTGAAGCAGCAGAAGAAGTGGTGATGGTGGAAGTTTTTATTGACGACTGGTTGGCCTAGTGGTTAGTGACCCCGACTACGAAGCAACAGGTCCCGGATTCGATTCCCGGTAGGGGCAAACACTTATAAATATGAATGTTTATACTCAAGTCATGGATGTTATTTGTATTTAACTATGTATTTATACCTATATAAATATGTATACCCGTTGCCTAAGCGCCCATATTACAAGATTTGCTTAGTTTGAGACTAGATCAATTGGTGTGAATTGTCCAATGATATTTATTTACTTACCCAATTTATTTTGGTTTTTTTATTTAAGTACATGGTATCGGTACCTTCAAAGATATAAATATTTATTCATGGACTCATTTTATATCTCACCCATTTTTAATAGCTCTACATCGCATCGAATACGTTAGCACAACGCTTTTCTTTAAAAAATCGAACGCAGTAAGCTGACCCGCTAGCTATAATGAATACCAAGTGTTCAATTCTAACTCAACTCATTTGCATAATCGTTCACTTCCTCTGTCATTGACTCGCTTGTTAAAAGCACACCTAAATCCTTAATTGGTTTACTGATGCTTTAGCTCAGCCCTTCCCTCCTTCTTAGCTCTGAGGTTATTGCCCTCTATGTCATGAACCGTAAACCTTGACCGCACAGAAGTTGTTTACGACCTAAGAATTAGGTTACTATTACTACTGTAATAACACATTGGTGAATATATAGCTGGGTTCATGAAATATAAGATGCTTCTTGAGATATAAGCAAAAAACTCGAACTTCGATTCTCGATGTCAACAAGATCAATCTCTATCATGAGATTACATAGGAAATCAAACGTAATTATCAAACTGTATGGAATCTCGCAATCAAGATAAATCGAATTACACGACGAAGCTGTTTATCCGAGATAAATCTTGTAAGTAACAGGTACTTGACAATAAATTGTGAATTATGTTTACGATGTAATGTAAAGCAATAATTAGTGTTATTGCCTGTAAGGAAACATCGAATCGTAAAGTAACTAGGTACGTATAAGTTGGTTAATAGTTGCAAACTACCAAATAATTAAATACGGTTTATTTAGTGTTGGTTCGTATTTGGATACGGGCCAAGGATTCCTTAAACTGGGTCATTTCGTATTTTTATTTTTGTTGTTATCATAAGCGCGTCGTAATATGAAATGTTATTTTGTTGATGCGTTTGTTATCGCTATCAATTTGTAAAACAAAAACTCTGCACAAGCTTTCACCTTAAGAATACTTCGAAAGTTTAAAGCACATGTGCCTATATAGGACGTAACTAACTCAGTCCTAAAAATTAATCCGACTCGAAAGTAAACAATAATGTTTAACTAAAAAAAACACACCGTGTTTTAAAAATGTCATGTGGACTTACCTTCTGAAAATTCCCATGCATGAAAATTTACACTACGCGCTTGTATTATTTATTAAATTTGAACTAGTGTCGTATAGCGCACGCGTGAAGCGCTTGCAAGGACCGGGTGCGGACTAACTCGCGCTTGCGTACTGTACTGTTGTAGCACCCACTAGTTAACTCGCTAACCACTGTTCTATTCATGCTTGGGGGTGGACATTTTTCATACATATTTCGAAAAATTTTAACATGTCGGGTTCTTTTTAGGGTCGGAAGCCGATCCGTTCTCTGTATAACGTTCATTTATTAAAAAAAAACCTGTCGACCCACAGCCGTTAACGTTTAAACCCCATATTTATAAAAAGTTCCAAAAAAAATCAAAAGGCAAAAGTAAAGTTATTATTAAAGGGACAGACAAGACAAAATTAATGTCGAATTGTCGATTTGCGGAGTTCATGTTGTGTTTTAATAAAAAAAAAACGTAGGATGGAAAAAAAAGAGACCTCTTAAAGATTTATTAATACAAACAAATTAATACTATCCACGCAAAATATATACTCATATTCTACAAGCCCTAAACTAAACCGCAACGTACGATTCGCGTGAGTTTAAAGTCCAGATAACTATAAATTAGATAGGTAGTCTCAGGGTACTTATACCTAATCATAAAACAGTACTTTATTACTAATCCTTAGTAATAAGGATGCTGTCCATGGTAGATTATGTATTTTTATCTACAATATTTGTCCTCTGAACACTTCGAAAGACTTCATTAAAAAATTAAAAATTTCTTTTGTCTAGTCGAAACCGGGATCATTTCGAGTACATACACATCATGGTTCAACCAACTTTAAACTTTGAGACGACTTTGACGTAATGAACAACATTGCCTTAGACAAACTCGTATTATTATTCAATTCATGAAACTCGTGCGTATAAACTATTGAAAACATGCTCTGGATGAAAGTACAAATAGTAGATTGTTAAACAAGGGTTGAAATATACCCATTTCACCTGAGATATTTCTGGTGCTCGAGGGTGAAATGGGTAATTTCATCCGAGTTGAACACTCCACTTTTCATTTCGAATATGAGGAAATTAAAAGAAGGTATTATGACAAAATTTCACTAACGTCGCACGGTCGCACTTAATATTTGTTACGTTTGTCATTCTTTTCCCGCGCTTTTTTCTATCACGCGATATACGCACATTGCGCATTTCTTCTGCGCACCAATGGCTGCCGGCTAGTTTTTTTTTTAAACTTGCAGACACGGAGGTCGCTATCAATTAATTTGTCGACTTAAATATTTCAAGCTAAAAAAATTACCGAACGTAATAATTTCTACTAATTCTCGTTGTATACGCTTACATAATAAACTTATATATAGCGGGAATGTTATTTTAAGATTATTTTGCCTTTTAAAATTAAAAAGGAACTAATTAGTATAGATTATTATTCTAAACATAGATTACATGGCTGTATACGTATTTCCATTACTATATACCTCATTTGGATTAGCTAGAAAAAAAAATTACTTTCAACCCAAGGGTCGCGATGAGTCACTTTCAACCCTATATCCAGATAATCAATGACCTACTTTCAGAGTATGAGAGATGAAAAATATATTATATTCGTCTATGATTTTGCCATTTACAATTATTCAAAACTGGAGTAAAGTGAGTTATTATTTCGGTCAATGCAGATAACATTGCTATGACACTCAGGTGCGTAGCGATGGGAGAAGAGGGCACCCTAGATGAAAAAATCTCATATCAAATCTAAGTTCAGCTGTATGTCAACCCTACATAGACAAGACAAAATTCCCACGGCAAATGATACGAGTAGCACTGAAGTACGTCTAAATCCAGGGCTATGTTAACGAGTTGAAACAGAAATAAAATGAAATGAAATTTCTTTATTTGCATAACATTATGTCCATTTAGAAAAAAAAAAAAAAAACTAAATAAAAATAAAATAACAAAAAAAAAACTAAACAACTAAACAAACTAAAATAAATAAAAATAAAAATTAAAAAATAATATTAATATTAATTATTAAATTCTGCAACTTCAATCTTTATATGTACTCTTATCTCAGACACAGAATGAAACGTTGCAGTTGTGTAGGTACTTGTCTTTTGAATCTTTTTATCCTGAATTTACTTGCCAGTACCTTTTGTAGCCCCATTATTTAATTGACTTACGAATTGTAAAACATTTTCAAATAGCTGTTGCCCGCGATTTCGTCTGCAAAGAATTCGTTTATCGCTATCCCGCGGTAACTACAACTACGCAATTTTCCGGGATAAAAAGTATCCTATTTGTTATTCCAAACCATAATCTATCTTTGTTCCAAATTTCATCCAGATCCGTTAAGCCGTGCTGGCGTGAAAGAGTAACAAACATCCATCCTCACAAACTTTCGCATTTATAATATTAGTACTCGTAGGATTAAATATTATAATGTTTATTCATAAGAAACCCCAATAACTAATAATTGTTTTTATTTGATCAATATTATGGTCACAGGATGACGTCAAAGGAAACTGTTTTTGTCTTAACCGCCGCAATTAGGACAAATATTTACACAATCACGATCAAAAATAACGAGTCACTTTTCATACAAAGTTGTATGAAGCAATCATAATTTAATAACGGCTTCTCTACCCATTATAATGAGCGCAAAAAGGAGAGTCTACTGGTGTAATGTCGCTCTATGTCTTTACTAGGTACATAATATGTGTAACCGGTAATGTTTTGCCGCGGATATACAAGCATATATTTTATTTACATTATTACATAGTATAAAACAAAGTCGCTACCCGAAGTGTACGACGTATTCACGCTTAGATCTTAGGTATATAAACAACGCTACGGATCTTAATGATAGAGTGATTTAAGAGGACGGTCCTACACATATCGTTTGATAGCCCGTGCGAAGCTGGAGCGAGTCGCTAGTATACGAAAAGGATAGAATGATTTTTGCCCGCGATAATGCTAAACCCTCAGTTGAACAATCATATCAAGATGAATGGCAAGCGAGAGTGGCGACGGTGGAACCACACAATCACGTCCCGGCAGGATTTGATTAAACTCGTTACGGTGTTACTACTCCTGTATGGACTTGTCAGTGTCGGGCAACTATTTTATCTAATATTATAAGTGCGAAAGTATGGATGGATGGATGGATGTTTGTTTGTTACTTAATCACGCCAGAACGGCCTAACGGATCTGGATGAAATTCGGCATATAGATAGAGAAAAGCCTGGGATAACACATAGGCTACTTTTTATCCCGGAAAATTGCGTAGTTCCCGCGGGATAGCGATAAACGAATTCTTTGCAGACGAAGTCGCTGGCAACAGCTAGTATACTTATATATTTTATTATTACAGCATTCCATCATTGGCCGCTTAGTTAAAAATGTTAATGTTAAATCTGTTGAAATTTTCAAGTTAGTACATACTTTAAATTTTAAAAGTATAATCATAATAACCGCACATATTTATAACTGACTTTCCTTTCGGACGCCTATAGGCCTCACTCACTAATAGCTGATGTTGCCTGCAACTTTGTCTGCTCTTTTCGTTTCTCGAGATAAAAACTATTTAGCTATAGGTATGTTAGTCAGGAATATTGCTTTCAATCAGTGAAATATGTTTTAGGAGGAAGTACTACCTACATTAACGTTTCGCGATTAACTCGAAGTTTCATCCAATTCGCGAAAGCGGAAAGTAATAGTAGATTGTACAACGAGGGGATAAAGCACTGTATTATGTCACGGGCGCGATATTGAATCCTGAGCGCAACGAAGGACTCTAGATTTAACTCCCGAGCGTAGCGAGGGGGTTATGAGTTAAGTCCTGAGCGCAGCGAGGGAATTAAGATTGAGTCCTGAGAGGAGCGAAGAATTTAAGCGCTCCCAAGACATATACAATTTTATCTCCGAGGAGTATACTCTACTTTTCTCACCTTTTGCGAGACAATAAAAACCAAGGAAACTAGAAAAAGAATTTCATTTAAACAACAGTAAGTAAAAACAAAATTAAAAGTAAAAAAATATATTTGAGACCTTGGCCAGTTGTAAATTTTTATTTGGAATCTTAGCAGTTCTAATGCGTAACTATTATTACAGCGTCAGCAAACCACTCGCCGCTTTTGTTTTATTTGAAATTTGTTTCATTCGTTTGAAAATCGAACGCCGCCGCTTGCCGTGGTGGCATGCTGCAGCTGGTGGCATGGCCATCGCGATTTTCGGAGCCATTAGATTTTTACGAAATTAGACTTTAAGAGTATAACAATAAGAACTATGAGAAGTGAGATTCATATTACTAACCGGCGGGTTATAATGAAATTCAGTACAATATTACTACCCGGCTAAAGCCAAGGGCTATAATGAGTTACTTTGAGTAAGGTTTACATGATATATAATTAGCCATTGTCGAGCAGGTGGTGTGAAAAAACAATAACACAATAACAACACCTTGACTGTGTTTTTAAATTTGCAAAAAGGATGAACAATCTTAACTGTATTTTTATTAAGAAACTAAATACGTTTAAAGTTGCTAATAAAAACTTAACAACAATGACAAACCTTTTTATTTGTTCTCATTAATTTTGAAAATACGTTTTGCAATAAAAGAAAACGACGGGATTGTTTACCATTTTGAAAAGTCAAATAAGACTCTACCGCATCAATGACTCTCTACCAGCCAGGAGCCTTACCATACCTTTCAATTCCGATCCAAAGTTGGATCGATCGCTGTCAGATCTAGGGTTTCTGCTCGAGACTTCTCGAACTCGAGACAACTCGAGAGTTTCGCCTCCATTCGAGACGAGAAAAAAATAGCCAACTCTCGAGACTCGAGTTCCGGCGAACACGAAATAAAAATAAGGGCTAAAGTCAGACTCGCCATTTTTCCGCTTTTAACAATGATAACGCCGCCCGCGCATTATAAACACTTGCAGTGCAGCGGACTTCTCATGATTGTTAAGGCGCTGTCAACAGCAAATGACCTGGAGCAGCGCCACTCTTCACACATACGGATCGCATGCCTGTTAGTGAAAGAGAAGAAACTATTTCGGCAACTTGGCGCGCGTCTAAAATCTTGCAAATAAGACACAAATAATAAGAAATAAAAAAAAGTAAAGATTATTTGTGAAATATGACTCGTTAGCCGTGTAGGTATGAATATGTTGACTTCATGTTTTTAATTGCAGACCCATACGTCGAAAAAATAAAGACATACAGCCTTATTCATAAAAAATCCTTAATTGAGGTTTGATCAGTTCATTAGTTAACAGACTGATTAAGCTTATTTGACAGTTGTTAAAAAGTATGATTCATAAACGCTTGCTAGCAGTCTGTTAACTAATGAGCTGTTGATGAATGGATTAGACGCGTTATGTTGTCACCTTGACAAATCATGGACCATAAATGGCTTTTTAGTGAATTAAAATAAAAATTGACAGCAGTGGCAGCGAATAAGCGGGAAACCAGCGAATTAACACGACAGACGAGGCAGTGTGGATCTAGTTTCCTTTACCTTTCTCGAAGGGGATACAAACTTAAAACAAAAAAAACTGTCTTGCGTATGGTTTTGCTCTTGCCAAAATCAGCTGTTCATATTTGTGGCGGCCATTTTGTGAGTTAGCAGAGAGATAAAGGAGGGTCTACGGTCCACTAACTTTCGGAAAACTTAACAGACCCTTGAAGGACTGATTAGCGCTAATTGACGTTTATGAATCATGTTTTTTTGCATCGGTCCTATAGCGAGCTTATAGCGAGCCTCTAACTTTTTATGAATAAGGCTGATAGAACCGTTTAATGATGATTTTAAGACCAATCTTTGCAATAATTTTCTATCGAGCCGATTTTGTTAAATTATGTATCGAGTCCGTCCAGCGTGTTTGAAATATGAATTGAATATGAATGAAAGAATTGACATACATATTTTTTTGGATTTTTATTGTGTGTAATTTTTCTTAAAAAAGTGCTTAAATAACATCAATTTCAACAAAATTTGGTGTTGTCAGCCTCTTAAAACTCATTCATGTAATTGTAGTAAAAAAAATCTTTTCTTTGTGACGGTTTTTCAAGCAAAATAAAGTATTTGTATTTGTATTTGTATTTGTTATTGTATTGCATTATTTGCATTTGATTCCTAGCCCTAATCTTATTTTAATTTAAGTCTAGCCTTGTTAGAAGAAAACATCTCTATCAAAAATACCAGTTTATGTCTGATCAAAAGATTGAAAAAGTAGATTAGGTACTTTTTATAACTTATAGCTTTTTATAGTTAGTTTAAGTTTAGTTTTTAATTTTATCTTAGTTTAATTTGTTTTTTGTAAATATTTTTTGGTTGAAATAAAACTTATTCCATCAAAAAAAAATAGATTAGGTACATACATATATATTGTTTTATTTTGATGGTTGATTTTTTGTAAGATTTTAGATTTTGTATGTTTGTAAGAAGAGTTTTAATTTTGTTTTTGTAATTCTAACTTGTAGTGCAAAGTGTAATAAGAGAATTCTGTTTTTTATTTGTTTTTGATGCTATTTTCATCAATAATTTACAATATCTTGCCAAAGATTCGATAGTCGAGACAACTCGAAAAATTGGTGTCGAGAATTGGGAGGAAAACTGACATTTTATCCCGTCAGATGGCGCATAAGCGACTGTACCTTGTTATGACATAAGAACTGTCAAATCCAGTACATTTTTTATGAATAGTTTTAAACTTTTGCATTTTATTCAAAGATGCCTCAATGTAGCGCGCTAAACTGTAAAAACAGGGGAGTTCATCTATTTCCTAATGACCCAAAGCGCAGAAAACAATGGGAAAATGCTTTACGTATTAAAAACTTTCAAGCAAGTCTTAAGCAAGTGATACAGCACGTTTGTGTTCACTGCATTTCAAAGACGATTGTTGTATTTCTTGTTTGCCGATGTTTGGAATAGGTGAATCGGCGTTCACGTCTTTCAAAGAATCCGAGTGTGGACAATTATATAAAAGGTCTTTTTGGACATCTAATTCAGCACCAAAGTTTTGGTTCCGATCATACGCCTCTAACCTAAAAGAAAGAACTGCACATAAGCCTCCAGAATTCAAATTAAAATAGAAATACGGAACATAACCTTAAATATTTGAAGTGGTTACTTTTTTATCAAATCAGCCTTTTTACCAGCCATCGATGCATGTCTCCTCCAAAGCTCAGCTTGAAGTTTACGCACAGTCATAAAAGAGTACATTTTGCCAGTTAAATTGTAGAAATAACTCATAAAATCGCAACCAGACATTTGACACGAAACGTAAACAAGGTACAGTCGCTTGGGGCGACATCTGCCTCAAGCTTTTAGTTGGCCTCCTCATTCTCGAAACTCGAGAAAAAAATTGAGCCGAGAAACCAGAAACCCTAGTCAGATCCATACCAGAAGTGTCAAAAATGACTAAAGAATCTGAATTGATTCGCATTAAGACGTCATGGTAAGGCCCCTTTTTTTTTTTTTTTTTTTTTGCGGTGGGAAAATGCGTTACGCATACGACCGCGCCGTGGGGATGGCGCGGAGGTTATGTGGGACTCTCCTCCCCGGCCCCTCCCGGACGGGGGGGGGCGGGGGAGGCATACCCACTAAAAACCCACCGGTATTCCCTCTCTGCCATTTGGGGGGGCGCAGCGGGAGCATATTACATTGTCTACCGCGTACGCCCCACCGGCCGCCCCAGGCTATGTGCCGGGGCTCCTGCGCCAAGAGGGGGGGACCGGGAATACCTGGTCCCCCCCTAGACTCGTGGGCCTTTGGGGGCTAGCGAGGGATCCCCATCCCCCGCCAGCAGGCACCTTTAGGGTGGGAGGGCGGCAAACTGCCGCCTTCTCCTCCCCGTCCGTCTGCGCCGGAGCGGGGGCGCGAGGGGGTCGTTCTCGCGCTCCCGCTCCCTTTCCTCCTTCTGCAACATCACTTCCTCGCAGAAGGACGCGACGGCCTCCCAGGACTCCTCGCTGCCCAGCATGGCTTGCACGATGCTAGGCAGAGAGAGGTCGCCGCCGATCGTCGCCACCAGAGTGCGGCGCCCGCGGGACCAGGCGGGGCACACCTCTAGGGTGTGCTGTGCCGTATCGTCGCTGGCGCCGCACTCATGGCACGACGCCGTTTCCTCCCTGCCGGCCACACGGTACAGGTACCGCCCGAAGCAACCGTGCCCGGACAGTACCTGGGTGAGCCGGAAGGTGAGGGACCCGAACCTTCTTCCACACCACTCTTGGAGCACTGGGCGGACGGCTTCGACAGAGCGGAGGCCGTACTCGGCCTCCGCTAGCTGGTCCGCCCAGCGCTCCATGACCTCCTCCTTTTGCGTCTCGCGGAGGCGCTCCAGCTCCCTTGGGGCAAGGGACTCGCCCCGGGCCCTCCGCTCCACGCGCCCTCTATACGCGTCGGCTAGCACTCCCGCCTCGATTTCCCAGGGAGGAGTGCCAGCCAAGGCGCATGCCGCCGCCCACCCCACCGTCCGGTATGCCCGGCTTGCCCGCACCGCCATAACTCTTTGGGGCCTTCGGAGCAAGGCCCTGTTGGCGGGGGTTAGGGAGCCGGCCCAGATCGGTGCCCCATACAAGGCCATGCTTCTAATGACCCCTGAGAAGAGTCGTCTGCAGGGGCCACTAGGACCGCCCAGGTTCGGCAGGAGTCTGCCCAAGGCCCCCGCCGCTCCTACGAGTCGGGGAGTAAGCTGGCGGAAGTGCTCCCCGAACTCCCACTTGCCGTCAAGGACAAGGCCCAGGTATTTTATGTGGGCCTTAACCTCGACAGTTTCCCCCCCGATGCGGAGTGTGGCCCCCCCCGGTACCCGCCACCTCGGCCCCCTGAAACAGAGGGCCTCGGTTTTGGGCAGGGCCACCCGAAGTCCTAGGGCCCCAATCCTGCGGACCACGAGCGTAGCCCCGACCTCGGCCCTCCTCCGCACCTCCTCCCACGTGGTGCCTCGGACGGCGACCAGCGTGTCATCTGCATAGCAGATAACCGCCATTCGGGGCAGCACCTCTCCGCGGATGGCCCAGTCGTATCCGACGTTCCACAGCAGGGGTCCCAGAACGGACCCCTGCGGGACACCACTGGCCATCCGCCTCATCTCCGCCGTTCCCCCCCTCCCCGTGTAGAGCACTATCCTCCCCGAGAGGTAGTGCTCCACAACCCTCCGGAGGTAGAGGGGCACACCATGATACCGGAGTGCCTCCTCTATCACTCCGAAGGGGAGAGATCCAAAGGCATTGGCAATGTCGAGTGACACTGCCACAGCCCCCTGCCCCGTCCTCGCCGCCTCCTCGGAGAACCCTTTCAGGGTAGATAGGGCGTCTATCGTGGACCGCCCTACCCGGAACCCGAATTGGTTCTCCGAAAGATCCGGCCCCACATCCGTAAGGTGAGTGGCTATACGGGTAGCTACGACTCTTTCGAGGAGCTTGCCCGTCTCGTCCAACATCACCAGCGGACGGTAGCCGGACGGGGAGTCCGGCGGCCGACCCTCCTTTCGGAGGAGCACGAGGCGCCCCTCCTTCCAGCACCCCGGGAAGCGCCCCGCGACCAGACACTCGGTGAACAAGTCGCGGAGCCGGTCCCCGAGGTGCTCCAAGGCGATATTGAGCACCTTCCCCGGCACCCCATCCGGCCCCGGCGCCTTCCGGCGCCCCTTGAGGCGGCCCCTCACCGCCTTCATCTCCTCCTGGGTGACTGGAGGGATCTCGAGGGCCACCTCCGGCTCCACCTCTGGTCCCGCCATTTGCGGTGGCTCAAATGGAGGGCTGTCGGGGAACAGCCCCTCTACCACCGCGCTCAGAAGCGCTGGCTCAAAGTCCTCCGTTGGGGGGGCCACCTTCATTTTGGCCCTTACCATACGGTACGGGCGCCCCCACGGGTCAGCGTCGAGCGAGGCCAAGAAATCAGCGTACGCCGCGTCCTTGGCCTCCCCGATCGCCGCTTTGAACGCCTGCTTGGCCAGCCTCAGCTCGGCCAGGAGGCGTTCCTCCTCTCCAGGGACCCTCGTCCTTCGGCGCCGGCACCGGGTGAACGCCCGACGGGCCCTGTTACTGGCGGCTCGCAGAACGGCCAAGTCCTGTGACCACCAGTAGACCCCCTCCCTGGCGGCGTGGCCCCTTGCTCGGGGCATGGCCGCATCGCAGACGGCTGTCAGGTCCTGACGGAACCTGACAGCCCTTTCGTCGACCCCCATGGTGTTCGGGGGGTCGACGCACCACGCCCGGACCAGCGCCGCCTCCTCCGCCTGGTCCTGGTCGAGGCGGGAGAGCACCCATTTTGGGAACCCCCCTCCTCTACCTCCACCCCCCACCGCCGCGTGGGCCCGCAGGTTGAGGGGCGCCCTGGAGACCCTACTCCGTATGTATCGATGATCGGAGAGGGTCTCCACTCCTTCCAGGACACGCCAGTCGTGGACACGTGCTCCGATGGCTGGGGTGGTGAACATTAGGTCCACTATTGACCCCCCATTCCACCGGACACACGTGTCGACACGCCCCGAATTCTGCAGGACCAGGCCGACCATGACGGCCCAATCCCGCAGGAGCGCCCCTCTTCTGTCTGTGATGGGGGACCCCCACGCCGAGCACTTAGCGTTGAAGTCCCCCATCAAGATGACTTGAGATGGTGAGGACCGTCTGATCACCGGCTCTAGGCCCCCCAGGAAGTTCTCGAAGTCACTGAGGGGCCTGTTGGGGGAGAAGTAGGCGCCCACGACAACTCCCTCTCCCCAGTTTGCTGCCACATAACCGGGCCCTCTCTCCCTGAGGGAGAGGCGCTGGGGGCCCGTGGACGGCACCACCACTCCCACCGAGCCCTCGGTATCCCCCAACCAGTTTTGTTTGTTGGGGGGGACGAAGTAGGGCTCGGCAACGACCGCCAGATCAACCTGCCACTCCGCGAGGACCTGCATGAGCAGATCCTGTGCGCGCGCGGAGTGGTTCAGGTTTCCCTGCAAAAGCTCCAGATGTAGGTGTGCTGGCATTAGGACACCTGCATTTGGAGCTCCTCACTGGCCGTTTGGCTATTGCGTCGGGGGGTGGGGGCCCTTTTGGGCGGTACCATCCCCTTCACTTTTGGGGGGGCACATTTAACCCCCCCCATCACGTGCTTATGGGGGCGACCCGCCTGTGCGCAAACAGCGCACTTGGGCGGCGCCTCACAAGAGGCCGCTAGGTGGCCCTCACCTCCACAGCGGAAACACTTACCTCCGTGTTCCGCTGCAGAAGGACACAAGGCCCTGGTGTGGCCTAGCGCCATGCATTTATAGCACCGCATGGGCAGGGCGTCGACCGGCATGATAGTGGCCATGGACCATCCGATGGCCACCTTTCCTCCGGATGCAGCCGCCTTGGCGGCGATTGCTGGGCACTTCACCAGGGCTGAACCCAGCCCCCAGGGACTCGTCCTGGTTGCCCCCACCTTCACTGCGCTGACGGGGCACCCACCCTTTTTGGCCACTGCCGTCGCGATCTCCTCCCGGCCCACCGATTCGTCTAACCCCGAAACTCGAAGGTTGGCGAACTTCGTGGGCCGGGAGATCTCTGCCTCGTCTCCGATCACCTGGCGGAGCCTCTCTGCCAAGCGATCAGCGGTGGCCTCCGGGGTCTCCCCACCCACCTCCATCATTCTGGAGCCAGTCATGGTGGTCTTCACCTTGACTGACTCCAAGCCCAGCTCCTGAAGGGGGATGGCGTCCCTAGCTTTGGCTAGGGCCGGTCGGTAGTCGATCCCCTTCTTGAGGGTCACTACGACCACTGCCGTTTTGGGGGGCACAATCTTGACCGCCTTTGTTGATGGTCTTGGGGGGGCGGTCTTCTGTGTGCCCCTTGCCGCCTTTTTCGCCTTTCGGCCCACAACCGTGGACCAGGGGGTCTCTTGCGGCCCAGGATGGCCGCTTCTGCGCGCTTCTGTGGCCAGGATGGCCTCCTCACGCCGGCTGGTTCCCGCATTCGGCTTGGCCACCGATTTGGGGCCAGGACCGCTGCCCTCTCCGGCTTTCTTAGCCCCCTTGGCGGCGGCCTGTGACCGGGGCCCAGGACCGGTGGTGGGCGCCGGCTTCTTCTTCGGGGGTGGAAGAGGTATGGCTGCCCCGGACGGCTGGCGCATGGCACCTACGGCCAAGTTTGGCTGGACACGCGGGCGGGCGGGCGTCTCCACCCTCCTGTCAGCCGCTAGGGGCGGTCTGACTACGGGCTCTGGGGGGAGGCGCGATTCCAACTCCCCAAGGCGGGCATTAATCATGCCGCCCAGGGATGTAAGAAGGTCGCGTCTCAGCTCCTCCATGGCCTCTTTGAGGCCCTCCGCATTCCCGGGCGCGACATCGGCGACCCTTTTGGTGGTGGTGGCAGGAATTTTCTGCCTCTCCTCATAAGCGGCCTTAAAAGCCTTCAGTTCCGCACGGACAGCATCCAGTTCCCTCGAGAGCCGGGCATTGTCCGCGCGGAGTCGGCGCTGGTCCTCCACTGGGGATATTCTGCGCATCTCCTCAATGGCGCGGGCCGCACCATCAGTGGCGTCATTTAAGAGGCCCTTGATGCGCCAATTCAGGTTCGAGCTTTTCCGCACATTGTCCCTGATGGACGCCACATTTAGGAGAGCTGAGGCCGCCAGCTCGTCCCGAGTTTTCTCCTTAGAGGAGCACTGGCCTTCCTCGTCCGATTCTCTTTCCGGGAGCTTCTTCCCGCTGCGCATCATCCGATATGTTGGACGATACAGGGAGCCCGCGTCGTCCGACACCACCCCTTGCTCTTCATCTGAGCCAGTTCCCTCCAAGCTTCGCTTCGCCGAAGCCAGGAAGGTGTAGGCTCCTAGCGGGCGCCCAGAACTTCCACCTCTTTTGGAGGAGCTGAGCTTAGCGGGCGGCTCGCGGGTCACCGCCTCCGTTGCTACCGCCTTATGCGGCCTTTTTTTGGGCGCTCCCGTAGAGGGACCGAGGTGAGCCAGTGGGAGGTTGTCTTCGGGATCGGACACCCCCAACTCATGGAATCGGCATTCGTCCTCCGTGTCAGATGCGTCCGACATGTGAACCGAGTGTCCCTCCTTTGCTGCAAGTGCTGCGACCTTCTTATTTCCCTTCGTTCGGGAACTGAGCGCAGGCTTCCCCCTCCTGGCCGAACTAACCTTTTGCCCGAATTCGGGCATTGGGTCGTCGGGCCTTTCCGGTACCCGAGGTACCTTGAATTTTGGCTGGAGGTCGTTCCTGCCGCTCTCACACTTCGACTCGGCAGTCGACAGTGGAGAGTTACAGCAAGACACGACCTCATCGGTGATCCGTTGTGAGTTTGCTTGGTCGTGTTCACGAAGGTCGGCACCTTGCCGACCTACGAGGCAGTCATTGCCCCCCCCAGAGTACGAGGGGCTGGACGCCGCCGTAGCGACGCCGAGGGATTCTCCGGTGAAACCGGTACCCTCCTGGGGTAATACGCTTGGATGATCTGCCATTTTTTTTTGCGCCAATGCTCCACATCGTCGTCTCTTTTTACAGGAGTGAGCTCTCCTGTCAGTGTGCCCTGAAAAGGGCGCACCCAACCCGCCTGGCAGGCCCTCGCGGGCCCCGCCGGGTGTGTCGCGCTTAGTCTAGCCTCCCCCCAGACCCGTCCGGTATGGGTAGCCCTATCCGGCATGGCTCTTGGGGATCATCAGCACATAAGCCCCCCCACCACGACAAGGTGGCGACACTCGGGGGGGTATGGTAAGGCCCCTGTATCTTATCTCTAGGTTGCAGTTGCATATATTGTATGTATGTCGTATGTATTGTATGTCGGAATTCAAATCAAAAATAACAAGATATCAAACAACACAATAGCCACATTGGACAGTGATAGATACTCGTATGTTTCCCAACAGACTTGCGCAAGAGTCGCCCGCGCTCAAATTCAATGATTAGTATCAGACGGTATTGCGAGTGTAATTACCGGGCTCGGGAGCGGCCTAAATAAGCGCGTGCGCATACTACGAGCCCATGATTTGTGGGTTGTAAGAGGTGCGGCGGGAGCGAGGTGAATGAACTAATGAATGAATACAGATAACTCTTTTTGTGCTGTTGACAGTAACCCTCATACGAGTATGCACCTCTACACTATGTTAACTCAACAAACATTTGTCTTTTTAAGCGCTTTACAAATTTATATTTATTATTAATACTAAATACATTAGTTTATTTGTCTGTTACTTTGACATTTGCCTTTGCCAGACATACAATACGCAAATTATAATTTAGTACCTAGGAACGGGTCAATAACATTTTGTGAATAACAGGATCGAATTTTTGGAATTTTAGGATTTTAATTTAACTAACCTTGACTGTCGGTGGGTCGTTCGTTGATTCTTGCTAGACAATAACTAACTATTACAAAGCAATTTTTTTTGGGAATGCCTAATTATTCGTAATTTTAGGACTTCTTCCTTTACTTGTGTTATGAGGCTTCTTCCTAAAATTCACATTTCTACTTCAACGGGAAGTACCCTATAAATTAGTTTGAAAATACACTTTCAGGGTATTTGTAAAAATGTTGGTAATGCCTACAGGCCCTACAGCGTGGCAATGTTGCCAGACTTCTGGGCACCATGGCTCCGCCGCGCGCCGGACAGCGACTTAGGGCAACTTTTTAGGGTTCCGTATTTACCTATAGTGTTAGTTTTAGAATTCAGTTTATTGACTTGTACAGGTACCTACCTATATCTAATCTAACTAATATTATAAACGGGAAAGTATGGATGGATGGATGTTTGTTTGTTACTCAATCACGCTAGAACGGCCCAACGAATCTGGATGAAATTCGGCACATAGATAGAGAAAAGTCTTGAATAGCACATAGGCTACTTTTTATCCCGGGAAATTCCCGCGGGATAGCGATAAACGATTTCTTTTGCAGACGAAGTCGCAGGCAACAGCTAGTAGTTTATAGTTTACTAGCTTCTGCCCGCGACTTCGTTTGCGGAGAATTATACACATAAACCTTTCTCTTGAATCACTCTATCTATTTAAAAAAATCGCATCAAAATTCGTTGCGTAGTTTTTAAGATACATACGTAGAAACAGACAGACAGCGGAAAGCGACTTTGTTTTGTACTATGTAGTAATTTAAAGTTTTTGACAAACTAAAAACTCGCAATAAGTTGGTAGGTATACTTGAACATTCACGGCAGTCACTCACTGTCAATCAATTTAAATTCGAAATGATCTTTACCTTTACTCGAAAATATGTCTATTTATTATACAGGGTGACCTCTAAGTCGTAAACAGAAATAGGGAATATTCATAAAGAAAAACACTGTGTTTAATATTTTTTTCTTGAATCTTTATTATTGTAAGATTATAATTAAAAGATATTTTTTTATTTAGTTATGAATTAAATCCATAAAAAATTGTATAAAAAGTGAAATATATGGGTGGGAAATTCAAACTTACAAAACGCGTCACCATTGGTCAAAACGAAGTGACGTCAGATGTCACAAATTGGATTTACCGGCGTTGATATTCGTACTGTTTTAGTAGTGTTTGTGAGAAAAATATTTTAAAAACTGTATTCCTGTGGTGATTTCTAGTGAATCTATACTTGATGTATCTTTCTTTACCTGAAATTTATTTTAGATCATTAATCATCATCATCAATCATCAAAATTTCGTAAAACCTCAATATGAATATGAAAGGTTTTAAAGAAAGTTTTACCGAACTTTTATAAACTAGCTTAGGTTAGTTTTAAAATGAATTTTCTACTGTTTAAAATCTGTGATCTGATCCTGTTTAGCAATTAAAACTGGAAATGTGTACGTAGGAATGAAGGAGTAAACTAGCCTCCCGGCCTGGCTTCGCACGAGTAGATATAGGTATTTAACAAAAAATATATATCAAAACTATATTTTTGTATCGGGGCTTACTAAAAAAAATGGCCAAGTACGAGTCTGACTCGCGCACCGAGGATTCCGTACAAAGTCGGCTAGCTAATATAATATCCATTTTTAGCAGAGACCCGGTTCTAAGCAAAATGTACGCAGCGTGAGGTCATTTTATACTGGTTATTTACATAGAGAGACATTATAAATTTAGATTTTGAAAAATTTGTTATTGTTACATAACTGTAATAGTTAAACATATAGTATAGCGGACTTTTTTGTAGATATTGATGTCTCCTATAAAACTGTAGTACATCTCTTTGCTATATTGTCAACAGTTTCCGCAGCCGTACGCAATATAAGGATTATTCTGGATTTTTTTCACACCTTAGGTGACACTATCGAAGTTTTCATACGGATTCCTAATTTTTTGAAAATATTCTATAGCCTATGTTACTTGGAGATAGTGCAGCATTCTAATGGTGAAAGAATTATTAAAATAGGTCCAGTAGTTTTTGAGTGAATCTATAACAAAGATACAAATACAAATACAAAAAATACTCATTTATCCTTAGTAATATTAGCGTAGACAAACACGGGATATGACAAATGACGTCATCAAAAGTGCGCGCTCAATGGCGGCGTTTTGAACGGCGCAAATTTATTCGATGTTTTAAATTTCACTTAAAAATATAATTTGAATATTTTCAAGCCTGTTTATATTTTTTTCTGTGTTATAGAGATGCAATTGATCATTATAAGTAAAGTAATAAAAAAAATACATGAATATTCCCTATTATTGTTTCTGACGTAGCATTTCAAGGCAACTTCAGTACACTAGCTCTAGGAGCTAACAATTAAACTTTGTTGTTATTTATTAATTAGGTACCTACCTTAAATCCCTAGTAAAAATTACCAACCGTATGGTCTCCCTATTCTACAAGACTAGTTCTGTCGAAGTAGGTAGGTTAGACTTATAGGAGATTTGTCATTGTCAATTTAATCTTTTTAACGTTTCCAGCCAGCAAATTCAAAGTTTGAATTGAATCATCTACAAAGTAAATAAATAACATAAAAAGTAGGGTGACCAGGAAGTACATTTAAAATTATAATTATATAATGTTGCTATATTTTACAAGATGCCTATAGTTTGGCAATCGGAGGAACAACCTTCCGTTTTGTTTACTATCTAATACTGTCAGTCAAGGGCACTTTGATATGTTATATCCTTGTGAAACGGCACGATTTGGTCATGATCATGATCTGCGAAGCAATTCAATGATGTGTGTGAAGTTCCCAATCCGCACTGGGCCCGCGTGGAAACTATAGCCCAAGCCCTCTCTCTCTTTCTGAGGGACCTATGCCCAGCAGTGAGACGTAGGTATAATTATAGGCTGGAGTTATTACTATGGGGGCTATCCCTGCGCCGTTATTGGCCGGTCTAAGGTCGAATATCGATCAAATCGACAAGCAAATATATTCGATATAGACATGGGGAAAAGCGTTACATTTTGATATCAGTGACTGACGATCCCGTTCCAAAAAAGTCACAGTGAAAAGTCACCGTGACTTTGTCACGCCTGTTACTCGTGTCACTGCATGATATTTGTGTCAACGTTATTTTTGTCACACTGTTATTTCATCGTGATTTTGTCACGCCGGTTACTCATATCACCATATGATATTGTCGCAGTGCTATTATGACGTGATTTTGTCACACCGTTATCACACAAGTAGTTGATCCAAAATAACCTTTACACTTTTACAGGCTTAGAACTGTCGCACATTATAAGTAAAAAATAAATACATTTGGGAAATTAGTTTATAGTCATCATAATCATCACAATCATCATCATGTCATCATCATCATCATCATAATCATCATCATAGCCATCATCATCATCATAATCATCATCATGTCGTCATCATCATCATGTCATCATCATCATCACAATCATCATCATGTCATCATCATCATCATCAACATAGCCATTATCATCATCATAATCATCATCATAATCATCATCGTCATAATCATCATCACCATCGTCATAACCATCATCATCATCATCATTATGGACGGTGTTCATCTTTTTCATGTGTTTTATGTAGGTACAATAAAGAGTTATACATACATACATAACATACATCCTTTTCTACGAGAATGCTTCATTAAAACAACTCTTTGACACGGATGAGTGTGCAAGCATTCATAATTTTATCGCTGTCTCACTCGCTCTCAGCCAGCAGGCATCATCCGATGTTCGCCACGAAGTTCCGAATCCGAACACTCCCGACTAAGCCCGATTAGAGCCGAGTCACGTCACAGTCAGTCACTGTCACTGCATCGCGTCTCGTCACTGCTTGCGCTAGGCGCTAGGAAGGAACAGTAAGGAACGTATGTGATTTTGTAACGTTGTTATTTTGTGAAAAGTCACAGTGACACGTTTTGAAGGCGAGTCACGGTGACTTTGTCACCGTGACGTTATTTAACCCCCATGTCTAATTCGATATCGATATTCTGTTTCGTTATTGCATGGCGTAGGTAATGACAAACGAAGCATAATGATTTTATTTTTAAAATAATAAATATATTTCAATGTAAGTACCTACTTACGACTTTCTTTGGGTTGCTGATTCCCATGGGTGGCGGTGGCTACTGACGATCAGGAGACTCAATAGCTTAAAAAAAATACAGTAATGAATAAACATCGTATAGGACTAGTCTCAATGTTGTTTATGTTAGTCTACCTGACTCAGACATGACATTTTGCATGCATAACCTTTATGCAACGTAAATAAAGAACGCGATGTAATATTTTCATTGCCAATGAATTTTTGTATGCCCCAATTCTAGTAAAATTTCGGACCAACGGAACAAAATTTAGGTACCATCTACCTATATTTACTTAAACAGGCGCAGGCTTTAAATCCTTGCGTGTCCGTAGTTATTTATTTTCATGTAGACATAGATATTAACCGGCTATTTCATAAGAGTTAAGTTTCGATTTCAATAACTCCGCTTACACGAGGTCTTACATCTAATTAGCATTTAACAAGTACTTGTCGGCTGGACACGATTGGCCCAAAAGCGATAATCGGATGACCTAGACGTATTCCTTTGCCCGGGACGGTTGGATCGCTACGAAGCAGTAAAACCAATGTAGGACAATTCATGTTTGTTTGTTTTAATTTAGAAATAGTCTTTATTTTACCTTAGAATGTCCTGGTGACGTAAAATAGTTATGTATGTACAGGGAACAAGCCATACATACATCACGTCTTTATCACTGACGGGGTAGACAGAGCCTAAGGTAACAAGACCTAAAGACCACGTTTAGCATAATTGTGGGCGTATAGGTGGAAAGGGATATCAAAAAATTGTGATGAGTTGCTAGCCGCATCGCCTATAACAGTAATTCCCGAAGTGGTCCAAGTGGACCCCCAGGGGTCCGTGGAAGACTCGACGGGGGTCTACGCTGGGCTTCACTTTTTTTCGAGATTAAGAAATTGGTGGTAATGTAGCTGCAGGGGGTGCACCGGATCCAGCAAAATTTTGAAAGTGGTCTATGGAACAAAAAAGAGATTGGGAACCTCTGGCCTGTAACATGATTCCTAAGAGTTTCACCCATTTCCTCAATGGGCTTTTACTATCCGTGCGGGGAGAGAAGCAACTGGTACATTCTATGTTTTTTCTTTACTCCCAGACAAGCATAGAAGAAATTATTTTAACGACTGATTATTTTGAAGGTGATTATTTTAATATTTAACTGATTACCATTGTCCTTAGCCAATTGCGATAGTGAATGTTTGTTCGTTAAACTTTAGGTCTCACATGCAAAGTCAAACGTCTGGAGTTTTTGACTCTATTTATTACCTACGGTCTGTCTGTATAGATGCTACGTTAAGCCCTCATATATTATGTCCCTTTTTTAGACACAATTAATTTGTCTTTATCCAATGCCCTTTTGACAGCCTTTGCGAGACACAAACAAAATATATTTTACATGCTTTTGTTTAACTTGGTTTTTGGGTCAAATCTTGCAAGTCAAACACCCACTTTTGGTGTTGACTTGTGTACTATTACATTATTTAAATTTAGCCAACCAAAAATGTAGTCTTCAAAAAAGCTTGTATTATTTATTATACTCGGGAGAAACTGGGTCACTTGTCATACAACTTTCTATGGGAAGTGACCCAGTTTTTTTTTTGCACCCGAGTGTACATTTTATTTTTAAATAAAATTGTCCTTAGAATGGTTTGTAACTTTTTAAATAAAGGGGTTAATTTTGATTTGATATTGATTTTTATTTCACTTCCGTGGTCAATTTGACCTCGACGTGAATAATATAATCGAATGCAGAAAAGTTTGCGCAGAAAAATATTTGTTTAGCAAAAACAGCTTATTTGTGTAGGTGTTCAAGTTCATCATTTGTATGTACATATCTAAGATTTCTACGAATCTGTATTACTTGTTTTCCTTAATTGTCTATCTACACGTTCTTAAGCGCTGCTACTTGGAATTACTACTCTAGAATTTAATTCTGATTGCTAGGTACCTATTAGAGTTATTATTTATAATCCCACGATGACAATGGTAGAGCATTCATATACAATAGGTTGTGATGAAATAATACTCTTTCCAATTATCTGTCTGCATTCTTCCTTTGCGCCTTCGGCTATAAATACAATGTACTATTATTAACCTGTGATAGTGATAATAGGCTGTAATTACCTTTTACTTGAGTCACGTGAAAGCAGAAATGTTCTAAGTTATTTTCTATTAAAGTTAGTTTTTCTATTAAAGCTAGTTAACCTAACGTTTTCCCAGTCTACGTGAGGAAATTATACGTTAATGCGTATTATGCGTTGCGTTTAAATTTATGGTAGTACATGCGTTAAATAGGCTGTGTTAATTGCTTAATATCAGCGAGCCGCGTGATTATTTCCCATTATATACTTTACACTTACGTTATACCTTTCTCCACTGTTTGTCTAATGCCTTTTAAAAATTACACACAAATGACGTCTTTATCCCTTACGGGGTAGACAGAGCCTAAGGTAACAAGACCTACAGGCCACGTTTAACAAGATTGTGGGCGTAAAAGAGAAAAGTGGAATCAAAAAAGTTCCTATGATTTTCGCCCATTCCCTCGATGGGCTTTTTACCATTACGCGGGAAGAGAAGCAACAAAAAAAATAACAACAACAAATTAAAAACAAAAAAAAATAGTAACTTTTTCGAAATGAAATGAAATGAAAATTTATTTTGCTGGAACAGGGGTTGTTACATGCGTTGTTACAAAATATAATTGCCTCCTTATTCAGCCATTATCAACAGCATACAAAATATTTCTATAGTATTAATTGAGATAATTTACAATTTGTTAACATAAATCTAATTTTCTTCATGTACATCATTATTCTAATTTTTATTAAAATTAATTATGATTAATGTCTATGTAAAAATATTATTCAATTACAATAAATAAAGCGATCAAGAGTCAATTTAATATTCTTAATATACGAAAATAAACGAAATTGTAAAAGGTGAATAGCCAATGACCTAGCTTAGTCTACAGGTCCGCCTATCATAGAAACGCTGAAACCCGAAAGCGCCTTATTCCCTTATCTACCTAAGCCTAAGACCTGCGCGTAAGAAAGAGACAAAATTAATCGCTAAGTGTATAGAATAACTAGCTGTTGCCAGCGACTTCGTCAGCAAAGAATTCGTTTATCGCTATCCCGCGGGAACTACGCAATTTTCCGGGATAAAAAGTAACTTATGTGCTATTCCAGACTTTTCTCTATCTATATGCCAAATTTCATCCAGATCCGTTGGGCCGTTCTGGAGTGATTGAGTAACAAACAAACCTCCATCCATCCATCCATACTTTCGCGTTTATAATATTAGTTAAGTAAGATAGATAGGTGATTTAGGGCTCGTTTGAAGAAGCAGCCAACAATAAAATTGTTGAGGCAAATTATTCAGCGTTTAGCGGAAACGTATATCTTCTAACCTCATTCAGTTGCGCATATGAATTACCCCTTACACGTTTACTTACAGTTTTAACACGTTATGATCGTGGTGATCGCTTACCATCAGGTGACCCACTTGCTCGTTTGCCTTCCTATTCATATATAAAAAAAAAAGTACTCGGCTATTATAATACCCCTAGTGACACAATTAAAAAATTTCAACCTATTGAGTATTTAATAGTAATTGAAGGGATATAGACATGATTTGTGTATATACTCGTATGTATGTGTGTGAAGGCAAACAAGGGTTCACGGTGGATGCAAAGCCGCTTCCAACCGAGGTAACTGGAGGTCTATGGGGGATGCCCATGTCGAACAGTATGGACGTCCTATGGCTGATAATGATGATGAAGGCAAACTAATTTATTATTAACTAGCTTCTGCCCGCGACTTCGTCCGCGTAAAATTAGCAATTGACATGTTTATCGTTATCCCGCGGGAACTATAAAATTTTTCGGGATAAAAAGTAGCTTATGTTTTAATCTAGGGTACCAGCTATCTTCGTTCCAAATTTTATCAAAATCCGTCTTGTCGTTTTAGCGTGAATAAGGAACAAAGATACACACTCACTCACATCGTCACATCGTCACTCACAAAGATATTAGTACGATAAATAAAAATAGATATTTGGTTTTGTCCTTTGGTCATAATATCATTCGATTCAATATGCCTTTGATTATGATGTCTAATACAATGATTTATTATGCAGTCGGCCTATGAAAATGTTGAGCACAACAATGCACTCAACAACCATTATAATTTTGAAAACGTTAATTCATAAATCAACCTTCTTATGCATGTATGAAGAGATTGATGAATGTGGATGAAGCGAAAGAGGTAATTCAGGATCGTAGCCAGTGGAACAAAGTAGTCTCTGCCTACCCCTGTTGGAAAGAGGCGTGACGGTACCTATGAAACCTTCTCGAAACAAGTCTGTCAATGTCAGAACGCGATCACCGAAGTCACTCTTCACCGAGACGAGACCTTACCTTCAAATTTAAATGAAAAAAAAACGTAGTGATGACATAAAGTCTTTTTAACTGTCCTGTTTAGTAAACAAAATTCTAACCTTAACGTGGAGTTTTGTAAAAAATAAGCTGTATTATGTTATCAAATAAACCTGAGGCAATATTTTATACATAATTTTGCTGATATTTTATCTCCAGTTTATTTATTTTTGATGAAATAGTTAAAAAATAACCAAAATTAGAAAAAGAGTTTTGAGGTTAGAATTTTATTTACCAAATAGGACAGTTGAGAATGAAAAGACTCCTAGGTAAATCCTTATTAACAGACATAATACCATTTATCTACATCCATCATTATCATAAGTTCCCTACAATATGTTCAGGAACGAATAGCAAATGGCCTACATTAAGAAACCTGTATCTGTGTTGAATTATAATGTTTCAATACATTTGCTCGAAAAATTCACTTTCAAAGGATGTATACATGGCTCGTAAGTTAATTTTACCGCACTAGTGCGATTTTTTTACAGTTTTTTTTAATATTCCATTTTAAAAGTTTACAAGCAAAGAGTATAAAATGACTAAAATAAAAAATATCGACTTATACGCAGAAAAATCTATAACTATACCAAACTAAGTAATGAATTTGCAAAATTTATTGTAATTAGTATAAACTGTAATTTAATTACCTCAGATTTTAATGATTTCCACCTTTTATTTATACGAAAAAATCGCAGTGGCTGAACGCGTCGAACCTTTGCCTGATAATTTTAATTAACCTAATTAAAAACAAAACTTACACATGTGCATTACGGTACACGGACGCGCCATTTTTGTAAAACTTTGCGTTGTTTTGTGTTGTTGATTATAGTGTACAAAAACCAAACAAAATGAGTTCTTCAAGTGATGAAGTCGACAATATCATGGAATTAACTCCGCCCGATATTTTAAGTGAGGCGCAAATCGCGCAAAATAGTCTTTTGCCATCAAAATCTCGGGAAAGGTATTTATTCTTCAATGTTGTGTTATTAATTGCCTATTTTCTCACAAATGTATTGAAAAACGTCGTATGATACACGGTTGGCAAGGTTTTACAAACTCGTGACGATGAAAACCCTCGCCTTGGCGGCTCGGGTTTATCAACTTGTCAACTCATTTGTAAAACCTTACTTACCAACCTTGTATCACAAATAACTATTATTTTAGAGTATCAATTATCTATACTCTAATGTGTGGTTGTATTATAAATAATGTTTACATTTACAACAGAGTACCAATATCGATACCTACTCTAATTACATTCAAACTTCGAAAAGTCTCTATGTCTATTGTCTTAGAATTTAAGAAAAAATATAAATTTCAGTCGTTTCATTTGTTCCGAACTTTCGAAGAATAGAACATAATAATGTTACCTACGTATTTTGATGTGAAAAGGTTTATTGTAGAAGACTTATGATATGAATGTAGATAAAGTTATGTATACGACTGTAAATAATTAGGCATTATGCGCCAGCCATATTTTTTTTGTTTTTTTTTATGCGAATAGGAAGGCAAACGAGCAAGTGGGTCACCTGATGGTAAGCGATCACCACTGCCCATAGACACCCTTAACCCCGGAGGGATTGCAGTTGCGTTGTCAACCTAGAGGGCTAAGATGAAATGCCTCTTGTGCCCGTAATTTCCCCGGCTGTCTTATTATTATTAGTCCGAAACATGTCGAGCATTACTCGACTTTTATACGTGAGTTATCCGTTTGTGTAACTATGATTGACTCTCACGGTAGTTTCATGTTGTAAACTTATCTTTTTTTATGGATTATGGTACCTACCTACCTATTTACGTGTCCATTGCATTAAAATAAATTATGGAAGTTGATGAATGATTTTGATTTAGACGTCTTCGTTTTTCGGTCTTAATTGCAGTGTGACAAGTGAACAGTGATTGATTGGTTTCAATAATAGCGCCACGTATAAAAGACGGAGTAGGACGATAGGTACTCAACAGTTATCCGTCATGTGGGTAACGCACCCGTCCATTGCTCTACTACTTAGTATTGCTACGTCCGATGCATCTTTAAGATCCATTGCATTACAACATGAACATAATTATTCTGAAACAGAAAACTGCGTTCGAAGAATTACTGAGAAATATTATGAGCCTCACGGCGTTCTTACGTTTGTTCAATTCAACTCAAAGGACATGAATATCTTGAGACACATTCACCAAATGGGCTTCATGTCTGTTGTAAATAGGACACCATACATCAAAAATTCACTCCCCAATAGAGGATATCTTATATATGCAAGAAGTGCTGAAGATTTTATAACAAAGTTTGCTTATTTGATTGCAGAGAAATCATGGATGCCCTACGCGCCCTTTCTGATTGTGGTGGAGATTCTCAATGTAGCCGCACTCCGTGAAATTTTCGAGGAGTTATTAAAGGCTCATGTAAACAATGCGATCGTATTAGACGCTTCTACGACTAACTCATACACCTACGATCCGTTTGAAAACAACGCATGCGGAAAGCGTTTCGATAACATCATAAAATTGGGAACATGTTTAGCCGAGATGCCACCAGGTCAATTTCCTAATAAGATGGAAAATGGTATAAGGAACTGCACTTTAAAACTAGCGACGACGCACTGGCCACCCTTTTCAGTCGATCCTACTAGAAGCGTAGTAAAGGCGATAGGAGTCGATCAATACTTATTCGAGCTTTTTGCCAAACTTGGTCAATTTAATCTCACTATAACGTACATGGACAATTTAGCTGACGCGGTGTCATTAGTTGACGATGACATGGTGGCTGATGGGCCACTTCACTGGCTGCAAACCGGCCAGTATGACGTAGTGACAGGGGGCATCGTTCTTTTAGTAAATCGCGCTCCAGCTTTCACCTATTTATACGGGCATTCTGCATATGACGATGAATTCAGAGTAATAGTGCGCAACGCTGGCGACATGCCCAGATGGAAGATATTTTTCCTGGAATTTTCCCCAGTTGTGTGGCTTTTGCTTCTTCTTTCTTTCACTACTGTTGCTGTACTTATTATTTTCTTAACCAAACCTAAAGACAAGTGTATTGTAATGCTGAATTTATTTGACAATATGCTCCAGCATTCCTGTAGAATTCGCAGAACGAGCAAAAATAAACTTGTTTTACTTACTTGGGTTATATTTGCAAGTTTAATAGCTAATTGTTATCTATGTGGTCTGTTTAGTTTGGCTGCGAAAACGATACCTGATTATCAAATTCATAAGTTGTCCGATTTAAGCGAGTTTAGATTGCAGCCGTGTGTCAGCAAGGCGATGCATACATTTCAGAATATTGTGTTAGCCCTGGACGCCTTGAACATCGATGCTTCTGATGATATGGGACCGAGATGTGACAAAATGACTGAGAGCCTACGAACGGTTAGTAATTCGCATAATATGTACACTGTGGTGCCGTTCTCTTTATACTACTCTGACAGGTACGAGTATGATGATAAAAACGGGGAAAATCGACTTTACTCGTTCCGTCAGCCATTGAGCAAGATAATCTACGCCAGTTACATGAGTAAGGGCTTCCCGTTGTACGACCAGTTCCACCTGCTGTCGCTGCGCGTGCGCGAGGCGGGGCTCGTCAAGAAGCTATGGGATGACTTCGAGTACGAGCACAAGAAGTACTACAACGTGACGCAGCACTTTACACCCCCGCGGTTCTACCTACCCCTGTACATCATTGCTTTTGGCTGGATAATCAGTACGCTTTGCTTTATTGGAGAAATACTAATACAAAAATACAGACAGAGGCAATGATTTCTTTCGACGCTTAAGCCTTAGTCTGAAAAGAAGTACTGCCACAACTATAATTTAAGTCAATGCGCACACCTATAGCCGCTTATTAATTGTAGCCTTATCCAGTTAGGTTAGGTAAACGACCCGTCAGATTTATTTACTAAGTATAAATGAAATTTTGAAACTAGAAATGAAAAAGAAACCAAAATCAAGCCTTGCGGCACCCCAAAGTTCACTTGTGTTTCACGTGCCTATATCTACTGACTGTATGAAATAAATAAAATAAATATTTGAAATATTTTATTTTTATTACCTACAAACCAGTCCTTTAAATCTTACCTAACAGCAGGACTTTAGGTAGGCATTCCAGACATTCCAGATATTCCGAAGGGCAAGACAAACATGCGAGGGGAAAGTGGTAAGATGAATGAAAATAGATAGGTACTCAAGAATGTATAATTTTAATCTCGACCGATAAAGAATCATCACTTTCATCATCATCATCATTTTCACGAAGCTGAAAATTATAATAAATGATGCCAACTCGGTGTCAGTAATACCTACTGTCTTTTATTTCGTATTTATTTTTAACGTTATTACAGTGTAATAATTACATTATGCCTAGCCGTTTTGGTCGTTTTGCAAATGCGGCGGTTCAACGATTAACCGGATCGATTGCGGCTGAATGAAAATCCGCCGGAATGTATTCGGTGCCATACGTTCTTCAACACGGCTAGCCGTAATGACAGCAAGTCATTAGCCGCCGCTTTAACAGTTTTTGGTTCAGTCGACGGAGCTCCGCTTCGCTTCGCTCTTATTTCCGTCCAGTTTGGGCCTTCGGCCCTTTTTTGTTGTGTGGAAAATGCGCCTTATGCATCCGCAACGAAACTTGCCGAACAAAATAACGTTACAAAAAATACTAGACACATCATGAATTGTACATAAGTTACTGAACATAGTTAAAAAGAAAATTCCATTTACATTATCAATTTCCAAAAGTAGCTATACAGTATAATTATTTTAAAAAGTGGCTGGACAGTATATTTCCAAAAGTCGTCGTAGCCTAGTGGTTTGACCTGTGGTCTCTCAACCAGAGGATCGCAGCGCGGGTTCGAATCCGGGGCTCGCACCTCTGAATTATTCGGAATTTATGTGCGAAATTACATTTGAAATTTACAATGAGCTTTTTGGTAAAGGAAAACATCGTGAGGAAACCGGACCAATCCCAACCAATAAGGCTTAGCGACCCTTCTGGGTTGGAAGGTCAGATTGGTAGTCACTTCTGTAAAAACTGGTGCCTAAGCCAAATCTTGGGATTAGGTTGTCTAAGCGGACCCCAGGCTCACTGAGCCGTGGCAAATGCCGGGAAGAACGCTAGGAAGATGATGGCTTAGGTATTCGTTAATCATAATCTTTAGTATAAATCGGCATGATTGTTAATTTTCAGGGGGGTAGGTTCTTATTAGCAACATTAACAACGCCATGCAACGCCTAGTAGGTACTACCTGAATAAAATAATAGTTTTGACATGATTCTTATCTTCTTGAATTCCTTTTTTTTCCCCATCAAAGATGATGATAAATGATTGTGATTTGTGATTTATTAAGACGTTTTAGCCATAACCACCTTAATAGCATGTCAAGGTAATGATTGATTACTTTCAATATTACAGCCACGTATAAAAGTAGAAAATGTCGCACAAACCCCATGGTCTAACAATAAACCTTAACCATGGTGATACTATGCATATCCATTCTTCTGGTGTATGGATTCCCTATATCTGATGCAGCTATCAGTGCCATTACATTAAAAAATGAACAAAACTATTCTGCGACAACACACTGTGTCCAAAGCATTCTGGAAAGCTACTATGAACTTCATAATGGTCTCACTTTTGTTAATTTCTGTTCGAAGAACCTGAATGTCTTGAGCCACATCAACGCAATGGGCTCCGTAGCTGTTGTAAACAGAAAACCATTCACTAAAATGTCCATTCCAAACAATGGATACTTGATTTACGCACAGACTGCTGAAGATTTTCTTGCGAACTTTTGGTATTTGAGTACAGAGAAGACGTGGATGCCGTACGCACCTTTCCTGATAGTGGTGCAGGATCTAGATGTGACAGCACTGCGTTTTATCTTCCAGAATTTATTAAGGGCCCATATAAAAGATACAATTGTATTGGATGGTTCTACAACTGACGCTTACACCTACGACCCGTATGAAAACAACGGGTGTGGAAAGCGTTTCGACAGAGTCATAAATTTAGGAAAATGTTTAGCCGAAATGCCACGCGGTCCTTTTCGTCAGAAGCTCAAAAACGGCTTTCGAAATTGCACCCTAAAAGTAGCAATAACACATTGGCCACCATACGGAGTCGACCCTGCAAAGAGCCAGGTAAAGATGACGGGAATTGATGAATACCTGTTCACGGTCATAGCTCAGCATGAGCATTTTAAAGTAGATATAGAATACGTAGACGGCATAGCTGATCAAGTGTCAGTAGTCAACAGCGACATGGTTGCGGACGGGCCGCTTCGCTGGCTGCAGACCGGCGAATACGACGTAGTGACAGGAGGAGTCACCCTGTTACTAGACCGTGCTACAGCTTTTACTTATATATTCGCACATTCCGCATATGATGATGAATTCAGGGTAATAGTGCGCCAGGCTGGTGACAAGCCCAGGTGGAAGATACTCTTCCTAGAATTCACGCCATTAGTGTGGCTATTGCTCTTACTGAGTTTCATCATTGTTGCCATCTTAATTATACACATAACCAAACCTAAAGACAAAACCTTTGTTCCATTAACTCTTTTTGACAATTTGACCCAGCATTCATGCAGGATACGAAGAACGCGCAAAACCGAATTAATTTTATTATTTTGGATAATATTTTCTAGTCTGATCACCTATCACTACTTATCTGATCTATTTTGTTTGTCAACGATGCCGATACCAGACTATCAAATCAACAAAGTCAGCGATTTAGAGAAGTACCACATACAGCCGTGCATCAGCAAAGCTATTAGACTAGTCCAGAATGAGTCTTCTTTGGGCACCCTGGACGTTGACAGTTCTACGGCGGGAGACCCAGGATGCAACAAAATGAGAGAAAGCCTCACAGTAGTCAGCAAGTCGCACGACTTATACACCATGGTACCCTACTGCCTGTACTACTTTGACCGGTACCGGTACTACGACAAGAGTGGTAAGAACCTGCTTTACTCGTTCCGTCAGCCTTTGAGCAAGATAATCTACGCCAGTTACATGAGCAAGGGCTTCCCGTTGTACGACCAGTTCCACCTGCTGTCGCTGCGCGTGCGCGAGGCGGGGCTCGTCAAGAAGCTGTGGGACGACTACGAGTACGAGCACAAGAAGTACTACAACGTGACGCAGCACTTCACACGCCCGCGGTTCTACCTACCCCTGTACATCATTGTTTTCGGCTGGATAATCAGTACGCTTTGCTTTATTGGAGAAATACTAGTAAAACTGTACAGTCAGGCTCACGTTTTAAACACATAAGGTTTCAATGAACAAAACTTTTACTTCATAAACCATTTATTAAAAATATACAAAACATTTTACATTTTTTTAACTGTATTTATGAGCTAACCCAATTACAGGACCATCGAATTCATATACCTACAATAAAATTATAAAATAAAATCTATTCTAAGTACAATATTTACCATGATCCCTGCGTTAAATATCTATGTTTGATTGTATTTAATTATAGTTAATTTTTGAGTAGTAAACCAGTTTTCAAGAACACCTTTATAGTTTGTATTTTTTTTTTAATTGATTCGTCACGTCAAAACCAAAACAGAATAATAGACACTACTTCAGTACCAGACTTGAAGCGCATAATAATAAAAATCTATTAAGGCAAGCCGGACGGGCAAGACACGGTATGGATTCTTCATATTATTATTATATCTAATTTTATAATAGCTTAATTCATTACTCAATATAAATTTTATCATGAGTGATGCAGAAGGTAATGAGTTCACCTTGTTTGAACTTGATGACTTGATTTGTTATGAATTTTGATCCCATCAACCTGGTCAGATTTTCAGATCTTAAATAAATGATGATATTGGCTTTACACGGCTCGCGGAATATGCTCAATATGCTCATGTGTGATTATTAGAAGTTTAAAAGACAACTCGATGAAGCAATTCTTCAACGGGGTGTGAGTAATTTACATGATATATCGCAAACTCGTATAAAATTCGTCAGTACAAATGAGTTGTCCTATTTTGGCATTACGACATGGTATTATCACATTAATTTATCACAATTTAAACTGATTGTATTAAACAAGGCACTTTTCTAGTTTTAATGTCAAAAATGAAATGAAATCTTAAATTAAACTTGTCATGGTATATGAAATATTTAAACAAAGAATAGATCGATTTGAGCAAGTTTGATTGGGTTATGACCAAAGTCGTAACAATACCTTTTCTTCAACGAACAATCTTGGTTTAGTCCTAAGTCTATTCTCGTCAGTCACTAAAGTCTCCGCAGAGAAGTCAGCACCTCATTATTGCTCTGACACGTCTCGAAATATCTCCTTAAACTGCTTCCAATTAGTCTTAGTACATTTTCCACAATCACTATCACAAACGAACAAAGTAGGTAACATCACTTAAATGTTCATTATTAATCGTCTAATTGCTTGCTTTATCTTTTGGTGATTTCAATTCTCTTATTGCTATCAAGGTTCAAACTTGTTTTCAATTCAAATCCCAAGCCTTCAAATTGTGCTCGTCACAGTAAATGAGCCATGTAACAAAATCGCATCAGGGGTGTACTCGAAATTCGATTTTCGAAGTTCGTATCATATTACAAGTTACTCTCAAATTATTCACAATTAGCGTGAGGGGAACGGCACAACACGATCTTCGAAAATCGAATTCATCAGGATCTTACTGTCAGCGCCGCAATTTACCAGCAACAAATAGATACACGCCAATAACTAACTCAAATTAAATTGAGGGATAGAAGAATTAATCAAAAATCACAATTTTCTGTAAACTGTCAATCACCAAAAATAAGTCAAATAAAATGAGACGACATTACAACCTATGCTTACAAGTACGATAAATTGGCTTATCTGGTGGATTTTAGCTTCCAGCGCAGGAATAGGAAAGCGGATATACGCAGCACCAGAAATATGGCGCAGAGGGCCGCTATGTCGAGGCTGATGTCCGCGTCGCTCATGTCTAGCTCCTCCAGGGTCGTATTCGGGTCTTTGAAGTGACAGTACGGCTGGAAAATAAATTTGTTTACTTAGCTGTTGCTCGCGACAAAGTCTGCAAAGAATTAGTTTATCGCTATCCCGCGGGAATTTTCTGGGGTAAAAAGTAACCTATGTGCTATTTCAGACTTTTCTCTATCTATGTGCCGAATTTCATGCATTTGTTGGGCCGTTCTATCGTGATTGAGTAACAAACAAACATCCATCCATCCATCCAAACTTTCGCATTTATAATATTACTAGCTGTTGCCTGCGACTTCGTCTGCAAAGAATTCGTTTATCGCTATCCCGCGAGGGAAAAAAAACAGAAGCCTATGTGCTATTTCAGACTTTTCTCTATGTGCCGAATTTCATCCAGATTCGTTGGGCCGCTCTGGCGTGATTGAGTAACAAACAAACGTCCATTCATTCATTCGCATTTATAATATTAGTTAGATAGATAGTTAGATTCACACGTGCTAGATAGCCTCGTTTTGATTTGATATGATGATGATGACATGAGAGTAGTTTTCAAAAAAAATACATGGTTAAGGGCTTGATTACAACAAAAAAATATTGACTCCTTTGTGTAACGCCCTTTTCACCTTTACTCCATTGCAATAAGGGTGAAAATATCGTTACACAAAGGAATCAATTAGGTACCTTTTGTAATAATTAAAACCCTCAACCATGTACATATTTTTAAAAAACGACTCATGTTATTCGTTTAAAAAATTCACTCTCCTCCGCTTTCAGACGAATCAACATAATATCAAAAAAACCCAACTATTTCTCTCCAACACGATATGACGACAAAGGAAAACCGTACAACTCGAGCTCTTTAAAAAAAAGTATTCTCACCTGATGGCATTGTAAGTTCGGCCGATTGAAGGAGTAAGTCGCGAGCGCGGTGCCTTCGAACCCGTATCTTATGTAGGAAAGGTACGTGATCCATCGGAGGTAGACCGGGATCGCGTTGAACGACACGAAGAAACCGCTGAACAGCAGGAACGGGACCGACATCACCGGTGCGAGGAACACGCCATTCTGGAAATAACAATTAAAAAAAAACACATAAAATATTACAAAAATAATTACCTACAAGATATAGTATGAATCTTTCCAGGTGAATTTTTCGCTTCGAGCCCTAATCTTTCAAACAAAGGCCATTGTGTCTATTATCGCAAATCCGAAAGCTACCGAGTTAGCACGTGCCACTACAACATTAATATTGAAAAACAAACGGTATCGTCATAGTATTAAGGTTCAAATTTAATGTCACTGATATTCTAGATATTATTTTGAATTTGAACCTTAATACTATACGATACCGTATGTTTTTCAATATTAATGTTGTAGTGGCACGTGCGTCTCGCGGACTACCCGCCCGCACCGCTCTCGGTCCCCTTTGTCAACGCACGTAAAAAGAGCTCTAGGTGGCTAGTGGAGGGGATACGTTTGCGCATCTGGTATAGTAGCGTCCACCACCGCTCCCGCCAATTTGGTCCGTATTTCGCACATGCGCAGGTATATCGCGAGGAGCTCCTTTTACGTGCGTTGATTTTTATTCATAATGTGGTGCAGTAATCATACCTGAACGTTCATAGCGGCGCCAACGACCAGCCCGACGCTCTGCGCCACGAACGAGATGAGCAGGCACGACGTGAGGAACATGGAGAACCGGAACCAGACCAGCGGCTGCGACGTCAGCAGGTACACTATCACCACGTAGATCACGCAGAATATCGCCTACGGAAAAACCAATGGAATAAGTTTCTAAACTAACAATTAAAATATCAAATAAATATTTTGTAAATTATAGTAGTTCCAATCATTTATTTTCTCGATGACAGATTTATTTGATACTTACAGTGTTGTAACCGAATAAGTGATCAGTAGATACGATATCGATAAAATTAAAAAAAAATACCCGTCATTGTAATTATTTCATTTCATTGTTGATTACCTATCTATACTTGGGTACTCGTATTTACCTGGAAGGGAATATCAGACACGGTGATTGCCAGATAATAAGAGCGCAGCGAGTACCAACGGTTGAAATGTTCCTTGACAAGCACCGGCATCTCCAGAGGAACTGCGGACACACAAAACACGAAATGTAAAAGTTAATCATTATAAATGCGACCTATAGTGTATTTTTTTGGCCCGTAGAATTCTAACAGCTGTCAGAATTAGACGTTTCAGGGGACACCAACATTTTTTTCTGCTGAACAAATAAATTGTCACACTAAGCTTTCGTTATTTTAACTAACAAATAAAAATAATAAAATACGGTGACGTTCTAACATTAGGTACTCAAATAATGGATTTAAAAATTAATGGCAGCTTTTATTTTAACGACAATTGGCCAATTAGAGTACAGAAGATCTAAGTTGAAAACTTTAAAAGTCATCCTTATTATCACATACATACGTACATATATAAATCACGTCTTTATTTTAGCAAGGCATTATTTGCCATGTCGACGTAGTGACATAACATTACACACGTGAGGAGATTGTTCGGTTTAATGTAATTTTGATATTGGGGGAGGAGCAATTAAAATATTTGTTATAATAATTAAAGTGATACCCCAAACAATTTATATTCTCCCAAAAAAAAGAAAAGATTATTAATTATGTCTAAATTATGCAATTTAAAATTAAACCAAATATCTGTTAATTACTAATATGTAAAAATGATTGTTAGTTTAAGTAATTCAACTTCAACATAATATTCTACAATTTAATTTTTTTTCCTTTTCTTACCACGGATTTAAGGAACGTTTTTATGACTGGTAATACCGAGAAATGTCAGAATTCTACGGGCCAAAAAAATACACTATAGTAGGTACCTACTCATTCTGAAACACGACCATAAGTTTTTGAGCCACGAGGTTCAACTTCCGAGTTTCCTGGGCCCCGATTTTTGAAAGCATGTCACTTGAAAGTGGTATAAATCTGTTGATATCTTCAAAACTACAGCTCCAATCAAATTTCGACTAGTCCACATGATTAATGAGAGCCGTAAGTATCTTCTCAGCTACTCGTATTTCAAATTCAGCACAATTTTTCACCACTATCGAGTGGTATTTTCACATATGTGTATTCAAAAATCGGGCCCCTGCTGCCCTGAATTGTATGTCTGTAGATATAACTCTTTATTGTACATAAAACACATTAATTTTACAGGTAATAAGATAAACAGATGTACAAAGGCGAACTTATCCCTTAAAGAGGTCTTCCAGTTAACCTTCGCACGATTGACAGGACAACAGAAACCAGAGTATAGAGAGTAGACATACATAATTGTACCCTGCATAACGAGCTGGAGTAATCACGTAGAAAAGTATTGCAACTTCCTAGCCTTAACATTGTTAGTACGGTCAACCAAATGGAGCCCTGAGCCACTGTATAACCTTATCGCAATAAGTGATCGGCTTGTTCTTTATGTGTCTCATTTTCAGTGTACTCCAACGTTGATTGTGAAAAGGTTCTACAGTGGCCTAGGGACCACGATTTTTCTCAGAGTTCTTGAATCGTGTTAGGCAAGGCATTTTCCAAGGGTAAGGGTACGGTCGACCAAATAAGTGGTCTACCACTTTTCATCCAACTTCCTATGAAATGAAAATGTCGCTAAAGTCGAACTTTCAAGTTGACAGCTTGTCATATCGCCATTATATATTGTGACGCGCAAAGGAATTTTAACCTTACGGTGGTAGACCACATATTTGGCTGATGGACCACTCAATAGCGGCCAAGACGGGAAAAGTAAAGTCACTCTACGCGCTTACACTGTGAGATATAACGAAAACCCAACACCTTTATTCATAAACACTTTATAGGCCTCTGCTAACTTAGCAATCGTTTGTCCTTATCTGTGAAAGGCAAATGTCGAAGTGATGGATAAGGACAAACGATTGTTAAGTTAACAGGGCGCCTGCAGAGCGTTTATAAATAAAGGGGTTAGTCGTTAAATTAGTTGTGTTGATACTTACAACTGAGTATGGTGATGGTCATAGAAGTGTACATAAGGAAGAGCATGTTGAAGAATAGGAAGCCGAGGTTGGAGAGCACCTTGGAGCCGTCGTCGCCGATGTCGTAGTACAGCGCGCCGATCAACAACCCCACCAGCACGTGCGCGAACAGACGCAAATACATCAGCGTCTGGAAGCAATCATCATCATCATCATCATCATGATCATTAAGTGATAACTTCTTTACCCAGCTGAGCGCTTTTTGGGATGGGTAAAAAATGTTTCGCGAAAGACGTAAGACGGAGAGAGTTTAAGTACCAGGTTATCAGGATCGTATAAGAGCTTATTTTGAAATACGAATGAATCGCGTTCGATTTTTGAAGTGTTTTTCTGTTGAATCGTGGAGCAAAAGTACTAGGGCATCAGCACATTAATAGAGGCCTGTCACTATAGATAATACCACAGACATCATTATAAACTAGCAGACTTGACATTATTTCACGCCTACATTGACTAAAGTCGTCGCAAAATAAAAAGCCCGTTTTGACATTTGTCTTCCCGACGTAACAAGTGATGTAATGTAACCATATGACTCGGTACTCGATACTCACGATAAATCGATTCAAGTTTGCATGAGTATTTGATCGATTTGAATATGTATTGTAAAGTGCATTGGATTAAAGTTCTGATTAGAAAATTTAAGTTAAATTGATATTATAGGTATTTTGAAATGATACAATGTTACGAAAAGTCAATTTTCTTTCATTTAATATTTTGATTACAATAACATTCACTCAATCACAAAAAAAAACGAGAAAAGTGAACCATCAGTCAATCATTTTCTTCAGATGATGAAGACGAGCCATTCTATAGAAATGAGTGCTGCCATTGTTTACGGCTTTGAGCTCCAAGGTCATAATTTTCAGTAAATATCACTACACAGCTGGTGAAATTCAGTAATTAATTGGTCTAAATAAAATAAATAAAACGGGCCGAGTGCGAGTCGGCCTTAAAAAAAAATATCTTGATCAATTTATTTTTTCCTTAACCGATTATTAATAGTCTGTGGACAATATGAAAAAATCGTTATGCACAGCACTTCGCTGAGTGAGCGATACCCATCAATGAAAAATGCAATTAATTACCTTCAGAACATTTCGATTGGTAAAAAATTTAGAACTTCATGGGCGTGAACTGTCAAAACGGGCCTTTTAAATTGCGACGACTTTAGTGTAAAAAATGCCACTACCCCTTTTCCTCTAATACTAAATCGTATAAACCTATTTCTTTTTTGCATGTGTTGCAACACCAAGTCACACATAGAAAATTTGGAAGCCGTGGCAGTTGCTAAGCGACATTTGAGCGACCGATGGCGTTAGATTGTTGTTGTGGTGACCGACCGTCGGTATCTTGAGTGAAATCACAAGTGAAAAAATATAAAGTTATAAGTTATTTAAAGTAAAATCATGGTGAAATGCTGTGTTCTCATGTGTTGCAACTCATCAGACAGGAAAACCCCTGAAATATCGTTCCATTCCTTCTAAGCAATACTGGATTTAACAAAATTGTGATCACTACTCGTCTCGCCATTCAACGAAATATTCTATAGATAGATAAGTGTTATGCCAACGTAACTACCGACCGACCCTATCAAGTACGCAAGTGTCCAGCAGCATTTTTATTATGACCTCCGCGTTTGGATTTCAGGTTTCCGAAGGATGAATATTTAAGAAACGCCTAGATCAGGAATATTAATAGGAAAGACTGGCAGCCTAGCTCATCAAGTGTGATTAGCTCTGAGCGACGATGAACACGATGCTGAACGCTTGTATTTAATTGACAACATTTCATTTTTATAATACCTGAAAATGTATATATGGTTCGAAAGCATTTTGCCTCCTGATCACTGCAATATGTTTATATAATTTTAATATCGCTTATTATAAAAAATAAAAATTAATTAAAAATATGTCCTAATTTTACCAAAACTACCACAGGATAGGTGAAACACCTTTGCCTTTTTCACGAGAAAAAATAAGCGACCATAATTTTGTATATGACAACTTCAAAGTACAAGGGGGGCAACTCTGAAATTCTATTTTTGAAGTTCGTTGCATACCTTCTCTCTCACTCTCAAGTTAATGATTAGTATGAGCGGAACAGCACGAAGCGAACCTCGAAAATCGAATATAGGAGAATAAGGCCTGACATTGACAATTTGAAATTGACGTCAGATTTTTTTCTATACAGAAAAGACAAAAGGATAAGTGTCTATTCTGTGATAGTATCGGAGTTACGCCCTTTTAGAATAAGCAAAAATTAATAAATTAATTATAAATTAAATACAAACCCTAGCGAAAAAATTAATCTGTCAGCATGTTCATCTTTTCAAACAGAATACAGAGAACCATTAAAATTATAGGCTCAGAAATATGAAATGTTGTCAATTGTCAAAGTGATACTAAAGATGAATCTCTATATAAGTTTCGACCTGTTTACCTTGGTCGACTGATTCCAAGACAGAAGTATTCCCACTACCTCTAATATCAACTGGCTTGCACTTGACCTCACTTATTAAAAGTATTTATACTGTTAATATTTTTAGGTTTCAGTTACCTTAATACGTCCGTTTTTGTATTAGTGTGAGTTAATCTTTTATGTGTGCAAAGCTGCCATGCATTCTGAGCAGTAATGTCAAGTCTGCTAGTTTATAATGATGTCTGTGGATAATACCTACGAACGTTTTTTTGTAAGTGGCCAGTACGGTAGGTACGCGTATGGAGCAATGATGGAGGTTACAAAATTAAAATTTAATTTAAGCTGTTTTTACTTCTGACGGCACTCCCGGAGTGCTACCCGTCGCTTTTTTTTACGTCACTCGGGCGGGGCGCGGACAGTCGCCATCTTTGATACATCAGAGCTGTCCGAGTGTTGAAAATATCTGAACACGATGTCGTGATTGAAAACGTCCGTGTTAAGATGGTTTTTTGAGCTCGTATAGCTCCGATTTATTTGATGTCGACTGGGCTTCTAGTTATGTAAGTTGTGTCATAAAACTTGTTAACGTTAATTTATTCAATCAATTTTGAGGTTGCCTTAACCAGTTAGTTTCGCATGTTGCCGTGCGGCGGTCATATTCAAGGGTCGCCGCACACGGGCCACGGAAAACGAAGCCACGATATTTCCTGTAGTTTTCATACATTTTATATGGACTCGCCGCACACGGTTGACGCCGGTGGCTGCCACACGCTAGCTTCTCGTGGCATCAGGGGACCCCAACAAAAGATAAATTGCGCAGCCGTTTTCCGTCGCAGAGAGTAAGAGAGCCGGTGAAATTACAGGCACATGAGGAATTATATCTTTGCCTTGTAGCATAAGACGATGCTTCGAACAAGTGAGGTAAAAAAAAACACCGGGTAGCACGGCAGAAGTGAAAACTAGACACACGCACTAGCGCAAAAAGAAAAAAAAACTTTTACTACACGAGATTCGAACTAGAGAGAACGCACTGTTATTCCACACCTTATACCACTAGGCCAAACGCACATACGTTAAAGCGATGAAATTAACGTACACTTTAAAAATCGAACGCGACTCAAGCTTCATTCGTATTTCAAAATAAGCTCTTAGAGGATCCTGATATCCTGGCACTTTCCGTCTTACGTCTGACGCGAGTTTAACATTTTTACCCATCCAAAAAAGTGCCCAACGCCGCAATGAAGTTTTCACTTCAACAAAAGTTCCAATCCTAGTTGAACCTAGACCTTAAACCGTGATTAAACCCTATCAAAAGCGTAAAAAATGTACTTACCCAATCACGTCTACTGAAAAGTAGGGTGCGTTTCAACACGACCCAGAACTGCGTCAGCTCAGAGGTGGCGTATCGTTTGGGGGAAGCCTCCACGCCGAGCAGGGCCACTTCTGTGTTATCCTGCTTTTCAGAGTCGATTTGGACCACCAAAGGTTCACCTGAAACGTGATTCATACTATTAAAAAATTGCGCTTCTTGCATCAGCACCTGACTGTGATATATTTACTAGTAGCTGGAGGATTATATGCAGTGAGTGTATGAAGTTCTGTGAGTCGAAGGATGACCGTCCGTCTTCACTTAATTGTTTGTAACTGTATGTATGTATGTATGTATGTAAACTCTTTATTGCACATAAAAATTTAAAAATACAGAAGTACACAGAAAATAGTACAAAGGCGAACTTATCCCTAAGAAGGGATCTCTTCCAGCTAACCTGGTACAGAAAGGAATGCTAACTATGCTAGCTATGTGAATGGAACTGTTAATGCTGTTTGCTGTTTATTTTCTATGCTACGTGTTATACTGCTATAATTAAGTATGTGTATGTATTTCACAGTGCCTTGGCTTGTCTATAATGCTGTGTAATTATTTCAATAAATAAATAAATAAAAACGGTGTAAAGAAAAACCTTATATTTCTACTCGGCGACATAGTGAGGTCAATTCATGCAAAATAGCTGCGCTCGCTTCACTATTACGCAAAGCAAAGTATGAATCAGAAATGTGTTTGTTAAAATTATACCTATTTATAGGACGAGTGAGGACAGTTTCTCTAATTAATATGTATGATATATATGTCTACTCTCTAGCCCATTGTCTCATTGCGCGTAACTAAATGTAAACAATCTTGACATGTCAAGATTGTTTACCTATAGTTAACTACCTAAACCTTTCTAGTATAGACAAGACAGAAACAGTAAACTTAGGGGCTTAGCTTTTGGTTTAAAATTTTACGAGCATCAGGTTCTAGTTAAATCATTAATTGATCAATGATGAAGCTAAGAGTATAAGGAACACCGATAATACAAACAGGAAACATTATCGTTGCGAACAAACCTTTACCCTTCGCTATCGCCGCGGCAATTAACATGTTTGTATTTAAATGAGTTTGTTACTTTACTACTAAAAGGCAGTTCTCTGTGATTTAATTAAGAGGTATCTATTAGATACTATCTATCTAATCTTTGATTTTCAGCATGCATTTGATTTCAATAATAGAAAGCTACACTATCCCTAATTTGGATAAGTTAGTTTTTAAATTCCCTCGGGACGCCGATGATGTTGTGGGCAATTGAATGCAGTTAATAATTCAGTAATCTTGCGAATGATTAGTCGCTAAGGATGAGACGCTCGCATGTTCTGTTAAAAGGACCAAACGCAAGTCTATTGTGCATAAATAGTTATTTGTGTCACAAGGGAGCCAAATCATGTATTTACGGCGAGGGCGCTACATTGAATCCAGAATGTAGCGAAGGATTCTGCAATAGAATCCTGAGCGTAGCGAGGGATTCTAAAGTAGAATCTAGAGCGTAATGAGGGATTCAAGTGCTAACGCCCAAGATGAAAATAATTTTGCTCCCGAGTGGCTCATACAACTTTTCACACCGAACATTAAAAAACTTAAAAAAGAATTCTAAATATAATTAAAGAGCTACCAGCATAGAAAATGGCGTGGTTTTACAAAAGCTTACTTTTCCGAATGAGAGGTATGAAAAAAATACTGTCTAAGGCGCTCGTAATCACAATAGTTTTCTCCAATTCTTTCTGTTAAACGATAAAGATTCAGGTGGGAAGAGACTGTGAATGTCATTGCGAGCGCCTGTGTCTCAGGTTACAAAATACTCGCGCCGATGTTCTTGAGGCAACTGATATGAGCGAATACCTAAATCCATAAAGTACGTCACACATTTAGGAGGGGGGGGGGGGTCTGGAAATTTGTGACACACGAACAAAGTAATCGCAGTCTTCATAGTAAACCGTGTGACAAGGGGGGGAGGGGGGGGGGGATGCTCTAAAAATGATGAAATTGGTGTGACGTACTTTATGGACGGCCCCTAATGCAAATTTTATTGCTACGACGCTAAAGTACAAGGTCATTTTTTATCTTATTTATTCACTGTAGTCTACCCAAAGAAGTAGGTCAATGAAGCTGTTTTTTTTATGTGTGAATGTCGTCCGCTAGTTATCTTCAATTAAGTAATTTCAATAAAAATTACTTTACACAACTAATTATTTGCGACGTTCAAGCGTTACTTCGAAGAAAAAAAAAATAGAAATATCCACAAGTACCTAGCGTGTCCGTCTCCGCAACGTTACACCTGCGTAATTACATAGTTCGTTGCGTAATTTTTATTTTTATATACTCGATTATATAAATAACAAATCTACCTTTGCCTTTAGCAATCTCGTTGGCGGCGAACTGCAAAATGCCATTTTGCAGGTTGCCAGTGCCGTTCGCGCCATTTGAGCCATTTGCTTTCTCCTCCTTGAACTTCTCTTGCACTTGTGAGAGGTCGTTCTTGTTCCACTCAGCGTTGAGGGAGTCGTGCATATCTTTTTTGTTGTTCAAGTCCGGCAGTTTCATGTCAGGGAAGGGTTGACCGTTTCTAGAAAGAAAAGAAAAAGTTGGCAAGCGTTTACAAGTTATTTGTGTCACAAGGGAGCCAAATTATGAATTTACGGCGAGTGCGCTACATTGAATCCAGAATGTAGCGAAGGATTCTACAATCAGCCTCAACTCAAATCAACTTCAAAAAATTGCACTTAGCTGGGGCAATAAGCGATAAAACCTTGCACTTTTGTCTCGGAAGACGCCACTTGGCTCGATTGTTCCTTAGGTCATTCTGAGTAGATTTAGCCCTGGAGGCCTAAAGTTACCCCCTGCTGGTAGCCAGGGGAGGGGGGGAAGTTTGCATCTCCCGCGTTGCAGTTGGACCTCGTTTACTGTCCACTTATAGCTATTAGGGCAAGTTTGGTATCATTTTCGTATAATTTAAGGATGGGGAATCCTTTTCTGGAACAAAATTTTTACCTTACCATAGAAAAAAAACAAGAAATTGAAAAAAGAAAAAAAAAACTAAAAAAAAATATTTCGAAATTGTTTTCTTACAGGCATACTACGGCGATTTTTGGTAATTAAAAAATATGATGTTATAGTCTATTTATTCTTGAATCTTAAAAGTATTACTTGAATAACCACTTCTCAATAAAAAGTTTGTCAAAAAAAAAAAACGTTTATTCGGCAACTTTGGCTTTACCTGTTTGGAGCCCAGTTACTGTCCACTAATAGCTACTAGGGCAAGTTTGGTATCGTTTTCGTGTAATTTAAGGATGGGAAATCCATTTTTGGTACAATTTTTTTACCTTACCATAGAAAAAAAACAAGGGATTCGCAAAAAAATATAATCACAAAAAAAAATTTGAAATTGTTATCTTACATGCATATTAAACCGAATTTCAGTAATTAAAAAATATGATGATATAGCCTATTTAATTTTAAATCTAAAAAGTATTACTTAAATAACAATTTTTGAAGAAAAAGTATGTCAAAAAAAATAAAAACGGGTGTTTGGCAATCCTAGTTTCACCTGCTTGGAGCCCGGTTACTGTCCACTTATAGCTACTAGGGCAAATTTGGTATCATTCTCGTGTAATATTAGGATGGGGAATCCATTTCTGGAACAAACTTTTTACCTTACCATAGAAAAAAAACAAGAAATTGGTAAATAAAATCACAAAAAACAATGTTTAGAAATGGTTCTCTTACACGCATATTACACCGATTTTTAGTAATTAAAAATTATGATGATATAGCCTATTTAATCTTGAATCTAAAAAGTATTACTTAAATGACCATTTCTGAAGAAAAAGTATGTCAAAAAAAAAACGGTTGTTTGGCATACCTGGTTTCACCTGTTTGGAGCCCGATTACTTTCCACTTATACTTAGCTACTAGAGCAAGTTGGTATCATTTTCATGTAATTTTAGGATGGGGAATCCATTTCTGGAGCAAACTTTTCACTTTACCATAGAAACACAATCAAGAATTTGTCAAAAAAAAATCATAAAAACCATTTTCGGAATTGGTCTCTTGCAGGCATACTACAGTGATTTTTGGAAATTAAAAATATGATGTTATAGCCTATTTAATTGTGAATCTTAAAATACAGTAGTATCGAAAGCTTGCCACCACCTCAAGACGTTCCAAAGCAACATTTTCTTCGAGCTGTATACCAAAGAGGACATGTATGAGATCAAATCTTACAGTCCCATCAAGACCTGCCATACCCTTCTAAATGTGCATGGTACACAGAAAATCAAATGTGAAAACCGGTGTGGACCACGATACCGTCTTCGAGAAAGATATCAATCGTCGAATCCAACTTGAATGGGCAGCGTTTAGGAAACTCCGCATCCGCAATGTCTTTTGATAAATTCCTTAGTTCCTTAAGACGAAAGTCATTAACCAATGTGTGTTGCCAGTGATTACTTATAGATCCGAGATATGGTGCTTCCGGTGCTTCACTATAGGCCTTATAAATAGGCTCAGTTTTTCAGCGAGCTATGGAGTGCTATGCTTGGGGTTTCTCTACAGGATTGAATCAAAAATGAGGAGATACGTAGAAGAACAGCGGTCACCGACATAGCCAAGCGAATTATCTCGTTGAAGTGGCAATGGGCAAGCCATATAGCACGGAGAACAGATGGTCATTGGGGCCGAGAGGTTCTCGATTGGAGACCGCAGATCGACAAGCGCAGCTTACGACGACCACCAACGAGATGAACGGATGACCTGGTTAAAGTCGCGGTTTCACGGTGGATGCAAGCCGCTACCAACCGAGGCTACTGGAGGTCATTGGGGGTGGCTTGTCCAATAGTGGATGTCCTACGGCTGATATGATGATAAAATGCAAATTAACATGTGCAAATAGAAGGCGCGACTGTATCAAAAGACAGTTAAAATTTACAGATCGTAAGAGTTCAGTGCAATAAGAACAATTTTAATGCAGCTTTCAAATTTTTAGTTATAGTGCCCCCCCGTACTTTTTTTCCTGACTATCGTGGGAGTCTAAGTACTTCATGTTTTTAGAAAAAACTTGGTCGGTAAGAACTTGAGCACCCCATATTAAAGCACGAACAAACAGGTGAAATCAGGTATGCCAAATAAAAGTTTTATTTTTTTTGGCAAACTTATAAATTAGAAGTGGTCATTCAAGTAATACTTTTTAGATTCAAAATTAAATAGGCTATATCATCATAATTTTTAATAACTAAAAATCGGTGTAATATGCGTGTAAGAGAACAATTTCTAAATATTGTTTTTGTTTTTTTTTTTACCAATTTCTTGTTTTTTTTTCTATGGTAAGGTAAAAAGTTTGTTCCAGAAATGGATTCCCCATCCTTATATTACACGAAAATGATACCAAATTTGCCCTAGTAGCTATAAGTGGACAGTAACCGGGCTCCAAGCAGGTGAAACTAGGATTGCCAAACACCCGTTTTTATTTTTTTTGACATACTTTTTCTTCAAAAATTGTTATTTAAGTAATACTTTTTAGATTTAAAATTAAATAGGCTATATCATCATATTTTTTAATTACTGAAATTCGGTTTAATATGCATGTAAGATAACAATTGCTAAATATTTTTTTTTGTGATTATGTTTTTTTGCGAATTTCTTGTTTTTTTTTCTATGGTAAGGTAAAAAAATTGTACCAAAAATGGATTTCCCATCCTTAAATTACACGAAAACGATACCAAACTTGCCCTAGTAGCTATTAGTGGACAGTAACTGGGCTCCAAACAGGTAAAGCCAAAGTTGCTGAATAAACGTTTTTTTTTTTTAACAAACTTTTTATTGCGAGGTGGTTATTCAAGTAATACTTTTAAGATTTAAGATTAAATAGACTATAACGTCATATTTTTTAATTACCAAAAATCGCCGTAGTATGCCTGTAAGAAAACAATTTCGAAATTTTTTTTTCGAGTTTTTTTTTCTTTTTTCAATTTCTTGTTTTTTTTCTATGGTAAGGTAAAAATTTTGTTCCAGAAAAGGATTCCCCATCCTTAAATTATACGAAAATGATACCAAACTTGCCCTAGTAGCTATAAGTGGACAGTAAACAAGGTCCAACTGCAACGCGGGAGATGCAAACTTCCCCCCCCTCCCCTGGCTACCAGCAGGGGGTAACTTTAGGCCTCCAGGGCTAAATCTGCTCAGAATGACCTAAGGAACAATCGAGCCAAGTGGCGTCTTCCGAGACAAAAGTGCAAGGTTTCGGGAAAAATAGTCGCTTATTGTCCCAGCTAACTTGCAAAAATACAGTCAGAATAGCCTTGAACAGAAAAGTTGCACTTTGATCCCTCTCAACAGGGAGATCTCTACAATAGAATCCTGAGCGTAGCGAAGGATTCTAAAGTAGAATCCAGAGCGTAATGAGGGATTCAAGTGTTAACGCCCAAGATGAAAATAATTTTGCTCCTGAGTGGCTCATACAACTTTTCATACCGAACATATAAAAAAAAATTGAAAAAAGTCATTTTAAATATAATCAAAGAGCAACCAGCTTAAAAAATGGCGTGGTTTTACAATTATCAACTTCAAAAAAATGCATTTGCAAAAAACACTTAGAAAAGCCTTGAACAGAAAAGTTGTACTTTGATCCCTCTCGACAGGGAGCAAAACTTACTTTTCTGAATGAGGGGTGTGAAAAAAAAATTAAAACATTACCTAATTATCATGTGAGGTTTGGCCCTGTGAATTTTGTTTTGAACTTATTTCTAACACTGCTAACAATTTTTGGTTGTCATGTCGGCGGTTTGCATTTATGGCATGCCTGATTAGAAGACGAAGGCGCGAAACCGAAAAAATAAATTATAACAAAATTAAACTGACAGGGAGGTAACTCTGAAACGTCATCGAATAGTTCTATGGAATATCAACATAGGGTTTGGGCGCATACCGTCCCACTTGCAAAACGTCCCTCCACCAAAATTACGTCCCACTCGCAAAACGTCCCTCCACCAAAATTACGTCCCACTCGCAAAACGTCCCTCCACCAAAATTACGTCCCATTCGCAAAGTCTTCTCTGCAAATGGTCCCTTATGTAAAATACCTCATTCGCAAAACGTCTCTTTCTCAAAAGGTCCCACCCCTTTCGCAAAACGTCCCGTCTGCGAAATGACCCATTCGCAAAACGTCCCGTCTGCGAAATGACCCATTCGCAAAACGTCCCGTCTGCGAAATGACCCATTCGCAAAATGTCCCGTCTGAAAACAGCTTGTTTCAATAGAGACTAGGAGTCTTCTCATGGGATAAAAGGACATTATGCGATTGGGACGTTATGCGCCTAAACCCAACATATTTAGGTACATAGACATCGATAACAGTGAGAAAAGTCAAACTGAATATGGCTAGGCTCTCTCTTACTCAAATATTTGTGGGATCTAAAATACAGCTACACTGAATTGGATCTGAGTGGTGTATACAATAATACTTTCACTGACAATAGTGTCTCTGCAGACTGACCTGATGTCGTGTTTCCCATTGTCGATCGCGCGGACAAGCTTGCCGGTGTTGTCGCCGTACTCGCCGCACGAGACCTCGATGATGAACGACGCGGGGTTGTGGTACGATGGACACTGCAGACCGAGGCTACCCAGCCAGGACACTGCAAACAGACCGCATGTTATCAACACGCTTGCAGTAAACGCGCGAAACAAGCAGTGGGTTTATTGCCTAACTCGCTCGCAATCGCCATCGTCTTCATTTTGACAGTTCATGTATGGGCTGACAATTGGCATCGCAATCAGCTAGCTGTCACATTCAAACAAGAGCTGTCAAAATGAAAACAATGGCGATTGCGACCGAGTTAGACCGTGGATTTTGTCCTCAACACACACACAATATGAAATGAAGATTATTCCGAAATTGCCCCGCAAGAAATATATGAGACTTGAACTTTAACACGGGCGTTGTTCATTCAATGGGAATGAAGGCAACGATGAGAAATTCTAACGGGTAAAAGCTAGTATCATAAAAAAACTCGAACTATAGCCAGGGATGATTTGAGGAACTAACCGTATAGTGCTTTCTGCCATTTTATACTGCTTCAAGGTATCAGGTTTTTTGTCACTGGTATACGTAATGTTAATTTAAAATTTAATTCCGCCAGTTCTCTTCACTTTCATTTCAGGAGCTAACAATTTCGGCCATATTAAGAGCGTTTATCCCTACTGAGCTGGCAACGTCAACTTTAATACGAAAATAAAAGTCCATCACGATTAATCATTGCATTGGACACATTGATACACTAAAAACGAAGTGCACTACAGACGCACATTTTAAACTTTCATTAAATTTCAGTGAATTAATCGTAAAAATTCACCGAAAATACGACGTTGCCAGCTCAGTAGGAATGCACCCTCTTAACGAAAAAATCAAGGTGAACATCATCATTAAGTGACTACACTACACATAACCAACACAAGCTCTACACAACACAACACACACACAAGCTCTGCTTAGTTTGGGACTGGGTCAATTGGTGTAATTTGTCCCATGATATTTATTTATTTTATTTTATTTTATTTATAACCGATATGTAAATGAAAAAGAACCCATCAAGTAATTACTAACAATTTTATCCTGCAATATGTTGTTGGCTATGTCGTTATGTCGGTGTTCATATCGTAGATTAATGGGTACTTACTAGGCAAGCATTTTCTGTCTTAGGTCTCATATTCACTTTCTATAAGACGTGATTATGCAAACGCAAGTTTATTTTACAAATAAAAAAGTAACTCACCCAATTTTCCCGTGCTGCCTTGATACACGCATTGTCCATCGGCCAGCGTGTAGAGATGATCAAACATCTCGAATAACCTGGCAGAAGGCTGATGAATGGTGCATATTATCGTCCTACCGCCGCTAGCCAGAGTTTTCAATAGAGATATGCACTGGAAGCACGAAGAACTGTCCAGACCAGAGGTGGGCTCGTCAAAGAACATAATAGGCGGGTTATTGACCAACTCTAAAGCTATCGAGAGCCGCTTCTTTTGCCCCCCGGAAAGGTTCGAAGTCATCGTTTTATGATGTTCGGCGAGACCAAGAGTTTCCAGAATTTCTTGGATCTGAAAATAAACAATAAATTTTACACTATCGGTGTTTCAAATGTATGCTATATCTAGGCTGTTGCCTGTTGACTTCATCTTCGAGGAATTCGTTAACATCTAAATTTACTGGGATAAAAAGTAATTGTCTTAAACCAGGTTATAAACTATCTGTATGCCAATTTTCATCAATTCGTTTAATATTTCTTGTGTAAAAGAATAAATATCATAACAAAATTTCGCATATGAGTGGTTTTTGGAAACGCACATAAATAGTTTTATTCATTTATTCACTTTAGCTTGTCATTGTCACACCAAGGTCTACGAGTTTTAAATATTCATTTTACATTTATCGCGATTCGTGCACAAAATACGAGTATTATGTTAATATGTATTCTCATTTTTTCCTAAATCCATGACCACTGATACCAATCAGTGATGTAAATCTATATTTCAGCGTACTATGTAATAGATCCCGAGTCGTTTACCGGTCGGTTTCCACGCGAATACTGTTCTATGAATTTACTCGAGTGGTTATAGTGGATTCGTAAGATTATGCAGCACTTATTTAAAAGTCTATTTTACAACTCATTGCTAAGTTCCTGATATTTAAAAAAAATAAGAATAAGAATAACTTTAACCATAGAAGTTATAAAGTATGATTGATAGTGTCTGTTCAGAATACTTAATTTAATATCTCGAGAGACATCGTATAAAAATTGCATAATATACTGTTTAATTCACGATTATAAGTTGATGACGATCCGACTAGTATGTATGTATGTATGGTATGTATGTAAACTCTTTATTGCACATAAAAATTTAAAAATACAGAATTACACAGAAAATAGTACAAAGGCGAACTACTAGTATCGGTCTTAACGAAAGATCTTTTTAAGATTTAAGGTGCGCGGTCGCAACGGGTACAAGGAACGTTAGAACGTTATGCGGGGAGCGCCGCCGTCGTGAACATGAACACAATCATTCCTGAAGATCGAAATTCGAAACTTACCTCCTTATTACCTCTTATACGCTCTATAGGCATCTGCTTACTTAGCAATCGTTTGTCCTTATCTGTAAAAGGTTAATGTCAAGTGACAGATAAGGACAACCGATTGCTAAGTTAGCAGAGGCCTACAGAGCGTTTATGAATAAGGGGGTTATAATCGTGAGTTAAACCGTTTATTTTGTAATATGTATTTAAGTCTCTATTTATTCCTATACAAAATAGGAGACGGTTGTCCAAGAGAAAAAAAAATGCCACTCACCTACATATATTCCGCGGACGAATAAATTATCTTTATAGTGCACGAACTGACCTAGAACTAGATAAGTAAATCGTTTATTCATAACGCCGCTTACCACTTCATCCTTGTCTGCTTTCGTGGTGGCTGTCGGCAGCTTGAGCGCCGTGGCCACCGACATAGCCTCCTCAACAGTCAGGTTGCCATGCAACTGATTATCCTGCATGATGTAGCATGACAACTTGCGGAAACTCGATAGATTACGTTCCATTCCGTTCACCGTGATACTGCCTTCCATTCCTGACGTCCTGGTAACAAATGATCATCATTATCATCATGATAACAAAATGAAAACTGAAGTAGATTATCGTGTATGGTAAGTAGTTTTGTGTCCTTGCAACATTCTACAGAAGTCTGTAATAGGTAGGTAGAGTCAGCGTCAAGTAGTTCGTGACACCCAAAGTGGCCATAAAGTGGCCATAAAGGCACACGACCTTATTTCAACTGTAACTATTTGACTACTTCAGGTATCACGAACTATTTGACGCTGACTGTACAGTCAACAATGATATTTCATAGCATAGATATGTTACGTTCATAGTAAATTGCGTTTGAAAAACGTTCCCTCTGTCAACTGTCACATTGACTGTCACGGACTACTCATACTGTGGCTTGTTTGAAGTAAATGAGACAATTGGGTAATTTATGAATCTTCAACTCGGGCGCGGTAGTGACATATCTACTCCCAGTTTATGTGTAATATCATTGACAGTCAAGCTCAAAAGTTGTTTATATCGCTTTAGTACTTTGTAGCCGTTAATATTTTAACCCCCTTATTCATAAACGCTCTATAGGCTTCTGCTAACTTAGCAATCGTTTGTCCTTATCTGTGAAAGGTAAATGTCAAAGTGACAGATAAGGACAAATGATTGCTAAGTTAGCAGAAGCCTACAGAGCGTTTATGAATAAAGGCATTACCGTCATTCTCAGTATTGTTACGTACTGCGACAAAGTACAAGGGTTCAGTTACTTTTGAACTTGACTTCACTTGGTAGACCTTTTTCGTTTATCGCAATTAGAATAAAGACAATGTAAATGGCACGCGTTCTAGCCGTTTTGTTTTATTTGGATTGTTGGTGCACTTCGATTTTTCTACGGAAATAGTAGCTGCTATATAATGCTCTAAGCAACCTAAGACCTTATTGTGTAATTCACTACCTCCTATCCTCATCCTTTAGCGTTGGACAGAAAGAAACGGTGCATTAGACAATAAATAAGGCAACTAGTCTTACCGAACAAAAGTACAGGTAAGGTACTGTAAGAAGGTGAGTTTCTATGTACAAGAGTTTGTATACTTATATAAATCAACTAACTGGCAAGTAACGCTGCTTGTATTAAGTTGATTTTGAAATTTAAAAGGAATCGAAAGAAACAAGTGTTTCTTTAGGGGATTACTTGACCAGCGGCCTATGAGCGCTGTCATACATGTATTGTAAAATCCTGAAGTTCTAAAGTGAATAAAAGAAATATTAATATAGAATCATATTTAATTATACACAACGCCTATTCTTCCGTAACTACCGCTAAAATCCGGCAAGTATAGCTATAGTTGTGGTAGTGCTGGCTACAACCTTGCTACACTCTTACAGTACCTACTTAACAGCAACGATACACCTTGAGATACTTGCGAAACAAAGGGCATAGTTAATGTCCGTCTTTATTACAGGTATGCAGTTGTTTAGTCAAACGGACGCACAGTGAACCTGTCATACTGAGTTGTCTTGTTGCACAAAAAAGTCGGTCAAGTGCAACTCACTCGCTCACTGAGAGGTGTACAAGTTCGAAATTCGAAGAACTGGATCTCATACCTTCCCTCTTACTCTCATATTAAACACTGTCAGTTTGAGCGGGATGACACGATATGAATTCTATTTTCTAACTTCGGAGTTCCTGACTTTGCAGACAGACGGACAGGCAAACTGAAACTAGGTTTCCTTTTTTTATAGTACAGAATCCGAAAAAACACTAATCCTCGGGGCCATTGAGTTGCACTCGCATATTTTTGAACAATTTAGCAATCCGATTTACCATATTACATACATACTTAATGTCTTACAAGATGAACACGGATTTTACGGCGATTATTTGGTTTTAAAAAAGTACATGTTTGTCATGCGGTTAGGTATATTGTAAGTATCTTGACCTTCGCAGCGCTCGAATGAAATAAAAATAATAATGTGCCTGTAGCATTGACTTTTTAAACATGAATTGCAATTACTTGCATCTCGTATTTCTGCTCACTCACGCACCAGTGTCCTTTAAATTGTATTAATGAGTGTACAAATTAAGTGCATTTCATGGCCCGGATAGTGGGTAATTTTTTTATACAAGAAAGGCAATCGAACAAGTGGCTCACCTGTACCACCCAAAAACAGAGAAATGATTTTTCAAGGCAGAGAAACCCCAGCACCTGCATTACCAGTCCTGGGCACTGCAATTACTAAAGAATTGCAAAATGCGTCGCCAGCCTAAAGTGCTAAGATAGAATAGGCACATCATGTGCCAGTAATTTCACCGACTTTCTCACTCTCCACGCAGGAAAGGAACATACATGTCATATGGATACAATAACTACATATTTTTATAAGCACGCTACGTACGAGTGCCCAATACTTTCCCGTTAGATGCAGATACAACCGTAAATTGAGTGTATAGACGAATTAACTAATAGTGACAATACAGGCAACAAACAACTAATAGTGACGATGACGATACAAGCAAATATTAGTGATTTTGATTTTTCACTTTACCTTACTAACGGTCCTAGTATAGTAGGCGGCAAATAAGTAAAACGTGGAGGGGATATGCGCAGTATGAAAATGATGTTGTTTTTCACACTGTGCATATCCCCTCCACATTTTACTTATTTGCCGCCTACTATAGTAGGTAGTTACCGCAGTTTTTCGCGATAGTTTTTCTTATCATCCCCTACATGAAACTGAGCCATTTTAGTTATTATGATTATATTTATTTTTATAAATTAATCTGCTTACTTAATTCTAGTCAATTGGTGTCAAATTGTCTTGTGATATTCATTATTGTATTTTAATACATACATTCATATGACCAAATTTACATAGCATTTGCCTACCTACCTACTTTCTTGCTATGCGTCAAGGATCTAGTGTAAATGTCACTAAAGAAGATTAACCGATAAAATTTGTCATAATCATAAAAGTTATCTTTAACCAGATGTGTATTTTCAATTATGGATGAGTCATAAATGTTATAATAGATAGAACTAAATATTTTTATCAATCCGTTAGTCACTGGTACTTGAGTAAATCATGATAATCATGATTCACTGATATTGTCAATGGTTCTAAATTTGCCGTTGTTCATTTATACATATACTTTACCTTTGAGAACATTAATGTGTGTTATAATAACGTAACGTCAGTCAATCATTGCTTTCAATAATGCATTAAACTATGATTAGTGAGAAAGAAAAATGTAAATTACGCGCACCTAAACACTTTACCCAGGCGTCATTTTTTGTTTTGTACAGATGTTCTAATCAGTCGTGTTCATTCTCACATGCTAAATATGGTTTACAAAATGGTCAGCCAACATTTTAGGTAGCTACAGCGTCAAATTACTTTATTTAGATTTAAATTGCTTTCCCATTAGTGATGTACGAGGTAGCTAAGCTAAGCAGACAACAAGGTTAAAAGATGCCGTTTCTACCAGTGCTAAGCAAGCTATGAAATCAACGATTTTTATTGGTGGATACGAATATCATACACATCTTACATTCCTGGTGGGAAAACCCGCCTTATTTCGCTGTAGACAGTGCAACATTTGTAGTGGCGCCTGCACACCGGAGTGGAGTTCACCGGGCAATGGGCATACAGAAAGATCGTTGCAACTGACCGCGTGACCTGATTCGATAACGAATCAACGATAGATCCGGTTTACGGAGCTGGCTGTAGCTAAGCAATCATTGATGATTTTCTGTCGCACTCAGACACATCAATTAACTATAAGTACCTAATGGATATTAAGCTGGGCCGCTTAAAAAAATCAGAAACTGACGATAACAGAGCATAAAATTTTAATTGTCCCAAACTAAGCAAAGCTTGTGATATGGGCACTAGACAACGGATAAACATACTTATATAGATAAATACATACTTAAATACATATTAAACATCCAAGACTCGAGAACAAACATTCGTATTTTTCATACAAATATCTGCCCCGACCGGGGATCGAACCCGGGACCTCAAGCTTCATAGTCAGGTTCTCTAACCACTAGGCCATCCGGTTGTATTTTTCCCTTTTAAAAAATATTTATATGCAAAGGATGATCTAATATGTTCCTTCTGTTGACACTGGACATATTGCGATCCATTAGTTAGACATTCAAATAAACACGATGTAATTCAATACGGTTGCATGTACTGGGCACTGCAATTATTTTCTAGACTTTGTACTTTTGTATAACCAACTACTGCCATCCACTTTAATTGGTCAGTGGACAGTTGCGTTATGTGTAACATATCAGTCCTTGAATCTCGGACTAGGCATTCTTTCAATAAGTATTAGAACTCATTTTTTGCTGAGACAAGTCTCACTTTCATAATTCACCTTTTTATCACCTTTCACTAATCCTCTTCAAGTGACCGTCGCATTTCATCGCATTAAACGACCTACATACAGTCAATAGCGTTGCGTAAAGTTGGACTCAGTGATGGAAAACGTCACGATAACTCCTCGTTTCGTGTATCGTGTCGTAAAAACGACATAAATGACAGAGACGTGGTTAATGGATAATACAACCAGCCTCGGTATCTCGTGTAGGATAACAGTGAATGAACTACGGGTTATTTTATGGAGTGGCAGAAGGAGGTGAGAAACCTTTGCCCGACACTGAAACATATTTGTCAGCTAAAAAAAAAGTTTTTCAACACTAGTGACGACTATGTTTAATACGTACGTACGTTCAGTAGGTAAATTAGTATCTGCGAATCTAAGATAAAGAGGTACAGCTGCGTCGGAACACTAGAGCCTCCACTTTAACCTTATAATATAATTCCAGTCAAGTGTGTTTTGTTTTGTACTGATTTGTGGTGTTCAATAAAGAGTATTTGTATTGTATTAACAAGTGTTAGCCAAGTACTATACTTCATTTAATTTAGGATGAGAAACCACAACAACATTATATTGCGGCTCGTGAACTGTAATCTCTTTTCGATTTGTACTAGAGTATCAATTGACGCCACGCAAATAAAGTGGCATTAAAACAATTTTATTTTGCGGCTGCCAAACTATTGCACTGTACTGTTTGCTAGGTAAGAAATAGTTGACCAGCCGCAATATAATGGTATTGTGGTTTCTCATTCTAAATTAAATGAAGTATAAGCATCGAGTGCGTCGAGAGACTCGAGGGTAGCCCTTTATTCACCACGTAAAGTAGGTTTGCAGTTGTTAATAACATGACAACCGACATTGCTGCATGCAGCTAGAAGTTTGCGCAAGCATGCTTACCAAGCCGCTTACTACAGACGTTCTTGCGTGCAACGATGTCTGTAGCTATCTTAAAAAATTGGGATAGATAGTATGATAGTGCATACCTGTATCCTGTGAGTATGTTAAGCAGGGTGGACTTTCCGGCGCCGGATGGCCCCATGATGGCCGTAAGCTCGCCAGATCGCAGCCGCCCCGACACCGACTTGAGGATTGTCTTGACATCTAAACAAAAACGATGACTTTTAGCAATTCCACATGACAAAGCAATATACACGCAGTTACAACTTTAGACGGAACAGATAAACAAAACGGTGCGTTAAGAATCACGTTTGAAACTAGTTTGACCAGGAATTAAAATACAACAGGTTTGTACGTAACCATTAGGCAGGTTTCAATAATCTTTAATAATTCATTTAATAAAAACATTTTCTTTTTACTCATACAAAATTTTCGAATATAAGTAATTAAGGGACTCATCGCTTAATCGTAAGTAAGTTTAGCTCGTAATCTATAGACGATGCAATTAATATGGTACCGCCCTCAAGCAGCCTATTGTTACCCGACTGCGCCAAAAGGAGAGTTATGTATGTACAATTTTCAAAAATTTGTTAACATTTCGATTTGAATAATTTCTCCAAATAAAGTTGCTATTGTTTTAAAGTTCATTACTATTGTATGTGGCCGTAGTCCTTTGTATCACGAGTCTGTATGCGCTATTAGTCACGGTACAAACTCCGTCATCCATCCTGTTTTAACACAAACATGTTTAGATTTACGTTGCCACACGATAAAATGACAGCACAATAATTTTAATAAGCCACCTAATCATAAAACCACTGTAGGCATCAAAGAGTATTTAAACTGCATGGCATAGAAGTACATGACGACATCTATTTCAGTGTACGTTACTTTTTCCAAGTATGAAATTAGTCGAACGTTTTCGCCGAGTATAACGGAGTAAAATAAAAACCGTAAAGTGGCATTGCTTTGATGTAAGTTTCTCTACAATTGTAATGTTTGATGACAGACTAGCGACAGTCCGTATCGGCAACCGTGGCAACCTTGTGCTAGAAAAGGTATTATTTCGAAGGCAATTATGACATGACTTGAAGCGTCCGTCCGCAGACACATGAGAGCTGACAACCACAAGAGCAAAGCAAATCATACTTATAACTATCAGAATACGATAGTTTTTCTATGGAAATGGAAACTTATTTCCCTCTGAGCAGGGTCTACATCTACAACTACGAAATTGCGCTTGAGAAAAACCAGTCGTAAATAAAAAACTTCTCGGGTATTTTTTGCGTTGGATTTGGCTTGTTTGGTGCAATAACATCATAATGTTTACTCAGTCAGTACGCACATAGTACACAACAAAAAATTGCATAAGAGAAACCAAAGTTGAATATTATTTGAACGAGAATCTACACACATTAAAATTGCTCCTAGACTAATCATGAAATTGGTCCACATCACATCCAAATTATACACATACAGAGATACACAAATCACGTCTATACCCCTTACGGCTTAGACAGTGCCTAAGCCCTAAGGTAACAAGACCTAAAGGCCAGGTTTAGCCTGATTCCTTCCTAGACACCATTCCATGACATCTAAATTGATTCCTAGATATAAGAATGCCACACGTCCTTACGTAAATAGTACATCATGTACAAAGTAAAGTACCTACCTAGAAGAAGGTACCCACCTAACCCACTGTCTCTTTACAGATAAGCTTTCACATTTGTCATTACAGCAATGACAAAGAAAAAGAGAAAGGCTTTAAAAATCCATAAACACCGCAGCTATTGGCTCAACCAAAGTCAGTACCTAGGTCTATTTATTAACGAGTTTACCAAAACTATTCCTACCTCACACCAGCTATCTGTTGTGTCGACTGAATAACCCTAAACAACTCCTGAGGGAATCACAATTGCTTGCGATTGGATAATGGTGGGTACACAATGTCAAGGAACTCGACAGATTTCTCTCGGAGAGTGGTTCTATCAGTCTTGTATTTTACTACCTCATCGTAGTCATCGTCTTCGTGGATGAGTATTGTAGTTATAGCCCTTAGGGAGAGGCAGGCCACAGAAATATTTGGAAAAGTATTTCAATAAGTATTTACAGACTCATGATCATGAATAAAATCGTATCTTGGTCACTTATTTTGAACAAAGTGACCAATAAGTTCTTTAGAGGGCTCTCTGACAATTTGGATGATCCATTGATAGTTCGTCTACCAATTATGTATATGTATATTAATATTTAGTTAAACAACTGTTCTAAGCCGGAAATAGGTTATCTGCAGAGATGGCTGCAGCTGCAAATGTAACCTAATTTGAAAACGTCTAATAATCACATTATAACAATGACACTACAAGGAGTCGACCATTTATTCATTAAGAACTTTTTTAATTTTAAGGTAAAACTTGGCTCAGGCCCATTTACTGCATATAGTTACACGTACACCAGTGCAACCGGATTTCGCCAAGTAAAATAGAACCTACATAAGCGCGCACGGGGCAAGGCGTAGGTTAAACCGTCCTCACACTCTCGTTCCCCAGGAACTCCGTCTTGACTTTAGATTTGGTCTAATATTCGAAATATTATAAACGGGATGTGAACCGCGATTACCTTTATTGAGCTCCCGATATTTCCCGATATTTATAAAGGTAATCGCGGTTCACATCCCGTTTATAATATTTCGAATGAACTTAACCGTGAATCATTAAAAACTCTTATTGGTCTAATATTAAAATTACAATATACGAGAAAGTAAAAGTGTATGTATCACGTGTGCAATATAATTGAATAGTGGAACAATATGATAATTTCAACACGGCCAGTATTGCGATATTGATTAGCATTAATCTCTAGATATGAACAGGTACCTCTTATCGCAGATCAAGTACATTGTTGTATTCACTGTTACGAAAATTTCCTTCATTATCATTACCAACCTTGGTAACGTGGTGGCAACATGCCAGAAACTTGTTAATACGAAGAACTGCCGATTTCCAAATAATACGCTTTTTGTTTTCAACCTACCTACCTACTTACCTATTTACTTTAAAAGAACTAAAAAGTCATAGGTACATATTTATTTCTTCTCTTATGTCTTTTTAGATTGGGAAGGACCAAGGTCAACTGTCAAAATTCATACCTTCTTTAATACACATTGGTAACTATTTTGTACATATAATTTTATAATTTAATTTTTTTAGTCGTTCTATAAAAGTTATTTTCACTACGAAAAAATGATTTCGCACGGCCAATCTAGGAAGGTAGCGGAAATCACCAGTAATTTCATGCCGTGGTGCATTAGCTTCTCACATGCACAGACTTATAATGAAGGCAAGGCGAGTTGCGCGTGAGTTGGATTCGTAAACGCAAGGTTATCATAAAAATAGTGGAGTTTACAGTTGGTTCCTTTGTAATTTGTGAAACAGTAATGCATGAACCTGGTTATTAATTTGTCTTTTTTTAATTTGCCTGTTGGATTTGAAGATGCAAATTATGCGTACTAAGACCAATTTGATATGTTAATAATTCAGTAGGTTTTGTTTCGGAAATTATTATAAGATTAGACATTATTTTTAAAAGAAAATGCACGCCGCCTAAAAATATTATTTGCGTCGTCTACGCATCTTCGTGTCACTTTTGATATGCTTGGAAATTGACCTTATCTATATTTTTCCTATACGTAGGCAACTTCGTAGCCTTCACATACAACGCGACAAGGTTCCGCTTCCATAATTACTGTAGAAAACAACAAATTGCTAGCGTCGTGTCATGCTATGACCCCGCTGATTATGTTCACCAGGATGCATCTTCGCAATTACAAACAAATATAAATGAAATAGTAAGCAATATAGGTATCATCATATATACCCGATTCATAAGTTAAAATAAAAAACCGGCCAAGTGCGAGTCGGACTCGCGCACCGAGGGTTCCGTCCGTACAAATTCGCCAAGTTATTATAAAATCCGGTGTTAGCAGAGCCCTGCTTTTAAGCGAAATGTAGGCAGTGTGAGGTCATTTTATAGGTACTGGTTACTTATACAGATACAGACAGACAGACAGACAAACATGACGAATCTATAAGGGTTCCGTTTTTTGCCATTTGGCTACGGGTCCCTACAAAGCCAATATCCTATGTGCAATCACTCTTATTTGAAATGAACGATTCGTAACGTAATACATAGTTACAAAACATCGCACGCGTGTATTGTAATTGACACCTATTCGCATATGCTACTATTGACTCAGTTTTTATTGATTTATCCGTAATTTCGTAGTACACTAGATCAACATCGATTGTTTATTTCATCAATCGTAGGCTCACAATTCGTTTTTACGCTACTATTGGAGTTGTATCATCTCTGGGCCGGTCCGGTCTCACTCTGCCGATTACAGCGGAAAGAAGACGGTTGCGTGGGCGCATCATTGAGAATTTCCTTAGCTATTAAAACAATTGGTACATAGACGCAGGCCCGCATGACCGATACGTTTAACTGGCCAGGCCGAGATTGCTAAGGCGTAAAAACCAAATCATAATGTAACAGACGGCAATGTCATAAACTTTTAATAAAATAAAGAAGCACATGTATTTACCTACTGATATTTGCTAATTAGGTGGATACATGAAATGTAGAAACGCATAGCTCACTGCATGCAACGGATTTAATGTGCCAAATACAATGATTAATTGACGCATCCTTTCTATAGCAACAATAACTTATTCTTATCAGGCATTTCCTTGTAAATAAATACCTAGATCCATTGTAGATATCTGTGATAAGATAGCCAATGTACTCTCTGAAAAGGATGCAGATAATAATATTATTATTTTAGACGAGTAACGCAATAGTGAAGTAGAAGTAAAACAAGACAAAAGAAAATGAAAGAAAGATGAGTAGGTAATGAAAGAACATCGGGTAAAAAACTATCAAATTGAAACTTAAAATAACTTTCTAATATACTTCTGCTATTTAAATATCACTGAAGGAATAAAATAAAGTTAAGTTAGTTAGTTAAAATAAAGTTACTTAGCGAATTAGTCCAAAGGTTAAAGAATATTGCTATCAGTCACCTTGGCATCTGAAGCAGAGGTAAGAAACTTTATTAACCTTTAATCTCTAAAAGGACTGACTGATATTCGCACTATACGTAATAGTTATAGTTAAGTATACATTTTGTAGAGCTACCAGTGTCGGAAGTAACAACCATCAGGGACGCATGCTCAATTTAATGCATGTACAGGCTACTGAGACGTGCATTCATAAAATTCTACTTCGACCGCTTCCAACAGGTCTGACGCGATTTAAAAATGTTAATTACGGTCGCTTAATCAAAAATTCGAGGCAGGAAAAGAAACATAATAAACAGCAAACCCTAGATTTTTTTGTCTCTTGACACTTCATTAATTCACTTCACTTCATTACAGCAAATAGCGATGCTTTTCTAACCTAAATAAAATATTTGCCAATAAAGCCATCTTCATTACTTAATTGCTGTTTTTGTAATATTCTTTAGGTAGAGCTACTTTTTCTGTTGTTTATTGTGTAGTGTGGTAGGTAGGTAGGTAATCAAAAAAATTATAAAAATTTAAATTACAAAAAGAATACTTCCATTTGTTTCAAGTTCCAAGCAATTTTTATTTATATTATAATTTTATATCTGTACCAAGACTAAAATCATTTTTTTGCACTTAAGTATTTTAATATCCCCACTCAATACACGTGTGAGCAGATAATTACAAGGCATCTTTTATCCGATTAGATGATAATTTTACATTAATTATAAACAGAATGGTCACACGCACGACGAGTGCCAATTACTGTGGCAGACAGAAAAAACGGTTGCAGCAATTAATTAAATGACCACTTGCATGAGCCACACAGCTCACAATAAACCTTAGATATTAATGCAAAAATCATACGGTAGGTAAAGAATTTATATTAAAGCATTCGCTGCCCACTGTTAGACCCGAGACTTCGGCCGGTGCCGCAAGCACACATTGTGTTTAAATTGCTGCTGCTGCTGGTTAAAAGTCAAGGAAACGCATATATGCGTTTCTGGCAAAACACGTGTTAAAGAGCCGTGGTAAGCCAGATAATAAATCAGCTACAATACGTACTTGACATGATGTAAACAGATGATGGTTTGACGATATGGAATTGTGCGGCATTTATAAACGAAGGTCGCTTAATTCATATACGGAAGTACCAAAAAGTAAATTATAGTCATTATTTAATATTATATCAACATAACATGAGAATGTTTTACTGGAAATTCGGTTAGTCCTGTAAATCCACTCTGTGCAATTATTAATGATTCTATTCTACATGTACGTACGTACATACTCTTTGCTACTTTGCCAAGGAGTTTCACACTCAATATACTTAACAATATAGGTACACGATAATATTTATGATAAGAAGTCATTAAAGTACTACTGTATAAAAAAGACAACCTAAAGCAAATATTTTTGTTTTGACGATTAATCGTAATTATCTTAGAAGATAGGCATCACAAATAAATAGAAGGACCAGCTATAACTTTGAAATTTCAAAACACAAGAAAGACAGATATTGTACTAGCTGTTGCCTGCGACTTCCTCTGCAAAGAATTCGTTTATCGCTATCCTGTGTGAATTTTCCGGGATAAAAAGTAGCCTATGTGCTATTCCAGACTTTTCTCTATCTATGTGCCGAATTTCATCCAGATTCGTTGGGCCGTTATAGCGTGATTGACTAACAAACAAACATCCATCCATCCATACTTTCGCATTTATAATATTAGTTAAGATTAGTTAAATTAGATTATAATTATACCTATGTAGGTAGAAGTCTGTCATTGATGAGAAATATCGAGGAAAATAGGCGCTCGCACAAAAAAATGATTTAATGTAAAATGTGAGAGTTAAAAAGACTAGTTAAAGACATTTTGTTGAACTTTTACAGAATTTTTGTGTGTAATGTTGCAAAATCGGCGTATACCTACCTATATTCTAGCTGCATAATAATCTTCTAAAGTTCTTTTTAACAGGGTATCGACAGGTCTTCTGGACATTTGACCATTTCATAAAAAACGCACTAGGTATATTAATAATGAAACCAAGGTTTGCAAGTACGTTAAATGACCACTGGGTACAAGATGATCTACCTAAATATTCTACTAGTGCTTCTATTATTATACCCGTACCTAAAATGTGGATTGTGGAAGCTTGCACGCATTGCCATTGCATACCTAAATGATTTGACGCGCCAAATTTTTACTGCATTTATTTTTACACACAAAAACTTTTTTAGTTTACGATTATTTTTTATCAACTTGCCAGTACCAGATTCGTATTATATTATAACAAAGTAATTATCTAATCAAAATTTACAACCGATGTCACAAGCGTAATTCTTTATCAAATTGTATTTCTTGAACTAATTATGTTTAATCCTGAATTTCGATTTCTAAATGACGTTGTCTTTAATCTATCCTTGGCATGCTTCCAACTAGTAAATACTAAATACTGCCAACATATAGTAAAGTTATTAAAGTATGAAGAAAATAGCTCTGGGTTAGGGTTTAATGCTCACAAAATTCAAATATAGTACAATAAATAATAAACAGAAAAAAGTACAAAGGCGAACTTATCCGTAAAAAGTACAATATACGAATGTATAAAAACAAAATCGCTTGTTTTTGCAAAATATGAGTAAATAAAAATGTTCGAATGTTATTATGAAATTCGGCACACGGATAGATTTTATAACCAGGCTTAACACATCTCTCTCTCTTCTTCTTCTTCAGCGTGTAGACGACCACCGTTGGGCATACGCCTCTCCAATCTGTCTCCATCCCGAACGGTTGCTCGGGCTTAACACATATATTCCGAAAATTGCAGTTTCCGCAACACAAACTATTTAACACTTCGTAGAAGAACTTCACCAACTACCACACTAATTATCTGTTTAGAATTTCCACCAAGCGGTTGTTTCAAAAGAAGTCTATTTTGTCCGCTTTTGTAATGCATGCGGTTTAGGTAATCTTAAATTTAATGTCCCCTGGACGAAGTTAAAACAGTATTTGTATGGTTTTATGGTTGTTTCTACAAACTGTTAACACTTCTCAAACCAGTTATGGTCTTGCGACTCGTGTAATGTGTTTATAGGCAAGCAAGTGTTTGGTTTGAAGACTGCCTTTTACAAAATAAGCTTTCCGAAGCAAAATTTCCAAAAACGTGCTTTGTAAACTACCCAGTAAAACTTATCGTAAAATAATTGATAAGCTTACCTACTTATGTTTTAATGGAATAAGTTTTTTTTTTTTTTCAAACTACCTCTGTTTTACTACACACACACACACATAAATCACGTCCTTATCCCTTACGGGGTAGACAGAGCATAAGGTAAAAAGACCTAAAGGCCACGTTCAGCATGGTTGAGGGCGTATAGGTGGAAAGGGGAGTCAAAATAGTGATGGGTTGCTAGCCGCATCGCCTATAACATTATTCCTATGCCCATTCCCTCGATGGGCTTTTACTATTACGCGGGAAGAGAAACAACTGGTACATTCTATGTTTTTTCTTTAGGTACTCCCAGACCTGGAAGCATTTTTTTACGCAGAAACTATTGAACAAATTATGATTAAGCAGGCACGCAATAGTTTATAACCTGAATTAGCACAAATTAACACAAAATAGGTATATTTTTTTACCCTAGAAAATTGCATAACTAGTTTCCTCGTGATAGCAATAAATGAAGTCGTATAGACAATGATGTCAAAGCAATACCTAGCTAGAACGTTATAATATAATAACTTAACGTATTCTGCAAGTTTAAAAATTTCGATTGAGTAGACACGAATTAATTAATATTCAGCAGTTGTTAAGTAAAACTTTGCCGTGTGACGAATACAAATAACCAAACGACCAACCAACGTCACAAAAGATTTATCAAAGCACTCAGATTTTAATACCGAACGATTTGTGTTCTAAGAACAGTTCTAATAATTGTAATAGTTCTAATAACTAAAGCTATAACAAAGACGTTAGGACACCCATTATCGGGTATTGAATAAAGTAGACTAATTTAGCTTTGCTCCTTAATTACCTAATAACTGCATAGTTGCACGTAGCTATTCTTAATTTGGTGTGCTGGCGCCAGACAGTTGTTATTGTTATTTTCCCTATCTGTCATTTGTTTCGTCCGTTGTTGTTGGCATTAGTCTAAAATAGCATGTGATGTAGGTATGAATGGAAGTGCAGTTGGTAGTTCGCTACCACCGCCTTACTCGCTAATGTACTTCCGCCAAGCAACAGTGCTTGAGAGCAGGATAGCCGGTGAAATTACTGGCACCGACGACCGATTGACGACCGGATGGCCTAGTGGTTAGAGAACCTGATTATGAAGCTTGAGGTCCCGGATTCGATCTCCGGTCGGGGCAGATATTTGTATGAAAAATACTAATGTTTGTTCTCGAGTCTTGGATGTTTAATATGTGTTTAAGTATGTATTTATCTACATAAGTATGTTTATCCGTTATCTAGTGCCCATATTACAAGCTTTGCTTAGTTTGGGACTAGGTCAATTGGTGTCAATTGTCCCAAGATATTTATTTATTTACATCAGGTATTCTATCTTAAGGGGGTATCTCACTACACGGTATTCAGGGCCCAGTAGTTAGGAGGTCGTGGTCCCTTGCAAGGGCGTCGATTATTTACACTACACTGAATACCGGCTCCCTCGCTCTCTCCCTCTCCCTCACTCTCTACGCCCTCTCGGCTCCCTAACTGCCCTAAGTATTATTACACTACTCGATCGTCAGCGAGCAAGGCTGCCGGGCCCGTCCGGTCGCCCTAATTAGGAACCCTTTCTCTCTAACTCTTGCTACAACACCCTTAATTAGGGTTAGGGTCCCTAAATATCGTGTAGTGAGATACCATTTAGCCCTCTAGGCTGGCAACGCATCAGTAAACCTCGTCATGCAGGTGTCCATGGGTGGTGGTACTCACTTACCATCAGGTGACTCACTTGCTCGTCTGATTTCATTGCCGTATAAAAAAAAATTATAAGTAGGTATGGACTAAACTTAGTGCATTCCTTAAACTAGGTTAAGACAAAATAAATATAATATTCAGGAGCGCTGGGCTGCGCCACAGGCTGCGTTGTTTTGTCTTATCTGACAATGTTTTGTCCATTTTGTTGACAGTTAAAAATGATAGGTACAGTCGAGGGCATAAATATACCTATGTACCTACGTTACCAAGACGTCAAAAACATCTATACACCTTTAGGCCATAAACAATAAGGTCGGTGACACATATATATATTTAATATGATGGCTGTACCTATTGATATTTATGCCCTCGACCGTACAACATAGTTCATAAATAGCAGATATTACACATGTTAAAATTATGACGTCGAAATTATATAACGTTATGGAAACTCGTACTCAAAGCATGCCACTATGGTTAACATTCATCTAATTGGATACACGCGTAAAGCCGCGGGTTCCTCGCACTAGAAACAGTGCAATCCTACTTTGATGCCGTTATAATATCATTCCGTTGAAACCTCGAAAAGATTTATAAACCGCACCGTTGTTTAGACTCTGACCGCAGCAATGGAACGATCATTTTTACCAAAACAGAGGTTGCGTATAAACGAGTACAATGAACTATGATGGAGAAATAAGTGATGGCAGCCATTATTTCATAGGTACTCACATACATACATACATACCGTCACGCGTCTTTCCCATAGGGTTAGGCAGAGACTACTTTCTTCCACTTGCTACGATCCAGACATACCTCTTTCGCATATTTCATATTATCATAAATGCGTCAAAGCCTGTTCAATGTTACTCTAAGATCATTTCTAATTGGTACCAATTCAACTCTAAATAGCTAGGTAGGTAGGTATATGATGTTTTCAAAACATGCACAAAGGTTTATGCAACTTTTTAAAATTAATGAACAGCCCGGCTAGCACGACAGCGCGCAAGAGTCGCGTCGCGCGCGAGATAGATTACCCGTCCCTTTCTAGAACGAACAGTAAGAAAAAGACGGGCAATCTATCTCGCGCGCGACGCGACTCTTGTGCGCTGTCGTGCTAGACGTGCAGCTCCATTTGAATTAGCCGACGTCAAAGCTAAAAAACAATTCGACGATTTAAACAAAACGAAGCATCTTTTAATTGATTCTACTGTCCCTGCTGCCAGTTGGCCCTGAGAACTGATAAGTAGATACTGACTTGTACTAGACAAGGAAAATAGGAGCAATGATACCCATTAAATAATGACAGTAATTTACATCGCTGCTCTACATATTCACAAGAATTGAATAAAAAATATTAAAATTTACGACTTTGCTGAATTCTATACAGGATAGGTAAGTACAAGTTACTTAGTTACGTCTTCGTTTTCGCAATGTAGCTCTAAACTTTTTCCACGTATTAAATGTTTACAACATAACATCGTACAGTCTTCGATGTATCCGTGAATAAGATAAATGTTTACTTACTGCTTTTTTTTCCTTCCTGCACCTTGTAAGTCAGATCTTCGAACGCTAAGTCCACTGGCGGTCTCTTAGGCAAGTGCGTGAGGGTTTTGTGCTGCGGCGGAGTAATGGTCACCTTCAAGCTTCCCTTCCTGTCGGAGAGAATTGGTACAGATTCCATCGGCCCGGCCACACACAACTCTTTGTCCACTTTCATCTTGATTCACTGTTGAAAACTGTATAAAATTTAACGCATGCCTACGTGACAAATGCAACGAGTTTTGGTTCCGTGATCTCTGGAGGCGTGCGGCCTCTATCGCGACCGAGCACTGACTGAATGGGTGTCACTGGCGGACAAAGCAACTTGTGACGTAGAAGTGATTATACGAGTTTTGAACTTTGGCTTCGTTGTTGGAAATAAATAAATAAAAATGACAAAAAACATTTCGGAATCATTATTTAACTACTTTGTCATAAATAAGTACCTACCTATCACGAAATAAAATACATTTTTTTATATTCTGGTTCAAATCTCAAAACTATAAAGATAATGATAATATAGGTATATACCTTACCTATTTATTTACTAAAGACTATGTATTGTGATCACTGTTTCTGTGACAGATATTCATTGCCTCAAGTCGAACAGAATCAAAGTTTTAGGCGCGAAATAGTTCTTTGGTATAGCTATCAGGGATTTCAAAAACCATAATGGTTTGTCAGGTCATGACTACTGTCAACGAGCTAACAAAGCATTTTTTCGCACATTAAGCAGCACAATAAAACCACAAGAAAATATACTTATAACAACAACTCCAGTTACTACATATGTAGGTATCAGTGGCGTAGCGTCAAGTATATCAGAAGGCAAGCCGAAGGGAACTTAACTGGCCTTTTCCTCTAATTCTGCACAATAAATTGCCCAACTGCCTTAAAATAGGCAAGCCGGTGGGAATCGAGTTCTATGGACGCCACGCCACTGGTAGGTATAATGACGGTAAAGAATGCTTGAACAAATAAAATAGATACAGAAATAAAATAAGTCTGCGGTGCGGAATATATACTACATAAGTAATGTTTTTGTGCAAAACATTGAATCCTGTCAATTTCGCAGTTTGTAAATTTTATTGATCATTTTATAACAATGTATCTAACTTAAATGTGTAAAGCCAAAAGCAAGCATGCTGCATGGAATCAAAGTTCAATATCCAAGCGAATCCATAAGCATTATAGGACATTCCGAAAATAACTGGTTATTTAGCAGTCAGAATCAGAAGTCATGACAAATTTTAGATTTGTTTAAAAATGTTTTGTTTTATTATTTGTCAATATGGAATATGAGGAAAAACCAGTTTAAGCTTGGGCTTGCTTTTAAGGTTCCATAGCCAAAAAAGCAGAACTGCAACCCATACATTTAGTTTTGTCATGTCTGTCTGCCCATATGTCACAAACATTTTACTAGGAAACTATTTTTTCTATACGGGCAACTATTTCTAAGCTATACTGAATAAAGAAAAGAAAAATCTTCAACTTCAACCAGTTTCTGAGAAAAAAAGGTATTGACAGACTGACAGTCAAATGGACAACAAAGTTCTAAATGGGTTTCTTTTTCCTTTTGTGGTACAGAAACTGAAAAAGTGTTAAACTGAATAAAAATCAACCAATTTTGGAATGAGATGTTGAGATTTAATTTGTGTCTTATAATTATTCTTGTATTACTTGTATTAGTGTTTCCATAGAATGTAATATGAATTTGTCATAAAAAACCTATCTGCCATGTTTTATGCAATGCATTATTTTTTGTAATTATGGCTTCTCCATAAGCACTAGCAGTAACAAAAGCCGGTCAAGTGCGAGTCGGACTCGCGCACTGAGGGTTCCATACATATTCGCCAAGTTATTATAAAATCCATTGTTAGCAGAGCCCTGCTCTCAAGCAAAATGTATGCAGTTTATGGTGATTTTTTACTGGTTTCTTACATTGACAAACATCAAAATATCTGATTTTTAGACTTATTTCATTAGTTGTGCTATAAAAGCTACCCTCATACCAAATTTTTAAAATTCTAGGACAACTGGAAGTGCCCCATAGGTTTTTTGAGCTCGGCAATTTGTATGGAAACACCTTTTCTAAAGGGAACCCTAAAAAAGATGTAAAGGAAATAATTGCAGCTTACTTGCAAGATAAGCATTTGGTTTGACAATGTCATGCAGAGGACCCAAGATTGGGTTAAGTTATCATCTAGGAATTGTTATTATCTAGGAATGTAATGTAATAGTAATAGGTAATGCAATAAGTATAAATAATTTGACCCATGTTAAGACTTTAGTTAGAATTGTGGATGAAATGTCAAGACAGTGAAGCATTTTACGTATTTAAGATTTAGTATGAGTAGTTTGTTAATGATGAACAGTATAATCAGAAATTCACACCACAAGAATGTAAGCTGCAATTCTGGCTGAAGCATGCAAGACCACGGAGACAACTTTCATTCTTGCGCAAACCGGATTGTGGACCCTTGTTATGTTATAAGTTAGTTCATACTAAAAAACATTTCGTAGCGTCGTAGCGGAGCAGTCAATTATTTAAAAATACTGACACCGCACGTATCGCGCCGTACGTAACGCGTAGAAACAGCACAATTCAAGTAGGTATTTACTGGGATTGTATTTCACAAAACAACAAAAACGCAAATTCTTTATCAAAACATTGTAAAAGAGGTCAGGCGAAACGAAACTGATACGTTATGATGCAAACTCTTTACCGACCATGGCTATTTATATAACTGACTTACCGGAGATTATTTAGGATAAACACGTTATCCATTATAATCGCTCATATGCTGTTGTTCAAACACTTGTATATATAAAAGTCTTATTTTATTGATACTTTCAAACAAAACAACAAGATACGCAAAAACAGAATCGGATTTTCTATGACGGATAAATGACATTGACACCTGTCAATGTGTCAATGCATGTCACTCTTTTTTTTATTCTGTATAGGAACGGCAAAGGAGTCTAAACCATACAGCAACATCTGATACGTTGTAATTTTAAATACACTTTGTGGGAGTGTCACAATATAACAGATATGAAATAGACGCAAATAATAATCACAAATATTGAAACAAACAAATTGCACAAATTATTTTTTGTAAGCAGCACTGTCTATTTGAAATCTTAAAATTAAAATCCTAGAAAATCTCAAAAGACGTTGTTGCACAAAGATGCAGATTCTCACATCTTCATCACTTTATCATCATATCTGGGACTGTCTGATCTGTGTAAGCTCAATATCTTTAGCTTTAAGAAAGGGAGCAGTAATTAAAAAAGTAAAATGTTGCCACATCTAAATTATTTTAGTACTTTAGTAGTTTCTCGATTCATTTCAAGTTTTTAATTTGATTTATTTTAATATTTTTAATTGAATCAGATTCTACTTTGCTGTTCGATACCGCACGTTTTACTTCATGATAAATAATGAAACCATTCCTAATAAAACAAAGTTGCAGATACAGGTACGATGTATACGTAGAGTTACACTTTTTTCCAACTTTTCTGATGATATTAGGTACAACAATTAATCAAAATGCATTTTTTGATTTGGGTAAACGTTGAAAGCTATAATTATAATGAATTAAACTGTTTAGACCACAAGCTGCCACCTATTTTATGATCATGACTTAATTGGGCTAAAATAAGCAACGGGTAAGTGGCGCCGTCTGTTATCAATTGGTGTTAATATTACCATACATAAGCATAGGGAATTGCAATAAAAATTACCATTGATTTCTCGTATCATTGTTGTATTGTTGATTCTGAGTAGAAATAACCCAAAATTTCCAAAATCTGGAAATTTATTCTGGGATTATTCACAAACGGCGCCACTAGCCGTTGCTTCTTTTAGCTTCCGAGAGAGCTGAGCTGTCAACATCAGTAACAAATGTCATTGTGTACCACAGATTCAAGCAGCCTTTTTTTTATTTATGAAGTTATGTTATGGACGTGCGCCTTATTAATCGCTATGGGGCCGACCAGATTGAATAAAATGTTTTTATTTTTATAAAATATCTGGCTCAACGGAAAAACCTGTAACTTTTTTTTTAGGCTAAGGACGGTTATTCCTATCAATAGAAAAAGCATCAAACACTTTTAAAATAATCATCATTATAGTAGTTTTAAACATGCAAAACCTTGTAACATTTTCAAATGGGTAAATAAAATACCATATGTCGTGCAAAATACGAATGAATTACGTCAAACAAAATTCAATGATGTGAGAATACAAGCAAGGCAGAGGCACAGAAGTTCGCTCATTATCGCGTACAACAATGAAGTAATAGATAAGTCTAAAAACAGACGTACAACATGGAAAGCGTAACGGTGAGTTACAGCAGCGAAAAAATATTAACGTAACATAGTTCTTTGTGTTGTGTTGACATACTTTGATTGCATCTTATTGTTTCAGAATTTTTCGATATCGCTAATAAAGGGTTTTATAGACAGCCTAAGAGGGGTGACCGTGCTCTTATATTTGGATAAGGAGATCAATGAGCGGGCTCTTAGTCGGTCGCCCCACAAGGATGCAGATAGTAAACAAAAACAGAAGACACCCAAAATTCAACAGTATGTTATTTTTGTTTCATTTGTACAATTTAACTTTTATTTAAATGCTAAAGATAGGTTTCATGCTCTACTGTATTCTTACGAACTCACTTAAATTGTAACTTACCGACAGCTCAATTATTACCAGAAGGCTAAAATAACATTAATAAAGTTCATTATCTTAAGTTTTTGTTAGGTAATCTATTTTAGACAATCCATACATGATATTACTAATCAGTGGACTCTAACCTTTTGCATTTATGTTTTACTTCCATTGTAATAACTTGGGTAAAAACAATTAATGAAAACTGGATTTTTCGACGTTCATATACAATGCACCTGAGCGTTTAATACAAATGAATACTTAATTGTTCTGTTTAATAGAATTTAAATTTATGAATGCTGCTCCGTCACCATTTTATGTATACAGTAGGTTCTTTTAAATTGTGTTTCCTAAAGTGGATTCTTTGGCACCCTGGTGTTCTGTATTTTTTTTTCAATTTTGTAAATCCAAATCCATTTGTTATATATAGTTTGTATGTACATAATAATGATATGATACTAAATGTGTGATTAATAAGAAAAGCTACTGATGGTTGATCCTGCTGATAATAAAAGGTCTGAACTTTAAAAATGCTTCAAAATGAAATAAACTGTGAACCAAATTGCTAATGCCAAATAATCAATTCATCATCATGAATCAACTTGCATTGAAAGCAATTGGTGCGTCAACCACATATTTATTCAAAACTTCATTAACGGTACACTTTCCCATATTACAGGGAGTCGAAAGTGCTAACAAGGGTGCTGCAGTCATGCATACTAAATGGCTTCATTTTCCTGCTGAGTATATTAGTGTTTGAATATGTTTTGCTGCCATCCGTGAAGTATTTAGTCACGGTTGTGTTTGGTCACAACCCTGGAGTTGCGCACAATGTGTGGGGATGGATGCAGCCGTTCCTGTCCATGACTTTTAGGATGATATGGGTGCTACCACTGTTCCTATTGAGCAAGCTAGTCAACAGTTTATGGTTTCAGGTAAGTTAAATAGGCCAATTTTGATTCATCTTTTTAAACCTGCGATATCTCAGCTAAGTCCTTAGTTTCCATTGATCATATTTCTAATATCAGGTTATGTTAGTAAGCAGGCACTTCCTTGTAATAGTCGTTCTTAAATACATTATAATATTGTTTTGGATTTGGCCATTATTTTTGTCATGGATTCTTGCAGTTCCCAGAAAAAACATATCTTTTGTTTGTGTTCAGGTAACAAACACTCATAAACAGAGAACAATAAAGTTCTAACTACAATAAATATGGACGAAAAATATTCTTATGCAAGATATCATAAGGTTCAAATTGCTTTTATCTATCTCATGCTCTGTCCATTGCTATTGAAGCTTGTTTGGATACCTACATAAACTGTAAAAATAATAGTAAAAAAAAAACTCGCAAAATAATAAAAATAAACATAATATGGAGAGTTTTACCAAGTTTTTAGGGTTCTACATTATTATGTATTGTCCGCAATTTTAAAATCATGTGTTGCTTTCGATTTTAGACACAAATAAACTCTGCTGAAAGAACACATTCAGCCACATCCAAGAAAGTGGCATGTTTTACTTAGTTATATATATTGTATCGGTTAAAAGATTCCAAAAAAGAAGCTAAGTCAGCAGCTGGCTTGGAGACCTACTACACCATGTAAATAATAATTGAAATATCAACTTTAATTAAGTTATGTAAATTAATCATGTGCAGGACATAGCAGATTCGGCATACAGACACCGGCGTGGCCGGCCTCAGTTCATGTCGAGCGTCAGCAAAATCATCGCCGACTCCTTGTTCAGTTTACTTGTGCAAGCTTTATTTTTAGTGCAGGTAACAAAACAATTGTTTAATACTTGCTGTCCATTGTGGGGGAATGGTTATTGTATCCATAAAATCTATTGTCTTTGGCATGTGGTGGATTTTGAAATAACATGGCCTATCTTAAAGTTAGTACAGAACATAAAGCAGCTATGGTTATAGTTATGGTTGGAGAAACTTTTTTTTTTAAATCGGCACTATTTTCCCAAAAAAAGTCCGGAGCCTTTCATTTGCCCGAATTTCATATGCAATAACTTTTTTTTTCTCTGAAACCGTAACTTTTTCAGGAGCGTTGAAATGGCAATCTTGTAGAACTCCGTAGGTTAGGTTAGGTTTGTTTCATAACAATCCTGAACAGTTAACAGTTTAAGACAAAAACGGATTTAGGCAAACAATACATTTATGGCATATAAAATTCGGGCAAACAATAGAGAACCAAAAAAGTCATGCGGGTTCAGATCCACACTGATTGCCATGACCGTTCTGTCAGATGTGTAGCAACTTAGAAAATGAATTAATTCCGTATTCCTATTTTTACAGAGTATGCTAGTCAGTATGCTGCCCATAACATACATTGGGGAACTTCTCTGCCTCGTCCACATGTGTCTACTATATTCGCTCTACTCGTTTGAGTACAAGTGGTTCAATATGGGCTGGGAACTACACAAAAGGCTAACCTTCATTGAGACAAATTGGCCATACTTCCTTGGTTTCGGGCTGCCTTTGGCGGTGCTGACGCAGATACCCCAGTCTTACATAATAAGGTATTTTTGTTTATAATACTAGTTTAAACAAAGTCATAAGTGTCTTAAACCTTCTGAGAATTTAGTTCAACATTGTATTAGTAATCAGTGATGTCCTTAGACGCATGCGCATAGCGAACTAAACGTACATAACTATACGTCTTTTTCGTCCCGTCGTGGGTAAAAAAAATTGTACTAGACACGATTTTCATCCTAAAATGCGCAATTTAAACTTAAGCTATCGATATTGTTCACACTATTGATAGCATTATTGTTATTCCATACATGCTACGGGTGGCGGCACGTAAGTCTAACGTGGAGTACGCCCGCCCGCGTCCCCTGCACTCCCCCGCGATACCTTATTTTCGACTACTGCGCATCAACAGTCATCGCTAGACTTACGTGCCGGCACCTGTTCTCAGCATTAGAATTTTAACCCTTTTTTGCACAAGTCCGGCCAATTCAACCCTCATTAGGTTCTTATTAAACTAACAAAAATATTTTTTTTTAAATACGAAATGACGGTCTTAAAGTTTGTATATTATATACCATAAATTGCGAAAAACAGGATATTCCGTGTGTGTCATGTTCAAATCAAAGCACTCTGTCTCAATTTATAATTCACTACGGACCTTAACACTGATTTAGACAATTATTACACACGAGCGAATTAAAATTTGTGCGTGAAACGAATATGATATAGTAGGTGGTTTAGTTACACTCAACAAAGGTTCTGAGTCATTGCGTTACTATGTACTATCAGCCTTGGTTTCTGGAAGGAAGCAATGCAAAAATCAATCGAATACATAATACCTACATATGGCAGACATACATACTTATACTAATTGTTAGTGTTTCTTTGATAATTTATCTCGGATACTTTTAAATAAGTCACAATTATCGTAACAAAGGTCTATATTTATCTAACCTTGGAATACACGTTATCTTTTCTTTTTAATGAAAAGGTGACTGCTTAAATTTAACATAGCGGCCATATAAAATTGTAAATATGAGAACTTTATTATTATTAGCTAAAAATAAGTAAAAAAATTACAACAGGGTTTTAATAAATATTCATCTTATGAAACTGGGTGGCAGACAAGTTAACGTTTTCTTACACATTTACATGATATCGCTATCAAGAATTAAGAGTTGTTGCTATGACGATTAGAAAGACGAAGATTACTACTAAAATATAAGTTATTTTATTTTATTTGTTTCTAATAGTTACCTATTCTGGTCTGGTATGTTCTGGTCGTAAGAAATCCTATGATTTATTGTTACTAAATTAAACTACGGAAACTTGCAACATTATATTTCGATTTAACATTTCAGTGGCTGCGTGTTCTCAATTTTCTTTCCGGTGTTCATATTGAGTGGAAACGAAGCAACACCTGTTGTCGGAAGGTAAATTTTAAACCAGTTTCAATACTTTTTGAATATCGATAAGTTAGCGAACCACCTGATAGTTTCCAAGAGGTAAAACCATTGAAGTTCAATTAAGTTTCGTCAATAATCATTACCAAGTCGTTACTTGATGACATAATACATTTGATTAAAATTATTCGCACCATTTGTTTTTTATTTCCTTAACTAGTTACCGTAACTCTAAAAATTATATTCCGTTTCTATTCTTATCATGACATGTTTATGTTTTAGTCGTAGGTACTGACAAACTCCTAATGAATGCTTTTACTTTCAGCGAATACCCACTCCGCCTCTTTTCCCCTGTGGTGGCAATTTCAAATGGAATGTTCCGTTTTGTTCGACACGGCGCGGAAGCAGTCACTCAAAGGAGTAGGTGATCCCTGGCTACTTAAAGCTTTATCCTTTTGACACCTGTTTACAGGGCGTCGATTAAGAAAACAAAACAGAGCTCTGGAGTCAAAAGTTTAATAAATGTCAACACGCAATCACGCATTGCTTGAACTTTCAACGTGATAGTTGAATCTTAGTAAAAAGGCTTTTGTATTAGTGACTAAACGTTAGTAAGTGCAGGAAAAGCAAGGGAATGGGTGCCAACGACTGGCCAAAATTGTTGTTTTGGGTTATTTATATTGTATATATTATGTAATTGATCGGCGCTACAGGGTTATGCTTCTTTTCAAGTCACGCTATCTCGATGTAAATTGACCTAGACTAATTGCTTTCGAAGTATTCTAGGCATTATATTGTATACAGTCAAATCATTTGATACCTGATCCATGGTAGACATTTTCGCTGTCAGCCAATGCAACTTCGCTAACAAAGTTTACTGTGAGAATGGTCCACAGTGGGTCACGATTCTGATTCTGCAGCTATGTATCTTGTCGAATGATGAAATATTGTGTACTTGTGTGGTTGGTTCCAGAGTACTTGATACGATACTTTTGGAGTACATAGGTGGAGCATTATGTTACTGATGTGTGATGAGTATGACAGTCAAGGACAGTCGTTCTTACAGGACAGTACACATTAGACGATTATTTGAACGGCTTTCTCTTGTAATGTACTCCTGCATTCTGATGTGTTGGACTCGGGAACTAAAATTGTTATGAAAATGGATTAAGCCTTTATTAGTCTTCCCAAATTTAACAAAAATGGGGTCACGCACTGTTGTGTAGTTTTGTAAAAAGACAATAGGTACTTTGAAGTATTTAAAATGTATGTAGACGATGTACTTAATAACAAGTTAATAACAATTTTATTTTTATCGGTTATACTGAATTTCCCTTTTTTTCCTGGATATTTGCAGTGTAACCCTGTAAAAAATGATGTAAATACGTTCGCAACTTTTAACCAAGTATCGGATTCGGATAGTTTTGACTTGTTTTCAAAGTAAACTAAAACCTGGAGTCACGAGTAATTAGTAATTTATGCTGGATGTAAAACATTTGTCCCTTAATTAATAGGCTGAGTCTCTCTCTGTGTGACCTAGGATTGAATATTTGTTAAGGCGTAGTACACACGTACCTACCCAGTTCGCAGTCGGAAAATATAATTGAGAAATGACTGCAGACGCGGCTTGCATACGCTTGTTCTATTACGGTATCACATATAACTTTGATTTCTAATTAAGATATCGTAAAGGTGCCAGGATAGGTTTTATATTTCATGTTTTTTATTGTTATACATCGCGTTGTAATTATTAAGATTTAATTATAATTTTTATATATTGTGATCATTCTCATTTAGGATTGTCTAAAATTGTGAATGTTGAATTTATACTTGACATAACTTATTAAACTGGGACTGACTGATGATATTTCTGCTTTTTATTTGATCCTCTACTTTTAAATCAGAGGTCCCCAAACTCTTTTGTTCCATAGACCACTTTCAAAATGTTGCTGGATCCGGTGGACCCCCTGCAGCTACATTACCACTAATTTCTAAACTAAATCTCGAAAAAAATAAAAATAAGATTAGCTCTATAATCTATGGAAACTTGCCTTGTTGCTGAGTTTCAACGATAAATTATCAGTTTTCGAAAAAATTGGTTATAATTGATTGCTTGATAGGGTTAATTATTTGAAAATAAAGTCAACTAAACTAATTTTCAATTAAATTATATTTTTGTGCTGCGAGTGAGTCCATCTTACTATACATTCTTGAAATCTACAATGACTCACAGCACAAGAACCAATCAATTCTCACAAATTTTATTCAATTTTCATGCACCCCCGCTTGCGATTGTGGACCCCCATTTTTGGTCACGCCCAACGTAGACCCCCGTCGAGTCTTCCGTGGACCCCTGGGGGTCCACCTGGACCACTTTGGGAACTACTGTTTTAAATTGATTAGTCAAACAATGCTAACTACGATTATAAATGGAAGCCCATTCAAAATTTCATTTTTAGCCCGTTATTCTATTTGTATGCTCTTAAATAAAGTCCTATTAATTTTCTCAAACATGACCACAACACTTTTATCAAGGAACAGGAACAGTAAAACAAAATGAGTAATTGTTACATAAATCATATAATTAATAATGTCATTTTAGCAACAAAACACATCACAGGTAACACTTACACAGGTGATGAAATTATTGAAGAATTATTTTTTTAACGATATGAAATATGATAGTTTATTGTAGGTATACCAAATTCTTTCTAATTCATACAAAACATTGATTATGCTCATTCACTCTGATTAGTGATTACTTAGTCTAATTGCGGATTGCTTAAAAAGCTAATAAATCAATTCACAGTATACAGGTGTATATGTACCTAGCTTATAAAAAAACCTTTTACATTTCTACCTAGCTTATAAAAACATGATGAAACATATAAATGTGACGGGTTCTTTTATAAGCTAGGTGTAAAGTTTTCAGCTCCACTGCTCTAACAATATCGACATGTGGATATGTAGGTTATATATCTTATAGAGCAAAATTGAAACTAAAGTGAATTAATATTCATAAGCCATGTCAAAAATTATAAAAAAGTATAATACTAAAAATTCAGGTACAAACACAGCTCAAAAACGTATATCAGATGCCAATAACATCATTAAAATATTTATGTATGTGCATATTTTGTCTATTACATATAAATATATTTACTTTTACAAATCCTACAATAATCGTTACATTGAATGTCTACACTACTTGAGATCTATCATACTTACGATAATTCGGATTACCAAGAAGCTTAATAATTTCAATTCCACTAAGAATTTGTATCAATTTTAGGAAAATAGGTTACACGTGCTTAGAGCAACAAGATATCACCAAGATATAAAATATTGTAGGTAACACTAATGCAATTGGAAGTTGCAGCAAGATTTTAAATTGCACCGTAAGCAATGTATGCATGCAATCTGTTTTATGACAGAGACACATCATTCGTTCACTACCTTTTTTGAAATCAGTAAATTATATCTGTGTAATTATTCACTTCGACTCAGTCTGGTAGCTATAAACTACGTGATACTTGAGGAATGTTAGACTTGAGCTGTCGAGTTGTGTAAATAAATACATCGTTTTCCTTAAAAATGAACGGCAGTATAACAAAAGACAAAGGAATGTTATGCATACTTATGAAAAAAAAACTGTTTAGGTATTTCAAATTGGAAGGTGTTACATCAGCACTTTCCATACAATACAAGCATCATCTTAAGGTACCTACCTACATTTAATTTGTTCCATTAAGCTCCATAAGCTATTTATAAAGAGCCAAGACACTAACAGGATATACATTTTAAGTCAAATTGAACATTGAACAATAATAAATATACTTTGCAAAGTATTTATTTGATTAATATCAATAATCATTAACATTAGCAGAGTCAACATAATAAAATAGTATGCCAACTACTTACCACACGCATACAAACGCACAAATGTTAAATTTCGACTCCTACATACTTTGCGGGCAAACCAGCTATATGCACTGATGTGCAAAAAATATACATACAAAATTGTATGGAAACATTGAAAACTGACCCGTTATTTTTGCTCATCAGTATATTTTTAGAGAAAAATCTCTAAATCAAGAGGTATCATAAAAAGAAAGTCCCTTACATTACAAAAGTAGCTAGTTAACCATTTGTAGGTAAGCTGATAGGATTATTCCGACATACTAAATATTCTCTTAATCCGTTTATCTTTTCAAATCCAAAGTCAAACAGTTAACGCGACTAACAAGGACGGTATAAAGATTATTATAGAGTGACCTTTGTCTACCCATCCGTCATTAAGTTATCTTAAACACACTAGCGTTAAATTGGCCTATTTTTCTTTCAATACTTTCATTCTCCGTAGTCCAACTCAAATACTTTTTCCGCGTAAGAACGTAACTGCATCTTAAAGGAAGAAAGCTTTATAATTATAAGTTTGGACGATCATTACCGCATACCGACACAAGCGTAAGCGTATAATATCCGCACTTTACTGTGCCTTGTGTTAGCAATGGGATGACGTTTTTCATTATTACTTTACAACATTACAAGCCAGCTTGTAACAAACGCGATAATAACGCATTCCATTGTTAACGTCAGATTGTGACCAGTAGAAAAACAACCCCAAGTTCCATAAATTATACTTCAATAGGGGCACATTCTTGCCGGAGATTTACTAATATAAACTCCAGTGCGCCAGGCCTGTTTAGTTAATTGACGTTTAAAGCATATGCACTAAGAGCATGCCGACGCCCGCGCCTACTGTCAGCCCGACGCTCAGCATCGTGGCTATCACGGAGGACGTTTTCTCTCGCTCGTGGAGCTCCACCTCTCTGGAACAGTGTTGGGTATTTTAAACATTAAAACAAGACTACAACATAAGCTTAGATATACTATTATTCTTAAACTCTCTATAGGCTTCTAATAACTTAATAATCGTTTGTCCTTATCTATCACTTTGACATTTACCTTTCACAGATAAGGACAAACGATTGCTAAGTTAGCAGAAGCCTACAGAGCGTTTATGAATAAGGGGGTAGATATATCGACGTTGACATTTTCAACATCAGAATTAGATCATGTCATGAGCATGACCTTGAAATTTGACTTGTCTTATCTAAAAACAGGTTAAAAATTGGTTGCCTGTAAAGTCGGTATACGGGCGAAAGTTTTACGTGACAACGACTTTGAGTGGTAAAATAATTTTAATGTGAATATTCATTCGTATAGTAGGAAGAAGGACGTGTAAACTTGTATGCAGGCGCCTAAGCGAAATAGAAGCGCAAGACATGAACCGGTGTGTATGCCTATCTCTCTCACTCTCTCTCTCTCGCTCTGTCTCTCTCGCTCTTAGGCGGGCTAACTGTGCTCGAGTGGAAGGGACGCGTGCCTTTCACTTTTTATGTCTGTCTCTCTCGCTCTTAGGCGGGCTAACCATGCCCGCGTGCCTCTCACTCGCTCTCATTGTGAGCGCATAACGTGAGCGGAGCGTAACGCAGTTTCTTGAAGTGTCACCCGGCAAACCAATTTATAAGACGTTGTCACGTCAAAATTATAGGTATATCATGGATGTAATGTTATGTAAGTACTAATGGTAAAGATACATATGATGACGTTGCCTAGACAGAAAAATGCAACTTGACCTAACTAGGATGTGTTACAGTGCACTACGGGTTATCAATAATGCAATAACTATGTAATTGGCATGATATGCGTATCTAGTACACGTGCAAAGTAAATATATTAATTTAATGTTTCACTTTTTCTATCGTCAATATAAGCATTATGCGTTACCATTTTTATAAATCAACTAGCATCTGCCCGCGACTTCGTCTGCGCATAATTATACATTAAGTAAACCTTCCTCTTGCATCACTATCTAATATTTAAAAAAAAACCGCATCAAAATCCGCTGCGTAGGTACTTTTGAAGATCTAAGCATACATAGGGACAGACAGACAGACATATAGCGGAAAGCGACTTTCTTTTATACTATATAGTGTTACATAGAAATGTTTTGGTTGTAATAAAAATCTAAAATCTGTGTGACAGCAGACATCTCTGTTCATTATGACAACCTTACTCTCAGATATCTACAAAACTTTAAAAACTTCTGGCCCATGTCCTTAAATATCTTGGGCACTTTCTGACTGTCAACCCCGCCTGCGTCTTAATGAACACATACATATGCCGCACAGATGCAGCTGTCTTAAACGTGCGGTTGCGGAATAGCAAAGTGTATACTTTTATTTAATCGTGAGTGTGAATTAAACTTACCGGGTAGCGTTGATCATGACAATATTAGTGAGGTATCCGTTGGTAAACGCGAACACGACCATGATCATGATGTACTCGTAGTCCCAGGGGAATAGAACCGGGAGGTGTGTCCGAGGCCACGCGTTGCACAACATCAGCATTGGCACTCCGACCACGCGCAGCACGCTGGCTGCTGCGATCACCCATTTGTTTAAGGGCTGCAAGTGCAAGTAAGCAAGTGTCAGTATCGAAGGGTTAGTGCGTTTTGACCACTCGCACTCGTTTCGAGTCGCAAAAACTAAACAAAGTATGTAGACTCAGCATTGTTACTTTTGGTACTGTCCTTAGGTTAGGTGTCATAGAAAATATCTCTGCTCTGAGTCATTTGTTTGAACAATATTTGCTGAGAGGATAGTGACAAAAAACACTTTTTTTGTACTTCCTCCTTTAATTTCTCACTTTGTATTGTTTAATGTTGAAGTAGCCATAATAATACCCACTGTGTGAAACTAAGTGTCTAACACCTATTACAGTCAAAAAGTCGGGCAAAATAGCTTTAGTTCGATACGGAACCCTAAATTCGTATACGGTTCAATATTTATTGACGAGTGCGGCATTTACATATTGTTGTACCTATACACCCGATGAAAATAAAAAGCAAGAAAACCCTTCAGAATTCAGAATGGACTTAATCTAAAAAAAGGGACATAACGCCTAACCTATGAGATTTTTGTCTCTGTAATTGATAGTGATATGTACTTACTCTAAGTAAAAATGCAGCTACCAAACGTCCGGAGTAATCGCCAACATTGAAGATTAGATAATTGACAACAGGCACGAAGAATATGGCTGAAAACATTAGTCATCCAGTCACTAATTAATTAGGTAATTCTGTTTACTTGATTAAGGCGGTTGTTATGAAACTTGATGCATGACTAAGGGGCTATGACTATGATTTAGTATTTGTAAGCAAATGGCAAAGGTAAGTAAAATCGTAAAATAAACAATTAAGTAGTCAATAAAATTTGAATTTGTATTGTTAATATTGTTATGATGTTATAAGTAGGAACATACGGATTCCTTAATCATGTTAATGACCTGCCTGAATATGTATACCTAATAACAATAGAATAACCGGGCACTTGAATTGCCCGGGCACAGGCTTACTTTTTTAATGAGAGAACTTGGGACGTACCCTAGTTCCCATGAGACGGCCCGATGCGGATTGGGAACTTAACAATAACATACGTACACCATTGAATTGATTAGTATTTGTGTGAAGCTTCACGATAAAGCTCATGGTGAATTTCAAATTTAATATTGCACATGAACCACATGAACACCGAAAAACTCAAACGCATCACGAGACAGTCAATCTAATTAGGGGTATTTATTTCATTTGGTGTAAATCGGCTGTCCGCGACAATATCACCATCCAAATGATGATGGATGTTTACCGTGTGTAAAAGTGTCTTGTAATAAGGAATGATTTCTAAGGCCGCCTCTTTTAAATTTTTGATACCTATATAAAGTAATGTGAAAGTTATTTCGTTCAAAAGGGCCAAAATGTCATTACCAAGGTGTGTCCGCTTTCCAATTTTCGGTAAAACTTCTGCAAAAAGTTCCATTTAACTGGCGTTTACGGCTGAAGCTACTATTTCCCTAAAAAGTTTCATAGTTATATCATACAATATTGATTGCACAAATTAAATCGCATCATATAAAACGGAACAGTAACATCGTACATTTGGGTTCCTGTTTAACTCGTCATCACCGTGGCACAACGTAACGCGACATATAAAGTCAACTCCATTAATTACATTTTTTGAGCCCCAATAAATGTATGTATAACATATTAAGCTGAATTGAATAGCCTTGTAGCTTTAAAAGAACACATCCAACTTTCAAATCTGTTAGATACTGTGGTTAGATATTTTTCATAGACAGGCATATTTTAAAACTACGCAACAGTGGAACGCTAGCCTAGTTATTGTTATTTATTCGCGGTCGCTCATCTGAATAAGCCGTCTGTTATTTGGAACGGTTTACTTTTCAAAGTTGGGTAGTTGTATGCGAGTAGGTACCTACTTAAATGTCAAAGAATAATTTTGCGCCAGTCTACCCGTAACAGAGACATAAGAGCTCCAAACGTGCTGTGATTTTACAAATACGCGAAAAATCGTTCAAATTTACTACTGAAAAATAATGACAAGTGTTTAAAATAAAACAAATTTAGCTACTTACTGTTCCAATCAGTGCCTTTGGTCACAGGATGTGACTCAACCAGCACAGTGATGGCGGGGTATACCGCCATACTGACAGCGAAAACAGCGAAAATGCTAAAAGCATACACCCACACCTTCTTCAGCACCAACAGCATAGACACTTCCCTGTGCCTATTAGTCGCCATGCCTCCGGAGCCTCTTAGAATATGGTACGTGAAGAAATCAATCTTGTAAAGGTATATGTAGGCAATTAAGGATGTCACTAGCATTATGTCGGCTATGATGAAATATATAAGGGCGCTGTGTAGGGGTGATATTTTGAAGGCGAGCGATATTATCTGGGCGATCGCTGCTATGATCCCACCGAGGGACTGGCCACTCACGAGTGCGCCCATGTATTCCTTTGAGAACCGGCTCGCTATGCCCACGATACCGCCTATGAAAATTGCGCTGGCAGCTGAAAAAAAGGATAACGTGACTCCAGTAATAGATAGGTAATTAACAATGAATTCTTGAATACTTTTCCTGACCATGAGTTACATTCAATGTAACATACAAGGTTGATTTAAAAGAAACAATCTAAAGGTCAGATAACTGTTAAAAAATGATAAATATGTATTACAGAACTAACATACAGTAACATTTAAGAGTAAAAATTGACAAGTAACACCGGAAATAAACTTGCAAAAGCCGCTAAGTATATGTAAAATTGTAGATATGCAGTCAAAATGAGACATCTGGATAACCACCTGAATCACCTCAATCAGTGTTTTGTTTCGATTCTAAGAAGCCATATTATGTTGTATTAGTTTCATACTCTTATGCCAATGTCTAAATGAGTGGGTCCTTTTACAAATTAATGTGGTAACTGATCTAGAGAGCAAAGGTTATTCTAACAGAGTAATAAATACCTTATCATTAATGGTGTATGATTACTCATGATCATGAGTATATTTAGAAGTGAGAACAAAGGATCTATCTCAAAAAACGTTAAAGAAACAAGAAAATGAAATGAGTCACAAATAAACAATACGTTACAATAATATGAAAAATGCCTTAAAATTAATTCTTACCCGTCATTATGACTACAGTCACCATTGTGATGATGAAGAACGTGTTTTGCCATTTGTCTGTATCAATCTGTACGAAGGTAGTAGTCACGAAAAAACAGAGTGTAACTACCAGTAAAGATCCCTGTAGTCTACTTTTTACGGACACTCTGAAACGTAAACAAGTTTAGTTAAATTTTCATTTGAAAACGTATAGATACCTAGATAGATTTCATCATGAAAGTGTCAGTTACCAAAATATTGCCAGTACTGTTTTGGGAAAGTGCGAAGTGTATGGTGGGGGTATAGAAAATGATCACAGCGCATGTGCAACTATAGGGGAAACTTGACAATGTTGCTTTGAAAATGGGTCATTATTAAACTTGTTTTATAGGGTGTAAAGGTCACCGTGGTTTGGCGAATTATGTTGGCTCGTATAAAATAACTATTGCCATTAATTCTTTGTTTTTCTACATTTCTAATGAGTTCTGCTAAAACCAATTTATTTTCTTTCATAGCATAGTCGGGGGAATGTTTTACACTCAAAACTATTTTTTATAATAACATCCATTTTTCATATCACTGTTTGTATCAAATGCCTCTAAATTTTAGTCTAAAAATACAATTTATTGCCTTTCTATATATATTATTTTACTGACTTAATTTTATATAAAGTACCTAATAAGGACTTGTCATTCACTATTTGACAAACTCCCCTAAAGTTGCGTTTGCGAGATGGTGCTACTGTCATGCATGTTGCCAATAAAACTTGACCTATGATTGTTTGTAATATGTATTTAAATAAATCATTAAGTCATTTTTATAATTCAAGTTAAGTAAAAATAAGTACAGTTTACTCACAAATGCCCATAGAGTGAGTTCAAAATAAGGAATATTAAGTTAGGTATAGCTGTTCCCACATTAAGGTATGATGTGAACTCGGCCTGGAACTGGGTTTTGCGCACCTCCATTGTAAAATTAACAGGTTGCGTGGCATTTCTGAATTTGTACATCCAATACTGAAATATAAAATAACACAATATGGGTCAAGACTAAAATTATTGTCTATTATGGAAATGAGTGTGTAGGTATTTATTTCTCATTTTCATAAAAGCCATAATGATGGTTTCAGATGTTTATCATTATTTAGAAGATACCTAAGCAAATATGTTTAACAGCTCAAAACTTCTTGCAGTTATAAACAAATTCTATACAGACAAGTTTTGCACAATAACTAGCTGTCAAGCTAAAAAATCATGTGGTTTTTTTTATGATTTATAATAAGGAACTCACATCATTGGCAGTCATCAGGAAATTCCATGGCACGAGGGAGGTGATGCCAAATAAATAAAAAAGTAAATAAACAATCCAGTAATTGTCTCGCGGCTGATCGGTAGGGTCCAGCACTTTAGTTGAGCATGGGTCAGTCACCAGCTCTCTTTCCTCAGAATCATCAATGATTTCTTCTTCATTCTCATTCTCAATCGCATCTAAATGCTCATTGTTGATCGACCCAGTCTCCTCCACGTCCATAGTCGCTGCGTTAACTAACACCATTCAGGAATATTTAACCAAAACAAAACAAAGAGCCTTTTAATTACTTTTCAACTAATGTCAAATTATATTTGCAGCCGCTGTTCGGTTAGATAATGAAGTGATCACTATTTTGGGCACAAAAAAAAAAACAAAACAAATGAGGTTTCTACCTGAACGTTGGTTTGTTTTTGTTTAAATTATTTTTAATGCGTCAGAGGCCAAATTTTTATCGAATCGAATAGCTGCGATGCAGCGCAGCTATACACACGATCCGATACACATAAAAAAAGATACTAAACTAATTGTCAATCAAATAGTGTCAATGTCACTTCAAATGTCAATATTGACACTGAGCTCTTACGTTCAGAAATTCAAAGTTTGTATTATACCACCCCTATCAATCACTCTCATAAAATGCCAGTTAGTGTGAGCGGAATGGCACGATACCAACTTCCAATTTCTAATTTCGGAATATACATAGTGTAGAGTCGAATCGATTATAAATACACTGACTTCTATACTACGGTCGCCTTGTATCCTCTAAGACGGTCGCGGAACACGAAGAATTTCGTACAATGACCTGGGGGGCTACCCCGAAATTCGATTTTCGAAGTTCGTGTCACGTCGTCCCTCTCACTCTCAAATTAATAACTATTAGTAAGAACGGAACGGCACGAAACGAACTTCGAAAATCGAATTTCGGAGTACAAGACCAGGTCTTCCGTTCTTACTAATAGTTATTAATTTGAGAGTGAGAGGGACGACGTGACACGAACTTCGAAAATCGAATTTCGGAGTAGCCCCCCTGTCACCACTGTGTCTGTCGCTCGTACTGCCCTTGCACTCGCACTACACGCAGACGCGGGGACGCGAGGGAGACAGCATATAGTTATTAGGTAATACGATTTAATAGGAGAGTGAGAGGGGCATGGACGTAATACAATAAACGGGACTGAGCACTCGCAGCTGAAAAACGAGCAGAGAGAGATAGTTCGTAGGGAGGAGTGTGTCCCTTTCTCACAGGGTGACAATAAGATTTTTGCTATGTGGGACAAAAGTCGATCCTGCAGTCACAAGGACACACAATACACAAACTCATGGTCAACGTAGTTGTTAGAAGGGTTACCATTAGAAATAAAAAAGCAGACTGTACAAAAATATATCTTTTATTAATTATTTAACACAAAGAAATTAATGAATTTATAGCATGTACGCTCACTAAAAACTGTTAAAATAACATGAAAATTGTATTTTAATGGTGTTTCAACGGAGTTTTTTTAAAGCAAACTTTTTGATCACAAGCATTTTTTTAGGCTGGCAAGATGAAAGAACGAGACACACTCCCTTGTCGCTATCCCTCTCGGCGTAGATTAGCCTCTGTGTACGGCGCAACACAAAAAGATACTTTCTCCCCTTGTAATATGGTTCATTTTCGTAAATACAAGTTTTCAGAGTACTCGGCTGTTTATTGTATTACGTCCATGGAGAGGGGTCTTATGATACGAAATTCGAACATTTTGAAATGTGTTTCTTACTTATACATATTCTAATGTTTTCAAACAGTTAAGTCTCGAGCGGATACTGCGTGGGCTCTGAACTCCGAGGCTCTGAAAAACTTTGCAAACCATGACAGAGCTACAAGCACACCTGAGGTATGTACCATTTCGATACGATATCTTGGCCTTTCTTTTGGTGTTCTAAGTACAAACTTGGTGATTTTGACCACTGACTGCCAGAGACCCATGTTCATGTCTACTCGTATTTCTAAATTTAAGTAAGCTAAATTTAGCTCATAAGGTAAATTTAGCTTCTTCACAAACCTTGGTCAGTTGTTAAGGTTTATTTAAAAAATTAAGAAGTCAATGTAAAATAAAAACTACTGAAATGTAAATAATATAATTTTTAATTTTTTCTCAATGGTGTTCTTGCCATACCATTTTTAACTCTTTTCAATCTATAAGTACCTACATGATTTTGTACAATTTACAATTTAAAGCGTTATTGTAAGTTTGTTAATACATAATTATGAATTATGATTCATCTATAAAAAAAATCTTAAAGAATGTAAGAAATTATATCAAACTTATTTAGTAACATATCTTAAAAGTATAAAAGTAAATAAAATGGTACATTTAAGTAAATAGAAACTAAATATTTGATTTAGTAATGTAAACTGAGCAGTGGAAAACAGGAGAAATGAAAGAGGAAATAATAATTAGGTAAGGATTTAAAGCACCTACTGGAAATACTTTTCTTATGGCTACTTTTTAATGGAATTGCATATTGTCAGTCGTATTAAAAATACCTACATTTATAAAACTGGGACGGACACATAAAAATCTTAACAAAATACTTCTAATTATTAATTTCAAAATTAAATTAACTACTTAAAAAGAAGTATAAACTATATTTTTTCCTATTTCATTGTCATTGCACAATTTGCACATGTTGATTACATCGCACATACATAATTTATAGTTTAAAATGTTACCCCCTTATTCATAAACGCACTATAGGCCTCTGTTAACTTAGTAATCGTTTGTCCTTATCTGTCACTTTGACATTTACCTTTCACAGATAAGGACAAACGATTACTAACTTAGCAGAGGCCTATAGTGCGTTTATGAATAAGGGGGTTAGACTTTACATCTTCTCCTAAAATAAATTTAGTTTGATATCGTCCTTTACGTAAAATAAAATTACACGAGGTATGTCTTAACAATAAGGCATTCATATTTATATTTCGTATCACAAAATTATCGAAACCAAACGAATGATATAACATTCTGATATAAACATTCCATTAATTGAGATCGTGCACTTGTGGTATTACATATTAAGAATAAGCTCTAATACTAAAATTAGAAATATACAGCGTGTATAGAAAATTCCAAAGGCACTTTTTTGTTAGGTTCAACCCTTTAAACGTCAGGTAGGTAGGTATAGACTATAGAGGCACCTACTTAAGTGTCGTAGGTATATCGTATCGTACATAAGTATCGGATATGTTAGTTATTCGCCTTGAAAAGGTAAAATATAAGTACTTCTAGTACTCTAGTAGGTACAATATAAATAGAAAATTTTATATTAAAATGCAAGAAAACATGTTAAATCATTCAAGACATTTCAATCAGTCTTTTCAATGCTACTTATTTACTTAAACACATCTCGTAATTCTCGTTTTAACAGACATATAATTTCTCGTTTCAATTTCACAATTTCTAAAAGAAAATATTAAACGTTTCTAACTCGATAAAATGCATTTATTTTTTATCGAGATTATGAAGAGAAATTATGAATCAAATTTCATTCACTATATCGCTGTTTTAAATGGCAGTGGTTTCCTCGGAGCAAACTTAATCCTGTCCTTACTAGGTATATACTCCTGGTTAAACATATATTTATTTAATTACAGCGCAGCGAAAAATACGTAACATGTTAAATAAATCGGTAAATCGCTGAAAGCCGAGACCGCGTCGGTCTAAATAACTAGTTATGAAAACAAGAAACGGACGAGGCAAAATTTAAACATCCCCGAGTTCAACAACGCGAATTGAAATCCATTAAAATGGTTTTCGGGTAAAGTTATCTTCTCTATATACGAAATAAAGTAGGCTTATTCTCTAACTCGCTTGGAATCGTCATCGTGTTCATTTTGACAGTTCATGTATGTGCTGACAATTGGCATCGGAATCAGCTAGCTGTCACATTCATACAAGAACTGTCAAAACGAACACGATGGCGATTGCGAGTGAGTTAGACAATAGACCATGTTCAAAATGAACTATATGTATATTCTATATATTCTGATTTTTGTAGATATGCTTTGTTCGATATATTGTCACGCTCTCGGCTTTTGCTACACAACCCTATCACATTATCCTTACGTTTACATAGCAGTCTCCAGCGGTTGACTATACGTTCGACTTGCTTCGGTTATAGGCAATGAACTAGACTCCGTATCATCGAAATCGAAATTTGTTTCTAACAACGCCTCAGATTTAGATCTCCCGGCTAAACCTAGCGTGGGCGAGGTGTCGAACTCTCTAGAAGAGTTTTGGGGACTCGAATCGTAGCTCGGGATGTGGTCGGAGTAGTCCGGGGTGTACACCGGTGGGTGTGGTGGGCTTGGAAGATTGTCTTCGTAGTATTGCTGTTGATCTGTAATAGCATTAACATTAGCAGTTAGATTTTTAGCAGTAAATTTTTTTAAAGACACAATAATAACGGTAGCTTATGTTGGCAACACAAAGGATAGACTAAAGTATAAACAAAATCATTCATTCTCTGGAACTCATTTACTTCCGTGACTTACACACTCTAATTCACTTGTAATGGCTGTGTTTTCGCTTATTGCTAAAAATAAAATTTCCAAGTCGTATGTTCCACCTAACTTGAGAATTAGCGCAACAGTTTACTCGCCTACACTACACTACTTACAGCTTATTTATTTCGTTAATGCATACAACTAATACAGAAGAAAGAATCTTAAAAGCGGGCCCGAGAGTCGAAAGGGGGACTGACTACTAAGATAATTTTATCTTACCAGCAATATTTTTCCTCTGCCCGAACGTAGACGTAGGCATTGCGCCTGGTTGGGGCTGCTCTGGCATTTTAGATTTCAACTCCATCAAGAATTGCAGTTTCGTTTGCGTACCGAAGTTAGGAGCGCCATACGGACTATAATTTTTTCCTTCGTTCTCCAATTCACTCTTCAGATCGAGGGTATCTGTCCTGTTCCCTCTCAGAGGTAGGGTGTCTGATGTAAAGTACTGGGAGTCGCTGGTAGGTGATAGTGTGTCATCATCCAGAGGTGATTGCAAACCTCCCGGGTGGTGTATGATGGGTATTTCCTCCGTTGTGACTGTGTTCATTGACGGGGCCCCACTGTTAGCGTTCGAATTGTCCTTAAAACCTTCGTTTTTGTAAGCCAAGTTGTACGGCCGGTTGTTGTTCTGAGGAACCGAGTATTCAGGGGATGCTGGTTTTTTCATAAAAGTGCTGTGCTTCAGTTGAATAATGTTGGGATTGGGGTTGTGGGCCTCGTAGATGTCGAAGCTTTGGTTGTCTTCCATGGAAGAATTGAATTGGCTTTTCTCCATGGATTCTATTGATGCTGTTGATGCGAGCATCTTGCGATAGTCTGAGCCTTTGGTCAGGGTTTCGGTTGATCTGGTACTCTATAACAAACAAGCCGTCGTCAGTCTCGAGTCTTCTAAAATGTAAGTACCTACTTAGCTAGTTAAAATACTTAAATAGCCGAAGAATAAATGCCTGCTTCCAAAGATTCGTTCGGTTGAGGGTCATATCATACAAGAAGATCATGTATGTGAATACTTTAACGATTTTTTCTCTAATGTTGGTGTTACCTTGGCGGATAAAATCCCTCCCAAATATTATCACAATCTCACTCATACTATCCCAAAAAATAATGTAAAAAATGTGCTACTATCTAAGCTGGATCCATGTACCCCAGAGGAAATTGAAAAACACATTGATAGCTTAGACTCCAATACAAGTACGGGGATAGATGGAATTAGTACCAAGGTTATTAAATGTTTAAAAAAAGCTATATCACATGAATTGTCTCACTGTATAAATAACTGCTTGAGCGATGCTATATTTCCTGATAATCTTAAAATTGCCAAAGTGACACCGATTTTTAAATCAGGAACTAAGAGTGATGTAAATAATTACCGCCCTATATCAGTTTTACCTATACCATCTAAAATTTTTGAAAAAATTCTTTATGATCGTCTCAATGAGCACGTGACATCACTCGAATTTCTTTCTGATCGCCAATATGGATTCAGATCGAAGTCAGGCACACTTTCGGCTACCGTTGATCTAATTACTACTATCAAAGCAAACATTGATAAGAAAAATATAGCCTTGGGAGTGTTTATTGACCTAAAAAAGGCTTTTGATACTGTCAGTCACACTTTACTTTTGAAAAAACTTGAGAGTATTGGTGTGACTGATAAAGCTTACAAAATATTCGAGTCTTATTTGAGAAACAGGGTTCAAGTGGTAAAAATTGATGAATATCAGAGCAATCCTCATCCTGTTAAATGCGGAGTTCCTCAAGGATCTATCTTAGGACCTCTGCTATTCTTGATTTACATCAATAATATACAGGAAGTGCCACTCCATGGTGATTTGACACTCTATGCTGATGACACGTGCTTGTTTTATTACGGACATTCTATCCAAGATGTATTGACCATGGCTCAGGAAGATCTTGACATATTATACGATTGGTTTCAATACAATTTATTAACCATAAATCCATCTAAGACATCTTTTTTAATCTTTAAACCTAAAAACAAAGTTATTCCAGACTTTACACCCCTTACTATAAACGGTGAAATAATAAAAATGAGTAACGAAGAAAAATATTTAGGATTAATTCTTGACAGCGGCTTGACTTGGAAGGCACACATTCAAAATATAAAAAATAAATTGTCGTGTTTATTAGGATCTTTGCGAGGTACAGTTCAGTGTTTCCCTCGTCGAGTCGCTTTCATGATATACAACTCGTTGGCTAAACCTCATCTTCAGTATCTGATTGAGCTGTGGGGCAGTGCAGCTTGCACTAACTTAAAAAAACTGCAACGCCTCCAAAACAAAATAATTAAAACGTTATTCCATTACGATTACTTGACTCCCACTGTAAGAGTTTATAGCGAAACCAAACTTTTGTCAGTAAAGCAGCTGTACACTTTCAACACTTGTTTACTTATAAGAAAAATATTACACAAAGATATACATTCTAAATTGACATTTACTAAGAAAAAAGAACTCCAAAACTACCGTAATAGAAATGCCGAAAACTTGATCACAGTCAGGTCGAGAACTAACTACGGACGACGAAATATAACATCTGAGGGGGCCACGTTGTATAATAGGCTGCCATTAGATATAAGAAATATTAAGTCATTGAATGTATTTAAAAACAAATGTAATGAATATGTCAAAAATAATGTTGCCATAATATAAGTCCATAATAATTTTATTAAATGCAATTAGCTTTCATGTTTATTGTGTACATAAATATACGAAAGAAAATATGTAAAATATAATGTGTCAAATTAAACTACTACTTATATACTTCTTGATTAATACATTTACTAAATATTAATAAATAATACTTATACTTGCATAATCAAGGTACAAACGTGAAAATCGCATCACATTTATATATAAAAAAATACAACACTAATCTTAATGCATATGTTATAATCCAGCCAACTTTACAACAAAAATGCCGCATCCATCCCATCTCACATGACTGTGACGCCGATAACTACCCACCCACGAGCGGCGCGGCGGCGGCCGCTCGCCGCTGGATGAGGCAAACGTTGTACTTGCTGCATTAAGATAGTGTAGAATATACCCTCTTTATACACTTTGGTTTGCACTTGTTGGATTTGTTATTGTATCTAATGTAATTAAGTATTGTTACCATGTACTGCATGCTTCAAATTTATTATAAATATTTAAATATTCTCATTTAAGTGAATTTCTGTAATTCTTTTGAGAATAAAGTATCTTTAACCCGAAATATTTTTTCATACTTACGTGACCCATTAGTACACTTACCATTTGTGCCAATTTTCTTCTATAGGCGGTGTCAGGAAACCCTCCGTTTATGCTACCAATGGATCTTACGGAGTGCAGTGATTGCCTGATAGAGTTTCGCCGTTCTAATCTTTGTATGTGCCTGTAAAATAAAATAATGTAGATATTTAAATACTTATCTTTACACGTTAATTTTCAGGAAAAAAACAAAAGATTTTTTGCAAGTTTTTGACGTACCTGTGTTTGGATTTGGAATACCAGCAGATGACCGCAGCACCAACAAGCACTACTGCTGCCGCTAGTATGCCAATAAATGCCACAGCAAGCATATCCCCCTTCCAGGACAGAGGGTCGATTGATATTTTTGGATCTGCAAGAACAAGAAATAATTATAAGAAAATTTGTTACAAGTGTAATTTAGGGGAATATTAATACCACCGTAAGCCAGATGTGTATTCAACTACTTACCAATTTCACAAATGAATGCATTCTTTTGATTGCAGTCAGTGCTTTCGACGTTCGAGAAAGAAAATGACGAGCATTGCTTGAGATAATCGATGTGTTTCACCCAAACGCGGTCGCCAGAATGGAACCACTGAGTCTGAGCTTGGACAAAGTTATACAACGCGTCATAGTTGCCCGTTACATATGGTAGAGACGCATTGTCTGACTGCAAAGAGAAAAAAAAAAGTTAGTACTTACGTTAAAGTCTCAATATCAGTTTTTGAACTAACATAACTGGAGTATGTATATATCTATGTATGTATAACTCTTTATTGTACATAAAACGCATTAATTTTACAGGTAATAAGATACACAGATGTACAAAGGCGAACTTATCCCTCAAAGGGATCTCTTCCAGTTAACCTTCGAACGATTGACTGGACAACAGAAACCAGAGTATAGAGAGTAGACATACTAAAAAGCTAAAAGATCAATGACCCTAACTTAAACCTAAACAAATAAAGCATTAAAAAAAGTCGAAGTTGAAGTCGTCGCGAGCTGTGTATGTAGGTCCCATGTAACACCAAGCCACCACTTACATAGGTGCTATACTCGTAGTTTGTTAACTATTGCATGTCACGTTAGCATACAAACCGTGTCGTAAAAACACAAACTACAACATCAACGTTCATTTCTAAAATTATGCGTACGCGTCTTATTTGATTGAAACTCACCAAACAGAAGTCGTTGGCTTCGGCATATGTCATGGGAGCACCGACATACATATAACATGTTCCAGCAACCGCGTCCCAACCAGGGGGGCATTTGCCTCCACCTAGCACCGTCAAGTTGTTCATATAAAACGGCCTGTAGTCCACTTCTAGCAGTAATGGATTATCTGACTGGTCTCTGATCCGGCCAGCAACCGCGAGCGTCTCATTGTAGCTCCAATAGTTGTGTTTTGCATCGATACGAGTCCGCCATAGTTCAAGAGCGCTGTGGATTAAATACAATTACGGATATTGTTGTAACTTGGCCGAAAACGTGAACGAATGAAATGAACAACAAAAAAACTCTATCTGGAGTAACTTTGCGCGGTTAGAAGGCAATATTTCAAAAATACTTGATTAATTAAGATACAACGGCAATGCTTAAGTGTTGTCAATATTTGTGAAAGTCACTGCAACGCATTTAGTCCAATAACGTATAATTATTACTGTTAGTAATAAGAAGCCGTGAAATGGTTACTTTGATTAAGAAAGTACGTATTAGGCTAAAACACAAAAGTTAAAGGCATAACTAGCTAGAGTAGGAGAGCCAGATCTAGAATGAAAGAAAAAAGAAATTGAGAGGCAGAAGTGTTAGATACTGATGACAAATACGAACGTTAAGCGATTCGAGGAAACATTATACAGTCGCAGATTAATGATAATAGCCTAATTAAGGAACGGAAAACAAACACAGATGGTCAAAGAACAAAAATTAACCATGGAATAGAATGAAGAAGAAAGAAATTAGATACGACTAACGGCTTAGGTATGATTGTTACGAATTCAGTTATTATTGCCATTGAAAATTAAATAATGATCAATCATTATAAGATTTTTAAATTGTGAAATGTGGTGAAAACTGACACAAATTCCAATGGTGAAATGAAGTTCATTCATATTTAAGAAACTTACCTTATCGCATTTGGATTATAGTCAACAAAGCTATGGTCCGGGGCAGCCATGCAACAGAAACATGCCAATCAAATATTATATCACATCAGAAACTCGGTTGCATAGTAAAAGTATTCATGCATTAATTTTGGAATAATTTTGGAGCGATTTAGCTAGCATGTAGTAAACTACACCTTATGTGTTAAAACAGTCATGGTATGGTACCTTGCTATTCCGTCGTAAATTTAAATAAAGACTTAAAGTAGGTATAAATTAAGAATATGTAGGTAAGTAAATAATTTCTGATAATGTATCAGCAATCTTGTTTAAGGAACTAAACTTACATAGATCGGTTCACAGTTATCATTTCGTAATCATTATCTGGATTAAAGAAAATGTTATCCACATAGTGTTGTCCTGCAGTACCTGCTACTATAGTAGCCCGGCCTTCACGATCCAAGGCGTAATTTCTAAAAAATAAGATAAGTATTAAACAACTATACGTAAATAAATCGTTTTATACGAGGAAGAACGTAAAAAGCTCTTTCAAATTAATTACCTGTAAAAGCCATTATGCGATGTGGTCTGATAGATAGGCAGCCTCACTTTATCGAATCCTGACACCTCTAGAATTCTCTGACCTGTGTTACTATGAACGTAATTGTACGTAAAATTAGAAACAACTTGTCGCAAAACTATGACATCTTTAAATTGTACCCTATTACGTGTGAAATAATTTCGATAAATGGTTACTTCTTGGTAAGGGGAAGATTGGCGACCTGTAAAAGTTAATAAAGCTAGTTTAGTTACACGAAATTCAAGAAATTAATAAGGTTTTTATGCTTGCTGCTCACCTTCCACCTTAAGACACGGCAAATCGTGGTTTAATAAGAATAGGTTGTTGTGAATCCATCCACGTAATGAAGTAGCGGAACCTCTGGAGTCCGCTCTTAAAGCCAAGCCACCGACGTTGTCACGCACTAGATTATTCTGAAAATTAATAGTAGTTTATTAAACCAATCCTTCAATCATTAACGGATTAATTTAGTAAAGTTATAACAAGCTGTCTTACCCGGAAGACAAAAGTTTGAGTATTTTGTACGTCGAGTTTAACAGCGGACTGGCACGTGGTGAAATTTCCATAGAGCTTGAGGCAGTTTCCAATAAATTCGTTTCTGGTTATGGCAATAAGAGGATTAACCTCACCTACTGATAGATAAGTTATAGCACCGTCTCTGTTTTTCGTGAATTCACTGCTAGAAATATTGTGCTGTACGTCGCGACCTAAAAAAAGATATTGATATTTAAGTTACGAACTTGTACTCGGATAATATCACTTTTAGTTCTAAATACATAATTTGTAAGTAAGGTACTTACTGACTCCAATAGAAGATATAGGCAGAGTGACAATTTCTGCAATAAAGCCATGAACGGAAGATGCACCATTAGCAAATAACTTCACGCTTAAACTGGCTCCAGTAGTTCTAAAAAGCTTTTTCTCATCAGGAGACCCATTATCTAAATATCCAATCTGCGGTGCTGTTATGTTGTAAATATCACCATCGTATAAAGACAAAGCGTCACGTTTTCCGTAGCTTAGTGAATGGTTGAACAAATTGAACTGAAGTAGCCTGAATCCAAATGGTTTTACTCTGTACATACTTTTAAATATCTTTACACAATTCACAGGATTATTATCGTATTTGTAGTAAATAATAACTCGTTCCTCCACTGTAATCACTTTGCTACTATCACAGATGTCAACCAGAGAAAACAGATGGTATGGCAGATTAAGATCCTTTAATGGTGTGAAGCTAGACTCTTCAGATTCCCTGCCTTCTCCAGTCAAAGATATTGCATTAATTCCTTCGCCTAATACGTCATTCACAGTATTAAACATCATGTCGATTGAATCGGTGGGAGACACAATATTTATCCCATGATACGCACATTGGCTTATGTTTACATTCCGTATTCTCGGATTCTTTACTATGCTTTGAATGGCGGGTGATTTCTCATTGTGTAAAATACCAGCGCCCGAAATATGAACGTGATGCAAGGTACTCTCTACTTTTCTCATTGTTTCATGCGTATGGTGGTCATGAATTCTATGTTCGTAAAGAGAATATTCAAACTCTGGATTAGCAAATCTTATACCACCCCAATAGTCTAAATTCTCATCTAGATTTCTTGTACCGCAATGTATAAATACGTATTCAGAGTCCCATTTGCATTCATGTCGATGGCCGTACAGCTGTCCATTTAATCTTATTGGACAATCTTCGTAACGATTTTCAGTACCCACGCATTGTAAGGGCTCTGGCCAGGACCATATACGGGATAAGGAGTTGCTGTGGTACTCAACTCTTCTGTCGTGAGCGAAGAAAACATTAATTGGATCGAAGCCTAATTCGCGACACACTACTTGAGCATTTCTTTCCGTGAAACGGTTGTCACACATCGGAACCCACTGTAATGTAGTTCTATTATAATATTCCAAGAAACCCTCGTTGCTTTTTTGCAGAAGGTTATCGTTTATTGAACAGTTCCGTCCAGTACATAGTCTGATAGAGTCTTGTATCATAAGAGTCTCCAATTGCCTTCGTTGTTTGTGGTGAGAAGCTGAATATTGTTTGGTATCTCTCTTTTCAATTCTATTGCTTTCAATATTATCTAATTTGCTTATCGGTCTCATTATAATTGGTAACTGAGCGTGGCCAATTGCTTGTAGTGTTCCCATGACTAGAATACCAACATCGGGTGGAAATTCCAATATAACTCCTGGGCTAATTGTAAGAATTACTTCTGGCATTACTGTTATATCTGATTTTACTCTGTAAGGAGCAATACGAGCGTCTATTGTAAGGTCCTGCGTTAGACGTCCCCCAAGATCGTTTACATCCATAGTATTTGGAGGGCTAAATGATACGGAGACACTGGACTCAAAATTATCTTCCAGCAAATATGGCAAGTAAGTTGCTATAGCGTGGTTATTCCAATCATCAAAATCGAAGATTTGTCTCTTAATTTCTGTTTCATCAGCACTACCCCACCAATTTTCTGTTACATCGAGTAGATTGTTTGTTTTAGCTGTTTTTATACCAGCCAAGAGGGTGTATTGTAAATCGTTATTGCCGAACAAGTTCCTGCTAACTTTAACTTTCTGGATGCCCTTGAATCCAAGTACGTAAGTGGGATCAACACTTCTGATCAGTGACCCTCTATTGACCTGCAGCATGGGCCTATTATTTTTAACGTGATTGTAAACAAATACTGCAAAAACAAGTCCCATAATTTCACTCTGGCTGTCCATAAAGAATTGAATCATGAATTTTCCATTGTTCTTTTCTATAAAATTTCCGTCTATTTTCATTTTCTTTTCCATTCCTCGAAAAGCGATCAATCCTGTTTTACAATTGTTGTCCGTAAAAATGTTTTTAGTTACATTTACTTCGGCAAAATGACCATCAATCACAACACCAAAATTTTGGTTATTGCGCCATGTATTATTGTGCATGTAAACAGAATGAGTAAAGTTTTCGTTGTATTGCCATACATATGGTAAACTTATATCGAAGCCTCCAAGTTTATTCCTTTCAATAGTGTTATCTTGCATAACGTAATGATACAAATTGTTTGAACTCCTTAAATCACGCGCAAAGTGATAAATTCCTTTTCCATTGTCAGTTATCAAACTGTTATTGATCATTATTTTAATTTCAGTTATGTTACTGTCATGAATATCCCAAAATGGAGTATTGACGAAAACAGCTTCTTCCTTATTGTGTGCTATGTCACAATTAAAAATCTTTATTGTTTCATTGGCTTTCCGTAAGAAATGATCGCCGAGTTCATTTAAATATCGATTGTATAACAAAGCTCTAATACCTTTCGTATTGCCTTTAATTTTGGTATTGGATACTTGAAGGGTTGGAACAGGTCCTTTAACTATTCTATTTCGTAGATTCTGGACAGGTGCAATAATGGTACTAACAACAAGCACGACACCTCCTAATGCAGTTTTGCCACTTTCGTACGTCAGTACAACACCAAAACTATTACTCGTAGTTGGAAAAGTGGACAAATCTCGGTCAAGACACCACTTAGTGCTTGCTTCATTTATATTCTGAGAATCATATATGCAAATACTTTCCGTGGAAAAGTTGTGAATTGGGTTTAATAATTGGAGTCCAAGAACGTACCCGGGATTGCATTTGATGTTGTATGTCTTTACGATATTTTCATCGTAATGTTTGGTAAAAACAATATGTCGTGTTTCTCCATTAACTAAGCTAATATCTGTTTCATATTCAGGTAACATGATAGGATGGTAATTTGATTCATCCATGTTAAATCCAGGGTCCAGGTTAAACCATCCGGCTATTTCTCTTTGTTGCAAACCGGGTATATGTGGGTTATGAGATATACCAGCAATATCATTATTTTCTATGACTGAGCTATAAACTTTTAAGCCAAGTTGTTTGAAACTTATACCACTGCCTCTATTATTACTGAATTCAGAATTTCGTACAGTATTTATGGCATCAGCTCCGTATAAATCAGAATATATAATACCTAAGCCGTCATGATAGTTATTGGTTATCTTAACGCTTTCTAGTCCATGCCTCGCAAAATCGAGTTGAAGTGCAGGTTTAAAAATATTTGATGAGTAATCCAGAAGGCCTGCTTTTTCGATAGTTACATATTGTAAATCAGTCCTTTCAGAAATGACACTAAATCTTATTCCAGCCCAACTGGTTTCATAGCATCTTATACCAACGTCATTTTCGTGAGAGCATGAGTTTTCAAAGTTGTCTATATTTTCTGCCTTACATTTTGTGATGTCTTTATCAAATTCCGTACATTCTACGTTGGACAGTATGACGTCCTCTGTCATGCCGGCTGAAGGAATTTCGCTGGGCTCTAAGAACCAATCATCAGGATTTAAGGCTAAGCCAAGTTGATTGCAAACAAGAGCAGCGTTTATTACGTTCCATTTGTAATTGCATACAGTACCCCACCTGTCATTGACTCGCACTTGCAGTCGTCCTTCGTGCTGTGTTCTACCACCCAAAAGCCTGATAGGAACTACCGGTTCAACGTAACCGGGGGTAGTTGGTTCTAGATCTGCATCAGTTTCGTAAACACTATCATTTGTCATTATTATTTCGTCCTTGAGAGTGAATGTGATGTCACTAGGCCGTTTTCCTCTTGCTTCAAGTTTTCCGGCCACCATCATACCAACAGCGGGAGGGAATTTTAAAGTGACTCCGGGTTGTATTACTAGTTTTCCACCGGGACGAATATTGATATCTTTGTTAACGTCATATTCTCCTTGTCGCAGTATTTCAATCCCTTCCACTTCACCTCCTACAGTAAAGGTACCCGGAATGTTGAATTGTGGCACAAAGAGTTGATTGTAGTTAACTTGAGTTGCACCAGGATTACTGCTGTGTAGCAAGTATGGCATATACACTATTTTTGCTAAATTATATCTATCTTTTCTGTGAAATAATCTATTGTACACTCGTTCTTCTTCTCCAAATCCTAGCCAATTGTACGTGCAGTTTAGGATCTTACTTTGATCTTCAACGTGTGATCCAATTTCATATTGGGCTTCAGGATTATTGATAATATTTCTAAACACATCTATATTACTTGAAGCTAAGACAATGGCAGCGGCTACTCGACTTCTCGGAGTCAATCGAGACGATATCCCTTCTAATGGTTCAAACGGTTCTCTTACTTTATTATCTCTGAGATAGTTTCTGGAGAAAATAATGTACTGAAGATCACTATATGGCGACAATCCCAAATTTACAATAAAAGGTCCTTTATTGCCAAAGAAATAATTGTGTTGGACATTAAATCTGGCGGGAAGTATTTCAAACTCTTCTAAATATTTTCCTTCTATTCGATTTAGTATAACTATAGCACCATATTCTCCGTGTTCAAAATAGTTGTACTCTATTCGACCATCAACATTTAGGGCTGGTTGTATTTTTAAAGGAACCTTCTGACTTTGGTAAAAACGGTTGTGTCCAATTTGTAAATTCAATAATTTCGGAGGATTGGTTAATCTCCAACAAGAGGATATATCTAGCGTACTCTCCATGCTCATATTGAACCAGTTCCCTGTTATGTTGACCCAACTGTCTCCACAAAAGTTCCCATGAAGTATGCCTACATCTAAGTTTTTGAATATTTCTGAATATTCGACAACTGTAGTCTGGTTTATCGGTATGTACTCGGTTTCTTGAGTGTTATTTATCCATACTGCCATACCATAGCCTTGGTTAGAACTGAGTATACTTCGTGATATATTTCTGTTTCCGCCTGTGACTGTTATATTAATACCATCGCCTTGGTTAAATGATATTCTACTTTCAGTGACGTTAATATCTCCAGCGCCACTTACAACTTGTAATCCTGCAACGTGATTATTATTAGATATCGAAGTACGATGAATGTGGATTAGAGATCTTAGATTTTCAATAGCTACACCTCTGCCATTGTTATCGGAAATGATCGAGTCTGTAACGTTTAAATCATATACTTTGCTGACACCTGATGTCAGTCTGAGAAAACCAACAATATCTGTTCGAGTGTCAGCTCTAAATCGTACATACATTCGGTTTCTTGTTGAAGTCACACTCTGTGGCCTTGAATGGTTTCGCAAACTAAAGGATAATAACAGTTTATCATTAAGAGTCAAACCATCGTAAATAAATATCTCTCCCGTGTTGTTTCTATTTGTTAAAATTTTTAGAAAACTCAACGTTAATACGTGGTCAGCCCTCGTATAAAATTTCTGTTCGCAGTCTCTTTCCATGTTAGAATATCTTGACTGTTCTACCGACATTTGTATTGGAAATGTTTGACTTGGCGTGGAAGGCATTGTGCAAAGGTCAAAAACTTCACTTCGGTCGAACTTTTCATCTATATTCAATTCGTGTACTACGTACTTGACACCATCTCCGCCATTGTCATGAATCATGCAGTTTTCAATCTTGGTCATGCCGTAAGTAGAATTCACATAGACACCGTAACCTCTATTGTTTTGTATCGTGCAGTTGTTAATTACTATAGGCGCATTTGGTGACGTCACGTTAATTGCATTGAAAGCCGAGTTCGATATTTGAATGTCTTCCATAACTGGTGGTACGCCTATAATATCTAAAGCACTTGTAGCATTGTTATCACGTCCTAACCCAGCGTTCTTTATGATTATATGCTCGAGTCTGGACATAGATGTGGGAACGTATAAAGTGTTAGCGGCGGTGATAATTCTTTCATAGACAGCATTTTCGAATCGTATGCCCCTCCAATGTCTCCCAGAGTTGCCTAACTCATTATCGTCATGATGTGGAGAGCATTGAATGGCAAGGTCCGGGTGGTAATCACAAACACCAGAACCAAGTTGCCGTGAGTTCCAATCACACTGGAATATGTCGTACTCGGTGCCTCTACACTTGGGTTCCTCGAATAATAGCCGGGCGCGACGTCCGGGTTGCCGATCCATCCAGTTGTAAAACGATCCACCCATAAAGCCGAGCTGTCGGCACGCCGTTTCCATGTCATGGATGGTCCAACTGTAAAATATAGACGAGTATTTTTAATATATAACTCAGGTATTTTAGATATTTATGTATGAGATCACTTATTTAATTTTCTTAGCTCAATAAAATGTAACTTACTTCCTGGAATTTGTACACACAGATCTCCATTGACCTCTGTGTAGTAACTGGACCCTCCCTGCCAAAATAGAAGGGCCGTCTACCAGTCTTATGTCAGGAATTGGTTTGCTTGACTTGGGTGGCTCTTCTGTGCTTGTAAATGTTATACTATTTTGATGTGCACCCTGGAACGAAACAAAACACAGTAATCACTTTGTGCTCTACCTTGGCTGTCGGTAGTAGTTAGAGGTGTGGCGGTAATCAAGCTAACGGGGCTACTGATAAGTAGTTAAGTTACCATACTCGTAACTAAGGCCGCTAAGGTTCTTAGAGAAATTGATTGTTGCTTACGACTTACAAGGATGTTCAACCAACTTTACAAATATTGCCTAAAAAGCATTGCGTTCTCTAATAAATAAAATAACACAATCGTATTGTTATCTATCTGTTTCTCAATTTTTCGATTCAATGAAGTTACCGAAGCGACACTGAGGGGTGCCCATTGACTAGAAGAATAGACGGACGTGCAAATCGGACACCGGATTTAGGCAATCTCCTTCGATCAACCTGAATATTTTTTGTGATTTGTAGAGTTGTTGGTCTGGGTTGTTACTTGCGATAATTTGGCGTTTCCGTAGCCACTTTCACTTGGGATAAGATAAAATACTCTGCCCGTTGCTCTGAGACTAAGAAGGTAATTACTTTTGTCCTTCAGTGGTAGTCATACATAATCATAATTTAACATATTATCCCTACCAATATTATAAATCTGTTTGTCTGTCTGTTACGATATTACGCCTAAACCACTGAACCGATCTTAATGAAATTTGGTACAGAGATAGTTTCAGTCCAGGAGAAGGACATGGGATAGTTTTTATCTCGAAAATTGTATAAGTAGTTCCCCCGTGATAGCGATAACTGAATTTTGCGTAGTAGTCGCGGGCAACCGCTAGTAGTGAATAAGCGTAATTCAAAATGTGACACAGTCTACGCTAAGCTTATTATTTATAAGTGTAGAGTTTTACGACGATTTAACTGTAACTGAGTGTAACATTGTTTCTTAAAAATTAAATCGTTAAACCAAGGTTAAACCGAAGGATAGGGATGGCAGTTTCATACTTTCGACACTACTTAACCCTGTGTTAGCAGTTAGTTAGTTTGTCTTATTTTAGAGTAAATTAATATTACGCTTCTTGTCTTCGTTTTTTTTTATTAAATTGACTAAGGATAAAGTTTGAAAAGGTAACCCAAGCAAAGCAACTAGCTAAAAAGAAATTCAGCAGTAGACACTGATTAATCTCATGCGTGATACACGAAATCTCAAACAATTTCATCCAATCTAAGTTTAAGAAAACCACACAGTGAGTGCAACGGCCATGTACACTTATCCAAACTAGGAGTCGATAACAGAGGTTGTTAGCTGCATGACATCATACCAGCCAGTATCCGGCAACCCACGTACCGGCTAGCACCGTGTATGTTCAACGTACGCGTCGATGCGCCCTTGCACTTCACGCTAGATATGGCTTCCTGCCTTTTGAAGCATCCCCATTCATTTCGTCACGATCTGCTAGCTGCCAACTGTTTCAACGCGAATTTGTCTGGAATGTGGGAGGGGGACCGTGCGGACGATATTTAAAGTGGCTCATGCTCAGGTGATCGATAGGTATAAAAAATATCTAGAGCAACATTTTGTTATTGCGGTAGAATATCAAATAACAGTTTTCATGGCTATATAACCTCCTAAGTCCCCGCGTACATATTCCACATTCCAATTTCGAAATTATGTGAATCATAGAAAGTTACTTTTTGAAGAGTAAAACGTAATACTCTGGAATAAGTAAAATAAGTCACTACTGCTAATGTCTATTTTGAATGACAGCGAAGATTATCTTCATTTGAATATATATAGTGTTTATAAAATTCATGCTTCCTTACCTTGCCGTTTAGTTTATCTAACAATTTGTAAAAATATTCAATGGTCATTATTAAGGTTTTTAAATTACATATACTTATTTAAAATGTGCCACGTCAACATTCGGTCAGCGTCATCAAAATTTTTAAGGCAGGTCGCTATCCGTTAAGTAGTTACGCGTGGTTAGCTACCAACGGCAAAAGCATAAAAAAACCCTCGCCACAGTCCAAACGGTGGGTTAAAGGACGGTGCAAGGACGGCGCAAAGTCGTCGAGATATAATGACTCACAAAAAACGTTGGGTAAGATTGAAACGAGTTTCCTACTCACATCCTCATTTGCTTTCTCGTAAGATATTGTTTTTTGTTTGAAGTGCGCTTAAACATAATATTTTTCTACAAATAAAACTGAAAACTGCATAACTAAGTGCGTCTTTTTCTTTTCACCTCTAATCTCTTCGAACCACTCAATATAAACATATTTGTAAACTTATAAGAAATCATAAAGTTATCTTATCTGATAAGAATATTTTCATAATACGTTAAATTTTCTAAATTTGAAAGTACTTATCGAAAATATAAAATGAATAGATATTTAAGAAAGGAATGTAAACGCTATGTTGTTGACGATATAGTTTTTGTCTTCATTACCTCACGTTAGGAGCTGATGACCTGACGAGATGGACGTATGATTTATGATCATACATAACACCTAATGTAATTGTGATGTTCGTCTGCTAATCTGTCTGCGATAAAGCGTAGATAGAGTAAAGCTTTAATTTTTACTCTTTTGATATACTTAATTCGTTTAATAAGAGGTGTATTTCAAAAATATAAGTATTAGCTTAAAAATCTACCAAATCGAGTAGGACCGTGACCGAATTACCATTATTAACATCGAACAAAAAATATGTTTCTCGTACTTATATCAGTAATGTATAAAGTATGAAATTGATTATTATTGTTGGTAGAGCGTTCAAACAGCAGTAACCTTACCAGGATGGTAACATTGATAACCTAGACAGCAAGCGCTAATAGCTAGCTACTAGCTATTTAAAATAGGCATGTTAAGAACAAAGGCGTGCAACTATAAAAATAACGCCTGGTGAAGAATTTTATGTTCAATCCAAGTCACAACTATAAGTCACAGCTATAAGCTTACACTAGCTAAGCTGCTAAGAAAAAAATCATTTGATAGCATTGTTGAACAGGGATCGTTGACAAATTCTAATTTATGCTTCAGACTTCCGCCATACAAAGAATATGTGATTCCTTGCACGGTGCGTGGAATTTTAAGTACAGAATAGCATAGCCGACGTGCGGGCATCGCGGACAATAAGTTATTATAAACAGCCGTTGTAACGCACGAGCAAAGGTCTTTAATGGGCGGCAAGGTTTTTTTCAGTTGATTTTAAATAAAGGACGTTGGAAATTACAAAGGATAAGTTAACGAAAATTAAGAAGGTTAAGCGGGTTAACTAACAACTCATATTGGTGTGACTTATATGAGACATCATTTTGGGGCCATTTCACTATCTTACTCAACGTGCTAAATATCGAAGCGAAATTATATCTGCATATATTTGATATTGGCTGGGATTAAGTGAAAAAAATAAAATTATCAAAATAGTCCATTTCTTAAACTCCTTAGGAATGTTAGACGATTGAGGAATACTCGTAATTAGGGCGTGCTTTCGCCGATTTCGCTGGTTGAATCGTGATAGTACGCTTAGTAATTTGTTGGTAATTTATTTCAGTCTGGAGAACCACGGAGCCGTTGGTCATGCATGCCATGATTTCTTACTTAACTAGGTACTTTAACTAACTAGACTCTAGTCACAGTTAAATCTAGTTATACATATTCTGTATTAAAGCTAAGGTTATTCCTAGTGGATGGCAAATCTTATAAGTTCGTCGAGTCCTAATAAGAATAGTTTGATTTGCCTCACCTTACCGTTTGCGGTACTCAGTCTTTACTTTTTAAGAAAGATAGCGAGACAGGTGTATGACCTTTAGCTACGAATGCAAGTTTATAGTTCATTGTTCTAACGACTGAAATTATTTTGGAGTGCCCAAATGTAGTTGGGCGAAATAATGAATGGGGATTGTGTTGTGAATTTGGATTTCATCATGGCCTTATTGCGAATACAAAACAATCAAATCCAGTTACTGCAACATCCAGGAAACGGCTTTGTTTAAAGTATACTTTTGATTATGTATCTTTCTAATTAGAAATGAACTCAATTTCGACGGTTTTTCAAAAACGAATAATTTAAAAGGTAAAGTACCTATGTAATTTGAAACTCTCTTATTCTTACGGGTTTGATACTGGAATCAGCCGACCGCAGCCTAAAACCGAATGTCATTCTAGGAATTCACGGGCTGTATGCATAAATTTTCTTAGGGCCGCTAAGAAAAAAAAACCTGTACATTTCGATACAACGAGTACTTAACCCTATAAGCCAGAAGTTAAGTCTGGTCCGCGCAATATAGGTAAATACCTAACGTCAGTAATGTTATAGAATTGCGATTTTGTAATTGAAATAATGCTTGTTTATATTTCATCGTATCGTCGTACTGAAATTTATAATTTCAATCTCACAATTAAAAGCCATAAACAACGTCAATTAAATTAATTCCATAAAATTTACGTGTTTAGTCACTATCTCACAGTCATAGATGTGTAATGAAACATGCATGAGTTGTACACTAGGTATAGTGCCAACTTCCTTGTGCATGTTATTCAACTGGAAAATAACCGAGGAAAACTTACCGATCGTCAGCGGTTTATTAGTTATTTATTCCGAATGTTAAAGACTCTTTTGTATTTTAGGTCACGATATCACGATCCTTCCTGGCATGCCGCCACGGCATTATAGTAGTGTCGTGCCTCTGCACAATGTGACTGACTAGGTTGTTGACCCACTAGATATTTGGCCACTTTACGTTGATCCGCCATTTATTATCTTAGTTGTGTGTTATCGATAATATCGATGCTATTCAGCTCGCTTACCATCAGGTGACCCACTTGCTTGTTTGCCTTCCATGTCGTATAAAAAAAACTTAAATCAAAGTATGCTCATTAACTAATTGATGCTAATAAAAGCAGAACGTTAACTTTTTTAAAGATCGTTGAGTGGTTTGAAATATTTTTTACATTTGGGCGCCAATCATGCTTATTGCATCATTATGCTTGTTACTTCTGCAAACTTATCTACTTACGACTAAAAACTCCGAACAATTTTTTCATGGCATCTGAAATTAGTTATTCTATCGAAGCATTGCAACCGTTTTTGGAAACGATTTTACACGGCGAAATAGATTTTGTTAATCCATGAAACACGAACTTTATGCAAGTGTCCATTTTGTGAGGGAGCAGATAGAATCGTCGCGCTCTGTTTCAGCTCGTGAAAAGCGTGACAAAATGCACCACTTTATTCCGACGAGCGAAAAAAGTAAACCACAACGAGTGACAATAAGCAGAGACCCGATACAGACATTTCTCTTGCATTGTCTGTTCTTGATCATAAATATACATCACATTCACATCATACATCGGGTCGCATCGAAAGTAAAATTACTACGAATAAATTAGAAGGAAATTTTTGCGAAAAGACAAATGTAGCTTTTGTAATCTATCGCTTAGGGCTCAAGACATTTGAAGACATACTCGTAGCGTAGTTCAGTTCGTATCTGAAAGATATTTATCAAATACAAGCCGATACGGGTATTAACTGTGGGTATCAAGGTTAAACAAAATATAATAGTTGACAAGGGAATGAGAACGTAAAGGCGTGGTATTTATTTAATAGCAAGTTAAATCACACCTTTAACCAGGAAACATCGAAGACATGGTTATTAAAAAGTGCGACACTTATTTTAATAACATGTCACAAGAAGACTGATGAATTGACGATCGCGTAAGCGAAGCGTAACAAAGCAGGTGGTCGGAGAAATCGACAACACAACACAATGGCATTGTCCTGGATGTTTATCCCTAGGGCTTTAGACAAGCATTAGCATACGAGGTACATTAGCCGCTCATACGAATGGGTGGATATTCAAATCTCTTAAGCGTTTGTTTTTTTTCTTTTTTAAATATAGGTACATAATAATACTGATCTATATAGATCCATTTAAATAAAAATAAATCGTCGAAATGTATGTACGCGCAAAACTTCCGAGCGACTGCACCTGATAATTCTTTTTTTTGTGTTCTTCATTGTCAGTATCAGGTTTGTTTAAGCTAAGACAAAGTTTAGAAAAAAAGGAAAAGATTAAAACTGGGACGAAACCGCAGGCAACAAGTAGTTTAATATGAAATGTTTGTAGCACAAAGTACCTACACAACTTTAACTTTACCATAATATTGCTATTTAAATATAAATAATACTTGTTATTATTTCAGGAAATTCGAACCTTGCAACGCGTCGAAGGCATGCCGCGGACTCTTGCGCAACAAGCCCCATACTGCTAAGCTGCATACTGCACTCGGTAACTGTACATTTGGCTTACAATTGCACTCTTTGAACTTTAAATGCGGCATTGCTGGTAGATTGCACAAGGAAGATATTAAAACTATTTATGGCTGCAGATGTTGCTTCAGATGAATCTAAGAACTTTTTGAAGATGACGAATGACCTAATTTACACATGAAACGAAACACGTAAAATCATGTCGAATCTGCAAGGAGCCCTTCTGTAATTACTACTAGTATAATTAAACTATTTCATCATATGATGACAAACTATGTCATAGCAATACCTAATAACCCAATCCAAAATATTCACTTTTCTATTCACTCTGTTGTTTTGTTAATCATGCTCAAACCCTTACGTTGAATCTTGTGTTTAGTTAGCTGTTGTTTTGTGTGCTGTATCTAACTAATATTATAAATGCGAAAGTATGGATGGATGGATGTTTGTTTGTTACTCAATCACGCCAGAACGGCTCAATGAATCTGGATGAAATTCGGCACATAGATAGAAAAAAGTCTGGAATAGCACATAGGCTACTTTTTATCGATAGCTCTTTATAGCGATAAACGAATTTTTTGCAGAGGAAGTCGCAGGCAACAGTTAGTTAATGTATAAAATCGCTTTCTTCCCAATACCCGCCCTCACGGTCTAAGCGATGGTCACGCCAGGCACTGAGCGAGACGAACGAAGTACCTTACCTACAAAATAGCAGCCCGCGTGACGAGATCGTCGCGATATCTTCAGACATTGAACTCTACTTCTACCAGTCTGCATTTTCCAGGTCGCGTACCATCAAATGTGTTTTGATTTGATAGGCGTAGAGCGCTTTGTTTTGAATTATAGGGTTCGCATTATCATTTAAGATGTGATTTGTTAAATAGTTATTGCTTTGGTTTGGATCGACAATCTCGAATAGATGATGACGAGACGAGACCATGTGGACCATGATCAACGACATACACATATTAGCCAATTTACAGAATTACTAGAGAATTGATTCGCAAGGTTACGAATGGCAATTTAACAACAATCAAGATACCAAAACTTGTTTCTTTTATACTGTAGCCGGGTTCAGTAGGTACAGGTTTTTGACGCGCCTAGACGTAGATATTTCTGAATAGGCATTAGTCAGACTTTTACTTTAGAGCCTGAAACGCCGCAAGTGAAGGACGTGACGTGACTAGCTAAAATTACGTAAGCCATACGTAGGCTCAATTCAACCGCAACCAAACTGTACCAATGCGAATCAGTGTTGCACAGTTATTCGCGAATGACCTGAAAGGATAATTTTATACTAAGGAAATGTAGGTTTCTTGTTCTGGGTGTTTTATCGCATGACAAACTTTATTTAATTTTTTTTGCAGATACGGCGCTCTGGAAAAAAAATACACCGAACAAATGTAACATTAGTTTGATTACCCCTTACCCCAAGTTAGAGGTCCACGCCGCAGAAACCGGCGCGGCGCGGCGTCGCCGGCGTGAGGACATTTTTTAGGAGGAATAAGTAACTAAAGAAAACACATGTTAAGCGTGAATAAAAATCCGCGCTAATCCTGCAAGCCAAGGAAACATTTTTTTATTTTGTTCCCAATACTACAGAAGTCAGTCAATTCCTGGCAATTCTATTCATAAAGTGCATCCTGGAAGGTAAAGTACCTACATCATGGCATAACGCAGTAATCACCCTAATCCACAAAAAAGGGGACATCAAAAGGTTGGAAAACTACACACCTATCAGTCTACTGTCGCATGTCTACAAGCTCTTCTCTTGGGTTCTAGTTAACAGACTTGACAGGAAGCTGGAATTCTTTCAACCCAGAGAACAGGCAGGCTTTCGCTCAGGCTTCAGCACCAACGACCACCTTCAAACTCTCAAAACAGTTGTAGAGAAATGTATGTATGTATGTATGTATAACTCTTTATTGTACATAAAACACATTAATTTTACAGATAATGAGACAAATAGATGTACAAAGGCGAACTTATCCCTTAAAGGGATCTCTTCCAGTTAACCTTCGAACGATTGACAGGACAACAGAAATCAGAGTATAGAGAGTAGACATACTAGAAAGCTAGAAGAGCAATGACCCTAATTTAAACCTAAACTAATAAAGCACTAACATAATAATAATACACCTACATAACAATACAGGTACCACCTAATACATATAAAAATAAATAAATATACGATAAACTAATATATGTCATTATGTAATTAGTACAGGAAACCGCTTATCCTAGCCTACATCGACTACGAGAAAGCGTTCGACTCCATAGAGTGGTGGCATATAGAGCAAGCTCTAGTTTCATGCCGTATCGATTAAAGTTACATACAGATCCTCAACCACCTCCACCAGAACGCAACTGCCTGTGTCTCCCTGCACAAGAAAACGAACAAATTCCATCTAGAGAGAGGTGTCAGGCACGGGGACACAATATCACCGAAGCTGTTTACCCTAGCACTAGAATGTATATTCCAACAAATGCAATGGGCAGGGAAGGGGCTGATGATTGATGGAGAGAGATTGACCAATCTGAGGTTTGTTATTGACCTGGTTCTGGTCTCGGAGAGCATTGAGGAGATGATGACGTTACTGGAGGATTTGAGAGTGGAATCCGAGAAGACGGGTCTTAAAATAAACATGGGAAAAACCAAGACTATGACCAACAACCCGAAGTCACAGACTACCAGCTTCCAGTGGATAGAGTAACCGAATACATATATTTGGGGCATAAGGTTACACTGGGCTTTGAGAACCAGGTAGAGGAAGTGAAAAGACGGATCGCGCAGGCTTGGGCAGCGTCCGGTGCCAATTGCCAATAAGCAGATTCCACGTGGTAAAATATCCCTGGATCTCAAAGTCAAAGTCTTCAAGCAGTGTGTCATGCCCGTGCTCACCTACGGTACAGAGACCATGACCCTTGCACAAAAGTCCGCCGAGAAGTTCGGAGTCGCGCAGAGGGATATGGTGAGAGCGATGTTCAGGATCACCCTTCGTGACTGGAAACGTAACAAATGGCCCCGAAATAAGACCAAGGTGAAAGACATCATGGCTGTCATAGGAAGGAAAAAGTGGACATGGACAGGAACATTGCGAGAATGGACGAGAGTCGCTAGACAAGGTGAGTCCTTGAATGGAAACCCAGAGCGGATACTCGAGGGCGCGGCAGACCACCCCAGCGCTGGATGGACGACATTCGACGGCACGGGAGTCGAGACTGGATGAGATGGGCACAAGATCGACAAGAGTGGAAGAAGAGGGAAGAGGCCAACATCCAAGATTGGGTCACCAAAAGGCCATGATGATGATGGTGATGACTTCAGAACATCATTATTTAAGCTTTCCATATCAGCATGGAGACAGCGCATTGTTGTTTTGTTCGGTTTGGTCATAGGTAAAATATTTATTCCTAGTCGGCGCCAAATTTTTACCGCCCCGGCGGCGGCGGCGGCGCGCCGAGGTTGCTCGGCGGCGGCGCGTCGGCGCGGCGTGGACCTCTACCCCAAGTCAGTAAAGTGTATGTCAACAAGAAAGACATCTTTCGCTTCTTATTCTGTGTTTGACCCTTTAGGGATAATAAAAACTACAAAACAAACTATCTTCGGGGATAGTGCTTGCTTTAACGTCATTTGAAACGCCTTAATAGACAGTTTGAATTTAACGACGAAAAAAGGAATTATTTTACCATGTCCGTAATAATTGGCTGCTTATTATTATTACGTTGACGACACGTGAACGCTGTACGCATCACATTTCCGGAGAATTTAATAGGTAGGAACAGTAGCTGATAAGAACAGAATATGAACAATAACGGAAGTAACACTACACCTATGAATGAATCAGCTATCACAATACGTAAGAGTGAGTATGTCAACAGATTCGTTGTACAAGAAATTATGAGTCACTTGAGGACTATTTGCTAAGACTAAATTAAAGTAAACACATAACGAGTCGAGCGTCGCTACACGGAGACCTGTGTCCTACATAACTACGAAGGTTAGACGTTAGGTCGTAGTCGGCAAGCGTAAGTCTTTGTTACGAAGTTAGAAGCCAAGTAGTCCTCGATTTATTATTGACGTCAGGAAAAATCCCTTAAAGGCAGATTATAGCTATTTATTCCTTAAATGAATCAGCCAGACAGTCAGAGTCGGTAAATTAATTGTGAAGCATCTATAACAACATAAACACGATTAAATTATACTAATTAATATTGGTAATATTAAACTATGTACTGAATACAACAACATTATATTAAATTTAAGAATTTTTTAGGTTAGTTAAAGGAGAGCGTTTGAATTTATTTAACATTGAATAACCATCAAATTAATTCTGCAAGACTATTGCGAATAATCTTAAACTCTCCGATGATGATGTGATAACGATATTTAATGAACCACTTCGTTTCGTTTACTGAAAGCATAAGATGCTAATTAAATGCAGCTCTGGTCGATGATTCAGAGTTGGCGCCATGACGTATTTAAAAGCAAGGTTACTTACAGCGTAGGACACTGGGATCTGTAACTGATACCGTTAGTTGTTAAATTACCGTTGTATTTACCAGGCGCGTCACCTAATTTTATCGATAACGAGAAAGCAATCTTCTGTAAATTCGACAAAGGCCGTTTCTTTAGCGGTGACATACTTTCAACTGTATCCTTATGCGAAAAACAGGTTATTGTTTTATTTATGTTGCCTGGTCTGGTGCAGCAATGCTTTCAAAATCTTATCGAAGTCTCGTAAGTTTTTTTGGTTATTACCAGTGAGTTTAATGTCGCTTATCTGTTTACAGATCTTGACACAATTTTGATAGGAGCAGTCCTAGTTAAACAAACGGTTGTATTTCCCTTGCCTAAGATAAGGCACACGAAGCGCTAAACATGACTTTCTGTTTTAGCGACATTATGTTTGCTTCGTTGAAATGCAACTGACCAAAATTTTACCAAAATCGTCTCCTTAAAAAAATGCTCTTCCAAAAACATTAGTGAAAGTTATTGCGGCTTACCGCTCATTATGGTCGAGACATTTTCTTTAACGACCATGTTACAAATGGCTTCGCTGCTGGTCTGTTACTATAAACATTACAACAATTTAAAGAAAATCCTTAAGGTTATACGAAACTAGATGTTGCCCGCTACTCCGACTGCGCAAAATTATAATCCCACGGGAACTATGCAATTTTCCGGGATAAAAACTATCCTAAGTCCTTCCCCGGGACTCAAAGTATCTGTATAGCTAATTTCAACTAAATCGGTCCAGCGGTTTAAGCGTGAAAAGTAATAGACAGACAGACAGACAATACAGAGTTACTTTCGCATTTATAATATTAGTAGAGATGAAAAGTAACGGTCCCATTTTATGAGCTATTGTACTCGTATAATATTCAAAACGTCTCAGCTCACACAGACACGTCTAAATCTCAAGACAAGAGAACAAAATAAAATAACAAAAAGTTGCGTACGTATCAGCAATATTTACCAGTAAGTAAAGTAGAGTACCCCACGCAATAGATAATGAAGACATGGTACTTAGGGGTACACGATTTCCAAAATCATAAAGCAAAATGTCTATAGAAAATTGCATATTATGCTGAGAAATTGAGATTCCATGTTGAAATGGAATCCGACATGGATAATTCAGTCAGTCAATTCCGCTTCATGTTCATTTTCTGTAATGACACGTGAAATTACTCGCATGTAGGTGAGAGGTGAAAATGAAAGGAAGAAAAAACCGAAATGATCTGAATTGTGATTGGTCGTCTGGTTTTTACGAATGACTAACCGTTGGTAAATACGAGCAAAGTCAGTCCTTGCATAATCAATAATTCTTGATTAAGAAGAAGAATCAATACCCCGAAACCGACGAGCATGTATGAAGAGATTGATGAATGTGGATGAAGCGAAAGAGGTATGTCAGGATCGTAGCAAGTGGAACAAAGTAGTCTCTGCTTACCCCTGTGGGAAAGAGGCGTGACGATTTGTATGTATGTATGTATGTATCAATAATACAGCTCTACATAGCTCTGACACTACACTCTATCATTACATAGCTATGTTAGTCAACACAGTCAAGAGATTTCTGGAGGAAACGTATATCGTATCGTATAGTTGACGATACTTGATAGGTAGTCTCGCAGGAAGTTGATTCCTGTTGGTTCTCGCTGAATAAGCTGGGTCAGTGATTTGTCTTGTTCATTGAATTAGCGTGAAGATGGCACTCGGGCGCAGGTCAGTCTCGGTCAGCACCGCGGCGCCCTTTGTCGCATCAGCTGCCTTCATTAATGCTAGTGGCTCATTTAATTACTTGTGTATGATTCACGCGATCTAACTTGTCAAACTGGAAGTTCTTAGTTAGGGAAAAAAATATTGCGGTTGCGTTGTTTCTAATGGGTCCGTTGTTCGGTCGATTGGAATTCGGAGATTAAAGATATTCTCCAATACAGAGTGATGTCGAATCTACCCGAATTCACTAGTGTCATTTGCGATTCTGAAATTTTTACACCCGTACAAAACCGACTCATGACATGAATCCTTCTCTTTCTGCGCCCGTAGCCCAATTACTAGCCCAAGCAAAGAAGTTTTTTCATATTTTTGGAATAGGTTTTAACTATGTATATATACTATGTGTAACTATGTATGTGCAATAAATAAATAAATAAATAAATAAATAAATAAATAAATATATGTAGATTACCTTATTTGGGACGTCTTGCAAGTATTTAACATATTTTCATTCTAAATCGGATTATTGATCGATCATTACGCTTCATTGACTTTAAACACGCACGTGTTTCCGTTTCTATACTCGGTCTCCTGATGGGAGCATCTAACGTTTGAGCACTCACCAGGTGACAGAGGAAAGGGGGCGGTCAGTAAACTTTAATAGGCCAAGGAATATTTTAAAAGCGTGCATAGAATTTAAAAGTTATCACATGTTATAACGACTTGCGATGATATCATCTACGTATGAGTAGTAATGTAGTACGATGCCTTTACAAAACAGTTTTATGTTTACGCTGTTCTATTGTTCTATTAATATGCACAATATTAGGTGATCTAAACATTCAAACATCATAAGTATTCTTAAATCAAATCATTGGATTAAATTAATCATAAGTATTCTTAAATTAAATCAAAACAATGGAAGAGTCGTTTTCAAAGCACAGTCGATCATGTACATAGTTAAGAGCCTAATTAAAACAAAAGTTAATTGACTCCTTTGTGTTACGACATTTTCACCCTTATTGCATTGAAATAAAGGTGAAATTGTCGTAACACAAAATAAACAATTAATTTTTGTTATAATTAAGCCCTTAACTATGTACATTTTTTTTAAACAACTCAGAAACGTCACCGTCACCAGGGATCCTTGCGCGCAGCTATATAGCATATGCGTGTTTATCTGATAGAGGTTTCACTTGAGTGATTGACAATCTGGATCAGAATTAGTCAGGTCAGTCAAGTTTACATATTGTTACAATATTTGCATCAAATATTTGCGTGAGGTACACAAACAGGTGGGCAACTGAATAGCATAGGTGAATGAGTGTGATGCGAGTGCCCTTATCAGTGGCAGTACGTGCCGTAATCAGGACGTAGTGGAATTTATCAAGTGCTCGCAGGTAATGTTATCGAGCGTAGCTCGCTTCGATCAATATGAGCGGGCCAGTTTTTGTGGTGAAATGCTTTATTTGTTCTATGATTAATTGGAGCATTTGGAGCTCCCTGTGTATCATAATTACGGTTAGATTAGCTCCAAAAGTAGGTATATCTTTTCTGGGTGCTTCAATAAAATAGGTATAATTAAATTACCTACCTAGATATTTCTCTTGAAGGTGCAGATAACTGAAGCATTATTGAATGCGTAATACCTATTGTATCAAACAATCAACTTCTTACATTATTCGTATGTTCTTGATTTTTCGGGCATTCTCTCGATAGGTAGTAGACAATAGAAAATATACAGGTCTTGAGAACTAAGAAATTTAATTAGCCATTAGTCTACTACTCAGGTCAGATCTATTCTTATAGGTATGTGTCTACAAACAGCAAAGGCTCCAATCAGAATCTGATCAGAATTTTTAGCGACTATCTACCAAATGTTTCATAATAAGTACATATAAATACTAGGTATTTCACATCCCTGGACCAGGTAGGAATGTACATACCAGCAATTAATATATTGTACGGCAATTAAGAAACTACTTATACATAACTAGGTACATAATTAATTTAAGGAGTGGGTACCTAAAAGCTGCCTACGCAAGCTGTGCTTACACAATGTAAGACCAGGTTTACTAACAGATACTTTACCGCAATAAGCTGAACATAGATCTATCTCTATAGTCTATAGTGTCTACATCATTACATAGCCAGAGGAATAAGCAGGAAAGTAGCTAAAAACAATGCGAGTGACGTCGTGAGAAACTTACCACGGCCAGCAACTTCCCTCGTACTGTAATGCCAATCATAGGCGCGAATCGCACCTCGACTCCTGGCTCTACGACCAGCTCAGCTTCTCTCTCCACCAACAGATCATCTCGGAGCAGGTACGGACTACCGGCGCTCCTCCACACCGTCCGCCCTCCCGCTACCACACCACCGGCCAACTCCGTCAACCCCAAAGACTTGTTCAACAAATATGGATCGGTCTCACTATAACCCAACTCCTGTCCACTCACGCACACTAAACACAACACAAAAATAAAGGCCGTCCTCCACTTGTACTTTGTGTCACTGAACTGGCTGTGTCTCTTCTGAACTCCTGTATCTTTACTGCACTCCATTTTACTAACTGAATACAATATACATTTCACTTTTAATGACGCTCCTCACCTGCCTGCAACTTATTTCAACACCTATCCAAACATTGAACAGGTAAGTCTTTTCGTTATAACACAAATCATTTTTGATAAGTAATAATTATGCGAGTTGCTTTCGTTTCAAGGGTAAAAACCGTATCAAAACAATTCATACCGAAACAAAGGTGGGGTGGGACAAGCACGTCAAAGAAAAACCAGCGAAAACGCGCGCCACTGAGCGACCGTTGAACAAGTAGTTTGGCCGGTTTTGAGTAGTGTAGTTTCCTCCCGCCGCCCTCCTTCTTCCCTCTCGATTCGAAGCCTCCTCTCCTCCCTACTACGATACAAATGTTGCCGGCGCGCCTCGACCAGTCACACTATCGCATGTTACGCACACATTCACACCGTTTCACAGTCACACTGGAGATACTATAACTAAATGTACACAAAATACCTTTCACCGGTTCATTCACATAATCATTCTAAAGTCTGGCTTGCACTACGCGCTACATGTTAAGGCGTTTTTTAAATAATTAAACATGAAACTGTTTACTTACGAGCACTTGCTGAAATTTACTCCAAATCTTAGAGTTTTACCGTTAATTTGGTAATTCGCTTTGAATTGATATTTCTCATTTATACCCCTCTACCCGTAGAACATGCATGCAGTTTTTTATTAAGCGCTGACGGACGACGCGCATTTACGGCGTTGTAGCGTTGTAGTGCCCAAAAAGCTATCTATCGATATAAGTACTGATCGCTTTGATAAACAATAACTGATCGATTTTCATTTGAAGCATGTTAGCCGCGACACCCGCACCTATTTCATGAAAAGGTATATTTTGATTATGAAATAAAATACAGAACACGAAAGGCCTTTTCTTTCGCTTTCCAAATAAAATTAAATAAATAAAATTATTGTTAGTTTGCCAGATCTCTATTTCATCAGCGTGACAATTAACCTTGACAAATGACAATTCTGTTTACATTACTAACTCGACAAGAATCTAATTGGCTTCATATTGAGTATGCATTGCATTTCAAATCAAATTGACTGTTATTAGTTATTACCGACAGTTGTATTGTCGAGTTGGTGAAATAGGGGCCCAGATATTATTGCATAAATGTTCCTAATTGTAAAATAATTTTGTGAAATTGATTTTAGTGTTACATAAAAATCGCAACCATTATAAAATTTGTATAAAAGAAATACAAATAGGTAGGAAGTGTAGACACTTGCACGAACACGAACTATGTGGCGATAAAATCCCTTGGATACCGACAGGAGCCCCAACACAGTTCGAGTTCGCCCGAATGATTCGCGATAAAGCGAACTGTCTGTCCACACATGCCGCGATAGAGCGAACCTTCGCCGAATCCCGCTAATATGGCCGTAGCATTAGAGATTTGAGACACCGTTATAATGAAGAAAAAAGGAAGGTTTGAGTCGAAATAAATTAAATCTTCGAAGAACATTTTACCAGGCTATTGTTTTTAAATTATATCCCACGGGCCACATTAGCGGGCGAAGGTTCATGTCGCGTTGTCACGATAAAAAGTTGAAGTTCGTGTTACCACAAACTACGTGGCCACACTTCGACAAAATTATCGCGATAAAAACTTCGGGCGAACTATGTCGCGATGTCTGAATTTCGCTGGAAAATCAACCAAGAGCGCAAAGAAATAAAAAGATAGAGGAAGCGATTGCTTTGTATAGTATGTCTGTAAATAATTATTGAAATGTCACTTATCAAAATTGATTTACATTTCAGAAATTTCAAAGTACGAAGTGTAGACACTTGCACGAACACGAACTCTGTCGCGATAAAATCCTTTGATCTGCGCTAGATACCGACAGGAGCCCGAACACAGTTCGAGTTCGCTCGAATGATTCGCGATAAAGCGAACTGTCTGTCCACACATGCCACGATAGGGCGAACCTTCGCCGAATCCCGCTAATGTGGCTGTAGCATATTGTGCAAAGCCATCAAGTTTTATTTAGAATTTCAGTTGGTGAAAAAATGAAAGCAAAAAATGTTAACGGATTTTTTATTTTTGTGCATTTTTTATGAGTTACAAAATACAAAATAGATAATAAAAGTTTCACTCATAACCGCCCTATATGCCTAGAGAGTGTTTATGAACATGAGTCAACATTTTTTTTATACCACTGAATATTTTCTTTTTAGTTTACGATAAGGAAATGTTACATTTCACATCTATTTTTTATTTTGACAAATAATGAGTGTAAAATTAATTTTAATTTTAGAAATATCTAAATAATTAAATCACTCGTGTATGTCCAGCTTAAGCGTTAAAAAAAATATTAGAGCAGTTTGAAAAACGCCTAATGATTTGCGTCTTTCCTGCGGAACGAAAAACATCAAGTTCCGTTCATTCACTCGTTCACTCGGTCGACATCAATCAATTTCATTGATCCATTTTTGTCTTTCTTTACCGTTAAAAATTGTTAAACAAATTAAATACTAATTATTTATAGTGTAGGTTATTCTACATTAATTCAATAAGCATTGTTACACGTAAGTAATGTTAATTTTTCATCTAAAAGTGTGTAAAATATGCGAAAAAACAAAATACGCGTTGGCGTGGCATTAACGGGGTGACGACATTTTGTTTTAACCAACGCATTGTATTTATCTATTTAAGGTTTCATTGTGCGATTAGATCTGTTTAAAATGCCCCAACTCTACCAGTTTTACTGATTGTGTTATTTTTATCTTTCTAGATATTCGAAAATAACATGAGTTCCGGTGGCACTAGGGTGTATGTCGGCGGCCTCATAGAAGGCATAAAGAAGGAGGACTTGGAGCGGGAGTTTGACAAATACGGCAAACTGAACTCCGTTTGGGTGGCACTAAATCCCCCCGGTTTTGCTTTCATAGAATTTGAAAACTTGCAGGAGGCTGAAGATGCGTGTAGCGCGATGAATGGTATCGAAATGTTAGGCGCGACTTTGAAGGTAGAGCTGTCGAGAAAGCGAGACGGTCCCCGGAGAAACGGTGGGGGCGGCGGTGGCGGAGGAGGCTTCAGGGGTGGCCGCGGAGGTGGCAGCTTTAGAGGCGGCCGGTCCTTCGGCGGTCCCCCTGGCGGCGGCAACAGACCTTTCAACCCCTACGGTGGGGGCGGCGGTGGTGGCGGCGGTGGCGGCGGTGGCGGCGGCCGGTCGTTCAACCGCAACGGTGGTAGCCAAGGAGGCGGTTATGGCTCGGGCGGCGGCGGTGGCGGCGGCGGCGGTGGCAACTTCAGATCTAGATCACCACTGTCTCGGTTTTAATTTAGCTTTAGAATTTATTTAGGTACTAGTGTTATCATTATCTGAAGCCTTCCAAGTGTTTAAATTCAATGTCTGGTAATTCTGGGGGTTGGACGCTAGGAAGAGTTCGATTGGTGTCTCAAAGGATTAGAGGTATGTGTGCACATATTACTTAGTCTGAACTTTAGTCTGTAGGACATTAACCTTTAGTTAAGTTAAAACTATTTACACAATGCTTATAATGTAAAAAGTTCTAAATCAACTAGCATTTTTTTAACCTAATTAAAAGTACTAAATTCTAATTCTCAGTAGTCGACTAAGTACATAGTTTTTATTCTAACCAAAGCAATTCATATCAATTTATTTGTATGAAATGTTACATCAGCAAACCTATATTGTTTCCTGATTGAGTAAGTGAGCATTATTACAAGGCTGTATAACTTAGTATTGCTATATAGTTGGTTTGGTTAGGACACTTGTTGACAGCCTAATTTATAGGTATTTTGGATTTTGTTGTTACCATGCTCTATTCTGTGGAGTCTGAACAAACACAGTCATGGCCTACTATCATGAGCTTATTTTTATTAGATATTTCAGCAGTTATTAAAATATCAAAAATTAATACATTAAATGAATATGTTATATGTGTAAACGGCTACTAAAACTAATTTGGCACAATTTTAAATAATGCGAGCCAGCCCATTGTCATTGTCACATGTACGATTCTAACCTAAAATTTATAACTAGATTGGATTTTTTTTCTTTTCCAAATGATTTATCGTAGGTTATAAGTGCAGGAGCCCTTCAGCCAACAGGATATTATATAGTGTTGATAAGTTCTATTCTAGTTCATCTGAATAGTATAATATTAATTATTATAATGTCAATATTTTCTCTTTGCAGTTCCTGGGAAGAATTCAGTCTCAAGCCTTCTAATTTGTCGAGAGATTAATGCAAGAACAATCTTCAGAGAACATTTAACATACTACCTAAGCACTCTAATGTTAAGTCCCCTTATAAATAAATAAAAAAAATATAATTACTTCATATCATGTTTATTCATTTCTTACAAGTAGTTGTGCTTAAGCTAAAATAAATAAAAAAAAAAATCTATGATGGACTACTAAGACACGCCATCAGAAGTTCCATTTTGTTCAAAAAGTTTTTACCCTCCATTTTATCTAATTTGATTTCTTTGAATGCACCACCTAGGTTTTCCCATTTCTTGTCTTGTACTAGTTCACTGGAGAAGAAGTCCTTCCTTGGTGATTGAGCGATGAATACCTGCATGCCCACTGAAGGCTCGCACCTTATCGCTATCATTCTATCGCCTAAAAAAGAATTTGTTAACTTTAAGGGCATTCAAAATAAAATTCAGAGAATACAAGTAGGAAATCATAACTTCAAAAAACATTGCCTCTAATATTAAGGATTTTGTCACAATTTTACTGTTGGATGTGCTAAAGTCAAGAGTAGACTGATGAGAGACCAGAAAGTTGCCATAATTTAGCAGTTCCTCAAAAATATTACATCTACAAAGAAAGTGGTGCTTTCATTTCTTCTATCTCATCATCCATAATAAAAACTACCACTATTTACTCTCAAGTATATAACTGGCAATAACAGAAAAATAAACTTGAGGAATATAGCATACCATTTGGCGACGCTAGAAGGCACGACGACGCGTTTCCGAGCGGTTCCACAGGACCAGACCCCAAATGAGAGCTGCTTGCTAGTAGCTGCCAACCCATGCAACGTCCTACGGCCTGCACGGCCGTCATTTGGTGCTGGTATATCTATGTGAAACAGTACAACTATTAGTCACTAAGCTTATAATTTGCCTAAGGCTTCCTGTGGAAATAGTTTTCCGCATTAGGTAGATGCGACAGTATCATATCCACCAGTATTTGATACTAGTATCAAAATATTTTGCGTCGTTTTATTGAATTAACGGTGGATTTGGCCTGATCACCTGTCCATTGCACATCGTTTGAAGAAAAATAAACTGATAAGTAAAAGCACCTGTTGAACTCATATTCATAGAAACACGTTGGTGCATCTGTACTTTAGTACCTATACATCTATTTATAGTGTGAATGGCCTCGAACGGGTCACGGAATTTTCAACTATTCGCTGCGATGCAGAATAAGTAGAGAAGACATTGAAAGACGCAAAAATTATATTATCGATTAACCCAGTAGCGTTGTTTGCCAAAAACAGTGGGAAAACATAATTTCCTACAGCTGCCAACCAACCTATACTTTTTAATCAGGGTGTAGACTTTAAGTATGATTTAGGGGCTTCGTTCTACATGATGATGAGGGTATGAAATCTTTTTGGTATACCGTCGGCATACTTTCGAGTGGCTTGACTAAGGTACAGGTGGCGGTACTTAAGTAAAACGTGGAGGGGATATGCGCAGTATGAAAATGATGTTGTTTTTCATACTGCGCATATCCCCTCCACGTTTTAGTTACGTGCCGCCACCTGTATACATGATCGATAGGTTTTGTATAAATATCAAATAGTTTCATTTATTAGAGATAAAACAATGGTGGTTATTAAAAACAATGTATAGGTACAATATATGGGCTTATGATCGACAGGTTGAAAAGTAATAAGTTCCAGATTTGGTGATAATTTTGTTGTTTGTGTGCAAATATAAATAACTAGCTGTTGCCCGCGTCGTCGTTTGCGCAGGATTAAATTGTAGCCTATGTTCATCAGGGATAATGTAGGATTCTAATGGCGAAAGAATTTTTCAAATCGGTTCAGTAGTTTCGGAGCCTATTCAATGCAAAACAAACAAACAAATCTTTCCTCTTTATAATATTAAGTATAGAAGTATAGACAGTATAGATAATCATACTTGACAGTAAATAAGATCCCTGAGCTCCTGCAACTCGTATGACAAATGGCGTACTTTGCCGTCGCGACATATGCACTTGAGGGTCTTCTCACCGACATGGACAACTAGCGACGTGCGGCAAACCGCATCGTAGCTATAACAATACCAAGTATATTACAGAGACCAATGAGTAGGTCCGTATGCGGCAATCTGAAACTATAATTATAATGTAGGTAATGTAAGATAAACAATCATTAAATGGACAATTTATCAGGTAAAAGACACTATTATTGTTTCAAAAATAATGAAACATGTACTATTTGATAACAAAGTATAATTTTCCTTATAAAATGTCAATTGTTTTAAGGAAAAATGACGGATCAATCCCAAAACATCTGAATGCAGTTTTGAAATATAGATCGGACCGCATGGTTAAAACTTAAAAAAAAAACCTTGATGGTTTTATTTCCTTACATTACACATTGATATGATTATGTCAATGACCTGTACAATTTTTAAATTCTATACTTGTGATGTTATATTCAAATTTCCCAGTCACGTCCAACCATGCATAAGAATATCGATGAATGATCATGCGAAATTTAGCGCGATCATTTTGTGATACCGCTAATACCTACATCGCGTGAGTGTAAAAGTGTACAAACATCTATTCCAGTACAAATGGATCCAAAAATAACGGAATAATATCCAAGTTGTGTTCGCTTACCCAGACGCCATGATGTTGATCTTAACGCACGATTGTGTGGGACTGTTCAGGGCGTTCCAATGCGACACGATGAGTGGGTCTTTTACCTGACAAAAAAGACTTGGTTATGAACCGATTTCGATAATCAATTCGCTGCTATTCTTTGACTTGATTGTTTTCAGTATGATGGAGGAAGGTTTCATTAAAGTGTAAAAGAGCAATACTAATTAGATATAAACTCAATAAATGCCAAGTATTAGTGGCAGGATCGTGAGAACAATTTGGACATAAATTCATATTGCTGTGCACTTAGACCCTGGAATTTGACTAATTGAAGCTAAATAATGTAGGTATATATCGTACCTCTTTAGCGATAGTATCGAGCACGTATTCGCTGCGCCTGCGCATGAAGAAGTGCTGCGCCTGTTGTATGATTTGTTCCAGCAGTGATTGCTCCTTGCTCATGTCTAGTAGCTCATAGCGATCTGCTGCCATCGGGCCTGTCAATACGAAGGAAAGTGTCAATGTATCAAGCGCGTGACATAAAAAAAAAATCTACTCCGCAATAGAATGTGACCTTCATGTCGCAGCCGGCTTTGAAAGTTTTCAATTTCATTTCGTCAAATAACGAGCAAATCATCGTTATCTAAGTACGCAAAATACTAGATTTACGCCCGAGTTTAATAAGACATTTGTTTACATTGTTTGCAATTTCAATTGACTGACAGTTTAAATAAGACTAGTACTCAATTACGAGTAGAGAAGTAGCCCCTTATTAATAAACGCTCTGTAGGCTGCTAACTTAGCAATCGTTCCTTATCAGGGTTCTTTATAAGGACAAACGATTGCTAAGTTAGCAGAAGCGTTTATGAATGAGGGGGGTAGTTACCAGCGAGGCAGCGCCTCTTGGAGGGCCCGAGCGGGCCGGTGGCGGGGTGCGGGAAGGGGTGGTGCGTGTTGGCGTGGTGCACGGCGCGCAGCAGCTGGTGCAGCGAGTGCTCCAGCACGTGGTCGTGCTCCGACTTGCTGGCCGTGCCCTCCGGCTGCCCGCACACACACACAAACACACAATGTCATGGCACTCATTTTGCAAATAGGGCCAGCCCGGCAGCGCACAAGTCGCGTCGCGCGCGAGACAGATTACCCCGTCCCTTTCTAGAACGAACAGTAAGAAAAAGACGGGCAATCTATCTCACGCGCGACGCGACTCTTGTGCGCTGTCGTAATAGACGTGCTGGGTCAATATTCAAGCGTTTCGACGGCTCGGCCCACGCGTCATTGTCGTCCCACGATTATTATACAGAAGGACAAGCCGCAACAACTTTGGACAAGCTAAATGCAACATCGATGCTGTGTTTCGTTATCATAAAAAGTTAAGTCTCAGCATCATCTCTTTTAATGGTATATGCTGAGACGATAATGACGTAAAAAAAACGTCGATATAACGCTGAATATTCGCCCGCCAAGGTTCGTTTACATGTCTTTTTACCGACATTGCCAAGAAGAATGCGCCGCAAGAAACTTGGCAGAAACTCATTCTTTCAGAATAAATTAATTTACAACAATACTTAAATTCTACGTAACTTATTTAATACATTTATAAAAGGGCTGTATAAGGTCAAGTCCCCAAGTAAGTAGGTACATTAAATCAATGTCGTGCGTAAGTTGTAACGAAACTGAGGGCCTTATACATTTGGAATGTGATCAGGATCAGATTTGGTTTGAATCACCTTTCAATATAAAAAATTAAGGTCTACATACCTTGACGGCATCTGGATTGCTGCTGTTGGTATTCTGCGCGTTATTATGACAGAGGCCTATCAGCAACTGTATACCGGGCAGAACCTAAAAAAAGAAAAAAAAAATCTTCCTGTGACCATTCATATTGGTAAGATTCTCAATATAGTACTAGAATAAAGTGCATAAATGAAAAAGCAGAAACTAAAATCACTTTTATCAAAAAAAAAAAGATAATATTTACTGTATATTGATTAGTTAATAATCATTACTGGCTGCCTGTCACTTTGTCTACAATGAATTGGCTTATTGCTATCCCGTGGCCTTATAAAGGTGGTATATACATATCTATGAGCCAAATAAGTGTCCAGCTGTTTCAGATTGTAAGAGTAACTAGAACACACATTAGGGCCACTTGCACGGACCAGGGTTAACGACTTAAGAACCCCGCCCGTGTTAGACGCTAACCTGGGGCTAAGTAGTGTCAAAATGTATGGAACTATCAAACCTATAGTCTATTTATTCATACTAGATACTAAATTGACAATTGCAAATGTCAAATTGTGAAATAATGATACCAGCAAATTTAAATGTTTATTAGTTTATTACACTAGCTTATACTTACAAAAATCTATACTAAATTTAACTTTCGATACACACAGGCAACACAGGTAATGTCATTTTAGTATCTACCTTAAATAAATAGACTATAACTCCGAGTTAGCGATTTATTTTTTTAACTCTGGACTGTGCAAGTGGACCTTAGGGGGCGTCCATAAATTACGTGAGGTGTTTAAGGGGGGGAGGGGGTCGAGTCAAATCTCATCTAATCTTACGTTGGAGAGAGGGGGGGTCTCGGCAAATATCACGCAATTTTTTTTGTTTTTTTTTTTTTTTTTAAAGAGCCTATTATAGTGTCCCACTGCTGGGCAAAGGCCTCCCTTTCTGATTGAAGCAAAAAAAAATTATACTCTTTTGGTCCATTTTTATTACACTTATAATTAAACTCTCAGCAATATTGATTACTAGTCTTTACTAGTCGTAAATAAAAGCACGAAGCAATTTTTTTTTTCTTTTCACAATAACAATCCAACGCGTTTATGTAAGAAACCCACATTTTGATAAATCTCACGTGAGATTGGGGGATGGGGGATTGAATAAAATCTCACGAATCTCACCAGGGGGGAGGGAGGGACAGAAAATTAAAAAAAACACCTCACGTAATTTATGGACGCCCCCTTAGTATGATAATTAACTAACTACTCACTGTAGCCATGATCTGGTTACCAACAACCATGTGTGGTATGGAGGCGTCTAGCTGCACGGCCTCCGCCGCGAGCCGCGCGAACAGCTCCTTGCAGAACAGCACATTCTGAGCGGCCTCCAGCTTCTGCTGCCAGTGGAGCTCCGCGCCCTCGCCCGGCATGGACCCGGGGCAGCTGACGGAGGACGACGAAAGCGTAGCGGTCACCACGTCTTCTTGTTCTAGAAGAAATTTTTACAGTACTGGTGAGACAGAAGGTGTATAAAAATAGAAAGTTTTTTTTTATTTTTTTTTTTATTCTTATTTTTGACGAGGCTTTGGTCACTCCAGGTGATCAGGTCAGCTTCATGTCAGCGTCATGGGAAATAGAAAGTTGAATTGGTAGGAACATGAAACATGACTTTGCTTTGAAAATTGGTAAGGTTAAGATTGATATTTGAATTAAAACAAGCTTTTTTAAATAGCGCAACGCGAATACGCAACGCCAAGTGAAGTGCCATTATTACAGTCAAATGGTAAAGGATAACCAAAGAGATGCTGAATCTGGTCTCGAGCATCGGCACATTAGACAATAAGAAGGTCAGTTTAATTCTATTTCACTGTGGATAGCTTTTACAGTCACCTTTTTGGCAGAGCACCGATATGAAGGCAACACCCTGCAGTTCCGGAGGCACGGCCACGCGCAGCGCCGACGGCGCAGGCCCGGACGCGTTCAGGCTCATTGCTTGCGCTATTTGGTCTTCCGGAGCCTTGGTAACCTGAAATTGACAGTAAGGTTGATAAAGGAAATATTTCCAAGACATATTTGTTTCTTGAGTCAAGATGTTTTCAAGATGGAACAAAATTAGGTGTAGGTATGAAAGGTCTCCTGTCGGTACCTCGTCCCAAAATCATTGTTTTTAAAAAAACAATCTCGTGATGACTCTTTGTACGGTAACAGTGAATGCTAATAAAAAGTGATCGATCTAATTCACGATATCTCATTTCATAACTGTTTGTACATTTTGGTATTATTTTGGCGAGGCAGGTAGTTCTGGGCTATTTTCTGCAACTCAATGTTGTTATATCATTCATTGAATTCAAAAGGGCCACATTCGAAAATTATTTACTATTACATTTCAAACCTTATATGAATGAGTTATAATCAAATACTAGCTATAGTAACAAACATATAATATTACCTCAAAAACTCCAGTCTGACTAAACTTGGACCCTGCAGTTCTGTAACTCAAATCCCCTACAATTGTATTGGAGACTTTCTTCAGCCTCCAGTTCTGTCGTAGTCTCAAGAGATCTATATGGAAGTCAGGCATGTTCCGGCTTAGTCTCATGGTCTCACTGGCCCGGAGTCGTTCTACTCCAGCCAGGAGAACAGCGGCTGCTGCTCCAAGGGCCTTTTTGCGACCATAGACTTGGAGCATGGGTCGGGTGTCTTGTTGCTCTGCTTGAATTGGATCTAGGATCTGTTAAATCAATTCCATTTTAACAAGTTGTATAAAGCATAGTGACTGAATAATAGTGTTCATAAACTGGTCAGTTTTGGCCTTTTTTAAAATTATGCACTTACCATGTATCTCTTCTCTTTAGCTATGCTCAAAACATCAGCCAAAACACAAACTTGTGTGAGTGCGTCCCTCAATTTATTTCTGACCGAGTCCCATGGCCATTGACTGGATTGATAGCCCGGCTCTTTACTTTCTTCTTCAGTTTTAACTTCCACCTCTGGCTCTTTTTTGATCGTACAGTAATCATCGTCAGATTTCGCAAAATCTATTTTTTGTGCTAAACGCGCGAGATTCTCTGACATAGACAGCGGCCTAGAGTAAAAAATAATCGTGAATATAGTATTATACAAAACACACATGACATCATCAAAACCAATAGTCCCTTTTTTGTATTAGACAGAAATATACTTACGCTTGGTAAATTTCTTGGCCATCGTAGGTTATCTCTTGGATTTGATTTTCTATAGGAGCTTCAATAGATATATTCACTGAATTAGCCATGATTTAGATTTGACGGAGATTAATAATCCGTACCAAGTATTTCAATAGCTCTACATTTATTTGTTATTATTATTATTACGGTAAATAATCAAGTTACAAAAATGACAAAACCAACACCAACTGTCAGAATCAGAAAGTGAATCAGTCCAACAGTCCAATACGTTTTTTTTCTGCCAGGCCATCTGAACTGAATTGCCATAAAATGGGTACAAAAACACCATAAAACTACAGAATACCAAAACTCAACATTTCGGTCTAATGATTTTTTTTTACCGGAGGGAGGTGAAGAAATATTATTGGAAATTCGATTTTCGAAGTTCGTTTCGTGCCGCTCCGTTCTCACTAATAGTTATTTATTTGAGATTAAATTTGAGAATTAATTAATTTGAGAGCGAGAGGGACGGCGTGATACGAACTTTGAAAATCGAATTTCGGAGTAGCCCCCCTGTTTCGAAAACATGGTGTGATGATACTCAATAGATAATTACTAGGTTTTTTTTAAAAAAGATGTGGTTTTCGGTTAAAGTAACAAAAATAAATGTTGGAAATTTAGGATTATTTATTATATGGCAGCACTGTTGCCATAGACATAAGGTACTTTTTTTATAAAGCTTGCTATTCATTTAAATTTTGTCTCAAAACCTTTGACAATTGAAAGGTACGGTCGTGTAAAAATAACTTAATTAAATGGCTAAAAAAAGTTTCTTTTAGTCTATGGTCATACCCCAACTAATGGTTGTCATATCAACTGCTATCGACCTTTTGCGGAAAGTAAAAATATTCGAGATAGTTTCGAATGCCGTTTATGTTTTGAAATGTGAATTAAACTTAGAAGGATAATTGTGCGAAATGAATTTGTAACTCCGGCATTTATGTAATGTGTATTATATTCTAACAATTCGTGATGTCGGACCGTTCTATAGCCGTAAGTAGATCACTCCTATGCATGAAATAACATTTCAAGTGAGAAATGAATCTACAATAGTTTCAAACTAAGCTTCTTCTGCTTTTTAAATATATTGGACATTAAACGGAGCGTAAAAAGTAAGTGTAATGTAAATTCTGATGAATTAGATGCATCTTTTCAAAATTTCTTGACATGCTAAATTAAACTTTATGTTTCCTAATTCCAAAGTTCCACGATCAGTTACCACGAATACATAAAATAACTTTTTTAGTCCCGCCCAAGTCTAGAGCAGGTGGTGGCTATTGTGGATTTCATGGAAAAGCATCAACAATTAGCTCTCGGACTGCTTCGAGGATTAGAGGGTCGCGAAGAAAGTAAAAAACTGTGGTTCCAACTCACCAGGATTGTAAACGGCATCACAGGTCCCACAAGGCCTATGAAGTCTTGGATTAAAGTAAGTCAATGTTTATCCATACTAGTTATGTTATTTATTTCCTTTACACCAGCGATGGTATTAACCTTCTTAATCATAAGCAACCTTTTAGATATCCGAAATAGAAAATTATACAAAACCATAATGAAAGTTTAAAAGTATCAATTAATTATGGTAAGGTGCAGAGCCTAAATGTGACACTTTGTGACCGCATTCCCTTAGGCTAAAAAAAACTATAAAATGTAATAATAATGTAATGTAATCTAAAACTATTAGGTAGATGATCCAAAATAATTTTGTTTCAATAACCATTGAAACCAGTATATATCAATATTCATATGATCTGTTTAATCTTTTCACCATAGACATAAATGCGCCACTACAGTTTATGCTTTTGAAATTTCAGTATTGGGCAGACAAGAAATCTACTGTGAGAAATAAAGTCATCTCAGGAGGTGGAGACCCTAACAGCCTGTGCTCCAACATTGAGAAGAAAATATGGGATCTCTTTTTAGCAAGTGACTCTGGCAGTAAGCATATCTACCTATTTAGGATGTTGGTTCACTAGTACAAATGGTTGAAAAAAATGCCTGCCTCATAAAATTATTGGTGTGGATGGTTCCGGAATCCATAGAGTTGCTATTTATTAAAAACTAGCTGTTGCCAGCGACTTCGTCTGCAAAGAATTCGTTTATCGCTATCCCGCGGGAACTACGCAATTTTCCGGGATAAAAAGTAGCCTATGTGCTATTCCAGACTTTTCTCTATCTATGTGCCAAATTTCATATAGATCCGTTGGGCCATTCTGGCGTGATTGAGTAACAAACAAACATCCATCCATCCATCCATCCCTACTTTCGCATTTATAATATTAGTTAGATTATTTTCAATGGCAATGTAAACATGATTCAAGCCGGGTATTATTATTTATGTATTTTTATTGTTGTATCTATATCCATACTTATACTGTTTAAATATTTAAATGTACCTATAATATTTTCAAAACACATGTTGGTCTCGATTTTATGATATTTTAGTTTATATGTAGGTACACTGTAGTGATACACTACATTCTTTGACTTTGAAAAATATTCATTATCAATAGTAACTCTATGGATTCTACAACCATAGCTTACTTCCAAATGTATTTTAGACTTGATAATTATCAAGGAACAACAGTTGTTTATTGGTAGTTTATTTAAGCATCATGATTAAAAATGCGCTATCTCATATTAAATGGTGCTTGACTTTTCCAGAAACCAGACGTTCTGTTAAACAAGAGTCCAACTTTATGGAAGATAATTTCTTTAACGAAGATAGCATGGACCAGAATCATGTCGAGTCCGAACCAGTGCTGGCCTTTGAGGAGCCCATGGTTGACTTTGAAGAGCGACAAACAGCTGTTATGGAGAAATTGGTATGTTATATGGTTTTTATATTAAGTACAGCAGAACATCCATAATCCGAATACCCAAATTTTATACCACAGGGTATTTACTGATTCACAATGCACTCAAATTATAGTGTCTAGCCTCAATAATCCAAACACTTACCTCCTTCTTCATAAACGCTCTGTAGGCTTCTGTTAACTTAGCAATCATTTGTCCTTATCTGTCACTTTGACATTTACTTTTCACAGATAAGGACAAACGATTGTTAAGTTAGCAGAAGCCTATACAACATTTATGAATAAGGAGGTTAGCATCAACTACCCATTGGTAGTATGAAGCACAGAATATATAATAGTCAGAATGGCCACGCTCCGCCCCGCACCTATTCGAGTTACCCCACCCCTCAAGCGCAGTCTGCCGGAAAGCTGCTGGCAACTAGTAGGGCTCGCGACGCGATGTATGTCGGCCGCACGTCACAAGTTCGGGAACCTATCCTACCTACTTCATTTTATAAAAAATTAGAAAATTAATGCTTTCTGAAATTATCGCGATTAATACATGAAATAACTACAGAATCATTCGCTTAAGATTGTTGTCGTACATCTATTGTAATTGAAAATAATAATGCTTAAATACACAGACAGACACATTTTAAGTAAGTTTAAATAAATAGATAACGATTAAGTACATTTATTTGCACACATCTAAGCCATATCTTTAGTATATTTATGTCATTGGTAGTACTTATAGTACTAGGTTTTTGCGATAGACAGCCCTGTGTATCTTACGCACACATAGACGCGTGTACAGACGACGTCGTACCTGTGGTATGAAGTTAAATAATAAAAATTTGTGATAGTTCCCTAAACTTAGATATTTCGTAAAATATGTTCCTAGCATGCCTTAACGTGACGGATGAATCAGTCGTAGGACAAGCCATTTAATAAGTATTCAGTCAAATAAACTTCTGCATACCGGAGTTTATTTGACATCAAGTTTTGGCTAGGTATCTGAAAAAATAACAGTGTTGTTACTATAATAAAAATGAATTGCTGTTTTGTTGCAGGTGAAAGTGATGAGCGACCAAGCAGCAGCCATGTCGCAGATGGCGCTCGCCACGCACGCCAACTCTCAGGCGATGGAGCGGTTGGCGGAGTCCTCGCATATTCAGGTATACCTACATGCTGCATTAATAATTATACATTTTTTTAAGAGCGACGCACACCAGACGCGTGCTGCGTGCTGCGTGATACGCACCATTTGTAATGTATGAAACTATGAGATATATGTCAGACCAGATGCGGGGCGTACGCACGCGCGTGACATTACAACTACATACATACAGTACAACTGCTGCGTGCGCGTGTCACGCAGCACGCAGCACGCATTTGGTGTGCGCCGGCCTTTATAGTTTCTAAATCTAACTTGATCTAATACATATACAGTGGCGGCCATGTTTTTCTATTTTGATATTTGATATTATATTTTGGTTTTTGTGCTGAATCTCATTGTTTCTGTTTCTTGTTCTAGGCAAGAGCGTTAGACAGACTAGCGACCACCTTCGAAACCATATCGGCTTCAACGCATGATATAAGGAACTCCATCGTCGACATTGATTCAACTATGAAAAGGTTCTATTCTACGTCACCCACTTAGCACAGGTATTTGTGAGCCGGTGTGCCAAGAACTGTGTCATATTAAGTTTAAGTAATTAAAATTTAAAAAGTCTAGTCATAATTTTACTTGAATGGAATTACTTTGTTGCCAGTAGTTGAAATGAATTTATGGATATTTTCTATGAATTTCAAAATGGCAGGTATTTTTATATTTTATTAAATAATGAAAATGTTATGGAAAATGTGTATCATAAAACTAAGTTATATTAGTTCTAGAGCAGGGGTTCCCAACCTATTACCCTAAGCGCCTCCCTCAAGTTTACGCTAAAATACCTACTACGAACCCCTTGTCTCAACTCAACTACGATGGAAATAAAACAAATGATCAAATAACTCAAGTACAACATGCTATTAATTAAATGATCAGTGAGAACATTCTGCTTGCACCTTATTAACCTTTATGAATTTTAATAAATACCCAAGACGCTCGTCGCCATCCCCCCCCTTGATTACTCATTACCCTACGCCCCACTAGTTGGCAACCCCTATCCTAGAGGATTACATCCACCAGTAAAGAAGCTATTTTAAATGTGTTTTCTTACAATACATTTTCCTAGAAACAAAAAGCTGTATTAATACTGATTTTTGTACTGTGCAAAGTTAACTCAGGTTAATATAACCTGCCTTATGGTATGAATTTAGATGTAGTCCATATGTAGTAGACATGTTTATTTTTTTATTTAGGTGAAATTTATATTCAGTACATTTATGTAAATAAACACACCGGAATACTCTCATGCAATATGTTTTTTTTTAATATACATCAAAAGGTTATTTGGATTCTGTAAAATAGATTTAAGTAGGTATATAAAATTACTGACTACTGTCAAAGTACAATTTATACAATTTTTATTTATTATTCCAACAGAATATTGTGCTATCGTATTGTCTAAAGTTATTATAGAATAATTTTAACATTTTAATTAAATGCATGTTTGCTATACTTAGAAAGCTGCTTTATACATTTATTTATTAGCAGGTTTAAGAGACGAATCTTATATAAAACGAGCTTGTTTTTACCATAATTATACTACTCAGAAGAAAATAGGGGTCGTTTGTGTTTAATCGATAAAAAGAGAGTAAAAAAATAAATTTCTGCTTTTATCTCTACCTTATAATGCATTGCGTTGCGTAGTATTTATAGATTTGTATAAACCCACATGTTTATTTATATTTTTTATAATTATTTTTAGTCTTTTGAATACTATAATTATGTTAACAACACAATTAGTTCAATTACATGTTTTCAACTTGTATTTCTTGTAAATACGTGTCCTATTTCCAACAGAAGTATAATGATATCTGTAAATAAATGACATATGTTTTACTCTAGAGTATTATTTGGAATTTATAAAATAATACACACAGCAGCCGCAATGACAGATGCGACAAAATTCCACCAATAAGAATTGGCCGCTAGCAGGTTGAACGTTCTGATTGGTCTGCTAATTCTTCAACAAAAATTTGTATCTGAGTGTCATTTCGCAATCTCCTATACTTCGATTATTTTGCATTAGAAAGAAGGTAAACCATTTTGGCATGTCTTTTTATTGAAAACCACTTTTTTAAAATCGGTAACTGGAAAATATAAAACCATATCAAAACAATGACAATAGGTATTCCAGGGCCTCGATTTTTGAAAACATCACTCGAAAGTGGTATAAATCTGTTTATATCTTCAAAACTACGGCTCTAATCAAATTTTTGACTAGTCCAAATGATTAATGAGAGCCGTAGGTAAGTATCTTCCAAGCTACTCGTATTTCAAATTCAGCACAATTTTTCACCACTTTCGAGTGGTATTTTCACACGTGTTTTCAAAAATCGGGCCCCAGGGATTTTAAATTTAAACTTGCTGTTATTTTTTTTTTACTTTTTAATAAAAAGACATGCCAAAATTGTTTACCTTCTTTTTAATGCTAAAAAAATCGAAGAATACTATTAGTTCCAATGTGGTTCCAATTTGCCAACAGGTGACTTTGTCGCATTGAAACCGTTATAAAGCTTCAACAACTCTTGTAAATATCTTTTCGACAGTTGTTCCAAGGCCAGTTCCCCAATTTGACATTTGACATGGTGTCCTTTGTAAGCAAATCGGAGCTGTAATTTTTGCGGACAATATACATACAAACAATTGTCGTGTCATTTGCATGTTTTTCTAATGATAACGAACAATGGCTGAGCTTATGAATTGTCATACACGGGGTGACTCACGTGTCTGTGGATATACACTGCGTTATTACAAAAAAGTTAAACACCTGTCTAAAAAATAATCTATTGCAAAATCAACCTTAAATCAATGGATTAATTTTTAGACACGCGTTCAACGTCTGTTTAACTTTTTTGTAATAACACCGATAAGGTTAACATGCTATATAATACAAGGTGCTAGAAAATCAGATAAGTACGGATATTTCGAGGATCGATTATTTGCATCGTTGTTAATAAGTTAAAGCATACTTACATTTTTTGATGCAAGGATGATTATCTTTGGACGGTACCTAATTGCAATTATTTTTGTATGAAACTAAAAAAAATACCATACAATAAGGCTTAAGTACGTAATTAATGTTTTTCATTATTTCTTAGATTATTCATTACATGCCCTGAAAATATCCGCTCCTAATTTTCTAGCTCCTTATACAATTACATATCTGAAAATACCACTAAAAAATACAACCGAATTGAGAACCTCCTCCTTTTTTATGAAGGTGATTAAAAATGGTGAAAAATCGTGCTGAATTCGAAATACACGAGTAAGAAGAAAATTACAGCTCTAATAAATCTATTCATCTAGTCGTATTTTTTATTTGAGCTGTAGTTTATCGATAATACACGGATTTATACCATTTTCGAGTGGCACTTTTGAGTGATGAGCTTTCAAAAATCGGGCCTTTGCTGTGTTTGCTCATTTATATGGCACAGTCAGCGTCATATACTCTCAGGGAACATTATTTAGCGGAACACAAAAAGTGTAGGTAACTATTTTTTTATTTTTTTCTGATCAAGCATTAAGTATGCGTTTTTGCTAACTTTTTTTTGTGTTACGCTAAATATGTCCCTGAGTGTAGTTTGAAGCATCCAAATCGGCCAAATAGTTCGCTACAGAAATAGTAATAATGTGCCGAACTTTTTGGTCACCTCATTGGATATTTCATACTATATGGTCTATATGACGCTTACTATACAATGATAAACCGTGCCGATAGTTTCTACATACCATTGCTATGATACCTACTTCTCTGTTGCTGCAGAATAACCTCTCATTATATGATTACTTGTTCGTATCCTTGGATAAAATACTAATTAAGTTTAAATACCTAGTAACATTTAATACTCAAACTTTTTTAAATCACTTACAAAAAAACTAGTCTCATGTAATAATACAAAGTCCTTCGTGAGTTTTCAACAGTGTTGATGAGATATCACCTCAGGTACTTCAACAGTCTGGTCAATGTGGAACTGCGTCGCCTTCTGGTCTGATTGTCGTCGGGTATCATGCCTTGTTCCTTCAAGCCGTACGGGGACGTTGGAGCTGTGACCAGGAAGAAGTCTCCTTGGGCACTGGAAATGAAATCATATGGCGTTGGTGGAATCTTCCAAGGCTCAATCCTCGAAACCATCGACATAAGTCTGTAATGCTAATGCGTGATGTCTAATGCTTGCTACACATGTAGGTATAGTAGGCGGCAAATAAGTCAAACGTGGAGGAGATATGCGCAGTATGAAAATGATGTTGTTTTTCATACTGCGCATATCCCCTCCACGTTTTACTTATTTGCCGCCTACTATAACGATATATCGTAGCGATAAATCTGTGCAAACCGATTTGCACAGATTTATCGATCGTATGTATGACAAATCGTAACAATAATCTGCAACGATTTGTCATACACACGATCGATAAATCTGTGCAAATCGGTTTGCACAGATTTATCGCTACGATGTAAGTATCGTTACATGTGTAGCAAGCAGTATGTTGTGCGGCTCGACACGTTTGGCAAACGTCAGGAAACATAAGGGACGCAGTCATACAGGGTGTATCAGATACCCCCTAAGAATAATCCACTGGGGTATATAACCATAGCTATAGAAGCTAAAAAAATATTTTGAAAAAAGATAGTTTTTTTTTCTATACTTCTAAACTGCTAATCATTCCTATAGAAAATATAAAAAAAATTACCTACTTTTTTACCCCAGTGGATTATTGTTAGGGGGTGTCTGATACACCCTGTATATGAAAGAATGAGACAGAAATCCTGTCTTACTCTTAACTTATGACTGCGTTCTGCCTCGTGCCGACAGCTATAATTTCGGTCTCGTGTCATACATATTTTATTTAAGTACTTATGTATGTGCAACGGAACGGATGACCTGGTTAAAGTCGCGGGTTTACGGTGGATGCAAGCCGCTTCCAACCGAGGCAAATGGAGGTCTATGGGGGAGGGCTATGTCCAACATTGAACGTCCTAATAGCTGATATGATGATGATGTATGTATGTGCCCACCGGCCTCAGACGTCGCATTGATGCTGATCAGATTGGCTGATGTTATCAACAATATTAGTTAGTGTATTAATTCTACTTGGTTAATTCGTTGTTGCTCTACGGGCTAATGTGACAAGATGTAGTACGAAGCCCGTTTTAAAATAATAAAAAAGTATGTGCCGCGAAGACCGAAACCTGATGGATGTTGGAGTTTCTTTTACCGCTGCGGTTAGTTCTCGCTAACCCGGAAAATTACTGCCTAACTATATTCTTTACCCAACAAAATTACATTGTTCAGTTTTAAATGTCAATGCCATCCATCAATCCATCACCTTCCAAACTTTGACCACGATTAGGTCATGGAATCACCTCTAACTCAGCTGGAGAAAAAATAGTTAATTTTATAATATTACTAGCTTTTGCCCGCGACTTCGTCCGCGTAGACTTCATTTATTAACATAGGTAAGTCACATATTGCTATGCATATTTGAACAGGCACTTAACACTTTAAATGACGATAACTTTTTCCTGACCTTAGATTTCAATAAAATAAAGCCTATAAGTTGCCCTGATATAAGTGTTAACTATTTGTGAAAACCGCAATAAAGTCCGTTGCGTAGTTTTGGAGATTAGCGAACACATACATTTTTTATTTATTTATGTGAATAGGAAGGCAAACGAGCAAGTGGTTAACCTGATGGTAAGCGATCACCATTGCCACCCGCAACCCCGGAGGGATTGCAGACGCGTTGCCAACCTAGAGGACTTAGATGAAATGCCTCTTGTGCCTGTAATTTCCCATTTAATATTTTTGGCTTTGATATTTTACGGGGCATTTTGTAACACGTTGCATGTATATATTAACTTGTTTCACTATAGCTCACCGAGTGTTAGTCAAATCGCCCAAGTACGTTGTGCGATCGGATCGCCCGGCGTTCTCGACCCAGCTGTCGTAGTTTTTGGCGTAAGACGCTGTGAAGTCAGTGGGCGACGCTATCGACTGGGCGAAGTAACGCCACGACCGATCGTGGCTGCATAGGTCTGAAATGTAACGGTAGTATTACGTAAAGTCAGCTCATTCCTGGTCTCAAGTTGTTAACTAGAGAATAAGGCCGGCCACATACATAAGTACGGAATTTTCATACGGTTTCCGTACGAAATGACGTCAATTCGTAGCCCTGTCCCGTTCCGTTATAGCGATGTCCCGTTCGCTGACGTCATTCCGTACGGAAACCGTATGAAAATTCCGTATGTATGTGGCCGGCCTAAGCGAAGATTTCACTTCCAATTTCGTTCCACCCTGAAGCTAAAAATTAAGCATTCAATTTTCACTCCGCTATTATTTTGCGAACATTGGTGGGTTAGACTATTTTTGTTGGTTTTGATTTTAGCGGCGTAAGCCACGATACAGTTAATCCTCGTCCTTATCTTCAGGCCCCAATTTCATCAATACGACAATTGTAGAGACAAGGTGACAATTCTCTTTACATTACACACTCGACGAAAATCTACGCCAGTTGGCTTCATATTGACCACGCTTTGGATTTCGAATTGTTCATGGTCACCGATACATGTAGAGTTGGTGAAATATGGGCCTGGGGCCTTACCATGACGTCCTAATTTCGGCTCAGTTCAAGTTTTAGCTGTCATATTTAGTATGGATCTGACAGCGAGCGAACCTAAACTCCAATCCATAGTATTAAGACGTCATGGCAAGGCCCCAGATCAACCAAAATCGATATGTACTTACCTATTAAAATCGACTCTAACCATTATAAGCCGGAAACAATCCCACTAGTTACGGTGATACAGTATAAAATATTCAACGTTTTTGGTAGCGCAGGAGATGGCGGTTGAAACGCCTCACAGCCTTTGTTTCAGTGTCAACGCTATTGCTTGGCTTCGATTCGTTTCAGTACCTATACTCTATTCCAATCCATTTTAACGTCTTTGTAAACCAACCAATTTCATATAAATTCACACATAATTACTCATTGTATGCAGTTAGCATCGAACCAGCGGAACGTTGAAAAGTATTTGTAATCTAACGACATTTTATAAAAATTATATGTATGACTTTTATATAAACGGAGGCGGACTTGTTTGTTTACAAAAGCGTTAAAATGAATTGGCATGGACTACAGTCAAACGATAAATCTTAAACTAGGTAATTACAACACACCGGATAACTCACGTATAAAAGCCGAAGGATTGCTCCGACAATTGTTTCGGACTATTTCGTAGCCCTTCATCAGAGAGCGCTCGTGAGTTATCCGGTGTGTTGTAATTATGTGTGAGTCTCACGGTAGTTTCATGTTGAAAGTAGGTAATCCTTCTATTCTAAACTGACGAGCAAAAAGAAAGGATCGCCTTCCATACAAAGTTGTATTAAAAGTGACCCGTTATCTTTGCTCGTGTGTATATTTACAAAGCATTTTATCTACAGCCCCTTTTATTTACAATGTTAAGATTTATCACCTTAAAGTTACCTGTAATCTAATTGGCGTTTAACAAACCTCTTAAAATAAAGCTCATTTAAACAGATAAGATCGGTATAATAGTTAAGTGGGCTTACATCTTACATGTCATTTGTACTAGTAATATAAAATTTGAAGCAATCTTTTAAAGATATTTGTGACAAATATTGACGTCACATTTAATAAAAAAAAAATTGGTTATAATTCTTCGCCGTAAGAACTAATATGTAAATGAATTGTATTATTGTAAGTGAAGTACAAAATGCTATCGAAAGCATTGTCATCTAAATAACAACAATAAAAAAGGCTCCTGAACTCTGCACTTTTAGCATGCCACATGGAAACGAAAATATGTAATAATATTCAGCAGCTATATATTTATTCTTACAAGCTCATTATACGCGATCTTATCTGTTGCAATAACTGAAATATGCAGTGCAATTATTGATAAATTACTTCTTCTTACTAATATAAGCTTAACATAATAAGTATTAATACGGCATCATTTTGCTTCTAAACCCTGACGCCTTGGCTGATCCCATTGTATCCTTTAATCATTTTATTTTAAGCGACATTTCAATCAACTAACAAAATAGGGTTCATAACTTTACGGAAGAGTTTAACTCAGGAACTTTTCCTTTTATAAATAAAAAAGACTGATTTATTTTTGTGTCATTGAGATCAATATCTGCCTATTCGAGATTGTTTCGAAAACATGGAAGTAACTCTATCTCGTTGAGTTGAGATAGATGTCGATGACATCGAAAATCGTGCTCCTGGATAGGTGTGAAGCAGATATGTTTATTAATAAAGCAGTGCGAACTACGTTAAGGTGGTGCATGTAAGTACCTATATTAATGGTGCTGTGCGTCCCTGAAAAATAATAAAATACCTACTTTGTTTCTAATTCCATCACCTTCCATTTTTCGAACACAATGTCAGAATACCTGTAGAGTGTAGATATAAAATAATATAATTATAGCACCCCGATGACGGCAATGTTATTTCGAAATCGTTTCTACCTTACGCAAGTTGTATCTTAAAATTTCATAAAATTCCACTCCTTAACACTCCTTCCACCAAGTCCTTAATTATATAGGACCTCGTCATGACTACTTCTTAATTTTCCCTAAAGCGGCACCCTCGAAGCTTCGGAAGCTTTCCCGGCTGTAATTACGCGATCTTTAACGGTATTATTAGCAAAGCATTATGCATTTTCCCCCCTAGGTAAAGCAGACTTACTACGGTTGGTTGCCGTTCGTATTTTTTCAAATCTCGTCATGTTCTGTATCTGCTTGTAATCCAAATAGTATTCAGCGTATTCAGAATCAGATATCGTACTATTGTCTGAAAATCCAATTGTGTATACATTTTTTACTATAATTTTATAGAAAACTTACTGGTTTTACTTAGCCTTTGTTACTCCGACAAGACGCCAAACTATAAAGTGGTAAACAAACATAAACTAGGTAGGTACGTTGGCAACAACGTAGGTAACCTACAAACATTTTTATTTTATTTTAATAGGTATGGCATAAGTTATGTAGTAGCATTATGGGGCAACATTGCACAAATTCAGAATCAAACTGCAACTTACTGTTAATTTGGGTACCTACATGAATCGCATAACATGATATTATAAGGTCGTGCATTATTTAGGAATCTGTATGTTATAGGTACATCGTGACTATGAATTGAATGTGTAGTGAGATTACTACCACTAAAATAAATTTGTAATTGCTGTTTCCTCGATTCACGATGGCTGTAGAACTGTTATTGGTCCTTGATCATACTTATTAAATTCGTCCGCAGTCCTTTCAATATGATGCAATTTCCCTTCTTATTCGGCGCTTGTATACCTACTCTTGATAGGTAAAACGTAGTTATTTCGAGCATGATTGAGAGTTATGGTATGGCAAAAGGCATCATCGGAAAAAAAATTAAACAGCGCTAGCAAAAAAATATAGCTAACTAAGTAATCTTTAGTCTCAAATAGCAATAATAACACTCACTTGCAGTTATTACACAACACGGATACAGTCCGAACTTATACTAATCCTGCGTCGTATTAGTTGAAACTAACCACGTTCTATGTTACTGATTTGCTATCCTGTGAACTTAGCAAAAGAAATGTGTCACGTTGTTACCTTCTGAGCTGAACATTTCGAAGTCTCCGGACGGGCAACCTGGCTGCGTGCCTCCGTTGCCGGCATAGTTAGGCCAGAAATCAACCGTCCCTTTCGGTTTGCTAATGCCGTAGCCGCCGGGGTCTGTGTGGATGATGTCAACGAATCGCGCACACGTGCGGTCCAGACCACGGTTGCTGAATGTGCCCTCGAAGAGAGCTCTGGCGGGATCTAGGCCTGTGATGCTGGAATGTCGACAGTGGAAAATAGTCAGCTGATACGAGATTGTTCTAAAATTATTGATGTCTTAATTGTGACAGAAATGTGTAGATCTCATTTAAGTTCTTCACTTTGCTGTCGCAGAAGTGACACTAGCAGCGCATTATAGATGGGCCATTTAGTATTCAAATCGAGTTTCATTTCATTAACAAAACAACTGACATTGCGGAAAACACAATTACTGAGTTGTTTCTGTGGACAGTGATGCGAAACAATGAACCTCGGATAACTAAAAAAAAACACGTCACTTTACGTTAACCTCAAAGCTGACAAGGCCAATAGCTTATCTGCTATCTTTTTTGTCACGGCAAGTATGAAAATAGAACGTCTCTGTAAAACAAAAACGGTAGTAGGGGAGGTACAGGTGATGTGAGACAGAGGTCGGCGCCAGTGACCAGTTACTTTGCTTCTTATGTAATGTTTTAATTTGTAATTTAGTAATGGAGTAACCGACACTAATACTTTTGAAATACTTACATGTTTTGAACACAGATCAAATAAAAAGCCAAGACGCAGTTAACGGCAAAGTCAGGCGTAGTAAGGGTTAAAGACATGATTTGTTTATTTATGTAGGCGTAGTTTTTCGGCCTTTCTTTGCCGTTCGCAGAGTTTCGTCTTTACTTTTTATTTGGTCTGAGGTTTTAAAGGAGCGAGAACTTTAAACAATTTAATTAAAAATGAATACCTACACAGATTACGTTAAAAAGTCAGTAACAAGGACTCAGCGTTTACAAATTACCTTCGCCTCCTCTAGCAAGGAAAATACCAGTTTCGAATAATAATTAGATCGTTTAGTTGTAGGTACAGTCGCCATCAGATATATCGTAGCGGGCGAGGTCCTCAAATAATTCGGAGCAGCCTTAAATTTCAATAAATTCGTTACACTGTAAGGTTAATTCACATCGGAACACGCAATTAGTCATAAATATAATAGCAGCGACTTTTCAATAAAATCGTGACGTCACAGATCGTCAAAGGTATCGATACAGTCAGGCTGACCATAAAGATCGGAACATTTTTGGAAAATATACCTTAACTTTGATACAAACAGTTTAAATTACAGTGTGTTTTTATAGTAAAATTAGTTTTATAAAATAGAACTACATTCTTTGACTTATAACAGCAGAAGAAGAAAAAAATTATTCGTAAAAAAAGTATATGGCAATTTAGTGGCCAGTAACAATTTACACTTTATACAACAAAAAAGGTTTTATGTTACTAACACAGTGAATTATGCATGCAAACGCATACACTATATAGGTGACATATCTTTCATTTTGGCATGACGTTTAAGCCTTATTTGTATTTTGTTTGGAATTCGATTCTATTATTATACACGTAAGGTTTATTTTCCACATAAGTTCCGATATTTATGGTCAGCCTGACTGCGTCGATACCTTTGATGATATGTGCTTCCTGATATTTTTAGCTCATTGAACGTCCCGAATTTATTGAAAAGTCGCTGCTCTTATATTTATGACGGATTGCGTGTTCCGATGTTATTAACCATATCTAGTGTGACGAATTTATTGAAATTTAATGCTGCTCCGAAATATTTGAGGACCTCGCCCGCTACGATATATCTGATGGCGACTGTACACGAATACAAACGGCCATATTATTCGCTACGAAGATACATAAACTATTAGATAGATAAACTATTTATATTTCTTTACCGTGACACAACTAGTCCTTTTTCCCTGGCGCGTCTACCGGCATACGCCATTAAATGTGCTCCCAATGAGTGACCTATCAAATGCATCTGGGTCATATTCATGCCGGATCCCGCTAATTTAACCAAAGCTTCTCCCAAGTCGCCACCAATCTAAAATAAAAAATAGATAAATGCCAAAACTTGCTAAATGTAGGTAGGTATGTTTTAAGGGGGTTCAAGTTTTTCGAAATAATATATGTAGTATCTTCTTTTTTTTTTTCAAATCTTAATTTTTCTTTTATTTTTTGTTTGTTCAAACTTACCCGCGTAACAAAAAAAATTTACAGAGGATAAACAGGGTTGGGCTGAAAATCAGCGCTGTGTGCGTGCGCGCCCCGCGGTGCGCACCCGCAGCACACGCTGAGCCCGATCCAATTGCCACACTTCGTTTAAGTTTGTTTACATATTAAGCTACTTATATTAATGTATCCATGTTCTATTTGTGGTAATAAAAGTTTATTCTATTCTATTATATTCTGTAGTAATGTAAGAGCTTGTAGAGTTTTACGAGCAATATGAGAAACGTTCAAAACGTTTTGTGCTGTTTCCAGTCGCTGCAGTCTAGATTTTGAATACATCGGAATCGTGACTTTAGGGGCCTTACCATGACGTCTTAGTGCGATTCAGTTTAGGTTCGCTCGCTGTCAGATCCATACTAAAAGTGACAGCTAAAACTTGAACTAACTCGGAATTAAGACTTAGGACATCATGGTAAGGATTCGCGATTCGCGATTTCTCTTTAGGTACATTTTCGGATGCTGGATTCGATGTGAGTCACGTTCCGGAAAAAATATCGTCAGTTATTTGGGGGTAGGACGGTCGTACCTCTGCAAATCCTCACCTTTATCGCATTGGGAACTGCAGACAGAACATAACCCAACGGCAATCCGAGTATCCCACTACTGGCATCATCCTCCCAGTCTAACAAAACCACGTTTCTCTTCTTAGTAGCGAGATAGGCTGAGATAATGGACGATGTGGCTGGGCCCCCAACCTTTCCTCTGTAGCCGAATGTGTAGAAAATAGTCGGGTGGGCTAAGTTTATGCAGGTAGTATTCATCAGCTGCTCTGGCTGGTACAAAGGCACTACATGAACGTTGTCTGGTGCTCTGGAAATTAAAAAAAAAATACATTCGACACGTTACGAAAATGCTGTTTTTAAACATTGAGATAATATTTTCTACTCAGATCATAGAAAATTTTCTACCTATGATTCTACTCATGATTCTAAGTAGAATGGCATGGAATTAAAAGTGTCATATTTTTGGAAAATTGCTCAGTCAGGTACCTTACCGTTGTGATACTTACGTATAGAAACATTAGTAACACTTTAAACGTTCCTTTCATATTATATTAATACAATGTTATGTTACAAATACTTTAATGAATGAGTGTAAAGTGTATAGTGATTCGATAATGAATTTATAAAATTATCTCGGCCCGATGGGTGCAATGACATACATTTCCGACACTAGTCAGTAACGAGTGCTTAAATTAAATTCTTGCACACAATGTATTTAAAAAGATATATAAAGTCTCAGGTTTTCTTTTTGCTTCATGAACGGCTTCCCTTGGCAATAAGTATTATCATAGATGAATTGTACAAAGACCAATGACCCTGGAAAATGCAACCACACGATACCGGGAGAATTTATGGTTTTTGAAACTCGTATTTCTTTGATCGACTATTAGTTCTCATCGTCGATATAACGTGATTGCTTGAACTTACTTATGTATCGAGGTTACTAGGTAGTTATTTGAGTACAGCGATGGACGCGCGAACGTGTCGCAAGTTGACCCTAGTCCACTTAACGTAAAAACAATTATCAACCAACGTATGTAGAGCAATCGTCGCCCAGTTATGATCTTAAAACGTAGTAAATGATGTACTTAGGTGTTCGCCGGGTGTCATAAAAAACATTAGCGATATTCATATGGTCGGTCTGAAGTCTGAACACCCCTGCAAAGTTTCGTACTCTTAATAATAAGAGTCAAAAGACTTAAAAAAATATTGTAATGAATTTACTAACAGGGTAGTACTAGGTAGTAATAAAAATCCAGTGGTATGAAACGTTATATAATGTGGTATTATGACCATTTTGACTGTTAAAGTACCTATGTATTAGAAATTATAGTCAATGCTTTTTCTGACACCCCGTAGGTATGATAAAAAAGTATGTCATCGCTTCGCATGGATGTCGCATGGATGTCACTGATTGGATAAAAATCAACCCAATTACCATTGCTAATTAGCTCGCTAGAAAAAAATCATAATTGACTGGTACTGCAATTCTTTAAGTTGTTCTTAGTAGAGTTCGGGTCTTTGGGCCGGGTTCGGGTTCGGGGATCTTTAGTTATAAAAGGGGGATTCATTCTATTATGAAATTAACAACATCATCATCATCATAATCATCTCCAGCCCTATGTACGTCCCTCTGCTGAGCATAGGCCTCCTCTCAGAACGAGAGGGCTTTTAGTTCCCACGCGGGCCCAGTGCGGATTGGGAACTTCACGCACGCCATTGAATTGCTTCGCAGATGTGTGCAGGTTTCCTCGCGAAGTTTTCCTTCACCGAAAAGCTCATAGTAAATTTCAAACAAACAACAAAACAATATCAAGTGCAACTATGTCAGTTACCTATGTTACAAAATATGTATTCACGTGTTAGAACGGAATAAAATTTCACTAATTTTGTGCAGTGATTTCGCATGTTGATGTGTTACTATGGACGTTAATGAAACACATTTAATTTCTTATTCATAGACGCTTGTTAAATTTATGATAATTTAATTGTTTGTTTGTATTATGTTTTATCTGCCACATGACATTGGTTTTTGCCAGACGTGCAATATGAGGGTGACTCTACCTCTATGAAATGGGTAAATTTCCAAATGTGTTTTTTAATCAGAATTTGTTTTGCCTTTGACCACTATCATGCATGGTAATCTTATATGTGACTACGATTATAACGTTTAGGTACAATAGATGTAGCCAGAAAATTCCAATCCTTAGTTGTCCGGAAAATGAAGTAGGTATACCTATGAGCGAAAACGCTTTCAACATAATTTTAAGGTTAACATTCGAAATTACTCGAGTTTGACAAAAACAAAAACGTAACGACACACATAGTGGCATTGATACCATTAAACTAAGGTCCAATTAGAAAATTTGAATCGCCACAGACTAATTAAACCGCAGCCTTGGTTGCACATGCTTGCAATGCCTGTAATTGCACCAATTGCAACTCTTCCGCTCAAGACACTGAGAAAGCAAAATGAAGGGCAAACGATGCGTGTTGCATAAACTGCTTGTTGATTGGTTCATTGAACAGTTATATAATAATAGTAATGCGCGTTAGTGATTGATTTGTGACCTTGAAACAACCACAATTCGTTTTATAAATGTAACTTTTAATTTAGTTATGCTGTAGAAATTCTATTCATATTTTTGTAGGCCTGGGTGGACATTCTTGACAGCAGCGATCTGTTGAGTTGAAATATTTTAGCCATTCTTTAGCCAATTTTCAATTTTTCAAAATAACATCTTCAGACCATAAACTAATAAACTACAATGTTGGGATTATATGATAAGATAATACTTCGAGCTTTAAGGGTACGACCAATCCGCCGCGTATACGCAGTGACGTGTCGTATGCGTCACGTTTTCTCACCGTTTCTTCATACATTTTGTTGCGATTCCGTAACGTCACCGTTTTTTAAGCGGCGGTGTGGTCGCACCCTAACATGCTAACGCGATCGTACACAGTGGGTACTCAAATCTGGGCTTCACTTGTCGCTTCCATCATTTTAAGGAGGGCAGTGTATTACGCTGATTAATTATCTTAATAAGACATAGAACCGGTATCTGCGTGCGCCGGTCTGTTGTTTACTACCAAGGAAAGTGGACTTGTTCGATTACGCATGCGTGATCCTCGTTGTATAACCGTGCGTAGTCTGTCCCAATCTACTGGTCCACTTTGGACAACCTTAGCCAAATTTGACCAAACGGTTTTGTAATCAATATTTGGAGTTTTTGAGCTGGCTAGTGAATAATGGCATAACAAAGCATAGCTACGACATTATCAAGGTTATTACTCAAGAAATTCCCTAGATATGTGTGACCAAATAGACGGATACGATTGATAGATGGATAGATACGGATTTTGATAGGTCCTGCAGCAGTTTTCTCAAATATTATGTTTCTCTTTAGTGTTTTATTGTATGTTTCGCTAGATAAATTATAAATACGCACCCATTGTAGCAGCGCAGCCAAGCAGCTTGTGTGTTATTAAAAATACCTGCAAAATATAAATTTATGGTCTAGGTAGGTACTCGTCAAGTTTTCTTTATGTAAGTATGTTTTTAATGCATTGTTCTGCTTTACTTACGAGTTATGAGTTATACACGAAGAATTATGTGAAAGGAACTAACCATGTGTTTTTCCTACTTGACTGGCATTATATTTGGTTACCTCTACATAATTATTAAATAATTAGGTTAAGTATACAAATAAACCCAGTACTAGTTAATTTACTTATCAGAAAAATTCACGGCTAATAATGTATTATTATCAACTCGATATAGTCCGCCATTACCTACCTTTAACGAGGTCCCGATATTTCGTATATAATTAACACGATTCCGATATTTTAATGCATGAAACGATGTTGAAATATCGGGAACCCGTTATAGATGATCGCGGTCTATATCCGATGATTATGTCTTTTCAGAAAAGCTTGATCAACTTCAAACTGGGTTCATTAAAATACGCGAAGGCATTGCCAATTGAAATATCGACCGAACATAAAATGACAATTGTTGGTGGTGTACCTACATTGCTTTTTTCTTATTTTGCGAAATCGCTTTTACGTTGAACTTGTCACAATAAATGAGTTTTGCGAATGGCCAGATCTTTTAATGTAGGTAATTGTTTTCTCTTTAATTTCAACATCAGAGCCTCTAGCGTAAGTTTTTGAAACAAAAGTCTAGAAACAATATTGGTATCGCCGCTAGAGGCACATAACGGCAATAAAACAATGTAATAGTATTTGACACTTCAAGGCAAGGGCAAATCAGCAGCACCTCTAGCGTCGCTGTTTATGTACCCACAAATTGTTTACATCGTAGGTATTTGTGGCTGCGAATGAGATAGTTATTTACAACAAAAAACATACAACAACAATTTGTAGTCTTCAATAAAGAATATTTGGCTTGGGTTAAGCCGGCTACTCACACGCCAGCCGCAGGGGCAATATTGGAAGCAGGACCAGTAATGCCTCCTTTATCGTGATGTGTATAGGCAAGCAGGGGCAATTTTTAGAACAGCCGAAATTGCCCCGCCAATATTGCCCCTGCGGCAGGCGTGTGAGTAGCCGGCTTAAGGGTTGTACACGCGACTGACTTATGTATTTAAAATTAGAATGTTAATTAATACGATACATTAACCTGATCAGCTCCCTCATTAGGTTATAACATACTTACATACATACACAAATCACGTCTTTAACCTTTAGGTTATAAAGTTAACAAAAATACGAATAAGTCTTTTTAATGCTCGTTGTTAAGGTGAGCCCTTCGTCTGAGAGTGGTAAACTTATGTCTAACCATAAAAACATACAGTACTCGGCAATAAAGATTGCACTTCGGTCTTTGGAAAGACAATTGGCGAGGCAACGCTCTACGAAGCCGAAATTAGCCGAGAATACCAATGTGCGATCTTTATGGCTGGGTAGTGTACTCAAAAATATTTCAACGTAGGTAGTTAGGGACAGTTTTCGGTAAATTTAATTTCGTAACGTTGCTTTTAGCCTATAGCGTCGAATAGAACAATCCAAAAAGTTTTGCAAGGGTAATATTTACTTACCATCAGGCAAGCCCCGTGCCAGTATTCTCACGCATCGTGCGTCGCAAAAAACGCGAGTCGTTCTTATTCGTTACGTTTCTGCGGCGAATTATTATTCCAAACGTTGGAGTTGAGTTACCAAACCGAACTTATAAAAAAACTATCGTGAGTCTGTATTCGAGTAAGTAACTAATTGAAAATCATGATTAAGTTAGTCTAGATACATGGAGGAGGCCTATGTCATGAGGCACGCCGAATTGCGCGATAATTTATATAAAAAAAGAAAAAGACTACATTTACTGAAATTGTAGCGAATTCGGAATAAAAAGGGCTATATTATATTACTAAATATTATGCATATCAAAAGTCAATCCGATCTCTGGAAGTGGGCGCAAAACGGTTAGAAAACTGAAGCGGATAACTTAAACACAAACTTACATTAAGAACAGTGCTTGTAAGAATAGTTTCAAGTTTGTATTCCTTAGCGTGAATTAAATTTTATTATTTGTCGATTTATTAAGTCCGTTGTTACGTATAACGTCTCTAAAGGCAAACCTACCTAAATAATATATAGAGCAAAAAAGGTAACATAATTTAATGTCATTATTTGACTAAAACTGCGGTAGATATTTTAGTTTCATACAAACATAAATGACGTAGACAGGCCTAAGGTAACAAGACCTAAAGGCCACGTTTAGCATGATTGTGGGCGTATAGGCGGAAAAGGGAATCAAAATAGTGATGGGTTGCGTGGGAAGAGAAGCAACTGGTACATTTTATGCTTTTTCTCTACCTACTCCCAGACCACTATGGAAGAAATTTTAATTTCAATTATAATTATTTGTAACTTTAGGAGGCAGTTAATCCGCAACCGTGCTGTTAATCATCATCCCCGGAAATAATTTACCTACATATTTACAAAATAAAAAATAAATTATATTTTTTATTAACAATCCGCTTCAAATTAGAAGTCTTTAGGAAAAGACAAAAATAGTATCCATGGTTATTTAAAATACAATTGAAAAAATAAGTCTTACCAACCTATAAAAATAAGGGTTAGTTTCCACAGATTTTCACTTAACATTTTTATGTTGCACTTTTTTTTTTTTTTTTTTTTTTTATATGAATAGGAAGGCAAACGAGCTAGGTTCACAATAAGAATTGCCACGCGATAGAACCACTCCCGCGCACGTTACGCCGCGCCAGCGCACCCTACTGATATGACACTGCAAATGTTGAAAGTAATTTCGATTAACATATTTTTAGGAGTAACGTTCAGTTCAAGTTTATCCGATCATTATCCCAAAAAGAAATATTTCATGGACACAATAGAATTAATATAACGATTGTTATTATCTTGAAATGGCTTCAGTTGTACAGTTACATTAGTGACAGAGAAGTTTGCTAATTTTGTTTATTAATTATTTAAAAAAAGGTCTCGCGCAACGAGGTTTACTTACTTTTCGTACCTAACAGTATAACATCAATAAAATTTGTAAACTTTAACTATAAAAGTACCAAACGTTGCTGTAATTGCTATAACCAAAAGAAATGACAGACTGAGACAAATTTAACCCTAGATTTGAAAAAAATCCAATCCCATGTAGGATTTAGTACCTATTCGAAAAAAAAAATTGGTTGCCTGTAAAGTCGGTATACGGGCGAAAGTTTTACGTGACAACGACTTTGAGTGGTAAAATAATTTTAATGTGAATATTCATTCGTATAGTAGGAAGAAGGATGAAATAATAGTAACAATTTAAAACATTTATTTATACAAAGAATTATATTTAACACTAACTGTGCTCGAGTGGAAGGGACGCGTGCCTTTCACTTTTTATGTCTGTCTCTCTCGCTCTTAGGCGGGCTAACCATGCCCGCGTGCCTCTCACTCGCTCTCATTGTGAGCGCATAACGTGAGCGGAGCGTAACGCAGTTTCTTGAAGTGTCACCCGGCAAACCAATTTATAAGACGTTGTCACGTCAAAAAATATTGATGTACCTATGGCTGTAAGTGTAAGGCCAGCAATCTGTTGTTTTTTACTACTTTTGTGATTGTCATAAGTAAACTTCTTTCTCTTTTCTTTCTTTCTTTTCTATGATAATGAATGACATTTAAAAAGAGCACAAGTTAAAACAATTTGTTGGTTTTAGTTTTTGACTTCGTTTATTTATAGTTCAATGACCTTCCAATAGTGATGGTTACCTGGATGTGAGGTATCAGCAGTATATACAGGTTTATGCTTATGGCTGTGTCTACTATTGACAATATTGTCAAAATGTTTTATATCTTTCTTGAGTGATTTTGCGACAATGCGCACCGAAAGGCTACGTCGCGAGATTATTGTTGTTTTAAGTATATTATTATTGAATTACCTTTCGAATGCCTTATACTCGTACTTGTTTATTATACTTACTGTGATGTTTCTGCTTTTCTAGGATATGTTCTCAGTAAAATAGTATAGAAATAAAAGCACCGAATTATGTAATAAAAATGCATTGATTTTATTTAAAACAATACAAGTAGGTACACAAATGCACAACACGTTTATTTACAAAAATATCATTGTGTTTTAATTGAGTAAATTAATTAGGTAGTAGTTTAATTATTAGTTTACGCTAATTTTAGAATTTATTACAATGCTTACATGGAAAAATATGATTTTCACTATCACAAACATTCGGTCAATGTTATAAAATACCTTATTTTTTGGTGGCAGATTAGCTGCAACCGTAACAATAAAAATAAATATTAATCTTAAAAAAAATGGATTCTTAACATAGGTCACTTAATCTACTTATTGCTTTATTCTTAAGTGCTAAATTAAATACTAATCAAAATGTACCTACAAGTAATTTTCTATATGAAAATGCATTTATATTTACAAGATTTCCTTCCATTGTCATTTGTTTACCTATAACTAGACACCACAAATAAGAAAACTGCGGTCTGCGCTGATATCGGTGAAAATAAATATGCGGTAAATAATATAACGTTTACGTGTATTTCAATCATGGTTCTATACTTTAAAAAAAGTCTTTTCATGACTAAAATTCCATACATTGCGATTTAATTTATTTTTAAAAGGAATGTACTCTTCATTTATAGGCACTTTGACATCACCGTCTTACCTACATATATAAGTTCAACACTTTCAATTCAATCGTGAAATCTTAATCATCTTAAAGTCATTATTCAGCTATCTCAAGTCGGGGCTCCGACGTTGTTGGGTACTATTTCAGAAGTGTCATCCGCTGCGTCTGCGTCATCAGTATCCTTAGTGATAAGTTCTTCGGGTTCGTCTCTCATCAGTGCTCGGTATTTCTTTGCGATTATCTCCCAATCTACTACATTCTCTATCCTTGTCATGTTGTTGAAGCTCATTTGTGAACCTAACGGGCTCAGATGCACAACTGACAGGCGTGTTGACTCTGAAAAATATTATCATTGAGTTTTACTGATTAAAATTCTTGAGAGGTTGACTTAGCACCTGACTTAGATGTAAAATTAAATTTTAAACACAGTTGATAAATTACGCAGCATTTTAGTAAGAATCGGTGTTAATTATGAAAATCAACGTTTGCGTAGATTTATCTTCATTTTGGCCTCACATTGCTCTTCAAGTACCATTTGACCTGCAAGTTATTTGCACAAGGAAAATGTAAAGTAGCGAGGCTCACCTTTAGGCACAACTTGTCCTCTCTTCACTTTAGATAGCCACTTGGCTCCAGCCTTCGTCCGTGCGCTCATCTGGTCCTGCCTCTGCAATCCAATCATATGCACCAGGCTTGGACGCTTCTTCTTACTTATGCGATCCTGCGTGCAATATGTTAATGGAGCATCACTAAATGATGTGCAAGTGCATCGTCGCTTTGCTTAGCATAATTTGACCATAATACAATATGGTTCATCTGAAAGACCTAATAGTTCGAACCACGTAGGGCTCAGGGAATCGGAGTGCTGTTGCAAATGACGAGATCAAGGTAATGTGCGAGTGCCGTGTACTGTTTGCAATAAAATAATCGCCAGTTGACTTTTTTCTTGAACTTTCCAAAAATTTAAGTGGTGATCTCGCCAATTGGTGTCGAATATCTGTAGAGAGTAGAGTAAAGTATTTCATTGTGGATTTTTGTCTATTACTTGATTGTAGCTTTAATGGGTATAGCAGTGATAATGTTATATGTCAGGTGACGGCTACTGGTATTGAACTTTGCATGTGATCCGCAAAGGATCACCTTTGATGGTTGGGTGCACTTTGCCAATACCTTCCAATTAATTGTTTTACGTATAATTTGAGTTCGATGTAAAGACAATGACAGATCTTCCGGTAAAGCAGTAAGCAGTACCTTGGAAGGTAGTTTTGCTGTGACAAGAACAATTTGATAGCTCTTAAGCAAGGTTGTAATAACTTATCGATGTTCTGAATTTGCAATTCCCAAGTCAACATGCATTACATACATAAATCACGTCATCATCCTTTACGGGGTAGACAGAGCCTAAGGTAAAACCTAAAGGCCACGTTTAGCCCGATTGTGCCCAAGTCAGCGTTAGTTCCAGTTTTCATAATAAAAAAAACCAGCTTGTACCTAATAAAATCCTTAAGGACCGACCACACCGCCGCGTATACGCAGTGACGAGTCGTAGGCGTGACGTTTTTACAGTTTCTTCTTACATTTTATTGCGTAATCGTATCTTCTTAACGTCTTTTACCCACCAGTGTGGTAGGTCCTTAAACGCATACGATTTAAGTTATACATTCAGGAAAATCATTCTGGATTATGAAAATGTAGGCACGCCTTGATTGGGCTAATGTTTATTTATACAGAACATCGAAAGGTAACCCCGCAAGAGCTCTCAAATCGTTGACTCCGAAGGTCTACGTCGTTGACTTACCTTGCATTTGTGTATGAGCCACATCAGCCACGTGGTGACGAGGTTAAGTGGTGACGGGGCGGTGGTGGTCCGGTGCATGTTTCGAATTAGTTTCGACAACCCGTATTTCCACTCTATGTCTGATTGTGCCTGTAACAGCGCAATATGTTATACAAAACTGATAAACTTGTTTTTAGATAAAGAACACACATGTTAGAAAGAAAAGAAAATGAGTAACCGATTACAGTCGGTGTTTACTCGAGAACTCGACCGTAAGTCTTTTTGGGGTCGAGAAGTTCTCAAATATTTTGTGGTTAGCAATAATTCTGATCTGTTTCAAGTTCGTATTTAATTTATGTTTATTTTTATTTGCGTATTTTAAATGAGTTTTACCATTGGTACCATGCAGATTAAAATACAACACAATGTTCATAATAAATAAATCAGGGTCCCATTGAAGTATCTACTGTCCTTAAGTAAGTATAAAATAATGTTTTATTTATTTGTAATTTGCTGCTTTAATAAGGAACTGTTTATGGATACTGTAATATTCAAAGATAAGTTATTTTTATGAATACAGCCTTCAATCGATTCCGCCGTTTACGAACACAGAAATAAGGAATAGGAAGTCTTGTATATTTGTCATCTGGTTTGCTTGTTATGGTATTAACTACATTTAAATCAAGGTATATCAAATAATAAATGATAATACTAAGTACAACTAAGTACTTAAACACAACAATTTTAAATTTAGCAATTAATTTAACAAGTTCAACATTTCTGTTCTTTGCTTAATAAAACATTTGAACAGGTTTATTGTAGAAAAAGCCGTGGTAGCCTAGTGGTTTGACCTGTGGCCTCTCAAGCAGAGGGTCGTAAGTTAGATCCCGGGCTCGCACCTCTGAGTTTTTCGGATTTATGTGCGAAATTACATTTGAAATTTGCCATGAACTTTTCGGTGAAGGAAAACATCGTGAGGAGACCTGCACACATCTCCAAAGCAATTCAATGGTGTGTGTGAAGTTCCCAATCCGCATTGGGCCCGCGTGGGAACTATAGCCTAAGCCCTCCAATAAATGGAGGAGGCCTATGCCATGAGGCACGCCGTATTACGCGATAATTTATTTAGAAAAAAAGACTACAACATTTGATAAGTACCTACTTATTGTCAGTAGGAATTTAGATACAAGATAATAATGGAAATATTTTTGCTTTGTATTGTGATAAACACCCCATCATACATAATGGAAACTCAGCATCAAATAATTTATTTAAATTCTTTAATTTATTTCACCGCATCTTTAGTCATGTTCTTTGTTAGCTTGTAGCGTGTAGATTACAAATGCGTATAGCGTACGTTGTTCGCGTCCGATGGACGTTACCTGGATGCGCTGGTACGTATCTGACATCATAGCGATGAGCAGATTGATGAGGACTACCACCGACACCAGCATGTATATCCCGAACACTATTTTGAAGAGATAGTTGGTCCAAGCGGGCTGCATGTTGCTGTCGCGGTGCACGCGCGTGTTTTCCGTCGTCGTCTGCCCGAATACCGCGAAGAACAGAAGCTCGAACGCAAATATCGGGTTCATGGTCACTGCGAACAAATGTAAACGCGAGGTGACACACGCAGTTACCTGGATGCGCTGGTAAGTGTCCGACATCATCGCAATGAGGAGTGTAACCAACACCACTACCGACATCAGCAAGTAGCCGCCAAACACGAACTTGAAGAGGTTCTGCGTCCACGCGGTCCGCAGGGCGGAGACGTAGTTCAGGTCCGACAAGGTGGTCTGGCCGAAAATGGCGAAAAACAATCTCTCGAACGCCTCGATCGTCGACAACGTCGCTAGAAGACAATACTCAAATGGACCACGGTTTTAACGGTTCTACTCAAACATCAAAGACACAAATGGGTTTAGGTTGATGCAGCGCTCAGTGATAATAAAATAAGTATGCTCTGTGTCCGTTCATTGTGACAAAAAGAAAATGTATAAAAAGTTCAGCAGAAATGGAAATTTACGTTTAGTAAGTTTGCATTAATCTGACATTACAATGGAATGATCGTGTGTAAGGAAGGAAGGGGTAGACTGATAACTTTCGGTTCCAAATTATTTGTGTGTGTGTATTCGTTCGTTCTTTAATAAAGATGTGATTTCTATAATTTTCACGAAAACGTTAGAAGTCTTCATAGGACACGAGAGCATAGCCAGTAAGTGATAATGAATAGAGCCAGTGCATCAATCTACCCCGTCCCGCTACGTCAGCTAGGTGTCACAGACAAGGACAGCGTGGGCGCGAGCGCCACATTGAGGACAATCAGCCAAACATATCCGAAACATAAAGGTGTCTCGATAGCCAAGACACCGGTGTAATGTAAACGCAGGACATAAGCCAGCCACGGCATGCGCAAAAAAACTTGCTCCATCAAATGCGTGAGGTCGGCCACTCATTCCACTAAATCTAGAGTTGTGACGCGCAATGCATGCTCTGTGTCAACTCCATTATAGTAAACGGTCCCATAAAGCGCGCGCAATGGTTCTCGTGAAGCAGAATATGCATTGAGTACGGGGTTGAACAATATAAAGACAATCTAAACCGCTTTCGCTGTTATAACTTGTATCCGTATCTTTGACGGTACGAGTTATAACAAGCGACTATTTCATATATTACAAGGTCCTAATACATTCCACATTGGTGTTGCATGGCAGCACAATAATCTAACTAGTACATATGCAACATTAATTTCAATCAACGATGATAACATTCTCGATGTGACGGTAAACATTCAAGCTGTCAAGCGGATGCATGGGTCATTAGCTCATTAGGAAACAAAGAAAAGAAAAGAAGCACATCGAGATAATATGCGATCATCGTATGAGAGTGGCACATGTAGACTGCTGTTCTCTAGCTCGGACTTACGCCCAATCGACGGCCCCTGTTTCCTCCTGTAGACTTCCCCGGTACTTATCCATTGTGCATCATTTGTTTGCCGTTTCGTTCGAAGATTCGAATCTAACAGGCAATAAGTATTAATAACGGTATATAGAACAAACCCCAGAATATCTTTTGCAGTTACATACCCGAATTTTACTTGTTTACACTACATTAAAACAAAATTCCAGTTAGAGTAATGAGTAATGGTAAATTGACATAAAAGATGATAACTCACCGTCGGAGAACAGTTTCTTTCTGACAGTTCTGGCGTATTTTGCGTCTTCCGGTTTGGAAACGTTCCTGAACGGCTGGTTCAGCGCGACGATGTGCATCGAGAAGCCAAACACAAATATAGCTAAAACTGCGAGAAACCTTCCCAAGTCTTTCATGAGGTCACCGATGATAATGGCCCAAGGGCCGAAGAGGTGATGGAAGGAGAGGAAGTCCAGAATTTGGACACAAGCTAGTAAAAATGATAAGGCGAAACACTGGTTTCTACAATACATTAGTGTTGGCCAATATTTTTTTTCTACAAATATCCAGCCCACGACATGTGAGGCCACTCCGATCATGCCTAATAATAAAACTGCTATTTTAATCCAACCTAACCCCGACTTGTCACTGGGATTGGTTAGTTCAAAGAGAAGCAGGCCGCTTAGCCAAATGAGCAGCATCCATTCGTACCACCGCGGTACTAAACTTTCCCTAAATATAGAATTATAAATAGGCGTTATCGCCACTAAAGCTAACAATATCATGAGGTAAATGTGAGAAGTCAGATACGACATGAACTTAATTATTGGAACCTTATTGTATTTTAAAATTGGAAGAGAAAACACCATCCAAACTGGTGGACAGATTATAAATGCGAAAAAAAGGAACATTATTTTGATGCCCGTCCATTTAAGGCTCCCTCTCCAGAGTTCCTGAAACAATTCAAAATAACAGTAGTACATATATCTGACACGATTTTCTTGTACTATTAAGTATGTCCTAGAAAAAGTTACCTATTTTTTACCTGAAGATATCTCTGTACAACTGTGTGGGCGATGACCTCTTTCTGTTCGTTCTCAATGAGAACATCTAAGAACTCGATGTTGCGGTTATCAGTGGCGGTGAGGATGTGCCCCGCAGAGTCCGCTCCCGCCGCCAGCGCCAGCAGCTCCGTGGCCATCGCCTCGCATTGTTTACCCGCGGCGATTAGGTCTTTGGCACGTTCCTTTTCCTGTTAAGGGCACAACACAACGCATGTTGAATACCAAATGCTATCGTCACGTACCTAACCTAACTCGACTATGTCAAGGTACAATGACTTTACCTTAGTAGATAAATTAATGTAGATGTTGGATAATTTTGCGGCGGTGTCAACAGGTGCGGGCGAAACTAACACGAACTCTTCTATAGGTATATTGTTGTGGTTCTTAGAGCATACCATTAGATTGTAAACGAATCGTTTGTCGTCCATAAGAGATTGTGTGTCGTGCTCTTTGTGTAACAAGTACTCGAGGACGTCGTTGTGGTTTTCAGACGCGGCGAACCAAATAGGCGCACAGTTTAGGTTTGTTTCACTTTTAGGCGACGCTCCGGATTCACAAAGAAGCTTAACAACATTCAAGTGGCCAGCTTTCGCGGCACAGTGCAATGGTGTCCATCCGTTTTTATCAGTTGCATTAATTTCTGCACCCTGTCCAAGTAATACTTCTACCATCTGGTAATGGCCATACGTAGAAGCTATGTGTAAGCCTGTTTTGCCGTGTCGATCTGTGCTTTGAAGTAATTCCGCTGATCTGCTCAGTAGTAGGCCGACTATCGACATGTGTCCGCCGAAGCACGCAAGATGAAGAGGATTATAACCCTGTAACGAAAGTAAAGCGTGACCTTAGAAGTTGAAAAAAAAAACAATACTAAATTTAATATTATTCAATTATATTGCACTGACATTTTCGGTACTAGCAGCATCGACTTGCACTCCAGCAGAGTTGAGTAGTAGCCTGACGACGTTTTCATTGCCATTGTATGCAGCCAGATGCAGTGGTGTTAAGCCAGACTCTGATCCCAGTACTGGGACCAGTGACACCCCCGTTGGAGCTTCTGACTTAACAGTACCCGGCACGGCAGACAGGAGCTCCCGAACCGTCTCTGTTTGCATAAATTAATAAAATAGATTGTATCAAATTATAAACATAAGGAAACAAAAAATGAAATGGGAAACATGTCTCATGTGGCAACCTTACCAGCTTGTCCATAATAGGCTGCGATGTGTAGCGGCGTAAGACCAAGTTTTTTGCTTGATATCCTCAAGGTGTTTGTCGATCTCATTACATCTAAAACATTAGTATGTCCATGTTCAGCAGCCAAATGCACCGCGGTGAGTCCAGCTTTGTTCTCATCTGTACACGAGGCGCCCGCTCTTACAAGGACTCTCACCACGTCAGCGTGCCCGCCTTCTGCCGCCAGCTGCAGTGGAGTCGAATCATTTAACTTATTTCGAGCAGATATGACGCCAGTCCTATCAAATTTCATTAATTCCTCGATCACTTTTACCGAACCCTGTATAGCTGCTATATGAGCACACGTGTTACCGTCTTTCGTTGTTGCCATTACTAAATTCGGGTGTTGCTGTAAAAATAACTGTACAACTTCCGAATAATTGTTCTGCGCTGCTGCGTGAATTGGTTTTTGTCCCAGTTCATCAGTAGCGTCTATATTAGCCCCAAGTTCTAGTAAGAGTTTACAAACTTCTATTTGTCCGCTAGCTGCTGCTAAATGTAAAGGAGTTTGTTTCTTTAACGTTAACACGTCAATCATGGCATTATGATCTCGTATTAAAAACTTTACTAGGTGCGCATATCCATTCATTGCTGCAAGATGTAGAGCCGTTCTTCCATTCCGGGCTTTTGAATTAATAAAGGCTTTATTAGTCAGCAATGCGTCACAAACTTGTAGATAACCATGCTCTGCTGCCAAATGCAAGGCTGATCGGCCTTCTACGTCGAACACGTCCACTCTAGCATGATTGGACAACAAAGTGCTAACGAGTTCCATATGTCCCCTGTGACAAGCAATGAGTAAAGGTGTCCAACCTACAGAATTCTGTCTATTAAGAGCTCTACCGACGTCAGCAGCCGACATATGCGTAATCATTTCTGTCATAACGTCATTGTTGCCTGCAATGGCGCAAAAGTGAAATGCAGTTTCATGATTGTGTTTTGTTATGAGCGTAACATCAGTTCCGTTCTCTATGAGGCACTTGACAACTTCTCTGTCAGCCGCTGGAACTTTTACTTCCTCTTTTTTAATCTTACAGGCGTAGTGCAGTGCACTAGCTCCGTCTTCATCTACAGAATCGAGGTAGGAAGTGGCAACATTTTCACCTTTATGTTCTTTTACAAACTCTATGAGGTGCCGTACAATGTCAGGCTTGCAACTCCGACACGCCATATGAAGGGGTGTTTCACCAGTCTGAGAAATTAAAACATTTAGGAATTTTAACTTCTGACTTATTTTTGAAGCTAACTTAATGTAGAATACGTGTATGATTAATAAACAATACCTTTGTTTTCTTTAAGGGGTCTCCCCCATCTTCTAATAGGAGGACTAATGTGGCCAAATTTCCATATTTAGCTGCGACGTGTACTGGCGTCATGCCATCTTCTGTCGCCTTATTTGGTCCAGCGCCTGACTTCAACAGCATGAGTGCACACTTATCACCTAAAACATAAAAATATTAACATCTAGTTAGTTGTATTCTATATACCATTTTATCTAATCACTATGGCTATGTTTTAGTACCCTCAGGTATTCTGGCAGCGATGTGAAGCGGCGTTTCTCTTTGTTTTCCTCCCCTGATATGTACGTCTGCTCCATAACCAAGTAATGTTTCCACTACAGCTGGCTTGCAGGACTCTACTGCTATGTGAAGAGCTGTATAATTATCCTGAAAAGAATAATAAATTTACTAGACTACCTACATTAATATTTGTTTTTAAAACGAGGAATCCAGACGCTATAAAAAGACCCAGTGACACCTGTAATATTTGATTAGTATAATTTACATGAGATAAGTAAACTTATTTTAGCAAATAAGCAGGTAATTAACTTGTCACAAAATATTATGTATTGTACAATTTGAATTTGTAACTAAGAATAATCTTACATTTGTTGTGACGTCGACGCTCTCGCCTTTTTGCAGGAGAGTGTTGATAATACCAACGTGCCCATATCGCGCTGCTGTGTGTATGCTTCGAGCTCCATCCTGAAAAAAATCATTAAACTGTTCAGACAAAGACTGTCAGTTCTGTACTGACTCATCCTTACATATGGTTTAGTGGCTATAGCTACTCTCACCGAATAGCAGCCGTAACAAAAGGATTGCCACTACTGTCGGCCATATCATAACGACCGAGGCTTCGTCTTTAAATACCGATACGATTGTTCTAAAGCTTAACCTAGTCGCACACGGCGAATGAAAATATATGAATAGTAATAGAGTAGATAGAAAAAGATCATTATGCCAAAGTACAATAAATTTACCTTATTGGGCATGTGTAAATAAACTCCTTTCTTGAACAGCATCATAGCGCAATCAGCATGCCCGTTCAGAGAGGCAATGTGCATCAGTGTGCTACCGTCTTTGGTCCGTTCGAAGATGGAAGCCTTGAACTTGTCAGCAAGCAGCTCTATAATGGCTGCGTGTCCATTTTCGGCAGCCAAATGCATCGGAGTCCGATCTGAAATTAAACAATAGAACAATTCTATACTTCAAACACGAATTTAGGAAAGAAGACAGAACAGTTGAAAGAATCATGTTTTAATAATAAATCAGATTGGTCAACTCTATGTTATTTTAAATTTAGTTTAAACCATAGTGGAAGGTAACAAACATACATAATTAATCACGTCCTTTTCCCTTACGGGATAAACAAAGCTTAGGGCAACAGATCTAAGGCCACATTTAGCGTGATTGTGGGCATATGGGTGGAAAGGGGTATCAAAATAGTGATGGGTTGCTAGCCGTATCGCCTATAACATCCCTAAGATTTTCGCCTACCTATACCTATAGATACACACATGAAAACATCGTAATAAAAATTAAATGAATTCAAGTAATTTAATAATCAAACGCCTTACCTTCGTTATCAGCAATAGCAGCATTAGCTCTGACTCCATAAAAATATTTCACCAGGGGCTCGTCGCCTTCAGCAGCGGATATATGCAGGGCCGTCATCCCAGAGGCGTTGGTGGCATCAATGGCAGCTCCGTAGTCCACCAGGATCCTGGCCATGTCCACGTCTCGTCTCCGAGCCGCCAGGTGGAGTGCCGTGTCACCAGCCGGCGTTGACGCCTGATAATATAACATACCGAATAGTTCTTTACACTTCTGGATGCCAGTAAGCCTCAGATGTTTAGACAAGTTTTTTTTTGAAAAAATTATGACTACCGAAACGAAATTGTATCACTCTTTTATACGTAAAAAGTAAATCTTTAATGAGTAAGAATTTCGCACGAAAGAAGGTTCAAAATCTTTCACTTTTAACTCAAGACACTAGCTCAGATTAATTGCTGTGTTTTTATATTACCTACTGCTATTTTTGTAGCTTAGGTACTTATTGTAGTTAATTTTATAAAACAAAGGTCTCAGTTAGCTAGCTACCTATATTGAGTTAGACTGAATAAATTAATCCAATGTTTTTGCGTGTAAACGTTGTCACTAAACCAATTTATTCATAAGGTATACGTAATTAGCATTTCGTGGTCGTAAAATTTAACGACGAATCTATATTGAACAACGAAATTTTGTACAACGAAAGTACTGGTTTGAAATGCAGTTTTTTCTCGTTACTTCACAATTGTTTGTTATTCCAAAAGTGACTGAATCATGAATTACTGAATCTTTTTAACCGACTTTAAAATAATAAGTTTTGCTAAAAAGATCGTTTTTCGTAGAAGCGTTTCTGCTGACTTTACTTTTTGATGATGTGCTAAGCTAGTATTGTCATCCATTCTACACAATATGTACCAAATTTCAATGCAGTCCAACTATTTTGTAATAGTCAATAGTCAACTATTTTGTTTTATTTTGTGGGTCAATTTTTACTTGCAAGATATGACCCAAAAAACAACAAACAGGGGCCTTACCATGACGTCTTAGTGCGTTTCAATTCGGACTCAGTTCAGGTTTTAGCTGTCATTTTTAGTATGGATCTGACAGCGAGCAAACCTAAACTGAATCGGAATTGAATCGCATTAAGACGTCACGGTAAGGCCCCCGGTCAAGATAAAATTAAGTACCTACCGCTGTCTTAGCTTTTTAAAAGTGTAATTTGGTGAACTCTGCTTTGTGCCATTTATTAATAAAATGCATATAAAAAAACTGCAATAAAACATTTAGAATCTTTGTACTTAGTGATTTGTGACTTTCACATTCATCTTCCAACACAGGCTCAAAACTTAACATGCATTCACGATACGATTACACGTGAGCATAAAAAAAGTGTTAATGCAAAAGCATGCTTAGCGTGAAAATGTATATTATGAAAAGAAAAAGAACTAAATAATTAAGCAGGAATTGAAAAAGCACCCAAAAATCTTAATAAGAATTTAGACTTAGAGGCTCAACTACAAAATCTTTAAACTTATGACAAGAAATAATGTAATACGGAACCATGATCTTAATTTAAAAAATAAAAATCTGTAACCGCGTTTATTATTCTTTTCGAAACATTTTACGCCTTCAAATAAACATGATATTTGTTGGGTATTGGTGGTGTAAGAGTAGAGGAAGAAAAGACGAATGGAAGCGTTTCAATCATGCAAAGAAAAAAAAACGCTTTACCTTAAGAGAGATCATTTCTAGTTAATGCGATGGCTGTTATATTATTATTTACTCAAAGCAAGTAAAAAGTTGAATTACAATTTTAAAATAACATGGCGTAGAAAATCATTCATCACGACGCTATTTAGTGTAATCGTTTTTAGATTGGCAAATCGGAACAGTAACAGCGCCTAATAAATAATTATGAACGGAATACACATGTTGGAAACTGACACTCCAGTTTGCAAAGAGTCAGGCGTAATAGTGAATGTAATTTACCTTGAGTTGTTCGGCGGTCTGCGCGCTGAGCAGCTCGCGCACCATGCTCTGGTTGCCCGCCTCCACAGCCAGCAGGAGCGGGATCTTGCCCCTCTGGAACACCAGGTCGCGAATTAGCTTTTTCCATTCCCTCTCTTCCCTCTGTCGCGCTTTCTCTTTGTTCAACTCAATAAAACTCAGCTCGAGCTTCGCCAGATCCTTGGCCTGCTGGCTCGACGAACCCGGCGGGCTGCGAGTACTGCTGCGCTGCAGATTCGCACTTCTCGGAGCATCTGCCCCACTGTCAGACATTATCGCCACCGGTCGCGCCAAACCCGCACTGAAGTGAATGCAGTCTCCATACGTTGCAGTGCTACTCACGGCTGCGGCGAGGCGCGGCACGAAACGGCCGCTAACTGTCACACCACAGACAATACTTGCAAACTTATGTGCAATCTTCGTACAGGGAATGCAAAATCGATCGAATAACGTGCTGCTCATTCAATTCCGATGCATGCAAACTGGAAACAACTGCCGTCCATAACGACGGCTCGCTGACGGGCTCAATACGTACGTGGTCCTCCATCGGAGCCAGCCTACAGCCCAGGCTCGGGACAGGGCATGGCGGAGAGGTCTCGTCCTGGTCGCGCCCAGGGACTGACTGAGACTTATTGTAATAAAATTAGTAATTTTGAAATTCAGTTCTGACGTTGTAACTAATATTCCGCGCCTAATTTGCATTGTAAATTCGCGTTGTGACGTTTGCTCGTAGGCTAAAGCTCGACGGATAATTAGCTGTTTCTATTCGCAGGGGGAGGTACGGTTTACTACGGCGGCATGTCCTTGCAGCCTTTGAGTATTTCTGTTTTGATTGCGGGTTGTAAGATTCACGCAAACAATTAATATTTGTCAGAGTTTTTGTGCGTGTACGCGAGAGCTCGACTGATGTAAAAGTTTTATTAGTTTTTATTCATTTACAACGCGGATCGGTTTCGGGTGCGGCGTGGGTGAGGGATTTGTTTACAGATGGAGGGCGTTTTGGGGGGTAGTTCCTGAACGCCGGGACGGCGGTGCCAGGCGACGCCGCTGCACGCGATCCGCTAACGATGCACCACCCGTCTACCCGCAGCTCAACGACTCTATCACAATCCTATACAACATAAACTTCCTCAGCAATGGAGTAAAGTTGAAGTGCTCATGGTGCGCGTCGTTCACTTCTTCAATTTGGCATCGGCGTAACGTCTATCATTTACGGTTTATTCGCCAGACGCAAGATAAATTGCTACTGCACGTCAGTTTGAATAACTTTAATGAATTAAGAATTGCAATATACAAGTTGAAAAGTACCTGTGTGTCTACGGCTGGATTCTTAGGTCAGTGAACCGAAACCTTAAACACCGAGATATTTATATAAAAGTTGTCTGCATACTTGCCTGCCGCCGTGTCCAGTCCTCGCAGGGAGCTGTTGATGATATCGCCAACTGCTATCCTTACTTTAAAGTGGAAGAGTGATTGCTTACTCCGTCCGCTCGCAGTCGTATGTCTTTTCCCGCGGCTGTAAGCAGCGCCCTTAAGATGCTGGTAGCGGTACCGGTCTGCCTACTGGCTACCAGGTGGACCGCAGTCTGCTGCCGACTCTACACGGACAAACAATATGAATAACGTTAGATACACGAATTAAAACTATTTACATTGTTACTCTCCAACCACACGTGCAAGATAGCTAGATCTGTGCGACATCCATATTTTGGGTACGTATTAAAATAGGTACATAAAGTTTAAAATACATGATGGTCAAAATATATAATGCGATTTTTTTCAGAAAGTGACAAATTCACAGGATTGGTATAAAACAATCCTAACCTTACCTAAACCAATCTGTAGATAACGATATCAAAAAAGTTCATTTAGTTAATAGTTTGACAGAAAATAGTATTTAAAATTTTGAACCATAATGTATTTTAACCCATTATACATTTTAAACTTTAAGTATTCTGACCCGCACCCCATATTTGTATTCCTCTGGTTTCTAAGTACTTAAATAACGCCTGATTCAATATTTTTTTATTAGATACTAACCTTAAAAACTGAGAGTAACAACCAATTTGCCCGTAGTAATTGAGACCTTAACGCGTATGTTCGAGTTGTTTCATTGCGGCGATGGCAAAACCCACACTACAGGCTTAGATCTACAGGCTCAGAACACTTTATTACATAAACTAGTTACATAAATAATGACTTCCATGCTGGTCTGGGAGCAAAGAAAAAACATAGAAAGTACCAGTTGCTTCTCTTCCCGCGCAGATAGTAAAAGCCCATCGAGGGAATGGGCGATAATCTTTAGGAATCCTACTAATATTATAAATGCGAAAGTTTGTGAGTGACGATGTGAGTGTGTATGTTTGTTCCTTCTTCATGCTTAAACGACTGGACGGATTTGGATAAAATTTGGAACAGAGATAGCTGATGGTCCAGATTAAAACATAGGCTACTTTTTATCCCGGAAAATTGCAAAATTCCCGCGGGATAGCGATTAACATATGTCAATTGATAATTCTACGCAGACGAAGTCGCGGGCAGAAGCTCGTATTTAATATAATAGGCGATGCGGTTAGCAAGCAACCCATGGCTATCTTGATTCCCCTTTCCACTTATACGCCCACAATCGTAGCCTTTAGGTCTTGTTACCTTAGGCTCTGTCTACCCCGTAAGGGTTATAGACGTCATTTGTGTATGTATGCATGTGTATGATTTTTCCGCCTCTTTTCTTGAACATGATTGGTCAAGTAGTAATTTGAGGATAGAACTTACATTAACTGCCTACCTACTCTGATGAAAATTGTGGAATCTCTTTAAATACGAGTATGATCATTTAAGCTGGGAACATAGTTTAAAACTGAAAAAATAATCCTGATGAATCCAATATTTAGAAAAACAAGCTGAAATAGTTCTATATCAGGGAGGTATGTCAGAGTCAGAATCGTAGCAAGTGGAACAAAGTAGTCTCTGCCTACCCCTGTGGGAAAGAGGCGTAACGGTATGTATGTATGTGTATGTAATAGTTCTAAAATAAATGTACCTATAGAGCCCCGTACGCCATAGATACAAAGATGCTGGCAGCATTTCCTTGCTGTATGTATAGTAATGCTGCTGATACGTTGTGTGAAGAAGCTTCCAGCTTGTCGCCCTCCCCCCAGTAGTGTCAATAAAATATCTTTGTTAGTTCTTTGTACAAATCGTGTGCCTTAAGAGGACCTAAGAGGTATATAAACAACTAGCTTCTGCCCGCGACTTCGTCTGCGTAGAATTAGCAATTGACATGTTTATGGCTATCCCCCGGGAACTATGCAATTTTCCGGGATAAAAAGTAGCCTATGTTTTAATCCAGGGTACCAGTTATCTTCGTTCCAAATTTTATCCAAATCCGTCCAGTCGTTTTAGCGTGAAGAAGGAACAAACATACACACTCACTCATTTACATCGCCACATCGTCACAAACTTTCGCATTTATAATATTAGTAGGATACAGATTTGGTGAACTGTCTTACCCCTCCAGTGGCGAACGGGTCGACTCCTCGCTTCGTCAGCAATAGCTTGACGATATCTTCCCTTGAGTACATCGCCGAGATGTGAAGTACATTGTAGTTGTCCTGTTGAAAAGTAGTTTCATCAGCTATGTGCTACTTAATACATGTGTATAGTTAACAAACAGATTTACTTGACAACAATCAGCAGGCTTATTACGTAACTCTCTCGCGATCACCATCGTCATTTTGACAGTTCATGTATGGGCTGACAGTTGGCATCGGAATCAGCTAGCTGTCACATTCATACAAGAACTGTCAAAATGAACACGATGGCGATTGCGAGCGAGTTACGTAATAAGCTAGCAGTTCTAGTTCTAGTCTCATCACGGTCTAATAAATAATAATATACTAATATCAGTAATAATTAGTATGTCCTATAGCAGAGGTAAGATTTTATTTTATTCTTAACATGAATGTTACTGTTGTGAAAGTATAACATGGTTCTACGAGTAAGGATTTTTTGGCATATATTTTGACGACCGTCCAATGTCTCATTCTAATTCATATCGCTAAACCCTTAACTAGCTTAGATTTCGTGCATTGACAAAAAAAAATCGTACTTTATATAATGTTTATAAACATGGTTAGCTACTTTATAAAATTCGGGTATTGCAAAGTCCTCGTAGAGTTTTTAACCGGAAGTTGGATAAAAAGTGACGTACCGACCGTAGGTATAAGTGCCGGCACGTAAGTCTAATCTGACCTTGTATGTACAGAAGTATATAAAATACAGTATCCGTGGGTGCGCAGATCCCCTCCACTTGACTCGTTATCGCTAGACTTACTTGCCGGCACGTATACACTTGCAGTTTCAGGCTTTATCGTAAGTTCATGTACAACAAAGTTTCAACCAAATCATGAAGGACCTTTTCGCCCATGATTTGGCATATTATTATGATATTACTCAGTCGCAGTAATTTGAACTTTGCGTGAGTGACTTTGGTCACCTTCAAACTTGTTTGGTGACGACACTATTGTGAAATTGAAAAACTTGTGATTATGAGTCAATTCTGACGCGACTCAAGCCAAGATCTGACATTTTGATTTTTGGAGGGTCAATTTTCTGCCTGTTAAAGATATCTAGTTTACAACTCTGTTGTATTGTGCTATAGGTCGAGTTTAGGGCATTTGAGGCCAGTATTTTCACACTTAACAGTTTGCCTTGTATTCTGGACTTGCTTAGCAAAGACCCTGCATGAATTTGGAATAATATCAATGTTTGAATACGCGCACGGGCTATTTAGCAGATTCACTCTTCGACTATCGTGAAGTCGCAACTTTTTGTACTCACATAATTATTTTCTCGGCTTTCGTTTCATCCTCACAGGTAATTTTAATTATCTTTGCATTTTTTATACAATTTGATAATAATACTTTAGTTAACATTCTTTAACACCAAGAATACAAAACGATTTTCATATTATTCTTACAAGTTATTGTTTAACTTCGCCAGTTAGTATTTAGATCATTAAAAAAAAAGTTTGTGTGAAAAATTAAATAATAAAAATAAACGTATGACGTCGTCATTTTCTGTATACTTATTTTACATTAGGATATATAATCCTTAAGTGACCACTCACTGTTCAAGGAAATAGAAGAATTTTGCACGAAGTATTGTGTGCTACGAAACAGTTAATGTTGTAGAGGCTCGACGTCGTAGGCTTTGCTTCATTAGAAAGGTAAAAATAAAAAGCAGTTTCAGTTCTGTTATTGATAAATTATACTTCTAGTTTGAATGTTTAACTTAACAGAAACTAAATATGCGTTCATGATTATGAGGGTAACCCCGTTTTTTTTTTGTTTTTATGTCACTTTGATATTTCTCGTAGCCAAATACAGAACGAAAATTTATGACCAAAGTACCTACCTAGCAAGTCGGTATTTTAGATCTCGCCTGAAAATAGAAATAAATAAATAGGTTCAGCAACATTTACTCAAGACAATTTTTTAACGATCGCCATTAAAAGAAATTAACAACGCGACATAATTTCTAAGCATTAACTAAAGCTTAAGCCTCGGTTCACGTGGTTTTCATTCATCGTAACAGGGCGTGGCCTCGGTGGCCAGCGGTTATGGGCATAAATCGCCGCTTATCGCTCAATCTGCGACGTAGGCCTTAGGTCGAAACTAAAGCACTGAAATAGGTCAAGTCTGGGATGTAGTGAAAGCTACTTGACATTGTATGAGTTGTTACCTTTGTGTCAATGTTGAGGATTTCGTTGTCGAGTCGACAAGGTCGTCCGTCGTCTTTATACCTTAGAATTTAAGTTACATGAGATGCTTTGGTACTGTTTTAGGCGCAGGGCACACAGAAGAGACTTGAGGCGGAGGTCTGTGACGCGCTTCCCTACATGTATAGAAGTACATATAAAAATGTATAGAAGGTTCGCGATGCAAAACAGACAAAAGAGGGGAGCGAATTAGAATACATAAAGTTTTAAATGTATAATGGGTTAAAATACATAATGGTTCAAAATATATAATGCTGTTTTCTATAAAACAATTAGCTAAATAAACTTTTTTGATATCGTAATCTATACATTGGTTTAGGTTAGGTTAGGTTTGTTTTATAACAATCCTGTTAATTTGTCACTTTCTGAGTAAATCGCATTATATATTTTGAACCATTATCTATTTTAATCCATTATACATTTTGAACTTTATGTATTTTAATACGTACCCCAAAAGAGACTCTGACAGACAGGATTTAATAATAAGAAAATTATTATTTACACCACACTTGGCTGTATATGCATTGATTCCTTTTCCTTTCTTGTTTTTAAGATAGAAAAAAAGTTTTTTATAATGAGAATAAGTGAATATTGTAGTGTAAAACAGGCCTGACGTTGCACTACGAGTAGCTCAGCTCACAGCAAATTGCTCCATCGTTCCACTTTGCCAAGACGTAAGGTCGTAATTACTCGTGTGTTCTAAATTACTCGTACCTCCTAACATCGGGTGGCCAATCGATATTACACCTACTTTTCCTTTTTCATAACATGCAAAATTATGGGCGCCAGATTTAAGCAGCCCATTTGCATTGTATTTATGGATTTAGTTTAGCGGCTTAACAGTAAAGAACTACATGTAGACCGTGTAGTAGATTTGTAGGCATGTGTGCGGAGGAAACCCGGATAAATAAAGATTGTTTAAGTGTGTTACAGATGACGTCAGAAACGAATTTGCGCCTTCTTGATTCTTCTTTCCGTGATTTTAATTTTAGGATTTAATAACTACCCTCTTAATCATAAACGCTCGTTTAGCTATTCGTTTGTCTTTATATGTCACCTTGACGTATCCCTACTTGTCAAAACATAATTTTTTTCTCGTAATGGTTTTGTAACTTTTATGTATGCCTACCATTAGGGCATATTTACTAATACACGGAACTGATTTTACTGTAATTTTTCACCGAAAACCACATATTTTTAAGTTGATGCCACCATACAGCAGTGCTTGCGCTGCTGTGCTCCGGCATGGAGAGTAAGAAGAGTGAAACTACTCGCACATGTCTTCTATCGTGACTCTTTAAGCCGGCAACTTATCTGCAATCCTCTGGTGTTGCGGTCCATGAATGGTGTACAGTCGCGGACCGGGATTGTTAAGCCACTACCAATGTTTGTAACTTGGCCGTGTAATGCAAATCAAATAGCTGTCAGCTAGTCGGTAACATCGGTCATTGATTTATTACACGGCTGAATTGCTAACTGGTTCAACAGTCCCAGTTCGCGATTGCACCATCTCACTCGTTTTCTCTTGTTGAAGAAGAAAAAACCTTTTCACACCTCTCATTCAGAAAAGTAAGCTTTGCTCCCTGTGGAGAGGGATCAAAGTGCCATATTTCTGTTCAAGGCTTTTATAGATATTTTTTTGCAAATGCAATTTTTTGAAGTTGATAATTGTAAAACCACGCCATATTCTATGCTGATAGCTCTTTGATTATTTTAGAATTCTTTTTTCAAGTTTTTTAATGTTCGGTGTGAAAAGTTGTATGAGCCACTCGGGAGCAAAATTATTTTCATCTTGGGCGTTAACACTTGAATCCCTCATTACGCTCTGGATTCTACTTTAGCATCCCTCGTTACGCTCAGGATTCTATTGTAGACTCTTTCGCTACATTCTGGATTCAATGTAGCGCCCTCGTCGTAAATACATCATTTTGCTCCCTTGGGACACAAATAACTATTATTGTTATATACTCACATTGTTTCTGGCCCCTACGTCGGAGCCCAGTTCAATGAGCCTCTCCACGAACGACGTGCGGTTGTCCTTCACGGCGTACATAAGCGGTGTCATGCCGGTGGTCTGCGGAAACGATATAATGCCTTGTGATTATCTTAATCCAAATAAGGTAAGTACTTATGTAGGCATAGAGGTATCAAATTATGCAAACTGGTTTTCAGAGTTTGAATTGAACTTAAATAAGTAAATGAAAAACGCGTATGTACAGGCTCGAGTCTAATAAAGTCATCAATTTTAGCTCTTTTAGACTTCAAGTGCCTACCAAGCACCAGCTGCTCTCTGTCTTTTGGCCGAAAGGTGTGCTAGGGCCTTACCATGACTCAGTTTAAGTTTTAGCTGTCACTTTTAGTGTGAATCTGACAGCACGCGAACCTAAACTGATTCGCATTAAGACGTCATGGTAAGCCCCCTGTTCAATCGCCTTAGTGAAGCAAAAAGTAAAAAAAAATCCTAAATAGTGATTTTTTAGAATTCATGACTATTCAAACGATCTTTCAGTGTGAGATTACATTTAATGAACACACATGTCAGTTATTTAAAACGAAACGGAGATTAAAGCTAATCTGCTGCTCTGCATCATAAACAACATCGATGTCTCAATTAAAATTGTAACTAATCTTGTGGTCTACTAATAACTCCAGTATTTATAACGTTTAAAGTCTGATCTAACCAAACGTTGCTTGGTGAGGTGGCAGACGTAAATATTAGTAAATATTTGTTTTAGTCCGGGAATTAAACGTCAATTCGGTGGATTTCTTTGATTTAGAAAACTAAGTACAAGTGACCTTGTATACTATCGCAGTCGGTTTAAAACCCGTGTGGTTCCGTGGGTATCGCAACTATATTTATTTATTAAGCTGTTATAGTGGATCAAAGGTTTTTGGCGTGCTTCGTTTTATACGATATTATGTAGGTAGATACCTACATTTACTTATTCTTGTTTTCTCAGTTTAAATGTTAAGTTACACACTTTTCCCCCAATAATTAACTGGCTACTCGTAAACGGTTTTCACCTACCTGCTTGATCACATTTAATAACACTCTGTTTAACGCCAAGAAAATGTTTCAGTAAATTGCATAGTTTTGTTAATGTTTCTCATTAATAGTCCTTGAGGCTGTCACGGCGGCTCTTAACGGAATAATAGCTGTTAATATTTTCAGTTTAGAGTCGCTGCCTTTAACTTCCGTGCAGATAACTAGCACAGCCGAGCTTTGTATTCTGGCACAAGTTTCCAGATGAAGCGATTTAAGATTTTAAAAACATATTTTCTACCAATTCTAGGGCGGGTTGGATGTGAGGTATTTTCATTCTTAACTGTCCTATTTGGTAAACAAAATTCTAACCTCAACGTACAAATTTTTGTTAAGAATAAGGTGTATTATGTTTTCAAATAAACCTGAGGCAATATTTTGTACATCATTTTGCTGATATTTTATCTCCAGTTCCTTTATTTATGAGAAATAGGTAGTTAAAAAATAACAAAAATAAGACGTTTTTAGGTTAGAATTTTGTTTACCAAATAGGATAGGTAAGAACGAAAATACCTTATTGTCTTATTCTTTCTTGAAAAACTATAATTTTGCCGGATATGGATTGTTTTCATGAGTCATGATAAAAATTTAAATTGTGCTAGCTTAACTAATTTAAGTTTTTCGCTGCAAATTATACAGAAATGGTTACATGAGTCATAGGGGATGGGAAAGCAAATGCGAAAAGCTGTTGGGCTGGCTGTTTGGCGTATTTACGCCAAAAGCTGGTTAAATCTATATACTTAGGTACTAAGAAAATAAAAAAGTAAAGTTTGTGACATTGTCGGGGAGTAATCTCTGGATCGATTGAACCGTTTTTGAAAATTATTTTACCTCTAGAAAGCCACGTTATTTGTGAGTGTCATCTAATCTAACTAATATTATAATTATGCGAAAGTATGGATGGATGGATAGATGGATGGATGGATGGATGGATGGATGGATGGATGTTTGTTTGTTACTCAATCACGCCAGAACGGCCCAACAGATCTGGATGAAATTCGGCACATAGATAGAGAAAAGTCTGGAATAGCACATAGGCCACTTTTTATCCCGGAAAATTGCGTAGCTCCCGCGGGATAGCGATAAACGAATTATTTGCAGACGAAGTCGCTGGCAACAGCTAGTAGGCTATATTTAATTCAGCAAACGAACAGCTAGTAAGCTATAAAATATAAGTTGGTGTGATCTCCTCGCATCTCCATTCTCACAATTAACTATTGCGTCTGTAGTAAAAAAATGTTGCCGACTGTAGCGCCTTTCTTGGCAACTATAACTAACTAACTTGGCTCAGGGACTCAAATAGGGTATTGCCCTCCGAAACGAGAACACGCCATCTGTCCCGATCGTGCGCAGCTTCTTGCCAGTATGCTTAGTGTAGGTTTTCGGTCACAAAATACGTCTCGAACGCGTTTGCGTTAAAATGTCAAATAGGTACTATGAGAACGGTTTGTTGCCGTTTCGTTCCGCAAGTGGCGCTGCCAATTTTTCCATAGTAGTTGAGACGTTTACGTGAACGCGTTCGAGACGTTTTTATATGAGAAAACTTACACTAGAGGCTCAGTCATCGACTTGAAGACAACTATCTAACTAATATTATAAATGCGAAATTATAAGTGTGTAAGTGTGTTTGTTACTCAATCACGCCAGAACGGCCCAACGGATCTGGATGAAATTCGGCTCATAGATAGAGAAAAGTCTGGAATAGCAAATAGGCTACTTTTTATCCCGGAAAATTGCGTAGTTCCCGCGGGATAGCGATAAACGAATTCTTTGCAGACGAAGTCGCTGGCAACAGCTAGTAGACACTAAATTTTAAATCGCTTCTACTTGTAACATGAGCGTCTTGGAATTAGCAGCCCTCTTGAAGTGATTGGCTCCGAGTGCGAGCGCGGCCTTGCTATAACAATTATTGTAATGATTTCTCCACTCTTCACATAAACCTTTATTTTCCACACTTTGCTTTACACTTAACAGTTTTAATCATTAAGACTTCAAAAGAAATTAAAGAAAATCCCATCATACTAAAACCTAACTAACCTCCTTGTCATTTCTACCCAGTCAGACCTTAACTTAGCATGCCCAAAAAGATACACATACCTACATACATACACAAATCACGTCTTTATCCTTTACGGGGTAGACAGAGCCTAAGGTGACAAGACCTACAGGCCACGTTTAGCAAGATTGTGGGCGAATAGATGAAAAATGGAATCAAAATAGTGATAGGTTGCTAGCCGCATCGCCTATAACATGATTCCTATGATTTTCGCCCATTCCCTCGATGGGATTGTACCATCTGCGCGGGAAGAGAAGCAACTGGTGCATTCTATGTTTTTTCTTTGCTCCAAGATCAGCAAGGAAGTAAAAGGATGGAGCATTAAAATCCAATTGCTTGCATCAGTCTCTCTTCGCGTCCGAAGTCCGAGGTCGGCTCAATACGAGTCAGGGGCCTTACCATGACGTCCTAATTTCGACTCAGTTCAAGTTTTAGTTGTCACTTTTAGTATGGATCTGACAGCTTGCGAACCTAAACTGAAACGCATTAAGACGTCATGGTAAGGCCCCACTTCTCTTTCCGTAAACTGTACCTAGAAGCTAACAGCCACAGTTCATTCGAAAAAAAAAGAGAATTTTAACAAGAGTCGTAGGGGGTTGCGTAACATTATTATAAGAATTAAACATTAGGTAAAACAGTTTAGTTTTCAATCAATTTTACATAGGTACCTTGTTAGGTACCTTCTCGTAACTTTGGCCACAGGCATTGTTACATTTTCAATCGGTTTTCGTTCCTTTGTTGGTCAGAATACAGTTTGTCATTCATTTGTATTTAAAAAGCTTTTAAATTATTGAATCGTATAGTGTGATAGGTACTTATTACATGTATTCGTTAGTTTTTAGGTCCTTTATATTACCTAAATGTGAGTCGGACGCGCGCACTAAGAGTTTCGTTAGGTACCTATCCGGGGAATCAAATAGGCCCGTATTAAATTTTGGCATATGTACGTGCGTAATTCTATAACTCAAAACCTTCTTTTATCATTACAACAACGCAATATATTAAATTTTTATAACACTTTTGGTAGGTAAGTTATAAAATCTGAAAAAAGTACATACAGTTTATGTCACATACTTATCAAAAGAAAGAACTTGTTATGACGCTCTCGAAATAGCAATACCAATAGGTAGGTAAGTATATTTTTTAAAATTAGTAAGGAAAATTAACAGTTATTGACCAGTCCCTCCACCTTATCCCCGAAACTACTGTCAAATTAGCATTAACTAGCGGTTGCCGGCGACTCTGTCTGCGTAGAATTCGCTTCTCGCTGTCCCGCGGAACTATGAAATTTTCTGGGCAAAAAACTATCTCAGGACTGAAACTATCTCTGTATTTGATTTCATTTAAATCGGTTCAGTTGTTTAGGGGTGAAAGCGTAACAGACAGATAGACAGACAGAGTTACTTTCGCATTTATAATATTAGTAGGGATTGAAAGTTGATTTGTTCAAATGACGGCGACCTTATAAATTGGACCTAAACGCTCATAAGGTATTATAGACTAGGCTAAAAGACTAGACACACCCCAATCTAGCATTCCTAGTCGCTATCAAGGAGCGGAGCCACAAAACTAACGACATAGATACAATTAAGGTAGAAACATTGGTATTTTTAGTCTGAAATAACCTTACATTTGCGAACGGTTAAGTGGATTACTGTTCAAGCTGGTTGATGTATGTTCAAGAATTGAAATTACTTTCACGAATACAAAAACAAATTAATAGATGATGATTGATGTCATCAATAGAATAGTAATTACTATTCGCTTTCCTTTAAGTATTTGCAATTCTCCATCTCCATCAACTAGTCTCTACAGTCATAACAGTTAATCTTTAAAGTTTTTTCGTTAGATATTAGGTATGTTTTCAAAAAATGACCTTCCGACAAGTTTCTTGCGGCGCATTCTTAAATTCTTGGCAATGTGGTATTTTCGAAGCCGCTCTGGTGGTTTCGAAAAAGACATGTAAAATAGCCTTTTGCGGCCTAACTATTTGCAAAATAAACTTTTAATTTTGATACAATAAGCTGTTTGAAACAGTTTTGTGTCTGTAGTTCATATCTCATATCATTTGTCTGATCTCCAGACTGTGAAACATTTCTCAGAGCAAAGTAAAGTTTCAACCTCGAAGAGATTATGCCGCGGAAATAGCATTTATTGATACATTTCTTCTACAATATCACTCGTTGACAACGTCGACCATTTACCAACGCATTTTCATCGAGTAATAGTCCCTAATCGACCCCTCGCTACGACCAGCTAATTTCCGTATGTCCTGAATCCGCGAATAACTTTTTCATGGTAGGACGCTTCCTGTGCATTGCAATATCCGCTGTGTAAAGCCTTTTAGTCAAATTGTTAGAACTGATTGAAGTGTTGACCCTTGGCCTGATTATATAAGGCTTAATGCTATCGCAAATGCTTTTGTTGGTTACTTGCTGCTGGTAATTACAATAAGGCCGTCTTGCCGGATAAACTTTCGTTCGATTTAGTGATAAATTCGATTTAGTAGTGTCAAAACGTATAGAACTCTTTGGTGTTTACTTTCTAAATCGAAATTTTCTTTTCCAGTACATGGCTTTTAGTTCTCGAAAGAAAATACTTTTCAGCATTCTTGCAAAAAGCAGTAAAATGACAACCGGGATTATTTAGTGTTTCACTGAAAAAAATATTACATTTAATTAATACCGTTTATGACATGTAGGGTTAATGGTTAATAAAAATGATTCATAAATAAAACGAGTTCGCATTACCTATATGAATTACGATTAAGGTAACAGGTTAAAAATGTAATACGTTAGGTATAGCTTTTGTCATTCCATTTCATCATATCCAAGATTGAATTTAGGTAGAGCCGATCCCAAAGCTAATGGAAGATTAGCAAGAATACGTCTCTATGGATATAAGTAAAGCCAATAGCGATAACCATCGATGTAACAGAAAAGTTGTTGAATTTATGTAATTCGGTTTCATAAACTGCACCGTCAGCATATCCGCTGGGGTAATCGACGCTAATAACAATAATTAATTAATGAAAATGCAATTAACTGATGAAAATAACCTGGTTATCCGGAACGTTAAATTCAGTTTAAGAATGTGCTGCAAGTAAAAAATACTAATGAAATAAATACTCATGATAACACATTTAAAAAAATGGGACAATCATTTTTGCCATAAATCTTTGTGAAGACTTGGGCGAAAAGCATGACAGAAATCTTAAAATGAATAGGTTTAACTAAGTCTGTGTTATGAAGTTCATATTTTAGAAAGCGTTCAATCGAAACAAGTGGTACCTACCAATAAACCTACGCCTTTATTTTCGCAGAAAAAACCTACCTAAATCACAAAAAACATTTAAGTCACCCATGTGTAAAATTATAATTGTCCCATAAAACAGAACAAGGAAACAAGTTGAAACTGCAATAAATAAGGAGTAATTCCCTCGTAGGTACTAATTCCGAAAGGCTGTAAGCCTGGGCAGTAAAAAGTTTGTTATTAGTGTAAAACTACGGCCATAATCATTAGTATCATAAAAGAAGTAAAACTGAATTTTGTATGTTCGCTGAAGGTCATACTAAATGTCACATTTTTTTAACGTAGGACTTTAGGTTTTGTTTGTTTTGACCAGCTGTGGCTATAAGCCTGTTCCCAACCACCGCTACACATAGTAAATATTAACAAAATATATAAATAATTAGTTGTCAATGATTACGAAAGTATTGATACAAATAAAAAATTAGTTTACTAACACTGTTATGTATTACTTTAGAGAAAAAAAGAGATTGAAAAATCTGTCATTCCGTATACAGGTATTTTGACGTAAGTATAATGACAGATTTTTCAATCCCATTTTTATACTGGTTTAGTTGGTAATACGTATGTTGGTAGGTACCATCGAACAAATTGATTCCTGGCCCACCGTGGAACCCTCTCACAGTAAATGTCATAGTGCTGTTACATTGATTGAACAAGGAAAATCATGTGACGTTTACCGTGAGAACGTTCTGTGGTGGATCAGGAATCAAATGGATCGACTGTACATACACGTTACTCTACTTTTTGTATACTTTTAGTCCGCACATCGACAATATTAGTGTCACCTTGCCCTTTGATTGGCTCTAGGATCTGACTTATCTTTGCCGTATTTTACTTTCTCATTTCAATTTTTACGTCCTTTCGTACTTTTCCATCACAAGTGTACAAAATACCGAAACTCTTAATATTATAATAGTTAAATTCAGCATACCTACATAAGTAATGAAGAATTTAGAAAATGGAGGTGCGGCAAGAATTTCATACTTAAACGGTTAAACGTTTCCGAAATGCGGCCTAAATTATAAATAGTTATGCGGATTCCTCGAGACTTACGAAAACCAAATTTTTACATAGTTATAGCTTAAATACTCGAGTTTATTAATCATACCTGCTTTGTACTGAACATTTGGCTTATAAATTATTCATGAGAGAACGAATAGGTTACGGCAGTTAATGCTTGTCATTATAATACAGAATTTTTCGCTAGTGTAAATTAACGGAAATTGCGGTAAATTGTTGTTTACCAAGAATTCACCTAGCTTTGAGATTTCTATTAAGATTGAACGAAGAATAAGAATAGAATAAGAATAAGAATAATTTATTGAAGTACAGTCATACCTAACAGAATTATACATATACTATATTTTATAAACTATTGCGAGCAAGTACGATGAAATAACTACAAAGTAAGCTCCATAAAACGTTTCTATTCATTATATACTTATACTCCGGAGCAAAAAAACCTGGTCACTTTTCATACAACTTTCTATGAGAAGTGACCCGGTTTTGTGCTCCCGAGTATAGTTAGCTTGAGATTTCTTTGACACCTAGAAATAACAAGCAACAGCAACAAATAAATGCTGAAATTCAAACCTCAAATCCAGATGGTTAAAACGTGTGATGAAATTTATAAATTAAAAAGTATGGGGCATCTCCAAAAACTAAGTTTAAACTAGCCACCGTGGGATCCCCAAAGATTAGATAGGTCAGCGCCAAGGTCATTAATCCCATCGATTAAGCAGGCGCTAAGCCGCACGCAAAACTTTCTTTGCCTTGACACACAAACGGTCAGCAACTCTCCACCAATTTACATCCGAAATTATGTAGGCCAAATTGTTTACTGGCGGAAATGGGAGGCGATCAAGGAGAAAGCGAGGACTTAACCAGTTTAATTTAAAACGAAAAATTGTGCAACTTATATTCTAGCTAGTAGGCATGATTATGTCGTGTAATGCGCTACCTACACTATAAAATGAGTAACGCGACTTCATATAAATTTTCAAATTAATATAATTGATTAATTATTAATTATCCGGACAAATATTAAGATGTTCTGGAAGTCTATAAAGACAGCCCGTGGCAAAAACACAGCCTCGGAGCTGAGTGAAATCAGAAGCCAGGATGGGAGTGTTATAAAAGAAGAAGAGTGTGTGCTAAAAAGATGGAAGGAATATTTTGAAAGTTTGTTTGAAAGAGCAGAAGATGCAGCGCAAGTACCGGCTCATGCCGGAAAGATGAGTGAAAGTAGTCAGGGAAATGAGATAGGTATGGATGAAATTGTGAACGCCATGAAAAGAATGAAGTTAGGAAAGTCTGCGGGGTATGATAGGGTGTCGGTCGAAATGCTGAGAGCCGGTGAAGGCGTGGTGGTCAGTCAGTTGTGCCACCTTTTCAACTTGTGTTGGACGAACGGTCGGGTACCGGAGGATTGGTGCAAGGCCGTGATTGTGCCGCTGTACAAAGGAAAGGGGTCACAACTAGACTGCAAAAATTACCGCGGAATAAGCCTTCTCAGCGTCGTCGGCAAACTGTATGCAAAGGTATTGATTGAAAGAGTTATAAAAGAGACGGATGAGAAAATATGGGATGTACAAGCGGGTTTTAGAAAGGGAATGGGATGCACGGATCAGGTCTTCTCCTTGCGGCGTATAACTGAAAAGTATATGGCCAAAGGCCAGAAAATATACTGCTTATTCGTTGACTTGGAGAAGGCTTATGACAGGGTGATGAGGAATGAGTTGTGGTCAGCGTTAGCCATGCATGGGGTGAACAGTAATCTGATACAAGCACTAAAATCTCTCTATGAGGATTCTAGTGCTTGTGTAAGGATAAACGGGGCGTACACTGAATGGTTTAGCATCGAAAAAGGTGTTAGACAAGGATGTGTTGCGTCACCGTGGCTGTTCAACCTATTCATGGATACGTGCCTGAATGATTTGAAAGAGAATGACTGTGGACTAAGGATGAACGAGTTAACCATCAAATGCCTCCTATACGCCGACGACCAAGTGTTGTTAGCATCGTCGGAGGAGGAGTTGCAAAGAATGGCTAACATTTTATGTGGGGCATTGGAAAGGAAAGGCATGAAAGTTAATGTAAGCAAGACGAAAGTTATGGTATTCGAAAAAGACGATAGCATGACAGAATGTGAGATTATGATTGCGGGTGAGAAAGTAGAAAAGGTAAAAGAGTTTGTGTATCTGGGCTCGGCTTTTACGACAGATGGAAAGTGTGAAAGAGATATTGAAAGAAGAGTGAATGCAGGAAACATGGTCAATGGAGCGCTGCGCGCCTTTGTGAGCAGTGAGAAGGTGTCAAAGAAGGCGCGTCTGGCTGTTCACAGAGGGGTGCTCGTTCCAACACTAATGTACGGTAGCGAAAGTTGGGTATGGCAAAAGAAGCATGAAAGTAGAATAAATGCGGTAGAAATGAGAGCGTTAAGAAGTATGGAAGGTGTATCACTGAAAGATAGAATAAGGAATAGTGTGATAAGGGAACGTGCTGGTGTGAAAGAAGATATAGTGACTAGGATAGAAAAAAGTATGCTTAGTTGGTTTGGTCACGTAGAGAGGATGGATGAAAGAAGATTAACTAAACAGATTTATACGGCGAGTGTGAATGGGTGCGTTGGGAGGGGAAGGCCTAGGCGGACGTTCCATGATCAAATTAGGGACGTTTTGGAAAAAGGCCAGGTCAAGAGTACCCGAAACCGACGAGCATGTATGAAGAGATTGATGAATGTGGACGAAGCGAAAGGGGTATGTCAGGATCGTAGCAAGTGGAACAAAGTAGTCTCTGCCTACCCCTGTGGGAAAGAGGCGTGACGATATGTATGTATGTATGTTATTAATTATTATTTACTTAATTATTGTCCAATTTTCCGGTCTTGGCGGGGCAGTTAGTTATAAGTATTGAAAATAGCGTTCAAATTCTAATAGACATTGCAGTTTTTCTTCCGCTTTGCCTGGTTAATTCTACACAACCTTTTTTCTTATATAGAATAGTGCGGCAAACGAGCAATGTTTTCGCTACCGACCATGGGCACCTGCGTCGCCAGCCTACAGGGATACCTCATGCGCCAGTAATCTCAACGGTTATCTTACTCTACTCATCGGAATACAGGAGCGCAGGTACTTGCTGCTTGGAATGTGCGTCATGTATAATAGTATTCAATATGGTGATACACAACACGTCTACCTAATTGATTTTAACGGATTTTTTAATTAGAATTCTGTCTCGATAAATATAGGTATAACTTACGGGTCGTAGAAAAGTTTTACTTGAAACATTTTTGTAAGAAGATTGAGAATCTATAAAACAAAACTCTATACAAATACAAATCCGAACTATAGTTCTTAATTGAGCGTTTTACAAAAAAAGTGCAGATAAGTGTGCCTGGAATGGAAGTTTTGGGACACATTTTGTCTGGTATGAGGATCGGTAGTTATCTTGTATTAGGGCGAGAGTTCTCTGCAAAAGAATGCGGTTTTATAAATATTTTTTTTTAGAAATCCGTGTAATCATTGACTCAGTTGACTTCTTAGTTCTTACTTATGTGTAAGTTATGGAAAACAGTCGCCTCATTACTTGCCCCGCCGTCTGACACACTTCCCTCACGCCACGCTCCGAGGGGCTGCCCGCTAAGATTTACTTTCTAATTGAGTTCCTGGCACGCTTGCCAGTATCGTAAACGGCCATTGTATGGCCAGAAATAGACGTCATGTAAGAAATTTTCATTTTTATTAGTTCTTTGAATGAGTAGTTTGAATTAGTGATCGTTATGGCCATAACCATAGATATAATAAATACAAACTGTTGCCCGCAGTTTCGTCCGCACAGAATGGTAATTTGTAGCGAAGCCTCTTTAAGTACCTACCTTGATCGATCAGTCAGTCATAGTTTCTTTTTATATGTATTACTAGCTTCTGCCCGCGACTTCGTCTGCGTAGAATTGGCAATTGACAAGTTTATGGCTATCCCCCGGGAACTATGCTATTTTCCGGGATAAAAAGTAGCCTATGTTTTAATCTAGGGTACCAGCTATCTTCGTTCTAAATTTTATCCAAATCCGTCTAGTTGTTTTAGCGTGAAGAAGGAACAAACATACACACTCACTCACGTCGTCAAATCGTCACAAACTTTCGCATTTATAATATTAGTAGGATGTATGAAGATAGTAATACATCGACACCGCATGGGAAAGAGCGATGACGCGTATGTCAGGGCAAGACAGATAGACGAGACCATTTTTCTTACACGCTGTGAGCCTGATGGAACCCAGTAGCTTTTTAATGGGAAGGAGAAAATGCTTCTTTATTTCGACACCCGCCAACTGCTGTCTTTCGCTCTCATCTCAGAATTTTTAGATTCGATATAATTGAACATTATTAGAGTAATACCTATATATCTAAATATAGCCATAACTGACTTGTTTTATTCAAGATTTTTAAGACAAGGTGCATTTTATTTTGGTTCTAAGTGAGAACTTTCACGATTTGGTAATATTGAAAAAAGGACTACAATCCTAACCTGGTAGGGTTGGATGACGGATGGCAAGAAGGAAACGGAATTGCGTGCTCAGAAGGAATGTATGAATATAGAAATGTGTTAATGAAAACGTATGTTCACGTGTAATACGAAGGTATATAGATAGCGTATAAAGCACAGACAAAAGGGATGAATATAGCAAATTCCATACAAATTCAATTTTCGATGAAGATAAATGGCGTTATTTGTACTGAGAAATAATAACATCTAGTGGTTTTTTGTTCAAATATTGTTTGAAATGCACCATGAAGTTATCCAACATAATTTTAAATTATCTTACCATGATTGCCATAGGGATGGATATCATAATACGCAACGATGCTATTTCCTAACATAAGTACCTACAAAACCCATGAGGAGAACTTCTAGAATTAATCGATGGATTTAACTCGGCTTTAAGATAAAATTCAACTTACCTAAACGTTTCAAACGCAATTAAAGTCCTAAAATATAGAAGGCGTGATAATTTAATAACTTTTAATTTAATATTTCAATGTACATGTATGGTGTATTGAAAATTAAGAACTGTGTGATCTGATCATTCAACTTTATAATTAAACTTTTCAATCCGTATTAAAACAAACATAATAATTGAGTACTTACCTATAAACTAATGTAAGGGTGAAGCAGTCAAAAGCGGACATTTTGACAACTTCTTTATTCAAATCTTCCGTCTTACTCTAACACAGTACTTCGATTCTATCTAGCTATCTCTTTTGCCCTTAGGGTCCTTACTATTTACGTAACACTACTTACGTACACGTACTTACGTTACACTTACTTACGTACACGTACTAAAACGTAACAATTGATAAGAATTTTTAAAAGCCGCGCGAAAGTTGTAGTACCTACAAAATTTCCATTCGTCTTTCGCTCACAAAAAATCAAAACAAATCATACAGGGGTTTTGATCGATCTCGCAGTAAACTGACTCCTGGCAGTAAAAACGGATAAAGATGACTGTGTGTCTTGCACGCGATCCGTTGCCAAGATATCATGGCAAACACCGGCGCGGCGGCATTGCCAGCGACAACCAGACTTAAGTATACTTCGTTTAATTTAGAATGAGAAACCACAACAACATTATATTGCGGCTCGTGAACTGTAATCTCTTTACAATTTGTACTAGAGTAACAATTAACGACACGCAAATAAAGTGACATTAAAACAATTTTATTTTGCGGCTCCCAGACTATTATACTGTAGGTACTATTGGCTAGGTAAGAAATAGTTGACCAGACGAAATATTATGTTATTGTGGTTTCTCATTCTAAATTGAATGAAGTATAGGGAGAAGTAACTGTAAAAATTTCAACTACGGTGCATTCTTATGCAAAGAAACGTAGCTAGAATAACAAAAAGCTAAATAGTAAAATGCAAAGGATATGCAATTGCATACCAATTGGTACACAAATGATGCTTAGATGAAATACAGGGCCTTAAGCATGACGTCTTAATGCGATTCAATTTGGACTTAGTTCAGGTTTTAGCTGTCATTTTTAGTATGGATCTGACAGCGAGCGAACCTAAACTGCATCGGAATTGAATCGCATTAAGTAAAACGTCATGGTAAGGTAACCCCCGAGGGCTTTACTGTTGAGGGCTTTAAAAAAGCATTCAGATAGTTCATTTTTCAACATTGGTTACTTTTCGCAAGTTGCGAAAAGATACATTAATTAGCACTCGTTCATTAAAAAAACCGGACGGAAATTGGGCAAGTGAATAGAAATGCAGTGTTAGCAGAGCCCTGCCTTCTAAGCAAATTATAGGCAAGAAAGGTGTGAGGTAATTTTATATCTAGACTCCCGGTAGCGTGTCAAGCCAAAGTTTGGTTACCTACACAGACAGACATAAACATATTCAGTTTTTAGTATTTTTTATTATAGCGGCAAAAGAAATACATCATCTGTGAAAATTTCAACTGTTTAGCTATCACAGCTCACATACAGACAGACAGACGGACAGCGGAGTTTTAGTGATAGAGTCCCGTTTTTAACCTTCGAGCACGAAACCCTAAAAATCATGTTTGTGAAATTAAAGTATAATAATAATAGTATTTTATGCAACAGTTGTATTAGAGGGGTCAAAAAAGGCGAGTGGTGTGTGTGGGTTACGATGTGAGCGTAGCGAACATCGTAAGAAATACGCCACGCGCTTTTTTTGACTTGCTAATACAACGTTGCATACAATATTTTTTCTACGACTAAGTAGATACCTACTTACTAAATTAAAGTAATATGTTCTCCAAAAATGAAGAAGTCCAGTGTTCCTCGCCATGAAATTCTCGAAGGCATGAAATTGTCGAGATTTTTTAGGCAACAAATTTTCCATCACTTCCTGGGCCGCCGCGGATATTTCTTCCGGTGTTAACTTAATTTGGTTTTCATCGATGCTTTTTTGTGCTACGTTACAAAACTTTGTTAAAACTATTGCAATCAAATAACAAAAAAGACAAGAGCGGGAAACATGAAAACGACAAATGACAAAATTGGAAGTTTGTTTATAGTAAACTTTGTTTTTAATTAACGTTTACTTTTTTTTTATTGGCCTTGCCTTCTTGGCGCATTTAGCCAAAACGTTTACCAACTTGCCAGTGGCGTTATTAAAATATCTTGTTTGTTATGTTGGCAGCTATGCATTTAGTTCAGAAAGTTTTAGTTCTATAAAAAGCCGTATGAATTAAATAATTTGTTAAGTTGGTAGACATGCATTTTCATCGTAAGTTTAATGTTGATCGTGTAAAAGTTTTACCTAGGTCTGGCAGTCTATGGCTAGCAGAGTAACGATGGAGCACTTTTAGAGCCATAAGCCAACAAGTGCTTTTAGAAGGAATAGACAATATAGACTTATCCAAAGTCTTATTATGAGTGTATTTATAGTGGTGCTCGTGATAACATAAATCACAGATAATAGTACAGGAGTAGGAAAATACTTTAACATTTCTACTTGTAAGCGTAGGTACCGTATACATATAGGTACGTTGACAGCTTTTCATTTGATATAAGGGGATGCTAGTGATTCGAACATTAGAAAAGGCACGTGTATCATTTTACCAACATCTAAATGCCAAGTGCCCAATCAACGTCAAAAGCTAAATGTTGTGCATACATAATCGGCAGATTATCAGCTTTTAGTGTTATCTGGAGGATACCATGCCCTTCTGTCATGATGTCTGGCAGGTATGTAGAAATCTCTGCTAGCGTACTAAAATCTATACAAGTTAAAAATTAGCATAGTAATTAATACAGAGCTTAGATATACATATAAGCGCTTAGCAAATTCTGTAGGTAACTTTTTATAATTGTCCGAAGACGGCAGAGTATTGTATGATTGTATCGGATAAAGATGTTATAGTTTTTATTGGGATCATCCTATAACAAAATAAATTTCAGCTGGTAACAATTAAATAACAATCAAATGTACCTAGTCATTATTTAGTTACTGTTCCAGCTTATTCCTGGCTTTTGTCTAAAATCCCGCCCTTATTTGTAAAAGATTACACAAGAAAAGTTTTGTTTTGAATGATCAACAAAATGTTAAGTGTTTATGTTCTTACTTAGGTATAGTTATAATGTGGTAAATAGTTATTTTCTACGAGTTAGCTTTCGTTTCGCTTTATATCAAGTCGATACGATGTCATGTGGATATACATGTTCAAGTTTTAATGCTGACAGAAAGATCCAAATTAAAAATTAAAATAATAACACTTACAGAAATATTCACTCGCTAGCAACTTTGTCTACTACACAATTTTCCGGGATGAAAAGTAGCCTATGTGTAATTCCAGACTATAAGCTATCTATGTTTCAAATTTCGTCCACATACGTTCAAAAGAGTAAAAAACATTCATACATACGTCCATACATTCATACTCACAAACTTTCGCATTTATAATATTAGTAGGATGTATTGTAGAGGAACCAAAGTTCGAAAGTGCCAATTTCTTTCAGTTAACTACATGAATTGGTGATTATGCGACAGCACATAGAGACTACCAATTATTTTTCACGTGTTTTACGTACAATAAAGAGTTATACATACGTACTTACGTACATACATACATCACATACATACACTTACTTCCGATTCAAGTGAAATTGTTTAGCAGATACGTTATTCTATGAAATTTTGTTCCGAAACCAAACAAAATTGTTCAGTTAATACGACACTATGTTTGTAAACATAAATAAATTACTGTTATTGGCAATTATTTGAGCCGGTGTAAGCCAATCATGACTGAAGCAGTGATGGGCGGGACAGTTGGCGTGGCCAGACGACAGCGAGTAGGCATCCAAAAGCGTCACAGAGTCAAGTTTAGTATTGCCTGACAATACAAATGGTGAGGAAGGCAGTATTCAGAAAATGAATACATCGACATGACATGTTACTTTACTCGGTAAATCGTATAGTCCTGGACGTCCGAATTCCATTAGTTTGTGTATATAATGAATGAGAGCCCTGGGTCAAAGTAAAGTGGTTCGTGTCGTGCAGTTTATAGGTGCTTCGACGGGGGCCTCACTTCCTTTAACTACTACTACTTCTTACTTTAACTAAACGGTTGTTTTTCTGAGTCATCAGAAGGCTTACCGAAACTTTGCTAGACTACCTACAACCTCAATTTTCAGACTAGTTCTTCATAGATTTTAATCAGTACTAAATTACAGCGAAGAAAAGTTTTGGTTACACGCCAGAATGCAGACGTCGTTACTGCTCGGTTCATTTTATTACGCTTTTCTGCAATAAAAATAATAAAAACAAAATAAAAGAACGCTTTGCGGAAGGCTTGCTACGACTGCCTATCACGAAAGAACGTATTTTTATCACATTGAAGTAGTTTTCGACTGCATTGTAGACACAGGGTTTAATATGAGTAAAAATAATGAAACAAGAAAGTTTTTTTAAAACGTATTTTAAAAACCTCCATAATGCAAAATTTGAACAGTACTTCTTTATAAATATTACGAATAGAGCCTGTAAATTTTGAGGTCTAATAAATAATAATGCAAATTGAGGCCAAGTCCGGTTAAGGTATTAATAGTAGGTATAGGTTATGACTAACCTTCGCCAGTCATGTAATCCAGTTAGGTTGAACAACGGAAACTGGAAAATGGCTTTTTTATTCTGCCCCCACGCGTAAAGCTCCGTTAACAAATCCATTTTCTTATTTATTTGGCAGTTTGATTGGAATTTAGGTTACTAAGGGCTATAGGAGTTTATAGGGGTTAATTGCTGACCGGATCGTGTATGCCCGCCATGGGCACGGTGACGGTGTCCTCGCCGCCGGCGGCCACCAGCTTCTCCAGGACCTTGAGGGTCTGCTCCACCGCCGACCATTCCGTCTTCTGCGCCAGCACCAACACCTTGGCTGCTGCCTCGCGCATGTTGACCCCCGCGCTGGGAGGCTTTGGGACATCTCCATTGCTCTCCTTGATCTCCTTCTTGTCTCCATTGATAGACGACGTTTCATCTTTATCTTCGGCGACCTTTGCGGCCACCACTTTCTCCTCCTCCGCGGCCTTTTTGGGTGGTCCCTTTCCGCCCTTCTTGCCTGTCGGCGCCTGAGACATCCTCACTTCATAACCGAGTCAGAATCACTTTGTCATCACTACACTGTGTCAGTCGCGGTATCACCGAGGGCGGCCAGGGCTATGTTGAGCGCAGGGCGGGCGGGCCATGACTGCGGCACGGCTGCGTAGCTCAGCCGATTTCTTGCATGATTCGAGTAAATAAAGGCGAAGGCAGGTGCGCGAGCCGGATTTACAAACAAACTCGAATCGGCGATGTCTCAAAACGTCACATGCAATGACCCGATTTTTACTTTTCTGTTATCAGGGGATCACCCTCAGACATGTCGCCGGGTCTAGCTGAAGCGACCCGCGCACGGCACACAGTGATGGTTCATAGTTCAAATAGCAAGTTCACTAAACTTCATATGATTCCATTAAAAAACATGATAATGCGAATTTGTGAGTAAGTACGAATTTCTTGTTAATAATCTACGTTTCATCCATTAAACAACTAGGTATCCAGCACTTATAATATTAAAAGTTAGTCCTGGGTTATTTATAGTTTGTCAAGCTTGCATTCGACATTCAAAGAAATGGTTATTTCAATTCGCGAATTCCTTGACATAGGTAGGTACTTAATTTTATTGTTGTTGTTTTTACTTCATTTCGTAGATTAATAAATTGACCGTCAACAGTGTATTCTTGCGGGTTCTTAGGTATAAATTGGGTTATCCCAATCATAGTAATTTTCACACGAAGCAATGATGAAAGTTTCTTATTGTATTTCCTATTTTTGAGAAGTGATCGGCAAGTATGTACATAAAAAAATCCTAGCATTTACAGTACCACTTTAAGTTCTTTTTTGTCTGGACTAAAAAGCTGCAATTGGCACGTTTGAAAAGCGTTTTAAATTATATCTAGGAAAATTTTCGGAATATTTTGGTCCGCTACACAGACAATTTCCTAGTGGTTAATCATGTTATATATAAAACGCAAATGGTAGCTACCACTACTATTGTGAACACACCCTTAGCAAGTCGCTCGTTCATTTATTCTTATATCTGGTGCGGCCTGAGTTTGGTAAGGGATCAACTTTACTATAAACTAGTAAGTATTTGTTAAAAATAATTTCTATACTTATTGTTTTCGCTTTAATTAATGCAAAAATCTTACTTGGCCTTCTTCAATCGCGTCATGACGAGTCATATATGCATAGATTTTGGTTCGTAGCCTACTAAAAAATAATAGTTTTCAGCCAATATGTTTTGGATTTTTTGGAGGAAACAAAAGTTTAATGACTCCGGGTTGTTAACATAATATCGACAGGAAAGCCGACTCATTTTATTGTTCCTTATTCTGTTTCTGCTAAGTGTGATCGGACAGCGGCTTTATCATCAATTCATCATCACGCAAAATGAATTCGTTCCATTCTAATAGTCATTCGTGCGTTTTTTCATCTTCTTGAAAACTGTATAATAATACTCATACTCATTTATTCGTAATAATTATTGTTATTACATGTCATTTTTATCATTATTTTATTATATTCCATGTCAGAGCAATTAATGAAATTAAAAAAAAATATTTCAATTAATTTTTTTTAATAAAACTGCAGCACTCTCTCTCTCTCTCTCTCCAGCCTACGTCCCACTGCTGGGCACAGGCCTCCTCTCAGAAACTGCACCACTATTATAAAACAAATATTCTGCAATCAGTATATGCAATACAAGTAGGCTACGATAAAAGTTCCTTCTTTTTTTTCTTATGCAAATTCTTCAAAGTGATATTAGGCTAAGGCTATCACTTAGTCTCACGTTAAGAAGAGCTTACCGGTCTTCCAGAAGACGGATCCCACTACAAGAAAAAGCTATTTTTAACCGCTTATCAGCTAAAATTTATGTGGTCTCGTCCATCCTCGACCTTGTTTGGGAAATTCGGGGGAAGAATACGAACGCATTTTCACCTACTTCGATTTGTATCGTGGCCTTAAGAGGTCGAAGGAAATTTGCATGTTTCGTCACAAGCGGGGGGAGGCAAGCGTGCGGGGGGACGTCGCGTGCGCTCCACGCGCAACTTCCGGAGCCAAGGGGGAAGGGGGGCGCCGCCTCGGCCTCGATTCAGCTAGCGATGATCAGATACGGAGGAATACGAAGCTTGACCAACGTCTCATATAAGTTTTTTAATATAAAAGCTTTGTTTCTTTACTTATGTTTTTGTTACGAGGCCTATCTGCGAGCAAAATGTTAACTCTTACGCGCAAGCTTTCGTACCTACTCGTAAGCAACATCGTGATGGTAAGTAACAATTGCCAGGGATAAAACAAAGGTTTTTCTGTTTATCGAGGCCAACTTACATTTGATTTCATTAGACCGAAGAAAAAGGTAGAAGTTGCAAAGCATGATTGGTAGAAGATTGGTAGATAAATAGCGCGTCACATTGCGCCTGAATTTACCAATACCGGTCTCAACATAACATTGGACAGTTTATCAATGCGTAGCAAAACTATCGACTATCTAGTAGGTATCGATCGTTCAATCAATTGTTGCAACACAAATCCTGTTAAAAAAACCCGGCTAGCATAATGTGCACTTTTTCTGGGTTAATTAAAACCCTGCCCACGACCTTGGTACTTATACCTGTTACACTTTAGCGTTTCAAATAAAATGTACATTCCTTTCGGAACCCTCCTATCACTTATGTGTAGAAATAAACTGGGTACTTAGTTATAGTCGTTATAGTGGTATTGGTGGTATAGTCTTGGTCATGCCTTGTTGGCTTATTGCAGAAAGGGTAGCTGGTTTTTTTCAATTTGTTCATAATTCGCTAGTAGAGTTTTTGTGAAAAAAATGGAGGTAGTCCAAATTTGAAATGACAGTCTTGACTTCTCGAGACTGGTGACATGTTTATTTAATATTTAATTATTAATTTTAGATTGGTTGTGGCTGGTATTTCACCGAACACTGTCAACCTTACCGCACAAGATCAAGAGTTGTCTGGCCGTGTCTTATCCAACCTCGACATTGGCGCAATCATCGCACCGTTCGATGGGGCCATTATTATCCCAAAAATTGAATTGAAATTAATATTTAATCTCAAAATGTGTTAGGTACCTACTTATTTAGTTTGGTGGTAGTGATAGGTTATTGTTGATGTTGACATGCTGTTTATCTGGAAACGATGAGTTTATTGGATACCTAGGACTTGCATGAAAATATATTTGGTGGCAAAGTATACATAGGTATAGCTGTTAGTTATATGGATTGAGTTCTCGCAAGGTAGCTCTCCTATTTGATGTAACTTTTCTAATAGAGCTTACTCGTACCAGGTGAGCTCAAACCGGGCCTTACTCACTGAAGCTAGTACCAAGTATTCAAAATAACACGACTTCAATTCATTTTACGACTCCCAAATCCAATACAACGATCATATCAAACAGTAGCTTGAAAGCAATAAAAATCATACGTTATACTTACTCGTAGCCGCAACCAACTGTCATGTTCCTTGTCGGTACAGTATTTTTAAGCAGGAATTAAGAATTCAAGATTTTAAATAATTTTTCTTACCGTTAAAATTTTAAGTTTTTTTAGGAGTTTTAAATATTTGCAACTTACGAGCAGGATTCTAGTTACGTATGTCTCATAGTAAAATAGCAATCGTATGGATATACGATCTACTACAATATCTACATGGACCCGTAGGTGGGTGGATTTTTGACGTTGTAATTTGTGTGCAATAAGTTTAGCATGGCACACAAATTACAACGTCAAAAATCCACCCAGGTATAGACCTTACAATTTGGCTAAAAGTATCCATGTCATATTCGCCTGCAAATAACTATGTATATACCTAAATGCATACTCATAATATGTACTATTATTTTTATCGCGATATCATAAACTTTTAACTGATAAGAAAGATATTGGTGATAGTATAACGGTATAAACTTAATTCATATCTGTTTCGGGCGTAGACGTGTTAATGAACTTCAAATTAGTAGGTAGTCTTCTTTGTAATTTTTAATGAAAATAGACATTGTAGTAGTGTTTAGTGTTCACGTTTGTGGCAGCTTTGAATGAACATGATCGAGATAATATGATATTTTATTGAGACCGATAGTATTTTTTTAAGGAAACCCATTGTCGTCACGTGCAGTAAATATTCACGACTTCTATTTGTTGACACACTACTACATAAATATATTCATACCATTTAAATATTTCTGCATCATTTAATAAATTATCAGTCAGTGTACCAGTGCTCGTCGTTGTGCTGCCGTGATAACAGTATTTTACGTACTGTAGTAGGTATAATTGATATTAGTTGATCATGTGGATACGCGCAGTGTCGTCTATACCAACAAACGTATTCAGCAGGAGTATAAGGTGAGTTAAGTGTAATTTACTGTGTATATTACTTATAACTCATGAGATAAGTTAATGCGTTTATTTCAAAGGGTTACGGGAGAATTTTACCGTGTATATTACGACTAGGTACGAGTGTGTTTTACGGGTATGTTGATAAACTTACTTTGTATGAATAGGCCCGCATTATTTGTCAAGCATGCTAAAGTATAGTTGTGAATCAGTGAACTAGAAGTAGAATTAGAAGTTACCTAGTTGTTAAATTGTATTAATGATCTGTTCTTAGGTCTTAGGTATTATTTGGATTGTTAGTTACGTTTAACGAAATAATACAACATTCATTCGTTGATCAAATCATTAATAACGTTACTTACCTACCAAGACTAAATTAGCCAAGAAAGCCCGGTGCCATATACTGACTGTCTAACGTACTTGCAATCAGTATGCTTAGTGTAAGGTTTCGGTAACAAAATACGTCTCGAATGCGTTTGCGTTAAAATGTCAAATACTATGAGAACAATTTGTTGCCGCTTCGATCCGCAAGTGGCGCTGCCAATTATCCCATAGTAATTGAGACGTTTACGCCGTTTACGCGAACACGTTCGATACGTTTTTCGTGTCAAAAACTTACACTAGAGGCTCTGTATGCTTAGTGTAAGTTTTCGGTAACAAAATACGTCTCGAATGCGTTTGTGTTAAAATGTCAAAAACTATGAGAACAATTTGTTGCCGTTTCGATCCGCAAATGGCGCTGCCAATTTTTCCATGGTAATTGAGACGTTTACGTGAACGCGTTCGAGACGTTTTTTGTGTGATAACTTACACTAGAGCATTGGTTTTCAAAGTGGGGGGCGCGCCCCTCTAGGGGGGCGCGACCACATGTTAAGGGGGGCGCAGGTCCGCGGCTCCGAGCTCCGAAATGAAGTTATTCAGTTCTTGGATATTCAAAACCAAAGTGAATTATTAGTACAATTCAAAAAACCATGGGTACAATTGGTATTTGCCTATTTATCGGATATATTCGATTCGTTGAACTCATTGAATTTGAAACTGCAAGGAGGAGGTTCGAACGCAATTCACCATCGAGATGCCATCACTGCGTTCACCGAGAAGCTACAATTATGGAGTCGTAAAATTTCAGCAGGCAATTATTCCTGCTTTCCTAGATTAGCTGCAATCACAGATGAAGAGGGTTTTATGGAGATTTTTGATGAAACTAACACTAAGACCGAAATCTCCAAACACTTGCAGCACCTCACTGATGAATTCAAGCGCTACTTCCCTAACTCGTGTGATGATAATATTTACCGATTGACTACGGATCCTTTTCGTGTTGACATAGACGAGCTGCCAGAACTACTTCAAGAACAAGCTTTGGAAATCAAAAATGACTCAGCTGCCAAATATGACTTCAAGAAGATGGATAAGTCATTATTTTGGGTAAAATATCTCAAAGTTTATCCCAACATAGCAGAAGAAGCACTGAAACTGTTTTTACCCTTTTCGAGTACTTATTTGTGTGAAAGGGCATTTTCAGCAGTTGTAGCTATAAAAACGAAGTATAGAAACAAACTCGACATCGCTAGTGATTTACGTTGTGCACTTTCTTCTATTGAACCCAGAATTGAAAATCTTGTTAAAAATATGCAAGCCCATCCATCACATTGATTTTGACAATTATATCTTCATCATAATTATCTGCATTACAGATTCTGTAAAAATAATATTACCTAATAAAAAAATTGTTGATTAATACCTTTATTTTATTTTATTTGGTTAGGCAAGACACTTGGCGAGCTCACTGACTACCCTCTTCCATGCATGGAAGCGAAGGGGGGCGTGAGTATTTCATTTAATGCAGTAGGGAGGCGTGCAAAATAATAGTTTGGGAAGGAATAATAGTTTGCACTAGAGGCTCAGTAGTACGTATGCATAGTGTAAGTTTTCGGTTACAAAATACGTCTCGATCACGTTTGCATTAAAATGTCAAATACTATGAAAACAGTTTGTTGCTGTTTCAATCCGCAAGTGCGGCGCTGCAAATGATTCCATAGTATTTGAGACGTTTACGTGAACGCGTTCGAAACGTTTTTATATGCGAAAACTTTCACTAGAGGCTCAGCCTTTATTGTAAGTTTTCTCACAAAAAACGTCTCGAACGCGTTCACGTATACCTCTCTTTTCTACGGAAAAATGGGCAGCGCTACTTGCGGATGAAACGGCAACTAACTGTTCTCATCTCAGGTACACATTTTAATACAAACACGTTCGGGAAGTACCTACCTATTTTGAGACAGAAAACTTACACTAAGCATAGAGAATCGCATTTACTATTTCTTTCTGACAAACGACATATGAAAACATGATGAATGCGATAACGGGCACTTCCATGGGCTTTGGGCAAAAATATTTTTATTTTTATTATTCCATTTCATTTAGCATTTCTCTTAATTGACGGCGTAAGAGTTTTCCATGCGCATTTCTAGGCAGCTTCGAGATAAAGTACACCCCGCCCCGCAGTTGCATGAACGGTGATGCCTGCAAGTATAAAGTTTAATAATTAAATCTCCGATTGTTACACGGTCACAGCTTATGTCATCAGACTACAAAGGCGGTTTCTCGGTATTGTAATCACAGTTATAATTATAACAGACATATATAACGGAACGGGAAGTGACGATGACGATAAGAGGCAAAATATTAAAATAAAATTTTAAGAACATATATAGCAGTGGCGTGGCGTCAAATATATCAAAAGGAAAGCCGAAGGGAACTTAACTAGCCTTTTCCTCTAATTCTGCACAGTAAATTGCCCAACTGCCTTAAAATAGGCAAGCCAGTGGAAATCGAGTTCTATGGACGCCACGCCACTGATATATAGGTGCATACAAGGACGTCTATGGCCTCTACATAGGTTGAAGAAGTAAATAACGAGGAAGAGAAAATATAAGTTGAGGACAGGGGTGTCGCGTACACACTCGGGTACGGCAACTAACGGCAACTGATTCTGAAGTCTGATTATTACTCAATCATCAGATTTAACGGTGATTCATCATCACAGACCTGAGTAGACATGTAGTCAAGTATGTTCTGGCGGGAGAGCTGAGTGCCAGGCCGCGGCACGAGGAAGGCGGCAGGCACGTGGCCGCAGACTCCCGCTGGCCGGCCCGCTACGCCTGCCTCACGCACTCCTGGGTGCCGCTGCAGAATTGACTCTAGCTCTAGCGGCGACACCTTACAAAGAAATAAAACCGACCAAGTGTAAGTCGGACTCGGTGTGAAGTTTAAACAATTTATATCGATAGTTAGAAGTAACAATGAGCTGGTCACATAAGTCATAAGTAATTTAGTCGTCGCTACATTAAGTTATATAATAGCAAAAAACCGATAAACTTTGGGGTAGGGTAGACGAGTTCTGGAGTTGAATTGAGACGTATGGCAACTAAACTAAAGGACCAGACTGTAGGAGAGGCATGTGTAGATTACGATAGGTAAATGATGGTGATGACGAAAAATAAAATTATTAACTAACCTCAAATCCGTCATTGCAGAAAATATCCTTCAGACGGTCTACAACGTATAAATATCTGTCTTCGTCATAGTATCCCATATCGCCCGTTGCGAAAAACCCATGTTCATCCAGATGAGATCCCACGTCAGCGCCTAAGTAACCCTGCATCACAGTCAGGCCTTGTACGCAAATTTCTCCTCGCTGGTTCGAGCCTAGAATTTGACGCGTTTCTGGATGTACCACCTATAAAATCAGTTTTGAAGTTATTGAGTCGCAAGAAAAAGACATCAGCCTATTTAGAGCGAGAAGGAAAGTGATAGACGTAGCGTAAGGGACCCAGGGCAAGATGCATAAATATTTGGGAGCACTGAAAACATATTAACATAGAAAAACGGATTATAATTTTCGATGTTAAAACCTTTAATGTCATCCCTGGTGCAGCCATGCCGACACTTCCTAGCTTGGAGCTCTTGGTGCACCAACACTCTGATGTAATTTGTCCACATTCGGTCATACCGTAAGATTGTATAACTTTGTTAATATTGGTAAATCTGAAAGTATTTAGGATACGTAGGTAGGTATAACATTTACTTAAAATTAAAATATACAAATTATAAATAATGCGATTTTGTTAAAAACTTATCACGTAATAGGATTGTTAACATAAATCTAAACTAATCTGAAAGTTTACGCTTTCAAACAAGTTCGTTTAGCTGAAGGATTAGCAGTTTTGCGGACACGATGTTTGGATTCAAAATAAAAAACAGTAAAATTCGATCTTACTTGCACCTAAAAATATTTTTTGAGAATAACTTAAAGTGCCGCAGCTGAGGCTTTAAAGAGCCGCATATGGTTCGGGTTATGGCTAACAGCCCGGCTAGCACGACAACGCACAAGAGTTGCGTCGCGCGCGAGATAGATTGCCCGTCTCTTTCTAGAACGAACAGTAAGAAAAAGACGGGCAATCTATCTCGCGCGCAACGCGACTCTTGTGCGCTGTCGTGCTAGACGTGCAGTTTCACTGTAAATTCCATTTCAATATGATTTTTTTAAATATTATGGTTTTTGACCCATTGTACATTTTATTTTTTTCTGTTTTGTTTGAAATAGTGAAAAAAAAAACAATTTAAATAGACCATGTCATGCCTTGTCTTTACTGTTTCAATAATGTTTGCATCGAGTGGCGCACCGGTACTGTATAATATTTTCAAGGAGCTCTGTTTATATTTTTCCTCCTCTTCTGTTTCAGCTAGGTAACTGACGAGTGATGGCACTAAGAGTGCAGAATTTACCTAAAAAAATAATTTATTATATAATGACGAGCTAAAATAATGATATTTTTTTCTCGTTAATGCAGTTTTTTTGGGTAACTAGTATGCAGATGAAGTCACGGTAGCAAAATAAAGTTAGCAATTTGTGATGGAAAGTGTTTTTATTATTATGGCTAACTCAGAGAGACAATACAATACAATACACGCAGGTGGTAGGGCCTTGTGCAAGGTCCGTCCGGATCGCTACCACCATCTTACTCGCTAATCCTACCGCTAAGCGGCAGTGCTTGCACTGCTGTGTTCCGGTGTGGAGAGTAAGACAGCCGGGGAAATTACGGGCACAAGAGGCATTTCATCTAAGTCCTCTAGGTTGGCAACGCATCTCCAATCCCTCCGGGGTTGCGGGTGTCTATGGGCAGTGGTGATTGCTTACCATCAGGTGACCCACTTGCTCGTTTGCCTTCCTATTCACATTAAAAAAAAATACAATAGTTGACACATAGTCGAGACATAGTCGTTTGTTCCATTTAATTTCACAACACGTTACAGACATGCTTCATCTTTATCATTTATAACTGAAGATAGGAAATACAATATGGGAATAATAAAGTATATTTACCTGGTATTCTTGAATAACTTTTAATATAATATCAGATGAGAGATCGGTGGCAAATACAATCTTCCGGCCAGCAGCAAGGTTCGCATAAGTGGAGCAAATATCGTAACGGTGATACCATTCTCCGTACGATAAAGTAGTTTTATTGCATTCGTCTTGAAATCTGAAATTTAGTTATGCTGCTGTTTGTAGTTATTAAAGTATTTAGCGAAAACCTAGTGTCAGAAAGCCCGTTTGTCTTCTTCGATTACTTATATTACCTATTTCAAATACGTTAACGACATCCCTACATAGTTTAAAACAAAGTCGCTTTCCGCTGTCTGTCCCTATGTATGCTTAGATCTTTAAAACTACGCAACGGATTTTGATGCGTTTTTTTGTATAATTTTATGCAGACGAAGTCGCGGGGAGGAGCTAGTAATATATACATGCCTCGATTAATGACAGAATGATCTAAAGAGGGACTATCTCACTATAAGATATCATTAACACGAAAGGAAAAATACGTTATGAGTTTGTAGTCTTATACTTACTCACTGGGCAAGGAACTTATGATGAAGCCAAGGTGAGATACAGGAACTCCCTTGGACATTCCTGTTGTACCAGAAGAGTACAAGATAACCGCTACGTCGTGTGCTTCAACGGCTGAAGGTTCAAAGCCCTCCACATCTTCATGTCTCAAAATTAATCTCTTCACGGATAATTTGACATCTTCAATTTCATCAAAACAAATGACAGTTTTGATGAATTTGCAAGTTTTCAATAGATCACTGTACATTTGCCAAAACAATGCAGTGCAGATAAAGTAGTTAGGCTTTGACAAGCTTAATTTGTGATTCAATACAGCTGAAAAGTAAAGAAGACACAAAATGAATAGGAACCCTACAAATCGCTTTTTCTGCCGCTTTTCGAGAGAAGAGACAATTACTGTGGTAGCACTTACGGTCTACATTCACATCATCTTAATATGTTCCTACCAACTCATACCCAACACAAAGCTGTTAAAAAAATGCGTATCACGCGCACGACTTAACATTTGTTGTAACCAATTGGATGTGGTCATTGGCAGTCTTATTTTTGGGCAAAAGGGAAAGCGCTACTCTGTACAGTACAGCGTTTAGAATAGATAACCCAGATATACAATACTTGATACTAGTTATTGATTGCTTGGCATGATAGCTTTAATGTACTAACCTTTGCCAGTTTTCAAATCGAAAGGAGTATAGGTAGCACCAGTGAACACGACGGCTAGAGTCGTAGGTAAGAAGTGGATTCGTTGTTCGCTACCAACTCCGACAACATCCCCCTTTTTCACCCCCAGTTCTGACAGTGCCACTGACAAGGATATCGCGTACTTGATAAACTCCCCATATGTTAATTGGTCTCCAGTATTGTAATGTTCCTGTTAAAGTAGTTCGGCTTGAACTGGTTTATACCACGTTAAAGAAATCTTCATTAAATTTGATACAAGTAATTATAGGGTACTTACTTACCAAGCAGACATTTTGCGGCTTTGCATTTTGGAGATGATGCAAAATGAATTTTCCGAAATTTGTATGACCCTGAATTTTCAGCTGACCACCATTGATAATCATTGTATTTTTCTATGTAGGTATCAGAACTATCGGACCACTAAAATAGAAGTACTTTTTAAAGCGAAACTAACGATTTCGACTTGTACTTGGGACGGCTTAGTTTCATAGTATGGACGAGGACGAGGTGGCGTGCATTTCAAAGTATTACTAAATTAAATTATATTCAGTCCACCGTTACATGATTAGGTATTTACATGTTAATAATAAGTGAAAATGCGAAACAGTTTACCCGTACCTAAGTACCTAGTGTTGAGCAAAAAATATGCATTATTAAATATCACTTCTAACCGATTTGGCAAACTAGAGCATGTGATGCAGATTATAAAATTGCATGAAAGATCAGTTATGATAAGAAATTGTGGCTGCGGAAACAATAATAATAAAAAAAGGTAATTGTCCGAAAGATTCTTTAAACTTTGAAAAGTTTGTTCTTGTGCTCCAATTTCGCTTCTCAAATTCCAGATTGACCAGTACTCTATCAAATGTCAGCTACCTGCATAACCCCGGCAGCGAGCCACTCGTCTACGCCACCATTGGGCAGGCTGTGGAGGCCACTGCCCATCGCTTCCCCGGGAGAGTCGCTGTCCGCTCCGTCTATCAAGACGTGACTCTGACGTACGAGCAGCTTTTGTTACAAGTGGGTTAATTAAATCACAGCCAGACGGGAACTATTACATTTTTGTGATTTGCAATTTAGAGATTTTTTGTACTCGTATCTTCATTTAAACAAAATTCTATGGCAGTAGTTCCAGACTTTGTTTTCCAAATTTCAGTTAAATGATTTTGCAATCGAGTTTTTTGCGCTTAGATTATTCTTGTTCATTTTAGCAGATAATACACTGACGAGCAAAAATAACGGGTCACTTCTCATACAAGGTTGTATGAAAAAATGACTGAATGATTAGAAATGTGAGTATGAGTGCCGGCACGTAGGTCTAGCGATGACCTTGTATGCGCAGAAGTATAAAATACGGTATCCGTGGGTGCGCAAATCCCCGCCACGTGCCTCGTCGTCGCTAGACTTACTTGCCGGCACGTATATCAACCCGTATTTTTTGTTACTTGGGGAATTTTAGAAATAGGGTACAATTATGTTTATAATGTTTTTTTCTCCGATTTTAGAAATTTTTGCATGGATTTGCTCAGGATCAATTGATCAATTGATTTATAATGGTGTAAAAAAATGTCCCCAGTTTTTGCTATGTATGAAAAGTAACAAAAGTGATCTCGGGACGCTTTTTTTCCCTTATATAGAATCGCCAGTGCTATCGATTCTGAGTAGATCCATGCAAAAATTTCTAAAATCCGAGAAAAAAAACGTAATTGTACCCTATTTCTGAAATTCCCCACTTTCATTACAGGCTGACGCCCTAGGCTGTACTTTGCGGGACCGAGGTTTGGAGAAGGGTGACCGAATCGGCATTTGGTCGCATAACAATGCTGAATGGATCGTAGCCTTGGTTGCGGCGGCTAGAGTGGGCCTTATATCGGTAAGACCTCTCTTTGGACATTGCAATGACTACTGTGAGATCGCTCTACGGTGGGTACTTGTTACTTAGTATGAAGTATGGGGCAAATAAAATTTTGTTCAAGACAATTTTATATTGTGCTAAATTACTAACTAAATTTTATTTTCTTTTTCTATAAGTAGGTAAGTAAATACGTTTAAAGGAACACTAAATATTCACTAAAATCTGATAAAATTCTTTTCAGGTAGCTTTGAATCCTGTGTACGAGAAACCGGAATTAAAGTACTGCATCGACAAAACTCAGCTGAAGGCGATCATTATAGGCGACACGTTGAAGCAAGCTAACTATTATAAAACAATAGAAGAGTTGGTACCAGAAGTATGCAGGGACAAGGCTGGGTCTATAGAATCACCTGAGTTTCCAAGCTTGAAGTGCATCATAACCTGTGATAAAGATGCCTTGCCGTAAGCACATCAAGTTCGCAATTATTACCACAGAATAAGTAATAGTAAATAATTGTATTGGCTTTAAATAACTTAGGTACATTACCGTGAATTGCATACCTATAGTAAAAGTTGCCAGTGTTTTTAATTTAAATTCATTAAGGGCCACTTGCACGGACCAGAGTTAACGACTTAACCCCGTGTTAGATGCTAACCCGGGGCTCATCATCATCAGCCCGTGTCAGTCCACCGCTGGACATAGGCCTCTCCCATAGCACGCCATTGGGCTCGATCTTCAGCTCTCCTATTCCAATTCTTGCCCACTGTCTTGAACCCGGGGCTCAGTAGTGTCAAAATGTATGGAACTGTCAAACCTAACCCCGAGTTAGCGATTTAATTTTTTAACTCTGGACTGTGCAAGTGGGCCTAAGAAAATTAAACGATTGTAGATTTATTATTACGATTTGTATTTAGTTATTTAGTTTATAATGGCAGAAGTGGTCAACAAAATTTTCAAATGTTTCAAAATGTTGTGGGATTTAAAATTTAGTTTTTATTTTATTGCATGTTTTAGAGGAACCTTCGCATTCGGGTCTCTGGTAACGACTAAGCAAGATGCGTCGCGTTATGGGGCCCAGGTCAGACCAGATGATGGATCTATTATACATTTCACTTCTGGAACCACAGGTAATTAAATATCTTGCGTAAACAGAGCAAAGGATTTATAGCCGGCTGAAATCTGTCTGTCTCAGATTATTAATTATTCCGAAAAAAAAACATCTAGTTCTAGTTAATCATTACGCTAGTTGGAAGAATTTGGAATCGCGAACCGAATGTTATAATGTTACATAAATTACCTAAAAAGCTTTGTTTTTTTATTTTAGGAGAACCCAAAGCAGCATTGGACTCGCATTTTGGTGTGGTGAATAATAGTTACTTTTTAGGAAAAAGACAAAAGCTTAGCGAGGGACATCCAATCACTTGTATTCAGGTAATTACTTGATCACTTGTATTCAGGGATAGTGTTTATACTTTAACTTGTTAAGTCTAAGGGTTTTTCACGCTCAGGCGAATAGTAGTTTTAACTAAACTGACAATAATCTCGTGACTCAAGTCAATTACTAGCTACACGTTTTTGTTCCAGTCGCCATTGTTCCATGCGCTGGGCTCGGTGATCACGGCGGCTGCGGCGCTGCGCCACGGCGCGAGTCTGGTGTTGCCATCGCCCAGCTACAGCGTCAGTGCCAATATGCATGCTCTAATGGCAGAGAAGTACGCTCTTTTTCTCTTTTTATCAACCAGTATAAGTGGAAATGAAAAAGAGATTAGAGCGCGGCATTGACTTCGCGCGTGTTGATGTCCCCGCTGACTACATACCTTTACATACACATACCGTCACGCCTCTTTCCCACAGAGGTAGGCAGAGACTACTTTGTTCCACTTGCTACGATCCTGATATATCTGTTTCGCTTCATCCACATTCATCAATTTCCCCGCTAACTAGATTGCATCAAACTAGGCCTCTCACCGCTCTAAATCCGTTCCATGTTCGGTGAGGTACGTGTCTTGACGGTACTCGATGGTACGGTGTAACCAGGTGAAACGGTGTAAGTTTGTGGACCAAAGGCTACTTGACCCAGCTCTTCTCAACCGTAATTTCATTTTCCGAGGATCATCTTCTGTCTCTTCCAGGTGCACCATCATTACTGGCACGCCGACGATGTATGTGGACCTTGTGACTCACGTGCGTAGCGCGGGCGTCAAACCGCATCTGCGAGACGCTCTCAACGCTGGAGCACCCTGCAGTCCTCAGCTCATCAGAGATATCAAGCAGTTCCTCAACGCTGAAACTGTATCGGTATGTAATACGTGTTAATAATCATATGTTGCTTTTGAACTTGATGCTAATTTTGGATCTTCAGCGTCACTAGGCCATGAAAGAAATTAACGCTCCAAATCAAAGCACAAAATGTACCTCTTGTGCGAGTAAATTTTCAGCTATCTTACCCTCTTTGATGGAACCTAACAGTGTTGGAGGGGCTTTTAATTATTTCTACCAGCTAGTTTAACATGAACTATATCACAGAGTTTATTCGGCATGACGGAGACCACAGCAGCTGTGTTCCAGTCACTGCCTGATGACAGCACAGAACTGGTTGCCGAGACAGTTGGCTATATACAAGATCATATTGAAACCAAGGTAACTACTGTACTAAACAAGATGAGAGTCCTTTTATTTTTCTAATATGTGCTAAAGTAACTGAAGATATAGAATAAAATAACTTTTTAAAATTTATTTAGTAGATATAACTACTTATGTTGAATGCCAATAATTATTGTGAACTGTTTTTATCTCATTAAAGGTAGTGGACGATGAAGGGAAAGCGGTTCCATTTGGTAGTCCCGGCGAGTTGCTAGTGAGGGGCTACAGCACAATGATGGGATACTGGGGTGAACCCGAGAAGACCAGGAAGACCCTGGGAGAAGACGGTTGGCTGCACACCGGGTATGTTATACTTCTTATATAATACATATTTATAAAACCACAAATCTTTCGTGCTCTTTGTATATGCTTCATTTCCAATTGGAATCAAAATCAAATGCTCCTGATTATAATTTATTTGCAATTTGCAACATATTCAGAAACACATTATCTTTGATATATTTAATAGTTTTATTCAGTTAATTAATGGGAGGTCGGTTTTATGTGGGATCTTAGACCACCATTTTGAAGTAGTCTTGTTGCATTTCAGAGATAAATTTACACTAAGTGAAGACGGATACGGGCGTATAGTTGGCAGATTAAAGGATATCATTGTGAGGGGAGGAGAAAATATAGCGCCAAAAGAGATAGAAGACCTTCTCAACACACATCCTGATATTGTTGAAAGTCAGGTAGGGGACGAATATGTTTCTATGAAAATGCATCTTATTTAAAATATTATAACAAAAAGTGACCGATGCTTTGCTTGGCGCGCCTCCTAATCTATAAGGCTTTCTATCAGCGTGGTAGTAATTAAAATCCCACTGATAAATGTTTTTTTAATTTTAGGTGGTCGGAGTATCAGATGAGAGACTGGGCGAGGAGCTGTGCGCTGTGGTACGGCTGAGAGAAGGCGCCTCGCTGACGCTCCAGGATGTGCAGCACCACTGCGCTGGCCGTCTGGCCAAGTTCAAGATCCCCAGGATACTCAAATTCAGTGATGAATTCCCGAAAACAGCTTCTGGAAAGATTCAGAAGTACAAGATACGTGATTTCATTGAGTCAGGGCAATTATAAAGCCTTTTTGTCTTTTAATTTGTTTAGTTACTCATGAAGGCACGCCGCTTGTATTTTTACAGGTTTACCATCATTTGCTAAACAACTTTTCACAAATGCATCATTGCACTAACTCATCATTTGACAACCTTTTATTTTCTACTAAAATATTGACTTTTTGGAAAACTTATAAAACAGACCTAACCTAACCTAATGTGAGCCACGCCTACAGGTTTTCGATTTTTAAAAAAGTTTATGGTTTATCATATATTAAAAGTGAAAAGATGCACCTGTGAAAAGTTTTTTAGCAGATGATTAGATGCCATTTTTACAAGATGTCTATGTATGCAAAACACAAATGCGTCGGTATCGCACTCTCAATTGCAAACACAAAGACATCTTATAAACAGAGCTTTACAGTACTAATAGCACATCGATAATTTGCGGTGAAGGGAACAGATCCACAAGATGTGGGAAAATTTGCTCTTGTTAAAATTTTTAATCTTACCGGTTTCGAGTTTTCAAAATATCTAATTTACCTACACAACCGCACAACTAGTGACTTCCTTCTGCAGTTATCTTAAGATCATGTAAGATCGAGGTAGTTCGTATATAGGGGATACGGAATTTTGAAAATAAACTAAAGTCTGGGTGTGATATATTTATGTAAATATAGGTTCATAGGTTTAGATTACGCTAACTTAAGTTCTCCTTTACTTTGTTGCAAATAAAGGAATTAAAACAGAAATTAAGAGACAGGTATTCAAATAAATAATTAAAAGAACAGAGAAAGGTATTATTACTTATTTAAAAATAAATGGATGTTAGTATAATAATGTAATGACTAACATAATCATGGTAAATAAAGTACGTTGGCAGATAACCCGGCAGCTATGTATGATCCTAGGGTGACTTTCCACTTAAAGCGCATTCCGATTAATTCAGGAAACTATGAAGGAACTATGAAAGGTGATAGATATCATGAAACTGATAATGTCCTCACAATTCCATCAAAAGGAAGTTGTACGTGACAAACAACATGTAAGAGTATTTTATTACTAAAGTTATGCAAAAATTACACCTACTAAATACAAGATTTCCTTAGTGATTAAAAAGCGCAAATATGACATAACGATGTAATTAAAAGCGTTTAAGCAATGATAATTAGAAACCTTAGATACACTACAAGCGCTCAAAACTCGTCCCGAGCAGAGACTGCTTAGAATATCATTGCGTGTAAGCTAAATTATTGCACTATTTCTGAAATTGTGCAATCATGTGGAGAGATATTAACAGATAACAACGAATAGAAATATTGACATAAAAATGATCGTGTTAGTTGTTACGTTCACCTGTACCGGAGGTTGACTTTGGTATTTCAATTAAGTACCTAGTCGAGAATTTATCCTCAATCGTATACATACCCAGTATAGAGAAATCCTTACCTATAGGTAGGAAACATTGCGGCCCAGCCACAGTTTCTAAAATAATAGTTATTTAATGTACTTACCTAATAATTATTTGCGTTTTATAAAAGTAAGGTCGATAATTTTATTGTGACTTAGCAAACGCAGGAAAATTAAAACTAGATGAATAAATACAATTTTATGCTTATTCATGCGGACGGAAAGATGTCGCTGGGTTGTCTGTGAAACCACTTTAGATAAAGTATTTTTTTCGATATCAGTTACCTTACAGAGACGCGATAAGTAACAGTCAGCTGTTGTCGAGCTAGTGAGTTTGTGATAGTTGTGTTTTGGTGGTAAATGATACAGCGAGAAACATAAGCAACATGCTATTTAAAAGTATTACGTCTGTGTCAACAAGTGCCGTAAAGAGAAGTCTATGGTAAGTAAATACGTTTATATTGTGTAACCTTGTTGTTATGTTTCGTTTCAATGAACGCTTCTTTTATAAATTAAATAATTAAAACATTTAGGTGTCAAAGTTATCATTCATATCCTTGCTCATTCAGTGACTAGATGTTTGTTATTTATTCCATACTAATAAAATTAAGTAGGTATGCAATGCTTTTAAGTAGGCACTTCATTAGATATCGGTTATCGGAGGTGACAGGATAGGAGGCATGTTTACAAACAACGAGTTGCATCATTGACGAATTTTTTCCCCAGTTTTCGTGTTTGTTTATTCTTATTTCTGGTTGTAGTTTAAAAACTACGTGACAAATTAATTTAACAAACGTAACAAGTTTTCGAATGCCAGGTTTTTTTTTTTGGGGAAGATAAAATAGGGGGCCCCTCCTTTTTTAATTATTTTATTTTAAGATTAGTTTTAGTTTATTTTTTAATTTTAGATGTTGTAAATATGTTTGTATTCGTTAATAGAGTTTCGAAAATCGGTCCCGTTTTAAACGAAACTGGGATCATTCATTTTTCTACACAAACAACCTCTAACCCTAAACTCATAAGTACTTATTCGTATACCTTACCTTCTCCGTTACATTGTAGGTATAGAAGTTTAGAAGTGCATGAAATAAAAGATAACACTAAGGAGTAGAAACAGAAAACTGATGGACAAGGAGGAAATAATAAAAATTTGTCATACAAAATTGAGTCTTTGAATTTAAAAAAAATATAGTTTTTTTTTATGTTTTTTAAAACTTTATAGCATATTATATAATATCTAATTCAAAGAAATCTTAAAATATTTTTTTTTAATTAATTATAAGCAATTCAAAATTGATGAAATTTGAAATATGACCACTTGACCGGGAACGGGCCATGATTGGTCGCCATGGCTGTGACGTCACAATGTTAAAGCAATTTCACGACAGTACTGGGTTAACGGCTGATTTCACTAAAAATATCCGAAATTTAATACAAAAAACATCTGCTGAAGTTTTTTTTATGAAATAAGGTGGCAAACGAGCACGAGTATCACCTAATAGTAAGTAAATTTTTGTTTTAGTCATGTGTAGGAAGGTAATAAAAGCGTAATCCTGATAATGTTTCTGATTTATGTGAACTGGATTGATTTTACTGGACCTGAGATTTCACAATAAAGTACCTAAGTACAGTGAAAGATACTGAATCGCTTACGTACCACTGTGGAGTTTTAACATACACCCTGCCAGAGATATTATTGCTAAATTGTACCTATTAGGTAGGTTACGTGATTCAGTTTCTTCGACCGTAGGTACGTAAATTTTAATGGCTAGATTTTGTGGTTGATAGGTATTTCTAGTTTTTTTTATAATCCCGTGGGATTGTATTATATATTCAATGGGAATTTTTGCGGGTGTAAGAGCCTAACCTTGTTCTAGGTAGGTACGTTCGGATCGCTAGGTACGGTTAACGTCAAAGATATCTTTACACTTTAGTACCTTGTCGTTGTAACTATATGTTTGAAGTTTCATATGAAGTTGTCAAAGTGCTTGGAGCGACAAGGCACTAAAGTGTAAATATATCTTTGACGTCGACTGTACCAGCATCTTAGTAATCCTGCCGCCAAGCAGCAATGCTTGCGCTGATGTGTTCCGGGTAAGGAGAGTAAAACAGCCCGATTTTGGCATAATTTTTTAAATCCAAGATGGCGGATGACATTTTGACACTATTGACACTTTGACACTAAAATATTGATGGGTGTCGTTTTTGAGTAATTTGGTGCTTCTGAGCCTGATTTTGACATACTTTTTTGGATTCAAGATGGCGGATGACATTTTGACACTTTGACACTAAAAATGTTTATGGGTGTCGTTTTCGAGTAATTTGGTGGCTCTGAGCCCGGTGTTGGCATAATTTTTTGGATACAAGATGGCGGATGACATTTTGACACTTATGCCACTAAAAATGTTTATGGGTGTCGTTATCGAGTAATTTTGTGGCTCTGAGCCAGATTTTGACATACTTTTTTGGATCCAAGATGGCGGATGACATTTTGACACTAAAAATGTTTATGGGTGTCGTTTTCGAGTAATTTTGTGGCTCTGAGCCCGATTTTGGCATAATTTTTTGGATCCAAGTTGGTGAATGACATTTTGACACTATTGACACTAAAAATGTTTATGGGGGTCGTTTTCGAGTAACATTTTACACTTTTTTGTGTTTTTGTGTCAGTAATGTCAAAATGTCATCCGCCATCTTGGATCCAAAAAGGTATGCCAAAACCGGGCTGAGAAGAACCAAATTACTCGAAAACGACACCCATAAACATTTTTAGTGTCAAAATGTCATCCGCCATCTTGGATCCAAAAAAGTATGTCAAAATCTGGCTCAGAGCCACAAAATTACTCGAAAACGACACCCATAAACATTTTTAGTGGCATAAGTGTCAAAATGTCATCCGCCATCTTGGATCCAAAAAATTATGCCAAAATCGGGCTCAGAGCCACAAAATTACTCGAAAACGACACCCATAAACATTTTTAGTGTCAAAATGTCATCCGCCATCTTGGATCCTAAAAATTATGTCAAAATCTGGCTCAGAACCACAAAATTACTCGAAAACGACACCCATAAACACTTAGTGTCATAGTATCAAAATGTCATCCGCCATCTTGAATCCAAAAAAGTATGTCAAAATCAGGCTCAGAAGCACCAAATTACTCAAAAACGACATCCATTAATATTTTAGTGTCAAAGTGTCAATAGTGTCAAAATGTCATTCGCCATCTTGAATCTAAAAAAATATGCCAAAATCGGGCTCAGAGCCATCAAATTACTCAAAAACGACACCCATAAACATTTTTAGTGTCATAGTGTCAAAATGTCATCCGCCATCTTTGTGCTCGAAATTCCGGGTTTTCTTATAAAATTCTCCTGGGATAAAATCAACGGGATTTTGAACTGAAATCCCACGACTTATTTACTTATTCATATAAATAGTTACTACCAAAGTGTACTCATCACTATTCTCATCTAATTTTATTGTTTTAAATCCCGGTACCGTGGAAAGTTGGGATAGAAGCATGATAGAAGTATAGATAGTGCCATCCACAAAGACTCGTAGATGTATTAAAATTAACCTTTAACTACAAATTAATAAGAACCACGGTGGATGGCATACATCGTGAATGACGCCTACTATAGCCGGTACGTAAATCCAGATTATAAATTATAAAGTTCGTGTAAGTATGGCAAATTTTATCGAAATCTGTTTAGCCGTTTTAGCGTGAAAGAGTCTCAAACCAATACGCTCTCACAAACAATAGCATTTTACAATAATAGTAGGATAATAACAGAATAGAGTAGGTTAAAGTCAAAAAACGGTATCACCTGTGTACTAACTACGAGTGGAAACTAACATTGTGACGTCACACGCGGCTCGGCCTTGTTCGGGAACTGTCGGTGTGTTTTCGGTGCGGTACTCGACGATCAATTTTCAAATTGGAATAACTCGTTAATTATAGCGAATAAAAAAAAACTAAAAATACTTTTCTTACAAAACTTATATATGAACTTTCCATTTATGACAAAAAAAAAATTGATTCAAAAACTCAATTGTTGCCATACCCAAACATGCTTATTTCAAGAAAAGTACTCTACCTAATGTTCTATTCTAAGTTATACAAAAACCATTCAATCCTAATTTAGTATCCAATTTCAGTCGCACCTTGTCGAGCGGATATCTGCACAATCCGGGCTCGGAGCCTCTAACTTATGCCACTTTCGGTCAAGTGGTGGAGGCTTCTGCCCACCGCTATCCAGGAAGAGTCGCGGTTCGGTCCATCTACGAAGATGTAACGCTGACCTATGAGCAACTACTGACGAAAGTAAGACATGCGTTATAAAAAACAACAGTCGAATGCAGTTGAATTAGAATTCGAATTAGGGCCTTAGTTCATAAACTATGAAAAAAAAACAGCAAAGATAAGTTGAACTGAAAGACAAATTCCCGATAAATATCGATATGTCTGGTTGATTCTGATTTCTGAAACTGCTGAGTTCATACTTCATCAACAGCAAAAGAGAAGTTTTGGTACGCAAATTTGTTGAAACTGGTTCCAAGATTGTAGCTAATTTAAATTTCAAGTAATTGTATCATAGGCTACGGCCAAATTTGACTTGACGTAGTCGGAGTCCGATATAGCGACGATAATTTAAGATGCAGTCGCGCGTCTAACGACTATTAGGACCTTATACCTACTGATATTAGAGTTGCCGGTCCTATAATATTCAATTGGTTTACAGGCTGACGCTTTAGGTTGTGCTTTCAGAGCACAGGGCTTGAAGAAGGGTGACATGATTGGCATCTGGTCACACAATAACGCGGCATGGATTGTGACTCTAGTGGCAGCAGCCAGGGCTGGTCTCATATCGGTAACTCATCCTTATTTTCTTGCCTAATTTCATTTTAGAAAGATTGCTCGTCACACTGTGGCGCGGTTCATGTAGGTATCGTTTATTTGACCGATGGATCTTTCTTATAAATAGAAAGAGATGCATCGACTCTACTGTATTGCTGGTATCCACAGAGGTTGGTACCTACTCAGGTACTCACTTAAGGGCCCCAGTACACAACGGCGTATGCTGGGCCATTTCAGGCGATCGCCATTGCCATTGCGTATAGTTTTGTCCGCCACTATATACCATTACCCTATGTACACAATGGCGATCGCCTGCAATGGGCCAGCATACGCCATTGTGTATATACTGGGGCCTTAACATCAGGTGAACCACTACTCGTTTGCTACCCTTTTTAAATAGAGCCTAGCCGCGGGGCCTAGCTATAATTTTGTTATTATATAACGAATCTTACATGTTACTTATTTAGAGTGCGACCAAACCGCCGCTTATACGCAGTGACGTGTCGTATGCGTCACGTTTTCTCACCGTTTCTTCATACGTTTTGTTGCGATTCCGTAACGTCACCGTTTTTTAAGCGGCGGTGTGGTCGCACCTTTAAACAGGCTGAAATTAAAATGCTGCTGGACAAACTAAGTAAAAGAATATTTTATTAATCAGGTTTTGCTGAATCCTGTGTATGAAAAACCAGAATTAAGTTTCTGCATTAAGAAAACTGAATTGAAAGCCATCGTAATCGGAGACACTATTGAGAAAAGAAATTACTACAAGCTGATAGAAGAATTGATACCGGAAGTACATAAGGACAAAGCGGGGTTGATAGGTTCTAGAGAATTTCCTAGTTTGAAATCCGTCATTACTTGTGACAAAGAAGCATTGCCGTAAGTAGGTGAAAAGTGATAAGATCCCATCTCTAAAAGTCAATTAAGAAACTGTTTCAATCAGCGTCGTTTTTCAGTGGCACCTTTACTTTTGACTCTTTAGTAGCGAATAAAGGAGACGCTTCACAGTTCAATTCTGAAGTGGGACCTGACGATGGCGCTGTCATACATTTGACGTCTGGAACTACTGGTAAGATCTATCTACTTTGTGATCGCTAAAAGTGCCACAAAGTTACACTTAAAATTTCTTGAGCTATAGACCGACCGCCTTACTGAATCCTCGCCTTGCGCGGCACAGAGGCGCGCGGTAGGCGACAAAGAGGGCCGAGAGAAGTGCGGGCGGCAGGCGCACTACCCGCCCGCACCGCTCTCAGTTCCCTTTGTCGTCCTACCCTGCGCCCCTGTACCCGCGCGGGTGAGGACTCAGTTAAGCGGTCTGGTGTATGCCATTTTGAAATTGCAATGTAAATGTAAATTTTAAAACACATTTCCAGGTGACCCGAAAGCGGCTTTAGATGCTCACTTTGGATACATAAATAATAGTTACTTCATAGGAAAAAGGCAAAATCTGCATGAAGGTCACCAAACTATTTGCGTCCAGGTACCGTAATAGTACATTACAGACCTAGGGCGGTGAATTCGTAATTGTCCCAGATCGCAGGTGTTTGTGGCCCGAACCGAAGGTGAGGGGCATAAATATGCGATCAGGGCTTTACGAATTACCGCCCGTGGTTTGTATAAAGTATTACGTCTTGCCTTGGCCAGGAAGTGAGATTTTCTGTCCGCGAAGCGGGCGTAAAATCCCAATTACGGCCAAGGGTGACGTAAAAATAAATAATCCTATGAGACACATAAATGTGAAATAGAAGCCATGCGTGTAGTTTTACAATATTGCGCGTTTAGTTTAGTAAAATGTCTGTCCATAGACCTACTTAAGTGTAAGCGCACGAACCTATACTTAGCTCCGACACTAACAACGGCTACATGAGTTTGGGAAATTTACCTGGGGCCTTACCATGACGTCCTAATTCCGACTCAGTTCAAGTTTTAGCTGTCACTTTTAGTATGAATCTGACAGCGAACGAACCTAAACTGAATCACATTAAGACGTCATGATACTAAGGCCCCTCAACTGGTACTAGAAAGTAAAAAGCTAAAAGAGGTTTAAAAGTATAGCCTAGTTATCACATCATGCAAGTCATTTCGTGTAACTAGAATTGCATTGCGCAGCCGATGAGCAAACGCTTATGATCAATTAAACGCGGCAGTATAAAGCTAGTTGCACGAAATTACTTCGGTACATGATGTAAATTGGGGCCCGATTTTTGAACATCACTCATAAGTACAACTCGAAAGTGATAAAAATCTGTTTAGGTATATCTTCAAAACTACAGCTCGAATCTCATTTTTGACTAGTTCACAAGATCAATGAGAGCTCTAATTTTCTTACCTGCTGCTCTTATTTAAAATTGAGCACGATTTTTCAGTACTTTGGAGTGGCATTTTCACATGTGTGCTTTCAAAAATCGGGCCACAGGACTTTAATTTTTTTTTATTTGCTTACAGGCTCCGTTGTTTCACGCAATGGGCTCCGTCATCACGACGGGTGCTGCTCTCCGCCACGGCGCCACGCTGGTACTGGCGTCACCTACTTACAACGTCGACATGCATTTGAGGGCTTTACTGGAGGAAAAGTATGTATCGTAGAAGTCTCCGACAGTCCATTAGGATCACATTCATAAACCCTAGTTACTCTAGTTACCATGTAGTATTGAAAACGAAGTGTGCAAGGATCATCACAGCTTTTGGTCAAAAAAAGTAAGTTGGAGTAAGATATACTAGAGTCGATTCCTCTATAGGTAGTACGTGAGCTCTTAGAATGCTATTGGGGTTTCGGGTACCATCGGTCAATTCAAGTATCAGACCCATAAGAGTGAGTGAGACGGCAAGACAAACCCGAATGGTATTCTAAAGAGCGCATGGACTGTACAGTCAAGGCATAATTATAAATATATGTACGATTCCAATACGTCAAAAACATCTATACCTTTATGCCACAAATAATAAGGTCGGAGACACACAGATTTGACATGATGGCTGTATCAAATGTACCTATATTTAGGTCATCTTCCTAGCGTTTTTCCCGGCATTTGCCGCGGCTCAGTGAGCCCGTGGTCCGCTTGACAACCTAATCCTAAGATTTGGCGTAGGCACTAGTTTTTACAGAAGCGACTGCCATCTGACCTTCCAACCCAGAAGGGTAACTAAGCCTTATTGGGATTGGTCCGGTTTCCTCACGATGTTTTCCTTCACCGAAAAGCTCATGGTAAATTTCAAATGTAACCATGAGCTTTTCGGTGAAGGAAAACATCGCGAGGAAACCGGACCAATCCCAATAAGGCTTAGTTACCCGGTTTCCTCACGATACCTATATACGTTACCTATATTTAGGTAAATTTTAGAAATACTTATAAGTATTTTATCAGTTCCTTTAGGTATAGAAAACAAGTAAGCTTTTCTAGCTACTGGGTAAAAATACTTAATACAAAGATGGTATTTCCGTGACAGATGCACAGTACTAAACGGCACACCGACGATGTTCGTGGACATCATAGCACTCTTACGCATTAAAGGCGGCGAGCCGCGCCTGCGCTGTGCGCTGAGCGGCGGCGCGCCCTGCAGCCCACAGCTTATCAAAGATATCAAACAGACTCTCAATGCTGAAGTTGTGTCGGTAAGATGGTTGTATTTATTGTGTTTTGTAATGATCCTATTTGGCCTTAAGAAAAAAAACAACTACACCCCCTTGCAAAAAAAACGGGCACCCATAGTTTTTGTATTTTATGTGCATAAAAGCTTACTTACGAGTACTCCTAAGTACGACGTAAAAACCGCATTGTACGAATCCATTCGACTAAAATTAAAATTGATTCCAGAATCAAGTTCATGTGTACCTAAATAAAATAGAAATACGTAGCTTTGGCCACATTAAACGTAGTTCATTGACATCAACAATATTACAATAGAGAACCATCAGATTTTATTATCTAATCTTTGGATTGCACATTCCATAATAGGTGCAATAAAAAAAAAAAAACTTTTTATTCCAGAGCTTGTTCGGCTTGTCGGAGACCACAGCAGCGGTATTCCAGTCACTACCTGAGGATAGCACAGAGCTCGTCGCTGATACTGTCGGCTATATCCACGACCACGTCGAAGCGAAGGTTCATTACCCTCATTTTACAGTAAAGACAATCAAAGAAAGCCAAATGTAAATAAAATTGTATTATTTTGAAGGTAGTCGATGAAGAAGGCAAGATGGTGCCATTTGGCGGCACAGGCGAACTTATGGTGAGGGGGTACTGCAACATGATCGGCTACTACGGTGAGCCGAAAAAGACCAGGGAAACGCTGAGGGAAGATGGTTGGTTGTATACCGGGTAAATATTGCTACACATTAACCCAGGTATTTCTAGTAAATACCTAGTTGAGCATGAAACACGAGAATTAGACCTTAAATTAAAAAGGCTGCTTAGTTAATGGTTATGTTCTTATGTTATTGCATTTCAGAGACAAATTTACATTAAGTGAAGACGGATACGGACGTATAGTGGGCAGGCTAAAGGATATCATTGTCAGAGGAGGAGAGAATATAGCGCCAAAAGAGATAGAAGACTTACTAAATACGCATCCAGATGTCGTCGAGAGCCAGGTCATGATTGTTATGAAAGATAAACACCGACGTTATATCGATGCAAATATTATCTCTCCAAATCGGGGGCGTGCACTGCTAATCAACGGTTTTCCACTACACAAACATCGACCCTTAAATTCTTAGGCATTGTAAAACAAGTATACAGAAGGCACACGGACAGAGATGAGTTATACAGGTTATTTTTAGTAAGCCCATTTTTTTAAACAACAAACTCAAGGTCACTTTGAAACAATTGAGTCTTTGAATTTAAAAAAAATATCGTTTTTTTTATGTTTTTTAAAACTATAGCATATTATATAATATCTAATTCAAAGAAATCTTAAAATAATTTTTTTAAATTAATTATAAGCAATTCAAAATTGATGAAATTTGAAATATGACCACTTGACCGGGAACGGGCCATGATTGGTCGCCATGGCTGTGACGTCACAATGTTAAAGCAATTTTACGACAGTACTGGGTTAACGGCTGATTTCACTAAAAATATCCGAAATTTAATACAAAAAAATATGCTGAAGTTTTTTTTATGAAATAAGGTGGCAAACGAGCACGCGTATCACCTTATAGTAAGCAAATTTTTGGTTTAGTCATGTGTAGGTAGGTAATAAAAGCTTAATCCTGATAATGTTTCTGATTTATGTGAACTGGATTGATTTTACTGGACCTGAGATTTCACAATAAAGTACCTAAGTACAGTGAAAGATACTGAATCGCTTACCTACCACTGTGGAATTTTAACATACACCCTGCCAGAGATATTATTGCTAAATTGTACCTATTAGGTAGGTTACGTGATTCAGTTTCTTCGACCGTAGGTACGTAAATTTTAATGGCTAGATTTTGTGGTTGATAGGTGTATTTCTAGTTTTTTTTTATAATCCCGTGGGATTGTATTATATATTCAATGGGAATTTTTGCGGGTGTAAGAGCCTAACCTTGTTCTATGTAGGTACGTTCGAATCGCTAGGTACGGTTAACGTCAAAGATATCTTTACACTTTAGTACCTTGTCGTTGTAACTACATGTTTGAAGTTTCATATGAAGTTGTCAAAGTGCTTGGAGCGACAAGGCACTAAAGTGTAAAGATATCTTTGACGTCGACTGTACCAGCATCTTAGTAATCCTGCCGCCAAGCACCAATGCTTGCGCTGATGTGTTCCGGGTGAGGAGAGTAAAACAGCCCGATTTTGACATAATTTTTTAGATCCAAGATGGCGGATGACATTTTGACACTATTGACACTTTGACACTAAAATATTGATGGGTGTCGTATTTGAGTAATTTGGTGCTTCTGAGCCTGATTTTGACATACTTTTTTGGATTCAAGATGGCGGATGACATTTTGACACTTTGACACTAAAAATGTTTATGGGTGTCGTTTTCGAGTAATTTGGTGGCTCTGAGCCCGGTGTTGGCATAATTTTTTGGATACAAGATGGCGGATGACATTTTGACACTTATGCCACTAAAAATGTTTATGGGTGTCGTTTTCGAGTAATTTTGTGGCTCTGAGCCAGATTTTGACATACTTTTTTGGATCCAAGATGGCGGACGGCATTTTGACACTAAAAATGTTTATGGGTGTCGTTTTCGAGTAATTTTGTGGCTCTGAGCCCGATTTTGGCATAATTTTTTGGATCCAAGATGGCGGATGACATTTTGACACTATTGACACTAAAAATGTTTATGGGGGTCGTTTTCGAGTAACATTTTACACTTTTTTGTGTTTTTTGTGTCAGTAATGTCAAAATGTCATCCGCCATCTTGAATCCAAAAGGGTATGCCAAAACCGGGCTGAGAAGAACCAAATTATTCGAAAATGACACCCATAAACATTTTTAGTGTCATAGTGTCAAAATGTCATCCGCCATCTTGAATCCAAAAAAGTATGTCAAAATCAGGCTCAGAAGCACCAAATTACTCAAAAACGACACCCATTAATATTTTAGTGTCAAAGTGTCAATAGTGTCAAAATGTCATTCGCCATCCTGAATCTAAAAAAATATGCCAAAATCGGGCTGAGAGCCATCAAATTACTCAAAAACGACACCCATAAACATTTTTAGTGTCATAGTGTCAAAATGTCATCCGCCATCTTTGTGCTCGAAATTCCGGGTTTTAGTTACTACCAAAGTGTACTCATCATGCACTATTCTCATCTAATTTTATTGTTTTAAATCCCGGTACCGTGGAAAGTTGGGATAGAAGCATGATAGAAGTATAGATAGTGCCATCCACAAAGACTCGTAGATGTATTAAAATTAACCTTTAACTACAAATTAATAAGAACCACGGTGGATGGCATCCATCGTGAATGACACCTACTATAGCCGGTACGTAAATCCAGATTATAAATTATAAAGTTCGTGTATGGCAAATTTTATCGAAATCTGTTTAGCCGTTTTAGCGTGAAAGAGTCACAAACCAATACGCTCACACAAACAATAGCATTTTACAATAATAGTAGGATAATAACAGAATAGAGTAGATTAAAGTCAAAAAACGGTATCACCTGTATACTAACTACGAGTGGAAACTAACATTGTGACGTCACACGCGGCTCGGCCTTGTTCGGGAACTGTCGGTGTGTTTTCGGTGCGGTACTCGACGATAAATTTTCAAATCGGTATAACTCGTTAATTATAGCGAATAAAAAAAAACTAAAAATACTTTTCTAACAAAACTTATATATGATCTTTCCATTTATGACAAAAAAAAATTTGATTCAAAAACTCAATTATACAACTTTATTTTACAAGTTACAAGTTCCTATTTAGATAGCTAATTTTTTTCGTATACTTGTGTAAGTCGTATGCTAATGCAACAATCTGGTAATGGAATTCTGGTGCCCCGTCAAGATCGTTCCCTTAAATTCTTCAAAAGTTGGTCCGACTGGCTTGAAATTTGGTGTACATAATGTAGAATGGATGACCACGTAACAACAGTTAACAACAAAATAGGTACAGTTAGTGAAAAGGCTTGTAGTAAGGAGGTATTAAAAATATAATATTTGACAGAAACTTATTCGATAAAATCTTCAGGTGGTCGGAATATCAGACGAGAGGCTAGGCGAGGAGCTGTGCGCGGTTGTGCGCCTGCGAGATGGCGCCTCCCTGACGCCGAAGGATGTGCAGCGCCATTGTGCCGGCCGTCTGGCCAAGTTCAAGATACCCAGGATGTTGAAGATAGCAGAGGAATTCCCGAAGACCAACTCAGGCAAGATACAAAGTTCAAAATTCGGGATATGATTGAATCTGGCAGGCTTTAAACTTTATACTATTAGTACCAATAAAATACATGGATATTTTTTTGCTTGTTTTTATTGCCATTTTCTCAACGCAACATGAATTCCTTTGTACCTGATGCTAAAATCCTTTCGACGTCCGATGTAACAATTGGTTTTTAACCTGAAGGTAGGTTTAGGGTCCTGTGATTTACGCACTAGTGGGAAATATATACAAGAACTCACTTCTAGAAGGAAGGTAGCGAAGATTGCGCGCGTTGCGTTATCACCATCTCGGTGGGCTCGGATAGACTGGGTATTTTTTTTTTAATTCTCTTGGACTTGGACTTTTAGATAGACTGGGTAGTATGGCGCGAGCGGTATGAGTGAGTGAATGTGTTTGTAATGAGGTTAAAGGTGAATGTGTCAAAGAGTAAAGAATGAGTACAGGTGGCGGCACGTAAGTAAAACGTGGAGGGGATATGCGCAGTATGAAAATGATGTTGTTTTTCATAGTGCGCATATCCCCTCCACGTTTTACTTACGTGCCGCCACTTGTGAAATTAAGGAGGTGGTACAGACTTTTTTTTTAATTTTTTATATATATATAACGAGCAGACGGTTCACCTGATGGAAAGTAATCACCATCGCCCATAGACACCTGCAAGACTTGGGGAATCACAGGTGCGTTGCCGACCCAGCAGCGGCAGGTGCGGTTACATGTCTGTGAGTGTGTGAGATGATAGTGCAACAATTTTAAATTCTTTGATATATCGTCACAAGCGCGCCCCTATTATAGGTTTTGCTGTATGTGATATTCTACACTTACAAGTCGTAAGAGAGAACTCGTGGACAACATACTTAATCTGGAAGTAGGTCAGGTATTATTTGTTATTGCATCAGTTAGCACTTCTCATTAAAGGTTGTAATGTTATGTCTAGATGCGCGATAGCTGTAACATAAAAAACAAATGGGTTATAATTATTTTAAACTGGTGTCAAATCATGGAAGACCTGAAATTAATTAACTGATTGAAAATTCACTATAGGTACATAGAAAAAAAGTATTTATTCTTTTGTCTTTTGTTATCATAATACAAAAATCTGGTTAATTTCTTACTTGAATTGTAAATAATAATGTTTTCGTCATAACGAGGAGGTATTCGTGATTAAGTCCCGGTTTATTATACATATAATAATGAGGAGGTATTCTTCCATCGTAAAAGTTGCGGTAGGGATGGGTTATACTTGCTATATCGCGTACCAGGGCTTAAAAGTACGTCCACCTTCTCATACCAGGTGCAGAAATCAGGTATCAAAATACTTTCAAGGTATTTTCTTCCCAACGTAACGACGACTCGAATACTTGCTTCCTTGCAAGTTGCAAGGAAGCAAGTATTCGACTTGCAAGTTTAAACCTTGTTGTTATACAGATAAGATTCAAAATATTCCAATCAAGACGTAAAATACTTTGAAAGTATTTTATTTCACGTATAAGCATAATCTGAACCTTATGTGTATGAATACAAGATATAATTTTGCATTTTGAAATTTTGATTTAAGTACTTGCTTTACAGTTCGCATAGGCTTCTGTTCCTTACCGCCAAATTAACGGCCACCCGCCCGGGCTACCAAATTAACGGCGAGATGTTTTCGCTGTATATGTTTTGTCAGATTGGACACTCCCGATTTAAGTCAATTTTGCCTTACACATTTTGCACTCCCCAATATTATTCCCTTTATCTATAAAATGGTCCCACGCCACACTTTTTTTCGCTGCCATATTTAAACACAATAAATTTATTACAACACAATATACTTAAACACACACACACACACACACACACACACACACACACACACACACACACACACACACACACACACACACACACACACACACACACACACACACACACACACACACACACACACACACACACACACACACAGTTTAAGAACAACTAATTGCGATTATTTGCGATGATAATCGAGCGCAAGCACAACGTAAACAAAAAAATTCAGAAATACAAGAACTTCAAAACTGTGCAAGATTAAAAATGCCGAACGTACACGCAAATATGTACCTTGTAATCCTTCCAGTAAAGCTGTATGAATTTTAATGCAATCTTAAATCTTAATGCAATTACAACTTGAATGATTCAAGGTCAAGCAACATGAACGAAATGCATTATTGTAACCTATTTTTCATATAATTAAGGTTTACTTTCCAAACTCTAATCAAGTTGAAAACACTGAGCGAGGCGAGACCGATATATATTGCTTCGCCATTGCACGGCGCACGCCCCGAGCCCAGCCGAATAGCACCGAACGACGAGCGAGACAAGTTCCAAGAAAAATACATTCAATTCGTTCGACGTACGAGTTCGACGTAGTAGTACTTACTTTGAAGGGACAGTATACTTTAATGGGAAAATACTTTCAAGTCTTGCAAGTATTTCGGGTCGTACCTGGTTGGTATACTTGCAAGGAAATACCTGGTATCAAAACCTGGTAACGTAAATACGCACCATCTCTAAGTTGCGGGAAACCGGTGGATGCAGGTGGCGACTTGTCGTTCAGTATGGCCTTTATTCAACAGTGGACGCCTTCAGGCTGATGATGACGATGATGATGATTCTTCTAATAAATACTGTGAAAATTTAGATTTCACGTTTATGTTTCGTATATTGTTCTTAAACAAAATATCCCTCCTGTTACTGTGCACTGGGTGTCGAGAGTCTGACCCGAAGGTCCAGTTAGAATATATGTAGTAGTTCAATTATTTTAATTGCGTTATAATTATCTCCCAGTTGTTCTCCCGTTTCGCTAACGTTCTGTTTTGCGATGTTTCTGTTTGTCATTTTATTTTTCGTGTTACTTTTTGTTTTGCATTTGCATTTTCGATATAGTCATGCAGGGAGACTGATCGCCAAAATTCCAGGACCGAAGGGGTGGCCTTTGATTGGAAATATCTTGCAAGTTTTGTTGCCAGCTGGTACAGTATTATTTATTTAATTAATTTTAAATATTATAGGTGGCGCTAGTGAAAAATACTATACTTAAGTACCTGCAAATTAAAACTTTTAATAACTTAAATTGTGATGTTTTGATATATTCGTGTTTCTATTTACTTATAATTTAAATTCAGCTGCAAATCAATCCTAAACGTAAATGTGAAAATAAACGTAAGAGATTGATAACATAAATATGATAATAATTTTTTAATTTAAGTTTTTTTCTTTTGGTAGGCTGGTTGGTTCTATGACTGAGAACTTATGCCTAGCTTTTGTTGCTGGAAGTGCAGGTGTAGTGATAGGTATACCTAACAACTTTCTAGAAAAAAATATCAATTTTAAGAATACTAAACTGGGTGAAAATAGTAACCAAATAAGTACTAATTGGGTAAAGTTTTATTTTGCGTAGTTATTATTCATCTTATAATAGATGAAAAAATTTAGTATTGTCCAGCCTTCTTGTACTATATCTACCCTGTATGCAAATCACGATTTACTATTACAGATGAACTATTTATATATGCAAGGAACCATCGTGTTGGTTATGAAAACAGTACAATAATGAAACTGAATTCTTTCAATGTTCGAATTGTGTCTATCTATGATCCGGACGATATAGAGGTTTGAATATCTTTACAAAAATATTAAATATATACCATCCAAATTAGATTCATGACCGGTTTCTTTTCCAGAAAATATTGTCTTCAACGCGTTTTATAGAAAAATCTCGACCTTATTCATTTATGGTGCCCTGGCTTGGCCAAGGTCTCTTAGTGAGCAATGGTAAGTAAAATTGATCGTTGACCTCAAAGACGTACTAGGTACTGAACAAAAATTACGATTCGAAAAGAGTTTGAAATTCATTAACATCAAGCGTTTCTTATCGGAAACATTTATAGTAGAAGATCCGAACCTAATTCAACCTTCACCGAGATGATAATAGAATGAAACATTATTTTATAGGTAATAAATTTAGTATATTAGAAAATATAATATTAAAAATGGGTTGGCTATAAAAATCCTGGAAGAATTTTTAACATAATAATAATAATTAATAATAATATAATCTTTATTTGCAGTAAATGTAGTGAAGGGGTGATTATGTATGTAAGTAAAACTCTTTATTGTACATAAAATACATGAAAAAGATGAATACAGGAAAACACGAATGCACAAAGGCGAACTTATCCCTAAAGGGATCTCTTCCAGTTAACCTTTGAACGATTGACAGGACATAGGTATTAAGCAAGAGCAAGACACACAGAAAAAGTAAAAAAACTGAAACCTATATATATATAAAAAAATACCCGAACTTATATATATATAAAAAAATATTATAAATACTATTACTACTACACTGTTTATTATTATTAGAAAATATATTAAAAATGGGTTGGCTATCAAAATCCTTGACAGACTTTTTTTACGTAATAATAATAATAATAATTAATAATAATACAATCTTTATTTGCGGTAAATGTAGTGAAGGGGTGGTTATTATGTGAATATATATGTGTATATATATATATATATATATATATATATATATATATATATACACACATATATTTATTTAAATAGTCTGTCCAGGATTTTTTTAGCCAACCCATTTTTAATATATTTTCTAATGTACTAAATTTATTTTAAAATATGTTTCATTCTATTATCAGCTCGGTGTAGGTCGACTTAGGTTCGGATCTTAGACTATTATGTATTTGTGTATATTCGTACTGTATCTACTCGGCCATAAATAGTGCACTTCGGTCGTTGGAAAGAGACAATTGGCGTCGCGTGAGTTAGAGCGAAACAACGCTCTACGACGTCGAAATTAGCCGAGAAGACCGACGTGCAATCTTTATGGCCGGGTACGGGAGATTAATATTGCATTAAGTAATTAACATAAATTAAATTACACTGAAGACGTAAATGTGGTAGATAATGATAAAATTCTATTGCACCAATAGGTCAGAAATGGCACCAGAGGAGAAAACTATTGACATCCGCATTCCATTTCAATATCTTGAAACAGTTTTCGTACACAATCATTGACCAGACTGAGGAATTGATGAAAAGGATACAAGCAGAAGTAGGTAATTCGAAAACAGACCTGGAGCCTATAATTACAAGAGCCACTCTTCGCATTATGTGTGGTAAGAAGATCAGTAAAAAAATTAAGCGATTAATTTTCATTTTACTCATACTATTTTTCGTAGCAATCAGTAAAAAGAGCTGGTCGGTATATAGTAAATGGTAATATATTGCAACAGTGAGAAACTTGTGATTTAAAATTCATCGTTAAATAATATACCGTTCTAAGGGTTCGCTATATATCGCACCTTTAGGATGAAAATGACTCAACTCAAAAAAGTAACTTTTCGGGAAATTGAAATAAAAGAATGGAGATTGTGGCACCGTTATACTTTGTCGTGGTTATTTTTTTAACTATTGAAGTGAGAGCTAAAGTTTGGGCATAAAATTGAAAAGGATTAATTTAGCTATCAATTTATATTAAAAAAACTAAATAAATTGTGAGTAATATATGGGAATAAATAAAGGTTTTTATCTAATCGGTCATTATTATACCGAAAAGTAAAACAGAAAAAAGGCTATTTCGGGTTTAAGTCTTTATTCGACTGAAAAACATATTTTAATATGTGTCCATTTAAGAGTTACGTCCTTTGCATGTTTACGAGATATGGTAAGCTGTTGACGTTTTCATGATTGAGGCTCTATTTTTCTTAAACATTTCTAGCTTTTTCATTAATAATCGACAGAACACTGAATCCGCCCCTCCCGCACCGTCATGAGCTCGGAATTCCACGCGCATGAAAGAGACCGATATTGCAGCTTTGTCCCGTTCCCACCCGAATGTGGCGTTTTATTTTTTATGGAACGATAGATATGACCGTATAAAGTCTTTTTACGACCATAACACAAAAACCGTTTTTTTTTAGATGTGTCGTTTTCATCCTAAAGGTGCGATATATCGTTCTAAGGTCAACTGTAAGAAATCCCTTTTAGGGATAAGTTCGCCTTTGTGCATTCATCTTTTTCATGTGTTTTATGTACAATAAAGAGTAATAACCAAGTTTGTGGATTCAGTTGTTATAAAATGTGGCACTTTGTTTTTACTTAGAAACTTCAATGGGTACGTCGATGCCCGAAGGTCCATTTTCAAATAAATATTTCAAAGCAGTTCATACCATCGGTCATTGTATAATTAGTCGAACGATAAGACCTTGGATATACCCCGACTGGTTATTCCGATACTCTGCCATATCAAAATTACAAAACTCGGCCGTAAAATATCTTCATAGCTATACAGACCGCATTATCCAGGAGAGAAAGATCTGCAGGGATAATAGTAAGATAAATGTCGATCACGATAAACAAGGTCCCTAAAATCAGCGGGCTTTACTAGATTTGCTCCTCGAAAAGGAAGAGCACAACAAAATAGATGATCAGGGAATCAGAGAGGAAGTAGATACGTTCATGTTTGAGGTAAGTAAACTTTCACTTTTAGTGAATTCAATTTCAAACGAAATGCTTATTCATTTGCCATATTTGATTGCAGGGTCATGACACGACGGCAATGGCACTGTGTTTTATGATTATGAGGATTGCAAATGAACCAATTATACAGGTACTTCACCGATACCTTAAAATGTTTTATAATTAAAAATACCTACATGATGTTGCCCTATGCCTACCTTTTAATACTTGCCCAAAAATACCGAATGTTTCTAGGATGCTATCTACACGGAATTAAAACGCCTGTTCTGTGAATCTCGGCGGCCTGTTACGTATGAAGATCTTAAGGAGATGAAATATCTTGAATGCTGCATCAAAGAGTCTTTGCGCATCTATCCAAGCGTCCCATTTATAGCTCGTGAATTACCTGAAGATGTCACTTTGGGTAATTTCCATCATTATCATCATATCATCATATCAGCCATAGGACGTCCACTGTTGGACATAGGCCTTCCCCAGTCAGCCAATTTCCGTACTAATTAGTTATGTTTTTTTTCACTATAAATTGAAATTGCCAGTTAGGAAGTAAATTTAGCTTTTGTTCTTCTGTTCCTCCACGTTACTGTAGTCAGCTATGTGGATCTTGTCATGCCCAACGTAAATAAAAGAAGCCTAAGTCTGAATAACTCTTCAATAGCTTACGATACCAGTCTACTCCCTTCAGTACAGGCAATGTAACAATACGGATCCGCTCTGCCAAATTATGTACCTAAACCCACCTACATTAATCTACAACAATACAAATACTCTTTATTAAACATCACAAATCAGTACAAAACAATACAGAAACTAAGAACAACGTATACAATAGGCGGGTATGGGGGGTAATCTAATCTCAGTAATAAGTTCTGTCCACAGTTTTTGTCTTCTTCTCCAGTCTATATTTATTTATACATACGGGTGTGTACAGGATTCCTCACGATGCTTTACTTCACCGAAAATGTCATGCTAAATTTCTAATAAAATTCGGAGTATGTGAACCTAGGTTCGAACCCACGATCTTTTGCTTGAGAGGCCGGGGTCAAACCACTAAGGCTTCTGCGGTTTTTTGTGTCTAAGTTTCCAAATATATCGAAACAAGGCTTTATGTCAAAAAAAGCTGAAGAGCGTGTCCGGATGAATTTGGCCAGTGGCAATCGCTACAATTATGTACGAGTATAGTATGTGACGCTGACAGTATCTACATTTGCGTTAACCGACTTTACTTTTTATTATTCAACACTAGCTGTTGCCAGCGACTTCGTCTGCAAAGAATTCGTTTATCTTTATAAGTAGCCTATGTGCTATTCCAGACTTTTCTCTATCTATATGCCGAATTTCATCCAAATCCGTTGGGCCGTTCTGGCGTGATTGAGTAACAAACAAACATCCATCCATCCATCCATCCGTCCATCCATACTTTCGCATTTATAATATTAGTTAGATTAGTTAGATTGAACAACCTTATTGTTCAGGTGGTTATCTAGTACCGGCTGGGACAACCTGCCAGATCCACGTGTTCGACATCCACAGACTGGTGGACGTGTATCCTGAGCCGGAGAAGTTCATTCCAGAGAGATTCATCAACGACAGGCGCCATCCCTACGCATACATTCCCTTTAGCGCTGGGCCAAGGAATTGTATAGGTTAGAGTTTGCTATGTGTATTCAATACAACACTATCCTAGCCTAGCCTAGTATACAAGCCCATATATGAAATAAGGTATGTATAATGTAGAATACTTAAAAGATACGTGTACTTTGCTGTGAGTTTAGTTAACTTTAAAATGGGTTGAATAACAACAACTTTACTGATAATAATAAATATAGGGTCGTCGGTTTAGATAAAGGGACCTGCAATTCCTTTGATTTCTCTGTTACTCAAATGCAGAAATACATTAATTGAACATTAACGAATAGATAACGCTCTGGACTAGCGCTGAAAACCATTCTGCTTAATACTTGACTGTTTAGTTGACTTGACATTGGTCATGTCTACGCAAAATACTAAAGTCAAGGCATTATGGAGTCAGGTCTTGTTTGCCAAGCGCAGCCATACATTAGTGGCGGGCCGCGAGGGCAAGCGGTAAGGTGAAGTAGGCAGCGTGAAGGTGGTTCGTCGCCTAGTTGCCTATCCTAGCGACGACCGACTGCACGCCTTAGCAATCGCGCCGATGACTCCATGGACAAAATCCATTGGAGAAGGCACTAAGTGAAGGACAAAATGTGTACCTATGATGTTTTTCTGGTCAGGTATGAAGTTCGCCATGATGGAGCTAAAGGTGGTGATGAGTAGCCTACTGCGGCGGTTCCGCGTGGAGCCGGTGACGCGGCCCGAGGAGATCCGCTACACAGTGGACCTAGTGCTTCGCGCGAACCATCCCCTCTACGTGCGTTTCGTGCCGAGGGAAACTACCGAACCCTACACTGCTCTGTAGCAGCTCTATTATAAAAAGATTACATCGCATGTGTAGACTATATCACAGACTATAGACTATAGACCAGGGGTGGCCAACAGGTCGATCGCGATCGACCGGTCGATCGCAACTGTTAGTCCAGTCGATCGTGGCAAGGCAAAAAATATTAATACGTAGACCAGACTGCGCAACGTAGACATTTAAGGTTTCATGAAGTATGTAATTGGTAGATCGCGCAGGGTTTTGTTAATAAACAGGAGATCTTGGTTCTAATCAAGTTGGCCACCCCTGCTATAGACTATATCATATAGTAAGATCGGGTAGAACTCGAATAGCATGCGAATTGGATGTAATGTAGTTGGACGTAGATTTTAAGCACATGGCTATTGGAACTTCATAATGATCACTTTCAATTTTATGTCTTTCGAACTTGTAATGAAAAAACGTAGGCATGTATTGTTTGAGATATAAGTACAATCACTGATAGCGTGTGAGCTTAAAATGTTTCTTCTTAAAGTTTAAAAACCTCGTGATATATTTACGGAGGTTGTAATTGTAAACAAAGTAAAAACTTAACAACTTAACAATGACGATTCATAAATTATTCGCTCTTATTAGTATTAGTTTGGTATAATACTCCGATTTTGAATAAGTAATTAAGTACTTTATTAATTCCTTTTTTTTTTTTGCGGTTTATTTGTCTATTCTTTATCTTTACATCTTAACAAACGAGATATAGGTATATGTACGTTTTTGCCGAGTTCATGTCACAAAACTATCCAATGTTTTTATATATATATATATTTTTTTTTATATGAATAGGAAGGCAAACGAGCAAGTGGGTCACCTGATGGTAAGCGATCACCACTGCCCATAGACACCCGCAACCCCGGAGGGATTGCAGATGCGTTGCCAACCTAGAGGACTTAGATGAAATGCCTCTTGTGCCCGTAATTTCCCCGGCTGTTATATTATCGATTGATAGTAAAATAGTTAGGTATGCCCAGTTTACATGATGTAAGTAATTAGCTTTACATTGCGCGACCGATGAGCTAATGCTAATAATAATAATAAAGTTATTTAACAACAAAGACAACAAAGATCCAATTATTATTAGTAATCACCTAAGACTATGTTAGTATTCATATTGGACAAGAGACATTGTGTTTTTAATTAAATGTTGCATCATGGAGCACTCATTTCTTACGGCTATCGTCTTCAGAAGGCTGTTATTGCTGCCACGAGTTCTTGTCAAAAGCGATGCCATTTTTTTGCGCAGTACAGCATTGAAACTGTCCACATGACCAATAATCAAACACCGCAATGTAACTCCAGTTGCGCGAAATTACTTGCGTGATGTAAACTGGGCTTTAATGTCAAATTGTCAACAGTTATGTTAACATTAGCATTTCTTAGACACTATTCATGATTGTTCAGATTATCTGAACCATTTATAATTAATTATGCTTATCACAATGGTTTAAAATTAGATTAATCCAAGCTAAACATTAAAAATATGGATACTTACATCAATAAGTACTTTTATTTACCAAGAGTCATTTAACATTTTAGTCTAATGTTTAGTACTAGTTACGGTACATAATATAAATCACGTATAGATAGTGTGAGAAAACTGTCACTACATTGCTGCGCACGGTAGATTATTTAACGCTCATGCAAGGCTGTGTTCCTGGTTTAAGAGACTGGTTGAACGAAGATTTTAAAGCGAAAAGGAACTTGAGTTATGTTGACAAGCCTAATGTATAATACAAGCAGCTGAAAATATAAAGACTGCCGTAAATTGACGGAAGCATCCAAAAAGACTACTGAAGGTTAAGAGGAAAAATCACATTGCCTTCTGCAGCGTTAACAGAGTTAGGATGCGACCACACCGCCGCTTAAAAAACTATGACGTTACGGAATCGCAACAAAATGTATGAAGAAACGGTGAGAAAACGTGATGGATACGACATGTCACTGCGTATACGCGGCGGTTTGGTCGCACCCTTATACCACACAGGTACCGTCGTCGTCGACCTACGAAGATGTCGAGCAATTTCGTACTTTGTCACAATACACATGTCAGATATCAATTTCACGTTACGAATATTTTTAATTTCAAACGACGCCCTTAGAGCTCAACATTTTCATTGGGCGACTCAGGCGACTGTATATATTTTTTCGTTTTGTATGATGGAGTCACTCAATTATAATCATTACGTTGAAATTAATACGAACAGAGTCAATTTGATTTAACTTGTCACTGTCACATTATTTTGAGAGCGTTATTGTTCTAGCGTTATTACAAGTACTCAATTTAGGCATCGGGGTTTCTCGGTGGCAGCACGTGGACACCCAAGTTCTCCAACCGTCGTTTGAGATGCAACTCTTCTAGAATTAACTTCTGTAAAAGAAAATTAAATATTCATCGAACTTCAAATGAGTAGGTATATGTAATAGTAGATTAAGTATACTTTAGATTAGATTAGATTAGATTATCTATACATATAATAAAATCGTTGAGACCAAAAAATCTGTACATTGAATATTTAAAAAAAAACCGACCAGGGTGACTTAAAATAAGTAACTGAACATATTAAAACCATTTTTAAAATTTTTGTTTGTTTGTTTGTTTGTTTGACTGAGCATCACGTAAAAACTACTGAACGGATATTGTTGAAATATTCACAAATCTATTTAAAAAAATACATTCAAAATAGGATCTAGGCTATAGAAATTTTGGAAAATATTAGAAAAAGGGGGTTAAAGTTTGTATGAAAAAAAAATTAGATTGTTCTAGAATCATGAATCTCAATATATACTCAGTAATAAAAATAAAGAAATACCTGTTTAAGCATTTTTTTTAATCTCACCCAGAGACGCACAAAAGAGGGTTTTGTGTTAAAAAATAATGAACTTCATACATCTATAAAATAAAAACCAATGAAGTTTAACCTTTTAAAGTTGCTACATAATACTTCCAATCCAATCATACAGGTAAATATAATTTTTCAGTTTTCTTGAAATTTGATTTTTGAGGTGATTACGCACAAAACAGCGGAACTCAAAAAATCTGCTTTCCTCGGTATAAGTAGTTGGTAATAATTACAAATACAATAATACTATGAAGAAAATGTATATGTATATAGGACATAAGGCCGGAAAAGAGTGTCAATTGTGAAAAAACATTAATAAAATAATTACCTACTTTCTGCACAGGTATTTTTTCAACGAAGACATTTTTGTCCAACCTAAATTAGCGTCCGAAATTGTGTTCTTTACCTAACACTTAAAGTTCAATATGCAATACCGTTACTTTGTTTTTATTTATTGCGCTATTATGCACAACGCGTTTGGTTTTCAAACGCACTCTTATAAATAATATAAATAATAAATAAATAAATAATAAATAGTAAGCTGACATTATTATGAGGGCGGCGTGAATGAACCGCTTGGCTGTATGCTCTCAGTACTATTGCCTAAAAAAAGCAAAATCAAAAGGCGCGTTTACGCCTGCGCTACGAACATGTCAGAATTTAATTGTGAAAAAGTTGGTTACTGTGTGTTGGTTATCCCTTGTAGGGATAAGTTCGCCTTTGTACATTTGTTTTGTCCTGTATTTACCTTTTTTATGTGTTTTATGTACAATAAAGAGTTATACATACATACATACATAATACTGAAATTGTAAAAGTTCCTGTCCTCAGATTTTTTATAAGATTTTTATTGTTGTGGTTAAGTACCACACTGCCAAAGAATATATAACGCTGCGCTGCTGGGCCTTAGCGCAATATGTATCTTAAACACTTCAAGGTAAGCTAGCTTACAAAATTTTCACAAATACTTAAAATCTGAATGTACATAGTACCTACCTATTCGAGAAAACTATTTGAATGTGCCTGTTCAAGGATTAGTACATACTTTTGTAAGGGTATAATAATAACAATTTTGATATCGAGAATAGCTCTAAACTATCACAAAAAACACACGCGGACGAAGTCGCGGGCAACAGCAGCTAGTTTATTCAATAAAAATTACATCATAAATTGTACATTGTCAAGTTAGAAGAATTTTGATTGAAATCGTCAAGAGTAAATAAAAAATAAAATCAAATTAAATTAAATGCCTAATACAGATCAATTGAATACTACAAAAATGTCAAAATCAGAGAAAATAATAAATAGTTCGGATTATAGGTACGGTTGCAAAATGGAGAAATCGCTTTATAATCAGAGCTTATGCAGGGGTCGGCACGTAATTTTAGATGGTATCCGGATACTGTTGAAGTAGAAAAAATTAAATCCCATCATGCTTACAAGTTTTAGGCGATGCGGCTAGCAACCCATCACTATATTGAGTCCTCTTTCCACGTATATGCCCACAATCATGCTAAACGTGGCCTTTAGGTCTTGTTGCCTTAGGCTCCGTGATTTATGTATTACAAGTTTTTATTTTGCCTCATTGATTGTAAACTTTACAGGGGTGATGAGCCAAAGTAGCCTGAAGTATAGTGTAATGATATTTCTGAAACGTTGTTTAATATTTATAACATGAACGTTAACTTACGAATATAGGGTCCGCATGAAGTTTAGCCTGGTTTGCCAATCGTTCATTTTCCAGTTCACGTTCCAAGTTCTGCATTAATGGTATTTTCTCATTAAGCTGGTGCTAAAACAAATGTACAAGTCTTGTTAATATTAATATGAGCAAAGATATGATAGGTACATTATCTTTTTTTTTAGAATAAGTTCCTATGTATTATAAACAATAATATAATTAAAATTAATAATGGCGTAATTCATGAGAGCGCCCCTTTGGATGTGGGTAGTTCTTCATCGTAAACGTTATATTAGTGTGCGTGTGTCAAAAATTAAATTTTTATATCATGCACAAGTCTTACTGTGATTGGCACTATCCGAAATACATAAAACTGACAGCACAAATAAACAGGTTGACAGATTATAAGCAACGCCCCACTGCTGCGCCGCTGCGCGTGGACGTGCGAAGTGTATGTAATGGTGGGGTCTGGGGGTATAAAAAACGATCACAGCGCATGCCGTGGCAATAATGTGCAACAATAGGGGCTTAAGCCGAATTTACATTATGCAACTAATTTCGTGCAACTCGCATTACATTGCTCGGCCGATAACCTAACGCTTCAAAAGTGATTAATCAAACGCCGCAGTGAAATGCTAGTTGCACGAATTTAGTTGCATAATGTAAATTCAACTTGAGTGAAGCTTAAGAATAAGAATAAGAATAATGTATTTGTTGAAAGCAGGTGTACCTAAATATTAATGGCTGGTCATGTTAATGGTTGCTTTGAAAATAGTTTTTTTTTTGTGAATAGGAAGGGAAACGAGCAAGTGGGTCACCTGATGGTAAGCGATCACCACTGCCCATAGACACCCGCAACCCCGGAGGGATTCATTAATCTTCATCATTCACTTCGGGGTCATTATTAAACTTGTTTTACTCGTACAGGTTGTTAAGGTTACCGATGTTTGGCGAATTATGTTGTCTAAATATTACTGAATGACAAGTCCTAGTCACTATTTGACAAACGCCCCTAAAGTTGCGTTTGCGTGATGGCGCTACTGTCATACACAGAGTGGGTCCATTGGTCATTTCGTACGAAGCGTGTGTATGCACGTGGTATGCACTGCTGTGGAAACGACCACCTATATTTCGATACGAAGCGAACGGAGCGAACCCACGTGCACAGCGTGACCGTACGCTGCAGTGTAGCGTCGCCTTAAAAGTAGATAGGAGGAATTAGTAGATGTCAAACTTACGGAAATTTGTTCCAAATGTCTCAACTTTTCTTTAGATTTTTCTATAAACAATATCTGCAATGCTGTAACTGCATTTATTATAATTTCTTCGTGAGCGAGCTGTTGTTCCAAAGTGCTTATTTCACGGATTATAATTTCGTCTGTGGAATATAAATTTATACTTCAGCATAATACATGTCATTTGTCAATTTGGTTTAAATTAGGAAATTAAATAAGTAAAAAATAATTCAATATTGGGCTACTTCCGTACCATTATCAATAGTTAAAAAAATGCCTAGTAGGTACAGTTTATTACTACATAACATACTATCTAGCGATCATTACATTACATTCATTTTATATACAATCCTGGCACATAATGCATAACCATTTCATAATCATTAACCATAAGCTCGGAGGAATAAGACACCATAAGTCACATTCGTTTTAAAAAAACCTGCCGTAGGTACCCAAGTAACGAATAATTTAATCATGATCGGGCTTAACCTCTTTCCGTGGTTTGTTCCACCATGGTGTTAATTTGCTGTATCACTTCCTTCACTGCTGCTTTCTCCGCTTCCATGCGCTATGAAAAGAAACGTATAGTCTTAGATTATGGTAAATTTTGAACTGTCATTTTACATTTAAATTGCGAAGAACATAAAGTTGCGAGGCATCAACCACCATTTTCTGTGTGAACTGCTTAGTTCAAACCACTAAGCTAGAAAGGGAATGTATGTTACAAGTAGACTCCGGATTATAAGCAAAATGAAACGCTTGGAATAGGCAGTCATATAGGTATGCGATTTTAGAATAAAAAATATGAAGAAAGTTATTTCGAAATCAGCATAAAATTAGTAAACTACTTATCGGTTGTCATCTATACAATAAAAACGCATGGTCGAAATGTATATGTACGCACATATAATAACTTCCGAACGACTAGACCAAACTGTATACCTAACTATTTTTTGTTGAGTTCTTTATTGTCAAGGCAATGTCTGTAATTAAAAAAAATTGAAAGAAATTTATTGGAACGGAGGCAAAGCCGCGGGAAACAGCTAGTGGATTAATAAAACTAAAATTAAAAATCAGACTGCAAAAATACTTTGCTGTCACAAAACTCTGTGTGTGTTTTTATTTGGTCTGCGAAACCTACACACAAATTGAAAGCGGACATAAAACACAAACACAAACAATACCATTACACATTTGAGTAGGTATTGTGCCAAGAGTGACATTGAAATTGTGACAGCAAATGGTTAGTATGTATCTATACAATTTCCTCTATAATTAATCAAAATTAATGTAATAATTAAGTCATATTAATTAAACTTTAAATAATCTTAAATCGCGCTTACCTCCTCTTCCATCTCTAGACAGCTCGTGATATGAGGATCGCTGATCGGTTGTTCAATACGCTCCATTGTTAAAACTGTCACTTCACTATATTTTACAATTAAAAGTAGTTTACCACAAGGATAGTTTTAAAAAGAATTGGCTCCTACAAAAATGTCACACCACTACTTAACTATGTATTTACACATTTACCACCCGACCACACTGGACGAAGGTAAGATTCGAAATGACGGATACAAAATCTGAAGTTAAAAAGTTTCATCTACCTGAATATTAAACTCTTGGAATTGGGATTAATGTTTTATAGGTAGGTAGTTTATAAAAAACAACACAAGTAGTAAAATTATTTAGAGCGGGTGGATTTCGTCGAAATGAAAACAATAGGGTGCCGGTTGTTACCGGTATTGTACCATTGTCATTTTTAAGTCTTTTAAGTCGGATTAGTTAAATTTTTACCGTCCTTCAGTACTTTTTTGATGATTGCTTTTTCGTATTTCATTGTTGGAATAATTGTCTTTCTGGCTACATGGGAATACGGTTCACTTTTCTGTAACCTAGTTGTAGAAAAGTGGCCCATATTGAATTCGTAAAAGAAAGGGTAAACTATAGTAGCGCCGGCGCTTACGGTCTCCATTTTGTCTTGCAAGAATCTTATTATTTGATGTTTCTTTTGAAAAATAATTCTAGACTTAATTAGTTAGGAAATAACATAATAAGTAAAATACCTGCAGATATGATGCATAAAACTTTGTTTTATTTTCATTAAACATAACTAAGCGAGTAAAAATATCGCGTTATGTATAATTAGTAGGTACCTACGTTGTTGTATCTCTTCAGAGGTCTGGTTTGGCTCGATCTGCGTAAGTACCTACATATTTGTGAAAAACAATCGACGTTAAGACTTGGATAGTGGCAAACAATTTTATTATGATGTCTTGGGACTCTTGGGTAGGTAATCTTTTAACCGCCTTATATAACATGATTGCACCTAGGGCGCGGTATATATGTGCCCCTCTTCGTATTTATAAGACACTGGCAGTCCAAATATAAATGTTGAACTCGAATTAGCTGAATAATTAGTCTAGTCATCGTTGTTAAACTCTTGTACTGCATCGTGTCTCATGGTGTCGCAAATCCTTCGTTTTTGCATGCCACAGTGACTGAGGAAGAAGGAAATTTTCTTTATATAAGTAAGTATATGATTACCCACTGCAACCTCATTTGCATTAAGTATAATATAACAAACAAGTAATGGAAGTTGACAAAGTCAGCACACAGGGTCATCTCGTTCGTTCATCATCATCATTGTTCCGAACAACAACACTATCACAAAAGCTTAAGTTCCTCGCTGCCACTGGAACTACCTACCTAATTTATAAGTCATTACATTTATCCACATTACATTAACATTCTTACCTTTAATGCCTTTCTAAATTTGGTAGACATGAGACTGAACAAAATCGGGTTTAGTACAATACTGAACCAGCTATTGACCGAAATGATTTTGTATCCGATTCCCCACCACTGCAACACAAAACACATGATATCAAAATAAAAAGAAGATGCTAAACTGTGGCAATTATATCACTAATCACTAGTGTAATTAGCTCTTCAGTATTTTTGGAACTAGTGAACCGATAATTTAGCAAAAGTACCTAACTCATAGAAAAGTTGCATGAAAAGTGGCCCGTTGTTTTTGTTCGTCACACCAACCACCGGCAGTCATCATAATTGATTTATTAAATGTATGTACGTTACCAACCTCGGCAAACGCCCTCAGCTGGTTGATGTCCAGTGCAGATATCATCACCCTCATGGTGAAGAATGGCAGCCAGCACACGAGGAAGGACAGCGTCATAGCTACTGGAGACAAAAATCACGCTAGCACTCAGCCTTTTACCGTTCATAACCTTACTGTGTTCAATATGACTCTCATAAGACTAGCAAATTAAAAATTCAAATAAAACACACAATGAACGTCACCGGTCCGTACTGATGTTATTGTTAAAATACGAAACAATGAACCCCAACCAGTACCGACTGGCGTTAAGATAGAGACCGCTTCAACTCTATCCTAACGGGGTAACCGGGCGACCGACTAGGGCGCCAGAGGTAAAAAATGGTGGCTTACAGACGCCGTGGCGCCCGCGGCCCTTCCATGAATTAGGATAATGAGCGGTCATAACATAACATAATTATTAAAATCTCTACTTCCCCACGTAAGTCCTGTTAGATAGTAGTAAAATTTTGCTCCTTAAAATTATTTAATTATGGGAATTTACTAGGCAAGCGTGTGTTAGACTACATCTTTGTTCGCCATCAGACTTGATTCTGATCAAACGTAAGCCTGTGCAAAGAATAACCCTTCGCCTAAATTAGGTGTTTTGTAATCCCGGGAAATGCCGTAGCCGATCACGAGCGATGATTTTAGTAAGCCGCAAAGTATAAAGCATTAATTTAGAACGAATGAACTTACCAATGAGCTTATTCACTTTTTTCCTTGGATCTCGATAGTTGAAAATTTTGTCTCGCGAGTTCGTTTTCCGTACGACATTAACTTTAAGCGCTATCATCGTATACAAAAAAGTCATTATTGCAAGCGGAATTACGAACGTTACAATAGCCAGCACACCATTTAGCACCCGCGCCAAGGCGGTAGGAATAGTGAAACATACGGATGATTGATGCGTTTTAATAACAGCTACAGTCAGCATTTCTGGAAACGTTTCCGCAATTGCTATAAACCACAATAGTATAATTATCTTCACTACTCGTCGCCAAACTGGAGTGGACTTTAACAATAGCGGGTGCCAAATCGCTAAGTATCTCTCTATAGACAACGCAGTCATCGTCAAGATGCTGTTATTCCACAAGCAAACAACAGAAACGAAATGGACTTGGCATGCCAACTGGCTGAATGTGTAAGTGTCATTTAGTTGCTCGTGCACTTCCAGTAAGATGGCAAAGGTGACAATTAAGTCTGAAACTGCCAAGTTGAACAAGTAATAATTAGTTGCAGTGTGCATGGACTTGTCGTAGTAAATGACAATACACGTCAGCAGATTCCCGATGAGACTTATTGCGAATATAAGGAACATGAACACTGAATAAATCACTTTGGTGCAGTAGCACTCTCTGCGCAAAGCTTCTTCCAAGAAAATCGACCACATGTCATAATTGAATTCGTCAGTGATGTTACTTGAACTAGACATTTTTTTAATTTCCGGTCGTTTTATCCGAGTGGACACTCTTACTGGTAAAATGCAAGTGAACTCCGTAATAGGATTGTTTGCCTTTCGCTTTAACGTTAGCCATGTGTGTTTAGCAAAGTAAGTATACACTCTTAGATTAATTAGATTAACATTAGCGTTTCCATTAATCCGCTGTTTTCTTGTTATACCTATACCGAAATCAATTTAAGATGTCATCATTTATTAGGGCTAAGATACCTAAAGATATTTTTTTTCTCTGCCATCGACAAGGTCACAATACCCTGAAATTCTAACATGTTGTTTCGAAGTCGGTACATCACCTCGCTTCACTTTTTTTTCACAGGTGCGACGTTACGATACTAACATAAATACCTATAACATCATTGGGTGCGACGATCAAAAATACCTAAGGGGTCACTTCCAATACAAATTTGTGTGATAAGTTGATAAGTGACCCGTTATATTTTTGCTCGTCAGTGAAGTTTATAAGGGCTCGTTGCTGCTCGTTGCGAAGGTTTGAGATTGATTCAACTGGCGTTAATGCTCCAAAGATATTGATTAAACGTTAATTTATTTATTTAACTGTCAAAGCGGAAACAATCCACGTCTTTTAATTTGTCAACGTCGGCATTTATGCAAATTTAGAACAGATATTGTGATGGTCTTTCACATCGCTGATGTAGGTATTCATTGTGTGCTTGCTGCCTTCTTATTTTTGCGTTCCATAAAGTCTGCAATACAGATTACTTAGTTACACAACAATATAAAACATTAAGTTGGTAGTTGATTATTTTAAGTAATCCATAAATAAATTGTTCTGCTTTCAAAATATGCGAAACTGTTTTGCGGATGGTATGACCTTGTGCTAGGTCCATTCGGGCCGCTACCTACATTTTACTTGTTAATCCTGCCGCCAAGCAGCGGTGCTCGCGTTGCTGTGTTCTTACGTGGAGATTAATCAATCGGTGAAACAACTGACATATTAGGTATTCTATCTCAACATTCTACAACAACATCCCGCAGAGGCTTGTATATACTTTTGGGTGTCTATGACCGGTGGTACTCACTTAATATCAGGTGATCTAACAGCTAGCTTGCCACCCTATGTCATAAAGAAACTACATTCATGAGCACAAGTAATATTTAAATACCTTGAGAGAGTTTCTGAACTTCGAGGAGCCAAAGCTGAACACGATTGGATTTACAATGACGCAGAACCAGGTGCAGATAGCCATGACTTTAAACATAATGCTCCATGTCTAGAACAGAAGTACTTAGTTACTCTATTATCCTCAGTTGATGTACTTAGACCGACAGCTGGTAGACATTCTAGTTTATGTAAATAATTTTAAGTTTTTTCTTTATTTTTTCAAAAAAATTCTTATGTTATACTAGACTTCGTCTGCGTAGAATTACCTACACATATTTATGTATAAAACTTCCTCTTGAATCACTGACTATTAAAAAAACGCGTTAAAATCCGTTGCGTAGTTTTAAAGATCTAAGCATACATAGGGACAGACAGACAGACAAACAGCTAAGCGACTTTATTTTATAACCAACTTTGTTTTGCAACCGTGATTTTAGTGATCTTCATGTTGTATGGCCAAAAATGATGCCAACCCATAAACTATAGCGTAGCTGAACCCGTGATATTTGTTTTATCTTGAAATTTTCTATTTTTCTATTATATTATGGACTCACCATTGTAACATTATTCAGATTTTTGACATCCAACATGGCTATCATCACTCTTATGATGAAGAACGGCATCCAGAAAACCAGCAATGATGCTGACATCACTACTGCAAATAAACTACACCTTTATAATTCAGCTAGTCATTTTCATGATAGGTACTGTCAAATAAATCAAGAATTTTACGGTTGTACATACATACATACATACTATACCATCACGTCTCTTTCCCACAGGGGTAGGCAGAGACTATTTTGTTCCACTTGCTACGGTTCGGCTTGGTATGGTACGGTTTTACCCGTTAGAAATTAAATTTCTAAACGACATTGAAAATTAATACACATAGAAAAATCTGAAAAGTAAAGCTATGGCCGGACTATTTCATTTTCATGATGTCTGTACTTACTTATCAACATGTTGACCTTTCCTCTAGAATGTTTGTGGTTGATATTCGTATTTCTTAGGCATTTTTGCTGTTTGGCATTTAGTCTTAACATTATCATTAAGTAGGCACCCATCATTATAACAAGTGGCACAAAGAACGTCAACAGTGCTAGCACTCCGTTCAGTAGTCGTGCAAAGCGAGTCGGAATAATAAAGCAGACAGACAACGGATGAGTCATGATAACATCCACGGTCAGCATCTCTGGAGCCATCTCTAGCATCGCCAGCACCCACATCATCATCATTATCCACAGCACACGACGTGACACTAGCGTCGACTTTAAACTCAGAGGGTAACATACCGCTATAAATCTCTCAATTGATAGAGCTGTCATTGTTAGGATACTATAATTCCACAAACAAATCATTACAAACCATTGCACTTTGCAGGCAAATTGCTTATGCTTAGTGTCAACAAGTAGTTCTTGGATAGTAAAAAAGATTGTAAATGTTAATATCAAATCTGACACGGCCAAAATAAACAGGTAACTATTTGTTACTGTGTGCATAGATTTGTCGTAGTAGATAACAATACAAGTCAGAAGGTTTCCGGATAGGCTCAAAACAATCACGAAGCACATTATGACCGCGTATATTATTTTCATGCGTACATCAACCACAATGATGCTCATAAAACTCGTCCACGTCTCTAAGTTTAGCTCGTCAAAAACTTCCGTGTAATTGGACATTTTATTGATTGCCTGTCTTACAAAACTTTTGCAGCCGAATTATTTGTACTTTCTACGTATATTTCTTACAAAATATCACGAACACCTGTGACCCGTAAGTGAAATATGAGCGGACTGTAAAATTTTCCCTCTCAATATAGCTTAGTTGCTTAGATAGGTAAGTGTTTGCTCAGTAAACTGTACCTATACCATCAAGATAATGGGATTAATATCTGGGTGCAGGGGGATTAGTTAATCTGTTTCCCATTTGTTAATGTAGTAAGTATGCATTACGGTGAAATAGGTATGCTTTAAATTGATGGCAACCTTTTGTTATCCCGATCATAATCCATCTAACTAATATTATAAATGCGAAAGTATGGATGGATGGATGGATGGATGGATGGATAGATGGATGGATGTTTGTTTGTTACTCAATCACGCCAGAACGGTCCAACGGATCTGGATGAAATTTGGCACATAGATAGAGAAAAGTCTGGAATAGCACATAGGCTACTTTTTATTCCGGAAAAATGCGTAGTTCCCGCGGGATAGCGATAAACGAATTCTTTGCAGACAAAGTCGCTGGCAACAGCTAGTATTATATAATTTTGAGCTATATACCTACCAAACAAAAAAAAACTGCTTTGGTGACGGCATCGCTATTCGGAAACTTTATTTTGCCTTGATATAAGTAATATATAGCGGCATAGAATAGAGAAAAGGGGCGATGAGTGGCGGCACAGATTGTTTGACTTTCTAAAAACACATAACATAAGTACATATATTATTACTTATTTTGTTGAGCGTCGTTCACTATTATACGCTTTCTTTTCTTAGTAATCAGGTCTTATACTCCGAAAAGCGTTAATTTATGGATGGATGGATGGATGTTTGTTTGTTTGTAACTCAATCTCGCCAGTATGGCCCAACGGATCTGGATGAAATTCAGCACATTGATAGAGAAAATTCTGGAATAGCACATAGGCTACTTTTTATCCCGGAAAATTCCCGCGGGATAGCGATAAAGGAATTCTTTGCAGACGAAGTCGCAGGCAACAGCTAGTACTTCTATACATCTGTGTTCTATATACCTCAAAAGGGTGGCATTTATAAGTACCTACCTAAACTATTTTAACTTTTTTAATACCTTTACTAGTTAGTTCTAGTGTCCCATTTTGGCACGTCATGGATTATCCATTGTGGTCCAGAGACTTCATCAACAAACATAAGTACCTACCTATGTATAGTTTATTTTTGGTTTGTACCGAATGTCACTATCACTAATTAGAAGACAAAAAACAGGCAACACTTGAAAGTCATTTTAGTCTTATACGGAACCAATAAATAAACTATAGTATATGCAAAAATAGCGAAGACGTACTGTTACGGTGTTGATTAGAATTTAGAATTGCAACATTCGTTTTTTTCTCAAATTACAGTAAACATCTGTATGTTCCGCATCCCTGTGATGCGAATTAAAATTTAAAAGGACAAAAAAAGAAATAAAATGCCTTTTTGTGACGGTCTAATATTTATTTTTAATATTTTTAAAACACTGATAATTCTAAGAAAATAGACGAAAAATTACTTAGAACAGGTGTTGTGATTGTCTTTCACGGCGCTGCTGTTGGTATTCATTGTGTGCTTGCTGCCTTCTTATTATTACGTTCCATGAAGTCTGCAACACAGATTATTAATTGACACGACCATTGAATTTACCTGTAAGAATCAATAAAAAAAGTTTTATTCTTTGACGACCGAATGGCCTAGTGGTTAGAGAATGAAGCTTGAGGTCCCGGGTTAGATCCCCGGTCGGGGCAGACTAACTATTCCTAATAAACATGCATCTACCTCCTCAACAGTTATTACGACGAACTTCAAATAAGTACCTAATTAAGTCAAGATCAAGTAATAATCCAATACCTTGAGAGAGTTTCTGAACTTCGAGGAGCCAAAGCTGAACACGATTGGATTCAGAATGACGCAGATCCAGGTGCAGATATCCATGACTTTTAACATAAAGCTCCATGCCTGGAACTAGGTAGTTACTTTATTATTCTCAGTTGATGTACCTAGTGCGACATATTCAGATTAAAAAGTTGCGCCCTTAGAAGGGTAACAAAAAAGTTTGATGGTCTTTTTGTAAATTATTCGAAATGGCTGAAATATGATATTTTAAAGTTTTCAACACCCATGGCTCCTTCATTTTGAAAATTTTCCAAAAATTTAATCAACAAAAATTAATTAAGTACCTATATAATTAACAAACCTGCTTACAAAAAGCATACAGATGAACATACGAAACCATTTTTGCACAGGTTTCAACGGAACGGAGATGCTATGCTCGCGCTTTGACCAGTAGAGACTTTATACATCTCTACTATAGACCAATGTAATTTAAGGTACGGACTTAACTTAGGGACCTTTTACATCCCTTTTATAAAATGTATTAATTGTATTATAGGTAAGTTAAGTAGAATTTAAGTACTATTGTAAATCTATTTTATTTTGAAAAAATGACTTTCTGCCAAGTTTCTTGCGGCGCATTCTTCTTGGCAATGATGGTCTTTCCGAATGCGCTGGTAGATTCAAAAAAAGACATGTATAAGAGCCCTCGGCGGCCTATTTGCAAAATAAACTTTTGACTTTTGAGTTTTGACTTAAAATATACAGTCAGCGACTATGGGCAACTTTTTAATTTATGGTTTATAGTTATATTTTTAGTTAGATTTAGTTTACTGTCAAATACTAGCTGACCCGGCAAACTTAGTTTTGCACTAGAATCAGTTTCTGTTATGTCACCAGAGATGGCGTTGCATACGAAATATTTCTTTCTTTTTCGATATTTGTCAAATCTTAAATTTTCTATTGTTACTTTATGTTATGGACTCACCATTGTAACATTACTCAGAGTTTTGACATCCAACATAGCGATCATCACTCTTATGATGAAGAACGGCGTCCAGCAAACCAGTAATGACACTGACATCACTACTGCAAATAAACGACTCCTTATATACTTCTCACTCAGCTACTCAGCTAGTAATTCTCTTAATGTTAAATAAGGTATGTTACTTACTTATCAATATGTTGGCCTTTCCTCTGGAATGTTTGTGGTTGAAAGTCGCATTTCTTAAGTTTCTTTGCTGTTTGGCATTTAATTTCAACAATATCATTAAGTAGGCAGCCATCATTATAAGAAGCGGCACAATGAACGTCAACAGTGCCAACACTCCGTTCAGTAGTCGTGCAAAGCGAGTCGGAATTATGAAGCAGACAGCTAACGGTTGAGTCATGATAACATCCACGGTCAGCATCTCTGGAACCGTCTCCAGCATCGCTACCACCCACATCATCATCATTATCCACAGCACACGACGTGACACTAGCGTCGACTTTAAACTCAGAGGGTAACATACCGCTATGAATCTCTCAATCGATAGAGCTGTCATTGTTAGGATACTATAATTCTACAAACAAATCATAACAAACCATTGCGCTTTGCAAGAAATTTGCTTGTATACAGTCCCAGCTAATTGGGCGTGCATTGCTAAAAAGACCGTGAACGTTAGTATCAAATCTGATAGGGCCAAAATGAACAGGTAACTGTTGGTTATTGTGTGCATAGTTTTGTCATAGTAGATAACAATACACGTCAGAAGGTTTCCAAATAGACTTAAGACAATCTCACAGCTCATTACTACAGCGTGTATATTTTTCATGTTTTCGTCAAACATCGTGATGTTCATAAAACTCGTCCACGTCTCTAAGTTCAAATCGTCGAAGACTTCAGTGTAATTTGACATTTTAATTGATTGTCTGTAGTACAAAACTTTTGTAACCGAATTTTTGTTAGCAAGTATACTGTTTTGTATTTTGTAGCTACACTTGTGACCCGTAAGTGAAATATGAGCGAACTGAAGAATTTTCCCTCTCAATATAGCTTAGTTGCTTAGATAAGTGTTTGCTCAGTAAACTGTATCTATACCATCAAGATAATGGGATTAATATCTGGCTGCAAGAGGATTAGGTAATCTGTTTCCCATTTTGCTAATGTAATCAGTTATGCGTTGAAGTGTACATTAAATTGCTGTTCGTGAACTTTATGCCGACGCTAAGTGAACATTGATTGAGGCTTTAGCACTACCTATACCTAATTTTTGGACGATCGGGTCAGTTAAGCTGGAAGCACTGTTCAAAGAGCCAAATTACAGTTTTTCGACAAGTTTTATAATTAAACATTATTTTTAATTTTTAGTTCCGAAGAGCTTTCCATTAACAATCGACAATTTGATATACATATAGAGATCTCCGATGCTTACAATTCGCATATTACAATGGATTTTTGCTTCGTCCACGCAGCTCAGTTCACCGCTTAGACCGGTGTTCCCCTGATTTTGGAATCCCAGAAGCGCTGAAATGAATAAATTTAATCTCAAAACATTTTTTCTTAAGGATCAGCATTTAAGTAGGTATATAAGTAGTACTTAAGTATACCTTTAGAGATTTTTGAAATTTCGAAGACATGAGGCTGAATAAGATAGGATTCAATACAACACTAAACCAGCTGTTGATGTTGATGAATTTAAATACTACACTCCACCACTGAAAAGAAGAAGAGATGAACAGTGTTATTTCATGTAAAAAGTTGAAGACAGGTTGACGGCCAATTACCAGACATTTGAAAAATAATTTTATCTGTTTGCCTGATATTATTTTAACTTTTACGCAAATCGCCAACTTCGAAATTATCTAATACAAAAAAATCATAGGTACCTCTGCGAGATTAGATAGATACTCGTCGTCCGCTATGCACACCAGCACTCTGGCCATAAAAAAAGGAGTCCAACATATGAAGAATGACATCGACATCGCTACTGGAAACAGTAGAAACACACTCAAGTGAATCAATCATAATCATCCGAGCTTTGCAATTTTCAGGCTATGGCATTTAAAAGGTGATTTTATTTCGAGTCAGTAGTACATGAACTCTACTAGGGCGTAGCAACTTTTTAAAGTGAGTTTGAGTGTGGATTTTAAGCTTCTTTACAAAATTTTGAAAGCGCTTGTAAGAGAAGTTTTTAAAATGTTGAAATAGACTATTGTACTTACTCATGAGACTGTTAACTCTTCTTCTGGGGTCACGGTTGTTAAAAACGTTGTCTCTAGAATTCCTCTTCTGCTTGGTGTTAACTTTCAAAACTATCATCGAGTAGAGAGATACCATTACGATGAGCGGTAGTACGAAAGTCGAAATTGCTAATACTCCGTGCATAATTCTTGCTAGCGGAGATGGGAACGTGAAACACACTGCCGATTTACTCGTTTTTATTAGTTTAACGATTACCATCTCGGGCAGTGTCTCTATAATAGCTAACAACCACAGCAGACCAATGATATTCGCTACCCTCCGCCACACTGGGGTTGATTTCAACAGCAAAGGGTGCCAAATAGCCACATATCTCTCCACAGACAATGCAGTCATAGTTAAAATAGTATTATTCCACAAACAACCCACAGTGAACCACTGTATCAAGCACATCAACTGGCTATACGGGTATATCAGACGCTGAAATACTTCTATCGTGATTGCGAAAGTGAGCATTAAATCTGTTGCAGCTAAGTTGAACAAATAGTAATTGGTTGTCGTGTGCATGGATTTGTCGGAGTAAATGACGCAGCAGATCAGCAAGTTACCGAATAGGCTAACCACGAAAATTATGAACATGATTAATCCATAAATAAATTGGGACCACATGCAATCTGTTTGCATTGATTTCTCCAAGAGTTTCGACCACATTTTCAAGTTCATTTCACTGAAGTCGCTATTATTGGACATTTTGATAGTAATCCATGTAACTGTTGAGTAGAGTATTACAATTCCTTGATGATGGCTCGTCTATTGAACCATGTTGTTCTCAGATTGGTTCCTTGCATTTTTAAGCTTGAAATATCACTGGGAGCGAACAGCGAAGTGAGCTTAACGCGATGAACTGAACGCGATTGTTTATCTTTCGGTTCTAATCATATAATTGATGACGTTTGCATAGTCATGTATACTCTCGGATTAATCAGATAATTGCCGGTAAGTACTTAATTAAGTTGTATTTTGTGCGTATTTTCTAACCATGGAACTTTTTTGTCGTCATACTTTCAATATTTAATGGGTTACGCCTACGCATATGGGAATTGAATTAATCGCAGTAGTAAGATCATTGTTTAGAAACTGTGAGATTTATTGATGCTTGATGCTTGTCATAATGTCATCATCATCATCATCTCCAGCCTATATACGTCCCACTGCTCTGCTGGGCACAGGCCTCCTTTAACAATAAGACGCCATAATGTATTAAAATGAAATAATTACTATGCTACATGGAGTTTATCTAAATTGGTGAAAAATAAAAAATGATTAGGTAGGTATAGGTACTCAATTAAGCCGGAGAAAAATAACGGACTTTTTGTTCATGGTACCTATAATTATGCTTAAATTAGTATGGTACCGATTGTATATTTAATTTAATGTGTTCTTTGCGTATATTATAGTAGTATCTTATGGTGTTGATCTTCTTATCTTCTCGTTCCAAAGAATCTAAAAAATTGTTTTTAATTAATAATGCGGGTCATATCATTTTATTTTTTCTATTAACTGTGTGTAAAGTAGGTATGAAAAAACTAAGTAATAAGATAGCTGAGGACTTTCTTGATTTGAACGTTCTGTATTATGCACCAAAGTCACCAAAGGGAGTGTCAGTCTCAGTGCTCCTAACCTTTAAGGCTCTCCTGAACTTCGTAGACACCAGGCTGAATATAATAGGGTTCAGGACGACGCTTATCCAACCGTTGATGACGACGCATCTGACTAAAAATCCCCACCACTGAAAAAAGCCGGTCAAGATTGAGTCGGGCCCGTGCTCTGACGCGAGTTTTTGCGAAAATTTATAAATAATACCTAATTTAGGAGCGGAAGCAAATCATTTAACATATTATTATAATCTGTACAACATACCTATATGAATATAATTATTCATGAAGCTATAGGTAGTATAATTTTAAATAAAATTATTTTCAAATTAACAAGCGTTTTCAGTAAAATTATTTTTCACACCACTTGCTCGACAATGGCTAATTATATAGCATGTAAACCTTACTCAAAGTAACTCATTATAGCCCTTGGCTCTAGCCGGGTAATAATATTGTACTGAATTTCATTATAACCCGCCGGTTAGTAATATGAATCTCACTTGTCTTAGTTCTTATTGTTATACACTTAAAGTCTAATTTCGTAAAAATCCCACGGCTCCGAAAATCGAGATGGCCATGCCACCCGACCCGCCGCAGCGCCACCACCACCGAAACAAATTTCAAATAAAACAAAAGCCGCGAGCCTTTGCTGACGCTGTAATTACAGTTAGGTACGCATTAGAACTGCTAAGATTCCAAATAAAAATATTACTTATCATTACACAACTGGACCAATGTCTCAAATATAATTTTTACTTTTAATTCTGTTTTACTGTTGTTTTAATTAAATTCTTTTTCTAGTTGCCTTGGTTTTTATTGTCTTGCAAAAGGTGAGAAAAGTAGAGTATACTCCTCGGGGATAAAACTGTTTATGTCTTGGGTGCGCTTAAATTCTTCGCTCCTCTCAGGACTCATCTTAATTCCCTCGCTACGCTCAGGAATTAACTCATAACATCCTCGCTTCGCTCGGGAGTTAAATTTAGAGTCCTTCGCTGCGCTCAGGATTCAATATCGCGCCCGTGACATAATACAGTGCTTTATCCCCTCGGTGTACAATCTACTATTATAGCTTTTGTTCATTTACCGCGCGTGTAAATCAAGCTGTCAATATGTCTAACCTCCGCAAGATCAAGTAACTTGTGAGGGGGCAGCACTGCGATCAGCACTCGCTCGACGAAGTAGGGCATCCAGCATATCAGAAACGAGAACGTCATCGCTACTGCAGACAAACAGAAAAAAACGATTGAGTACAAAATAACAACAACAACCAGTAATCTCTGTCTACCCCTGTAGGAAAGAGGCGTGACGATATGTATGTATGTATATTTATGTAACGATTGAGGTAAAACTACTTAAAAAACATATCTAGATAGAGAAGGTGCCTATAAAATAGCAAAATTGTGATACCAGGGGCCTTACCATGAAGTCTTAATGCGATTCAGTTTAGGTCCGCTCGCTGTCAGATTCATACTAAAAGTGACAGCTAAAACTTGAACTGCGTCGGAATTAGGACGTCATGGTAAGGCCCCTGATGGATTAAGAATAAACTAAAATGTAGGTAACTATTTTATTCACTTACCAATTAGCTTATTGACCTTGCCACTGGGATCTTGTCGATCGTCAGTTTTATGTTTCAAAGTTTTTTGGCGGGTGTTCACTTTAAAAACAATAGTCGAGTAGACGACGATCATAATAACTAGTGGAACAACAAATGTCAGTATTGCTAGAACTCCGTTAATGGTTCTGGTGAGAGGTGTAGGGATCACAAAGCACACGGCAGTTTGTCTAGTTTTTATGAGGTTCACGGTCAACAGCTCTGGCAACGCCTCAGCTATCGCCACAATCCACAGCAGAATAATAATCTTCACCATTCTCCGCCACACAGAAGTCGATTTCAATGTTAAGGGATGACAAATCGCTATGTACCTTTCTATAGCTAGAGCGCTCATGGTCAACATCGTATGATTCCATAAGCATCCCACTGCAAACCATTGTATTTGGCACATCAACCTGCTGTAGTGGTATGGTGGGATAATATAATCTAAAAGATCGAACACAATTGCAACAGTAAGAATTAAATCCGACACTGCTAAATTGAATAAATAGTAATTAGTCGATGTTTGCATTGATTTACTGTTGTAAATGACGTAGCAGGTTAGTAGGTTTTCAAAAAGGCCTAATATGAACATGATGCTCATAAAAACGGCATATATGACTTTGCCAAGCTCTGATTCTATTGGTAAGCTATTAGCCAATAAATCTGCCCATAATTCCAAGTTGAATTCATCAAGATGATTTGTGATATTGGTCATTTTTTTACAATTAGGTTACGTAGTATCTCACGGTTTAAGTGTTACTTCTTCAAGCTACTTGTTGTGAATGGGCCTTCCTTATCGCGTTGAATAAATGGTAAACATTTGCTTAATAATTTTCTTACCGAGTTGAGTGAGCATACTTTTAGATTAAGTGGATAAATTTTCCAGTATATTAGCCTCTAATTTAGTAATTATCTATGTCACCAAAACATTTTATGTAAAATTGGCTGCCAAGACCCATAGACTCATAACGCTTTCACTGTAAAAAGTTATCAGATCCAAGGAAAAGTCAAGCCCCTTAACATTGGCTTTACTAACCCTACACCTCTGTTGCATATTATGATAAAATTGAAGACGTGTGACAAAATTTTCTGCCGTACTAAGTCTATCGGACCGTTTGGCCGATATTGTCAGAAATTAAGAAATTACTACCAAAATATTGAAGACAAACTTAATATTAAGCTTTAAAGTTATTGTTAGAGTCAAGTGCCAACCCCCACCTCCCTTGCCAGTGAAATGGTTATAAGTAAGTAAATGCTTTATTGTACAAATATAAAGAAACAGAAACAAATCATCAGATCAGTCGAATCACATAAAAGAAAAAAAAAATGAATTGAAAAGGGTGTGTTTAACAGTGGTTAGTATAGGACCTAATAAATAATAGAACTGTCCACGCTTGCTGTAATTATGTTTAATTTATTCTATTTTAATTCCAACAAAACTTTTTTTTATTCAGGGCTTTTTTTTTTCTTTTCAGTTAGGTCAATGCTTTTCCAAGTTTAGTATGAAACTCACATAGGTTCGTATACAAATTTAAAACTGCTTTCAAATACTAAAATTAAAACTTGATATTACAGCTATTACACGTCAATTTCTAGACCCAAAATACCCCTAAGCTTAGATTTTTGTCGAACCAACATTATATCGCTATTTACAAAATTTGAAACTTATTAGCTTCTAATGTGATGTTAGGGTTAGGTCTGTGTGACATAATGTCAATTAATGTGGAAAAGAAGGAGCGATTCATTTAATATAAAACTGCTTAATAATAAAAAAAATGAAACAATTAACAGTTTCATAATACATTTATTTCTTTACTTATTCATTATAATTTTATACGAAATAAGAGATCTTAAAGTCAAATATATATGGGTGTAGGTACTTAATCACTGCCTTTAGATACGAGCTGTGAAATTAAAGAGTTTTTTTTTTTCATTTTATCTTCAATCAGCTATTCCAATGCGTATGCAACCGTACTTTTAATTTAGGATTTTTAAAATGAAAGAAACTCCGAAAGCAAAGAGTAGAAAACCAAAATATTTCATAATACTTAGGTAAGATTGTTTCATGTTACTTGACGTCAAAAATGTGTCAATTGCGGAAAGGACTCTCTCGACGTAAGTTAAAGTTGCTTATTTTATCTCAATCTGGATTATGTACTTATATTATACTTGTCCTTTTATTTTCTTAACTTTCGTGTTCCATAGGGTCTGAAAAAAAAAATCGTTCAAAAGTTTCGCTGTAAAATGAAAATCGGCATAATTATTAATAAGTACATCGTTTTTTCCTACTTTAGTTCATACATCTAAAGTATGGCGGAAATGAGATATTTTTAATATAAATTGTTTACCTTTAGAGCTGTTCTAAATTTAGTCGACACGAGGCTGAATACGATTGGATTTAGGACAACGCTCAGCCAACTGGTTTTACAAACCACTTGGTATATGAGGTTCCACCACTGAAAGAAAAGATACAAATAATTATTACGAAAGTTAGTTAGAGACATCGATTTTAGGCTTACTATGAGAACGTTTGAAATTAACGTTTAGCTAATTAATAATAGAAAAAAACAAATGAAGTGAAAACCGAAACCGGCGCCAGTCAACAATCTCAAATTAAAATAAAGTAATGATGTTAATGAAGATAATTACATTGGTAAAACAAACCTCACCCAAGCCAAGCAGTTGGTTCCCGCTCAACGCGCACATCAGTACTCGCGTTATAAAGAATGGCAGCCAGCACACCAGAAATGAAGCCGTCAACGCTACTGCAGATAAAACATGTTATTAGCTGCATTTGCGTGTAATCATACAAATATTTTCACCCGGCTTATTTCACTTACCAATAAGCTTATTGACTTTTTTCCGAGATTCACGCAACTTGAATATCTTATCGTTTAGATTTATCGTTTTGACGTTGATTTTGAAGAAAATGGTGGCGTAAACAAAAGTCATAATAATGAGCGGTACGGCGAAAGTCAAACTTGCTTGGATGCCATGCACTACCCTACCTAAGGGACTTGGGACCGGGAAACACACATTCTGCCAATGTATCCGGACTACTCTCACTGTCAGCAACTCCGGCACTGAATCGGCAATCGCTACCAGCCACAGAATTACAATGATTTTCGACACTCTATGCCAGCCTGAATTCGCATTTAATTTGAATGGGTGGCATATTGCGAAATATCGCTCAATAGATAATGCTGTCATTGTAAAAATACCACTATTCCATAAGCATAAATTTGAAAACCAAGTCACTTGACACATCAAAGGCGAGCATTCATAAGTGGGAGCAAGATGATCGTAAATTTCCCACACAATAGTGAAAGTGAGAGTCAGGTCGGATATAGCCAAGTTGAACAGATAGTAGTTAGTGACTGTATGCATAGATTTGTCGCAATAAATAACTATACAAGTCGACAAGTTTCCAATTAGACTCACAACGAGAATGACGCATAAAAAAATGACGTGTATCACTTTCACATTGGTCGCCTTGGATTCTATTTCCACTGTATTCTCCAAGATGTCTATCCACATTTCCATATTTAGATCGTAAGAGCTGTCGGTAACGTTAAGCATTTTGAACAACAATGTGCCTAAAGTAATTATTGCTTTGCCATCTGTAATGCAGCCTTCCGCATGGGTTAACTGAAAGTGAGCACACTGTGTACTCACTAGCATGCTTGTATAGCTATCTCTATACTAGGAGCTTGTTTGCTTAGTAAACTATTAAGAAGTGGATTAGGTTTACCAGATAATATTACGTTCCCCGAATTTTCATACACTCTGTATATACTTGCGTACCCACTCCTGCTATACGTATACCTACACCTACGTGTTTCACAAACAGACCCATGGTATTTTACATCAATTAACTTTCAATTTATGAAATCAAAAGTCGGTGTTACTAAGTAGTCAGCTTATGATGTTAACTTATTAACATCTTATAATTATAAATTTTATTGGACTTAGGTATTGCATATACAATCAATTTTTTATGAAATAGGGTGGCAAAGGAACATTTCGGTTGAGAGGATTAAAATATAACAAGAAGTAATTTTTTGATGGATCTAACATTCACTCACCCATAAGCTTATTGAATTTGCCACTGTTAGTTTTCAGCCTGTAAACGTTCAGTTTTAAGTTCTTCTGACGATTATTAACTTTGAAAACAATCATTGCATTATACGAAGGTCACGATCAGGAGTGGTCCTACGAACGCCACGATGGCTCACTCCGTTCACGATCCTTACTAGCGTGGTAGGGACCATGAAGCATACAATGGTCTGTCTTTATTTTATAAGGGTAACGCTTAACATCTCCGGCACTATTTCAGCTATCGCCACCAACATAGCAGAACGATAGTCTTCGCCATTCTCCGCAAAACGGGAGTAGACTTTAACTTTAAGGATGCCAAATCGCTATATATCTCTCGACAGCCAGCGCGGTCATTGTAAGAACGGTATGATTCCATAAACAGACTACTGAAAACCACTGCACTTGGCAAACCCACTCACTGCAAGGATACGCCGACAGAATCTCGGTCATCAACTGAGACAAAATAGCAAAAGTAAGAACAAAATCCAACACTGCTAAGTTAAACAAGTAGTAATTAGTGGATGTGCATAGATTTGTTGTTGTAAATGACATAGCAAATTTATCCATTTCCAAAAGTACTCAGCACAAACATGATAGAAGTAAATGTTACGAATATTATTGTGGCATGTTCAGTACCTATCTAAATACCTGTGAGGCACCTGATAGCAAAACTGACCACTTTTCTAATCTAAATTCACTAGAAACATCTTAATAACTTGTCATTTTGGCAAATACAACTTAATGTGTTGCTTCCAAGAGCCACTTGCTTTGAATAGCGTAGTAATGTCTACCGAGGTAAGCTAATTAATCGCGTATCCGTTGTGTGTTCAGTATGAGCGCAGGCGCAGATGTATAGGTATTAAAATTTGTAGAGTAAAGTGTACTTTTAGATTAAATCTATCCCCTGTAATCCATTTGTTATGAGTAGAAAACGTAATTCAGTACGTAACAATAGACAACCAGTAAATTTTTGGTTTAATATCAGTGCCATTCGAACAGGTAACACAGGTAACCTTTTCGGTATATTTCAATTGGGTGCCTGTCGAACTGAGACCTTGATTTAGAAGTCTTGATTCGTTTCTTGAGGTTTATTTCAAAGAAATATAAATATTGAACACCGTTTACTATTGGTTTTATTATAAATTACGTATAATAATGTTTAACATTTTGTGTACGGTTACATAAAATCAATATTTGAATTTTTTTAGTTTTGCTAGAACATATTATGTGCTACACCACTAAGCGATTATTTATAAGTTATCCTAACCGCAGTTAAGTCACGTTGTAACTGATGTTCTTTTAATTTTTCCATTCCATAGCGACTGAAAGAAGTAATTGTAAGGATTATGACATTATAATAAATTTAATTAATAAAATAACAGATTTACACAAATAATTATGTTTTGCTAGTTTTACCTTCAGTACTTTTCTAAATTTGGTTGACGAGTGACACAACAAGATCGGGTTTAATACGACGCTCAGCCACGCGCTCAAGGAAACGATTTGGTAGCCTGGGCTCCACCACTGAAAAAATATATGTAATGTTAATTGGTTACCTAAATGCTATCTATTAACTATAGGCAATTAAATTGTATATTTCAAACACAAACCTCAGCAAAATAAAAGAGTTGTCTCTCGTTTAATGTGCATAATAGCACTCTCATAATAAAAAATGGCAGCCAGCACATCAGGAATGCAATAGTCATCGATACTGGAGACAAAGGATATTATATAATATATTTCTTTAATTTATAATAATTTTCATTAATTTTTTTATAATATATTTCTTTAATTTATAATAATTTTCATTAATTTTTTACGACTAAAATGACGTTTAATTTTCCCGTTTTGATCATTACCCCCCCTCACAACCTACCCATAACTATAGTGTTTTGGACATGTACTTGTAGCCTATTGATGGTTAATTTAGACTTACTTGGTTCATACAAACTTACTTAAATAATCAAAATATTAAAAAAACCCTGATATAGCTGCAGTAGATAGAAAGGTTAGCTCTCACTTACCAATAAGTTTATTGACTTTTCCACTTGAATCACGGTTATTAATCTTATTTTCACTTAGTTCCACCGCATCGATATTTACTTTGAATAATATAGTAGAATAAACCGAGATCATGATAACCAGCGGTACGATAAATGTTGAAATTCCTTGAATGACATGGAATATCTTGGCCAGTGGGGTCGGTATTGGGAAGCACACGTTATTCTGATGGATTCTAACAACACTAACTGTCATAATATCCGGTAATGCCTCGGTTATCGCTATCAGCCATAGCAAAATAATTATTTTAAAGACTCTGCGCCAATCCGAGTCCGATTTTAACTTCATCGGATGCCAAACCGCAAAATATCTTTCAAAGGATAGTGCGGTCAAAGTCAAGATCCCATTATTACACAAAAATATTGATGTGAACCAAAATGTTATGCATATCATCTGTGAACACTCGAATGTGGGATTAAGGCTGTCAATAATATCTGGTACCATAGCAAAGGTGAACAAAAGGTCTGATGTCGCCAAGTTAAATATGTAGATATTAGTTACTGTATGCATGGACTTGACGTAATAAATAATGAAACAAGTCAGCATATTACTCATCAAACTGAACACGAATATAACGCACAAAATTATAGCGTATATCACTCGGCTTTGCTTGGTTTCGAAAGCCTTTTCTAAAAATTCTATCCACATTTTCGTGCTAAAATCGTAATTAATGTCAGTCAAGTTATTCATTTGGAACGTTTAGCTTTTTCTAACGCGACGTTACGATTTTGGAATGGGTCACTTTGCGGATACTACCTTCCGTCCTGCTATACTGACGACAAATGCATTGTTCGGTTCACTGTCTTCTGTAGCATTTAGTCTTCTGTAGTATTTGCGTGGTGCTTAGTGATTTCTAGTAAGTAAGTGGATTAAATTTACCAGACATTTTCCATTACTTAAGAATATACTGCGACCTAATTATTAAAATTGAAAGTTTTTGAACGGTTGACTGTATCGTTAGAGCAAACCCATAACAACACCGCAAGCTTCGCCGTAGAAAAAACTACTTGAGATCGAAATCCTATATCAAACCTTTTTAAATTCTTACATTTAATAAATTTATCTGCTTAGTTATTGTTAAAGAGGCGGCTGCATTTTATATTTCAACATACTAAATGGTAAGAGTCTATGTTTGTTAAAACCTACATAATCAAAATACCATTGGTAGTGTTTCTTTACAATTATTGTTTTATTCATAAATTCTTATTACAAGTGAAATAGGTGAAACCTTTATACTACCTATGTATTTCACAACTGTAATACATGTTTTTTTGCCGAACATCCCAATAAAATAGTGTTTTCAGAAAATTTAGCTTAACTGTTGATTCTTCTTATTTTTTCGTTGTAAATATTCTGAAACAAACAAAATATATGACTTTTTTTACATGACTATTTACTAAGTAATGCTACAGCAAAATGTAGCTGACAATTAGGTATAACTTTACCTTTGCAGATTTTCTGAACTTTGTGGAAGCGAGGCTGTATAAAATTGGGTTCGATACGACGCTAACCCAACCGTTAATGATAATGATGCAGGACCATGTTCCCCACGACTAGAAACATAAATACATATATTTAGCAACATAAATAAATACATATTAGGTTACCAGACCTGGAGCATATTTATGTTATGGTTTGAACAATTGGTTCATGCGGGGTGTGTATGGTTGCATCAAGTGAGAGTTAGCTGAGAAGTTCGCTTATGGACGATTACACGTAGTTAAAGACAAATTAATTGCATACAGTCGACAAAAAAAGCTTATATTCAAAATTAACTTTTGTCCATGGATTCTTACTTGCACAAAGTAACGCCTGGTTATTAAAAATACTTTTAAAATTGTTTGTAGGTATCGAGTAGACATCATTTCTAAATCCGTACTTACCACTGGAAGATTGAGCAGTTGGTCGACGTTCAGTACGCACAACGTAACCCGCGCGATAAAGAAAGGCATCCCGCACATGACGAACGAGACGGTTATCAATACTGAAAGAGAAATTTACGATTTGAGAAACTCATTTATTTTTTACTAGCTGTAGCCCGCGAATTTCTCCGCAAAGAATTCGTTCGCTACTATCCCGAAGGAACTACGCAATTTTCCGGGATAAAAGGTAGCCTATGTGTAATTCCAGGCTATAGTGAGCTTTACCCAAATTTCAGCCAAATCTGTTCAGCCATTCTGACATGAAAGAGCAACAAACATCATACATCCATGCTCACAAACTTTCGCATGTATATTATTAGTAGGATTTGCTTTGCTCAAACTGAATACATGTACAAACTTACGTCTTACTCATTTTTCCACAATGCAGGTGCATAAAACATGGCAGCATTAATTTAAAATTAGAATAAAACCCAGTGTAACGATATAACTCGTTTTAAGTCAAAGTCAGAAAGCACAAAGTTGCAAAAACATGCATACTTACGTTAACTTCGTGTAGGTAGGTACATATTTTATACTTACTGACGAGTTTACTAATTTTTCGAGTGGGATCTTGCTGATTGAAAATTGTGTCTTTTGCGTGCCCCATCTGTGAGGCGATGACTTTATACACTATAGTTGAATGAGCGACAATCATAATTATGAGGGGTATCACAAACGTAACCACTCCTAACACTCCGTTTACAATTCTGGCCCAAGGCGTGGGAATAGTGAAACACATTGTCATCTGGCGAACCTTGACTAAGCCTACTGTCTGCAACTCCAACACCGTCTCGGCGATCGCCACCATCCACAGCAGCACAATTATCTTACCCACTCTCTTCCATGATGAGGTTGGCATTGACTTAAAAGGATGCCATATTGCAACGTATCTCTCGATTGCCAATGCTGCCATTGTTAATATGCCATTATTCCATAAACACACTATTATAAACCATTGTATTTTGCAAAGAATCAAGCTGTTCTGATTAGTTTGGGTTTCTAATATCTCCAGCAACATTGTAAACGTCATAATAAGATCAGATACAGCTAAGTTCAATAAGTAATAATTAGTTGTAGTGTGCATAGATTTATCATAACAAATGATCGAGCACGTTATCAAATTTCCGACGAGGCTGGTTACAAAAGTTATTCCCATTAGTGTTAAGGATATCGGATAAATTAATTCATTATTATCAAATACTGTTTTCTCCAAAAACAATGACCACTTTTCTAAGCTGAATTCATTTGAAGATCCCGAAACGTTCATATTAAATTTTGTTAAAATAGTAATTTATAGATTGATTTAATCTAAAGGAACTGGCACGAGTGGACCCGTTGGTGAAAGCGAACTAGCCCATATGTATCTTGTTTCTTGTTACCACAGCGTCCACATGCGTACATCATTAGCTAAATGGTTTCACGTGCTGCCAACATAGTTAATGGAATGGTTTTACGCGGTTTATCGAGTGGATTACTTTTTATAATTTCGTCTAAAATTACCGGCTTAGTAGTCACAGGTTATCATGAGATGATACAAGTGTTTCACGAATCAAATAAATATAATCCACGTGGGCATCAAGAAACTTCACACTTACGGTTGTTATAATAACAAATGCATGAAAACTCTTTATTGTGCAAAATAAATATAAAACATATACAATTGAAAAACACAGAGATATGCACAAAGACTCCAGTCAACCTTTGAAAGGATGAGAGTTAGGTATATCCTATTATCTTCCTTTTATCTTATAAACATTTGATGGTAATTTTAAAATGCCGGCGCCTTTCATTTGTTTATCCTGCAACTTCTTTTTATGTGCGTTTTCCAGAACAGCTGAAACATAATTTGAGGTTTTTAAAGAACCCATCTGAAGGAGTGGAATTCCAAAGCAATATTAATTTGCGCAGATGGTAAAAGCTCATTGAGGGAATGGGCGAAAATCTTAGGATTCATGTTATAGGCGATGCGGCTAGCAACCCATCACTATTTTGATTTGCCTTTCCACCTACACGCCCTTAATCATGCTAAACGTGGCCTTAAGGTACCTTAGGCTCTGTCTACCCCGTAAGGGATAAAGACGTGATATATGTATGTATGTAACAATGTACCTTGAGAGCTCTTCGGAATTTCACGGACGTGAGGCAAAAGAATATTGGATTGGACACAGCACTAATCCACGTATTAAGCGCGCTAACTTGAAACACAATGCTGTACCACTGTAAAACAAAATACTGGTATTAATTAAAAACTCTTAAAGCGTTTAACTAAAAAAATCCGTGGTAGCCTAGTGGTTTGACCTGTGGCCTCTCAAGCAAAAGGTCGAGGGTTCGAATCCCGGGCTCACACATCTGAGTTTTTCGGAATTTATGTGCGAAATTACTTTTGAAATTTACCATGAGCTTTTCGGTGAAGGAAAACATCGTGAGGAAACCGGACCAATCCCAATAAGGCTTAGTTACCCTTCTGGGTTGGAAGGTCAGATGGCAGTCGCTTCTGTAAAAACTAGTGCCTACGCCAAATCTTGGGATTAGGTTGTCAAAGCGGACCACGGGCTCACTGAGCCGTGGCAAATGGCGGGAAAAACGCTAGGAAGATGATGAAAGCGTTAAAATAAGTTGTGCATGCGACAAGCGAATGCGTTAAGCAGAATAAAACTTCACGTTCCACAGGTAATGGATTAAGTTACTAAACTTGTGTGACTGTATCCGAATCAGACCTGTGGCAGATTTAAGAGTTGATCGATATCCAATACAGAAATCAGAAGCCTCGTAACAAAAGTTGGCATCCAACACACCACGAATATGATTATTAATCCCACTGAAACCAAAATAGACATTGTACTTTAGAAACACATATACACAGTAACATGACGGTATTTACGCGGTATGAGATGCAGGCATCTGCAGAACTATATCGTTACGTTCTAAAAAAGTAAATGTCGATTTTTCACTAACTTGGTAAATACTCTAACAAAAACTTAGACCACAGAGCCTCTTACCCATGAACATATTTATTTTTCTTTTGGTCACTTGATTGTTAAAAGGAATATTCCGAATATTGTCTTCTTGTTTGATGTTCATTTTGTAAACTATCTTCGAATAAGCCAACGTCATAATTATCAATGGTATGATGAACGTCGCTACCGCCAGCGCTCCGTTAATTATCCTGGCCGTAGGAGTAGGAATTATGAAGCACGTGACGTATTTCCGCGTCTTAATAAGTCCAATACTGGACATACCTAGTGCTGACTCGACGCTTGATATTAGCCAGATTATAATAAATTTCTTCATAACTTTCGGTTCAAATCGCGTCGAATTTAGCTGGAAAGGGTGACAGACTGCAACATACCTCTCAATAGCTAAAGCCGTCATCGTCAACATATTGCTGTTCCATAAGCAAAATAGTAAAAACGATTGTATTACACACATCATATCTCCGTATTTTTCAGCATACATTTTGTGTTGGGCACTTTGTAACACGATGGACAGAATGATAAAAAAATCGGATATGGCTAAGTTAAACACATAGTAATTAGGTGTTGTGTGCAACGATTTGTCGCAGTAAATGACTAAGCATGTCAGCAGGTTTCCGAAGAGACTGAGCGCGAATATGATCCACATGAATATTAAGAATATTGCGCTATTGAAGTAGTCTACGTGGACAACTTCATCGAAAAACTTTGAAAATCGGTCTGTATAGAATTCATTCGAAAGTTCACTTGTGTTGGACATCCTGTCTCGAAAATTAAGGTTTTTTTTTTGTGGTACGTTTCTAGTAGGCTCTATGGCGATCGCGAACTGATAACGTTGACCAAACGGTTGTACTCCCGCCAAGTTACTAATTGAGCAAACAAATTAGTCAATTGGTTTGTCATATAGGTATGATGCTTCTTGCTCGGTAAAATTGATTATATATGTATAACCACCCTTTAAAGAGAACAATTTGTCCAAGCATTGTGAATGTGTCACGTGTTATTTCTTTATTTGCCTTCCTTAGGTACAAATGTTTTGTGTTAGGAATTTCTTCTTTTCCTTTTATGTTACATTAAAACTCAGCTCAAAATTTGACCCAGTCTCTATACAAAATTACTTATATTTGCATACATGGTGAGGGCGAAACTTTTTGCGGCCGAGTAGGTATATTTTCGCTTTAAAGTTGCCCTGTAGGTACATAAATATTATTATCTACTAGAGGTTTCAAATTTGACATACAAGAAGATGATTGTAGCACAGCAAAATACTGTTTTTAGAACTTTTCTGAATTTCGAGAGATAAAGAACCAAAGAGGACTATTTAAATAGGTAAGCTTTATAACTGATATAGAGACTGATATTTTCAGACATTTTCCTTGAGGATTAGACCTGGGGCCTTACCATGACGTCCTAATTCCGACTCAGTTCAAGTTTTAGCTGTCACTTTTAGTATGAATCTGACAGCGAGCAAACCTACTTAAATTGGATCGCATTAAGACGTCATGGTAAGGCCCCTGGGGCCTGGGGCCTGGGGCCGTCAGATTCATACTAAAAGTGACAGCTAAAACTTGAACTGTAAGGCCCCTGGACTACTAAAGTAATTCATAATTGGTTTGTGCTTAAAAAAAATGGTATACTTATGTACCTACATGATAAAATAAGACAAGGTTTAATTCTTACAAATATATTTTATTTGAAGTGCACATTATAAGACATAGTCTATTATAAAAAGTGTACAAAAGCTTTTGACACAAACTTCTATGACAGATGAATGTCCTTTTTTTGTAAAAGTACAGACCTAACATACAACTGTGAACTCAGTAGCTTAATTAGATAACAATGTACATTCAGGCTTCCAAGAATATATCAATTAACATTATATAGTGAAATATTGCTTGCAAACTTTAACATGACAATATGTTTTTATTTGTGCCGTGAATTTTAACGTTTAGATACCGTAATTTTAAACACACGTTTTTGATAACCTTTGCACGATTAATGCTTACTTGTTTGTACTGTTTTTTATTTAATAATATTATTAAAAGTTATTTTTTATCTTGAGTTTCACTGAAGCTCCTTTATGACCGCAAGGATACAATGCTTGTAACTTTTTCGTTCCAAAGACTCTACAACAAAGTAAATCAATATTAGAATACAGAAGAAACATAACAAATTAGATCAACATACATTTTTAAGGCAAAAGAAAACACCTTCCAACTGTTTGGACAATTTTACCTTTGTAGTTTTTCTAAATTTTGTTGACATAAGACTGTATAGAATCGGGTTAGTTACGACGGTCAGCCAACTGTTTATGATCATAATATAAAACCACGCTGTCCACGACTGAAAACAAATAATAACAAATAGTTACTAACTTATACTTTTTTCATCTGTCAGTTAATTATCTTCATCATATATTGTCCTTTATTTTTGCTAATTTTCTTAATCCTAAGGATATCTAAAATATTAAAGATACATCTTAGAATTTTTTTAAATTAATAACATGTAATGATCCACGTAAGCTAACGACCATAACCTCAGGTTAAAAATATATGTAGGTAGGTATGTATATCTGAACTAAATGTACATTTTTCTGCGTTGGGGGTTGTTAAGAAAGAAAGAAAGAAAGAAGACATTTATTCATTTTGCAAGACACAAATATAAAAAAACAACAAAAAAAAAACAAACATGAAAATTAGATCATCAGCGTTGTGTGTGTCTTCGCAAAAGTGAAACGGTGTTAAATTCTAAATATAATATTTGTTTAAACCTAAGTGAACATTTACCACAGGGAGATTAAACAGTTGGTCGACGTTGAGCGCGCACAACAACACTCGGGCGAGGAAGAAGGGCATCCCGCAGATGACGAATGAGACCGTTAATAAAACTGAAAGAAATTATACCATTTTAAAACCCTAACATAAATCAAAACATGTCATCATGTCTCATTTATTAACGGAGATCGGAATAGGTAAACGAATAAGTAAACTAATAAAGTGTTAAGTTGGTAACTAAGGGTAATAATCTGAGCGCAAAAGCTTTATTTTATTTTATTTAAAAAGTCATGGTAGCCTAGTGGTTTGACCTGTGGCCTCTCAAGCAGAGGGTCGTGGGTTCGAGCCCGGGCTCGCACCTCTGAGTTTTCGGAATTTATGTGCGGTTTTACATTTGTAATGAAATTTACCATGAGCTTTTCGGTGAAGGAAAACATCGCGAGGAAACCTGCACACATCGGTGAAGCAATTCAATACATACATACATACATACCGTCACGCCTCTTTCCCACAGGGGTAGGCAGAGCAGAGACTACTTTGTTCCACTTGCTACGATCCTGACATACCTCTTTCGCTTCATCCACATTCATCAATCTCTTCATACATGCTCGTCGGTTTCGGGTACTCTCGACTCTTGAGCAATTCAATGGTGTCTGAAATTCCCAATCCGCACTACACCCGCGTGGGAACCATAGCCCAAGCCCTCTCATTCTGAGAGGAGGCTTGTGCCCAGCTATGGGACGTATACATATAGGCTGGCGATGATGATGATAAAAAACTTTATTCAAATCAATCATTCATTCCCAATTGTCTAGCAATTCAAAACACTGCTGTAGTGAAATATTTTATACTTTGTAGTTTTCAAGTTAAAATATTAGATATAGAAATTGCATACTTACTGACGAGTTTACTAATTTTTCCTCTGGGATCTTGCTGATTGAAAATGGTGTCTCTTGCGTCCATCTGTGAGGTGATGACCTTATACACTATTGTTGAATGAGCGAAGATCATAATTATGAGGGGTATCACAAACGTAACGACAGCAAGTACCCCGTTCAAGATCCTGGCCCAAGGAGTTGGTATAATAAAACACATCGTGTACTTGTGAACCTTAGCAAGGCCTACCGTCTGCATCTCCAACACCGTTTCAGTAATTGCTACCAGCCAGACAAGAACCACTATCTTTGACACTCTCCTCAGCGCTGAGGTTGGCTTTAGCACAAGAGGATGCCAAATCGCAATGTATCTCTCTATTGCCAGTGCTGCCATCGTCAATATGCTATTATTCCATAAACACACTATTATAAACCATTGTATTTTGCAAAGTATGAAACCATTCGGGTCAGTATATGTTACGGATGCCTTTAGCACCATAGTACAAGTCATAATAAGATCTGATATAGCCAAGTTCAACAAGTAATAATTAGTAGTAGTGTGCATTGATTTTTCGTAACAAATAATAAAGCACACTAATGAATTTCCAATTAAACTGGCCACACAGAGAAATAGACTTATCGTTAAGAATATCGCATAACTTGATTCGTTGTCAGCTTGTACTGCTTTTTCCAAAAACATTATCCACTTTTGTAGGTCAAACTCACTCGATGATTCAGAAGAGTTCACCATTTTTTACTATCAATAAATAATAAGAACTGGTAAGGCCGTGCGCGAGGGCACTAGCTGCTACGATATTGAACTACTCAATGTGTTTCTTGTTTCTCTTCGTTCACGCGTGTGGCTATAATTAACTAAATGGTTCCACTTACACAATGAATAAAATTGCGTGGCATGTTTCATTCAGTTGATTAGTTTTTCCACTTTCGCGGGTACCTAATTCAATTCCGTTTTTGGCATAATACTCGTAGTTATGACCCTATCGATCGGCGCGATGATTTCGTTAATGTCGAGGTTATTTAAGGGTAACTAAGTAAGTTACTCTCGGCCACTTGGGAATGTGAGACAGATGTTTAGTTTCATGGATCTCTAGATATTGATATTCAGCCAAGACCGATTTACCTCTAGCATGTATGCATGTTGCTTCCGGTAGTTGTACAAAGAAACAATGGGTAGGTAGGGTTTATTTCCTTAAATATGTTTTATTTTAAGTACTTAAGTGCTTACTACCTCAAGCTTACTAAGCTTATCTTAAACAATTTAAATCTTGTAAACGAAAGAACTTATGTTCTAAAAAACGTACATCTTGTTATTTACAGTTGTAGGTACATTAAGTACCTATTCGCATCTGTGATGCAATTTAACTGTCACATCACAGTTTATTACATTGAGTATAAGAGAGGTACCTGTTTATTATATGCATAGATCATAAATTATATTGGTATGGTATTTGCGGATTGAAAATCTGTAAGTGTAATCTTAGATATCAAAAATATTGTGTCATGCGCCAGCTCTTACCAATTGGTAATTGCGTGTTACAATATCATGAAAATAAAAAATATTTTTAATAGGTAGGTACCTACCTACATTTTTTGTTGATGGTATTTGATAATTTTCACTGTCGTCGAAGCTCTACACATGTACTTTTCAAGTTGGTCGGATCATTGGAAGAAGGTTAAAAAAGAGTTCAAGATTTTGGATTGTTCTGTTTGTAAGTGAAGAAGGCCAGAAGATTAAGAAATAAGGTCCGCAGACAGAAATTGTATAATAATGTAAGTACAAGAAATATTTTGTCACTATACTTAAGTAAGTTAATAAATAGGTCACTACCTATATAAAAATATATGTATATGTCAGATGGTACTTAATTATGACAAATATGTTAGGTACAAATATAGTTTCAAATATATTCTGGTCCACACATTGTTGTTCTGATCACCATCAATTTTGCGCGAAATACAAGTGCCCAAACAAAATCAATAAGGATAAATCTAGTTTTCATTGGCTACTTACAAATGTCCTTAAATAATACCTACCAGGTTAAGTTACTATTTATGCTATACTATATAAGTATATAACATACACCAGGTAAGGTCCTACCTAGGTCGGTAGGTAGGTACATAATATTACCTATTAAACTTACGCTTGACAGACACACCTAACTTTCCTAGGTACGAACTGGGGCCTTAATTTAAATTTAATTTATTAATTATGGATCTGACAGGGATTGATCCAACTTTGGTTCAGAATTGAATCGTATTATAAGACGTCATTGTAAAGTCCCGTACTCAGTATGTTACCACCTCATGTGTATACGCAGTACAAAATGTAATTTTGGTAACTTTGGAGGACGCTTTCAGCTAACAGTAAAATCGTGGCCGTACCTACTTACGCGGGAATAAAATTGTCTACAAACCCGTTATAATAAAAGGTAATATAAACGCGGCATATAAAATCTCATAAATAGTGCCTATAGTGATCGTTTCGCGAAAAAAAGTGCCCAGTAGTAGTGATATTTATTAATAGCCGTGGTAGTCTAGTGGTTTAACCCATGGCCTCTCAAGTAGAGCATCGGATTGAACGCGAGCACGCTAATATTTTAGGAATTTACGTGCGAAGTTACATTTAAAATTTAGCATGAACTTTTCAATGGCGGAGCCAACATCATACAATCTGTGCGTGTGAATTCCTAATTCGCACTGGGCCCTTGTGCAGGCTCACTGAGAGCTAAAACCCAAGCACTATTCGCAGGCTTTAGACAATTAATTATGATTTAGCGAACACACCGACAACGATTTGTGAAGCCTCATGATCATGCGCAAAGCAGGCTAAGTTTAATTGCGCTACACGCTGAACTCATGCGTTATTGTTCAAGGACGTTCCGGCAAGAACCATCCGTGGAGGCACTTGGGTGCCTGCGAGGGTGTTCGGAAGGAGACGCGTGCCAGTTCCTTGAGGCTGGCAGCCTCTAGGACCAGAAGGGCCACGGAATGTTCATCTGCTTCGCCCCGGACCAGCGCACTCAGTAGAACGCCGTCGTCTTCTGCCTGTTGGAATAGTTTTAGCTATAGCTTCTCAATTCGACTGATTTGCTTAATTTTTACAAGTTGTTAGGTACTCGCAATGTTTATTTGCGTTTATGTTATTACGTTGGTTTAGGTTGGATATCAATGAAGGCTAGAATTTGGCGGGGGAGGGAGTTTACGACGTATGTAATAAAAGAAAAGTTTGTAAAAGAAAGTTAAGTAGATACTTATACCCAAGCCTTTATGAATAACGGAGATCTTAAGTGATATCAAAGATTTGGCCGTAACGGAATATGTTTTGTGGGAGTAACGAGATTTTCATGAAATAGTCAATAAAATTCGCCTTTAAATTCACATTAATACAGGACAGTGTAGGACTAAGTCGCCTTACAGCCGGGGGTGCCCGCACGGCCCTCATGCCATTTTAACTCCTGCATTTCAACTCTGCACATTATTTATCCTGTATTTTGCGGGTGGTAGGGCCTTGTGCAAGGTCCGTCCGGATCGCTACCACCATCTTACTCGCTAATCCTGCCGCTAAGCAGCAGTGCTTGCACTGCTGTGTTCCGGTGTGGAGAGTAAGACAGCCGGGGAAATTACGGGCACATGAGGCATTTCATCTAAGTCCTCTAGGTTGGCAACGCATCTGCAATCCCCCCGGGGTTGCGGGTGTCTATGGGCAGTGGTGATCGCTTACCATCAGGTGAAAGATATTTGTTGTCAATGTATGTACCTTAGCACCGGGTCTTGGTAAGAAGATAGGCTCGCTGGGGTAACAGTCGCCATCGCACCACGTTTTGATTTCACCTGATATCGTGTCCACCTTGATAATCTAAAACAATATAAAAATAATTGCCATAATTAGTGCATCAAAAAGCAGCTAATGAAAAGTTCTGTTGAGTTCTGTGGTATGATTCTCTAAAGGAACCTCGTCCCTGAAGCGAAGGCTGCGCTCGGGAGATAATCATAACTTGACCTTTCGCTTGTAGGCATTATATAGAGACAAGTGTCTTCGCTCAGGCATCGTTGTCAACGTCAACGCACAACCCATGTGGACAACCTGACTTCGTATAATGGCCTGCTAGTTAACAGCAAGAAAGAATAAAAATGTGTGACATACCGATCCCGGGTTTTCCACATCGACGTCAGAACTTATGGCGTAAAAGTAGCGATACGGCTTTCCTGCGAAATTAAAATAACCTGTTTAAGAAAGTACGAGTATAGAGACCTGAAGTCTAAACGGATATAAATTGTGAACTATGTAAACAAACCGAAAATTGGGAATTATGTATCATTTTACTGACTTCTTGGAACTCAAGATCTCTTGTAGCTTTGCCTAGGCACAATTTTTTTAACCGAATAGTATTTAAAGAAAATGCGGTTTAGGAATAAAATAAAGAATTCGTGAATTAAGTTGAGTAAGATTCAGCAGTGTTTTAAGAGTTAGCTTGCTGATTCACTGATAATTTTTGACTAAAAGGTTTGTTTACGTTGTTCACAATTTCCATACTGACTTCACCAAAGTTTATAATTTGTTCCGAAATTAGACCGCAGTCAGTAAGACAAACTGTCGAATTGAAATGATAAGGTGGTTGGCGCATGTGGGCTGCATGGAGCCCTAAGCATCGCTCGCGCAGGCAGCTTTCCCGCTCAAATTCTTGCAATAGCAATACAGCGCGGGAACGCTGCCTGCCTGATGCCTAAGGGTCCCATTTTTTTTTAGCTTTAGTTTTATTTTTGTTAAGTAAGTTATTTTTATTTTAGAACTAGCTTTTGTCCGCGAGTATTTTGGGTAAGTCATTTTAAGTGGCAATAGTACTTTGCGTAATTATTTTCTTTTATAGCGTGGGTGGAAACACACCGTTGTGAAGATCGTAATGTATCCTAGGCGTCTCGCACCCGATGTCGGCTAACAGTTTGGGTTCGATCTTGGTGAGGCGAGGGGAATCCAGCGGTATGTCGAACCTCTTGGGCCTCCCACGGAACCAATCTGCGTAGTCCGCGTTACTTTGCATGGACTGAAACAAGACAACTGAATTGAGAAAAGGTCCCGAGAGATCAACATTCGTTTTATATATGTAGGTAAATGTGAAAACATCTCTAAACTAAACATAGGGTTATATGTATAGCAACTAGATATCCTTTAATTATTTTCATCGTAGACATAGACTTCGTAGTATTTAAACATTTATGTTGCATAATTATTACCTAACTCGCGCGCAAAATGCCGTGTCGAGGTTCCATAAACGTGAATCCCGATATTCCCGATCCCGTGGGAAAATCGAAATAAAAAGTAGCCTACCTTACGGGAATGATTCCTTATATCTTTAAACGAGCAATTTTTGTATTATGTATTTATTTACTTATCTTTTTATTTTAGAGATCTTAGAAACGGCTTTAACGTTTTTGTTGAAATTTGCTTTAAGTGAAATATTGGTCTAGGATCTCATCTCGGGAAAGCGCGTTTTTCCGAATTTCGCAAACACCTAGTTTAGGTCGCCCAGGTACTTATCAATATCATAATGAGATAATTGACAATATTTCAATTTTTTAAGAGCTACTTTTTATTGTCTGGCTGGAAAGAGCGCACAAATTTAATACACCCATATTTTTTTATATTCGTGAAAATCTTGTATTTTCTTGGAAAAATCCATTTAAATCGTTGCTCAAGCAGAAAGGACGTAAGTAACAAACGTCAAGTATTAGCGAAATGACGTCACTGCTTTGTTTCGTACACTTAAAAAAACGTTGAAATAATTACATTAATTGACCGCTAAAACCTGTGCTTAAATACTTTGACAGTGAATTCAGTTGTCACTGTCGATGAACGTCAAAACGAGCTGACAAACTCAAAGAGAATACTTCACAAAAAATATGATTTTAAATGAAAACTTGCAAAAATATTAATCATTATTGCCCGGCAAACAGTTATCTAGTGTTCCCGATGGCAACAAAGCCGAGCGGTGTGCGAATGAATTAACCGTCAGCTGTCAGTAGTGTTTGTGTTGTGAAAGTTGTAAATGTCAAAGGGAAACCCGGAAGACAAGGTTTTTTTATAATGGCAGTATTGGACCGGCCGCTGGACGTCATTTCCTGTTTTACATATTTTGCTCATTTTTCCAAAAAATACTGTACGAAAAAATCCAAAAATATTTTTTTTGTGTTCTACAAGTGTTTCTCTCGAAATGGTTTTTGATTTATGAATATAAAGAAATTTGAAATATTGTCAATTACTTACTTCGATAGCCTGGATGTACATAGCATCTATCACTTTGGCATCATTGTACGCGCACAGGTCGACAACCAGTCTTCCGTCTCGCTCGAACGCGTTGATGATGTGGAGATAGAACAACGTGTCCGTGCGGTATCTTGTAACTTCTGTGCCGGTTTTCCGACTTATAAGAACTATGTGAGTCTGAAAATAAAAATATTTATGTACTTAACTAATTCAATACCTACTTCATATTGGCATTGAGCTAGAGACATCGAACACAACAAATAGAGTGGTAATAACTGGTCATTCAATTCGGAAAATGAATAAAGCTTTGTCTCTGATAATGTACTAACAGTAGTCTTTACATGCAGGGACTGTACTGAACTGATATTTAATAAGATCCGGTGTAATATCTATATTATGGAATTGATTCATCGATAGGTACTGCTAAAAAATACACCGATATTTTTGTGACGGTATCGCACAATTGTAGCATCTAGAGGTTACATGTCTATGTGTGCGTAAGAAAAATTCGCCTCAGTCGCTTTCATGCACGCTAAAACACCCTGTAAGCACGAGCTTTACAGTACTATTGCAGGTTAATTTGCTGTGCATCAGCTCTTAAGCTCTGCCGTGAAGTAATTGCAGCGTTTGGAAGACAAATTATAACCTGACCTGTAGGCTTATTGTCTAACTCGGTCGCAATCGCCATCGTGTTCATTTTGACAGATCTTGTATGAAAGTGACAGCTAGCTGATTCCAATGCCAATTGTCAGCCCATACATGAACTGTCAAAATGAACACGATGGCGATTGCGAGCGAGTTAGACAATAAGCCCGCTGTTCAACCGACAAATGTTTTAGTCAAGCTTCTGTTGAACGCTAATTAGCAAGGCATCTGATTCCATGGAATGCCTGCGAGTGAATGGGTCACGCATTATTGTCTCCAGACAGAAGCGATCACTTCCCGAGCGAGATTTTTGTAGAGAATCTCACTACTGCAGCACTGTAAAATAGGTTAGGTGAACTAACCTCGTACTGGGAATACCACTGCAAGCTGGCGGCGATCGGCTTGTTGGTGAGTTGGCCGCGCAGCATACCCATCAGTGACACGGACAGCGGCTGCTCTACTATCACGAAGTAGTTCTCCGTCACACCTAGACAGCCATGTCAACATCATCACGCAAGCATGGGTAAGACCGCGAAGCGGTTTTACTGCCGCATATTCTGCATTATAGGTACTTTTTATAAATTATTTTATGATTTCCATAATCTAAAACCAATTATTTTTATTTCCTAGCGACCAAAAGCGATTCATCTATCATCTGCGACTGAGACACAAAAAAGTATGTGTGTCTCAAATTTCAACTTATTTAGGTCCGTAGATATGGAGCAAATTAGTTGACAGGTACTAGTGATCCTATAATAGGGTTCCGTTTTTCCTTACAAAGTTATTTTTATGAAACGGGCCTACATACAAATAGGTACCTACCAAAAGTATGCATGTAGGCGGGATGCAGCGGCCATCTTGGTTTCATTGTGCCCACAACGTGCGCCCTCTCAAACATATCGCCTGAATTAAAAAAGTGATTATTGAGTACGACAATAAAGTAAGAAAAAAGGATGAAAGAGAAACTAAAATATTTCAAACACGTGTTATATATGTATAAGATTATTTCCACATTCTAATATTTTACTTCGACATTATTATTGTTTTACTTTGACAACAGTGAAGATAATCGTTTTTAAATTTTTAATGACAACATAATTTTCTTCCTGACATTCGTTTTTGATGCAATAGAGTATAAAAATATGTTGCTCCAAGCAAAGCTTATGCTACGTGTGAAATTACCGTGAAAAACATAAATGTCTTTAATACACCGTTTGTTTTCTCTATTTGTATGTATAGGTAGATTTTTTAAATTTTATTTCTATTATTACTGTTCACCTTTTTCTGTGAATGGAAATTTGACTACGACGTGTTGTATCCGTCCCGACACAATCGACATGCCCACATTGAACACGTCCCCTGCAATCATAAAAAAAAATTGTTCAACATTTGAGTGCAAAAGACACAGATTTAAACAAAAACAATGACGGTTTTCTGACACAAAAATATCGCTAGATGGCATTTGATATCTGACGCTTGCAAATCTTGCAATCTAGAACTCGCATCTTTGTTTTTTAGATGTTAAACTTATTGCTTACTCATCTTTAACTCGATCATTAGGTATGTCACTGCATCTTACCGTTAGGCATGACGTGCGGGTGCGAGGTATGGTTTACCAGAGCCACACTGGTGGTGAGGTTTTTCCGCTCCATAGTATCCAGGGTTACTGGGTCTATCCTGAAAAAAAAAATGATTAAAAGCTTTACTTTTCATCGACGTTGTATAATGTAGAGCAATATTAGAGTTTGTTATTTTTAGACATCAAATAGATATTAACACTTTATTTAAAACTAGCTTCTGCCCGCGACTTCGTCTGCGTAGAATTAGCAATTGACATGTTTATGGCTATCCCCCTGGAACTATGCTATTTTCCGGGATAAAAAGTAGCCTATGTTTTAATCTAGGGTACCAGCTATCTCCGTTCCAAATTTTATCCAAATCCGTCCAGTCGTTTTAGCGTGAAGAAGGAACAAACATACACACTCACTCACTCACATCGTCACATCGTCACATCATCACATCGTCACAAACTTTCGCATTTATAATATTAGTTAGTAGGATTAAAATTATATTTTTGCTGCTTTTTTTTTATTAGAAGTCTGCATCTAAAAGGCTCTGCCATATGCCCATACTTCCGTGTCTTCTGTTACAGTGTTGTACAGTGCTTCTATTTTCTTCTTCGTTTTCCATAAGATTGACATTAGGGGCCTTACCATGACGACTTAATTCCGACTCAGTTCAGGTTTTAACTGTCATTTTTAGTATGGATCTGACGGCAAGCGAAACTGAACTGAATCGCATTAAGACGTCATGGTAACCCCCAGTTTAGGTTTGCTCGCTGTCAGATCCATACTAACAATGACAGCTCAAACCAGGGGTCGTACCATGACGTCTTAATGCGTTTCAGTTTAGGTCCGCTTGCTGTCAGATTCATACTAAAAGTGACAGCTAAAACTTGAACTGCGTCGGAATTAGGACGTCATAGTAAGGCCCCTGAACTGAGTCTGAATTGAATCGCATTAAGACGTCATGGTAAGGCCCCTGTACAGAAGCAGCACGAAGTTTACCGAGACACATTAAGATACCAGAACAGAAGTATGCAACATTTCAAATTTTCCACGAATATGAAGTATAATTTATTCAAGCAAAATGATTAATACCTGAAAATAACTGGTCCCTCTGTGAAAGCGTACATTTCATCTCCGAAAGGATAGACAGAAATCATAGCGTTGTCCGACAACTTCTCCCCTGGATTAAAAACTGCCGCAACTCTGAAAAGACATTTGATTTTCACTTATATTATTAAACTTTCGGGCATGGACTACGCAAATAATATTAATTTTATAACCGCGATTGGTTTTTTTTGAAGTTTTGGCGCATTTTACTATTTTCGTATCTATATTTACTCGAGAATCGAGCGAGACGATGTGGCAGAAAAAGTAAATTGCGGGATTAAGCCTGCAAAGATAAAATTAACTTTTTTTAAATCATCTGTTACTTTGATACCTTCTAGCTTAGCTTCTAGACGTGATACAATGTCACAATTTACACCATTTTTGTTTTATTCATCGGTAGGATGGAATTTCTAAATCAAGTCTGTTGCGGTTACACGTCCATACCAGCGTCTTGACTTGACTACGCGCCGCCGGCGGCGCTGTAAGTGTTTTCTCTGTTCATTGCGCGACCGAGACGCACGCCGCACAGTGGTTATCTGGCAGTACCAGCAATGGACAGAGAAACGCTAGCAACGCCGCCGTCGGTAACGTGTACTTAGTCGTGGCTGACGTTATTTTACCCAACAATGAAGGGCGTTAGTGGTTATATTGTTACATATATCGTAAAGGAGATCGAATCTGATGTTTAGTTACATAAAACGTGACATGGTGAAAAATTGTATTTTTTTTAAATTAACTACTTACTCTATTTACACGCCTTCAAATCAAGACGGGATCAACAATTTATGACCCAATGTTAAAGGCCGTAAGTACTTACACCATGATTATTCCACATATACATACATAGGTACTTTAGGTGCATACATAAATCACGTCTTTATCTCTTACAGGGTATACAGAGCCTAAGGTAACAAGACATAAAGGCCACGTTTAGCATGATTGTGGGCGTATAGGTGGAAAGGGGAATAAAAATAGTAATGTGTTGCTAGCCACATTGCCTACAACATGATTCCTAAGATTATCGCCCATTCCCACGATGGGCTTTTACCATCTGCGCGGGAAGAGAAGCAACTGGTACATTCTATTTATAATGGACTGTCATACAGCATAAATACATAGGTACCGTAAAACCCCGTCTATTCGCCTAGTATACCTATCTTCGCCTATTTTCATAAAAGTTGAAATTCCCGCCTAGTTTTTAGGCCAGGTTCCACACAAAACTGCTAAATAGAAAGTGTTTTTTATGCTGGACCATATTCTCGCATTAATTGTGGCTAACTTAACGCCGTTTACGATCAGTGCCGTTTTTTCGTTGACGTGGCAGCACGTGTTTTTTTTTACCTCTGCGGAACTTTGCTATAAGTAGCGCTAAAAAAGAGATAAAGGAAAGTTTTTTCTTGTATTATAATCTACAACTAATGCTCTTTCTTATGGTTTTAGTATTTTTTAACTAAGCTATATATTTACGCCGCAATCAATTAATATGTAATTGACACAGAACTATATCAAGATAGAATGAAAGAGTTCAGCGATTTGTTCGAGACCGAGCGTGTAACATTTTGCGTGTGACATTTGACGTCACGAGCGTAATTTAGTGATGGGAAACATAAGCCGCGCGAAAACAATTCAAAAGCATCGATTCACAGATCGATTAGAACACGGCACCGATTTTATGCACCGCGCCGCGACCATAAAATATATCTGACAACGGACGTTCGTCTTCGTTGTGAAAAGAAGTAATTACAATCTTTATTCGTGTGATGACAAAATATTTACTCGTACATAATTATCACTCAATTATATTACGCCAGTTATTGTAGGTGCATTTTTATCGATTTTAAATATCGATAAGAACCGACAGAGGAAATGATAATTATTTTCGACAGAGGAAATGAGAAAGCTCATAATTTTAAATCTAAAAATATAAATGTAGGTAGGTACCTACCTAACCAATTAATTGCGTTACATTTATACATATTACTTCCTTTTTCAAACCCTTTTTGCTTTATTTAATAGTACAAACTGGACAAAATAGGAGACGTTTTGAAAAAAGGGCAGGTCAGGAGTACCTGAAACCGACGAACATGTATGAAGAGATTGATAAATGTGGATGAAGCGAAAGAGGTATGTCAGGATCGTAGCAAGTGGAACAAAGTAGTCTCTGCCTACCCCTATGGGAAAGAGACGTGACGTATGTATGTAAAAACTGGCACGAACGCATATTACGCTAAAAAAAATCAATTTTAGATTTTGAGTTTCGCTTGACATTCTACGGCGAAACAACAGAGGGGGATTCCTGGCTGGTCGTTGGTTGTAGACGGACCTGAATAACTGATTTTTTATTTTTTTTCTCCTTAATTTTGTAAATTTTGTTAAAATTTATAAGTTTTTAACGGCTGTAAAGCCTGACCAGAAATATAAAAACCCTTGCCATATTGCGGAAAATTAAGGAACTATTTTTGCAATTAGAAATTACGTAACACAGATTAAAAATCGACTAGTAGCGACTCCTTGACAGGGTCTTTATATTTCTGGTCAGGCTTTACTTAGGTACCTATTGAAGACCGTGATAGACAGTTAAAATTTCCACAGATAATGTATTTCTGATGCCGCTATAACAACAAATGCTAAAAAACAGAATTCATTTTTTACGACCAGTTGCTTGAATCCATTTATTTTTCATATCAGGATCAATCGGAAAATTGGAATAAAATCGCAATATAGAAGGAACCATAACCGGTTTTGTTAATAATATTTGCTTTGCTCTACGTAGGTACATTATATATGAAATGAGATTATGGAATAGATATAGGAACGGTCTCACTGTCCTTTGTCCTGTTTCCCAGTAGTAACGGCTTTTTGTCTTGTTTGCCACTGCTCCAACTTGAATCTTCCCTGTTGTCTGTTGAATTGTAGAATTGCTCACTCCTTGAATGCGATCAGGACTTGAATGGCAAACGTAACTGACTTCTGGTCACGTCGCTGACGACTTCCTGATGTACAGGAACGCTTCGTGCTGGCTGGCGTTGTTCACCCGTCGGTCGCTGAATATCCTGACTTGTGGGACGCGATGCGATGAGTGTCAGCTCTTGACTTGCACGTAGCTGGATGATGTCGGCGCTGATCTGAATAGTGGCTTAACAAATTTAAGCCCGACGGAGTAGCTCGACGTTCTCCGACCTTACAATATTCTTCCAAATCGGAGGTTCGTAATGGACCATGTAAAATCCCTAAACTTCTTGATTCGAGTTTCTTCAGGATGTGGTCTTCAATAAAAAGTGGACTGTAGATTTTAGCTGGTATAATTCGGAAATAAATTGCAAGATCGTTACAGTCGTTATGAATTTCAGTTGAATCGCTAGAGAAGAAGATGACCAATGACATTTTACATGTAATGTTGCTATTATAAAAATATTTACATAAGCACTCCATTTAACGTAATCGAGTAATGTATATAATTGCAGTTAGGTTGATTTAATTTGATTTACAATTTTAATATTATTCTTTCTTTAACTAAATTTAATTAGCTTTTAAGAAATATGATTATATAATTTTAATAAATGTGTAAATAAGAAATTAGGATTAAAATTATAATTAATTTTTAAACGATTCTTAACAAGCCGCATAATTAATAATATAAAAACGTAATTATCATTTCCTCTGTTTTCAAAATCGATTTTAATCGAGTAAGACAATCGCAGTGTGCAGCACTGTGGTACAGCACTATTCTTACTTTTGACAGAAAAAATGAGAAATCGACCTTGAACGCGACTCGACAGTTTGAATAGCATATTTTTACATCGCTGGTTTTGAATGCACGCCAAGTCTGGCTCGTCAAATTAAAGCCGCAATGGAAAACTAGCGTTGGCACACAATCGCTCGCTACTGTTTTGATAAAAATAATAAAATAAATAGTTTTTTAATTAATAACAGATATTTAAAGACAAATAGTACTTCCCGATGAAAGGAAATACCTCGATTAACAGCTCGCAACCTTTTTGGTAGTGTTTAAACAATTAACTATTGAGCAACAAACAATTTTGTTTTTAAAATCTGTCGTCCACTGACGTCACATGCAGACCGCGGTCGGGAGCAGATTGAAGTTCGCGGCGAGCAAGTGAGCCCACGGGACAACTTTTCGCCACGCGAGGTACATACACTCTTTCCTTCTATCTTGATATAGTTCTGTGGTAATTGAGGTCATTATCCGACCATCTTGTTGCTATACTTCGCCTACCCCTAGGGTTGTCAATCAAAGTATGTGATATATTTAAAATCAATATTGGAGAATTCCTTTAGTAAATATTTTTCCAGTAATTTCATAATTATTTTTACGGTTTTCCCGTTAGAAACAATTTCAAAATATTTTTGAATTGAAAAAAAAATACAAAAAAATCCAGAAAATAAAGCAAAACACTGAATTAAATGTGACTTATCTAATCTGATTGTGATTTAGTATAAGAAAAAATAGATACCTACTCAATTTTCTAATTTATTTGTATTTTTTATTAGTCCTAAACCATTACCCTTTTTTTGTAGTCGAGTAAGTCAGCGTGATTTTTGACAACCCTACCGAAAATACAGCAAATGTATGAAACTAGCTTCAGATTGGTACCTGTCTTCGCCTACCATCGTTTTCTTTTAAATGTGACCTATTTTGGAATGGTTAAGGCTCATAATCGAAATACACGTTAAAAATGCATAAGATTGCTGGAGGCAATTTCAAATTTCGTCTATAATTGACGCCCCAACCATAATGTAGGCGAAGACAGGGCATTTTGCCCATACTTCGCCTACCACCTTTGGAGTCCAATTGTAGCCATCCCTTAGCGAAATTTAGACCTTATGCTACTGTAATCTATGGCCCTAGATAGGTTAATTAGTTTTTGATCTTAACAAGCAAAAATACGTGTAAATCTGAGAGGAATTTTCAAAAAAGTGTCAAAACCCAGGCGAAGTTACGGAACTCTACGGTAGGTGTACACAGGGATCGGAACCGGTTTACAAAAACCGGTTAATATCGTTCGAAAAACCGGTTAATTACGCTCATTCGATTGACCGGTTAATGGAGGGAACTAAATCAAAAAGTACTAAAATAAAACCGGTTACCGGTTAATACAAAGAACGAAATTTTAGAGCTCGCGCTCACCGATATGAAACCGGTTTAACTCAAAACAACTCCGCCCCTACCTCACCGCACGCGCTGAGTCACGCGGCGATGCTCTTTCCATCTCTTTCTTTCTTGCATGCGCTGGCTTCAGTGTTGTGTTAGAAATTGGAATTCGTATTATAATTTTATTGGACGCTTTCCGCTGTCTAGCCCTATGTATGCTTAGAACTTTAAAACAACGCAACGGATTTTGATGCGGTTTTTTTTAAATAGATAGTGATTAAAGGGGAAGCTGGTTTATATGTATAATACATGTTTAATATAGTAGAGAAATATTGATTGCACCCGTGCGAGCCGGGGCGGGTCGTTAGACGTTTGCCGTTCTCAAAAACATATGACACTAAAAATGTGGGTGTCGTTTTCGAGTAATTTGGTGGCTCTGAGCCCGATTTTGGCATAATTTTTGGATCCAAGATGGCGGATGACATTTTGACACTATGACACAAAAAATATTTATGGGTGTCGTTTTCGAGTAATTTAGTGCTCCTGAGCCTGATTTTGACATACTTTTTTTGGATCCAAGATGGCGGATAACATTTTGACACTATGACACTAAACATGTTTATGGGTGTCGTTTTCGAGTAATTTGGTGGCTCTGAGCCCGATTTTGGCATAATTTTTGGGATCCAAGATGGCGGATGACATTTTGACACTATGACACTAAAAATGTTTATGGGTGTCATTTTCGAGTAATTTGATGGCTCTGAGTCCGATTTTGGCATAATTTTTTGGATCTAAGATGGCAGATGACATTTTGACACTACTGACACAAAAAATGTTTATGGGTGTCGTTTTCGAGTAATTTTGTGCTCCTGAGCCTGATTTTGACATTCTTTTTTGGATCCAAGATGGCGGATGACATTTTGACAGTATGAGACTAAACATGTTTATGGGTGTCGTTTTCTAGTAATTTGGTGGCTCTGAGCCTGATTTCGGCATAATTTTTTGGATCCAAGATGGCGGATGACATTTTGACACTATGACACTAAAAATGTTTATGGGTGTCGTTTTCAAGTAATTTTATGCTCCTGAGCCTGATTTTGACATACTTTTTGGATCCAAGATGGCGGATGACATTTTGACAGTATGACACTAAACATGTTTATGGGTGTCATTTTCGAGTAATTTGATAGCTCTGAGCCCGATTTTGACATAATTTTTTGGATCCAAGATGGCAGATGACATTTTGACGTTTGACACTACTGACACAAAAAACAAAAAAAGTGTAAAATGTTACTCGAAAACGACACCCATAAACATGTTTAGTGTCATAGTGTCAAAATACCATCATGCCAGATTGCTTTCAAAGTCGATAAATGAAAAAACTGGCTGTCATTAGGAAATCTTCAGATTTTGGACCGATTGCTTTCAAAATCGATATCTGAGCGTCAGCTTAGTCTCCAAACATGAATCCGTTATCAAAAACGGAAAAAGTAGCCGCCATATATTGAAATTTTTAGTATTTCGACCGATCGCCTTCAAAATCGATATCAATCTGAGCGTCCAAGTAGTCTCCAATAATCAGTTATCAAAAACGGAAAAAGTAGCCGCCATATATTGAAATTTTTAGTATTTCGACTGATTGCCTTCAAAATCGATATCTGAGCGTCCGAGTAGTTTCCAAACATGAATCCGTTATCAAAAATGGATAAAGTGGCCGCCATATTGAAATTTTTAGTATTTCTACCGATTGCCTTCAAAATCGATATCTGAAGTGGTCACCAATATTGAATTTGTTGTCAGAATATGAAAAAATAGGCGTAAACTAGGGAATTTTAAGTTGAACGATTAATTTCTGTATTGATATCTGAAGATCTAGAAAAGCGAACGCCGAATGACACGACCGTTTTATTAGAATGATTATTTGGCATACATGTAACAGCTTACAAAAATTTCATCGCAATCGAGTCATTATAGTACCTACAGGAATTAGATTAGGCATTTCAATACTTAAACCATACTCGCGCTTGACGTTCTTTTATTAAAAAATTACTTTCTTAGTCACTATACACACAACCAGCTCACAAAAATGAAGTAAATGTAACGCTATTCACGATACATTACTAACTTACGTTGATTTTTTTTTATTTATTGTTGAATATAGTTTAATAGTCGCATAGGGCAATGTAACAGAATAGATAAAAAGTAAACAAATTGCTTATTCTACGCTGACGAAGTCGCGAACAAAAGCTAGTATATTATTTTTTATATTATATATTGCAAACGTAGGTTTTTTTTGAGTCACTTTGTAAACTGAGACGTATCTAGTTTCTGGTGCAACGGAATGTACGTAATGTTTGCATAAATAAAATTATTAAGGTGAAAGGTCACTTACTGACTAACGAACGAATCACTCAATACATCCTCGAAAACTATTGGAGCAATCAAGAATATTAAGATGAAATTTGGCAAAGCGGTAGCTTATCGTAGACCTGTTAGGAACGGATTTTGCGACAGGGACAGGGCCAGATATAAGTGGTTTAAAGGGCTCTTGCAAGTTTGTACTTTTTCATATTCTGACTACACATTAAACATTTGGAGACCACTCCGACCCTCAGATATCGACTTTGAAAGCAATCGGTCCAAAAACTAATGATTTCAAAAAGGCGGTCAGTTTTTTCATTTTTGATAACGGATTCATGTTTGGGGACCACTAGGATCCTCAGATATCGATTTTGAAGGTAATCAGTCGAAAAACTAAAAATTTCCATATGGTGGCCATTTTTTCCATTTCTGGTAACGGATTCATGTTTAGAGGCCACTCGGACCTTCAGATTTCGATTTTCAAAACAATCAGTCCAAAAATTAAATATTTCAAAATGGCGGCCACTTTTTCCATTTCTGATAACGGATTCATGTTCGGAGACCACTCGGACCCTCAGATTTCGATTTTGAAAACAATCGGTCCAAAAACTAAAGATTTCAAAATGGCGGCCACTTTTTCCATTTCTGATAACGGATTCATGTTCGGAGACCACTCGGACCCTCAGATTTCGATTTTGAAAACAATCGGTCCAAAAACTAAAGATTTCAAAATGGCGGCCACTTTTTCCATTTCTGATAACGGATTCATGTTCGGAGACCACTCGGACCCTCAGATTTCGATTTTGAAAACAATCGGTCCAAAAACTAAAGATTTCAAAATGGCGGCCACTTTTTCCATTTCTGATAACAGATTCATGTTCGGAGACCACTCGGACCCTCAGATTTCGATTTTGAAAACAATCGGTCCAAAAACTAAAGATTTCAAAATGGCGTCCACTTTTTCCATTTCTGATAACGGATTCATGTTTAGAGACCACTCGGGCCCTCAGATATCAATTTTGAAAATAATAGGTCGAAAGACTAAAATTTTAAAATGGCGGGGTTAACCGGTTAATTTCACTCAACAAAACCTGAATTGGTGCAAAAACCGGTTTATTTAATAACCGGTTAAAAAACCGGTAACCAAACCGTTAACCGCAATCCATTTCGGTATCGGCCATTGACCCCAAACCGGTTAATTTCAAAAACCGGTTTCCGATCCCTGGGTGTACAGGTAGCCTCCTGGGCCCTATATTTTAAAGTTACAATTTACAAGCGGAAGTCTCTTTCTGACCCTATGTGTTAGATAGAGACTTCCGCTTGTAAATTGTAACCTGAAGCTTTATAAAATAGGGACCTGCTCAGGCTCGGTAAAATTACAACAATAGCATAAGATGTAGCTATACGAAGTTTCCAATTCTCCCGTGTAAGAATTACTAGCTAAGTATGGGCATCTGCTTAGGCCTGTGATCAGCACTGAGTTATAGCCAGGCTGGATGTTCTGTTTACCTGTCAAAGATAGTATGGCACGGATCCGGCGCCGCACTGGTCCCAAACTCCGAGAACACGATCCGACCCGCCGCCTGGTTGCGCTTGTATGTGTTGGACTGTAGAAAACGGCACTGGTATGTGGCAAGCCCGTCATGTATCGCAAATCTGCAGTCAGAGGACCATAACTTTATTAAATTAGCGATCGCTGATGAGCCTGGGGGGAGGGTGAGAGGGGTAGGTACGTATTAAAATACACAATGTTTAAAATGTATAATGGGTTAAAATACATAATGGTTCAAAATATATAATGCGATTTTCTCAGAAAATTTCAAATTAACAGAATTGTTATAAAATAAACCTAACCTAACCTTTAGGTTTACCTACACTATCAAAAAAGTACTTACATCTAGCTAGTAGTTTCACAGAAAATGGCATATATTTTGAACCATTATGCATATGAAACCATTACCTATACATTTTAAACTTTATACATTCTGATCCGCATCCTTTAAAAAAAACCGGTCAAGTGCGAGTCGGACTCGCGCACGAATGGTTCCGTACCAGAAATACTCTGTTGTATGGGAGCCCCCTTTAATTATTATTATTATTTGGTTTTTAGTATTTGTTGTTATAGCGGCAACAGAAATACACAATCTGTGAAAATTTCAACTGTCTAGCTATTACGGTTCTTAAGATACAGCCTGGTGACAAACGTACGGACGGACATCGAAGTCTTAGTAATAGGGTCCCGTTTTTACCCTTTGGGTACGGAACCCTAAAAATAAATACCTAAGTAAAAAATAATTAAATAAAAAAATAAATTAATGTTTTACACATGAATTATATAAGAGTGTCTCACCTATGAAGTAAAGCAGAACTGTCAAAGAGATGGCCAAACCGCATGGAACCAACTTTAAGCGAGCCTGGGCCGTTCCGCAGCAGAGTTCCGCGCACCCATGTTGGAATTTCACCTGATTACAGTAAAAAGCTTTTTCTCATTAACAGATAGGTATAAACTACCGTCTGCTCTAATAATATTTTTTGATAATCGAGAACACTTATGACTATTCGGAAACCTACTTTCTTTTCTCTTTGATCTTTCTAGGTACAAGTCATGCCTAACCTTCTAAGTTTGAAATTAGAGTACTGAAAACCAAGTTAAACAATAGTATTTAGCAATCAATGTAAGACATTCAAGCAGCAAAAGGGAAAATCCTTCTTCGCCTTGAGATTAAAGAGTCGTCTTATATTTTAAACCTCACCTGAGACGTCTCCTTCCAGCGGTTCAGTGACCTCTTTCTCACAGGACCGCAGCCAGATCGAGGGGTCGCAGTTTGGGTACAGTTTTTCCTCACTGGTCATCATTTTGAATGAAAACTGCAGAATGCGGAAAAACAAATAAAAAAATGTGATTGTAAATTTTAAACTAAATAATCCTACATTTCATAGTTTTCGTCAAAACTTCATTTATGTATGGAACGTAGCAGTTGTAAACTGAACTTAATATGAACAGCACTCGTATAGCAATTGAATTCTAGATCTTGTGTCTCCACAAATTTAGTGGCGGGCTTCATTGAGTAATTGTTTCCTAGTGCATGATCCTGATCCAGCTCTCAGTTATGTCGACATGCGTCCTGGGCATGGTTATACGGTGGTTAAATCGCCTGTCCTTTTGTATATTTATTTCTTTATTATAAGGAAAAAAACAGTCATTCATTTAAGAAAATAACCATGACACAATGAGTTAAAAACAGATCTATAGTTAATTACAACACAACGGAAAAAAAATCAAAAATCATCAAAAAAAAAAAAACATTCAAAATCAAAAATCATTTTCGTGTTGAAAGATTTATAGTTTCCTTAAATAAAATTTATTTTTTCGGTAATTCAAGTTACATGACACAGCAACAAGTTCGACAAGTGGTAGAATGACCTACACAATACAAATACATGTTGTATGTATGTATAACTCTTTATTGAACATGCATACACAACATACTCGAAAACAACGACAAATATTGACATGACTGATTTTTGCGAGGTATAAATGTCCATGTGTGTTACCCCTCGAGTACTTTGATTCAAATCGAATTTAAGGTACTTTTATTAGATAACGTTCTTAAGTATTTCCTCTGGTGTCTCTAAGACAGTCAACTGCCCCCTCTTCTGCCAGGGGTCCTAATGCCTTATTGAATAACGCGTGGGAGGTCGCAATTGCGTTTGCCACGTTTTTTTACCCTCACCTATATGGTACGACAAACACAAATGGTGGATGCAAGCAATGACATCCACCATTGTGAACTCCCCGTGTTAGACATTCTGGCGCATTTCTCAGATTGCGTATCTGGGTCGTTCTCTCATTTCGTGCAAATCGCCTTTAATCGAATATTGTGAAAAATGTAATTGATTTTACGTGATGTTATTATTGCCATCTTGTCACATAGTTGGTACGGTATTGTTATCTTCAAAAACTGATACTAATAACTATGACGTTTTTATTTTATTAATATAAAATATCTATTTTTTTCATTCACCTCGGGGCCTAAAGTCTGTTGATGTGATTTTGATCACAGTTTTAGAAAAACATACTGAAAACAGAGGTTTTATTTAACATTTAATCAAACACTAGTTGATTATAGATTCCAAAGGTAAAATATGAGAGGCTATAAGCCAACCAGAATAAAAATAGACGTTCCTAAATGTTTGTCACCAGCAGTTCCATCATTACCCGCGCGAGAAATGAATTCATATATATTTTGGTGTACGAACAAGCTTTTGAATACCTACCGCCAACTAAAACATCGTTCGTTGGTCAGTCGAGCGCGAGCCACCCCGAGCGACGCGTATACGCAGCTCTCTATAGAAATAGCTACATTCTCTCGTGAGTCGAACGAGATTGTCACGTTTTCAGTTTCATCACCATCCAGCTATACAATCGGTAAGTACTTAAAAGAATTAAGTATGCTCTTTCTAATTTGTTGCGTTTGTAAACTATCTAATAGTTGGGAAGTTTAGTAAATTCAATGTCAATTACAAAATGAGTTAGTTGAGAAAAACTCTCAATATTTCATTCATATCCGTGTCATTACCTTCTTTTCCTTCCAAATTTGAAAAGGAGGGTAATGAATTATTTAAGGTGGTAATGATTTAATCGAAATTGAGGGGCATGGTCATGAATAGTTCGAAAAGGCAATGAATACATGGCATAGTTCTAACTGTAGCTTCAATGAAAACAACATTTTATATCTTCTATGTTTTTAAAAATAATACAATTTTAACATGGCTCGTAAACATTGACTCATGAACACAGTGATATGATAATATCAAAAATAGTGATAAAAATGAAACAGTTTAACCCCCGATGCATTGGATTATATACAGGGTGTATCAGATACCCCCTAACAATAATTCACTGGGGTATATAACCATAGCTATAGAAGATAAAAAAAATATTTTGAAAAAAAATTGAGTACTTTTTTTATATTTCCTATAGGAATGATTATAGTTAGTACTACCATTCTTATAGAAAATATATAAAAAAAAATTACTCCAATTTTTTTCAAAATATTTTTTTTAGCTTTTATAGCTATGGTTATATACACCAGTGGATTATTGTTAGGGGTTATCTGATACACCATGTATATTTTAGGTGTATTATTGATGAATTTATATTTATAATCACGCATTTTTTGAGGTATACATATAATCATGCTCAAATAAGGTGATATACATATACTATCATTTGAATCAAGAATTTTTACTTCTTGATTTTTTTTGTTTACTTTTACGGTTTTACCGTCAGAAATTAAAGGTGATATATAAATATATTTAAATTTACTTATATCAAAAGTATTTTTTAATGCAGCTTATAATTATGGCTAAGCCAAAGAAGAAACAGTCTAAAAAAGATAAGTTAGCTAAAGATCGGCAACGCAAGAGAGAAAAATATGGAATTATAAATAGTAACCCACAATTATAGTGAGTTACAAAAATAGATACAATGAGGAGACTTTTCGTCAAACTGTAAATGTTAAAACACGAATTCAAAAATTGCGATAGAAGCACTTAAAAGAGGTGAAACAGCTTAAAACTGTAATAATACAATTAAAAGAAAGAATAAACATAAACAAAATAAACAATAATCGGAAGAAAAAGATGTAAAGAAGGTTTAATCAAGGTCAGAAATACTTAAACCAATATACTGCAATACTACCAATGAAAAATGTTTAGAAAGACATTGCTCATAAGATAATTAACTGTCAAGAGTTTAGTAACGAAGAAAAAATCAATTATTATCAATGGCTAACAGAGAAACAAAAATACAAAGGAAAAGATGGCAAAAAAAAAACAACAACGAATGCTACAATTAAAAAGAAATAGAGGACAATCCACGGAATATAATTCAAAGTTTTGAAGAAGTTATACTGCCAAAGTTTTTGGTTCACACCAAAAACATTGTTGCATAGTATGCCTCGATTAAAGAACTAAAAAAAGATTCGAAAAAGACGAGATTCTCATACATATCGATTTTTAGCGAGAAATACTGCTTTCTGAAATTCAGACGGAGGTAGTAGTAGTAAGCAGAAGGCAAGGGCTGCGAAAGGTAAATGTGAAAGTGACAGATAAGGACAAAGGATTGCTAGGTTAACAGAAGCCTACAGATATAGTGCGAAGTGATTTTCAATTACATTTCGTTGAATCCCACGCGGTTTTCAACTTTAACGACAATGGCATAAGGTTCTTATTTATAAAACAATTTAATCTGACAGCTGCATTGTATACACGACTAATAACATATCACTAAAGTTGAAAATCGAATAAAATTTAACAAAATGTCATGGAAAATCATTTTGCACTACACCTGTACTCAGCGTTTATGAATAAGGGGGATAAAACCTATAAGATAACGTCTTCCGAGGGTCATATGTATGTGCCTTCATTGATAATATTTATATTGGATTTCTATGTCACATTTCTGATGAATAAATGAATAAAAACACATCGTTTTGTCATTACCATCCTAAGGTGAAATCACCTTCCTGTACTTATTTCATTTCCTTCCACTAGCAAATCATTACCATCTTTGCTAATTTCATTACCAGCGCGTACTTCATTACCAGTGATCATATTTTATAGAAAGTAATTAACTAATTAAGGTGCCTTTCACATACACATATTCAATATATGTTCAAAAACACATAAAATCTTTCAATTGTACCATTTCAAGAAAAAATATTTTTTCGAGAGAATACCACCAATTTGCACGAAATGAGAGAACGACCCATCTGGATTATAAATTTACAACGAGCGGTTCGTAATAATATTCACCTTTCCGCAAGAAAACTAAATGCTTGTTGTCGCTAGGGGAAGCCTGAGCCCAGCAGTGGCTTTAGTCTAACTACTTCCGCTTCGCTTTTAGCTTCCGTTCAGTTGAGTTTTCTTTATACGTCTCTTTGACACTTAAAAGGTTCTTATAGATAATGGGGTAACTTTACTGTAGAATCGTGTAAACTCGTTATCTGAGGAATATTCCCTAAACTAGTGCAAATTACAAAACCACGCCAATTTTGTCGTACTTAGGTCAAGCCTTGTAGTTAATTGCCGAAGTCAGCTAATCAGCTGCTATTATCCGCTCAAGACTCATTATCTCCTTAAGGAATGAGACCATGACGCATGGAAGTAATGTCGAGACGTAATAATCCAACATATTTTAGCTAATAGTAAGCACTGTATATATGCAGTTGAGTCGGTACAAATTTAATTCTCAGCTTTACCTATAGCAGGCGGCAAATAAGTAAAACGTGGAGGGGATATGCGCAGTATGAAAATGATGTTGTTTTTCATACTGCACATATCCCCTCCACGTTATACTTATTTGCCGCCTACTGTACCTACCTAATTCTATTGCTAATTCACCAACCGGTAAATCATTATTTTCTTCTTCTGTGCCATAAAAAGAGAATGGACCAGAATATAGGGGAAAATAGCATAACATTAGTCCGTCGGGCTCTAACTTATCGTGGGAACGATAAGTAAAGTTAAGTATTAGATATTATAAAGGTCTATTTAATACGAAAAATCCGCGGTAGGTGCATGCGTAATTGAGAATCAAATGGTGACATGCTTCGATGACTGTTGTGTAATCATACTGATGGTGGACATTAAGTACTGATTACTTACATTAAATTATTCTAGTGGAACGTTTTGGTAACAAAATTACCCAAAATCTTCCAAATAAAATGATTCTGCGTACGCACATTTGATACGACGTAGTTTGGACGCTTTGTTGATGCTTTAGGTATGGCTAATCTTTTATTCGTATACACTGACGGGCAAATATATTGGGTCACTTTTCATTCAACTCTTTGAATGTGTTAAAGATACATTAAACCTATTTGTTATCATTTGCTCGTTTGCCTTCCTATTCGCATTAAAAAAAAAATATATGTATGTTAAAGTAGCTCACACGTTCATTACCTTATTCGAACCCAACCGTGGAAATCAATTTTTTTTTCCATAGTAAATATTAGTATAGGTAACTCTATGGAGTGAAATTATGTTTTGATTATGGTGTTACATCGGGAGAAAAGCACCCCTTTATATCCACTAACTCATAAATTTAAATTACTGGCGCTGTAAATTTACTGTTATCTTAAAATAACGTTATTAACGTCGATAATTATGTTTTGATGTTTTTGATTAGTAGAATTAAAGCAAATCTCAGTGTCTTTACTGTTACCTACAATTGTCTGCTAAAATGTCGACTATAGAATTTCCAAACTTCCTAGAATTTCCAAATTTATTTTATCAAGATTACGACGAGCGTGTATGAAGAAATAGATGAACGACGATGATGCGAAAGAGTTACGAGTATGTCAGGTTCGTAGCAAGTGGAACAAAGTAGTCTCTGCCTACCCTTATGGGAAAGAGGCGTGAGGGATGCATGTTTGTATTTTATTTTATTACCAAATCTGTGTCATAAATTAAGCTTTAGTTTAAAAATACAAGATTTTTTGCTGACATACGTACAGTAAGTACAGGTTAGAAAAAGCTTATAAAAATAAGAAAAAATGAAATTCTAAAATGACCATTTAGGGCGGAAGGTCGGTGACAAAATATGATCTTGTAATGAAAAGAACGTAGTTAAGTGAAAACCATTTTAAAATGAATCCAGATACTGATGAAAATAAAATCATTTAATATGCACACCATGATCTATATTTCAAAGATATTTTTTTTTTAATTAAAGGTTAGTAGAATAATTTTTCATGGTTTATATTATAAACCATGAAAAATTTTGCTTGTAAAAATAAAAACCGATCAATAACAGGTTATTTACAAGATGTCTTAGAATTGTTTCGGAATAATGCAGCAGGTGGTTGGGTTTGTTTAATTAAACCTCGTTTTATTTTATTTTTATCATAATACTACTACTACTACTACTACTATACTATATAGGTACTGTTATTATAGAAGGAATCTACTCTGTAATTTATAGCTGTTGGTTCTCCGAAAATAAATAAATAAATAAATAATTTTGCATTCGAAATAGTCACCCACAACATGGAAACATTTTGTCAACCACAATAAACAATCCTGAAAAACATTTACACAGATGTTCAGTCAAACTAAATCTAACCACCTGCTGAAATAGAAGATTATTTTTAAGGCACTGTGTATACTTTTTTTGACTGCTTATTTATCCATCTACAGTTAACTAAAAAAGTTAAATTATTAAAAAAATTACCATATTAAAGCATATTAATTGAAAACACCTAAAAATGAAAAATAATCGGTAAAAAAAAAGAAGAAAACACTCACATGACAGCCACAGCCAAACTGACTTTCAAAAATGTCACCTGGCTGTTTAATGATAACAGGCCACTTTTAATCACTAGCCACCGAATGCTTAATCTTTGATAATTTGCGATATTTCTTGGATGGAACACCTCGTCCGTTGCGAACAGCGAGTACTATGTGAGACGCACAAGGTTCGAGCGCTGAGAGTCGGGGTGAGTGGGCGAACCTCCCCCTGACCTTCACCGCTCGTCGCCCGTCCCTGCGCGGACGTGGGTGCAAACGAAAAATTAAAACATCACGCAATAAATTGGTAAACAAAAAAAAACATCAAAAAAAATTTCAACTAGACAAAATTTCTTGTAAAAATGGAACAGAAACACTCCGTTTTATTTTAAACTAGCTTCTGCCCGCGACTTCGTCTGCGTAGAGTTATACATATAAACCTTCCTCTTGAATCACTCTACATTTAAAAAAACCACAGCAAAACCCGTTGCGTAGATTTAAAGATCTAAACATAAATAGGGACAGACAGACAGACAGACAGCGGAAAGCGACTTTGTTTTATACTATGTAGTGATGATGAGCGTTTTGAAGAAGTTTAAAACAAATAGATACTTACTACACACTGTATCTAATGAAGCCGGAATACTTCAAGTTACTGCAGGTAGTTGTGTAGTTCTGACTGAACACCCTGCAAAGATTTTTCAGGATTTTTTTTATGGTGATAGAAAAATGTTTCCGTATATTGGTCAGTGTTCAAAGTTACGCCGTATCAAAGGACTGACCTATTTTTGAATCCAAAAATTACGACAAAAAACCAAACTATCCCAACCATTTGCTGAAATAATTCGGAACAATTTAAATATACACGAGGTGTGCATCTTCACACCCACCCTACGTATATGATGCAGAAGACCCGCTTGCTCGTTTCTCAATAAAAAAAATAGTGCAATTAAGTAGGCATTATATTTTCGAACGATACAGTAAATACATAGACGGATCAATAGCGCTAGCTATACAAAAAATCCTACTCTAAGAATTATTCTGGAACATTGTAGCAGGTGACTGAGTTCGTATGATCTGTAGGTAAAGATTTTTTGTAGCAGTTTTTGAATCAAAACCATGTCACCTCGTTCCCCCTTTGAAAATCGATCCATGTACATTGGAAAATATTTGTCAATCACGATTAAAATAAAACATCCTAAATATAACAACATTTATAGTATTAACTCGAACTAACAACCCTGCTGAAGCATTTATCAGATTAATTTTAAGACACAGTGTTACAGAGTGTCTTAGAAGTGTCTTAGTTATTGATCACTCCTATTAAGACTTTTCATTGCAGTATGGATTCATAATTTAATCGCGCGTTTAACGTCGTACTTTCAAAATCAACCTTTATAACTTTGGGAACATTTTTCTGTCAACCACAACTAAAATTCCTGAAATGTTTTCACAGGAGTGTTCGGTCAAGTTACTCCTAATTCTAAGCTGTCCCTTATACATACACGAAACTTAAATATTTAATCAGTAATTCGCTAGGGGTTAACTAAATCGCTGGCTGCTAACTTTGGCCGCTAACTTTACATCGGTCTTCATTTTCCTAAATAGAATTATCATAATAAGTGATTATTTCTTACCGACCTATCTTCATCAAAAGATAAATGATAAATGATAAGTCAGGTTAGTTAAGTCCACTAATTATGCAAAAATATCGCGACAATATCCGGCTTGCAACGTGTACCTATGCACTTGCTATTTGCTTTAAAAATGACCGATAAGACAATAAAATTAAGGAGATTTGGTTGTCAAATTGATAATCCTCATTTTTAATCGTTTCTGATTACTTAATTACTGATTTGCGAGCGGTTTGTTTTGCGTTCATTCGTTTTCTTTAGGGCTACGTGTTGTAGGCATGTAATTTTTGGTGATAACTTTTACGTAATATTTATCTTCACTATGAAACATTAATAGAAAGCTGTCTTAGGTATGAATCGGGTTCTGTTTTGCATTAGCCTCTTAGAACACAAACAAAATGTTATGATTTCTTCCATAACTAATCTACTTAGAAAGACAATCCGACGTATCAATCGATCAATAGCAGCGAATACGCGAAAACAACTAGGAATAGTATAGGTATGTGACAAACTTTAAGTACTTACATTGGTCTGTTTGTGTGTATTTTTCCACATTAAAATTGACGTTTCACTTATTTATTTTCCTTAACAGTGAACAAGATTATTTAAGAAGAGGGCAATAAGCTATCGATCTATTAGTGTAGCTTAGGTACTATCACCACCTACATTATATAAAACAAAGTCGGTTTCCGCTGTCTGTCTGTCTGTCCCTATGTATGCTTAGATCTTTAAAACTACGCAAAGGATTTTGATGCGGTTTTTTTTAAATAAATAGAGTGATTCAAGAGGAAGGTATCTATAATGCTATGCAGACGAAGTTGCGGGCAGAAGCTAGTTTAATTATAATTAACAGTTACTTTTTAGATTTATTTTAGTTTTAGTCAAATTAATTTATCTTGTTATTTATATTTAAGTTGTATTTTAGGAGTTTTGTTAATTAACAGTTTGATATTGATAATATAAACATGGCCGATTATCCTAACACTAAACTGTATTTTGTCACATCTTTGTCTACATTGTAGACTTTCAACATGAAACTACCGTGAGACTCAAACATAATTATAACAACCGGATAACTTACGTATAAAAAGCCGAAAGAATGCTCCGACAATTGTTTCGGACTATTCCGTAGTCCTTCCTCAGAGAGGTGGAGATGAAGGTGAGGTGGAGGTGGAGGTGGTGGAGAGGTGATCATTTCGCTGCCGCCGGGGCGAGCGCTCTCTGAGGAAGGACTACGGAATAGTCCGAAACAATTGTCGGAGCATTTTTTTCTACGCATATTTTATCCAGATGTACCTATTTAATGATCATACAAATCATGTGAGAATGATATTTTGTTAGTAACTTTTATTATTGAGGCGTAATTAATTTTTTATAGTTTGTCTTTAGAGCAATGTAATACGTACAATTTCATTTATCATAAGTGTTGTGACGTTTACGTAGGTATAAATTAATTTAATAGACGCATTGCGTGATACATTGCTTACTAAATTAATTAGTAAGAAAAAAATAAATTCAACTAATATTGCTGTTGCTGTTTTTACGCTAATTAGTGTGTATACTATCAATTGTTAAAATATATATGAAGTTTACGCACTGTATATAAAGGTTTCGATGTGGAAAAAAACCCGAAACACCCCCAGGGTAAAGGTGCGTTCTCATTGAGTTGAGAGCGGAGCAGAGACGTCTTTGCAAAACTGAGTAAATCACATTTGCACATTTCAACTATTGTGATTGGTCGATTCTGCACGTCACGCGTCCTCAACTGAAGTGTATCTTTAAACTTCATACTCATTCATACTCGTAAGTGGATCAGAAAGTGTCAAAATATACGCTAAAACGCATCTTTACTCGGGTGCAGAGAAACAGGGTCATTTTTCATACAACTTTCTATCCGGTGTTAGCACAGTTTATGCTCCTTAGCAAAATGTATGAGTTGAGTACCTAGCATTTTATAGTCACTCCCAGCACAGTAGAAAACAAGCGTAAGGAGAGCTCTGTTTGTGAGGTGTGTAGCTTGGAGTGTGGTTCATGTTAGAGTAGTGTTAGTTTGAAAAAGTATGAATCGTGAGTTTGGTATGTACAGTTTCATAGATATCTTTACACTTTAGTGCCTTGTCGTTGTTACTGCATGTTTGAACTTTCATATGAAGTTGTCAACGTGCTTGGAGCGACAGGGCACTAAAGTGTAAAGATATCTTTGACGTTGACTGTACCTAAGGTATGTTAATTCTTACCTGTCCTATTTGGTAAACAAAATTCTAACGTACACCTCTTCGATACTCAAGTTACGGTCCTACTTGCACCCAGGTATATATAATTTATTTTCGCAGTGGACGCCAAAAGTGATGAAACAAATTAATTCTGTTATAGTCTTCTCTTCTTTTTCAGCCCTTTTACGTCCAATACAGGACATAGGCCTCCCCTGATGCACGCCATTCTCTTCTATTTCGAGCTATTCTCCTCCACAATTTCCCTGCTATACTGGCGATGACTGATTTATGTTATAGTGTTGGGGATAAAATCTTCACTTCTTTGATCGTCACTTATGAAATGCTGCTTAGTTCCGAAAAAGTGTTTCTTGCATCGTGGTTCCTATGACTTGTCTAAAACATACTTTTAACAACAAATAACCAGTGTCCAAATAAATAAATAAATTCTGCTGATTTTTTCTTTTATGTCCCGCCAGTCAGTGTATGCAGTCCTTATCATTTTGGTTACACGAAAACGTCACTACACTGTTAAAAATTTGCAAATACTATTTGACAGTGGAATGAAGCTAATGTAAACTAACAAAATGACGTTTTACGACTTTAGAAATGCCGACGCTTAGAGGTCCTACGCTTTTAACGAGTTTGGTGACGGAAGACGGAGATAATAAGACTCTAATGTCTAAACAGTCATATCATGCAAAACTACCCACTTCATATTTTTATTTAAACGTTTCGATGTACGCAGTATAATTTTTAAATGAAGGATATTCACCGTCAGAACCGTGATAAAAATTTCTGCAATAAATTAAGCATTTTGAACCGGTTTATAACAAAGTATCTATCTATACATATAATAAAATCGTTGAAACCAAAAAATCTGTACATTGAAGATTTAAAAAAAAACCGACCAGGGTGACTTAAAATAAGTAACTGAACATATTAAAACCATTTTTAAATTTTTTGTTTGTTTGTTTGACTGAGCATCACGTAAAAACTACTGAACGGATATTGTTGAAATGTTCACAAATCTATTTAAATACATTCAGAATAGGATCTAGCTAGGCTATAGAAATTTTGGAAAATTTTAGAAAAAGGGGGTGAAAAGGGGGGTTAAAGTTTGTATGAAAAAATAAGATTAAATTGTTCTAGAATCATGAAACTCAGAATATATACTCAGTAATAAAAATAAAGAAATACCTGTTCTAGCATTTTTTTTAAATCTCACCCAGAGACGCAAAAAAGAGGGTTTTGTGTTAAAAATTAATTAACTTCATACACCTATAAAATAAAAACCAGTGAAGTTCATCCTTTTAAAGTTGCTACATATACTTCCGATCGAATACACGTAAATATAACTTTTCAGTTTTCTTGAAATTTGATTTTTGAGGTGATTACGCACAAAATAGCGGAACTCAAGAAAATCAGCTTTCCTCGGTATAAGTAGTTGGTAATAATTACAAATACAATAATACTATGAAGAAAATATATAGATACAAATGTATATAAGACATAAAGCCGGAAAAGTGAGTCAATTGTGAAAAAACATTAATTAAATAATTACTTTCTGCACAGGTATTTTTTCAATGAAGACATTTTTGTCCAACCTAAATTGGCGTCCTAAATTGTGTTCCTTACCTAACGCCCAAAGTTCAATATGCAATACCGTTACTTTGTTTTTATTTATTTTTTAACGCGTTCGGTTTTCAAACGCACTCTTATTTGAAAAGCTGACATTATTATGAGGGCGGCGTGAATGAAACGCTTGGCTGTATGCTCTCAGTACCTTTGCCTAAAAAAAGCAAAATCAAAAGACCCGAGCATGCGAGGGTGCCAATATTTCGAGTGTGATATTGGTGTTTTTTCCCGAGTTAAACACTCTACTTTTCATTTCGACTACAAGGAAAGTAAAAAAAATATACATAAGTAGGTAAGTATATGAGAAAAAATGTATTGAATAAAAATTTACTAAAATTAATTCAGACATTTGTACAGTTCATAAAGGAAAAAGTCACGTTTTCCAGGAATTTTACTCATTTTTTATTTATATTTTTTTGTAAAGTTTTACCAAATGAAGTATGCTTTCGCGCCAAATTCGAGCTCGCTTTTTCTAAACTAGTTGCATTGGCAGAAAATCAAGTTTTTTCAAAACATAGGTCAATGTGGTTATTGTCAAATATTTCAATATTTACCCATAAACAACATTTAAAATGTTTTATATAATGATTAGAGAAAAACTGTAGATAAAGTAGGTATTTTAGTCAGTTGAACCGCGAGTTAAGCGGAATACAGATGGGCTGTGTGGACATAAAATATAATATATACCATTGTCATTTACAATGTATTTTTTTCTTAATTTTTTTTTCTAAAACAGCATTAAATCTACGTATGTATAAGAATAAAGTAATGTAGATAAATTAATAAAAATAATATTTGACTAAATAGCATTATAAAGTCCTCCCATGAGGCTGACATAGTCACCCCTGTGTACTAAAGCCTCTTTAAAATATAAAATTGAAAAAAAAATATATATAATTATTATTAAGAGTTTTTAATGATTCACGGTTAAGTTCATTCGAAATATTATAAACGGGAGGGGATTATTAGAGTGTTTAGAGTGTGATCATGATGCATGCAACTGTATCGAAATATCGGGAGCTCAATAAAGGTAATCGCGGTTCACATCCCGTTTATAATATTTCGTATAATTATTATTACTTAATTAAGAAAAAAACATGGATATGCCGTAATGCTTGGCTTTATTTTTTTTTATTCATATCTACCCTTGGGAAGAAAATAATAGTTATACTCCCGTATGTCAGATATGATTTGCCTCACTTTCCGAGTATGAGAGATGAAAAACTATTTGAATGTGCCTGTTTAGGGATTAGTACATATTTTTGTAAGGGTATAATATTAACAATTTTGATATCGAGAATAGCTCTAAACTATCACAAAAACACACACGCGGACGAAGTCGCGGGCAACAGCTAGTGTACATATAAAGTTTCATTATAAACTAGCTTTTGCGCGCGACTTTGTACGCGTAGGTAGACAATAACTCAAGTAATATTAATACCGTTATTTTATTTGCAATAAAGAGTTTACATACATACATACATACATTATTAGACGGATTAAAAAAATCCATCACTAATAGAAAGCTACACTGTTTTTGCTTGATATAGACTACTTTTATCCACAGAAAGTGTAAAGTTCCCGCAGGATAGAAATAACTGTTTTGACCTAGGTATTTTAAAAATTCCTAAATGTCCATCAGAATCAGTGTTGAATGCACATATCCGTCCCGCGGGAACTACGCTATTTTCCGGGATAAAAAGTAACCTGTGTTAATCTAGGGTACCAGCTATCTCCGTTCCAAATTTTATCCAAATCGTCCAGCCGTTTGCGCGTGAAGAAGTAACAAACATACACACACACGCACACACACACTCACAAACTTTCGCCTTTATAATATTAGTGTGACCTGATTAATAATAATAATAATAATATTAATAAATGCATTTATTTCGAACAACAGAGATTCATTTTGTTAGTTACATTACATAGTATTAAGGTACTCACAGTGTACCTATGAGTATCGTATTATTAGGGGTTCTGGCTCACTTGTTATTTGCGATTGGTAATTTGTGTTTGCTATAGAGAATGTATATTATTTTCCAGACCGCACGAAAAGTTGAATATTTGTAAATAAAATTTGCTAGCATCCGGTCGATGATTATCTATAATTGTGGTGCACTGTAGTAAGTGACTGAATTAAATTCCCTTTAGGATTTATAATGAAACCTAGTTCAACCCACGCATTTCCTCTATGAGCAATAAATGTAAATCATAAGTACCCAATCTAGTTTCATTTTGCAACAATGTAACGTGGGGAACCGCTGGTAAGAAGCATGCATTAGTATTTATTTATATTCTAACCTACTCCACCATTTACCACAATCCCTACTATCCCTACTATCCCTATTCCTACTTTATCTAATCTAACTAATATTATAAATGCGAAAGTATGGATGGATGGATGGATGTATGTTTGTTTGTTACTCAATCACGCCAGTACGGCCCAACGGATCTGGATGAAATTCGGCACATACATAGAGAAAAGTCTGGAATAGCACATAGGCTACTTTTTATCCCGGAAAATTGCGTAGTTCCCGCGGGATAGCGATAACCGAATTCTTTGCAGACGAAGTCGCTGGCAACAGCTAGTAATATTATAAATGCGAAAGTAACTCTGTCTGTCTGTCTGTTACCTTTTCACGCCTAAACCTCTGGACAGATTTAGTTGAAATTTGGTGTACAAATAGTGTGAGTCCCGGGGAAGGACATAGGATAGTTTTTATCCCGGAAAATTGCATAGTTCCCGCGTGATAGCGATAAGCGACTTCTGCTTAGACGGAGTCGCGGGCAACAGCTAGTTATAGATAAAACACATCGACCGGATGCTAGCAAATTTAAATAACAAATATTCAACTTTTCGTGCGGTCGGGAAAATAATACTCTCATACGTTCTCTATCACAAACACAAATTACCAATCGCAAATAACAAGTGAGCCAGACACCCTAATAGTACCCTATATTGATCCAGTAGGTACTTGAGATAAAAATAAATAAAAAGCATTTTTTTCTCATCTCGAAAATCTGTAAGTACAGTTTAGGTAGAGGTATCATAACCCTATTCGAGTAGATATTTGGTAAATTGTAGGCCCGCTCGGATTCTCCATAATTACACAGCAACCTTACTAATTCATTAAATTCACTCGGTTTTCGTACACAAATGAGTTGATCAATCATTTTCATACAGGAGAGGAAACATTTCGTACGCCCCGACATGCACTACGGACAAATTAATCTATATTTTTATGAGGCAACAAGCGTCCTGTGCACATTGTATTGAGGGGCCAAGCCCGGCTAGTAGGCAGCCAGAGCTCATCACTTGCGACAAACGCGGAAGCGGGTATTATCGCTGACCTCTAAAGAAAGGCCATGTTGCAAGTTCAAGAGCTACTCGCGTTTCGCACGTGCGCAGTACAGAGGTCAACACAGCCGAACTGAAGCCTGCTGATGAACCGTATCGTAGCAAGACAGTGAGTTATCTTCTTGGGAAGTCATTAAGCGATGCACTGTGAAAGGGTTCCACAGTTTGGTTTGATGAATCGAACGTTGAGTAAGTTCCATGACTTCTGCTCTGAGAAAGCGGCCAGTGGCGGTCTTAAGGTCGGGTCACGGGAGAAAAAAACCCCAAAAATAAATGATTTTTTAAACTTTTCACTGTGATTCTCCCCAATATTATGGGCTGCTACCGTCCGCGGTAAGGGGTTAAAAAAACTACTGCGATAATGCTGGCGAATATATTTTATTTATTTTCTGCACGCAAAAGTCAGAAGCTAAGAGTAGGGACCTATGTACCATTTCGGTGTAGTTTGTTGCTAAGGGCTTTAAATTATGTAGCTCAGTGAATAGGTAGTTACAACTTATACCTATAAGGCTAGCCGTCATTCGGGTCGCGTATAAAGAAAAGAAAGAAAGAAAGAAAGAAAACATTTATTCATGATAACATTACAGACAAAAGAAGAAAAGAAGCAAAAAAAAAAACATAAAAACATGCATCATGAAATGGTCCCATCTCAGCATAATGCATATCATGCTCGGTACCCTCATAAATCATAAACCACTGAAACAATTAAAACAATCAATACAAAAAATGTAGTACAGTCAGCTTTATATAATTTGAATCATCCAAGTCGGCGGTGTCGAACTTTTTAGTCACCTTGGATGTCTCATACTAATATGACGCCGACTGTACTTTTAATCCGTTGGACACATTTCTTCATAATTCCGCTTTTTCAGAGATATCCCAAAGTTCATTTAGGAGTTGCGGCAGTCGGTGTAACAACCCTTTTTGCTGAGTGTGTACCGACCGTTTATTTCTTGGATGACGCAACTTCGTAATGTGATTGGGGTTGGGGTGATTGAAGCCTTCCGAAACGTGATCGTACAGACGTGCGCGAGCCGGGCCTGTGCGGGGTGCGGGCCTAGCACGTGAGGGCGCGCGTGCTGGCCAGCCAAAAAAACTTGGACTCAATTGACAACATTTAATTTTTATAACACCTGAAAATGTATTTATGGTTCGAAAGCATTTTGCCTCCTGATCACTGCAACATGTTTATATAATTTTAATATCGCTTATTATAAAAAATAAAAATTCATTAAAAATATGTCCTAATTTTACCAATACTACCACAGGATAGGTGAAGTGAATCGCCTTTGCTTTTTTCACGAGAAAAAATAAGCGATCATAATTTTGTATTTTTGACAACTTCAAAGTACAAGGGGGGGCAACTCTGAAATTCTATTTTCGAAGTTCGTTGCATACCTTCTCTCTCACTCTCAAGATAATGACTATTAGTATGAGCGGAACAGCACGAAGCGAACCTCGAAAATCGAATATCGGAGAATAGGACCTGACATTGTCATTTTTTTATAGAGAAAAGACAAAGAGATAAGTGTGTATTCTGTTATAGTATTGGAGTTACGCCCTTTTAGAATAAACACAAATGAATACTTAAATTAATTATAAATTAAATACAAGTCCTAGCGAAAAAATTAAACTGTCAGCATGTTCATCTTTTCAAACAAAATACAGAGAACCATTAAAATTATAGGCTCAGAAATATGAAATGTTGTCAATTACGGTCATTACTATATAGTTTTAGTGTTCCATACCTCATTGTACAGCGTGTAAATCTACATAATATGAAACATATAGACCTATGTGCAATACTCATAGATTACCTAGGTACCAATAACGCCAACATCTAGATTTAGAGCCAGCCCTGGATCTATGGTTTTTTCGAACCAGGGCAAAACCTTGATGGTGGCGTCCATCTCTTCAGTGTTTGAGGAAACTTTTTTTTCGAATTCTTGTCCTAAGGATTTGGCGCCCCCATGAAACTGCCACCCGGGGCAAGTGATCTGGAGCTGCTTGTTGGAACCAAGGTCAAAGTAAAAGGAAATGGCGACGCAGCCGTGTGTCGTATATTTATATGAACCTTTTCGAGCTGCTTTTAGCCTCTTCACAACTAGAACACTGTTTAACCTACCCTAAATACACGAAATTTAACACATTTATTCAAACCCCTTACTAGTCTAGAGTACAAAATTTATGATACATTGACGTTCAAAACCGGCATTTTGTGACTGACTTAAATATAATCAAAAATTTCATTAAAGTTTTAAATATTAGCTGGGGTGCGAGTCGGGTTACCTTCGCGTGTGGTCAAGAGCTGCGGTTCGTTTTTGGATCCGTCCGAGGGGAAGAGCAGTGCTTGGTCCGGTGCACCCTGGGCTTCGGTTAATGATTTCCTGGCGGTCTCCGTGGGATATCATTGTCCGTTGGCTAAGAGCCCGACAGGGGGGGAGGGGGTCGTTTGACCGTGTTCTACCGTACAACGTTGCCGACATTTTTATGTCACAAGATTTTTGAATACTGTATTTTTTACTTTGACATTGGCGAAATCATCGCATCGATCGATGGGGCCATATTATTAAAAGAAGAAATATTAGCAGGCAGTTTTTATAAGATTTAAGGGATCCCTTGGCGACGAAACAACGCAGTTCTCTGGGAGTGCAAACAGAAATACTTACGTTAAAAAAATATATATAGGTACTAAACAAGTTTCATACCTTTTCATACTCGTTGTCTAACACACGACTCGCCAATCACGTGGAAACCCTCACCGTGTCTGCGCCGAATGAGGAACACGCATACTTAAATGTTAATTCTAGGTTCCATAATACTTACCAACTGGGTACTTCTTTAAGGCATGTTTTGCAAAAAAAAAGTTGAACGGGGTAATATTTTACCAGTTTGTGTTTTTCACGGCTGCAGTGTGGTGGTGGCTGCGGTGTGGTGGTATATATGGTACCTATGTATAAGTGCCGGCACGGTAAGTCTTATCTGACCTTGTATGCGCAGAAGTATAAAATACGGTATCCGTGGGTGCGCAGATTCCCTCCACGTGACTCGTCATCGTTAGACTTACGTGCCGGCACGTATAGTAGGTAGAGAATTTGTTCAAAAAACTAAAATAATATTAAATTTTAGAGTCATTTCAGCTTGATGATCTCCTTTTCGTAATACCTACTCAATAATTTTAGGCAACAAAGTAATAAAATAGAAACCACACAATTCAATAATGAATACTTAGGTGGTTGGTTGATTACACTGCACCTGTAACTCGCACACGATATTAACAATTTAATGTCCAGTAATATGAAAGTGTACCAATAAATTAGAAGGCTATTAATAATAGCTTAGGGTATAATTTATTAGATTAGTTTGTCTATACTTACCGCGCACGAAGCCAGTTATTTTTTTATGAACTTTGAATCTAATACGAGAACTACGGCGATGGAGACGTTTAGACCTCAGATACAGAGGCCTTCGTAAGTTGCTTACCTTATTTTTTATAAGTCCAGGTTGCTCGTTTTTTACCATTTCCTAAAATTTGACAATGCATAAAGTTTATCATCACTATCACAGTGTAAAACAAAGTATAAAACAATGTCGCTTTCCGCCGTGTCTTTCTGTCTGTCCCTTTGTATGTTTAGAACTTTAAAACTACGCAACGGATTTCGATGCAATTTCTTTTAATAGATAGTGATTTAAGAGGAAGGTTTATATGCGTATTTCAACGCACATGAAGTCGCAGGCAGAAGCTAGTGCCTTATAAAAATGGGAATAAAAACAGATTTGTTTTTCTTTGCAGACAAGAGGACACTTTGTCTATCAACTACATTAAATTTTTGCGAATGTTTTTAAATATAACGGCTTCTTGGCCGTACGAAGTGTTCCAGGGTAAGGCACACCCTGCATATTGGTTGTACGGGCGATGTGTCATCCTCTGGGCGCTCCTGGCCATCAGCGGAGAAATATGGTTCCTGGTCACCAACATTAAACTTTTGTCATTCTTTGAACTGGGTCATATGTATTTGACGTGTTTTTTTGCTATATTAGTCTTTGTAAGTATTATACTATTATTTTTATTTGACAAATAACTGTCAAAAATACATTTATGATACCTACGTTAGATATTTAACGGTAATGACTAATAATAGTGGATACTTCCGTACCTTCCATTCTTTATTTAATGTGTCACCGGATTCCGCTCCCGCAATGTTCCTACGATACATACGAAAACTACAATCTGCTGGTTATAAATCGGAAATTCTTCAAATTCGGTACGCGTTAATTAGACGTAGTAGAAGTAGAGTGGTCGAATAAATTATTTGCAAAAAACAATAAGAAAATGAACAAAGCAGGCTCTGATTACATTCCATAATTTCTATAACGCATTTCCTACCAACTGTACACTACCGTACATAATATTTTTGTTATTGACTGCTGGCAACATTGTTTTTAGATAGAAACGAGCCGGGCTCACGTTATGTTGGTTTTTTTTATTATTAATAAAATAAGATTAAAATACACTCATGTGTGTTGCCTTATTTGAAGCCCACACCAACCAAACTGACTTATTATAGTTATGGAAACGGATGTTTAGGAAATATGCAATTAAATAGATGTACCTAAGAATTTAATTCTACAGGTGCGCAGTTTGCTCCCACTATTCGACCAATATGGATATACTCTGAAATTATTTATGACGTCGTTTCATCTCATACATTTCAAGCATATGGGAGGTCATTATCAAAAGGTCTGTTATTTTCTTTTTTTGATAAAAGTTGTAATAAGAAGTGCATAACAATGATGAAAAGAAACTTATTATTTTTCTACAGATGTATACAAAAATAGAAAGGATTTCCTATCGCTTTATCTTAATAACAATGACTTTAACAATGATATGCGCTTTGTTCTTCAATTTGATTCCGATTTACAACAACGTCACTAGCGGCGCTTACAACGATAACAACGAGACTGTTGAATTGGCTGTCTATTTCTCTTACCCTAATTTCAACCCACAAGATCATTACATCTTCGTTACCGGATGGAACGTCTACATAATAGTCCTATGTGCAATATTCATAGGTGGAATTGATTGCGTTCTTTTTTTATATATAATCCAAATAATCGGGCATATTGAAATACTGAGACAGAATATATCAGATGTCCCAGAGCCCGAAAATGTAACAGTCGTACAAGTCGACAATATGGGATCCAAAAGACCAATGTTTGTAAGCGTGGCCATTTTTACCGAGGAGCAGAACCTGATCATTAAGCAGAATATGAAAAAATGTGTTCAACATCATCTTTTTATCATCAAGTAAGGTTGTTTTCAAATGAGCTCACAGAGCACTTAGCCCGCAGGTTGTTGATTAATGACCTTACTGTAGTGTGAAGGGAAATTTTACGTTCCCATGGCACTACACTTCTTAATAGGTAGCTAAATGGTATGTGGGATCATTTGACCAGGAAAGCGGTAAGATAAAAAAAAAAAAACTAAAAAAAATCGCACGTTTTCATACTCCAGGGGAAATATTTTAGTTCCTGTGCACGTTGTCATAATTTCATACTTAGCCTGTGTACCTACATACGATCCTCTACTGGGCAAAAGCCTCCTCTCACAGTGACAGAGTTTATTTAAATTAATGGATGCCGGCGGTTTGGAGGTGTAAATAAAAACAACAAGAAATGCTTTTTCAAGTTTTACAGACAACGTGTCTCAGGTCTTCGGGCCCCTCATGGCCATCTACTACCTGTTCCACCTCGTGGCCGGCTGCCTGATGCTGCTTGAGCTGTCCGCTGGCGTAAGTTTTAAGAACTTTTCATTCCTCAACAAATGTTCTTAAGGTACAAGTTTATGCAGTTCGTATTTCTTAAACAACCACGTGTGTTTGAAAATGATACACTTACCTACACTTTGGCGAAATCAAAATTACAAAAAAGCGCTTGTCATAGGAGCCATGCTGTGTCACAAAGTCACTATCGGTGCAATTCATCTTCGTAGTACTTAGTCACCTAGTACCAACTTAGGGCGAATAGCAAGAATTGCGTGGACAAAATAAAGAACTTCTCGTTTCTTGAATATTTAATTTTATTAAAACCTTCGAATTGCATCACAGGACGCAGCGTCTTTGATTCGATATGGACCCGTTACCATAGTTATTTTCGGACAACTCGGGATATTATCAATGGTGTTCGAAGCAGTAAACACAAGGGTATGTATAATTATATGGTATGCACTACACAATGATAGGCACTACACGATTCATTAATTATGATCTCCAAATTTTAAGGTTATTTAATCAATCATTATTTAATCAATGCCGTGGTAGCCTAGTGGTTTGACTTGTGGCCTCTCAAGCAGAGCGACGTGGGTTAAAATCCCGGGCTCGCACCTCTGAGTTTTTCGGAATTTATGTGCGAAAATTACATTTGTAATTTGCCACGAGCTTTTCGGTGAAGGAAAACATCGTGAGGAAACCTGCACACATCTGCGAAGAAATTCAATGGTGTGTGTTAAGTTCCCAATATGCACTGGGCGCGCGTGGGAATTATATCCCAAACCCTCCAATACACGGAGGAGGCCTATGCCATGAGGCACGCCGAATTTCACGACAATTTAATAAATAAATAAAAAATAAAAACGACAATAACAACAACAACAACATGTACTTACTGAAATTGTAGCAAATTCAAGAATAAAAAGGCTTATAAATAAATAAATAAAAATCAATCATTATTACTTGATATTACGTATTCCTTATCTGCTAAGTAAAGCATGTATTATTCACTTGTTTTATCACTTTTATCAAGTTCGTCACTTTGCGAGGGATTTTCAGAAACATACCGGAATAAAATGAAATGAAAACAAAATTAATAAGTAAATTAATCTAGAACAACTTGCACTAATTGAACTACTCCCAAACTTCAGCGTCATGCTTTACTTAACTCGGTGGTTATGTTGAAGTGAAGCGAGTATCTATTGTGTATCGATTCAAACTTTCGCGATTTTCACACATTATCATAAGAAATCGGGACTTAAGGCGATGTCAACAGCAAATGACCTGGAGCAGCGCCACTCTTCACACATACGGTCCACGTGCCTGTTAGTGAAAGAGAAGAAACTATTCCGGCAGCTTGGCGCGCGTCTAAAATCTTGCAAATAAGACACAAATCATAAGAAATAAACAAAAGTATGGATTATTTGTGAAATATGACTCGTTAGCCGTTTAGGTATGAATATGTTGACTTTATTTTTTTAATTGCAGACCCATACGTCGAAAAAATAAAGACATAGAACCGTTTAATGATGATTTTTAAGACCAATCTTTGCAATTATTTTCTATCGAGACGATTTTGTTCAATTATGTATCGAGCCCGTCTAGCGTGTTTGAAATATGATGAAAATTAACATTATATTTTTTTTTGTATTTTTTTTGTGTGCAGTTTTTCTTAAAAAAGTGTTTAAATAACATCAATTTCAACAAAATTAGGTGTTGTCAGCCTCTTAATCACGTAAACAAAAAGTATTTTTGTAAATACCTCGACGTTTCAATAAAGCATTTACTTACCTACTTACTTACGTTTCTGACGCAAAAATACTTTTTGTTTACGTGATTAAGTCCCGTTTTCTTATAATAATGAGTATCTATTGTGTTTTAAATTATGTGTATTCTAATTATGGTCTCGTATGTGAAGAGTGAGATGCTGGTTGACGCGATGTACAGCCAGGCGTGGGAGAGTATGGACCTGGGCAACCAGCGCTTGGCCTGTCTGTTGCTGTGTCGTCTCCAGGAGCCCATAGTGGTGAAGGCACTGGGCTTCACGCCCATCAACGTTCAGACCATGGTCACGGTACGCCTTAGTCAGTCTCTTCCTAGGCTGCAGTGACTAAAAGTTAAACCACCAAGCTGTTGTTACCCCTGCGTCACACTGTGTCCCACTCCCACGCACTGAAAAAATGCGGAAAGAAGGAAACAAATGCAAAAGTTTGTGAGGATGTGATTGTGCATGTTTGTTCCTTCTTAAAGCTGAAACGACTGGACGGATTTGGATTAAATTTGGAATGGAGATTGCTGGTATCCTACATTAAAACATAGGATTATCCCTGAAAATTGCATAGTTCCCACGGGATAACGATAAACATGTGGAAGGTCGTAGCTGCCTATAGTCGCAATGTAAATAATTATTGCAGAATTTACTATCAACGTCAGTTTTTAAGTTTAATTCTATGCGGACGAAGCCGCGGGCAGAAGCTAGTACATTTATAAAATTTGACAAGTTTATCATAATTTACGCATGGCATTATGTCCCGGAAAATTGCATAGTTTCTACGGAATAGCGATTAACGAATTCTCTGTAGACGTAGTTGTGGACATCAGCAAGTACCTTAATAATTAACTTTTAGTTATTTTTCAGATCTTGAAGACATCATTCAGCTATTTCACCTTCCTAAAGACATTGAACATTTGAACACAGCTGTAAAAAAGTTCCTCTCACGGATTTTAATTATTCGCATTAATATTTAGCATCAGGCATCAGCACACATACTCTGAATCAGTTTTATTTTGCCAGTAAACATCATCTTCGCTCTTCTGTCTGAAAGAAACTGGTGATTTATAGTAGATTGTACACCGAGGGGATAAAGCACTGTATTATGTCATGGGCGCGATATTGAATCCTAAGCGCAGCGAAGGACTCTAAATTTAACTCCCGAGCGAAGCGAGGGTGTTATGAGTTAATTCCTGAGAGGAGCGAAGAATTTAAGCGCACCCAAGACATAAACAGTTTTATCCCCGAGGAGTAAACTCTACTTTTCTCACCTTTTGCGAGACAATAAAAACCAAGGCAACTAGAAAAAGAATTTAATTAAAACAACAGTAAAACAGAATTAAAAGTAAAAAATTATATTTGAGACATTGGTCCAGTTGTGTAATGATAAGTAATATTTTTATTTGGAATCTTAGCAGTTCTAATGCGTACTTAACTGTAATTACAGCGTCAGCAAAGGCTCGCAGCTTTTGTTTTATTTGAAACTAGCTGTTGCCCGCGACTTCGTCCGCGTGTGTTTTTTGTGATAGTTTATAGCTATTCTCGATATCAAAATTGTTATTATTATACCCTTATATGTACTAATCCTTAAACAGGCACATTCAAATAGTTTTGTCGAATAGGTAGGTACTATGTACATTTTATAGGTGTATGAAGTTTATTATTTTTTAACACAAAACCCTCTTTTTTGCGTCTCTGGGTGAGATTAAAAAAAAATGCTAAAACAGGTATTTCTTTATTTTTATTACTGAGTATATATTCTGAGTTTCATGATTCTAGAACAATCTAATTTTATTTTTTCATACAAACTTTAACCCCCCTTTTCACCCCCTTTTTCTAATATATTCCAAAATTTCTATAGCCTAGATCCTATTCTGAATGTATTTAAATAGATTTGTGACCATTTCAACAATATCCGTTCAGTTGTTTTTACGTGATGCTCAGTCAAACAAACAAACAAACAAACAAAAATTTTAAAAATGGTTTTAATATGTTCAGTTACTTATTTTAAGTCACCCTGGTCGGTATTATGTATAGATTTGTTTCGGTGGTGGTGGTCGTCGTGGTGGTGGCGCTGCGGCGGGTCGGGTGGCATGGCCATCTCGATTTTCGGAGCCGTGCGATTTTTACGAAATTAGACTTTAAGTGTAAATAACAATAAGAACTAAGAGAAGTGAGATTCATATTACTAACCGGCGGGTTATAATGACATTCAGTACAATATTATTACCCGGCTAGAGCCAAGGGCTATAATGAGTTACTTTGAGTAAGGTTTACATGCTGTATAATTAGCCATTGTCACAGAATACTAACGTACAGAATGGCCACGCTCCGCCCCGCACCCATTCAAGTTACCCCACCCCTCAAGCGCAGTCTGCCGGAAAGCTGCTGGCAACTAGTAGGGCTCGCGACGCGATGTATGTCGGCCGCACGTCACAAGTTCGGGAACCTATCCTACCTACTTCATTTTATAAAACATTAGGAAATTAATGCTTTCTGAAATTATCGCGATTAATACATGAAATAACTACAGAATCATTCGCTTAAGTTTGTTGTCGTACATCTATTGTAATTGAAAATAATAATGCTTAAATACACAGACAGACACATTTTAAGTAAGTTTAAATAAATAGATAACGATTAAGTACATTTATTTGCACACATCTAAGCCATATCTTTAGTATATTTATGTCATTGGTAGTACTTATAGTACTAGGTTTTTGCGATAGACAGCCCTGTGTATCATACGCACACATTGACGCGTGTACAGACGACGTCGTGCCTGTGTTCATTTCAGAACGCGGATTTTGTACGTCGTGGCCGCCGTGTGCCATTGTCGAGCAAGTGGTGTGAAATAGTACATTACTACAGAGGCCGTGAAGTAAGGGATTGCAGGACGAGATTGGGGTACACGGCCGAGTCGTAGAAGAGGCCGGATAAAGCGAGTCCTGCAATCCCTGTTTCCGGCCGAGGATTGTATAGTGCTTTTCTCAAGCAATGCGAGGAAATCAAGTAAAAATTGTTTAATTAGCCGCATTTTTAATTTTTGAAACATGCCATTTGAACAAACTATTGCTGGCGCCATGTTTAACCGCACACCCGCCCCGCGCCGCCGCGCCTCGCCGAGCGCACCCGACGACCGCACCACATTACTTCTTGGCCTAGGCCGTAAATGTGAAACTTCTTGGCTTCATTTCGCGACATTAACGCGTACGTTTCCGAGCATGCTTGAGAAAAATACTTTTCACACCACCTGCTCGACGATGGCTAATTATATATAATGTAAACCTTACTCAAAGTAACTCATTATAGCCCTTGGCTTTAGCCGGGTAGTAATATTATACTGAATTTCATTATAACCCGCCGGTTAGTAATATGAATCTCACTTCTCAGTCTAATTTCGTAAAAATCACACGGCTCCGAAAATCGAGATGGCCATGCCACCAGCCTCAGATCAATTACTAAAGCCCACCAGCACGCCACCACGGCAAGCGGCGTTCGATTTTCGAACGAACGAAACAAATCATCATCACTATCACTACATAGTATAAAACAAAGTCGCTTTCTCTGTTCCTATGTCCCTATGTATGCTTAAACGGATTTTGATGCGGTTTTTTTAATAAATAGAGTGAATCAAGAGGAAGGTTTACTATGTATAATACATGCACAATACACAGTGCGAAGCCAGGGCGGGTCGCTAGTTTCAAATAAAACAAAAGCCGCGAGTGTTTGCTGACGCTGTAATATAGTTACGCATTAGAACTGCTAAGATTCCAAATAAAAATATTATTTACTATTTACACAACTGGACCAATGTCTCAAATATATTTTTTTACTTTTAATTCTGTTTTAATTAAATTCTTTTTCTAGTTGCCTTGGTTTTTATTGTCTCGCAAATGGTGAGAAAAGTAGAGTATACTCCTCGGGAATAAAACTGTTTATGTCTTGGGTGCGCTTAAGGCGAAGGGATAGGCAAATGACCTTGCCCGTTTGTGACGTGGCAAGCAGTCCGATCAACGCGACATCTGTTAAATAATCGACGTGTGAACTCGATGCGAATGGGCGCGGGCTGATGGATTGAAATATTACACTGTGATGTTAGTAGATGGCGCTTGTTTCAGTTTTCCGATTGCCTTACACACACAGCATAATGTTCAAATCAGATTTCGCAAAAATAATAAAAATTGTAACATTTCGGCATTCGTAACGTGGCCTTAAAGTCTTGTTACCTTGGGCTCTGTCTGCTCCGCAAGGGATAGAGACGTTATTTATGTATGTATGTATGTATGTGATATTATACATGAGAAAGTTTGTAACGATGTGAGTGAGTGTGTGAGTATGTTTGTTTCTTCTTTTTTTTCTTTTTTTTATGTGAATAGGAAGGTAAACGAGCAAGTGGGTCAACTGATGGTAAGCGATCACCACTGCCCATAGACACCCGCAACCCCGGAGGGATTGCAGATGCGTTGCCATGCCAACCTAGAGGACTTAGATGAAATGCTTCTGCATGAAATTTGGAACGAAGACAGTTGGTACCCTAGATTAAAACAGGTTACTTATTATCCCAGAAAATTGCAGTTTCCGCGGGATAGTGATGAACGTGACGTCAAAGGTGTCCAGGGTCTGTCTAGAGTCGCAACGTAAATTATTATTGCAGAATAAAGTAAAACTTGAACGTGTGCAGGAAAGGTACAGAATAAGATATAGTTTTTCCAATGATTATTTTCAAAACCGATATCTGAGGGTCCGAGAGGTCCCCAAACATAAATCCGTTATCAAAATGAAAAAGATGGCCGCCATTTTGAATTCTTTAAGTTTTGAAACGACTATTTTCAAAATCGATATCTGAGGGTCCGAGTGGTCGTCAAACACAAATCTGCTATCGAAAATAAAAAAAACTGGCCGCCATTTTGAATTCTTTACTTTTTGAACCGATTGTTTCAAAATTCGATATCTGAGGATCCAAGTGGTCTCCAAACATGAATCCGTTTTTAAAAATGAAAAAAGTGGCCGCCATTTTGAAAACTTTTGTTTTTGGACCAATTGTTTTCAAAATCGATATCTGACGATTCGAGTGATTCCCAAACACGTATCCGTTATATAAAATGGAAAAAGTGACCGCCATTTTGAAATCTCTAGTTTTTGAACCGATTGTTTTCAAAATCGATATCTGAGAGTCCGAGTGGTCCGCAAACATGAATCCGTTATCAAAAATGAAAAAAGTCTCCGCCATTTTGAAATCTTTAGTTTTTGGACCGATTGTTTTCAAAATTGATATCTGACGATCCGAGTGGTTCCCAAACACGTATCCGTTATATAAAATGGAAAAACTGACCGCCATTTTGAAATCTTTACTTTTTGAACCGATTGTTTTAAAATTCGATATCTGAGGATCCGAGTGGTCCCCAAACATGAATCCGTTTTAAAAAATGATAAAAGTGGCCGCCATTTTGCAAACTTTTGTTTCTGGAGCGATTGTTTTCAAAATCGATATCTGACGATCCGAGTGGTTCCCAAACACGTATCCGTTATAGAAAATGGAAAAAGTGACCGCCATTTTGAAATCTGTAGTTTTTGAACTGATTGTTTTCAAAATCGATATAGGAGGGTTCGAGTGGTCCCCAAACATAAATCCGTTATCAAAAATGAGAAAAGTGCCCGCCATTTTGAAATCCTTAAGTTTTGGGCCAAATAAAAAAAACTGGCCGCCATTCTGAATTCTTTACTTTTTGGACCGATTGTTTTCAAAATCGATATCTTACGATCCGAGTGGTTCCCAAACACGTATCCGTTATACAAAATAGAAAAGTGACCACCATTTTGAAATGTTTAGTTTTTGAACAGATTGTTTTCAAAATCGATATCTGAGCTGGCGGCTACTTTTTCCATTTTTGATAACGGGTTTGTGTTTGGGGACCATTTGGATGCTCCGATATCGATTTTGAAAGCTATCAATCTAAAAACAAAAGTTTTCAAAATGGTGGCCACTTTTTTCATTTTTAAAAACGGATTCATGTTTAGGGACCACTCGGATCCTCAGATATCGATTTTGAAAACAATCGGTTCAAAAAGTAAAGAATTCAAAATGGCGGCCAGTTTTTTCATTTTCGGTAGCAGATTTGTGTTTGACAACCACTCGGACCCTCAGATATCGATTTTGAAAATAATCGGTCCGAAAACTAAAGATTTCAAAATGGCGGCCACTTTTGTCATTTTTGACAACGGATACGTGTTTGGAGACAACTCGGATTCTCAGGTATCGATTTTGAAAACAATCGGTCGGAAAACTAAAGATTTCAAAATGGCGGCCATTTTTTCCATTTTTGATAACGGGTTTGTGTTTGGGGACCATTTGGATGCTCCGATATCGATTTTGAAAGCTATCAATCTAAAAACAAAAGTTTTCAAAATGGTGGCCACTTTTTTCATTTTTAAAAACGGATTCATGTTTAGGGACCACTCGGATCCTCAGATATCGATTTTGAAAACAATCGGTTCAAAAAGTAAAGAATTCAAAATGGCGGCCAGTTTTTTCATTTTCGGTAGCAGATTTGTGTTTGACAACCACTCGGACCCTCAGATATCGATTTTGAAAATAATCGGCCCAAAACTTAAAGATTTCAAAATGGCGGCCACTTTTTTCATTTTTGATAACGGATTTATGATTGGAGACCTCTCGGACCTTCAGATATCGATTTTAAAAATAAATGGCCCAAAACATAAAGATTTCAAAATGGCGGCAACTTTTTTCATTTGTGATAACGGATTTATGTTTGGGGACCTCTCGGACCCTCAGATATCGGTTTTGAAAATAATCGGTCCAAAAACTAAAGATTTCAAAATGGCGGCCACTTTTGTCATTTTTGTTAGCGGATACGTGTTTGGAGACAACTCGGATTCTCAGATATCAATTTTGAAATCAATCGGTCGAAAAACTAAAGATTTCAAAATGGCGGCCATTTTTTTCATTTTCGATAGCAAATTTGTGTTTGACGACCACTCGGACCCTCACATATCGATTTTGAAAATATTCGGTCCAAAACTTAAAGATTTCAAAATGGCGGCCACTTTTTTCATTTTTAAAAACGGATTCGTGTTTGGGGACCACTCGGATCCTCAGATATCGATTTTGAAAACAATTGGTCCAGAAAGTAAAGAATTCAAAATGGCGGCCAGTTTTTTCATTTTCGGTAGCAGATTTGTGTTTGACAACCACTCGGACCCTCAGATATCGATTTTGAAAATAATCGGCCCAAAACTTAAAGATTTCAAAATGGCGGCCACTTTTCATTTTTGATAACGGATTTATGTTTGGGGACCTCTCGGACCCTCAGATATCGGTTTTAAAAATAATCGGTCCGAAAACTAAAGATTTCAAAATGGCGGCCACTTTTGTCATTTTTGACAACGGATACGTGTTTGGAGACAACTCGGATTCTCAGGTATCGATTTAGAAAACAATCGGTCGGAAAACTAAAGATTTCAAAATGGCGGCCATTTTTTTCATTTTCGATAGCAAATTTGTGTTTGACGACCACTCGGACCCTCACATATCGATTTTGAAAATATTCGGTCCAAAACTTAAAGATTTCAAAATGGCGGCCTTTTTTTTCATTTTTAAAAACGGATTCATATTTGGGGACCACTCGGATCCTCAGATGTCGATTTTGAAAACAATTGGTCCAGAAAGTAAAGAATTCAAAATGGCGGCCAGTTTTTTCATTTTCGGTAGCAGATTTGTGTTTGACGACCACTCGAACCCTTAGATATCGATTTTGAAAATAATCGGGCCATATCTTAAAGATTTCAAAATGGCGGCCACTTTAATTTGTCATTTTTGATAACGGATACGACACGTGTTTGGAGACAATTCAGATCCTCAGATATTGATTTTGAAATTAATCGGTCGAAAAACTAAAGATTTCAATATGGCGGTCTTTTTTATTTTGATAATCTTTCCATGTTTGGGGACCACTTGGACCTTCAGATATCTTTTTTTTTTCTTTCTAATGATAGACAATACATTAGAGTACTACTTGCCTAAATATCAAAATTTTTCATGCAGTAATTCCAACCAAAATCCTATTTCCCATGCTTGTTCGCTAAACAGCAAGTAAGTATCAAACCAACCTGCCACTAAGTTCCCAAAAAACGGATTGAAAATAATAACTTTTAACTTAATATAGGTATTATACGTGCGAAGCGAACGAGTACGACTTTTTGAAGCACTGTTTCGCGCCTATTCTGTGACTCAAACAACATGCTTAGCCAAACCAATATGACAAACGCGAAGCGAATATTGGCAACGTCGCGTCGCTTACGCACTGCCGCCACCGAGCGAACATGCAACGTTGCTTTTTCCTTATTATTTTCATACGTCTTATCCAAATTATTTTTTTATTTATGTATCTATTATTTTTTTATTTGTTTTTATGAACATTTTTGGTTTTATCTTAATATTTTATTTCATTGTATTATCTTTTTAAATTTTTTTTGGTTTCCGAATTTTTTTGTACATTGAAAAGCGCCTGATTGAATGTGCGGGCAAATATTGCGTTCGCCCTTTTCACAGGATCAGGGCAGTACTACTCTCTAAAGCCTTATTTGTTGGCTAATTGAAGCAAACGCACCGTGGAATTTTAATTATGAGTTACTAGAGTGATCTCGTCGAGATTGGTAGCAAACAGATTGGTTTCACCCGAGCAAACCGTGCACAAAATATTTTCGAGACTCTTAGAGCAAACGAATTTTTGTACTAACTACGACATAAAGGAATATGTTTTCACCGGTGAATTCTAATTCAAGACATGTTTTATAGAATGTGCAGTTTTCAAAACTCCAAATTGTGTATTATCGCCATAAAACATGCACAAAAACAACCAATTTATGAGCTTTTGCCTATCCCTTCGCCTTAACTCAGAACACTCAGGATTCAATATCGCGCCCGTGACATAATACAGTGCTTTGTCCCCTCGGTGTACAATCTACTATTACCTACCTACTACTTATTTTTATAATTACTATTGTTGACATTATAATTTTCATTTCTCATAGTGTTTTATTTCTGAAACAGTATTTTTCCAGGATTGTTATACTTAAAACTAACCCAACGACACGAATATCACACAAATCATATAAATCCTTAAATCCTGATTTACGCACAGTTTTAAATATTATGTTATCCAATGACCATCGAAATTAGGAACATTATAGGCAACAAAGGGATCCGGTTTTCCGGTTATGTGCTTAGTCTTCTGTAATTATTTCGGCGTGATTATTGTGATGATAAAACTAGGTACAGTTAAATTTGTGTCATGTAGATATTACTAATTTATGCAAATCTACAAATCGCATCGGTTTTGATAAGAGTTAAAATACCTGGAAGTTGAATAGTAAACTACAAAATAATAATGCTAATTTCATTCAAATTACTTTAGCAATGCGGTTACATACAAATATTAAATATTACTTAGCAATCTTTTTTCGAATGGATTTAATGAAATATTAACATTTATTTAAAATGGGGGTTCACCAGTGCATAGTCGTGCTGTTGGTTGCGCTTTGGGTGCGTAACGCTTCGGTACGTACCAAACTATACATTATATACCTCTGCAGACATTGATACTATATTCTTACATTGATAATACGTTCTGTAGGCGACTTCAAATCATAGAAAATTCGGTCGAATGAGTTTCTTTTTTTTGAAGTCAGTTTTATAGAAGAAATTGTGAGCCAAAAATTCATGCAAGTTTTTAAAATAAACAACTTGCAAAAATTTCTATGTAAGTTACCAATTACCACAAATTACAAGCGTTCAAGACTTGGCTAAATATTAATACTTATACATGAGTAAGTAAATCATGAGATAGGACACAAATCAATATTTTTGCAGCACGATTTACCAGTGTCTTTGAAAACTGCTCTACTTAATATTAACTACTAATACTTAATTTGACGACGCGGTTGGCCTGTTGGGTTGGTATTGGTAGTGACCCTGCCTGCGAAGCAAGCGCCCTGGGTTCGAATACTGGTAAGGGCATATAATATATATATTTGTGTGATGAGCACTAATATTTGTTCCTGAGTTATGGATGTTTCTATCTATATAAGTATGTATATCGTTGTCTAGTACCCATAACACAAGCCTTCCTAGCGCTTACTTTGGGACTAGGTCAATTTGTGTGGATTGTTCCCAAATATTTATTATTTATTATTATTATTATTATTATTATTATAGTTTGATGGCTACTTTGTATTGTAACTGACTTCAAAAGGAGGAGGTTCTCAATTCGGTTATTTTTTAAATGTCATATTTAAATTTGTTAATATTTAAGTACTTATATACAGTGAAATCAAGCAAGTAAATTTCTTCCCGTCCGGACTTCGGATGAAATTGTTATTGTCTTGTTGTGTTATTATAGTTCGAGTGTAGATAGTTCCGATGACGACAATGTATTATATGTTTAAAAAAAAACTTTGTACTAAAAAGTTTATGTTTTGTAGAGTGGCCTCACTTCAACTGCTACACCCGTGCGAGGCGCCGTTACTTATATAAATCCTAAATACGCAAACAGCGGGAACATTTACGTGAAGAGATACGGCAGAAAGAGCGATTATTTCTTAAACATAGTTGGGAATAGCAAATACGTTTTAGGAAATAACGTATCGGTAATGTAGTACAGGCGGTATAAAATAAAGTTTATATGCAGTAAATCCCACATAATATACCTAGCATTATATATTTTCATACTTTAATCTCGGTCAATATAAGCACGAACTGACACCACGCATTGGTAGTAGTATAACTCGCACTGGTAGAAATTCCTTATAGGGACAAGTTCACCTTTGTACATAACATAATATCTATTTTTATCTTTTTTGGCAATTGTATGTACCTATATGTATGTTTCTCTTTATTGTAGATAGGTACGCAAAAACAATAAAATTGTGCATTTCTTTATTTTTGTATTTACTTATAGTGCTTGGAATAACGGAAAACATAGTTCACTTCCGGATACCAGCACCAAATTTTTATATGTTACTAGGCATATCATCTGAACCCCAAAACTGCCGGGAGACAGTTTCTGAGGTGTCTGGGTCACCAGTTATGACGTCATCAAATTGACCGCCGTCGCGTTATGAAAAATTCAAATTACAACCAACTTATACAACGCACGCATACATGAGGGGTATCACGTGAAAGCTAATTAAATAGACTATATTTGTGCCCTGAACTGTAATTGCATTAATGTTACCGTTTAAGAGCTATTAATAGAAAAATGATAATCTTGGAAAAATATTACGGACTTTTATTTCTTGCACCAAAACTAAAGACTCCAGACTAAAATAATGTAGTACAATAATGAAAACAGATTATTAAGCTTTACATTACAATTCAAAGTTTGAAAATCGGATATGAAATGTCGAAGTTATGGTCAAAAACTTGACGACGCTGCAGTGTCTAAAATTACAAAAAAAAAAATTTTTTCTGGAAACCAGCACCAATTTTTTATATGTTACTAGGCATATCATCTGGACTCCGAAACTGCTGGGAGACAGTTTCTGAGATGTCAGAGTCACCAGTTATGACGTCATCAAATTGGTCGCCAACGCGTTTTGAAAAATTCAAATTACACCCAACGTATGCAACGCACGTATACATAAGGGGTATCACGTAAAAGGATATTAAATTTGCTGTATTGTTTTCTTCAACTGTAACTGCGTAAATATGAAAACAACAAAAATAAAGAATAAATAAGACAAATTACAAAAAAAATATTGCATATTTATTTTTATAGCCAGAGAACCATTTGTATTGGAGAGAAAAATATAGAGTATAAATAATTCTACGTTATTCATTTATGGTATAAAATTTAAATCATCACAATCAGGTAAAAAAAGACATAGCTATACCGGTTTAAAATAAAGCGCGGCGGATGCCATATATTCAAACGACGTCGCCGGCGCGTTTTAAAAGATTTAAATTAGACAAATTACGCAGTGTATATGCACGTATGGGGCATGAAATGAAAAGATATTAAAATTTGCTGCATTGTATTCATTGATTATAACTGCGTAAATATGTAAACAACAAAAATATTGGAACAAATAGACAAATTAAGGAAAAAAATGCATGTTTATTTTTATAGCCAGAGAACCATTTAAGTTGGAGAAAAAAAATATATGGTTCAAATAATTCTACGCTATTCCTCTATAGTATAAAATTTTAATCATCACAATCGGGTATAAAAAGACATAGCTATGCTGGTTTAAAGATAATTCGGCGGCCACCACAAACAACGTGACATGTCGCGTTATGCGCATAATGTATATGCCCATGCCAACTGGTGTTTCAAGGTATTTTTGATGAATTCAATTATTATGTAGCCTCATAGAGGGTAATTTTAAATTATATATTTTTTTTATTATATATGTAAATATAAATAAATATTATACTTACGCACTTTGGATTTATATACCTATACCTCCTTCTTCGAACAATTAGTATACTTACTACTATTACTACTACTACTATTTAGGTAATTAATATGATAATTATAATAAAATAACCAATTGTAACGTCTCGGTACAGAAAATTAATAACTTACCTATTACATTACAATTCATCGTCAGTCATTGTTACTAGGCGCATAAATACACCACCACCGAATCATTCACGCGTCAAATTTTGGAGCAGACTAAAATTCGAAGTGAAAATATGTAGGTATCTACAGTTTTCAGCGATGGCGGCAATTTCGCGCGCTTTATGTTTTTTCCCTTAACTTCGACATTTCATATCCGATTTTCAAACTTTGAATTGTAATGTAAAGCTTAATAGTTTTTTTTCATTATTGTAGTACATTATTTTAGTCTGGAGTCTTTAGTTTTGATGCAAGAAATAAAAGTGCGTAATACTTTTTCCATGATTATCATTTTTCTATTAATAGCTCTTAAACGGTAACATTAATGCATTTACAGTTTAGAGCACAAATATAGTCTATTTAACTAGCTTTCACGTGATACCCTACATGTATACGTGCGTTACATAAGTTGGGTGTAATTTGAATTTTTCAAAACGTGGCGGCGGCCAATTTGATGACGTCATAACTGGTGACCCTGATATCTCAGAAACTGTCTCCTGGCAGTTTCGGGGTCCAAATGATATGCCTAGTAACATATAAAAAATTAGTGCTGGTTTCGGGAAGAAAAATTTTTTTTCGTAATTTTAGACGCTGCAGCGTCGTCAAGTGTTTGACCATAACTTCGACATTTCATATCCGATTTTCAAACTTTGAATTGTAATGTAAAGCTTAATAATTTGTTTTCATTATTGTAGTACATTATCTTAGTCTGGAGTCTTTAGTTTTGGTGCAAGAAATAAAAGTCCGTAATATTTTTCTTAGATTATCATTTTTCTTTTAATAGCTCTTAAACGTCAACATTGATGCAATTGCAGTTCAAAGCGCGAAGATAGTATATTTAACTAGCTTTCATTTGATACCCCTCAAGTATGCGTGCGTTGTATAAGTTGGGTGTAATTTGAATTTTTCAAAACGCGGCGGCGGTCAATTTGATGACGTCATATCTGGTGACCCTGACACCTCAGAAACTGTCTCCCGGCAATTTTGTGGTCCAGATGATATGCCTAGTAACATATAAAAATTTGGTGCTGGTATCCGGAAGTGAAATGTTCCTACCCTTTTCGGACGTAAGGCCAGGCGCTATTACCTAAGTACTTACGTTTAATTAGGTACTTATACTTTGCTTTTAGTTATACAGGCTGTATCAGACAACCCCTAACAATAATCTACTTGGGGTAAGTATATAACCATAGCTATAGAAGCTAAAAAATAATTTTGAAAAAGATTGGAGTAATTTTTTTTTATATTTTCTATAGGAATGATTATAGTTAATACTACCATTCCTATAGAAAAAAATATACTCGAATTTGATGAATTTAAGTGGATATAAAAATGTACGTGTAGGTATAGGGAAATAAAAAGAGTGATGTTCGGTACGAAGGCTTTTAAGTAAGAACAGTGACATTGACAATAACGTCATAAACATATTATAAAATAGTTAGCTTATAATGTCTAAAGAGGTTGCTTGCGTTGCGTTCACACTCCAACACAATTTTTTTCAAAATATTTTTTTTAGCTTCTATAGCTATGGTTATATACCCCAGTGGATTAATGTTAGGGGGTATCTGATACACCCTGTATAGTAGGTAGCTAATTGCATAAAAGTTTCATTTATCTATCTATACCTTATTGTTAATATTACAGGTGCATTTAGTATTTTATGAGTTCCTGCACAATGAATACAGACGCAGCTTCGTGGAAATGAAGTTCAAGTTGTGTGACATGATAAACAAAGACCCGTTCGTTGGCAAAACTTTGGCTAACACTGGAATCGTCTGCCCTATTCCTAAAGTAAGTAATTAAAAATTTTACTCCAGCAATGTGAGACCAATGATGCCTGATGATGAACATGAAATCCTATCCTTATCATTGATCCTTCTATCTTACTAATATTATAAATGCGAAAGTTTGTGAGGATGGATGGATGTGACGATGTGAGTGTGTATGTTTGTTGCTTCTTCACGCTGAAACGACTGGACGGATTTGGATAAAATTTGGAACCGAGATAGCTGGTACCCTAGATTACCATATAGGCTACTTTTTATCCCGGAAAATTGCATAGTTCCCGCGGGATAGCGATAAACATGTCAAAGGTCGTAGCTGCCTAATCTAACTAATATTATAAATGCGAAAGTATGGATGGATGGATAGATGGATGGATGGATGTAAGTTTGTTTGTTACTCAATCACGCCAGAACGGCCCAACGGATCTGGATGAAATTCGGCACATAGATAGAGAAAAGTGTGGAATAGCACATAGGCTACTTTTTATCCCGGAAAATTGCGTAGTTCCCGCGGGATAGCGATAAACGAATTCTTTGCAGACGAAGTCGCTGGCAACAGCTAGTGTAAGTATAATTCTACGCGGCCGAAGTCGCAGGCAGAAGCTAGTATAATATAATAGTGTTGTAGTGACTCTAATGATCCGGCCAGGACCGTCTCCGCAGGGAAGAACTCTTCAACGGTTGGTCCGATTGATTTGAAATTTGGTATACATAATGAAGGATAGATGATAATGAAATTACAGTAAACAAAAAGTAGATACAGCCAGTAAAAAAACTTGCATTACAAATGTTTTTTTTCGACAGAAACTTATTGATGTTTTTTTTTTATAAATCGTTTTAATTACTTATAATAGTGTAGTGTAGTTGCTTATTGTCTATCTTGTTCTTTTTATCTGTAATGTTAACTGATTTGTGGTGTTCAATAAAGAATTGTGTATTGTATTGTATTCTCTAATTAACGTAGGTATCTTTTCAGCAAGGAGCCAATGATCTTTTGATTATGATTGCAGGGTGATATTAGCCTACTCAACATGACGATACCAGCGAAGGACTTCCCCAATGTGTGGCCCTTCGAAAACAACAAGGTGGACATCACACTGCAGCAGACGCCGTCTCAAGATATCATCGCCCGATTTTACTTTATAATGATAGTAAAACAAAAGAGAGTATGAATGAAAACGCCAAGAACCGACTAGAAAACACGAGCTTGCCGTTTCATATATTCCTAGTAAAGCGCTAAAGTTGGATTGTATGGGAATTAAACAACAACATGAAAATGTATATAAGTATAAATAGTTCGAAAGCATTTTGCCTCCTGATCCCTGCAATATGTTTATATATATCGCATATTTTATCAATTGTACGTAGTGAAATAAACGAGAAAAAATAAATGATCATAATTTTGTATTTGACAACTTTCAACGTTCAATGGGGGCAAGTCCGAAATTCTATTTTCGAAGCTCGATTTATACCTTCTCTCTCACTCTCAAGTTAACGACTATAAGGTGTGAGCGGAACAGTACGAAACGAACCTCTAAAATCGAATAAGGCCTGACCATGGACTTAATACAATAAGCAGGACTGAGTACTCTGAAAATTTGTATTTACGAAAAAGAACCATATTACAAGGGAAGAAAGTATCTTTTTATGTTGCGCCGTAGACAGAGGCTAATCTGCGCCGAGAGGGATAGCGACAAGGGAGGAGTGTGTCTCGTTCTTTCATCTTGCCAGCCTAAAAAAATGCTTTTGATCAAAAAGTTTGGCTTAAAAAAGACTACGTTGAAACACCATTAAAATATTATTTTCACTTCTCATGCTCAAAAAGTTCGACTTTATGCTGGATGTAGGCTGCATAAAATGGCATTTTATGCTCTTGTGCATAAAGTAAAATCTTCGTCTAAGACCAAGACAATCGGGTGCCAACAGCCACAAATAATCATTAAAACTTTACGACAGCATATTTTGTTTATTTTTTTAAGTTTTTTTTTTATTATAATCTGCGGTCTATTAAACTGTTTGATTAGTACCTAAAACTAGGTAACAATAATTTGACAAGTTATTATTGCAACAAATAAGTACATGAAAAATAAAACATTTAAAATATAAATCAACACCTGCCTACTCGAACCTTACCGCAGTATCACGTTTAAAAAAAAGAAAAAAAGTTAATGGCGGAACCACATTATTAACACCCGACGCCACCCGACGCCACGCGACGCGTGTTGAGTCGAATCAAATTGTATTATTTTCTATGACCAGAGCCACACTGTCAACACCCGACGCGACGCCACGCGCACACACGCCACCCTAGAGAAAAAAATAAACTAACAGCACTCTTTTCAAACAAAATACAGAGAACCAATAAAATTATAAGCTCAGAAATATGAAATGTTGTCAATTGCTAAGTATTGCACGGTAGGTATACATAAACTAAAAAAGATAAAATCACTTTTGACATGGCTCCTGTGGGGTTATAGTGTCAATAAAAGAGAATAAATGCTAAAAATCAACTTTATTGAATTATATTTTGCTTATTTTCTTGTTTATAAATACCAAATGACGGTTATTGTGGCGGTAGCGTCCTCTGCAGAGGCAACACTTGAAGAGGTGCATAGTACTCGTCACCAAAAGCGTAGCCGCGTCCGACGGTCAGCATGTCTTCCAAATCATACCTGGTATAATATCATCGTCATGAATCCGTTTTCGAACTTGCGTTGAACGTAGAAGAGTTACGTTATGAGTTGAGTATACGAATAGAATGGAAATGTCATATAATTTATATTGAAATACCTTTGCGGGGGATTGCTGCACACTTTTTGAGGTTAGAATAGCAAATGCAGAACTTACCAGTAACTTATAACCAAAAAAAATCTCTCATTAACAGAGCGGAAGTGAAAACGACGCGAGCACAATAATGAGTTTAGGTCAATTATTTAACCTAACCTGTTTTGATTGACTTTTATTATACCTATTTAACTCTATTTTATATATATTGGACTCTAGTTTTTTATAATCATTTTTTTAAATAAGTTGGTCTGTCAGTGAAAAAAAAACTGTAGTACATCTTACCTAAAAACAAACTCTGTTAGCGAAGTCTACGCCATTTCACTATCCTACATAAGTGCGATAACATCTGGGTCCCGTTTCTCGAAGCTTATTATACTAATAATATTAGTGTTTTGTCTCGTAAATTAAACGAAAGAATAAAACAAAACACTAATATTATTAGTCTAATAAGCTTCGAGAAACGGGGCCCAGCTCACTCACCAATTAAGACGTTTGTGTGTGCGAGCACAACTTTACTTTACTCTGTGACTTTACTAGGATCTTAATAACTGCAGAGGGGCGCGGGGCACGGAGTACGACGACAAAAGAGGACCGAGAAAGGTGCGGGCGGGTAGTGCGCCCCTTGCCGCCCGCATCTCTCTCGGTTCCTTTTGTCGTCCCACCCCGCGCCCCTGCACCGCGCGGGCGAGGACTGATTTAAGCGGTCGATCTATAAATACTTAGATACTTATTAAATATTCTGTACCAAGTATTTTATACTTATTAGTTAGCCGCTTTGCAGACTTTGCAGGCACAGCTGGGTGGCATGGGGGGGCAGGGGATGATACGACAAGGGTGTAAGTAGTACTCGTCTCCGACGGCGTAACAGCGGCCCAGGTTCAGCATGTCTTCTAAGTCGCACCTGATGGACGTTGTCATAATTAGTATCACAATTTTCCAGCGTCCAAGTGACCAGCAGCATTTCAGCTAAACTTGTACCTGACTCTCACGTGTAGAGCGAGAACGTCAGATACTAAGCTCGCTTGCGCACTATTGTCTAACGCTGTTACCTACATGCCGGACTAAGATGGAAATGCATCGTGTAATATATAGCCGCATCCCTATAGTTGCTAAACGCATAGGGGGCCTAACGGCCACGAGATCGCAAGCGCGTTCACCGTCTCTACCTACCGACGGTCTTCTGCCGTTTGGCAGAAAGGAATGCTGAATCCGTTTACGCGCGCAATTTAAGTGCAGGTAAGTCGGTCGTAAATACAATAATCTGATAGTGGACTTCTGGTACCCAGCCAGGAGCCAGAACAGTTGGTCCGATTGACTTGAAATTTGTTAGATACACATATGTAGGACGGATGATAATGCAAGTACAGTCACAAAAAGAAATCTTTTTTTTATGTTAGAGAGGCCAGACAAACGAACTAGTGGGTCACCTGATGCTAAATGATCACCACTGTCCATAGACACCCGCATCGCTTTATGCGATGCCAGTGCGTTGTCGGCCCTGCAGAAAATTGTACACTCGCCTCTTAAAGGCACCCAGGTCGTAACTCGATGGGAAGACCCCAGCGGGAAGCTCGTTCCAGATTTTGCAAGTTCGTGGCAAAAAAGACCGATTAAACCGCACCGTCGAAGACTGCCATTCATTAACATGATGTCGATGAAATGAACACTTGTATTAAAAACGATTTTTTTGACAGAACCTTATGTTTTGAGACGTCGTTTCGCCTTAGCACATAGTTTTTCCGGCACACTTTTGGGCATGGCACTTGCTTGAGTAAGAGGAGGTACTAACTTGGCGTCTCGTAGTAGTTGCGACTCCATCGCGTTGAGAGTCGGAAAGTTGCATTCCATGATGCCTGATTTGCCGAACTTGAGGGGTGAAGCGCAAATTTGTAAACCTTCGCACGCCTCGGGGTTGGTCTGTTCTACTAGCGCGCTATCGATCACTACGGGTTTCACGAACAGACCTGAGGAAAACATTTAATCAGCTTAATGAAATCATATTGATTGAACATAAACTTGAGTGCTATGACCGTTTGGTAGTCTACCAATAGGGTTGGTAGATATAGACACATTTTATCTGATCAATGCTACAGCAGTACAAAACTATTTAAACGCCAGGAATCGGGCGTACTGTGATCACAGCCGCTGCGGATATGTTTAACTTAACATGATGGCTCCCCAAGATTTACCTGTAGTACTTAACTAAATATATCGGGTAGAGTTACGTATCTACTGATGTACAGTCGAACCATTTGATTCCCGACCCACCGTATAATAGAACGTTCTCAAAGTAAAACGTCACATGATTTTCCATGTCAGTTCAATATGACGTCTCTATGACATTTACCGTGAGAGCGTTCCACAGTGGGTCAGGAATAGGAATTTATCAATTAGAATTAATAGAAAAATTATAAAAACCTATCATAAGGTTCATTATGAGTCTGGCCGTAGAGAAACCAATGGAAAGGTGGCCCTGCTCAGTGTTACTCTTCACTCTGCAAATGATGTCATCGGCTTCACGTACCAGGCGAGTCATGCACTCCTTTTGTGACTGAAACATTTCCGTTAAATTGAGTTTATCAAATATTAGGCGCTGTCTGCGGCTCAACAGCTTTGGCATTATGTTCACGGCAGTACCTAGTTCATTTTCTACGTTTTATACGCCAAGCCGAATAGCCGCGCCCAAGCCACTTAAGCATCCGCTATATGGGAGACGGCGGGCTTTAAGTAAGAAGGTATCAGGGTGAGTAGAAACACGGAATTACCAAGTTCTATCTTTTTCATTTCAATAATGATGCCATATAGTTTACTATACGATGCGAAACTATTACCGAATTAAGTCTTAATTCCCAGGGCTCCGCCAGATAACTTAATGATAAGATATATTCTTAACCAATGCTCCATATATAGATATGCTTGTAATAGTTGTAATGAAGAACGGAAAAATTTGATTTATTCAAAAAACATCTAAGTACTTACTAGCTAAATGTTTCATATTCTTTACTTTTACAAAAACGATTTAGTTATATGTATAATGTGCCTTACTTTTAGAGTGATTGCAATATTTTTTTTATTATAAACTGACCAGCGATTGACCTCTACCTATCTCACCTGATGCTGATTTGATGAATTATTTCAATTAACATTTTTGAGGTGTTTAAATTTAAAATAAGTTCATAAAATGGACAAGGAAAAGACAAATAGCAGCCAACCTGAGGAAAAAAGCTTAGTCATATCACGTAATTTTTTTTTTTTTTGGTGAATTGGATTCTTTCAGTCCGATTTATCATTTCGGTAGAGATGAACGTTTGGTGCAGTAGGTACATACATCAGGCACGCACACGGACTGCGGCGCTGTGGAGAACACGGGGACACGCGTGCAGCGGCTCGTGCCCCCCACGACGGCCACGGTGCTCTTGGCAGGGTCGCGGTTGGTCATGGAGCAGTACAGCTGGTTGGCGCGCATCGAGTTCACAGAGTTTACGCCCAGCACCCGACGTCTGTCATACGCGCGCGCCATTTTGAGTGTCTGTCATTAATAACAAAATAATAATAAATATTAGGGAACAATTCACACAAATTGACCTAGTCCCAAAGTAAGCGCTAGTAAGGCTTGTATAATGTAACTCGGGAACAAATATTCGTGCTCATCACACAAATATATGCCCTTACCAAGATTCGAACCCAGGAAGCTTGCTTCGCAGGCAGGGTCACTACCAACTAGGCCAACCGCGTCGCGTCGCGTGATTGTAGGTACATACGCGCTAGGTAGTTAATTATTTTCTTGGTAGGAAGCAACTTGGGCTATATGGCACGCTGGGGCTTGTAGGTGGGCCGGTGTCTTGGTTTGGAGTTGTTTAAGTGCTCATAAATACCTATCTGGATCCGCCTTAGGGATCCGCACTTACGCGATTGATAAATTGTCATAGGTTAATCTACTTAACTACAATATAATACTACAATACAATACCTAACTCTTTATTGAACACCACATATAACAAAACAGAGAAAAGGTATACAGAAGTAATAAGGTAACAATAGGCGGCCTTATCGCTACAGAGCGATCTCTACCAGGCAACCATAACAGAATTTAGAAAGGAACAGATCCTACTTAAGTACATAGGTATCTAACCTTCAAAAGGCCTTACTATTATATGCATCTCAAGAGGATTAAAAGCTGTACCTATATGTAAGTAGTTTTAGATTTGTTATTATTTGTAGACCATACTCAATTGACGCATCTTGGAAAAAGACAGGCGCAGTTGTGTTTATTAAGTAATGTGATCAATAAATAGGTACTAACATGCATGCACAAGGCAAAGTTGCAGTCGACGGGCGGCGTCTGTATAGCGACGATAGCGTGGGGGGCGAACTGTGCGATAGCGAGAGTGGCTGTCCGGACTTGCGTCATGTTCTTATAGAACAGTTCTCGATCGGACTGGTTGCAGCAAGGCGGCAAGACATACCAGCCGCCACAGATCAAGACTACATCTGTATTCTAAATAGATAAATATAGGTAAGGTAAGGATTCACACGCACGGTAAGCACGCGCAATTTGTCCTCTTCCTTCAAGCGAGTGTGCGTCCTATCTGTTCTGATTTTTGTCGGTGGATAATATTTCTGCAAGTAAGGCTTTACGGCTGACCTTAGTATCTTCTGTATTTGAGGCGATCTTACATATTTGCCATGCAGTGTGAACCACTAAGTAATACAATGTTTACTTAAGTAATCTCCCTATCTCTAACTGGTCCTACACAGTGAAGAATCTAGGTACAGATGAGGGCATTAATATCGTCGCCGACCTTAGGTACTGTTTGTGGCATAAAGGTGTATAGATGTTTTTGACGTCTTGGTAACGTACATAATACCTATTTACCTACGCTCTTGACTGTACTTAGTTGAAACAAAGCAACGGTCTCGATGCTTAGCTGCATTTTAAGTTAAGAAAAATAGAGTTCAAATAAATCCACGTTCGGTTAGGTTAGAATAATCTTGTTAAAAAAAGGTTTTGTCATCTTTGATAGGTGTAATAAACATTCAAAATCACTCCCCCTATCCTATATTCAACCCTGAAAATCACTACACTTGACGACCAACGACCCTGTATAATACCAAATCTTACATATAACGCAGGCTTCAGGAACGCGCGGCCCTGGTACGCCTCCACCTCAGTACTGGTGTCGATATGCGCCAGATCGTTAGCCACACCCAACACATACCGCTCCGGAATCTCGTCGTACAAAGCTAGCGTCTTCACGAGGCACTGCTGTTTTAGTAACAGCGCTGTGATCTGCCCTACGTCGCTGCCTGCGCCAATTATTGTCACCTATGCAATAGAAACCAGTTATACGAGTTCTTCTATTTCACCAATAGCTTCGAATCCTTTCATTTTGGCAAAAGTCTAGGATTAATCAAATGCAAGGGGCAACAAGAACGATGAGAACCACGTACCTATAATAGGCTTCAGTAGTGACTGCCTGGGTACGGACTAGATGATTCGATTGGTCACATTTCATTCAGTGCGTACCTACCTATCTACTTTTGGAACTTTCGATGAGCAAGTTTGACTCGCACTTGGCCGGCTTTATAGTACTCTGACTTTTAAATAATTATAACCTATCTTCAATCCCGGGTCTATCTCGAGTAACAGTTACCTACCCGAAATATCTGTGGCCAATTCCGAAATCCCAGGATTAAGTAGAAACAAGGGCCGAATCGAATCCTCTAGTCCGGAGCAAAGAGCGCGCGCTGTGGCGGGACAAACCTTTCGCTCCGGAAATCGCGGCACGAAGCAGCATCTTTCGCATTCGCTCTCCAGCTGAGCCAGCGCATTGGAAGACACCCAGTTTTGGTAGCCGGCGCTCCGAAGCACGAGAGACGGCGCCGCAGACAGCAACCGACGAGCTTGACGGCACATTATTTACACGCGAGATTGGTGCCACTTCCAATTTGATTACATTTAATTTCGTTTTTTTATTTGTCTTTCAACTAATCCGGTAGGTAGGTATTTTTTGGTATATTTCTACAATTTTGCTACATTAATTATTTTTTTTCTTTTATTTGTAGGTATACATTATCGATGCATTGTTGAAATTTTGATTTAGTCGGTCAAAAAGTGAAATGTCACTTTGTCACTTTGTGTTGATGGTTCTCATCTAGTTCTCATAGTTCTGCTCTAGTTCTTTCTGTTCTCTATGGATAATGCATTCTTACTGCCAGGCACCGAGGGCAAGGAAACAACCACGCGAAACCGGACAAACTGTAGGTGGACCACGGGTAAGGGTCTGTTTTCACCTTATTTTCACTTTTCATTGCGCGACCGAGACACGCATGCCTCAATGATTACCTACCTGGCAATAATGACACAGTGAAATTAAAATAGAAGAATATTATGCCCGTCGCGCTGCAGTGGCGTAAATATAGGGTGGCAGGGCTGGCAAAATGTCAGGTCCCCCAGCTCTACGGGGCGCCGAGCTGGCTTGGCCTTGAGCGCAGAAGGGAAGGTGATGCCCTCAGCTGAAGAAGGGCCCCATCTAATGAATTGGCCGTTTTGTACTTTGTTCACTTACTACGATCTTTTCATACATGCTCCTCGGTTTCGGGTGCTCGCCTGACCTGGGGCCTTGCCATAACGTCTTAATGCGATTCAGCTTAGGTTCCCTCCTGTCAGATTCATACTAAAAGTGACAGCTAAAACCAGAACTGAGTCTGAATTAGGACGTCATGGTAGGCTCCAGATCTTTTTTCAAACCGTCATCTATAAAAATTTAACGTATTAGGAATACCATTGTTTAACATGAAGCCGGAACCTGATATTACAGCAAACCGTCTTGCCGTGTATGTAATATTATTAGTAGTAGCCAAAATAATTAATAGTTGGGAAATAAAACATCCACTTAGAACAGACATCAAATTTAATAGATATAAGTTTCACCTATATATATGTTTAACATTCATATTGATTAATATTATATTGTCTACCCATATACAGGCATACTTGTTATGTATAGATACAACACGGAGGAATTAAAAATGACTAGAACTATTTAGAGAGTGTAAGCCGCCCAGAACTCCACATTTTAACAAGATAAACACTTCCACAAATAAGTACTCGTTTGAACATAACTACAAAATATAAACTTTGAATCACTTATGTACGTCCAATCGGCAATTTTTGACACAGTTTCATAGCTCGAGTATTTGAAAAGACGAAAACTTTAGCATGCAACACATTCCAAGACGTTAAAATTTAATGTACCTTGATAATCTACAACAGAATACGTTCCAAAAACAATCTTCTCATCTGAATTTAGCTATTACATTAAATATAAAATCTTGAAACATAAAAACATTTCACTTATGTTTACCAGTGACTTCGGAACGTAAACGTTTTTGTTTAATGGTGGACTCACCCATCGCAATTTGCTTTTCTCCGAATATCATTCGATAAACATGCGAACCAAGTTTTTAGTTAATTAAAAACAAGACGACATCGGTCATTGTTATTTCTCTAAACCATACCTAAACTGAAAACAAGAAAAAGCATTCCAAATTTGGTAAATAGGTTATTTCTTCTGACATCAGATGTGGGAAATATAGCGTAATAAAAGACAACAACACAAACTAATTAAAATGCCACTCTCAGGGTTAGCAAACATGATCATAGGCAAATAAAGCTTTCTGGCTGGCACAATATCATTTAAAATTTATACATTTTAATCAACAGATCTTTGCTCAGATTCAAAGAGTGCAACTTAAAATTAAAATTTACATCAACAATATAGTTTTGTAACAACAACTCGTAGATGCATGAAAATCTTAACATATAAAAAATACATTCATGATTCTTTCAAACAAAATAAAATTACTTTGCTTATCCCAAATAAAAAATGCCCGCGGATAAAATCGTATCAGTCATTGTAATTTCATAATAATGCTCTGACAAACCCAAGCAAATCTTCTTGACATAAATATTGATAGAATTTTTAAATAGAAAACAAGTCCCAAAATATATAAAATCCTTTGAAAAATATCGAATTTAAATTCGAAGAATAAACCAAATAAACAGATCGAGCCATTGAAGTAGATATTACCAACTTCATCGGAAGTTATCGAATAGTTTCGAGACAGTCTATCTACGCACATAGAAGCAAACTTGATCGGTAAAGACGCATCATTACGGAAAAAAAGATAGTGATCTCATAAAAGAACAAATCCTAAAAGAATACAAACACCAACAAGAAACGATTCTAACGCATATAATTTTGCCACAAATCTACATTAAACTACAATACGAATCCCGGAAATAAATCTTAATGACAGGTAAACTAGAGCCTACTAATAGGTATTTTTCGTATCGAAACAATGTCTACGGCGTGGCTGTCTCTAGACGGCTCTATCTTACGGAGGGGAGATGGGAGACGACTACAGGGCCCTAAAATACCCCACTGCAGCTCCGAATTTAAACTAGCTCGTACTCGCACTATTCACAACCCGTCGCGCGCGACGCTTAATGTTAGTTCATAAGAAATGTGCTGATCACTGGATCACCCCGCTTGGTTGTGTCATTAGAAATGTTAAACACCAAACTGAAGAACCTCACTTAATTGAAAGTGGTTGGAATGCAATATAAAAAACATATGACCACGTCGAGCTTAATATGAAGGATAGAAAATAATGGGAAAAATAATTCTAATAACACATCAAGCGGGGTAAGAGTTCTTAGATACTAGTGTATATTAACATTTTACCTTTTATGACGGCATAATGTGCGCGGTGCAACTCATACGATACTTAACTATAGCATGAAATAGTTAATGGAAGCAAAATATCAAGGAAATTTTACCAAAAATAGTGTGTATATGAACAGTTCAAAATATTCTTATGATAGCAGTAGTCACACAAACAGCAGTAGATATATCCACATGTACATAGGGTTCTAAAAAAATCTCAATCGATCGTCAATGTATCTACTGCTGGAAGTGCCAAAAAAATATTCTTAATATATATAATTTCCTCAGATTCGGTCCCTGCCTGATAAAGTGAATCAAAAAAGTGACGCGTTTTATTGTAGTACATCAAACAATATCGGATTGAAAAGCGTCAAAAGTAGGAAGACTCAAAAGAGTTGATGTTATGTAAATATCAATTTAAAAATATATCTCAACATCTGCTTAGTATAGCATTCAAAAACAGATACAAGATATACGTATACGTTCATATTCAGTTTAATTAGTAAGTTAGACGGCACTATAATAAAAGTTAAAGGTTCTATTAGATACCATGGCTACTAAAAGATAAGTATAACAATATAAAACTTTTCTGCAAATCACATATGCCGTGTACCACAGTAGAATTCGACGACATAAAGCTACTTTTTTAATATTACGAAAAAGCAAACATATTATGGCAATATCTAACACAAGACATAGAGCTATAAATTATGATCGCTAACCAGATGTGGTACTTTATAATGTAATCTAACACTCCCGAAGATTTCCTCAGACCTTCTCCCTACCCAAACGTACGTGACGTGATCGAAGCTGCAGTCGGATTGTTACAACAAGCTAACTCTTAGACGTTAATTGGCAAAATTACACCAGTTACATTAGCTATCTTACAACTTCTAAACACTGCGAATGTATAACAGAGGACCGCAGCAACTGACACGAACAACAAATACACTTTCGTTTTATTCGTTTTACAAAAATTGCAGTGACAATGACAAGAAACAGGCTAAAGCTCGTAACCCTAGGAGAGTACCTAAGACTTCCCATTAATAATACTTAAGGGGTCTGATTACTACGACTGCGCCTGTAATATCACAAGAAGCAGTTAACGCTGAAGTGTAGGTATAGGTATCCAACAATAAATCGCTTGCATACGAAACACTCATTTGGAAGTTAACGAACTCGGAAGAAACCTACGTGGCAATGTAAAATTTATCAGGGTGTTTTATTAACACGTGACAGACAGAATGGCTACATTATTAAAACTCAAAACGATTACTTTATCCCATGACTTACAGATACGTGATCTGCCTTTAAAACATTATATGTATCATCGATTTCTTATAAAGGTCGCAGTTACATCAACATCGAGTCGCTTAGGCCTCTTATTTGGTTTCTAGCCTGACAGTACATGAGAACTTGATTTGAAATATTTATTAAAATTTATTATGTATACTACTTATCCGAGAACCAAAGAAAAGACAATAGATGACTACATGACTCAAGCTTTTCGGAAAAATCACTATAAAATATCTAAGATCGTTAAACGTACAGAAGGCGAGATGTTTTTTCTTTTACGATTATTACCTACTACGTTTATTAGCTTTTCCTTAATTTTAAAGGGCATTCACGTAAAGGCAGGTTGAATAATAAACTTGTGGTCGCCATTAAAGTTAGCTGTAAGAGTCTTTAATCATTATGGACTTTTGCTCGCCTAACGTGGACTTCGTATTATATAATTTTTGCAACTATCTACAGTCTAAATATACGACCAATAAGACAAAATTTGGGAAAAAATCTTATTAATCCAAAGGCAAGTGTTGCATTTTCGATTGTCAGTATATTCACCCTAGCGGCGCTCTGACCTAACTCAAAGTGTTGGAATAGACCCAAACCTTGTTTATTTTATCACCTAACATTGATAGAACCTAATACAAGTATAAACTAGGTACTTATGATAACAACAATTTCAAGTATAAATAGCACATAACACTATCAAGAAATAAGAGGTTCCCTGTTTCCTTTTGCGATTGCATGTTCTAAAAATAGTTGTCAATTTTTATATTTACGAACAAATTTCTCTTTTTCAATTTCATTTGGGTTCAAAAAGTAGATATTTAAATAGAATGACACCGCAATTTGATAAACAAACTATACCTAGCTATTTTCATTCTTATAGCGAAAAATATTCAATGGCACTAATTCATTAATAAATACAGGTACTTGCATATTAATACCCACATATTGAGATGACATCAGGACATCACAGTAATCTAAAGGCAAAAAGGTTAATTATTCTCGAGAGTATAAACCGCTGTCACAATATTTAATTTACGGGAACTTGAGCTTTTCATTGAAACATTTAAAGTTCAGTTTTTCTTTGCGATCGTTTTTGGCGCAGCGTTTCACCCTGCGTTTCGTATCCGCTAAGTCCCAAGTGTTTGTTTCAGCGAGCAAAAACACAAACTGAAGTGGCACCATTAAATGTGCTAAAAATAATCTTTGTAGCGACTGCCTGCTTTAAGTTGAAGTAGGGCACAGTGCTATCGAAGTTACAACCTGCACATTGTCGGACAGTAGGTACAGCTACACAATAGTGTAAATTTCAAATCATTTCAAATTAGAGTACAGTTATTTTATTACTGTAGAACCAGAAAAACTGCAAGTATCCATGTAATATGAACTACATGACAAACCAGTCAACAAGAAAAAATCTCTTATATTTATGTATATTTGGCAACTGTACTGGTATTCTAGACACGGTACGGAGAACTCATAAGTTAGATTGTAAGCGATCGACGAGTTATAATTATAAGTTAGTATTGCACTTTATCGTTACTCAGCGGGGCCCATATTGCTTAACGATGTTGTACGCCCTAAGCCATAAATAACAAACAAAATAGGAGGCACTTTCAAGGTACAGAAGAATAATGTTCAAGTTGTTCAGGTATCTCATTGTAACACCGTGGCGTACAATTCCTGAGCAATACGAACGCACCACCCCTTAATCGCTATCAAAACGTCGAACATTATATTATTGCAATTCGTTTAAGTTAAATAGAGACGGTTACGTTTGTATTTGTTTTAATAATAAATACCTTATTGCTGAAACACAGGTATCGAAATTATTGTAGTTACTTGGCTTAAAATTATTCCTCCTGCATCTACTTTGTTAATATCCTTATGAGCTGTCAAATGTAACCAAATTCCACGATTCTAAAAAGATAAAACTATGATCAATAAATTATATTCACCTACTGATTGATAAAATATGTGTGACCATAAAGGCATAAATACATTCAGTTATAATATAATTATAATTATAATTTGTAACGGGTAATGTATAGAATAGGATGATACCTAAATTTTTAGCGTGAAATTAAATGTGTTGCAAATATTTGACATAACATAAGTATCGGAGACGTCAATTTCACCCAGTTCCACAAAACAGGAATAATCATATATATTAATATTATTTGTTTATAAATACAGATATATTTACAATTGTGACAAGGTTTCCTGTTAAATAACACTTACGTATTAATGTAATGTAATGGTAAAGCAACTTTGCAATAACCTGAGTTAAGTACATTGAGACAAAATTTAGTAAAAGCACCAAAGTCGAATGCAACGAATATGTAAAATGTAACCATCGCAGTAAAAATGATATTATTGGCAGTGTTGTGACATGGACTAGATCTTGTGAATGAACTCATGACGTAATAATATCTGCGTATTTAAAGAATAATTATGATCTGATTCGAATTTGGAAGGAATAGGTACAAGGTTTTTTTTAATGGTAAGTAGCAAAACACTAAATCTTCTTTAATTATATAAAATCATTGCATTTATGAATGCGGTTTCCCTTATTAAGATATTTTTCACAATGAATATTAGAATACTTCAAAGTGAAAAATATTCTGATAGAAGTTATTGTTACAACACTGTCGCTAAATAAAGTCGGGTTTACCAGATGTCTGTTAAAATTTGCCCCAAACAACTTACAAATCAACCTAAGGAAAAATTGTGATAATGCTAGGGCTTAGTACACTGTGGTCCGAAGACTCTTATATCACACATGGGAAAGAGAAATATAATTGATGGTTATAATATTAAGGGAAGCTGAAACCATACGGCGCCCATTGGCATTCGACTACTTCTGACCTTACACCCCACTATTGGCTTTCTAGAAGGATAACCCATGTCTACTTACATTTATCAAATCCAGGACAGGTTGGAAATATTTCGCAAGGCTTCATTTATTATTACCGAATACCCGAGCCCCTCCACCCGCCAAGAGAAGGCCACTACCGATCTTAACATTAATGACTGTACTTAAAATTATTGCTAATCGAACATTATCTTTTGGATAAAAGTTACGTTATTGGGAAGTATATTTGGGGTCTCATGACTTAAACTCTATATAAACCGCCTATCTGTAACAATGAATGCTAAGTAAAAAGAGTTTCGCTATGGCGAGCTACTTTCATTATTTTTAATAGATTCTATTACGGAAGGGGAAAATATATTATAAAATAGTTGTAAACCAAGTATTAGTGGAAGCAAGACCGTGTAAATGTGTTTTATAATTTCATAAAATATCGTTTTTCATATTAATGTCTAAGCAAAAAATGGAATGTTAATCTACAACCTACAGTACTGACTGAGCTGTTAGTACGGTTACTGTTACCAAGCCACAAAAGTATATGTATAACGACCCTATAACTACAGTATTAATCCACACTCGTTTTGCTTATACTCTAAATTTATGCGACCATTTTCCCCTAAATAATATTTTGAATAAATAACATAAGACTTTGTACGTAATATGCAACAAATGCTGTTTACACTGTATTCCTATTAAATGGCCGTAGATATTTTCTAATTAATAATGTCTTCATTAAACTGTTTAATTTAGAAAGCTTCTGCAACAACAAACAATTATAACTTACTGCTGTAAACGCATTCACTAACCAGAAAACATTGGAATAACCGTCATAAGAATAATTTTCATAATTAACTATACTTTTGGAATTAAACTACTAACTACAAATATGTACTCGTAATAATCAAAGGAAGAACCGTCATAGAACCCTTATAAATACCAAAACTATAGAGAAAATATTTTAAAATATCTTGTGCTTCAGATATGTATAGATATTACACATTACGCATACCAAGAGAGGCGGACACGGACCTTTCGCTGTCCAAATCAAATCAAACAATACGGTCATTCCTTCTATGGCGCACGCCCAACTCGCGGCGCAGCTGCCACACCGATGCTGACTAGCTCACCGATCACATCGAAGTGCGTCTCAGTCAGTCGACCAAACCTCTACACTACTCATTATCATATTAAATGCAATAATATAACAAACTTTCGTTTCGAAACAATCCTCACACACGAAGACATCTCAGGATATATCACGAAATACTCACATTCTCTAAGCGCCAAACGTGAAATCAGCGCGACAATCAGCCGACCGAACTACCACGGACGATCAGCTGACTGACAGATCGCGGACCTCGTCGGCGAGGACCGCGCGTGCGCTCCCGACCGGCCCAGTCGCAGTCGAGGGCGTCACGGGAAATCAAACGACACACACCTCTCACTCGCGCCCGCTAAGGGTGCAACGGACGAGCCTCTAGAAAGAAAATACGCGATTAAAACTATGAGATTACGAAATCGAAACAATACTGCCGTCGCTCAGACGCGACCGGAGACGCTCCACTCCTACGTTTTGCTCCTTAGGCGATAATATCACAGATATCTAAAAAAAATGAACTCGAATGTCGCGGAGGCTGGCCGGGGCCGGCCGGGGCCTCCGGGCGGGGACGACAAGCGCGGCGCGCGCGGCTCTAGCCCTCCCCCGCCGCGCCGCACAGCCGCTCCAGCTCCAGCAGCTCCTGCAACAGGGACGACCATCACACCACTGACGCTTACGCATGTAGACCGACTAAATGAGTCCTCGCCCGCGCGGTGAAGGGGCGCGGGGCGGGACGACCGCCGGGGCCGAGAGGTGCGGCGCACTACCCGCCCGCACCGAGAGAGCTCCCCGCCGTCGTCCTACCCCGCGCCCGCGAGGACTCATTTAAACGGTCGGTCTATAATTTTACTGTGGCCCTTCCGACAACTTCAGTTTTGACAGTTGCGTCGTTATTATGTTTTGGTCTTGTATTTTCAAGAGACTTTTTGACATTTTAGGTATGTCTAGGTATCATGAGCTCATGGTAATTCGAAAATTAAGGGTATTAGTGAATAAGGTATTACGAAACACTAAGGTATTATGGTGCACTGTGTGCGGTGTGTACCTGTGCGCGGTGCCGCTGTAGCGAGTTGCGCAGCAGCTCGTGCGTGCGCGCCAGCTGCTCGCGCCGCGCCGCGTACGCCTGCTCCAGCCGCGAGCACTCCGCCACGCCGCGCTCCACAGACTGCCGACACTCACATACACTGTGTGCGGTGTGTACCTGTGCGCGGTGCCGCTGTAGCGAGTTGCGCAGCAGCTCGTGCGTGCGCGCCAGCTGCTCGCGCCGCGCCGCGTACGCCTGCTCCAGCCGCGAGCACTCCGCCACGCCGCGCTCCACAGACTGCCGACACTCACATACACTGTGTGCGGTGTGTACCTGTGCGCGGTGCCGCTGTAGCGAGTTGCGCAGCAGCTCGTGCGTGCGCGCCAGCTGCTCGCGCCGCGCCGCGTACGCCTGCTCCAGCCGCGAGCACTCCGCCACGCCGCGCTCCACAGACTGCCGACACTCACATACACTGTGTGCGGTGTGTACCTGTGCGCGGTGCCGCTGTAGCGAGTTGCGCAGCAGCTCGTGCGTGCGCGCCAGCTGCTCGCGCCGCGCCGCGTACGCCTGCTCCAGCCGCGAGCACTCCGCCACGCCGCGCTCCACAGACTGCCGACACTCACATACACTGTGTGCGGTGTGTACCTGTGCGCGGTGCCGCTGTAGCGAGTTGCGCAGCAGCTCGTGCGTGCGCGCCAGCTGCTCGCGCCGCGCCGCGTACGCCTGCTCCAGCCGCGAGCACTCCGCCACGCCGCGCTCCACAGACTGCCGACACTCACATACACTGTGTGCGGTGTGTACCTGTGCGCGGTGCCGCTGTAGCGAGTTGCGCAGCAGCTCGTGCGTGCGCGCCAGCTGCTCGCGCCGCGCCGCGTACGCCTGCTCCAGCCGCGAGCACTCCGCCACGCCGCGCTCCACAGACTGCCGACACTCACATACACTGTGTGCGGTGTGTACCTGTGCGCGGTGCCGCTGTAGCGAGTTGCGCAGCAGCTCGTGCGTGCGCGCCAGCTGCTCGCGCCGCGCCGCGTACGCCTGCTCCAGCCGCGAGCACTCCGCCACGCCGCGCTCCACAGACTGCCGACACTCACATACACTGTGTGCGGTGTGTACCTGTGCGCGGTGCCGCTGTAGCGAGTTGCGCAGCAGCTCGTGCGTGCGCGCCAGCTGCTCGCGCCGCGCCGCGTACGCCTGCTCCAGCCGCGAGCACTCCGCCACGCCGCGCTCCACAGACTGCCGACACTCACATACACTGTGTGCGGTGTGTACCTGTGCGCGGTGCCGCTGTAGCGAGTTGCGCAGCAGCTCGTGCGTGCGCGCCAGCTGCTCGCGCCGCGCCGCGTACGCCTGCTCCAGCCGCGAGCACTCCGCCACGCCGCGCTCCACAGACTGCCGACACTCACATACACTGTGTGCGGTGTGTACCTGTGCGCGGTGCCGCTGTAGCGAGTTGCGCAGCAGCTCGTGCGTGCGCGCCAGCTGCTCGCGCCGCGCCGCGTACGCCTGCTCCAGCCGCGAGCACTCCGCCACGCCGCGCTCCACAGACTGCCGACACTCACATACACTGTGTGCGGTGTGTACCTGTGCGCGGTGCCGCTGTAGCGAGTTGCGCAGCAGCTCGTGCGTGCGCGCCAGCTGCTCGCGCCGCGCCGCGTACGCCTGCTCCAGCCGCGAGCACTCCGCCACGCCGCGCTCCACAGACTGCCGACACTCACATACACTGTGTGCGGTGTGTACCTGTGCGCGGTGCCGCTGTAGCGAGTTGCGCAGCAGCTCGTGCGTGCGCGCCAGCTGCTCGCGCCGCGCCGCGTACGCCTGCTCCAGCCGCGAGCACTCCGCCACGCCGCGCTCCACAGACTGCCGACACTCACATACACTGTGTGCGGTGTGTACCTGTGCGCGGTGCCGCTGTAGCGAGTTGCGCAGCAGCTCGTGCGTGCGCGCCAGCTGCTCGCGCCGCGCCGCGTACGCCTGCTCCAGCCGCGAGCACTCCGCCACGCCGCGCTCCACAGACTGCCGACACTCACATACACTGTGTGCGGTGTGTACCTGTGCGCGGTGCCGCTGTAGCGAGTTGCGCAGCAGCTCGTGCGTGCGCGCCAGCTGCTCGCGCCGCGCCGCGTACGCCTGCTCCAGCCGCGAGCACTCCGCCACGCCGCGCTCCACAGACTGCCGACACTCACATACACTGTGTGCGGTGTGTACCTGTGCGCGGTGCCGCTGTAGCGAGTTGCGCAGCAGCTCGTGCGTGCGCGCCAGCTGCTCGCGCCGCGCCGCGTACGCCTGCTCCAGCCGCGAGCACTCCGCCACGCCGCGCTCCACAGACTGCCGACACTCACATACACTGTGTGCGGTGTGTACCTGTGCGCGGTGCCGCTGTAGCGAGTTGCGCAGCAGCTCGTGCGTGCGCGCCAGCTGCTCGCGCCGCGCCGCGTACGCCTGCTCCAGCCGCGAGCACTCCGCCACGCCGCGCTCCACAGACTGCCGACACTCACATACACTGTGTGCGGTGTGTACCTGTGCGCGGTGCCGCTGTAGCGAGTTGCGCAGCAGCTCGTGCGTGCGCGCCAGCTGCTCGCGCCGCGCCGCGTACGCCTGCTCCAGCCGCGAGCACTCCGCCACGCCGCGCTCCACAGACTGCCGACACTCACATACACTGTGTGCGGTGTGTACCTGTGCGCGGTGCCGCTGTAGCGAGTTGCGCAGCAGCTCGTGCGTGCGCGCCAGCTGCTCGCGCCGCGCCGCGTACGCCTGCTCCAGCCGCGAGCACTCCGCCACGCCGCGCTCCACAGACTGCCGACAAACAACACACATAACACACGCTGCTGCAACACAACACACACCACTCATAATTAGGTAGACCCCATAGTAATTCCTCGATCTCACTCACGTATCGAGTGCGACGGTGAGACAACAAATTGATACTCGGCCGTCAGGCACTCGGCATAGTAAAATAAAACGAGATCCGAAAGTCTCGCTCTTCATTTTGGTGGGCCGAGTACTAGGCCACGTACTCGTCATATACATATCACAGATGAACTTTAGCCATATCCGGTGGCAGAGATCGCTCTGACTAGAATTAAAATTAAAAATGTGTATTTTTAATTTGGAGCGATGACTCGGACCGTACCTGTGAATGAATTTCTCGCTTTCTCCGCAGGATCTCGTCTTTGTCCCGATTGCTTTTCTTGGCTAACATCTTCACATCTTCCTTGCGGGCGGTGGCGAGTCGGTTCAAAATTTCCTTCTTCTCCGCTTCTAACAAATCCTGCGAAATAAATAACAATAATTAAAAATCATGATTTTCTTAAAATGGTTTTAAACTTGCTGCAAATCGATCATCTTCCTCAAGGACTATGATCAAATCTTCGTTATTGTCATGTCGCTACATTCCGTTTATAGTACAGACCGATCGCTTAATAGGGAATATTTATAAAATTTTAATCTGTGTTAATTATTTTTTTCTCGAATCTTTATTATCGTCACATTATGATGAAAAGGTATTTTTTTATTTTGTTGTTATTTAAACCCATAAAATATTATTTAAAAAGTGAAAAATAAGGTGGGGAAATTCAAATTTACAAAACGCGCCACCATTGGTCGAAACGGAGTGTGACGTCACATGTCATAAATTGGATTTATCGCCGTTGAAATTCGTAGTGCGTCGTGTAGTTTTGTCAGAAAAAATGTTTAAAACTGTATTCCTGTGGTGATTTCTAGTAAATCTATATTTGATGTATCTTCCTTAACCTAAAATTTATTTCAGATGATTAATGAATAATAATATGAAAGGTTTTAAAGAAAGTTTTACCGAACTTTTATAAACTAGCTTATGTTAGTTTTAAACTGAGTTTTCTACTGTTTAAAACCTGTGATCTGTATAGCAATTAAAACTGGAAATGTGTACGTAGGAATGAAGGAGTAAACTAGCCTCCCAGCCTGGCTTCGCACGTGTAGATATAGGTATTTAACAAAAATTATAAGTATTATCAAAAACTATATATTTGTGTCGGGGCTTAATAAAAAAACTGGCCAAGTGCGAGTCTGACTCGCGCACACCTAGGGTTCCGTACAAATTCGGCTAGCTAATATAAAATCCATTTTTAGCAGAGTCCTGGTTCTAAGCAAAATTAATGTACGCAGCGTGAGGTAATTTTATACTGGTTATTTACATAGAGAGATATTATAAATTTAGATTTTGAAAAAGTAGTTATTGTGTCATAATTGTAATAGTTAAACATATAGTATTGCGGACTTTTTTGTAGATATTGTTACGTTCTAGGGGTGGGTTCGTGATTGAAAAGCACTTTTAACACCGATGAAAAAGATTAGTATTTATTTATAAAATAACACTAGCTTAAAACACTACTGAATTAACAATTCACAATTATTTCACACTTGAACTCTTCCAGTCGCAGTTTCTCTCTTCAGATGTTCGCTTGTTGTCCTTCCAAAGTGAACTGAACTGCGCCGGCGACGGCCGCGCTTAAATACGGGTGACCACGGGTTCCCGAAGTTTCGATTGTCTCATAAATAACCCATGGAAAGATCGATAGGTACTACTACCTACTTCGAGATTATTCGGGAACGTTCTAATTACCGCCTCTGTCACTCATAAATAACCTACGGAAGTTTCGATAGGTACCTACTACCTACTTCGGGATTATTCGGGAACCTTCTCGAATGTTCGACGTACTGCTATCCCTCTCTGGATCGTGTTGTCTCTGTCACACCCTTCTGGAATGTTCTCAGTATTGCTGTCTCACTCTAATCGTGCTATCTCTTTCACTCCTACGGGGAATTTCGCCATATACCGAAGTATGCTTCAGGGGCCCATAAGGGGTCCTGAAAACGCCTGAAAACGGGTTTTCAGGTTATGGCGTCATCCGATAGAGGGTGGCCTGAAACGGACTGAAAACATGTTTCAGGCGCCTGAAAACGACGGCAACTTGGGTGAATTTTCGATAATCTAGTATGTGTTAGAGCACCTCCTGAAACGGCCTGAAACGGTATTACAGCCTGCTGAAAACGCCTCTAAGGCACAGAAAAACACGATCAAAGATTTTAGCACCTGCGTAGCCCACCGGCGTAACACTATTGATGTCTCCTATAAAAGTGTAGTACATTACTTTGCTATATTGTCAACAGTTTCCGCAGCCGTACGCAATATAAGGATTATTTTGGATATTTTTTCACACCTTGGGTGACATTATCGAAGTTTTCATACGGATCCCTAAATTTTTGATAATATTCTATAGCCTACATTACTCGGGGATAATGTAGCATTCTAATGATGAAAGAATTATTAAAATAGGTCTAGTAGTTTTTGAGAGAATCAATAACAAAAATAAAAAATACAAAAAATACTCATTTTTCCTTAATAATATTAGCGTAGACAAACACGGGATATGACAAATGACGTCATCAAAAGCGCGCGCTCAATGGCGGCGTTTTGAACGGCGCAAATTTATTCGATGTTTTAAATTTCACTTTAAAAAATAATTTGACTATTTTCAAGCCTGTTTATATTTTTTTCTGTGTTATAGAGATGCAAATGATTATTATAAGTAATAAAAAATATACATGAATATTCCCTATTGAGTCCTCGCCCGCGCGGGTACAGAGGCGCAGAGTAGGACGACAAATGGGACCGAGAGCGGCGCGGGCGGGTAGCGCTCCTGCCGCCCGCATTTCTTCGGCCCCCTTTGTCGCCTACCCTCATTCTATTCGGACTCATTTAAGCTGTCGGTCTATAGTAGTGGAGTGGTATATGTATAATACATAATCCCCCTTATTCATAAACGCTCTTTAGACTTCTGCTAACTTAACAATCGTTTGACGTTATCTGGGAAAGGTAAATGTCAAAGTGCCAAATAAGGACAAACGATTGCTAAGTTAGAGGAAGCCTATAGAGCGTTTATGAATAAGGGACAACATGTGGTGTATGTAGTGGTGCTGACCGTGAGCGCGCGCATCTGGCGCTGCTGGTCGAGCAGCACGTGCTTGTCGAGCGCCGTGTAGATGGCGTGGTGGAAGCGCAGGCGCAGCTCGCGCTCGGCCGCCGCGCCCGCCCCCGCGCCGCCGCCCGCCCCCGCGCCCGCGCCGCCGCCCTCGTCGCTCGAGCTCGCCTCGCCCACGCTACCACACAAACACTAAATATAAGTGCCTGCACCTTGTATGCGCAGAGGTATAAAATACGGTATCCGTGGGTGCGCAGATCCCCTCCACGTTACTCGTCATCGCTAGACTTATGTGCCGGCACTTATAGTACATTGTGCACCGAGAGCGGGAAGAAGGAGATTGCTAATGAGTCTATTAGAAGCCCGAAATATCAGCATTTTTTGTGTCGATTGGATTCAAAAATTGTATGCCACATTAGGGCTCAGAATCACCAAATTACCCGAAACGTCACCAAACATTATATTTTTTGTCAAGTATCAAAATGACATACATACATAATTAACATGGTTATGTTATGAACCAACTTCTTTATATAATTTTCAAATAAAAATATTTGCTGTTTTGGACAGTGGACTGATGAAACATACATCCGTATGCAACGAGACGGTCCACTGCCTCAGTTAACTTTCAATTCACTATCTATAGAAACAGGAAGTATAAATAAATGAAATACAAAACGAAATCTTTAAGGTCCGACCACACCGCCGCGTATACGCAGTGACGTGTCGTAGGCGTCACGTTTTCTCACCGTTTCTTCATACATTTTGTTGTGTATACGCACCGTCATAGTTATTTGTGATACAATGTTGATAAGTAAGGTTTTACAAATGAGTTGACGAGTTGATAAACCCGAGCCGCCAAGGCGAGGGCTTTCATCGTCACGAGTTTGTAAAACCTTGCCAACCGTGTATCATACGACATTTTTCAATACATTTGCTCGAAAAATTCACTTTCAAAGGATGTATACATAGCTCGTAAGTTAATTTTACCGCACTAGTACGATTTTTTTACAGTTTTTTTAAATTGTCCATTTTAAAAGTTTACAAGCAAATAGTATTAAATGACAAAAATAAAAATATTGACATACGCAGAAAAAATTATAAATACACAAAACTAAGTAATGAATTTTCTAAATTTATTGTAATTACTATAAAAAATCGCAGTGGCTGAACGCGTCGAACCTTTGCATGATAATTTTAGTTAATCTAATTAAAAACAAAACTTACGAGTACGCATGCGCATTACGGTACACGGACGCGCCATTTTTGTAAAACTGTGCGTTGTTTTGTGTTGTTGATTATAGTGTACAAAAACCAAACAAAATGAGTTCTTCAAGTGATGAAGTCGACAATAATAATATATGGAATTAACTCCGCCCGATATTTTAAGTAAGGCGCAAATCGCGCAAAATAGTCTTTTGCCATCAAAATCTCGGGAAAGGTATTTATTCTTCAATTTTGTGTTATTAATTGCCTATTTTCTCACAAATTTATTGAAAAACGTCGTATGATACACGGTTGGCAAGGTTTTACAAACTCGTGACGATGAAAACCCTCGCCTTGGCGGCTCGGGTTTATCAACTCGTCAACTCATTTGTAAAACCTTACTTACCAACCTTGTATCACAAATAACTATTACGCACCGGTGTGGTCATACCATTACAAAGTACAAGTCAGCACTCACATGTTCTTAGACGATAGTTTCTTGACCAGTTTCGTGCTGACGTACGCCGATAGAGGCCGCTTCTCCTTGTCATACTTGCGCCGGAGCGCATCTAGTTTGCGCGCTAGCTCTGTTCGTTTCTCCTTCACCATTTTGGACGAGAGCAGAGTCTCCAACGTCTCCGACACTAAATCGTCCCCGCCACCGTTCGATTTAGGATCCGTTTCTGGCAAGAAAAATAAATAAATACAATACACAAGCACGAGGACGGTAATTTTAGCCACCACAAGCAGTGTTGGGTTCCAGCGTGAAGTAAGACAGTCAGTGAAATAATTGGCACATCCTACTAATACAGGATGTTTGGTAGCCAGGTGCAAAGCTTTAAGGGGGTGATAGCCGAGGTATTTTTGAACATTTTGAGCCATACATGTCTTAGCCGAAATTTGATATATATTTTTTTTTAATTGAAAATTTAGAAATTTTACGAAAATACCCAGAATTTGATAAAAACGAGTCAATATTGCGCCAATGAGCGTTAATTTGTAAACAAAATCTTTTATTTCGGATAGTTTAATGTGTATTGGACCAAATGAAACAATTTTGAAGTGTTTGTCTTGCCACAGAAACAAAATGGAGCCATTCGAAATTACTAAAAATGTCTTATTTTGGAACAGAGTAATTTTTCAGTGCCATAAAAAAAAATAAAAAAAAATCCTGGAAATGTTCAAACACTTTTAAAAACATGCCTGTTTATTGCTCTTTCTTTTAAGGTATCACTCATTCACATCGCTTGCTAAATCTGAGATAAAAAGTAAAAACCAAACTCGGGGAGCACTCGCTAAGAATGCACTAGTATACTAAGAACACTGAAAAATGACTCTGTTCTAAAATAAGACATTTTTAGTAATTTCGAATGCCTCCATTTTGTTTCTGTGGCAAGACAGACACTTCAAAATTGTTTCATTTGGTCCAATACACATTAAACTATCCGAAATAAAAGATTTTGTTTACAAATTAACGCTCATTGGCGTAATATTGACTCGTTTTTATCAAATTCTGGGTATTTTCATAAAATTTCTAAATTTTCAATTAAAAAAAAATATATCAAATTTCGGCTAAGACATGTATGGCTCAAAATGTTCAAAAATACCTCGGCTATCACCCCCTTAATGCTTTGCACCTGGCTACCAAACACCCTGTATAATGTTTTAAACTTCCGCGATCTTCACTCATATTTATTTCATCATCATCATCGTCATCTCCAGCCTATATACGTCCCACTGCTGGGCACAAACCTCCTCTCACAATAAGAGGGCTTGGGCTATAGTTCCCACGCGGGCCCAGTTCGGATTGGGAACTTCACACACACCATTAAATTGCTTCGCAGTAGAGTGCAGGTTTCCTCACGATGTTTTCCTTCACTGAAAAGCTCATGGTAAATTTCAAATGAGATATCGCACATTATATTCCGAAAAACTCAGAGGTGCGAGCCCGGGATTCGAACTCGCGACCCTCTGCTTGAGAAGCCACAGGTCAAATCACTAGGCTACCACGGCTTTACTAGACTACCACGGCTTTCATATTTCATATTTATTTAAAGAATTTTATTTATTAGTTTGCTCGTGACCACGTCGAGGTAATTAAAAACATTTTTTTACGCGGTTAGGTCCCGAAATACTTTAAATAAACATCCTACTAATATTATAGATGCGAAAGTTTGTGAGGATGGATGGATGTGACGATGTGAGTGTGTATGTTTGAACATTCACGTTGAAGCGACTAGACGGATTGGGATAAAATTTGGAACGGAGATAGCTGGTACCCTAGATTAACACATAGGGTTTTTTCCGGGAAATTGCATTGTTCCCTCGGAATAGCGATAAACATGTCGGCAAGGACCGGAAAACCCCTTCATTTGCTTAAGCCTTTTCATAGGGTAACCCTATTAAACTGTTACCCTATGATATGGTAAGCTTAACGTTGTGCTAAGCCTATCATTACGGAAACCGGTTTGAATAAGGTTAACCGTTGTTTACTCGTTTTCTATTATGGTTATAACCTTATAACCGTTTTCTAAAACGGTAACCCTAAACGGTAACCGGGTTTTTAGTTTTGGTAATCGCTTATGGAATTAACTATGTTAATTACGGTCAGAATTTCTTTCGGGTAACCTGATGATAATGCTTACCAAATTGATAGGGTTTGTGTAAACAATTCTATGAAATACCCTATCCCTACCCCTTTAATGGTAACCGGTTCCGGTCCTTGCATGTCAGAGCTCGTAGCTGCTTAGTCGCCACGTTAATAACTACTGCAGAATATACTATCAATATCAGTTCTTAAGTCTATACGCGGACGAAGTCGCCGGCAGAAGCTAGTGAGGTATAAAATAAAAGCATACCCTGTGGTTCCGTGGTATCCGCGGCGGGCGGCAGTCCGCTGATGGACTCTGTTTCGATCAGCTTCTTGGTCTCGGCCACTGCCGCAGGCGGCGGCTTATTCGGACTGCCGTCTACTGTTTCTTGCTTTACCTTAGACAAGACATTACATTTCAGGGCGATCTGTATGTTGATATAGAAACAACTGATATTCTAGATATTACATTAATTTTGAACCTTAATACTATGACGATACCGTTTGTTGTTCAATATGAATGTTGCAGTGGCACGTGCTAACTCGGTAGCTTGCGGATTTGCGATAATAGAGACAATGGCCTTTGTTTGAAGGATTAGGGCTCGAAGCGAAAAATTCACCTGGGAAGATTCATACTTTAGTTGTGTTTGCGTGTGTGTGTGTGTGTGTGTGTGTGTGTGTGTGTGTGTGTGTGTGTGTGTACTAACAGGCGGCGGGTAGGCGCTGGGTCGACGCGGCTCGTCGGTGTCCTCGGTGAGCACGGCCAGCTGGTGCTCGCGCTTGTCCAGCTCGCTCTGGTACTTGATGGGGTTGGCCAGCGCCTCCGCCAGCTCCGACAGCCGGTCCGGCACGTAGTCCTGCAAACAAACATAGTTGTCTCAAAACTCTTAAACATGCTCGGAAATGTATGCGTTAATATCAAGAAACGAAGACGAAGTTTCTTATTTATGGCTGCCTACATTACTTCTTGGCCTAGGCCTCTCACCTTGACGACGAAATATTAGAGCTGGCCCAAAGATTCTAAGCCTTGCCCTAAATAAAATGGTGATGGTGATCAATGGAACACCGCTCTAAGAAAATGATTAAATTCTCCATCCCATCTGATTACGTCTGGAACAGCCGATCGCAGATTAAAAAAAAAAAAAAACCTTGACGACGACGAGCAGGAAGAGGCTGGCGGGCAGCGGCAGGCCGAGCTCGGTGCGCAGGTTGACGTGCCGGTAGCCGGGGCACAGCCCCACCACCGGCAGCACGCGGTGCCCCAGCAGCCGCCCGCTCTCCTCGTGCGCCGCGATCCTTATCATCGCCAGCTCTGGCAACACCACCTGCAGACGTAACATAAATCAAAAATAATAAAAATTGTTTATTTAAAAGGAGAAATGTTCACAAAAAGAGAGCTTACTGATAGTTCCACACTAGGCTAGGCCTGTCACGTGGCAATCTGGATTCGGGGTACTTCGCGATGGCAAAAACTGGGTGTCCTAATAGACCGCAAATGAACATCGCGCGAATTGATTGAATTGATTGAGTCGCGCGTTCATACGAACTAAATTCACGCGAATAGAGTAAGAAAACATTTGAGTCGCGCGGCCGCGTCGTGCGATTGTCAGTTAGGACACCTTCGAGTTCAATATGTTTGATCGTGCTTTCCTGCGAGTAAAATTCCCACGATCGCCCATTCGCGTTCTATTAGGACGATGCCAGACATTCGCGTTTAAAACGTCCAACATGTGTTACCTTCTTGAAAACAAACGGCTCCTCCCCATAGACAGGATTGATGCCGTTATTGGGCGCCACCCTGGTCCGGAACTTCTTGCGGACCGTGTCGGCGGGCAGCCCGAACATGTCCACCTCGACGTACGTGCCGCAGCGCTTGTCGGTGAGCAGCTGCCCGGAGAGCACCGTCACGGACAGGGAGCCGGCGATGATGCCGTCCACTGTGCTCTCGGCGAAAGGGTCTAAACGCCGGTCCTGCGAGGTAACACAAAGATGGTGTGAGAAGCGGCTGTCGTAATCATAGCTCTATGTCTGCAGATACGACACACTCCTTGCCTTTTGCCACATTACAATAATATATTAAGTATGTTGTTCCACCTTACACGTGGAAACTCGAATCAGCATTATATCGTCGCGCCGATCGGCGATATAGAGCAATACTTACTTTAGTGCATATTTCGGAACCGCCGCGACAGGATGCATTCGATACAAACATTGTTATATTAACTTTCAACATTAATTCTACATTTTATTATTAACATAGTTTAAGAGTGACCTTTATAGAGTAAAACAATAAACATTGAACAGATTCTGGACTTCAACATTCCACTGCAACCCCAGCCTACATATTGAATCCGGTTCGAAGGACGATTCGGTTCGTTAGGCGCGACGGTGTAAGTTTCCACGTGTAAGGTGCATTGCACCGAACATATGGTCTAACTAATGTTCATTGTCATGGTAATTTTGAGACCACTCGTCGGAGGATACATTTGAATTGTTTGTCTACACATACATACATACATATCGTCACGCCTCTTTCCCACAGGGGTAGGCAGAGACTACTTTGTACCACTTGCTACGATCCTGACATACCTCTTTCGCTTCATCCACATTCATCAACCTCTTCATACATGCACGTCGGTTTCGGGTACTCTTGACCTGGCCTGTTTGTCTAGTTTTATTTTAAACAGAAACAGAAAACATAGGGTCATACCATAACAGGAAGATGCATAGGGCCTACTATCAAGTTAGTAAGTTAAGTTAGTGTCAAGTCGAAATTTGTGTAGAACCGACTCCCTTACGCTCGTATTAAAAACTATTAGTGTGAAATCGACGACATGTCAATTGACACTAACTTTAAATTTCTGAGTATGAGAGCAATGCGTTTTACCTTCCGGCGCATGAACTCCGGCTTGAGCAGGTACCCGCAGCGGCGGTTGTACTCGAACGTGCCGAGGTTCAGCTGCATGGCCAGGTCCAGCGTCTGGTAGTTCAGCGCCACCAGCTGGCAGCCCGCGTTCCAGAACACCTGCACACAACACCACACTACAGCATTCACGTATAATAAACAAATAAATATCATGGGACAAATTACACCAGTTGACCCAGTCCCAAACTAAGCAAAGCTTGTACTATGGGTACCAGGCAACGGATAAACATACTTATATTGTAGATAAATACATACTTAAATGCATACAACATCTATGACTCAGGCACAAACATTCATATTCATCATACAAATGTCTGCCCCTACCGGGATTCGAACCCGGGACCTCTAAGCTTCATAGTCAGGGTCACTAACCACTAGGCTATCCGGTCGTCCGGTAGGTAATAAACAACTAGACTCCCAATCACGCTCAAAAACTGTAAGAAGCAAAAGTCTGCACGACGCGTCTATTGTGCAGTTTTGGTTCAGTCGTGTTTCGACCGCGCTTTGATAACAATGTATGTCTCTTTCGCACCGTAATCACAAACTTCAGAACAAAAGAGAAAGACAGGTTTCCAGCGCGTGACGTCTTCTCATGATCGTATGCAATTGAAATTAAGCATTACTGCCACGAAATAAGGTGTTAATCTGAACGAATATGTTAATGTTATCTGTATAAGTTGATGTATTGACACACGCAACACATAGATTGGTTTGTGTTCGGGCATGGAACCCTAAAAATGAAGACTAAGAGCGGTTTCACACTACGTCCGATCCGAATCCGATTCGAACCCGTGAAAATATGGTCCGTAGTAGCTCTAGAACTATTTCTATGGTAATTTGCGCACTATGACGGAAAGAAATCGGATGACGGAGATCAGACCTAGTGCGTAAATTACCATAGAAATAGTTCTGCGGCTACTACAGACCATATTATTTTCAAGGGTTAGGATCGGTTTCGGATCGGACGTAGTGCGAAACCGCAGGCTTATTACGTAACTCACCATCACCATCGCCTTCATTTCGACAGTTCATGTATGGGCTGACAATTGGCATCGGAATCAGCTAGCTGTCACATTCATACAACTGTCAAAATGAACACTATGGCGATTGCGAGCGAGTTACGTAATAAGCCTGCCGCTCTTAGTTAGTACTAATTGGTTACCTGCGGCATAAAGTTGGAGGAATCAAAGCGCGTGCCGGCCGGATAGACGCGCGACAGCTGGTGCTTGTTGTAGTTCACGAACTCGATGGGCCTCTCTTTCAGCAGCGTGGTCGCTTGCTTCTCGTCGAATGATGACATCTCGTAGAAGCGACCCTTTTCTGTAAACGAGACGTATTAGTATTAGCTTAGAAGTAACAGTGGCACACGATGAAAGTTTATAAGTACAAAACTGTCACCTTTTCAAATCTTAGCATACATACATCACTCAGTAAAAAAACTGTAGTGTCTGTAAAGTCGGTTTACGGACGATAGTTTTTCGTGATAACGTCATAAAGAAACATTGATGAAAACTGCTAGCTCTGACGTCACGCGGAACGTGACACTTTTTCGTGCGTGCAGCCAGTGTTCATCGATTTATTACATCGATGTATTGAATACGTTATCTCCAATGAAAAGGGTGGATTGGCCAAAAGCTGGTATCATTATTTGACAATCTGAAATTCGCAATTGTATCTAGCTTGAATAAATAGACTTTAGAGTCTCTGTACTCACTCTCGGCGCTCTCGAACGAGCTGAAGTGTATGGGCTGCACGTAGTTGACCAGGGCGGATATCTCGGCGCCGGCGTGCGTCTCGCGCGGCTCCTCCCCCCCGCCCTCCGCACCGCCCGCCTCCTCCTCGCCCGACGACGACTCCGAGTCCGACGACTCCGACGACTCCTTCGACCCTTGCCGCACCAACTGTAGCGACAATGTTCGAGGTGTAATAAGACTTAGGCCCACTTGGACACTCCAGAGTTAAAAAATAACTAGCTAACTCGGAGTTAGGTTTGACAGTTCCATACACTTTGACACTACTTAGCCCCGGGTTAGCATCTAACACGGAGTTAACCCCCTTTTTCATAAACGTTCTATAGGCTTCTGCTAATTAAGCAATCGTTTGTCCTTATCTGTGAAAGGTCAAAGTGACAGATAAGGACAAACGATTACTAAGTTAGCAGAAGCCTATAGAGCGTTTATGAATAAGGGGGTTAGTCGTTAACCCTGGTCCGTGCAAGTGGCCCTTGATATCTTACGTTATTATTAAGAAGCCATTCCTTTATCTTGCGTCAGTTAAACAATAATCTGTAATACAAAGCATAATTTAGCTAAAATATGTTTGTAACTTTTTCGAATAAAGTAATTAGTTCATAATAACGCCGACAACAAACAGAAACTTTTCAATTTCATGTGCGCCTGATATGATCAGAGTCTAAGCAGAAAAAAGAATTTCAAATCATCATTTCTCAAGTAACTTTACAGCTAAGAAACACGTAAAGTAAGAAGAGGAGCGGTGTGTGATGTGAAAGTTTTCTTATTGGTTAATTTTTCATCTCATTTTTTATTTATTTTTATTTTTATCTGTACCTAATGGGTGCATAACCTAAAGCCAGGATTGGCCTTCCAGGTATCTCTGGCGAGCGGAATCGTGTCTAAATTCTAACTAAGGTCCATTCATCCTTACGTGTCTTATCATGTAAACAAACACTTCTCAATACATTTGTTGCAGACTCCTTGCGCCGTCCTCATTTTACCTTTCTTATTTTTTCTTAGTTTTTTTTTTGACATGCTGTTGTCACCCGATCATACGAATGAACCTAGGTAAAAAAAATACGTTTTTTACTTATTATTTCATCGGAAACAAAATCCCGTGTGAAACTGAAAAATATCATTTTTAATAAATTTTCTTCAATAACTGGAGGAACTAATGTACATGTACACGAGAATATCTGCAACCTGAGTAGCGCCACAAAATCGAAAACCTGATACAAGTTCTATTTATTTTTAAAGCGAAATATTCGGTCACGTTCACGTTCTAGCACTTACAGTTCCATGCGACACGTCTCCGTTGCCCTGCACAGGCGGCTCGGGGCGGTGTTCGCTCTCCTCCGAGGCCACAGAATCCTCCTTCTTGTGATGATGATGATGCTTCTTCTTATTCTTTATTATAATCTTGTGGCGGAGCATCGAGGGAGGGGGGAGCTCTCCTCCTGCAAGTGTCATAGCTTGCGATATAATAACAATCGAATTCATAATTACCAATTTCCTCTCGCAAACTCCAAAATAATCCCTACTAATTTTATAAAAGTGAAAGTAACTCTGTCTGCCTATCCATCTGTTACGCTTTCACGCCAAAACCACATAAACTTTTAAGGAAATTTGATACAGAGATTAAGTCCCGGGGAAGAGCATAGGTTAGTTTTTATCCTGGAAAACTGCATAGTTCCCGCGGTATAGCGATAAGCTAATTCTGCGCAGACGGAGTCACGGGCAACAGCTAGTATTGTTATAAGGGTAATCAGAAAACATGTCCAACTCATAATGTTAACAAGGTAATCCGAAAAGCAAAATGTTTCCTCAGCACAAGAAGGTATTACAGGTTATTTGACGTCACCAATCATTAGACTTACTTTTTTAAGTGCTGACAATAGTAAGCTGTGAGGTCACTAGGTATTTACAGAATAATAGTTATATCGGTTTTTTATCGGTTCCTTTTTCAACCAAATCAACCATCATGCTAAACGTGGCCTTTAGGTTTTGTTATCTTAGGCTCTGTCTACCCCGTAAGAGATAAAGACGTGATTTTGGTATCTATGTATGTGTTTAGTGGTATTACAGTAGTTAATTAATTAATCATACAAAAGAGCATGAAAGTTATTGAATACGTCTATTCCTCTTTGTTCTCCAAATAAAACAAAAAAATAATTCCTTTAGCGTTTTCAAAAAATTCAAAATTCAAAACTTTATTTAGCAAATAAATACAATACATGTAAAAGAGCCCTTGGCGGCCGCCAACCGACGAGCTTTTGGATTTCGAAGGCAAGCTTTTTACCGTAACTTCTTCCAATCACAAATAAGTCTGCTGCTAAGCCTTTAAAAATAAATTTTACATACTTCTATACATAAGTTTTCCAGTTCCTAAATTTAATCATATCGCGGATATTTTATACAAGCCTGAAATCATAAGCAATGCGAATTCGAACTAGACAGTCGCATTTAGAAACGTCGTTCAAGAGAGACCAGACGTTTTAGTTTATAGTTTAAATGACATTTAGTACAACATAAAACGCGGTTTACAGTTTGCACCAGCGTGTAATAAGAGCACCCACATAGCCATAAAATCTCGCCGGAAAACCCGCACTCCGCAATAATATAGAAGTCAATGAGCATATCTCCCAAAGGGCACTGTTAATAAGAATATCGAGTTACGCGTCATAATCACGATTTACTGGTCGTCCGCAGAAAAAGTAATTAAAAAACCTCGCAGCATAAAACGAACAACCGAAGTGGAAAGAGTGGAAACTGAGAGCCGCATGCAAATAAATAATAAAAACCCATTAGTGGGATTGATCTGCAGCCCGAACAAATCAGCGTGGCGGTGGAAATATCTGTATGAACTATTTCAATAGCGCTATGCAACTCTGCCAGCCAAGTTCGGAAACTAGTTCCGTTGAAACTAAACTTTGTAAAACTATCCGATTATGAAACGAAACTCGAAAATCAAGACGCAACTTTACTGAAGTGTGTTTAAGGAAAAGTGCCTTTGAAGTGTATACTTGGATGTTAAATATTTTACGATCGTCTCATGAATAGTAATTGCGCAATCCATAATTTAGTTTGCGTATAAATATTTAGCGAATCATCGCAGAAAAACGCCATCAAATTATAGATACAACGACGACGAAACGCATCAGCAATCGATCAAGTCTAACTACAGTCGGGGCTATAAATTTGTGTTTAACTGTCGAAGAGCATTATGTGTCTCTCCTGAAGTGTGATATATTTTATAGCCGGCGTTACTATAAGCAATGAACGCTGGCTTTAAGAGATAACGCGAATCATAAAAGTACCGATATTGGATAGGAATGTTAAAAAATATTTCTTCCCTTGGATCAAATAGTATTGGCCTATTTCTGAAAAATTCAAATGAAAAAAAAATATATTTTCTTTGATGTCCTAAGCATAACATTTTAACTCGACTTATGTATGTCATAAATATGCACACTTGTGAAAAAAAAACTTTGTTCAGTAGACAATGTTTTGACACGCGATCACATACAATATAAGTAATCAGAGCGGACGGTAGATGATATAAACGGGTCGAAACGTTGTTTACACGGCACGCGGCTGGTCGCGGGCCAGCGTAAACATCAGGTGTCTGGGCTTCAATTACTTTAATCGATCTTTCCGCCGCCCGATCATAAAGAAACGCCGTGTCAAACAATTATCACCTCCCATCCCTATTTTCATTGGCAGTAGTGCCGCGTGGTTTGACTTTTATACGCGCTAAACATTCGAAACGTTGAACGAAATACGCGGCTGTCAATCCGCGTGACGAAAGTAAACCGAGGCTACAACGAGTGCTGTCACCGCGTCCGAATAAATTAAAAACGCGATGACGTCAATGCGTGCTCAAATATTGGCTTACCCGGTTCGAGCTGGTGAGAGTCCAAAGGGCGGTCGAGCAGTTTGTCGCCGAAGATATCCCGGCAGTAGTTCGCGATCTTGGCCTGCTGCCGCGGGTTGCAGTGGTTCTCGAAGCTGAGCACGACGGGGTAGTCCGAGGTCTTGAAGGCGCTCTCGGCGATGGCCTCCAGCACCTCCTTGGCGCTGATCTCGGGCACGAACGTGTACCCGTGCACTATCACGGGCTCCTCCGTGCGCCCATTCCAAAAGTCCAGTTCCACGCATCTGTTCAACGAAAACGTTCCTATCTCTCGAAACAAACGACATCATATTTCGACTTGTACTAAGAAAATTTACATTTTCCTTTTAAGAATAATACTTTTTATTCGTTAATTTATTCGTCCCATGACCCGACTCTAATCAAATATTAACACGGGACTATTGTCTTAAATTTTTAATGCGTTTCTTCTGTAATATAATTGCGAGACATCGACTGACGAATATAAAGTCATCTAATTTACGAAATTTGTACCTATTTACTCAAATTTTTACTGTTCCTAGTCTACCTGGGCTATTAAGGTCAAATAAAGGCGACAATGAACTGGCGATACTGTGCCCACATTGCGAACGTTATTAAATATGCATTAAGTAATTTGGAGAATTTTCATTTTCAAATTATTTTTGATAACGAAATCATTAGCACAACATGTCAATGCTCGATGTGCTCTTTGTCGCATGACAATGTTTAGTTAAGTGCTTACTGAAAGTGCCATCTGGTCTAATTCTTCCGATTATTATGTTGATAGACAAGTACTGTAGGTACGTATTCATACTCGAAACGAACTCTCGTCGACAGAAAACGACATTTTAAAACCAAACAGACTTTTGTTAATAAGTACCTACCTGCCTAAACTGCATTTTATCTCAACTATTTTATCAGCTACCGATACGAACGTAATAACACAGATTGAAAATTAGGGGCGTTCGCGCCGAAGCTCGATTCAAATATCAGCTCATCGGTAGAAATTGTCTGTGACAGATAATTTATATAAATAGTTAGAGCTGTTTTAGGCACTCACCTGCAGCCAGCGAGCAAACTCTGCCGGTATATCTCGACGCTGGACTTGCCGGTGATCTGATGGCCTGTGAGGTACGTGTTGTGCGAGCTGTTGATAAAGTAATGCGCCAAGGGCTGTTCCATGTCGTCGCTCAAGTCCAGCTTGTTGGGCGCCACTATGGGATTGTCTTCTGACATTAGAAACCTGTAAAAAAAAATAATTATGTAGTGAACATTACATCGGGTATAATCGGAAACTACGATTATTTACATTTGACCTCAGATCATAGAAAGGAATAGATATGAAACGAGGGCGTGGCGCGTGACTCCGCGACATGGCCTGAAGGAAACATCGCTCGCGAAGCAATTGGGATTGTTCATTTTTTTACAACATACCCCGATTTGAAAACCATTTCGAAGTATGGGGCTTGCGAACTGTTTTATCTTACTGGCGTTCAAAAATACTCAAGGATTACGGATATTTTGCAAAAGAATTGTTTGACCTTTATTCGACCTTACCGAGCGGCTGTTAGTAGTTCTATATAATGTGCCAAAAAATAAATCGGCAAATATCTAGTTTGTCTATTAAATTTATATGTCAACTAGTTATCAGTGTCACCCAATGTCAGTAAAGTAAATATTGTTTTATTGAAAACTTAAAATTGTCGGTCGATTTAAAACGAAATAATGGAAGTTACAGAAAATGCTTCGTTCCAACCTGAAATAATGACTCTAAAAACAGCTCCAAAACAATAGTTCGCACGCATCCGAGAAGATTTAAAAGAAAAGTGGTGTCGCGAAGTAAATGTTGAATACTTCAAAGTTTATAAGTACACAATATTGTTGCGAGGATCATTTCGATGTAAGTAGGTACCAAAACACAATGCCACATAAGTACATACATAAATTTTCAACTCATTATAACCATGATTAGGATTTAACGCAACATACAATAAGTTTGTAGGTAAACCAAAGGTAAACAGTATATTTGACATTGAGATAACAGTCACAACAGTTATAACAACAATTTTTTTTTTAATTTCCAAAGGATTGTGGGAAAATTGCCTATTTCAGCCGCCGTATATAATTTACGAAAAGTCGTATCTGATTTTTTTAACCAATTATATTAATCAAATTAAGCCATGAAATGACAAAATATTCAAATTAGTTTCTTAAAGTGCTCCATATTTTCTAAAAAAATATATAAAAGGGGGGGTTAAAAAAAATGAACAATCCCAAATGAGGATTACTGATGTTTGGCAAAGAATGTTCCCCAAAGCATCACATCGCAAATTTTGTTTCCCAAATTTTTATTTGGCAAAAATTCAATTGTCAAAACTACTTATCGCAATATTGCAGTTAGCAAACCTTTTTTTCGGCAAGTGATTATTTAGCAAATAATGAATTGGTCATGTTGATTTTCCCAATTTCTTTTTTGGCAAATGTATCGTTTAGCATAACGTACTAAACCCAAAATATCGCATGGCATACGATTTCTATCGCAATTTGAGTAATGCGTAGGATAAACATAACAATATGATTATATTTTGTAAGTCTTATCTTTTATACCTAAGTCCGAAACTTCAAAATGCCTAACGTTTACTTACAATCGCGTTTTTCAAAATTCCGAATTTCAATACACCGAACAATAAGAAGTCCGAATGAATAATAATCCGAAATATCAAAAATACGAATTCCGATTATTAAAATACCGATTTTCTAAACTCCAAATATTATTGGAGTAAAACAAAAATGTTCGCGGCTTAGGGGTGGCCCAAGGGCCACCCCCGCCGCACCTTAACCTAAATTAATCCAATTCCCAATAAACAACATTCCGATCATTGAAAACACGAATTTCACTATCCCGAATATCAAATTTCCGAATTCGTAATGAAGTATCGGAAAATTAATAATCGGAATTTTGATTTCGGGCCAATGACACTTCGGAATTTTCATCATTCGGAGTTATACAAATCGGAATAATATACAGTTGTGGCCATATAATTAAGAACGATTATTTATTGAGATGATTTTTTCAAAGTAACAAGTATAACTAATTGCACGTTTTTTTTTTATTTCTCTCGGTATTGCAAAACTTTTACGTACTACCAGTACATTCATTTATGCAACATAGTTGGCTAAATAAATAATAGATAAACTTTATATACATTCGATCTGCACCTAGTATTACTACTTACTGGCTGGTCACATAATTAAGAACGCCGAATAGTTTATTATTTTTTCAAATTTAAATAGAGAAACCTCTGTGGCTCTGTGGTTGTACATTATTATTCGTGTAATTTTGGCGCCATTTCGTGCTGTTAAAGTCTTAAAGGTGATTACTTCTTATAAAAACAATGGGGAAAAATGAAAGTTGTGATAAATCTACAAGAGAAGTAATAATAAAACTTCGCGAGAAGAATTGGTCTTATAAAAAGATAGCCGACCATCTGCAATGTTCAAAAACAATGGTTTTCCATGCCGTAAAGCATTTTTCCACGTATCAAACAACTTAAAACGTTCCGCGTGGACCTAGACAGAGAAAGTCATCTCGTCGAGATGATCGAAATATCGTTCGTTTGGCAAAACAAAATCCTTTTAAAGGATGTAATGAGTTGAGAAAAGAATATTTTGGCGAAAACAACCCTTCAGCAATCTCTGCACGCACGATTCGAAGGCGTTTGGTAGAAAATAAGTTGAACGGAAGGATAGCAAGGAAGGTGCCTATGTTGAAACAATGTCACAGGCAAGCCCGACTTGCATTTGCAAGAAGGTATGAAAACTGGACAGTCAGACAGTGGAAAAACGTTCTTTTTTCTGACGAGACAAAAATAAATAGGGTATGTTCTGATGGAAAACGATATGTACGACGCCCTCCGAATAAAGCATTTGACCCAAAGTACACAAAAGTGACATTAAAGCATGGCGGGGGAAATGTGAAAATTTGGGGGTGCTTTTCTGGATATGGTGTTGGACTTGTTAGGCTGATAGAAGGATACATGGATTAATTCCAATATAAAAGTATACTGGAAGAAACAATGTTACCATATGCTGAAGACGTGCTTCCGGTTATTTGGACATTCCAACACGACAATGATCCACAGCATACTGCACGCACCGTTAAGGAATTCCTCACATCACAATCAATTTCTGTCTTAGATTGGCCAGCCAACAGCCCAGATCTCAACCCAATACCGCATCTTTGGTGCGAAGTCAAGAAAAAGGTTTCAAATCGACAGTGTGGCAATTTGAGAGAGCTGTACGACGTTTTCTTAGAAGAATGGAACTCTATTCCTCTTGCGAAATGTCAAAAATTGATAGATTCAATGCCTCGCCGGTGTAAAGCCGTAATTAAAAGCCGTGGACATGCTACTAACTGTTAATTTTAGTTCAAATGTATTAAATTGCTTTTTATTCTACACTAACTTCACATTAATATGATTTATTTAATCTAAAGTTCATATAAAACTACTCTCGAGAAGTTTGATAAATCGTTCTTAATTATTTGTCCAGCTTCATTACTATTTGAAGTTGTTAGTATAGAGAATAAATAAAATTTGTGAAAAAAAAATGTTAGCAATTATACACTATATTCTTATTCCTGTTTGCTCTATCCATATGGCTATTTTATAACATAACTAGTTACTTTTACGAAGGAACACAACTAAACATACGACATGATTTAGATAAAAAAAGTCAGGAACTTCAAATCGTTCTTAATTATATGGCCACAACTGTATAACCGGAATTTTGAAATTCGGTTAAATAAATTTCGTGTTTTTAGTACCTAATCGGAATTTTATTTCTTAGGAATTATGAAATTCGGAGTTTTAAAAATCGGAATTAGTGAGTTCGGAATAAAATATTTCGAAGTATTTGGGTGTTCCCGACTGTTTTGATACTAAATTGTACGAACTATTTCTTTGTTTAAGCAATTAAATATATAATTTCTGCCATTTGTTCATTTTATACTTAAAATTCCTGCAGTGTACCTACCTACTATTGTATTACTGCAACAGTAAAAAATAATTATCATTTGCCAGATTTTTGCTATAAGTATACCATGCATAGTGTCACATTTGGGAATTTTATTTTTGGAATATAACTTATGACAAAACAAAACATTTACTTAAGAAGCATTTGCATAATAAAATCTTGACGAAGTGAAACTTTGCCAAATCATAGTTTGACCAAATGAACTAAATGCTAAATGTAACTTTGCTAAAGGTTCACTTGGAAAATGTAAGTATTGCGATAAGTTGTTTGGGAAGTCATATTTGGGAAAAATAATTTGCCAAACGGCAGTACACCCCCAAATGACAATATTTCAATTTTTTAAGTGCTACTTTTTACCTTCTGGCTGGAAAGAGCGCACAATTTTAAGACACCCATATTTTGTTATATTTGTGAAAATCTTGTATTTTCGTGGAAATAGTAGATTGTACAACAAGAGCATAAAACAAGCCATTTTACCCGAGACGTTCATATAGCCACCTGGTTGAACTAAGACAAATGTTGACACAGAAAAATCGACAATTGGGCAAAAGATAGGGATTCTCACATACAGTTCCATAGGTTTAGGGTGCTCCTTCAGTCCAGGGTCACATCCACCACACTTTCACACAAATTCACAGCATTTTATCAGAGTTTTGAATATTATAAATTGAGAGCTCACGCCGGCCGGCTGTTACGTTTCAAAGATGGGGCGAGGAACAGCGCCACCAGGTGGCGCGATGTGGAAGTTTTCCAGCCAGTAAGGTCACTGGCCGCGTAGTTGCGCGCGAAGGTTTGAACGCGCATTTATGAGAGATTTATCTCAAGCCCAATGTATTGTACATAAACCCCCCACCGGGAATCTACCCCAGATTCCCCAGTTTGCAAACCAGGGATGGTAATATTGAATAGTGGACTGTATAGTGTAAGTATTGTTGATAATGAATTAACAGTGAGTTAAGATTAGTTGTGTAACTGTAAATTGAGTAAAATAAAATAAAAAACTTTTTCGAACCTAAAATTGTCATAAACTTGACACCTTCTTGCGTCAAATTTATGTTGAAAATTAATTAATTAAGTTATTCTGAGTCCAATTCCATTGGAAGTGGACTAAGCTTTACAACGGGTCGCTTGTATTCACCGTTTTGAGTCTTTACTTTAACCACGCGGACAACTCCGTCAGCGCCGGGATAGAGCTCCGTTATGCGGCCAAGATGCCATTGCAGCGGAGGAGCGTCTGCATGAATAAGAACGAGTTCGCCAATTTTCATGTTACGACAGTTGCTCTGCCACTTTTGTCGCTGCTGTAGCGTATGAAGATAATCCTTTTGCCACATTTTCCAAAATTGTTGGGAAGCTTGTTGTACTAGCTGCCAGCGAGTCAGTCCGTAAGTTGGTTCGTCAGAAAGATCATGTTCAGGAACAGCTAAAAGTGGACGACCGACTAAAAAATGTCCGGGCGTGAGCGCCTCAAATTCGGAAGGGTCGCTCGACGCGCTGGTTAGAGGACGGGAGTTCAGTACCGCTTCTACGCGAGCGAAGATGGTAGTCAATTCTTCGAATGACAGCGAACGTGCACCGACAACGCGTTTTAAAAGAAGCTTAGCACTTTTGATTCCACTTTCATACGCGCCGCCAAAGTGGCTTCCAGTCGGTGGATTATATATCCAATTGACACTACGCGTGTTAAAACCAGTTGAGAAATCGTCAGTGTTCTGGCTAAATAGTTCACGGATTTCAGAGAGTTGTCTTCCGGCGGACACGAAGTTTTTACCATTATCAGATACAATAGTCTGACATAAACCGCGCCTAGCAGTGAAACGATCGAAAGCCGCGAAAAAAACTTTCAGTTGAGAGTGCACTGAGCACCTCAGCGTGCACCGCGCGGGTTGAAAAGCAAACTAAAAGAAGAAGATACGACTTTGAAATTTTTGCGTTACGTCTGTTACTTTCTTTTGTATAGAATGGACCACCTATATCAACACCAACAGTGTGAAATGCATAGATACCTTGAATACGAAATTTTGGTAGGTTGCCCATAATAGGCTGCAAAGACGAAGGATTGACTTTGAAGCATTTAATACATTTTCGAAACCGCGATCTTACAATGCACTTCCCGGCAATAATCCAGTATTTCTGACTGATTATGCTATGCAGTGTACGTGGACCAACATGTAAATAAATTTGATGAAAGTAATCTATTAGAATTTTCGTAAAATTGCACTTCTTAGGAAGTAACAACGGGTACTTCTTTTGATATGAAAGATCAGATAGTGATAATCTACCCCCCACCCTGAGGAAACCGAGGGGGTCAACATAAGGTGCAAGCCTTTTAAGAGATGGACTACAGCTGTTGCCTTTTGAAATGGCATCGATATCAGTCGCAAAATGTTGACGCTGCACTGATTTAATAAGCACGTCGTGTGCGTTCTTGGAATCTAACAAACTTGGAGGTCCCTTATTCCTATTAGACCTTGTCGACCTACAGTTATTGACAAATTGAAAGCATCGTGCTAAGACGTTTTGAAGTTTACCGAAGCTTGAATATTTTTCAGTTAAGTCGAAAATCATATTTGAGTTACATGTCGTGTCTTGCAAGCTTGTCTGAACTAAAGTCGCGCATGGAATTTTGAGTTCAGGTACATTTGCCGATTTGAATTGATCTATTGATTTTATAGGCCAATTTTCCTGTGGTGCGTCTAACCAGCTTGGTCCGCTGAGCCACTCTACTGTTGCTAGTAGGGCGGAGGGCAGCGCACCGCGCGAGCACACGTCAGCGGGATTCGAAGCACCGCTCACGTGATACCAACAAACGCTTGACACTGTCTCCATAATTTTGGAGACACGTGAAGCCACAAAAGTTTTGAGGTTATAACTAGGCGTGTTTAACCAGCTTAGCACCACAGAAGAATCGGTGAATAAGAATACGTCATTAATAGAAATTTGCTCGAATAATATTGACTTCGTATATTTGACTAATTTGGCTAACAAATGTGCAGCCATAAGCTCGAGACGCGGAATGGTCACGGTCTTCAAGGGCGCAACCTTGGATTTTGCAATGACCAGACTGACCTTGGTTTCACCTTGATCGTTGAAACTACGCAAATAGATGACCGCCGCTATACCCTGGACTGAAGCATCGCAGAACCCCAACAACTGATAGTAGCTGTGCTGCTTGACAGTAGCCTGACGTTCGTGCCTAAAATTCGATAACAGTGGGAGCTCCGACATGTAGGCGAGCCACTCCTTTTCCAACTCTGGAGGCAGCTTGTCATCCCAACCCAGCTGTTGGAGCCATAGTTTCTGCATGAAACACTTGGCGTAAAATATGCAGGGAGCCACGAATCCTAAGGGATCGTACTGACGGCCTATCTGCGACAAAACATTTCGCTTGGTGATCGCTTGCGATGCTGGAAGTGAATTAAATACGAAGGAGAATGAATCCTCAGCAGGTCGCCACTGTAAACCTAGAACTTTGATGGACAGGTCCTTATCATCCTCGAAAGCAAGTGGCGTTTCGCGGTAATCAGCAGGAACTCGCGCCAGCATCTGGGGACAGTTACTGGCCCACTTGCGTAGCAGGAACCCCCCTCCACTCAGCAAACCTAGCAGCTCATCCTGCAGCTTAGCTGCTTCCTCAAAAGTACTGACAGACCAGAGAAGGTCATCTACGAAAAAACCCTTCTTCAGGACCTTGCTCGCTAAAGGGTACTTCTCAGCATCGTCGTCAGCTAATTGGTGCAAGACTCGGATCGCCAGGTACGGACTGCTAGCGACACCATATGTGATAGTGTTAAGCTCGTACACTTTAATAGGTTGATCATGTTGAAACCTCCATAAAATATGTTGGTACTTGCGCTGAGTTTCCGCGATCAAGGTCATTCGAAACATTTTACAGATGTCGCTTGACAAGCAAATTTCATGCACACGAAAATTTATTAAAATCTCGTTGATGTCTGCTTGAAGCTTAGGCGTAAACGACCGAATTTAAAGAATTATTATTCGTCGTTTTGCAAGAGGCGTCAAAAACTACGCGGAGTTTGGTCGTTGTACTTGACGGTCGCAAGACACAAAAGTGAGGAATTATGTATTTAGAATCCACACTACCAAGGTCACCCACACAAGTCATATGACCAAGGCTTTCATATTCGGACATGAATTTGTTATATTCTTCCTTAAGTTCCGGAAGACGATTTAATTTATTTTCTAAATTATTAAACCGGCGTAACGCTTGTGGAGTGGAATCGCCAAGCTCAAAACTGGGTTTGAAAGGGTACGTCACTGTAAAACGCCCGGTACTATCGCGGCTGTGTTCATTTTGAAATAATTGTTCAACATATAAATCTTCGGGTTTTTTAGTGACGTCACACGGCACGTTCTCTGTCTCCCAGAAAGAGTTCATTATTTTATCAATACTACTAGTTGCATTGGCAGAAAACAAGCTGAGCGAGGCAGTATTCGACGCACAATCGTTACCTAGTAGTGTTTGACCAGTGATGATATATCCGAAAATTGAATGCATTGCGACGGGCAAACCCGGGTCACGCGGTAGTATGTTTTGACCATCATAGATATATGGAAACAGATCGCCTGCTATTAGCAAGTCAACAGGTGCCACCGAAAAGTAGTTCGGGTCGGCTAACTCGAGATTTTTGAAATTATCGATAACTTTGTTTGATAAAGTTACTGTAGGTAAGTCACTAGTAATGCTACTCACAACAACAGTATCAGTGCTAAGCACTGGACCAGATGAGTTTCGTGGTTTAATTGAACATGTAACCAGACCGAAATCTTGCACTGGTGTACCTCCCAGACCCATGGGTTCAAACTGACACTTGCGTCGAGACAAACCCAGGCGCTGGGCACATTCCGTCGTCATATAACCTGACATGGCACCGCTGTCAATGACTGCCCGCACAGTGTGGTAAGCTCCCCATCGATCTGCGACGTGCACCACGGCAGTGCCCAAAAGCACGGTTGAATTAGACGAACATGTCAAGCCGACGTTGGGCATTGACCTTTGACCTTGACCTTGATTATTTGAAACATTTTGACTACTTGATACTTTTTGACTACTTGACATGTTTTGACTACTTGAAGCGTTTTGACAATGTGCGTTAGCAGTGTTAGCACTTTGATTTTGAAATTGAACACTTTGAACACTTGGAACAGTATCTAAGTGAAGGCTGTGGTGGTGCGGTTGTTTACACAGCACGCAGCGCACTTTTGACGTACACTCGGACAACGGATGCTGACGAAAGCAATTTTCACACAATTTAAGCTGTTTCACTTTGTCAAGACGCTGCACCGGTGTTAAATCAAAAAACTCGAAACATCGATAAGTTGAATGCGGTTTGTCGCAAAATAGGCATTTATTTATTCGCTCGCTATTATTCTTACTCACGGCTGACAAGCACGGCTTTTGAAACTGTTTAGGCGTACTACTGTTATTTGCAGAATTATTATTACCTGCACGCACAAAATTCGGCTTTGTAAAGGTGTTAGGAACACTCTTGGACATAGTTTGAGACTTTGGTGTACTGATTTTGACTTCAGACATTTCCAAAACACGCGCCTGTTTCTCCACGAATTGAACCAGCTGTTCGTAAGTAGGTATGTCGGTTTTATCTGCGGACTGTTCAAACTCGCGCCTAGTAACAGGGTCTAAATTTCGCAATCCCATATAGGTAAAACAGTATGAAACTCGACAGGTTATTGATTTTCAACAGTTTAAGCGCTTTAACACACTTGATATGTTTGTAAGAATGCGTTTAGTCCAGTAGCAGACTCGCTCGACAACGGCTTGAATTGAAACAGTCGATCTAAATAACTGGTAGCTAAGGCTCGCGTATTCTCGAACTTTTTGACTAGCAACGCCCATACTATTGGATAATTATCGGCAGTCACTGGCATTCCCTTGACTACAGTCAGTGCCGAACCGCTGACGGCGGACAGTAGGTAATAAAACTTCTCGATATTCGTAATATCATTGTTGTTATGAATAAGACTCGTGAACGTGTCGTAGAACGTTTGCCAGTTTTCCAATTTACTGTCGAAATGAAACAATTCTAGTTTAGGTAGTCGCGGCTTAGCCGACCGCGAGTCACGGCCGCCGGCGCCCGGCCCGTGGGCCGCGGAACGAGCGGACGGCGCACTGCCGCTCCCATCACAAGATTGCCAAATTTCACTATTAGCTTCTACAGCACTCAAAATACGAAAATACATTTCGTCAAATGTTTGAATTTCTTGATAACTTGGTACGAACTTAGGGTTTGCTTTCTTATAAATTGAATTTATTTCGAATATGCATTGTTCAAAACATTCTCGAGAGGAATGAAGTTCTTTAAGCCGCAAATTAAGTTCCGGCAAACGCTCTGGCGGAGTTGATTTAGATAATTCAAATAATGTTTGACATCGTATAAAATGCAATTCTTTTTTACTAATAAGTTGTTCGAAATCTTTATCGTCCATCTTGAAACAAAACACGCGCGCCAAGCGTTGTAATTGTAAAACTTGAAAAGGTTATTTTGGTAATTACACAACTTTAGATTCGAAATAAAGCTTGTGTAGACTAAAAAAACTATGTGTGATGTGTGTTTTAGTATGTATGAACGTGTATTTTTGCAAACTGAGGATGCGGCTCGAATGGCCAAAATGGTTGAACTAATACAAATGTTGACACAGAAAAATCGACAATTGGGCAAAAGATAGGGATTCTCACTTACAGTTCCATAGGTTTAGGGTGCTCCTTCAGTCCAGGGTCACATCCACCACACTTTCACACAAATTCACAGCATTTTATCAGAGTTTTGAATATTATAAATCGAGAGCTCACGCCGGCCGGCTGTTACGTTTCAAAGATGGGGCGAGGAACAGCGCCACCAGGTGGCGCGATGTGGAAGTTTTCCAGCCAGTAAGGTCACTGGCCGCGTAGTTGCGCGCGAAGGTTTGAACGCGCATTTATGAGAGATTTATCTCAAGCCCAATGTATTGTACACCACCCAAGCCGGTACGGCGTGGGTGGATAGACACGTCGAGGGGAAAATGGGTTTTATGAACGAGTTATACACTCTGCTTTTCACTTAGATTGCGAAAAAACAAAACAAAAACATTGCAAAAAAAAAAAAAAAATTAAATGTGACATTGGAACAAGTCGATATATTTAATCGTTTTTCCTGGCAAATTGACTGTGTTAGGAGTCAGTGTTATTTCCTCTTCACTTAACGAAATTATCGAATATTAATCGTAAAACAGTAACAAATTGCAACATAAATCCTACTAAGAGAAAATAGGACGTTCCCGCCAATTATTATTTTTTTCTTTTTTTTTAAACGTGATACTGCGGTAAGGTTCGAGTAGGCAGGTGTTGATTTATATTTTAATAAGTTTTATATTTCATGTACTTATTTGTTTCAATAATAACTTGTCAAATTATTGTTACCTAGTTATAGGTACTAATTAAACAGTTTAATAGACCGCAGATTATAATAAAAAAAAACTTTAAAAAATAAACAAAATATGCTGTCGTAAAGTTTTAGTGATTGTTTGTGGCTGTTGGCACCCGATTTTACTTTATGCACAAGAGGATAAAATGCCATTTTATACAGCCTACATCCGGCAAAAAGTCGAACTTTTTGAGCATGAGACGTGAAAAATCCATTTAAATCGTTGCTCAAGCAGAAAGGACGTAAGTAACAAACGTCAAGTATTAGCGAAATGACGTCACTGCTTTCTTTCGTACACTTAAAGAAACGTTGAAATAATTACATTAATTGACCGACAAAACCTGTGCTTAAATAGTAGTTAGAGCTTTATTTTTGCTATCACTAAATTTTATTTATATACTTACAGTGAGAATCAATAAAAAAAATCACCCAGTATTTCACGGATTTTGTATAGTGAATAAAATTCGAGACGGCTTATTTTTACATTAAATAATTTATGGGATAGTAGATAGTTCTGTCAGAACTTCACTGTTACAAGACAAACGTTTCAATACCCTGAAGGATTTCAGCTATAGCCATCTTATCGACTACGTTTTATCGTTCTTCTCTCACTAGCCGTAGATGAAATATAAATTGATTTTTTTAAAAGTGTGCGTGACGTGCCTTAAGCCCAATCATAGCGTTCGAATATCTGTGGCCGTAGACTCTCAGGCTCCGCCTATTGCTTTGTTTTTACGCAGTTCAATGTGTGTGTGGGAGCTGTGGTGGGGAAAAAGTGGCGACAGTGGAACTAAATGAAGATACGTGCGAGTTCATATCTATTTCATTCTATGATCTGAGCATTTGACTAAAATATACTATTATTGATGTGTCTGAATTCTATTATATAAAAATTAGTTAGTCAATATCTATTATCTACCTACTATCTAATTGATCAGTTAATACCATAATGGTTGACATTTGATGCTTAGTAGTCGTTTCTTTGTTTGATCTATAGGAAATCTTCATTCACTACATGTGTACCCTTACTTAATGCACCGAAACTAAACATAAAGTAAACTAGCACTTATTTTCAAAAGTTTCAATAAAAACATTTATTAGTGCCGATGTACCAAACCTATGTATAACAAGAAGTAACCTAAAGGCTAAAGTAACTATTATTTTAATTAATGGATGACAAACGGTCCCACCAATTAGGCCGGCTAAAAGTCACGGATGTCTTCAAAGTTATCAAAGGTTTAACCAAATATACCCCACAATTCGAATTATTCTTCGCTAGAAGTAACCAGTTATTTTTACAATTGACGTTAAAATCAGACTTTATTTCCGAGGTTTAGGGTTACCTTTGAGCCGGTTGGTTATGTTATTCGTACATCTGCTCCGTCCGATAGCCCGCGGTGGCAGGAGCGAACCCTTTGAAACTCAATATTTCGCTACATTCAAACGGGTACCGATATTTGTAAAACGAGCGTCAAAGCGTATTTTTAATTCCGAACGGACGGCATAGGGTAAAACAGGTATTAATTGGAATTATGACTTAACCTTCATTTATTTTATTAACAGTGCATCCAACATGAACATTTACCGAAAAGATCGGGTACATCAGCCACTTCAGAGCGAAACATCCATACTCCTAAAATTGTAGTATGTAGTCTTAATTTATAGCTCACTGTCTATATTTTTCTTAAATTTACTATAAAATCATCAATTTTAATGGAGTAAATAAATAGTATAAAACGAATTCGCCGTCGTCACAGTATATATAAAGCAGCTAAAGCATTAGGGAATCTACGAACAAAACGGTCGAAACGAACGCACACATACACGCGCGCTTCTACACGGCCCCTAAGCGGATCTCGCGGTGCTGTCAGTCGCGCGTGGCGCATTGAGACGAGCGGCCATTTTTTCGTTTTAAATATGACAAGAGCGTATTGCGCAGTGTACGGCTGTTTGAACTCATTCAAAACCGAAATAAACTTAAATTGCAAATTAGCTTTATTAATTTACAAAGAACTAGAAAAAACAGTTTTATAGTGCCGTGTCCATGTTTCCCAATAGTTTATTTAAGAAAGCTATGCATTCTGATGAGAATTTTTTATACAATAAAATTTAATAACAGAGCTTTCCGAGTGTGTCGTAGCAGGCGAAAGTATTTTTCAGTAATAAGTAATATATAATACTTACCTACCGACAAATAAAAAATCTTACTGTTGAAGTCTTTTTTAAATACCCTATTTTATTTAAAAAATAGTTAATTCATTCGATTATTATTTAATTAATATAGAATCCATATAAACGTTTCTTTCTCTTTTACACAAATTATGGGTGCCAACCCTAATACTCTTAATTAAGTGTAAATAGTTACTCTAAACCAGGCCTTACCAGCTGAGATTATAGCGATAACTAGACAAAAACTTTTCAATTTAACAAAAATTTAATCGACAACCCTAACGCTTTATTGAAGTGTAGGTACTTATTTCAAAAAGTAAGCCTAGCTTCCCTACTGTTTTAGCTTATATATATACTGTGCCGTCGTGTTGTAAACGTCGTCTGGTTCTGATGTCTGGGTATCCAAAACAATAAAATAAACTACGGCTATTAGTAAAAATATAGTAAAAGTACTGAAATTACCTCAAAAATCCATCGAAAGTGAGCTGTGACCGCTGTTGATGGTACTTGTTGTGTTCATACGCCTTAATCAGATCCTTGGCGCGTAGAATATCAGCATACGGATGTAGGATCTCGTTCAGTCGAGGGTCCCTTTGGACTTCGTTTAGGAAATCCACCAGCTGTGTTGCTGACAAGTGTGGCTTGCCGTCGGTACTGCGGAAATTGTAACCGTTAATAAACAGCCGTAGGCGCACAACTTAATTGTGAGCCAAAATCTAAATGTTTATTCTGTCAGTAGGCCGCAAAGGGCGCTTTAAGATTTCTCATTTTTTATTCCACCAGCGCCTTTGTATAGACTATCATTGCCTAAAAAGAATGCTCCGCAACATACATACTTAACCAAAGATTACAAAACACACGAATAAAAATGAAACGGTTTAACTTACGATTCAAGTCGGAGACGAACCAACTAGTTTCTCGATTAATTTTTAGTTTTCATAAATCATGTTTCACGACTATTAAAATAACGCTATTAAATTTAAAAATGTATGAATTGTGACAATCGATCAGTCCGTGATCTTGGTCTCCTTGCACCTCAAACATTCCTCTACTCTCTTCTATTAAAATTGCAGGCCAATGCACAGAAATTAAAAAAAATGTTTAACTAAGTATATCAGAATTTAACAATTTAATGGACATCTCGACAATAGGTTTTAGACGCGGTACAATTTTTAGCTTTGGTTTACACTTGCGAAAACCGACTCCTTATAACAGGTATAGGTATGTATATATATATATATATATATATATATATATATATATATATAGCTTTAACTGGTGGTAAAACGTCAAAAACCTTGGTAGAACGGACCCTAGAGAATCTTACCCAATGGATCTATATCGTAGACTCCTGAAAACGAAAGCCGAAAAACGAGTACGAGTTGATTACTCACAGGCTGTTAAATATCTTCTGAGCGTCGGTTCTCTGCGTGAGGCTTTTGTAGAACGCGAAAAAGTCTTCAAACTGAAACTTGGATAGGCTGATGGTATCGGTCTTGCCTGTCGGTAGCCCCGACTCGCTGAGAGCCTTTTCAACGCGCTTCTTATCCTCTTTGTTCAGGGCGAATATACGGACGATGCTGATGGAAACAAAACAAAAATTACCACTGAACTCTAAGACTCATATTAATAAATTAATCTTACATTAAAAACCATGATTTTGAAAATACCATATAATATTTAGTAGGTATACCTACGCAGTAGTTACATAATTGTGTACATAATATTGTACCTACTTGGAAATAAGTTCTTGGCATGGGAAAAATCGATCGAAAGGATTACGGTTAATGTACCCACTGCAGTGCCGCATAGTTTTGTTTGTAATCTCGGCCGGACAGACATATTAGCATATGTTTACATAAATAATTTCATAATCTACTATTGAAATACCTACTGCCCTACAATAACCGTTTGGACGTCAAAGATAATAAATAACACAAACTGATATTTCTGAATACGATTTCAAAACCTCATTTTTATTTACACAGAAACCTTTTGGAAAACTCTAGCTCTTAACTTTTAAAGTCAAGCCTTTAGACAAAGCTGCAGGGCAATAAATGATGGCTTTTGGCGAATGCAGTTCGAACAAATCGCATTACTAGATTCTTTGTGGACCATCGACGACAGAATTCAGCGTAGCGTAAAACTAAACCGTAATAACGTCTTTAACGTCTTTTCAAAGTTTCATAGTTTCATGGTTGCAATAAATAAATGAATGAATGAATGAATGAAAGTGAACGTAGGCCAGATGATTGTTTTCTACACCATAAACGGCTTTGTATTGATATAGTCGTTTAATTTCACTAAACATGCATTGACATTTTCCATCTGATTCTAAATAAATAAATAAATAAATATCTTGGGACAATTGACACCAATTGACCTAGCCCCAAACTAAGCAAAGCTTGTGATATGGGCACTAGACAACGGATAAACATACTTATATAGATAAATACATACTTAAATACATATGAAACATCCAAGACTCGAGAACAAACATTCGTATTTTGATACAAATATCTGCCCCGACCGGGAATCGAACCCGGGACCTCAAGCTTCATAGTTAGGTTCTCTAACCACTAGGCCATTCGGTCGTCAGACATATTCGGTTCGGTTCGGTTCTCAGAAATATTAAAAAAAAACTAAAAATCCTCTTTTTCAGAAACGACAGATTATGTCATATCCACATAATCGATGATTGGGTTATGCAAACAAACAAACAATTCCACTGTGTGACATCGCCAAACATAACTATGACATGGTCGCCAAACATTGTGGAGGAATTGATTTAAAAGATAAATATTCGTGGTACAACCAACTAGTAAAGCAGATAACCTTCAACCGATAGGGCAGACCAGAAACCAAATAAATGTCCGTGCATCGTTTATCCGTAAACTAGAAAGTTTCCAAAGATAATTTACATAAATAGTACCATTTACAGTACAGTACATTTTCTTTCAAATATTTTTACAAAGGCTTATATCAACTGTAATAATAATGTAGATGTTATCTTAAAATTTACCGTAAGGTCTAATATCAATCGATGGTAGCAGATTGTATTTTCGGTATACTTATACCTACATAGCGCGATTATATCGCAGAACAGCTCAAGACCTCTACTAGAAATATAAAAACATTATAATAAAGAAAATTTACGAATAGGCTACACTACTAAAAAAATGTTTAGTCCATCAGTTAGATTATTAAAAAATATTTTACACGTATTTTTTTTTTGACACACAAAAAATGACGGGGATACAGTGCTAAGAAGTTTCGAGTGACGTCACTATATGCCATGTACGATTTTTACCTAATAGTGACGTCACAAGCCCCCTCCCCGGAATCCTAATCCTAATCCTATCTTTGTCGACTGTTAATAATTTGCTTAACTAAAATATGTATACTGTCCTATATTTTTCTAACAGAACTGACGGACTAAATAGAATATATTTTTAACCCAGTTGTCACGGCTATTCTGTACAATTGATTAAAGCCCATCATAATCACACTCCGAAAGTGCTAGGACATAGCGATAGACCTAATCTATAAAAGGTAATAAATACTGTTATCATTACGAAATAGTATTTTTTTGTAATTTAATTAAATTACCAAACGATAATTTTCTTAAAGGGGTGTCCTGAAATGAAGTACTGAAAAATGAAATATAATACGTCATACAGATTTAAATATGTAAATTGGGATTCGTGTTTTAGTAAATAACAAAAACCGGCCAAGAGCAAGTCGGATTCGCAAACGGAGTACTCCGTACCAACGTACAATGCTATTGAGTATTAAGAACGAGCAAAAGCAAAAAACACATTTGCTGTTATAATGTAAGCCTCTGCAAATTTTGTCTTATTTGTAACTAGCGACCCGCCCCGGCTTCGCACGGTATATTATGCATGTATTATACATATAAACCTTCTTCTTGATTCTCTCTATCTTTTAAAAAAAACCGCATCAAAATCCGTTGCGTAGTTTTAAAGATTTAAGCATACATAGGGACATTAGGGACAGAGAAAGCGGCTTTGTTTTATACTATGTAGTGATTGGTTGTTGTTACAGTGGCCATTATAGCCATTTGAATTATGTTTCATTGTGAAGCGTTTACTTATTACGAATATGAAGATGCTCTGTGACAGAGGGACTGACAGACAGCAGACTCTTAGTAACAGGGTTGTCACCCTTGTGGGGTACGAAACTTTAAAATCTACCACAATGCACCGTCAAACTTCAAACTTTTGACGAATTCCGTATGCATACGGTCAGGGTCGAAAAATTGGGTTACGGTCGTTCTTATCCGGTCATCTAGCGACCCTAACGCTTACACCACGCACAGCTGAAGCGTGCCAGAAATCACTTACGTTACGGCGTCAAAACTTTCATAAAGCTTATTTCGTGATCAATCAAACGAGGAAAACCTTATCGCTGTTGTCATGGCTTCAGATTATTTGTTGACGAGCAAAATGAAGTCAATTAAAATTAATTAATCACAGCGGCAGCGCGAACGAACCGATTGCAATTTGTTTTAATATGATTTTTAATAAATTATTTTTATCTACAGTACCTATTAAAATAGGATAAAGCATCCAATTAAATTATGTTCTTTGCCTGCAATCAAACGTTTCATGCGTGTTTTCGGATAAATAGATACTTATCTTATCAAATGAACTAAAAGAAAGAAAAACAAGGCCTGAAACTCCTGCAGAAGAATTCCTTTCAGAAACAAAGCTTTTAAGATAATGTTCATATCATGTACTAGAACTAACCGTTTACAAGGAGTATTCATATTTAATCATAACAACGCAGAGTGATTCCAGAAGTCGCAGGCAGAAGCTAGTTTTACATAAACTGGGGGAATATAAGGGAAAGTGCTAATGAAATCAGTTCATTTCCAATTACAACTGTTCATCACCAAATGATATTACACAAAAATCACATCTAAGACTTAATGCTTTCTCATGTTTTTATAAACAATACCTAGTTTAACAATGTGTCGACTATCAACATAGATACTAACTACCTGTGACGTACTACTCTTGGACGCTAGGTACTTATTATGTAGCCAATTCGTTTAGATATTGTTTCAATAAATTATTAGGGTATGGATGCAACTGCGAATAAACGGGATTATTTACAGAAATGCAGAGTAGAATTAATCTTTCATCACTTGCCTGGTCCCAAATTGGAGTCTCAAAATTTCTTAGGTAATGTAAATTGTGTCAAATAAGTAACGATGACTCATCAAAAATTATGAAAAATATGATTGACATTTAAAATTCCTCATCATTCATCCATTCATTTTTTTATCCCTTTGGATAAAAATCATGCTAATTTGAAGATAAATATTTATGATTGGCTACATTCTTTCAGAATATGCGTTCCCACCTACCTAATAATTTAGATTCGCGTTGGTTGAACACCTACGACACCAGATCACTAGACAATGTGGTCAGTGATTTCATTGTTTAAAAAACGAACCATTGAATAAAAAACTCATTCAGTTATAGCCAGCTAACAAAACAAATACTGCAGCACTGTTTCATTAAATACGATGAATCGATGAAGAAACTAAAGTCAGAGTACAAAGCAGATCAGGCAGTGAAGTTCCAACGAAGTTATACCTACACGGTAAACAATCCAGCTCAGATTGCAAGTCTTTGCACACTTGTATTCAAATTCGATAAAACTTTTCACATTTGTTGCCTGAAATTTCTTTGCCGAGGATGCTTTCAATAGAGCCCTATCGAACGGCACGGCGCGGCGGAGTCCGATATGTGGTTTTACCTACAAAAATCCGGCTTAACGTTTTTTATTTGCATTCACAGCGCCGCTTCAACAATTCAATAAAGTTACGAATATCACAACTAAAACTTCTTGTTTACTTACCTGACAGAGGAATTGTCGGTATTTACACTAATCTTGATCATAAGGATATTTTCGTATGGATTTATAGCAGTTCACATTTTTACTCTGATAAATTATTTTATATTGCTTAACTGTATGATTTTTGCATGTATTTTTTTTTTTTTATGCGAATAGGAAGGCAAACGAGCAAGTGGGTCACCTGATGGTAAGCGATCACCAATGCCCATAGACACCCTTAACCCCGGAGGGATTGCAGATGCGTTGCCAACCTAGAGGGCATGTACGCGGCATTCAGCATAGGTACGTAAAAATTTGGTTAATCAGAGGAAAACTCAGCCCGGCTAGCACGAGAGTGCGCGAGAGTCGCGTCGCGCGCGAGATAAGCCATCCGTTTCTTTCCAGAACGAACAGTAAGATAAAGACAGGCAATCTATCTCGCGTGCGACGCGACGCGACTCTTGTGCGCTCTCGTGCTAGACGTGCAGTACTCAATACTTTATTGCACATAATGGTTAAACATTTGACGACGTGGTTGGCTTAGTTGGTAGTGACCCTGCCTGCAAAGCAAGCGTTCTGGGTTCGAATCCTAGTAAGGGCATATATTTGTGTGATGAGCACGAATATTTGTTCCTGAGTCATGGATGTTTCTATCTATTTAAGTATGTATTTCTCAATATAAGTATGTGTATCGTTGTCTAGTACCCATAACACAAGCCTGACTAGCGCTTACTTTGGGACTAGGTCAATTTGTGTGAATTGTTCCCTAATTTTATTAAATTATTATTTTTTTTTTTATTATTATTATAAACATTCTATCAGACAGAACACAGATGAAAATATAAAAGAGTTAAGCCGTTTTTGGTAGATATTTTCTTTGGAGCCCATCAGGTTTTCCTGTGCAAACAATATAATAGGAATAACATGTATAGATACAAATTATAGTGTACCTACACATAAATAGTAGATAAATAAATTTACCCTAATGTACGTAACGTAGTTTAAATATATTACGGATTTATATTATGCATAGATACCTACCTACCTAACCACCCGCAGATACATTCAACAAAAGGCAATTCCAGTAAGCGGCCGTCGAATGAATATCCTAACCAAATAAGTCAGTATAATCTCTTGGAATAATGCATGCATGTATGACAGGTACTTACTTCTTAACAAATATTTTTCCAGACTTATCCGCTTTAAGTGTGAGCTTGGTATGCAGCTTCTCTAGAAACATAATGGTGGGGTTGTTGAGCTGGTTTAAGTTGTATGCCAATGCGAAAAGCTCCTCAGTCCACATCTGCGAACAAAACATCCATTGAGAAACATTTTAAACAAAAGAATGACCGTTTTACTACAATCACACACGTAGATGTTTGCGTGTAGTAATGGTCATTAGGAGGTATATAGAAGACATGGCGGACGCTAAAATGCAGCTAGTGCAAACTATAGCACCTAACTCCACTAAGGATTTATGCAAAATAAATAAACAAGACAAAATTGACCTCTATATATAGCACGTAAATAGACTATCGAAAATTTATAAAACAGTTCTTTCACAGTATCGCGAACACGTTTCACCAAAATAGTAATTTAAATAAAAAAAGCGTCTAGCCTACTATGTGCATTGAGATTAAATTTATTCCACTTCCGCATAAAAATGAAAATGTAGGTTCGATTGCCTTCACGAGTTTCGACTAAACTTGTTTATAACGCGTTGAACTTTTATTTTCTTATTAAACAAGACAAGTATAGTATATTATCCCTTACGTAACGGAATTTTCGTTCATAATTGTGATATTTGTGATTCACCATATTCATATACTTCAGTTAATTACATTTCAGACTTTTAATTATTTTATTTAAAATATTGTTAAACTTTACAAGATTAGGTAGGTGTTTTTTTTTACTAGCTTTAGTGTTAATGTTTTATTGTTATTGTTCACAATCACAAAAATGTACTATCACACAACTGGGAATCATTATTTTGTTTTATTTAGTAAAATATTCAAAATTATCCGAATTATCCGAATATTCGGATTCGGGTTGTGGACCTATTCATATTATCCGAATTCTGAAAATGGACGGATATTGCAAACTCTATTTATAACGATTTAAAAATACTATTCTATCAAAATCAAAACATATAATTTTACAATGTTGATAGTAAAATTCTGTTACAATTTTAGGCTTAGCCATCAGCAACATACTCGTATGATGATACCTATATCAAAATCGGACACGCACCTGATCTCATGCCAAGAATAATATTTGTGACACGAAGAACGAATAAAAGGAAAACGGAAGGCAGGTGAATATACGCAAGGTTTGAAGCTGTGCTCATTATGAGTCTGTGCAGTCCGTGTAACACTAGATTTACACGACGCGTGCTGAAATGGTGTTGCTGTGTTGTTTCAAGCAATAACTAATGTTTGTATGAAACATCGTGTGCATCAGGGTAACATAAAGTAAAGTTAAAAGTATTCTAAATGAGATTGCATGAAGTTAAATTAAATACAATTTTAGTTAATATTTCATGCACGAAAAACACATTCCACTTAATACAAACATTCAAATAAATTTCCATTTTGAGGAAAAACGATGATGATGATGAAAAGATGTAGCCTTGAGATGAATATTTCTATTGTATCGCACACTGCAACTATCAGTCAGCAAGATTCCCACTCCCTCTAACCTAACATCCCTAATCAATAAATATTTTTCTTGGATAATTCAAAATTCTTATTTGAAGAAAGAGAAGGAAGACTGGTGCCAGGCAGCGAGAAAACGGGGCCAGCCAGAGGCAACGTTTACTTTGTAGACTTTTATCCTGCCACGTACGTTTACTTTGTTTTCACTCGCCCGTGACAACCGGTGAAGTTTGCTTTCAGCGAGCGCGCACCGTAACTTAAAAGGCTTACAGCTTTCTGTAGGGAATTCGTTCTTAAAATATTGGATATATCTTAAGAAATTATTGATATTATAAGACTTCCAGGGGCCTTACCATGACGTCTTAATGCGATTCCGTTTAGGTTCGCTCGCTGTCAGATTCATACTAAAAGTGACTTAGTGAATTAGGACGTTATGGTAAGGCCCCTGTACTTGCAGCATAAAAACCAAGAAACGGATAGAGATTGATGATATTAAAAGGAAAAACAACAATGAATTAAGTTAAAATCGCTGGGTGTGGAACACGGCGGCGTGATTGGTAGCATCAGCCGCGAAGTAGGTGCTTAAGCCTTGGCGTGACATATCGATTAAACGTCCAACACTCGCATGTTAAGAATGATGGAGCGATACAAAAGTTATTCAATCTCAAACTGTGACGAAGAACAAACTGAGGTGATAAAATGTCCATCAGCGCCCAGCTTACATTTGACGTGCCATCCTTAACGCACCGAGTAATAAATATGCTCCGTAAATTATTCAAACGTGGCGTAGGTAGACTTATGATTACTAAAACGATACGTTTATTACGTTAAGTAGACTAAAATAGGTACCTCCGTTCGCATCAATGTCTTCCGGTAATTTATAGGAAGAGATGTCTTTACATTTCTCTGATAGGAGCAGGCGAAGTCTTATCGTCACCGATGGTGGAAATAGTTGGTTGTTATCTAGCGAGATGTCAATACGTGCGGTCGGTTCAAAAGCCTTGTTTCGATGCCAGAAAAGATAGTCAAGCAATTTGTTCGATATCTCTAACAGATTTAAAGATTTTACTGTCAACAGGTCGGCTTGAAATCCCTCCGCACATAATATTCAACTAACTATTTTGAATGAGCAATTTGAACAGCCATAGGCTAATATGTTTGTCCCTTAAACACCGTGACTGTGACTGACTGAAGTCGCAATGACTTGAATACTGGTCAATGCAGTAAAGGTAAATACATGTTTTATATTCGTGATTTTTTTCGTCATCTGAATCCACTTCAACAAAAAGCGGTAAGACGGTGTGAGAGTGAACTTGGTAATAATAGAACACCAGGACAATGCTCTTCGCATAACGATGTACTTGACATGCTGGTCTTTACATATGCAGATGACGATATTCATTCAACCTCGCTCAAATCGATTTTATTGAAACGTAAGCGATAACTTTTTTTACTGCGAATAGGTAGATTACAATTTTAGAACTTATCTATATTTATAGATACAATCACTATTTTCAAAGGAGCCCTAAATATTTATTTTCGTCGACATCTAATGACAAAATAGTGAAAATTCACAAACAAAAGTCGGTTTTTAATAATAATAAAAAAAGGTTATTTCAGGGTCCGTTGTGTTTTTAATGGATTCCTGAACGGATTTCTCTTGCTTCCTGTCAGTTGCGGACCATTTTGTATTAAAAATTCAAATGGGAATAATTCTACTCTGGTCTGTCGTCTGTCTAACCCGTATGTATATTAATAGTAACAGACTTGCCGCAATTTTCCACTATATTCGTAATCACCTTCATAAAAAATTCACTGTTTACCTTAACGGGGTATTTAAAGAAACCTTCTAATCCTGCTAAAGTTTAAATAACAACCCTTTGTTTGCTTTTCAAGCTTTCTCATTTAAATATTTTATATCGCTCCAGGCGTCTGTTCGCGCGATGAAAACCTGTTGCATCTATTATTCAATTTGAAGGGCGGACTAATAGCCTCAATGAAAAACGATGACAATATGCTGCTGCTGTTAAACAAGAGAGAAGCCAAACTAACTATAGAATGGCATAAAATAAGAAATGAGCTCATGCGATAAGATAATTTACGCCAACAGCTTTGAATGACACCTTTCACGTTAGTGTGTCATTCATAATTTTCCGGTCGTCATTGCTGTGATTTATAAATTTAAGAATGAAATCTGGACACAAATCTCAAAGCGTATCTAGCTAGTTTTTCTTTCATAAAAATACAGTCATTCATGTGCTATATCGTTACACATAAAACTGTTTGATAAACTGAGCATTGCTGCCTAGATATTGTCATATATTTAGGCATACATAACATTGTGAGTGGGTGTGCGATACTCGGACACTCGATATAAATTACGCTGAAGTGGTAATCAATTCGCACACTCAATATCACAAAATAATTCTTTGAACTTCAGATATGAAACTAATTATAAATACACTACAACAGTGAATTATAAGGAAAATTGAATTAAAAAAATTACAATGGAAATGCGTTGTCTTTGTTAATCATGATTTATTTTTAGGAGAACAGTTAAATTGAGGCGATGTAAAAATATAATCTCTGCAAATGAGAGGAACATAAGCATATGGACAGGTCATTTTTCTTCTTTTCGTTTTGACCGATGTTCACGTATAGTAAAGAAATACCCACACAATTTGTATGGATGGCGCGCGTTACGTATTAAGGCGAGGTGGGCTTAAAGAGGCCGCCTTTTAGAGTTTTTAAAACCATCTCAGACGTAGAAAATAGGGTTTAAAAATCTGAAAAAAAGTTATGTCTTACTTAAGGATCTAGTCTAGTCAAAGTCGTATTCAGATACACGATCCAATGAACTTCCCTCGATAGAAAAAAATCCCAAAGTTACTCCTCTTTGTAAAGTTTTTTCAATATTATGACTAAACTATTGATATTTTAAATTAAATTTTTGTACTCAACTAAAGCCATTAAATATTTATAGACAAATTCGCAGAGTTTGAATAGATAAAATGATTGTCTTAATTACTATGTTTAAATACCTACAAAATGGGCGAGCGCGGAGACTCGGTAGGCCCGATCAGTCGCGCGCTGGCGCTTACGGACGATGGACCTGTGTCAGTTTTATCCGCGACAGGTTCGTGCACTAAACAAACAGATTTATTACAGCAGCAATGTCATTGTCTGTTTTCTGAGGCTGCCCTGTTGACCTACAATAACAAGTAAATGGAGTAAGGTACATTTTGCAAACGGGAGGCAGAGGTACCGACCGATATAGACAAAATATGGATTATAAAAAATTGTAGCTATCTTCAGTTGTTATACTGATATTTTTATACTATGGCACTATGACCGAAATTTTACGAATAATAATTTTATAAATTACGTACCAATCAAAGATGGAAATAAAATGACATACATACATACCGTCACGCCTCTTTCCCACAGGGGTAGGCAGAGACTACTTTGTTCCACTTGCTACGATCCTGACATACCTCTTTCGCTTCATCCACATTCATCAATCTCTTCAAATAAAATGAAATCTAACTTATCTTATTTAATTTCAATATGTTGTAAACCAAATTATATAAATACTAGCTGTTACCAGCGACTTCGTCTGCAAAGAATTAGTTAATCGCTATCCCGCGGGAACTGAGCAATTTTCCGGGATAAAAAGTAGCTTATGTGCTATTCCAGACTTTTCTCTATCTATGTGCCAAATTTCACCCAGATCCGTTGGGCCGTTCTGGCGTGATTGAGTAACAAACAAACATCCATCCATCCATCCATACTTTCGCATTTATAATATTAGTTAGATGTTCAGAATCCTTTCTTCCTAAACGCGATTACACTTTACTAAATTAGGTTTCTAAATCATCATCATGTTTGCGGCTAGGTACAGATACAAGCACACGACAAATAAATTACGAAGAATCTTGAGATTATAAGGTAACGGCGAGTATTACCGAGGGTATCAAAATCAGTGACATTTACCGCGGTATTTTTAAATACGCATTTTATAATCAAACCGATCGATTTCCTAAAAAATGAATTATACACGAACGAAACTTATTTAATTGACCAACGGATCTATTTGCGCTAGAGTGTGTGAATTGGAATATAGAGCTCACAATTCGTCAGTTTCCGCGACGGGGGCGCGGGAAGAGGTGTATCATACAAACGCGTGACGCCACATGTAAGAGAACTCTAATCTTATGTAGTGCTTTACGTAATGGTTCAGACAATGGAGCTAATATTATGGTTTTTAAGTGTTTGTTGTTTTCTGCACAACCTTAAAATATTCTTTATATGTTTTTTGAGCTCGAAATAAGTTAAAAACGGAAAATAAAATACGGCGGTGATAAGACCCATTTTTTGCTGTGTATTTTACTTCCCTGGTGTGCCGCGGTAATAGTTTGTGGTTATTTTGGTTCTTTATGCTTTGATTTCTGCTCTTTTTTTCCAGGCTGTACCTAGATATTTTAATTAGTTTGTAATTTATTACTTTAGTAATATTTTTATTTTTATAATTATTCATGTTTACAAGGACATATTTTATTCTGAAAAAATGACTTTCTGCCAAGTTTCTTGCGGCGCATTCTTCTTGGCAATGATGATCTTTCCGAATACGCTGGTAGATTAAAAAAAAGACATGTAAAAGAGCCCTTGGCGGCCTATTTGCAAAATAAACTTTTAACTTTTGACTTTTATTTTTGGTATATATGATCGGTTATATACTTTCTTAAAGTTATTTCAATCTTGATCTATTCACGCTATTAAAGAACTATTTTCGTGGTATGGAAAGTATTCAACAAACCCTTAATTTTTAGCAAAAACTTCAGTACTGAATTTGTATAGGTCTACCAATATCTCATGGCATAGAAAAAAAAAGAGTTTTTGATATGGCAATGTCAAACTGTCACTGTCTAATATCAGTACATTCATTGTCATAACGACTTGCTGCTCGATTGTTTTAATAAAATTTCAATGTTATTATCGTGAAAATGTCGAAGAAACCTCTCCGTGCACAATCGCGAAACATTGTGTTCAATGTTTACAACCAAATTTGTAAAGAAAGTGAAGTATCCCTAACGCAATCTTAAATTATAAGCGAGTGGAAAATTTAACTTGTTAGTAGGAATCGATCAAGTTGATACTTGTAGTTCATTTTGAATGTTAAGATCCTATTTTTCAAGTTATTTTTTATAGTCACTATACAGAGTGTATCAGACACCCCCTAACAATAATCCACTGGGGTTTTTAACCATAGCTATAGAAGCTAAAAAAATAAAAAATAAATAGATTTTTTTTTCTATGGGAATGGTAGTATTAACTGTTATCATTCCTATAGAAAATACAAAAAAAATACTTCAATTTTTTTAAATATTATGTATGGGACTCTATTACCGACCCATTCAATATTTGTTTGGCTCGGTTATAGGTTCTTAAATCTATTACGTATCTATTACCGAGTGACATTTTAATTTTCTATGAAAATATGATCATTTAGTTAGGGTATACTGTAATTATATACTTTTTTGATAAAATTTAGACTTTTACTTATCAATTGGAAATGCTTCCATTTATACTTAAGTATTTAAACAAAAATTGATGCAGGTACAAAAATAATATACGTACATATACATACACAAATCACGTCTTTACCCCTTACAGGGTAGACAGAGTCTAAGGTAACAAGACCTAAAGGCCACGTTTAGCATGATTGTGGGTGTGATGGAAAAGGGAATCAAAACAGTGATGGGTTGCTAGCCTCATCGCCTATAACATGATTCTTAAGATTTACGCACATTCCCTCGTTGGGCTTTTACCATCTGCGTGGGAAGAGAAGTAACTGGTACACTTTATGTTTTTTTCTATACTGCAAGACCAGCATGGAAGAAAGAAAAAATAATATACAGAACCCAAGCCATAATTATGTTTCTTAAGATTCGGTATTAGGTTCCAAATCGTGAATCAGGTTTCTATTACCGATGGTAGAAAATTCCTGATTTTTTATACCCTCGGAAATGGAAGCTCAATTCGCGGTAAAAGAATCACAGACTGTACATTACCACGATATCAGAAGAAATGCGCATTTCAGTTTCAATAATAATTTTACCAAATAATAAGAAGTAAAATGAGTCCAAAAACTTACGAGGCTGAAAGTTCAATAAACGCTATTCAATAAAAAAAATACTTGGTCGTTAAGAAGCTTTGATACCCTTAATTATATGGACTTTTTTGAAAACTTACTTAAGTACAACGGTAATACCTGCCGTTGCCTTAACTATATTTTTAATTCATAGCTTTCTTTGTTACCTTACCTGTTTATTTGTCTTTTTTGCCAAAAGGTCTTTGAAATAAAGAACCCGAATATATCGGGTATATTTAACACGATGACGAAGAATGAAACGATTGACTATTCATTATTTTTTATCACCTATTTATCTATTCAAATTCATAGTAAGTAGGTATACTTATTTAAGTTTGATCACAATAAATGCATTTCTAAAGTCATACTAACTATTTCTTTTCTATACTGTGACGCTGGCGAGGTCATGCGAGTTCACAAATTCTGAGTCCGCGCGAACTATCGCACGGACGGCCGGGACAGCGCTAAATGCCTATTTTCGCAGGAATACCGAGCCTTAAGGAAAAATGCGAAGTCTCCGTCACAGTATTGTGTCATGTCAGTGATAAATTGCAGACGGCCATGTCTTTAGTGAGATGTGACAGACATGAAAAGGCAAATCCGATGCATTACGATATACGCAGCCAAGGTTGAGTCATAACACCAAAACACACGCACTGAAGATAAAATGACGAACGTGTAAAATGTGTTAAAAAAATCTTATATTTTAATTTATCAAAAACCAGTATGTACAAACAACAAATTTTAAACTGCCTTATAATTTATAATATTTGCCCTACTTCCCGTGCATTTCTATAACATTATTAGTTTGCTAAATATGGATGTCACAGCGAAAATATTTCCTACATTAATTAAAAATGCTTACAGAACTCAAACGAATGTCATCAACAACGTTTCTTTCTATTTACATGTATTCTTTTTTAATAACAAGAAAATATTTTCACTATTACAGTCAAAGCCACACCATAGATTGGGCTCAAAATGTAAATGAAATAATTTATCTCAAAATAACATCTGATACCACACAGTTGCCAAGTATCCGTCTAACTGTGAAACCCTGTACAGTCAAGAAAATAAACGTAAATAACGAGACTGTCGAGATTTTCAATGACATAGCCGACGTTCCTCGCGCAAATTTGTGATAATTAAATCGGTCAGATGCATCATCTTCCAGGGTGGAAAATGACAGAGTGCTCGCTGTAATCAATGCCACCGAAGTAACGTACGCGGGTGAATATTCTAAATTTTAGAGAATAATCCGGTATATAAGAGCAATAATACATTAAATTAAAGGTATAGGAAAACAAGTAGAATGTTTACAAATCTTCACTAACCATAACATACGGATTTTATTATACAGGTATAAGAGAAGAGAGTGCGTTAGAAGAGAAACCATTCATTTCACGGCACGAGTGCTGTGCAAAGTAATTATTGAAAGTACTGGGTGGGGTGCCAGTACTTTCAATAATTACTTCAACTGAAGCGGCAACAAGACAAACTCCGATACGTTTTGCTACACACCCCTATAGTAAGCCGCTCGCGTTTGTAGTACGTAATGACCCAAATGACAACACAATCCTATGCATAAGAATGTAGAACGCGTGCTGCATAGCCGCGCGTGTTGGACACAGGGGACCTTCATGCAGAAAAATAGGGCTGCGATCAATGCATGAGAATAACGAATGGAGTTTAATATCAGTGCACGTTTCCCAGCGCATTTCTATCGTGTCCGTTGTTGTCTGTTACATTTCTGCACCGATATTCGCCGTGAAATGTGTCACGCGCAGTAGCTACGTTCTGCCGGCCTGCCAGACGGCCAGGACGTATTGGGTTATCATTACATAGACGCTTCCTGATACACCGACGACCTTATCAATCGTGTTGGAATCGAAAAATTATAATATGCATCACGCTACACTATCTATTGTATAAACATACGCAAAAGAAACTAAGATATTATGAGACGCCTGCCCAGCGCACCGTACCTACGCGAACAAAGCCCCATGATGACTTATGTTAACTATGCGAGTATATTTACATGAAGAAGCAATAGCAAATAAAAGTGTGTAAAAAATCAATGGGAAAACCCCAATTCACAAATAAATATAAGGAAACATTAGTGTCAACAACTATTTTGGGCAAAACAATAAGTTTATTTTTAGAATGGAGTAAGTATTTTATAGTGAAAATTGTATTCAACAAAAAATTCCCTGGTGGAAAAGCGTAGGATAATTGTTACCTCGCATGAAAGGTAGCCTTACCTATTGTTTTAAAAACCGTTGTAAAACTTCTGACCTACTTAAAACATAATAAAGTCGTAAATTGTTAAACCATTTTAACAACTGTTAAATTCTATCCACCGCAATATTTTGTAGTCGTTTTCGAGGTAATTACGGTAATTTCATACACTTATGAGTTTGTTGTCAGTACTTTTGTGTTGAGTGTAAGTTATTATTATACTTAAAACTGATTTCGCGCTTAGTCAAGATAAAGTCATAACATAAACGCACATCGGCTAAAGATCAATAATATCAATTCTCAAATATTTTATACGGACTTTTAACGGTACTTTACGGTACTGACCTGAGCGATTTCCTTCCTGGTACAGCAAAAGTTGATAAATGTGACGTTGACGAAATCAGCTCCATAGCAGACGGTGACTGTCTTCTCCTCCAGAGACCCCTGGGAACCGAACAACACCACGTTGCGAATCTTCTGGTCCTGCAACAAAACAAAATCTTTATAATAATCCTGTTTTTTAGATCAGTATGTTACATTAGTCTAAGTTTTGTTTATCAAATAATTTCTTAAAGGATTTCTTGCCAAAAATAAGTAGGTACACGAGCATACCTAACTCTAATATATTCTCATAATAGACCAAATCCATGTTTTATACAAAAGTTTACAAGCGACTCGAAGTCCCATTAAAGAAATATATTACACCGAAGGTTCCGGTCAGATTGCTTTTTCTATTACCACGATACGCTATTTTTATAGCTACAGTACAAAGCTTTATCGATTAATCTGTGAAAATAAATGAAAAACACAAGTTCAAAGAACAGACATTTGCTAAAGCAAAACGTTCGCAACATATTGGTGTTATTAACAACTCATAAACTTGGCTCTTAATTGTATACTTCTGGGTATACAAACGTGGATCAAAACAATCGTAATACGAATCTATTCGTGTTCTAACTAGACTGCTGTCAGAAGAGCATGTTTTTATGCAATGATTGTAATGTAGTTAGAGGTAAATGCGTTCGTTTCGGCATCGGCTTCGTAGTGGCACTGAATACTAAAGCCACTCACACAGGGCCCGCCGCCTCAGGCAGCCTGGCTTTGACAGCCGCCGCCGTTTCGACTCTCCTCTAATTGTTTTACCCAAAACTGAGCCCTTTGCGCTTATCCGATTAGAAACAGCATCAAGGGAGTCTGATTAATACTCGCAAACGCTAGGCCTACATTTCTTTAACAGTATATATAAGCAGGAGTGCGATGTAACTAGCTGTCGAATAGATAAATGGCCTCTACAACCGATTGTTAACCATTTGCCTTGACAATACGGTTGTAAATAACCCTATTGGGGTCGGTTATTTGGAATTCAGAGACGTCGCGTCTCAGTGCGGATCAGCCTGTACATCCCCTAATGTTTACGAGCGGGTTGCACGTACTCCGCGGTATCGCAGTATGTGAAATTGCGGAGGGGTGACTGCGGCCGTCGCGCGCCCGCGCCGTGTCGGCACGCCGAGCGCGCCGAGCCGCCGCGTGGGAACAGCGGAAACATTTTGCGGGTGGTAGGGCCTTGTGCAAGGTCCGTCCGAATCGCTACCACCATCTTACTCGCTAATCCTGCCGCTAAGCAGCAATGCTTGCACTGCTGTGTTCCGGTGTGGAGAGTAAGACAGCCGGGGAAATTACGGGCACAAGAGGCATTTCATCTAAGTCCTCTAGGTTGGCAACGCATCTGCAATCCCTCCGGGGTTGCGGGTGTCTATAGGCAGTGGTGATCGCTTACCATCAGGTGACCCACTTGCTCGTTTGCCTTCCTATTCACATAAAAAAAAAAAAAAAAAAAAAAAAAACATATAATCAAGCTGTAAAACAACCCGGTTTACAATCGTACCTGTTTGTCTATTAAATTCGAATCTCCCGTGGCAAGATTTATCTTGCTCTACCACTAATATTTTTGTCCATTCAGACACAAGTACTTTCGATTTTACAACTTTAGCGGTCCATCATGCGAACGCCGCTTGAACATGGATTAATTAACTAATGGCGGTCTCGCTACAGTTATTTAATATTTCAGGAAGCTAATTTGCGAATTGCGTTGTTATCAAAAATTAATTGTTAGGTACCGCTGTTATTTAATCAAAAGCTTATGTTAACGAAACCATGTTTATTAAGTGTATAACGTGCATATGTTACCTTCGAAGCCTTTTAAAACAGATTGTTATGTTAGCTAAAAATAAATCTCGGAATCCAGTGAAATGGTTTTAATTTAAATGAAAAACGGACCTGCGGATCACGGGGAAGTTAACATATAAATTTAACGTAACTCCTGTCCCAAATAATAAAAGCTGGCAATTTATTGCCAGTCGTCTGGCGGAGCGCTTTCGTCAAAATACACACGTATGTAGGTACATTTGATTTGATGCTGTAATTATAACAACGCAGATAGACCGATCGGGGTTCCCGCTGGACGAATGGGATGGTCAGATAAGCTTAATTCAAGCCTACCATAAAGTTGTTTTAAGGCAGTATTTTGCATCATTTGATTCCTAAGACATCTGATAATGAAATATTCGAACGCAGAACACCTGCTTGCAAGCTGACAAAGTTGCAGTCAAAAAATCTGTAATCAAATATTGTAACATGGCGTAGCCTTCCATTTACAAAGTACAATAACATCGTTTGTTTACTTGATCCCAAAAAATGGCCATGACATGACACTTTCATCACCAAATAAGGAAATTAGAACCCATTCGACATCTGTCGCCTATCGTACCAACAGAATACAGATCAATCGACAACCCCTAACTTTACGACGAGCCATAAAACGTCGTATAGGTAATGAATGGCGTAGATTCAACAAGTTGCAGAGCTGCGGTGATCGCCTCGGGAAAGTCTGAGGAAATGTGGCATAATTTTACCTGCATCGGCGGAACCCATATGCCCCGCGGATGCCTTGCATACGTTTTATATACCCACATACCGCTACACCTCATCCATAACAAGGAATCGATAACGATCGGAGCGCGCGTTAATTTTAGCGGTCTCCCGGACTTTCTTTGTATGCACAATAATAGCATCATGACATAATTTGCTCGTTATTATTGAACGCGATACGAGTAGATTGGAAATGTGCAAGTGAAAATAACTGGAGCAAATAAGTTTGTTACAGGTACTGTGTTGTTTATTTAGGATTTTACTAGCTGTTGCCAGCGACTTCGTCTGCAAATAATTCGTTTATCGCTATCCCGCGGGAGCTACGCAATTTTCCGGGATAAAAAGTAGCCTATGTGCTATTCCAGACTTTTCTCTATCTATGTGCCGAATTTCATCCAGATCCGTTGGGCCGTTCTGGCGTGATTGAGTAACAAACAAACATCCATCCACACTGAGAAAAATATCCGACAGTACCTTCTGAGTTCTTCCTTCTAAGTGCTTTACCTACCAAAAAAAAGACGTTTCCGTCCTACTTTTTCCTTCAAAGTTTGACGGATGTCGATTACCTTCTAAAATTTAGAAGGTTTTTTTTTCTTTCCTTGTGAAGTAGTAGGATATATCAGACGGAAAAATTTTAGAAGGTAAATTTGTTGAAGGAATCGAGATTTTTTTACCTACCGAATTTGGACGGTTGCACGAAAGGAAGGTTAATTTGGAAGGAATCACGAGTATCCTTCTGAGTTGGTGGGTATTCAATATAACTTTTATCTTCCAAATTGGCAGGTAATAAAATTTGGTAGGAAGTTGCCACGTAACCTACCAATCTAGTCGGAAAAAGTACTACATTTACCGGCCAAATAGGTAGGTAAAATCGGTAATAGGAAATATTAGAAGGAAATATTTAAGAAGGTAAATAATTAGTAGGAATTCGGTTCACTTTACCCACCGATTCCGATGGATTATAAGTTGGAAGGTAATTTTGGCAGGATTCATTGGTTATCCTTCTGATTTGGTGGGATATTATTCTAGCTTTTACTTTCCGAATTGATAGGTAATCTCATTTGGTGGGAAATTACCACATTATCTACCAAGTCGGTCGGAAATTTCACCGGAAACATTTTAAAAGGAAAACATTTTGAAGGAAAAAAAATTTTTTCCTTCTGTTTTTGGTGGGTAGCACAAATGGAAGGTTAAATTTGGAAGGAATAACGAGTATCCTTCTGAGCTGGTGCGTATTCAATATAATTTTTATCTTCTAAATTGGCAGGTAATAAAATTTGGTAGGAAGTTGCCACGTAACCTACCAATCTAGTCGGAAAAAGTACTACATTTACCGTCCAAATAGGTGGGTAAAATTGGTTATAGGAAATATTAGAAGGAAATATTTAAGAAGGTAAATAATTAGTAGGAATTCGGTTCACTTTAACCACCGATTTCGATGGATTATAAGTTGGAAGGTAATTTTGGCAGGATTCATTGGTTGTCCTTCTGATTTGGTGGGATATTATTCTAGCTTTTACTTTCCGACTTGATAGGTAATCTCATTTGGTGGGAAATTACCACGTTATCTACCAAGTCGGTCGGAAATTTCACCGGAAACATTTTAAAAGGAAAACATTTCGAAGGAACAATTTTTTTTTCCTTATGTTTTTGGTGGGTAGCACAAATGGAAGGTTAATTTGGAAGTACTAATTGGTATCTTTCCGGCTTGTTAGGTGTTCAACGTAGCTTATATCTTCCAAATTTAAAGGAACTAAAATTTGATAAGATATTACCACATACCTACCAATATAGTCGGAAAATATATCATATTTACCGACCAAATAGGTAGGTACAATCGGTAATATGAAATATTAGATGGAAAGATTTAAATAGATAAATAATTAGTAGGAATTCGGTTCACTTTACCCACCGATTCCGATGAATTATAAGTTGGAAGGTAATTTTGGCAGGATTCATTGGTTATCCTTCTGATTTGGTGGGATATTATTCTAGCTTTTACTTTCCGAATTGATAGGTAATCTCATTTGGTGGGAAATTACCACATTATCTACCAAGTCGGTCGGAAATTTCACCGGAAACATTTTAAAAGGAAAACATTTTCTAAGGAACAATTTTTTTTTCCTTCTGTTTTTGGTGGGTAGTACAAATGGAAGGTTAATTTGGAAGGAATAACGAGTATCCTTCTGAGTTGGTGGGTATTCAACATAATTTTTATCTTCTAAATTGGCAGGTAATAAAATTTGGAAGGAAGTTGCCACGTAACCTACCAATCTAGTCGGAAAAAGTACTACATCTACCGGCCAAATAGGTGGATAAAATCGGTTATAGGAAATATTAGATGGAAAGATTTAAAAAGATAAATAATTAGTAGGAATTCGGTTCACTTTACCCACCGATTCCGATGGATTATAAGTTTGAAGGTAATTTTGGCAGAATTAATTGGATATCCTTCTGATTTGGTGGGTTATCATCCTAGCTTTTGCCTTCCGAATTCATAGGTAATCTCATTTGGTGGGAAATTACCACATTATCTACCAAGTTGGTAGGAAATTTCATCGGAAACATTTTAGAAGAAAAACATTTCGAAGGAAATTTTTTTTTTCCTTCTGTTTTTGGTGGGAAGCACAAATGGAAGGTTAATTTGAAAGCACTAAGGTGTATCCTTCTGGCTTGGTAGGTATACAACATAGTTTTTATCTTTCAAATTTGTAGGAACTAAAATTTGTTAGGATATTACCTACCAAACTAGTCGGATAATGTATCATATTTACCGACCGAACAGGTGGGTAAAATCGGTAATAGGAAATATTACAAGGAAAGATTTAAGAAGAAAAATAATGAGTAGGAATTCGGTTTACTTTACCCACCGATTCCGATGGATTATAAATTGGAAGGTAATTTTGGCAGGATTAATTGGTTATTCTTCTGATTTGGTGGGTTATTTATCCTAGCTTTTATCTTCCGAATTGATATAAGTGCCGGCACGTAAGTATAATCTGACCTTGTATGCGCAGAAGTATAAAAAACGGTATCCGTGGGTGCGCAGATCCCCTCCACGTGACTCGTCATCGTTAGACTTACTTGCCGGCTTGTATAGGTAATCTCATTTGGTGGGAAATTACCACATTATCTACCAAGTTGGTCGGAAATTTCACCGGAAACATTTTATAAGGAAAACATTTCGAAGGAACAATTTTTTTTCCTTCTGTTTTTGGTGGGAGAACAAATGGAAGGATAAGTTGACAGTACTAATGGGTATCCTTCTGGATTGGTAGATATTTAACATAGTTTTTATCTTCCAAATTTACCACATAACCTACCAATCGAGACGGAAAATGTGCCATATTTATATCGTCTAAATAAGGGGTAAAATCAGTGGTAGGAAATATAAGACTGTGAGGTTTAAGAAAGTAAATAATTAGTAGGAATCGACTTACCCACTGAAATCGGTGGGTTATATATCCCAGATTTTACCTTCGAAATTGATAGGTAGTTTAATTTGGTGGAAAATTATCACACCTTACCAAGTCAGTCGAGACTTTCAACGTAGGTAAAGATTTTAGAGAAGAAATATATAGAAGAAACGGCTCTTTTTTTCTTTGTTTCTGGTGGATAACACAAATTGCAGGTTGACTTGGTAGGTATACAACAAAGTATTTGTCATCCAAATTGGTAGAGAATTTAAATTTTAGTAGTATATTATTAATAATAATAATAATCAGTTTATTTCCAATACCGCATAACCTACCAATTCAGTGGGAAATCTAACTTTCTTTAACTTTCAAATTAGTCGGTAAAAAGATTTGATATCGAAGATTTTAGAAAATAAATACTAAGTAAGAACAGCTTTACATTTTTGACCCATTGATTTTGGTCGGATGTGGTTTTGGAAAAAATATTAAAGTATTCGAAAAGTTATTGAGGCGTTGAAGCGCCTGTACAAAACTGAATAGCAAGTCTGTACGTATGAAAGTAGATTTCATAGGTATGCAGGCGTTTGCGCGTTGTATAGGTACAGCGTGTATTTTTGATACATTCTCACATTATAATTGGCCTAAATGAATATGTTTACCTTTAAATGATTAAAAATCTACGATAAGTATTTGTTTTCATTACAAAATAATTTAGCTTGCAATGTATTAAGTGTTAAACGCCTGTTAAATTAAATTTGCATAGCAATTATGTTATTTCCAGTGACACTTGATCTTTTGAATAGCCGTGGCGTTAGAAATATTTACTTATAATAAAAACTGTATAAAACACGTGTCTACATTTAATAACTACCTTAACCTACCTAAAATTACTGGCAACGCTTAGGTAGGCTTGAGTCAGCGAGATGTAAGAAGTGAAATAGAACACATCCAGATTTTTTTTCGTTTCTCTGTCTGTTTGTACGTGCTAATCTCCGAAACTGTTAAACCGATTTAAATGAAATTTTGCATGGTGGTGCCTAATATTAAATTAAATTAAACAATATTATTGTATAAAATTTATAAATCCCATAAAACTGATGGGTTCCCGCAGGAAAGTAAAACATTTTCCGGGGGTTAAAAAAGTTGTTAGTTAAAACCTTTTCCGGCTCGCGTACCTGTAAAGGAAAAAATAAACCCTTATAAGATCACTTCGTTGTCTGTCTGTCTGTCCGTCAAGACCTTATACTGAGGTCTGCAGTCTCTTGGAGCTGTAAAAATATGAACCCTTTGAGCCAACATAATCAAAAAGATACAGTCGTTAGAAATGGTGCTTTCATACAAATAGCCGAGTTTGGAAAACCTATGGGTTACTTCCACTGTCCTAGAAATTTGGTACGAAGGTAGTTTAGTACAACTAATGAAATTAATATTTTTTTTTACGTAGTCTATGTAAATAACACACATATATACATACCTAAAGGCCTCGTTTAGCATGGTTGTGGGCGTATAGGTGGAAAGGGGGAATCAAAATAGTGATGAGGTTGCTAGCCGCATCGCCTATAACATGATACCTAAGATTTTCGCCCATATGTTTATTTAACCAATATTAAATGACCTCACTTTGCCTACATTTTACTTAGGAGCAGGGCTCTGCTTACACTGAATTATATTTTAACCTGCCGGATTTGTTTCTCAGAATTGCGTCGATATAAAATTCAAATTGATACTAAATACTGAGGTCTGCGGTCTCTTAAAAACTGTGAGAAAATCAAACCTTTAAGTCTACGCAATCATAACATCATACAGTCATTCGAATAGGTACTTCCATACAAATTGCTGCATCTCGATTATATTACACGATACAAATTACACAATTCTTATGTATTATTTATGTAGGCACCTCTTTAATAGAATATCGATACAAATTACATCAATCCTTCCATAATTGTGCTAACAGTAGGAATTTCTTTCATATTCCTACTAACTTGCAATGTTCAGAAGGAATTAATGACGTGATTCCGTCCATCTGAAATGACGTATTTCATTTCATACCGTCTCTCTCCCTCGATTCTGTGAAATCTATAGAACGAAAGTGATGCAACACCACAACGTTTTGAACTTTGCATTGCCAACTTAGTAGATTTAATTTTCCCATCAAATCCGGGGGATTTCAGATCAGCACCTGTGACAGTGAAGAAAACGGAGGAAAACGTGTTTTGACAGCTGATGGATTATTTATCGGATTCAAACTTTCGTGATTTTCACACATTATTATATAATAAAACGGGACTTAATCAAGTAAACAAAAACAAAAAGTATTTTTGTAAATACCTCGACGTTTCGGACCCTCCTCTTCTCACGAGACCATGGATGCGAAGTCGCGTCCAAAACGTCGAGGTATTTACAAAAATACTCTTTGTTTTTGTTTACGTGCTTAAGTCCCGTTTTATTATATAATAATCATAATACTTGGTATTTTATGCAACAGTTGTACAAGAGGGGTCGAAAAAGGCACCACGAGCTTTTTTTGACTTACTTATATAACGTTGCATACAATACTTTTTCTACGACATCTTTTAAATATTATCATCGTCATCATCATCAGCTGAAAGGTGTTCACCGTTAGACCTAGGCATACGTACTATTAAGTAAAACATAAAAAGGAGCACTAAGTAAAGTATCTATTTATGATTATTTACCTACTGGATACAAATTGCTCAGACAAGACATCGTACGGCTAAATAACACGCAACTACAACAGTCATTTTTTGTGTCAAAATGTCTTCCGCCGTCTTGGATCCAAAAAATAATACCAAATTCGGGCTCTGAGCCACCAAATTACCCGAAAACGACACTCATCAACATTTATATTTTTGTGTAAAAATGTCTCAAAAAGTCATCCACCATTTTGGATCCGAAAAAGCATGGTCTTGGCATACCTACCATAGTGGTTGTTTTATCTAAAGATATCTCCATGATCTCCTTCAGCAATAAGTTTGAAAAAAGAACACCGAGTAGCACTCCGGGAGTGCCGGCAGAAGTGAAAACTACACATACGCACACTCGCGCAAAAAGAAAAATGAAAAAAAACTTTTTCTACACGAGATTCGAACTGCGGTCACTTGAGAGAACGCACTGTTATTCTACACCTTATACCACTAGGCCAAACGCACATACGTTGATGCGACGAAATTAACGTATCGATTCAAACTTTCGCGATTTTCACACATAATTATAAGAAAACGGGAGTAAATCCCAAAAAAAATTAGGCAAAATTTAGGCATTTAGGATTATTTTAGGTTTGATCAGTTCTTTTACTTTTTTTGTGTGTCTACTCTTGCTTAATACCTATGTCCTGTCAATCGTTCAAAGGTTAAATGGAAGAGATCCCTTTAGGGATAAGTTCGCCTTTGTGCATTCGTGTTTTCCTGTATTCATCTTTTTCATGTGTTTTATGTACAATAAAAAGTTTTACATACATACATACATACATACATACAATCCCAAAAATTACAAAAATATTATTTATTTACAAAAATACGTTTTATTTACGTGATTAAGTCCCGTCTTCTTATAATTATGTAATTAACGTACCTTTAAAAAATCGATCGCGATTAGCTTTATTCGTATTTCAAAATAAGCTCATAGAAGATCCCGATATCCTGGTACTTAAACTCTCTCTCTGTCTTACGCGTGACACGAGCTTAACATTTTTTACCCATCCCAAAAAGTGCCCAACGCCGCTAAAGAAGTTTTCACTTCAAAAAACATCTTATAACTTGTTGGTGAATGTACCACTGGTGAAAAAATTGGTCTATCTACATAATCGAGTCTATGTATATACGTCCCACTGCTGGGCACAGGCCCCCTCTCAGTATCAGGATATCAGATCTTAGAAGATCACTTTGTTGTCCATCCATCCATGTATAAAGTTGAAATTGATACTAATTACTTAGGTCGGTGTCCCTCGAAGCTGTGGAGAAATCAACTTTCTATACTTTGTTTTTTTTAGCATAAGAATGAAGGTAAACAATCTGACATCTTATTTTTATTATTATTAATCGGTCACACAAAACCATTACAAAAAACAAATCACAATATTCCAGGGGTTTTAAATTGTAGCTTGTTGTTATTTATTTTTAAACACAATATTTCAGGGGTTTTAAATTGTTTGTAACCAATATAAAATGACCTCACACTGCTTACATTTTCCTTAGGAGCAGAACTCGCTCAGAACAGTGGATTATATTAAAATTTGCCTTATTTGTACGGAACCCTCGGTGCGCGAATGAGACTAGTAGTTGGCTGTTTTTTTTTTTTTTTTACTTAGAACTGAAAACTGAAATTTGGCTTAATTGCCACAAACGTGGTATTACACCATTCTTGAAACTTACAAGCCAAAACTCCTGGCACAGCTGATTTTAGGTCAGTGATAAGCACTCTATTGACGGAGGAAAAAGCCAGATTTGACCGGTTTTAAACGGAATTTTCCTATGAAGACGGCGGAATTCTAAATTATTGTTGGCAACACTGCCCGTCTTCTCTCCCTCCATCAATGCCCAATATTTTTTTAATATTAGTTCAGTCTAGTCGTTTGTTCGTTAGATGTGATTGCTTGAGGTCGAATGTTTATTTACGTTCTCCGAAGTTTTTTTTTTTGTTAGTGAACAGTACTAATTTAAATAGTACGTACCTAAAATATGTCTCTAGCAGACATATTTTTCAAACTCGGGGATGATGGAATGATGAAAAATTTTACTGGTGAGTGTTTTTATTTATTGTATCGCCAAAATTGTGTTGTTTACGTGTCTTAGTGTCGTTTTCGCTTTTGGTTTTACTAATTATTAATAAATGTAACAGTAATCATCCCGTAAAAAAAATGAGAAATACCATTTACATTGCTCCAAAGAAAATATATAACTAATGCTCTTTATCATACATAGTTTTAATATTGGTTGCATGCAGCACGTCTTTGAATGATCGTAATACTGGGCAACACTGAGAAGGAAAATATTTGAATTTCCGTCCGTTTATCTAATCTAATCTATGCTCTCGCGCAGTGTTGCCAACTTAGCGATTTTGTCGCTAGATCAAGTGCCATTTGGGACTATGTAAGCGGCTTTTTTCCAGCTGGTGTTCCATACATTTAGCGATTTTTGGAAGATATTTTCTACAATCTCATGACTTATTTTAAATGTTGCCGCGACTTTGTCCGCGTAGAATCTATAATATGGGATTCTAACGGTTACAGAATTTTTCAAATCGGTCCAGTTGTTTCGGAGCCTATTCAGCGCAAGCAAACTATTAAAATTTTCCTCTTCATAATATTATTATAATTATAATATAAAGTAATAAGAATGGAATAGAAGTATAGATATGCTAGCGACTTTTGCAAAACTTGGTTGGCAACACTGCTCTCGCGCCGCGAGCGCATCGCATCGCAGCGCAGTCAGGTCAGTCAGAGCGACGCCACAGCCGAACGACCATTTTGTTTCACCGCGATGTGATGTGATATAATTTTACTTGTACGCGGAACCTGCTAAAAGCGGGCTCAGCGGACTGGCATAAAATCGACATGAAGCCCTCGTAATTCTCGTAAAGGTATTTCTTGTTTATTTAATAATTGTGCGTGTGTACGTTATAACCACAGGCGTGGCCAAAAGTATTGAGCACCTGTCTGATTTGTACCTTACTACGCTTTGTGCTTAAGTTTTTTATACGCCCACAATCATGCTAAACGTGGCTAAAACAATAGGTCTTGTTATCTTAGGCTCTGTCTACCACGTATAAGTGCCGGCACGTAAGTCTAATCTGACCTTGTATGCGCAGAAGTATTAAAATACGGTATCCGTGGGTGCGCAGATTCCCTCCACGTGACTCGTCATCGTTAGACTTGCGTTCCGGCACGTATAAGGGAAAGACGTGATTTTTGTATGTTTGCATGTATGTAAGTTTTCTTTTTGAGATTATGTTAAAAGGAACAAGCAGATTCTATAAATTTCTATTCTATACTTTTGGCCAAAGCTTTGAACATTATGTAGGTACCTAACTTAAGTATAGTCGACCAAGAAATTTCTTTAAGTACCTACCACCTTTTTTCACCAATTTAGCCTTGTAGCATGTTGACACTCTGTCATGAGATAAGTAAAGCAAGTGTATAAAAGTAAGTACCTACTTGGGACACTCACTATCTAAACATACCTGACACGAGGGGTACGAGAGCTGTTTAGAGGCGTTTCATGCATGTGACATGTTATTTTATCGGTTTGCTACATAATAACCTAATATACTTACCCCTATTCCTATTACTCAGTTTCATCATCATCATCTCCAGCCTACATATGTCCCACTGCTGGGCACAGGCCTCCTCTCAGAATGAGAGGTCTTGGGGTACAGTATTACATGGTTTTGAATTTTATGTGCATAAAAGCTTACTTTCTAAGCTTTAATGCCTAAAAATCTGAAAAACATAGCTGCCCGATTTTTTTGCAAGGGGGTGTATAATTTTATTAGGGACCTGCATAATGACGCATATATGTATATTTTTAAAAAAATACTACAAGAAAGGAAAACTGGCAAGTGAGATACCTGATGGTAAGTAATCACGGCCGCCCATGGACATCCGCAACACCGGAGCATTGTAGACGCGTTGCGAGCCTATAGAAGGCTAAGATAATATACCTACCTCATGCCATGTGCCAGTAATTTCATCAGCTGTCTTACATAACTTACCAACTTCAATGCACATAATTTACCTTTGCAGTAAATTGAGTTATGTATTGTATAGCTAAACGCGCCGCGTCACGTTGGGTCGTGTAATCTGACACTTAACTTAATGTTAAAAATTCCCTTTTTATTTATTTTTTCAGACTGCTGGTATTCACTCCAGTCAGCTCAAAAGTGTATTAACATCTGGAACTAATGATTGCAAAAGTTACACAAGTACAAACTGCATTAGCTCCACACCAGTTAATACGTCAAAAATTACAGCAAGTGCTATAATACACTACTACAATATACTAGAACTTCCGGCGTTAGACCTGTAACATCAAGAGGAAAATGACGTATCATACTCGGCTCCAGGTATGAAAGTTAGTTTAGCTAGCATAGTCATTATTATATTTTTGATTCATGGTCTAATGATATTTTTCTATTTACAGTACCCGACAATGAAGATCTGAAGTCTCTCACTTCTGACTCTCATGCCCCCTGCCTAAGACAATGAAATATATTATATTCGGCTCCAGGTATGTAAGTTAGTCTAACCTAGCTGGCCTAGTCATTATTTTATATTGTTGATTCATTGTCTAATGTTATTTTTCAATTTGCAGAACCCGACAATGATAAATTGAAGTCTGTTGTGATCGATTTAAGACATAACGTGCCGACACACATGTATCTACTGAATTATTACTAGCCTGGACAGATACTCAAGAAATGAAAGAAACTGAAGGCACTCTGTTGCAGTATATGACGCCCTACCGAATATTGGACCCTAGCCCTACTGAATATTGTACCGGCGTTGCTTGTGAGTATGAAATCGATACTTTTTTTATAAAATACACACGCTATGCATTATGTTTTTATGGTTCCGTACCAATCCACAAAAGGAAAAAACGCAAACTTTATAGGATCACTTTGTTGTCCGTCTGGCCGTCCGTCTGTCCGTCTGTCCGACTGTCAAGTAACGGATCTTAATAAGGCGTCAATAGTATCTGAAACACTGTTAATGTGCATTTTTAGCCGAAATGGCCCAGCAACATCTAGTTTATCACAAAAAGTTTTTTCTTTCCCGATATAAATATTTGTGTAGCCGACTACGACTATAGGTATTTGAAGAATATTATTAATATTTCAGAGTGTTGGACTGCAAACGGCTGGACTGCTTTTGCTGCTACCGTTTCTGTTCCCGGAGTATATCAAGTCAACAATAATTGGAAGCTCACTAAAAGTAACGTACTACCTTTCGTTTTATCAGTGGGTACCTCATGGACCCTGATTGATCAGACTCATTTCGCTGTGGATAAAATATTGTATTATTTTCCGACCGTTCTAAAGGCAGTTGAAGTGTGTTTCCAACTTTTTCATTCATTGCATGCCGAATATCCTCTCGTATGTTATGTCATAACGTGTGGGAGTTTATACAACAGGCAGTCTATACACCGTGTTTTTTTTTATTTACGATAACTTCGGCATATTACTAGGTGCATCCATAGAAACTAAGTGGTAGATTAGATTTTTAAATACTGCAAACAATTTTTTTTTCTGTACAGAACAAAGTACATTTTTAATCACTTTGTTCTATACTGATTTTTTTTTTATTTGCAGTATTTAAAAATCTAATCTACCACTTAGTTTCTATGGATGCACCTAGTAATATGCCGAAGTTATCGTAAATAAAAAAACACGGTGTATACAGGGTGTATCAGACACCCCCTAACAATAATCCACTGGGGTATATAACCATAGTTATAGACGCTAAAAAAATATTTAAAAATAAATTGGAGTAATTTTTTTTTTCTATAGGAATGATTACAGTTAATACTACCATTCCTATAGAAAATATAAAAAAAAACTCAAATTTTTTTTTAATATTTTTTTAGCTTCTATAGCTATGGTTATATAACCCAGTGGATTATTGTTAGGGGGTGTCTGATACACCTTGTATACACAGATTTCGATTGGAACAACCGATTGATATCTCAGTTAGCTGAATCATTAAATGTAACATTAAAGCGGAAGACCCATATGATACGAGACTGACGAAAGTGACAAAAAATTAACTAAATTTGTTTGAAGCGCCACTCCATTTCTCAAACATTTATGTGTATAAATATACCTAGATTAAATAAGTAAGATCATATTTCGTTGTTATAATAAGACTAGGTAATCAAAATAATTGTGAGCTAAAGGTACAATATTAATTGTGTATCGTATATATTTTCAAGACGTTGAATTGTGGCAATTGTTCAAGTGTATATTTTTTTATGCCAATACTTAATTTGTAATTTAAAAAGGCATTGCAATAACATAAGTATCTGCCCAGGCTTGTAATAATTCAGCAGACACATGCGTTGGCACATTGTTTCTTAAATCGATCACAACAGACTTTAATTTATCATTGTTGGGTTCTGCAAATAGAAAAATAACATTAGACCATGAATCAACAATAGTGACTAGGCCAGCTAGACTAACTACCTGTATACCTGGAGCCGAATATAATACTTCATTCTCCTCTTGATGTACAGGTCTAACCCGTTGACCACGACATCGGGCGGCGGCGACGGCGACAGCGACCGCGGTGAGCGGTGCGGAGGCCATAGAAGAGAACAAAAGGTCCGAGCGTGTTATCTCGTTCTCTCCTATGGCCGCCGCGCAGCTCGCCGCGGTCGCCGTCCCCGCCGCCCAAATGTCGTGGCCAGGCCGTAAGGCAGGAAGCGTGAGAGTCAGAATGGCGGGTGTACCTCCACATTGCAATAACTTTATTTGTGGAGCGGTACAATTTATCTTAAAGTAGGTACTAAATAGTAAATTTTGAGTATTTTTTTTTAATGTAATCATTTTATATATCTGTGAAGGTATACACAAGCCATTCTGACTCACCAGGAAGCCCTAGTATATTTCTGTGATATTTGTGTACTGTAACTAGCAAAATCAACATTAAAAGCCAACGAGGCTCGTGAAACTGTTTCGCTATTATCACTATTTCTAGCACGCAATTTTGCGGATTGATCTTTACTTATTAGTTTTTTGTGCAATTTTCGGAGTTGATTGTATAAGACTCCCGTAGCTCTTCTTTTACTATTAAATTTAGTAACGTAAAATCTAGACTAGATTATCAATACTTTTTATAATATACTAAACTGTACCTAGCCACCTGTTTTCTAATGCAAAAGTAACTGTGTTGTAGGGTCAACGTCATAAATAAGTGATCATTTATGTATCTTGTCATTTTAATGTCATGTTTGAAAAGCCATACGAAATTGTGTAACGACTGAAAGCGACGAGGTACATAAATGATCACTTATTTATGACGTTGACTGTACTTGTAGATAATTTGTACTATGTGTTTTCAAATGTAATAATAATTACTATTCAAATTAGTATTTAAACTGTCAGTCAATTGAAATTGCACACAATGTAAACAAACCTTATATATAAAAAAAATGTCTTTAATTTCTATTTTCTCTCATCATAATATACTGCTAAATCTGTTTGTTATTTAATCAATACTTACCACAACATTATCCTGAATCATTAAAACTATAAACAAGTGCTAGAAAATGGATATTCCATTAAATGGTTTATTTACATTGTTCGCAATTTCAATTGACAGCGACTTTAATTATAATTCTAACGTTAAAAATCGATATGATTACCAATCTTAATAATGTCTCGATCACCAAACGGCATAAATTCATTAATTATGCGACTGTGATGTTTAATATTATTTCGGTACCTAGTATTTAGGTTTGTAGAATAGAATAAAATAAAAAGGTTTATTAATATTGAAAATAAATATACGCTTTTCGCTTTACTACCTACTGGTTTTATTTTGTAACCTGATTATTATTACAAAAGCTGTACTGATTAATTTGTTGTTTTTCAGGCTTAATAATATTAAAGAAAGCTTGCAGTACCTGCTACATAGAAGATGAATACACGGGGAAGATGAGATGGCTACCTTCATCCGTCGCCAGTGAGAAAACTGGCATGTACCTACCTTCCATAGTAAGAAGGGTTTTCCTACTATCCTGTTATAATTCCTTCTAGAATAGAAGCTGAATGCGGTAGAAATTCTGGCATACCGTCCATTGTAGGAAGTATTTTCCTACTATATGGGTAGATTACACCATTTAGCAGGAAAATCCTTCCCATAATAGAAGGTACATATCAGGCTTCCCACTGGATTTACCTTCCTCTGTATTAGGTAACCTAATCATTGGCATAATTTACCTACTACAATGGAAGGCGAATCCAGTGGGAAGCCTGATATGTACCTTCTATTATGGGAAGGATTTTCCTGCTAAATGGTGTACTCTACCATATAGTAGGAAAAAACTTACTACAATGGACGGTACGTGACAGATTTCCTACCGTATTCACCTTCTATTCTAGAAGGAATTAGAACACTATAGTAGGAAACCCTTCCTACTATGGAAGGTATATGCCAGTTTTACCACTGCGGTCACCTTCCATTGTAGAAGGAATTCCAAACCATTAATGGTAGGAAGTCCTTCCTACAGTGGAAGGTACCAGCCAGTTTTCCCATTGTATTCACCGTCTATTGCAGAAGGAATTATAACCATATAGTAGGAAAATCCTTCCTACAATGGAAGGTATACGTCACTTTTCCTGCTGCGTTCACCTTCCTTTGTAGAAGGAATTATAACCATATAGTAGGAAAATCCTTCCTACAACGGAAGGTATACGTCACTTTTCCTACTGCGTTCACCTTCCTTTGTAGAAGGAATTATAAACCATATAGTAGGAAAATTCTTCATATAACGGAAGGTATACGTCACTTTTCCTACTGCGTTCACCTTCCATTGTAGAAGGAAACCTATATTTACGGTAGGATTCCTTCCTATATTGAACGGTATATTTCACTTTTCCTACTGCGTTTACCTTCCATTATGGTAGGTATAAATCGGTTGGAAATAATTGGAAGGTAAATATTTTTAACCATTTACCTTCCGTCGAATTACCTTCTATTCTGAGTCGGTAGGTAAAATGTGGAAGGTATTAATCAGACGGTATTTATTAGAAGGTAATCAGTCGTGTTTACCGTCCGTGGAATTACCTTCTATTTTGACTCAGTAGGAAAAAAATGGAAGGTAATCACAATTCTTTTTACCTTCCATTAATTACCTTCTATTCTGACTCAGTAGGAAAAAAAAGGAAGGTAATCACAATTCTGTTTACCTTCCATTAATTACCTTCTATTTTGACTCAGTAGGAAAAATGTGGAAGGTATTAATCGGTCGGAATTTATTAGAAGGTAATCACAATTTAATTTACCGTCCGTTTAATTACCTTCTATTTTGACTCAGTAGGAAAAAAAAAGGAAGGTAATTATTGTTTTCACTTATCCTATCAAAAAAGAAGGAAATTTCAGAAAGGAATCAAGTGGAAGGAAAGTTTTGGACGGTAAAAACTTAGCCAATTATCCATCCAAACTAGACGGTAAAATTCCTACTGAGTCAAAATAGAAGGTAAATCCTTCCAATATCAGAAGGTTATTTTTCTCAGTGCATCCATCCATCCATCCATACTTTCGCATTTATAATATTAAGTTAGATTAGCAGCACGATTGTTAATTGGGATCTCATCATAAACTTTACTGGTTACCTGCTATGGGTGGCGTAGCGGTAGGTATATCGCGCATCACGGAATGATGAGGATCCGGGTTTGATTCCCGGCCATATAGCTTTACTTTTCGGATTTTTCTATGTTCTAAATTTCAGTGTCGTTTAGTAATTTGATACCTCACCGACACTCCGTGACACTCCTAAGGAACTGATAATATTGGTTAAATTTTAAATTGTCGGACGATTATTCGACATACTAAATACCTACATAGTGAAGTGAGTCCTTATGGACCACATAATCTTGTAGTCTTATCGTGACACATAGCTGAGTGGCAGCCATTTGGCTGTTTAGAATAAGTATCCATTCCAGTAGCCATTATATTGTTTGTGTTTCTGTATCAGCTCATAAAGTTCTCTTATTCTTATTCTTATAATAATTCGCAAAGAAACGCCGTCACGTAAGAAAATTTATTGCAGTATCACAATCCAGAGTTATTAAATGACATCAAAAGGGGCTTCCTACAAGTTTTGTGTCGTTCAGCATCGACAACAAATTAAAATAAAATAATTCTATGAAACACAATTAATGGTAATGTCGTATAGAAATAACACAGACAACGTAATTATTCGACGAAAAGAACGAAGCAAAAAAAATAGGCTTAACAATTATAACTGCGTAATGAATGATATTTACACCGCAGGGTTCGTTTGTTTTATTTCAGTATTTTATAGCAGATTACATTTATTAATAAGGTTCTAATAATTTACTGCCTGGAGCAGGTAGTATAATGTTTATTTAGCGCCGATTTTTCAATCGTCAGATAGCCCTATTCGACGAACAACTCTATGGGCATCTGTCAATTAAGTGCTTATCTGAGTATTCAAAAATCGGACCTCTAATATCATTACAATAAGAATTACTACATAGTATAAAACAAAGTCGTTTTCCGCTGTCTGTTTGTCCCTATGTATGCTTAGATCTTTAAAAATAGGCAACGGATTTTTGTGCGGTTTTTAATAGATAGAGTGATTCAAGAGGAAGGTATAATACATTCTTAAGTCTAATTCTACGCGGACGAAGTCGCGGGCAGTAGCTAGTAAAATGTAATAACATTAATAATTCCGCGATAGACCATTTCAAAACTCGTCTTTATCTGTAACTGGCAAAGGCTTGTGTGTGTGTGTGTGTGTGTGTGTGTGTGTGTGTGTGTGTGTGTGTGTGTGTGTGTGTGTGTGTGTGTGTGTGTGTGTGTGTGTGTGTGTGTGTCTGTGTGTGTGTGTTTGTTACTTCTTCACGCGCACAAACGGCTGGGCGGATTTGGATAAAATTTGGAACTGTCATAGCTGGTACCCTCGATTAACGCATAGGCTACTTTTTATCCCGGAAAATTGCTTCCCGCAGGATAACGATAAACACGTCAAAGGTAGCATAGAGTTGCAGAATATAACTATCAACAGTTCTTCAATCTAATTCTACGCAAACGAAGTCTAGTGCTCTAATAAAACTCTTCAACAAATACTACAATATACTTACCACAATATCCAGATTAAATACGTCTGCATTCTTGCGTGTATTTTCAGCGTTGCGAACAATCACCTGTCGACGATGTTTGCGTTTGTTTGTCCGTGCGGCTTTATTAAACCGATGGTGATGGACAGACGCTATCCCATGCAATACCTAGTATAGTTATAGATCGATCCAATAAACGGGGATGCCTTTTCAAGAGCTTATATTACCAAAGTTCAATTTATTTACTGTGAATGCAGTTATGTTTGTTATACATAATTAAATTACACTTAAGTTCTAAAAGTGTTGCCGGCCTTGCATAGTACACTCGCCTTTTAAGCACCCCATGTTACAGCAAGTTGGGAAAACCTCAACCGCCGGTCCATCCAAATCTTACACGTACGTGGTAAGAAACACCGCTTAAACCGCACAGTGGAGGAGCACCATTCATCGAGATGGTGCTGATGAAAGCTACCTTTCCGTGCAGAAGTACGATAATGGAACTTGACGTAGCAGCTGGGACAAGGTTAAAAAGTTCGTCAGAACACTCCCCATTATAAATCCGGTAATCCAGTTTTTTTTTGGGTTCTGCACGTCGAAAGGAAAAAGCGGAACCCTTATACAACTTGTTGTCAACTTGTTGTTGGAACACTTTGTTGTCCGTCCGTCCGTCTGTCAAGACCCTTTTTCTCAGGAACGCGTGGAGGTATCAAGCTGAAATTTATATCAAATACTCAGGTCTTCTGTCCCTTGGAGCTGTGAAAAATCAAACTTCTAAGCCAACGCAATCAAAAGATACAGCCGTTTATGCCGCAGATTTCCGCAAATTTTCGAAACTCGCAAGGGAATCAAAACCTACAGGGTACTTCCAGTGAACTTAGAATCTTGAAATTTGGTACGAAGCAACGTCTCATAGCACAGATAAAGGAAATATTGCGAAAACAGTGTCTACAGGTTTGTACGGAACCCTCGGTGCGCGAATCCGTCTTACACTAGGCCGGTTTTTTTTATGTCTGATAAAACAAGCTAAGTCTTATGTTATGTGTTACATATTCACCTTGCAAACATCTCGTAATTAGGTACTTCAACGTGTTAGTAATATGACAGGTTGAAAAATGTGTTTAAAACCACTCCCATATAAAAGTGATAAGTGACTGGGCTACTGGTTACGTCAGACCTATCTTCAGCCTAGTTTATGGGTCTCTAATGGGTCGCCTTTACACGCGAACCAGAAATAAAACTTTCCTTAAATTTATGACTTATACATCTACTGTTGTAATGTGGTTTACCCGCAAAGCTGAATGTATTATGTTACGTAAACGGCTGAAAACCTATTGTGGAAAATTGTGATTAGAGTAGGTAGGACCCTTTCCGCTTAAAGAGATATTAAATATGTTAAAGGGATAGATAAGCTATCTATGCCATATTAGAATAAAGAGGTAACGTTTGCTTGTTATTATGGGTGTAATCTTGTAAAGCTACTGAAACGATTCTAAAAATAAAAAACATGTAAAGCTACATTAGACATGTCTTATACGCGATACAGATCGCGATTACCTTTGATGTGCTCAGCTTCCAATATTTAGACGCAATCCCAAAGAAAGCGAACACGTGTGATGTACATAATTAACCGTGAATAATTAAAACTATTTTAATTTATAAAGCTGCACTACCCAGGATTAACAATGGCTATATTTTGTTTTGAATAGTCCGATAAAAATTAACTACGGTTTAATTTCCATGAAAAAATAAAATACAAAGCGAAATTTTATTTTTACTGGCGGACATAATTATTGGTGAATATTTTACGCAATATGAGTTCCCATTTTTGTTACATTAATCCATTTCCTCGCTAACTAACTTTAACAGTCCGGCAGAACAGTTTTTCGAAGAAAGAGTGTTAGGAATAAGACGTAAAGTTTTATATGTGCTAAATAAACACAAAAACGCCATCGCGGTAAGTAGCGAGCTGTTTACTTAGCCCTCAGATATGGAAGGGCACATAAATTATAAGTATTATAGCCTCACCGCACCCGGCAATTTCCACGCCTCGGCCATGTCGTGAAATAAGCAATACAATATGAACACTTAATGGTTTCATATCATGAAACGGTTCATCATGGAAATTAAGACGTATTAATATCGCAATGGTCTTGAGCTTGTCATATTCTTCAGCAGAGAATTTGAACCCAGGCTAAACTGGCGGGTGGTAGGGCCTTGTGCAAGGTCACCATCTTACTCGCTAATCCTGCCGCTAAGCAGCAGTGCTTGCACTGCTGTGTTCCGGTGTGGAGAGTAAGACAGCCGGGGAAATTACGGGCACAAGAGGCATTTCATCTAAGTCCTCTAGGTTGGCAACGCATCTGCAGTCTATGGGCAGTGGTGATCGCTTACCATCAGTTTGTCTCGTTTGCCTTCCTATTCACATAAAAAAAAAAAAAAAAAACTGGACTGCTTCGAAATTTTTGTCAAAAATAGTAACTTTTTTATGAGCTTTTAATGAATCAAAACACCCATAGGAGACAACATAATTTGATTAGAAAGAAAGAAAGAAAGAAAGAGGAGGAGGAGGTTTATTTGGTGCAAAAAAAACAAAAACCCGTACAAAAAAACATCGTGAAAACAACAAAAAGGTTCGCTATGTCTAACGCTGGTTTTCACTGCAACCAAAAAAAAAGAAAAACAAACAAAAACTTTCGCTAAATTAAGGCTATCGTTATTCTACAACTCTTTGTGGCTAAAGTGTTTGTGACTCACTCTTTGTGATTAAAATGTGTGTGAAGTTCGTAATCCACACTTAACTGCAAGTGAACTCTCTTATCTGTCTCATCATCTTGAGGTAACTTGGACCTCCTCTCAAAGATCACACCTTATAAAGCCAGCACGAGACGTGGGAAGAAGCAGAGTGGTGTGCGAGAAAAAATCCACCATTAAGAAAGCAGCGCTGAGCGACGGCGACGCTAGGAAAATAAATTAACGTTATTGGTTTCCCATCACAGGTGGATGTGGCGCCTTAGTTGGAAACATGTTTGAAAGCTAGGAAACACGCATATTTAATTTGGTAATCTACAACGGAACATGACTGCATTACATCTATAATGGCAAATATATTTACCTCTCTCCTTTGATCTAAGCGGATAACAATAACAATTATGATAAAAGGTTCCACTAGACTTAAGGCTGGAGCTATACTGAACTGAAAGGCGCGAACGTTTAAGCTATTCAAACCAATCTGATCAAATCCATGGTAATATTATAAATGCGAAAGTAAATTAGTCTCTGAGTAACTTTTTTGCTACTACTTCACGGTAAAACCGCTGTTCGATAAAATTTGTTAAAAACTTAGTTTGAACAATGATGAATACAAGAGGGTAGATTTATCCGAAAATATTCGCAGATGAAGTCGCAAGTAACTACTAGTCTATATATAGATAGATATAAAAAGCAACAGTGACTGACTGATCGATCAACGCACAACTCAAACCACTGGACGGATAGCGCTAAAATTTGGCAGGCACATATTTATTAAGACGTCGATAGCCGCTAAGAAATTTGGCGACAGTACTAGTACTTTAAGCTATTGTCACAGTATATATATAAGCTAAAGCATATATATAAGCTAAAGCAGTAGGGAAGATAGGCTTACTTATTGAAATAAGTACCCACACTCCAATAAAGCGTTAGGGTTGTCGATTTGATTTTTGTTAAATTGAAAAGTTTGTCTAGTTAGCGCTATAATATCAGCTGGTAAGGCCTGTTTTTAGAGTAACTAGCTACACTTAATTAAGAGTTTAGTTAGGGTTGGCACCCATAATTTGTGTAAAAGAGAAACAAATGTTTATATGGATTCTATATCTATATTAATAATTTCGTGACCGGTTACGGTAGACTCGATCGAAACGTTGCCTGAATGATAGAACGTGAAAAAATAAAAATTTCGAGTCGACAACATGTATCCGCAAAATTCGGATTGTCGAGTATTTTGTAAAATTCTAACGGTGCTGATGGACAAATCGCAGTCGCCATATTGGACACCACAGACTAGCGCGAAACTGACACCGGAGGACGACAAACGTTCCGTTTCATGCTAGCGCACATACGCCGTGCGATTTTTCTTAAACCTGAGATTGGCCAACATAACCATAGAAAAAATAGAATAATTGGGAATGGATGATTATTTTAAAAGTGCTTAAATCGGACAAGATAAATCGGTTATTTGATGGTTTTCCTCCAAATGATTTTCGAATTGGAGCATACTAAAAAAAATGAACAATGTCAATTCTCCATGTATGGTAGTAACACAAACAATCTACAGGCGGCGCCACTTAGCCGTTGCTTTTTTTAGCTACAAATGTCATCGTTTACCACAGATTCAAGCAGCAATTTAAAAAAAAATATATATGTCATTGGCGTAGTGCTTATCAGCCGTATAGAGGCCGCCGAGTGACTGAGTAAAATGTTTTTATTTTTATAAAATATATGGCTCGACGGTAAAATAAATAATAATAAACAAATAAATATCATAGGACAAATTACACCAACTGACCCAGTCCCCAACTAAGCAAAGCTTTGTGCTATGGGTACCAAGCAACGGATAAGAATACTTATATAATTTAGATAAATACATGCTTAAATACATACAACATCCATGACTCGGGCACAAACATTCGTATTCATCATACAAATGTCTGCCCCTACCGGGATTCGAACCCGGGACCTCTAGCTTCATAGTCAGGGTCACTAACCACTAGACTATCCGGTCGTCAAATCTGAAACTTTTTTCCGTAGCTAAGGATGGTTATTCGTATCAATAGAAAAATCACCAAACACACTTTTAAAATAATCATGCATTCCCAATTCAAAATAAAAACGGATTTTCAAACTTTAAAATTGCCATTTTGGACTCATCAAGTTGTTCACGCCATGCACGGATATATATATTCTTGCAGATAATTTCAGTTATTGTGAATGCTATCACATCTACCTATTTTTGCATTAAAATAATAAACAGTGATTCGAAATAATGGCTACACATTCTACCTAAGTACATTTTGTACCTACAAGTGTATTATGATTCAAATTTCACCCGAGCGAAGCCGGGTTTTCGTCTAGTTACTTAAATAATAATCGAATGAATTAACTATTTTTTAAATAAAACAGGGTATTTAAAAAAGACTTCAACTGTTTAAGATTTTTTATTTGTCGGTAGGTACCTAAGTATTATATATTACTTACTGAAAAATACTTTCGCCTGCCACGACACGAACGGAAAGCTCTGTTATTAAATTTTATTGTATAAAAAATTCTCATCCGAATGAATAGCTTTCTTAAATAAACTATTGGGAAACATGGACATGGACACGGCACTATAAAACTGTTTTTTTCTAGTTATTTGTAAATGAATAAAGCTAATTTGCAATTTATGTTTATTTCGGTTTTGAAGAAGCCGAGTTCAAGCAGCCGTGCACAGCGCAATACGCATTACAGCGCAATTGGCATATTTAAAACGAAAAAATGGCCGCTCGTCTCAATGCGCCACGCGCGCCTGACAGCACCGCGAGATCCGCTTAGAGGCCGTGTAGAAGCGCGCGTCTATGTGTGCGTTCGTTTCGACCGTTTTGTTCGTAGATTCCCTACTGCTTTAGCTTATATATATACTGGGCTACTGTTTTTTTTAGAATTTTAACTTCACATATTGCTGGGTAACAAAAGAAAGGGGCCTTAATTAAAGCAAAATAACACTTATCTGCAGCTTGTAGCCAGCAGCGCCTTAACATGGACTTTCATTCCGTTTGCCAACTACCTATTCACGGTTTTTTGATTCATATAATGTAATTCTTGTGACGTGTTTAGTAAACTTGAGTTGTACTTATGTTATGCACATGTTAATTATTTGAACACAACTGTGTGCTAATTGAGCTTCTATAATCAAAGGTGTAGTTTGAAATAAATACTCGTAGTAGTATCCGACCGAAGTTTCGATTTCGGTTTCGGTTTCGGCCGGTTGCGGCCTAAAAATCGTGTTTCAGCCAAAGCTTTGGTCAATAGAACAACTCAAACTTACAATATCGCACCTAGTATCACTACGATAATGTTAAAATTTAAATCCGAGAAAAATGAAACGTAGAACCTTGTCATACTGGACTGGCGAGAACTTTAATTACTCATCTGGAAAGTACGGCTTATTGACATTTTATTCAAAGTTTTAATCACATTTTATAAAAGGTTCGGTTTGGGTTTCAGCGGAAACTATAATAAAAATCGAATTTTCGGTTTCGATTTCAGCTCAGCAAAAAACATGTTTCGCAGGTATGGTGTCCTGCCATTTGACCGAAAGTCATTTGGCAAAATTACACTTGACAAAAAATATTTTGCAAAACATGGTTTCGCCTATTGATCATTTCATCTAGTCATTTTACAAATGACTCACTTTTCCAAATGATGAACAGTTCAATTTACATTTTATAAATAATAATTTGACAAAATGAACATTTAGCAACTGAGTTATCAGACAAAACTACTATTGGCATCAAGATAGATATAGTCCAGAATAGCACATAGGCTAATTTTTATTCCAGAAAATTTCCCCGATAGCCGAATATTAAAATAGATAAACAAATTCTTACTAGACAAAGGCGCGGGCAATAACTCGTATATTATACAGTTAATTAAAAGCTCATAAAAAAAGTCCATTTCCTGACAGATATTTTCATAACATATTTCTATTTAAAATTTTATATTTTTGTTGGTTTGTTATTATATTATTTTTTATTTTATTATATTAGTGCCTTTTAAATGATAATTTGAGGTTTAACCTCAAAATTACACTTTATACCTAGTCAATTACCCTCCCAACCCGTAAAGAGTGTAAACTCAATAATTGATAAAGTAACAATCAGGTTTATATATGATTAAATTAAATTAGAGTTAGTTTTTTGGCAATTTTACAATTGTTAAAGAGTAAGGTGATCAAAGATTTAAGAACATTATGTGTGTAACCGACTAGTAAAAACTGTATCTCAGATAAAATACTGGAAATTTACTTTTTCAAAAAAGATTACAAACAACATAATGTATACATACATACCTACATGTCTTCCCAAAAATTATGGCATCTTAATGGTTTTTATTTGTATTGCTGATAATAGTCTATTGTGAAACCAATAAAAGGGTTCCTATCCATTAATTGTATATACTACTAATAACTAAGTAAATACCTACCCATTTCATTGATGAAGAATAACTTTGTTTGATTTTCTATTGTTAATTAATTACAAACTTCTATGGTCAAAGATGATTAAAGCAGGAGTACACTCTGAGATGATTTGCCTGTTGAGATTTTGGTATGAGAACCAAACGAATATGGTGCGCTGGGACGATACTTGCTCTGAAGCATACAAGTTGGAATGTGGGGTTAGACAGGGAGGGCTAACATCACCGGTCTTGTTTAATCTCTATGTCAATGATCTTCTGGAGGGACTCAGCAATGCCTCTGTCGGCTGCCACATCGCGGGCGTTTGTGCCAACAACTACAGTTACGCTGACGACATGGCACTTCTGTGCCCCTCCATTAGCGCAATAAGAAAATTGATCGGTATCTGTGAAGGATATGCTGCCTCACACGGTCTTAAGTACAATGTCAAGAAATCTGAACTGATGGTTTTTAAATATGATAAGGGGCCAGACATCGTCGCGCCAGTATATTTGCTCGGATCAGAATTAAAAGTCGTTTCCTCCTTCAAATACCTGGGTCATATCCTAACGGACCGTTTGACTGATGATCAGGACATGGAGAGGCAACGCCGTGCCATTTCTGTGAAAAGCAATATGCTGGCGCGAAGGTTTGCTAAATGCTCAGATCAAGCTAAGATCACTCTGTTCGGGGCATACTGTCAGGCGTTTTATACGAGTCAGTTATGGTACAATTACACTAAACGGTCGTTTAACTCGCTACGAGTGCAATACAATAACGCGTTTCGTGCCATACTAAAACTACCCTGGCGTTGCAGTGCGTCTGGCATGTTTGCCTCGAATAGAGTGGATGACTTTTTTGCTGTCATGAGGAAACGTCACTGGTCTTTTATAGAAAGAGTGAACAGATCCAGTAATGTACTAGTCAGGAATGTCTACGATTCATGTCACCTTGCCATGATGTCTTTTAATGTGTAACAATCTGTATGGTATTTAATTTAATTTAATTTAATTTAATTTAATTTAACTTTTGATAATTGTGATTATAATTAAATATTGTAATGGGATTAATGCCTAAATAAATAAATATTATTATTATTATTATTGTTTGTATTTTCATAGAATTGTTATCATATGTATTTAATAGGTAGTATACTTTTAAAAATTAAGTTTTCCAGTGCTTTGGTCTTTACTGTAATGCTGTGTAAATTGTTTGATGAATAAATAAATAAATAAATATCAAACTAATTAATGCAACTGGTACTAGCAATTACCACATTTCCTGACACTAATATTTACAGCTACAACTACATCAAATATTGCTTATCAGTTAAAATAAAAGTAGGTATTCAAAATATACTGTTCCTGTTCACAACTATAAAAGAACAGCAAAAATATTAAACCCAAAACTTAGTAACCTTATTTTTAAATTTGAAGTCAAGTAGGTATATAGGTACATTTAAGTACTTTGTTCTGTTCTATAACAAAAAAAATTTTTTTTTGCTATATTTAAAAATCTAATCTCTTAGTTTCTATGGATGCTCCTAGTATTATAGTGAAGTTATCGGAAATAAAAAAAACATGGTGTATAGAAAAAGTTCAAAGTTGGGATGCATAGAATTATCAGAAATATTGAATTTTTAGACTTGAAAATAAAATAATATCAAAATATCTTCAGTTCTGTAAATCATGAAATATTAGAAATACCCATTTTTGATGCAGCTTTAATCAAAATTATTCTTTAATACCTATCATCTGTAGATTTTTATATTAAGAGATAAGCAGAATATACCATAATGAGTACACATAATTTCCTAAACATACAAAAATAGATTTGATGTATCACTTACTTTGGGAACTTTGGCATGGACTCCAGTTCTCACGTCCCTGATGGTGGCAATATCCAGCATTTCCACTTCCATGTTCTGATCAGTCCAAAACAGGAAGAACCCCCTGACATCAACCCTGAGGGTGACTGGCAAGCCGGTGCCAGAGTCCTAATTAGAAAAAAAAGTTTTTAAAGTTGGCAAAAAATTATGTTCAAAACATATTTATTTATGTTTAAATATATAAACTCACCTCATCCCACTTGATGAATTTTTCCCCTTCCTGGAGAGCTTTAGGGACTTCAATCGGCTTCAAAGAAACATTAGCCGATTTTGTAGTACTTGTTGTCATCTTGAATATATTAGTTATATATTTAAGCGGAAATAATAACACTGCAGCAGATGAGAACCGTCATCTTCTTCTCGGCCACAAATCTATCTACGAGATCTATCGACGGTACACACAGCAAAGGCACATCATAAAAATGAAGGTGAAACTACAATATTGCAGTAAAACAGTTAAGACTAATTTATTAAAACATTATTCATGATTTAATACCTCCCTAATAACTAACAAACAATGATTTCTCCCACATATAAATATACTCCACTAAACCACCAAAAACTCAGAATGTCAAACGTACACTGGTCCACTGCACTGCATCCACAGATTCGTTATCAGTATTTTTATCTAAAGCGTTCTCACACCAAAGGAACGTCAAGCACTCGCTCGATTGGGTGTGCTGGACTGCTGGATGAAAAATGCACATGAATGGGAAAGAAAAAGAGAAAAAAAACTTGTTTGTCTATGCTTTAGGGTTGCTGCTATACAAAATTTTCAATAATTAATGGTATTTATTACTCACAGCGCAATCAAAAATAAAACAAAGATGTAGCATACATAATTTACCTTACACTCCTTTATCCAATAATATCATACTCACAATGTATCCAATAATATCACACTCATAACTCAAATAAACAATTATTTTTTTCAATTTGGTAACCAATTTTTCTTTGATAAACACGTTTAGTCGAGCAATATAATAGGCAAAAAACTTCACAAGTACGGGATTTAAACAAAAATATATGGCAACTTCGTATTTCTGTCATAATCATAACTTTGATGTCGGAAAACCATAAACACCCAATGAAATGAAACGAAAAACGAAATGCCAAATGCCAATTTGATTTGATTTCTTCCTGGGGTTATAAATACTGTTGTCGGCTTATTCTGTGTAAATTTGAAAACTGTCCATTGAATTGAATATCGGGGACAGCTTTGAAAATTTTACTATGTCTGAAACGGTAACCGCGACAGCTACTGACGATGCTACAAAACATGAAAACCAAGGGAGAAAGCGGGTACGGCATCGTAAAAAGCTCCTTTACGACAAGATACTGAAGCAAATGGAGTTTTACTTCAGCGACGCAAACCTAACGAAGGACAGGTTCCTTGGAGACCTAGTGAAGAATGACCCTTATGTGCCAATAGAAGTGTTTCTCAAGTTTAATAAAATCCGTGCTTTGACGCAGGACGTAATTGATATTGCTAAAGCTATGAAATTTTCCACGATTTTAGAACTATCGGATGACAAACAAAAGGTAAATAAATATTTGTGCTTAACCACTTATTCTTGCCTTGAGCCACCCTAGATTTCATATTACAAGTCCTAGAAGTAACAGTAAGTTAATAAATATTCTTTACAAACAATTAACAACTAGCTTCATTAATTCCTCAGATAAGAAGAAAAACTCCTGTGCTTCCCTATGATGCAGACATGAGGACAGTATATGTCGAGTCTATACCAGTGACGGCGAGCCGGGAGTGGCTGGAGCGTGTCTTCTCAGACTATGGCCATGTTGCTTACATCTCTCTGCCTAAGTTTAAAAATTCACAAAGAATTAAGGTATTTGTTGAACTCTCTATAATATGTATGATAATCTCTGAGACTAGCTCGATCCAATTATCTGTAAATTTTCACAAAGTTTTAATATGACTTGATACTTGAATATGTTTACTGTCAGTTTGATATATTATAGTAAATTATTTCACATCATAGGGCATTAAATCCCGTGATTGGTTTGTATTGAAAAAGTATCAGGATTCTGGGATCCCTGGGTCCTATTTTATAAAGATACAAGTTACAATTGGAAGGGTCTTTCTGACCCTATGTCTTAGATAGACTTAAATTGTAACTTTTAGGTTTATAAAATAGGGCCCTGTACATGCAATCCCAGGATTGATCGTAGATATAACACTATTGTAAGTAATTTATTTGTTTTTAAACAAAAACTGTTATATCATAGACTGTTTTATGTTTCAGGGTTATGGCTTTATAGAGTTTAATAAGCCAGAGGATGCCCAAAAATGTCTAATGGCATTCACAGAGATGGGCTGCAAACTACCCACTAGTATGCCACCAGAAGATCTATCATCTATCAAGATGTTTTCTGTTGATGAACCAGAAGAATCTGAGAATAAACATAAAGAAGAAGAAGAACCGCCAAAGAAAAAGTCCAAGAGAAACAAAGATAAAAGACCCAAGAATTTAGAATTTAAGGTGGGACATGACTCTGATTCTGAGAAAAAGGATACACCTACTGTAAGTATACAATTAAAATTGTTATAATTATCAAATTAAAATGTGCCTTTTAACTTTTATGTGGGTGAATTTTATGGACGGTCTTACTCTCACAATACTGTCTCTTTTAGGCCACTCTTGCTACTGTGTGGACTAAGTTCAAATTCTATTTTGTGTCTGACACAGACACAAATCATTGGATTATTGTGTACTTATTATCAAGATTTATAAATACTGTATCTTATTATTTCAGGATGAAAATAAAAGTCTGGCAACACCAACTGAAGTAAGTTATATTGCTAAAATAGTATATTTCACTACAAGAAAAGTTTTTCGGTTATACCAGTCTAATAGATTCAAACTCGCATTTCAAGATTTTCTATATTTATTTCTGTATTTTTCCTTGCTATTGCTATTCGAATGGTTAATTCACTTAATATTATCTATACCATGTTGAAAGAACTGAAAATTGAAGTGGAAATGAGATTAATAATACCTATTTTACACAGGAAAGCAGAACTACTGATGCAGAGTCTAAAGATGAATTAACAAGCCAAGATGAATCCAAGGATCCAAACACACCTGGAAAGATAAAAATTAAACGGAAGAGAACTAAAACTAAACCCAAACCTGCTCTAAGTGCTAATGAAGCCCCAAAAGGAGCCTTGTTGGGCCTGCAAGTTCTTCCAAAGACAGAATGGAAAGCCTTAAGGAATAAATATTTGAACTTGCAAAGAAAATACATGAAGGAATTGAAGATGAGTCTGTACAATAGTACCAATTCCTATTTAGCTATTCCTGATCCTGCAACACCTTCTATGGAGGCTGAAAATGGTAAATTGCTTTATAGAAACTGATTTAATTTTACTAGTGGTTTAGTTAAACAAATCTTTGTGCCGAGATGATTTTATTTTCTTTCATTTTCAGTTATCAGTTTAACTTCCAATGTCTTCTATTATTATGCATTATGCATATGGAAAAATAATCCAAACTATTACTTTATTTATATTGCTTTGTTGTGGACCCAGTAATATGATAATACTTATATATTTTTTTTATATTTTGCAGCTTTGAATCCAGGAAAGGCTGCAAGTGTGAAGACTGTAGTGCCGCTAGAGAAAATTCCCGGTGTCTTTGTAAGAGAGGTGCTACCCGAACCATGTTTGGATGTCAGGCACACCAAAAGAACTGTGAGTTGAAATAATTGACATACAATACAATATAATAGCTCTGTTGAACACCACATATAACAATCAAAACAGAAAAAAAAGTATACGGAAGTAAACATACTATTGCTTTAATATAATGCTGCACCACAAACACAGCTCATTTCATTTCATTTATTTATTTGTAAAACATGAGTAATTTTAAATATAAAGATCATTGGTTAGGTACATAAAAAATAACAATAATGTCCCTAATCTAAAAATAGTTGAATTAAATGTTATGTATTAATAAGTAACAGACTCGACAGCCATAATGTCTTATAATTTTCCCAGTTTTATATTGAGCATTTGTTTGATATTATTTATTATATATAATTAATTATTAACAATTAGATACTGTTCATGTATCACACTAAGTATTGCTAGCATCTGCAAGGAGAATTGATTTGTACAGTAGCGACAATGAAATGCAGCCGCATTTCATTCGTAGAAATTATACTTGAGCCAAGTTATTTGTATTGTGATGATTGCGTGACCACACTGAGCATACACTGAAAAAATAAACTACTTTCGTTTACAGGTGAGGAGCAACATTCACGCTCTACATGTAGACGTAAAAGAGGGCCAATCGGAGATCATAATTCGTTTCGATTCAGCGAAGTCAGCTGATGAGGTAAGACAAATAGTCTTGAACAAATGTTAGTCCGAACCTCTGGTTAAGTAATACTCATACATAACAAAAGAGCAATATTTTTATGCGTATTGTGTAATATTAATAGGCAAATAAGTAACATAATGGGTTGTCCACAAGTCTGTGTTGATTGAGTCCCATATATATATATACTCGAGAGCAAAGAAACCAGGTCACTTCCCGTAGAAAGTTGTATGAAAAGTGATCCAGTTTCTTTGCTCCCGAGTATGGTATACTGCACCAAATAAATACCTTATGGCATTTAACATTTTTCTATTGTAACCTCAACGAAAGATTTTAAAGTTTTTTGTTAGTGTGTTGTTTTTTTGTTTGTTGTTACATTAGATTCTGTCTACCCCTTAAGGGATAAAGACGTGATTTATGTATGTTTGTTAGTGTCTGTAATTGTCTAGTCCAGTTTTACATACTTTTTATTGTCAATCGCAAGACTAAAATCAGATTTCTGAGAAATAACGTTTCGTGTTTGTGAGAAGGTGAATCAGTTCTCACAACTTCAAGGAAACACATTTATCTTTTTAGTACATTTTTTATGACAGCAGCACTCGCTACAGTAGACGGTATCTATTAACTTGAATTATATATTTCAGTATTGCGGCAACTCGAGCAACCGGGCCACGATTCTGTGCGGAGCGGAGGAGGAGGAACAGTGGCGTCGCGCGGAGGCTGCGCGTGCGCCGGCCCGGCCGCGCGGCCGCGACCGCCTGCGCGCGCGCGGGCCCGTCGCCGCGGCCGCGCTCGCCCCCGCAGAGCCGCAGCCCACTCACACGCACATCAGATTCGACGATTAACATTCCCGTATCGCAGGATCGAAAACAGTGATTGTCGTTATAGACTAGACGTTAAAGATGTATGTTCTGTAGCTGTAAGTATAACGATAAGTTTTTCAGTAAAGTTTAATTGAATACTAATTTCTTTTTTATTTATACAGGCCATTTTCTAAAGAAGTAACTTGTCTTGAGATCTCCATGTTTGAGACTTTACCGGTGAATTGTCATTGTCGCCCCCGCACTCCATCAGCGAAGCGTCAGCTGAGCACGAAAAGGACGGTTGAGCGCAGATGGTAAATAATTTTGATAAACTTACCGACACCATTGGAAATAGAGATTTCAGATTCCACGATTGACTTCTCATACTCTAAATTCATTCCATACTTTGGAATCAGAATGATAAAAAAATAACTATTCTCCATTAGTTTCATACAATAATACTAAAGTAGACGGTATTACACTACGTTATAAAAGCAAAATAAATATAACCAATTTACAAAAGAAATTTTATTTTTACATCACGTAAATGCAACATCCAGTTCAGTCTTAAAAAATATGTCCGCTTAAGAATTTAATAATACAGGAGGCACTGGCACATTATCGAAATTAATTATTATATCTTACGAGCTAATACATTAAGACAACATATAAAACTTGCATACTTACAAATAGTTAGACCTGTATAGCTACTGACAATCTGCATTTGACCAGTCTTTTGTCACACCAAATAAAATTTAATAAAAACGGCTGTTATACTCATAACTTGTTAAATCGCCAAAAATGCTATAAATAAGGGATCATTGTCAATTGATTTATAATAAACGCATAAGTCCCTAAATGACCCAATAAAAATACAGGGTAAAAGATTTTGTATCTGTAATGCTAATTATTGTAAAAAATATTTTACATTTAAAGCGCTTATTTAATTTTGTATACTTACTACAATATTAATGCTGTCAATAATATTCATAAAACGCGTGGAACATCAACACCATAAAAATATGCCTTATATAACAGTGAAGCAGAAAAACGTATGTTCTACTGAGCTAAGCAACATACAATTACTAGATGTCATTTGCTCTAGATAAGTATATTACAAATTTTGCTCGTCATTTTTCTACTTACTGCACTGTATAAATCTTGATTACAAAACAGATATAAAATAAGTACAACCTGATACGCGAAATGAGCACCATTGATAATAAGTAACAAAATTGTGATACTAAATTTAATAACTAAATTCTCTAACACTGTGCGCATATCACATATAATCGAAAAGAAGCTGCTTTAAAATATTAATATCTAATGATATTTACAAGAGAGGTAGACATACTGAAGATAATGACATTTATGATGCTTCCATATGCCTGTGAACGGTTACTGGAGCTAAGACACTATTTTTGCCACAAGGAAGAACGGTCACACTCATATCGCCAGCTTTTAACCTAGGTTTAATCTTTGCTGGAAGTGGACAACTTATATCTGATTTTGTATCATCTGATAAAATTATTGGGTCATTGACCGAGAAACCAGTCGCTTCAGAGTCCTCATGCGGAGTCATGGTCGAGTACCCGTGATCGGAGCCTCCGGCCGTATGAGGGCGTCTATACCCTGTCACAACCCTGTAGGGTGAAATAGGAGCGTCTATCTCCATGGCTGGCAACAGTTTATCTTGTCCAGAGAGATCATGCATATCATCAGATTGCAAGTGACTCAGTTGTACATCGGCATCAGGCCAAGTCTCAGCAGGCCCGTCTACGTATAAATTATGGCAACTTGCTGTGGTGACATTTTGTCTGTAGCAATATATGGCAACGGCTATTACTAAGCTTATAGTGACAATACAACCAGCGATCGGACCTATCGCAGAGTAGTTTCCTAATGCGTCCCTACTTACGTGACCTAAAGTGCCCTCGCCATACGGTGTAACGGCGCCTAACACTCCATTGAAACATGTAGACTGAGAGGTGCAAAATGGAGTAGAAAGCTTGCTATGTCCATCTGTATCCACTTGACACCACTCGCAACCTAAAACTCCCAAGCATGATGAACGCGACAAATAAGTTTCACATTGGAAGTCAAAACACGATTTCAGATTTTCAGCAAAATTGTGAAAGTAATGTGATTTGTGATTATTATTTTCTGGTATCATTCCACACAAGGGAATTTCTTGATTAAGTTTAGTCAAGTTTGCATTAGGGCACTCATATTGTTCCGAAATGCATTCACAAGGACATTCACATTCTGTTTGCTCCATGCGATTGCAATTGAGACAAAGCCGATCAACCATACTACAGGGACAGAAGGCCCCAACGCTGCATGACGCGTTAACAAGCCCAATGAAAGCATTTGTACCAGGAATGGCAGCTATGTAGTAATGGACACAGTGATCTCCAGATACTACATTAGACAGAACATTGGGCAAAGAAGTATTAAATTCATAAAATCTCTGTATTGTTTTGTCATAGAAATTGCTACATAATCGTTTTGTGACAAAGCCCTTGTGATTCAGCATGTCTATTGCTATCATGGACTCTTTATGGGTGATATGTTGCTGTTCTATAGGCCCTGAGCTGTTCGGATCCATCAGGCCTGGATGAGATATTAAGTAACCTCTGTTATTCATAATAAAGCATTTAACAAAGGGTTTTTCACACAATGGCATACTGTCAATGAGAAGTTTGTAAAGGAAGCCCATAGTAACATCCATTGAAACTACCATAGTAGGATAAAATGGGCTTTTCACAGCATATGAAATTGACACAACATACCCTGCACCACCAACATCTAAATTAGGTGGAGTAAGTACAATTTTATCCTGATTTTCTAGTGCATATGTAAACCAAGGCCTTCTTACAGGTTCATAATCATATTCCAAGACTGTGCCCGGATACATAACTAGCACTCCACTTTCAGTCACTGCATACCTCCTTACAATGTATTTAGAGTAGGCTCCATGCAAGTGCTGCCTTTTATAAAATGACAAAAGAGAGTTAAGGAAGCCAACATCTTGTTGAATATCATTTTTTAACCCAGGGTTAGAGAGCAAACCATGAGCAACACTTTTTAAATATGCTAAATAGTTTTGCATATATGTTACTGCTTCTTGACCATCACCCATGTCATACAGATATGTAAATGGTGACTGGAAACTAGAAGGACTTAGATACACAGTACCTTGATCTATAGTAGCTATCTGTTTAAAATGCCTGCACATTTTACCACTTTTTGGTGGAAATAAGTCTAATCTATGAAATAATATTTCTTTGTTACTTCTTGCAAGAAAAATGTTTGTTTTGTTAAAAATATTCTGTCCAATTGTTTCTGACACAATACAAACAATGTACAATTTTTCAACCCATTTCCAAGAATAAACAATCGACTTGCTAGAAGTCTGATCAATGACAGTAAAATTACCTGAACTTTTTAGCAACATCTCTTGTTTAATGCTATTAATAAAATCGTAAGTCTCAATACTTTCAAGGTCAGTAAATTTAATTTTTTCAGATGCTGTTTCAGGTCGAGGAAAGAATGTGTGCATAAGAACTTTACCTGAAAAATCCATCACAAAAGCTCTTTTTTTTATAGTTGGGACCTTGAAATATATGATGTCTTCAGCAAGATCAGACCAGTATAAATCCAAGCCCAAGATTCCAGAAGATATTGGAAGCACTAAAGACACCATGAAATCTCTCTCTGTTGCTTCCCAAAGAGGCGCTTCAATTTTGACAGCATTGTTTTTATATTTTTCTGGTAAGAGAGAAATGAAGGCAGACGCCACTTGTCCTACCACTCCACTATTATTGATGTGCAGCCTAAGCACAGAGTGGTTACTAGAATGTGTGTGCCATTTGTCTATATGTAAAATTCCAAGACTACTGTTCTTAGCTGCTTCATTTTCATATATCAGTCCAATAGCAAATTTCATTTTGTCATCACTTGTTGAGTATGGAAATACTTTCAGCCAAGTCTCATTCTTCAGAATTTTAGTGTCAGTCAAAAATATAAACAGCTTATTTTCAGGTAATGTTTTTCCAACAAGTAAAGTTTTCAACTCCCTGTTAATAGTGAGAGGAGAAACACTTGCTGGGGCAATGTCCAGCGATGAAAGGTATTCTCGCAGTAGAAGTTTGTTGTTTTCAGTAGCATTTCCTAGATCTGATATCCCATCTTTACTACATGTATCCTCAAATTTTATAGAGTCTGTAGTGTTAGTCATCTTAAGTGCTATCACATCTGTGCTTTGTAGAGCAAAGGCTGTCTCTCGGGCTACTCTAACAGCATGCTGTAGTGAACCAGAACTCATGTTGTTATCAATTATAAAAACTACAAGCTTGGGGTCTGGATGCACTACTTTATGGTACAGGTACCTTAGATTGGAGTGGGGCATAGTAACACAATCTTTGTCAGTGGCATAGTCAATATGAGAAAGATAATACTGCCTTTTCACTTTCAAATCTTTGAAACGACCCATCATGTTTGTTTTCGGATCTAAAGGTAAGTTCTCGAACAATTCTAGGTTTTTTATAAAAACTGATTTACGTATAGAGTTAAACGGACAGGGGTGCGTGTAGGACGGAGTATTGTTGCCATTAATGGCTGCGCTCATTTCTTGAAGTATATTTGCAGCAGATGAGAGCTTGTAACTTAACTTACTGGCAATGGAGTGGAGCAGATCATTGTCCGAAGGTTGATATCGGCTCACTTTGTAGGAAGCAGTGCGTACCTCGAAATGGGTTGTGTACTCGCTGCCGAGGTCCTTTACGACTATATCATTAAACTTATTTCCTAGAGTCTCTGCGAGTTTCTTCACTGATAACTTATAATCGCAGCGACTATTCGTTCTCGTACAGTTTTCATTCTGAGCAAAGACAGTCGTAGCGTAGTAACTCGCGATAATCGTAAATAACAGCGATAAAAGCTTCATCTTGTCGGCTTTCTATTTGATCCGCGTCACACTTGATTAGTATTTTTTTCACAGGAACACATGGTAAAAACACTATTCGTGATTGTCATTGTTTAAATAGGGATATAAAGGTCCTTTTGATTTTGGTAAAATTGTGATTAAATAGATGATTGTAGCAAAAATAATAACACAAACAACGAGCTTGTTTTCTTCACGACTATCCCCTTCCCTTCTGCTGTGACATTTGATTCAATATGGCGGCTAGCGTTTCGTTTCGTATGCTGCATCTTCTGGTGCTACTTTGCGTTTAAACAACTCTGGGTAAGTATAATATTTAAATGGTAAAATATTATTTTTAGTTGGGATTTCTACTACTTAAATTAAGTTGTTAAAATTGTACTATGCCAAGTGTAAGCATGGCTCTCTATGCCTATATAATTTGGTATGGATAGTTATATTATACCTCGTTGTACCAACGACTCCTAGTCCTAGTTAGTAGTAGTCGCAGTAATAGACTAGACTCGCAGTAGGTACACCTAAATAGAGAGCTACTAAGTATAATATTATTATTAACTAGCGGTTGTCCGCAACTTTGTCTGCGTCTCGTGAGATCTTTGTTCATATTCCCGGTGTAAAGTATGGACATCTGGTGTCAAACTTTGTAACTAAGTGTTATGCTATAGGTACACCGACAAAAATCAAGAAGATGAAACTTCACTTCTTCAGAGTACCAGCCCATGGTGCAAGGGGCGTCATACAATAGGTACATGCCCCCTCCAGCTGCTTAATTTTTGGGTTGATCCCGGTTTGCAGTAGTAGGTACGTCCTTTATATATACGTACCCTATCATATTCAAGAGATTTAATAATACGTTTGTACCGCTTCCTTATTACACTGAGCTACTTAGACAAGAGCCCGTCGTGGGTAGATACCTACCTACTTTCTTACACTTAATATTATACTATAATACCTAATAGGTATGTATAGGGAGTAAGCATTTAAGAGATGAATACACTAATTATCTTATAACTTGACTGTTCTTAGCTTAGGTTTAAATTGATGTAAGATAAAGTAATATTTTGTTAAAAACTTCCTTTTAGCAAAAACAATTTATTTACAGTTGCGGGAGTGCGTGTATAGGTGTAGTTACGTCTGGAGACGTTATGGGGTTAACCGTCGGGGTAAGTGTGCATGTGTGTCCCATCGATTGGTCAGGGACGGCGTGGCGTACCGTCCGATCATTAACCCAGTTGTGTTCGCGACGCGGCGCGGCCGGGCACGCGACCGGCCGGCACCGTTGCTCATTCCAACACCATGCAACTGCCGGAGACGGCGCCTCCGCCCCTCGCTCCGCTGTGGGACCGCGTGCTGCGCGCCCGGGCGCTGCCGCCGGACCTCGACGTGGGACTTCTGTACGTCGCCATCCGAGACCGTCTCACGCACCCTGAATGGGAAGTCCGTTTGCATGCGCTCCGAGTGCTCGCTGATCTTCTGCCGCTTTCCGGAAACGCGTTAACATTCCCCTTTGACCAAGTTATTGACAACCTAGGACATGGATCTCCAAACGTACGCAAAGCTGCATTGGATGCGTTGAAAGTGTTTTGTTTTCATTGTGAAGACCCGGAATGCGCCGCACGTGCTATTTTAGACAAGTGTTCTTATCATAACATTAGACCCCACTCGGCTGACTTTGATACGAAAGTCAATGTCATAACAGGTCTAATATTATCCATACCTTCCGTGATGGCGATATTGAAGAGAAGAAATCCGTCGTTGGATATATTTCCTGTTTTCCAGACGTTAGGGGATAAGCTTTTTGATCACGTACACAGAGACGTAGCGCTGCGATCATTGATTAAGTTAAGGAGAGTTTGCGGTCCAAGGGACTACGTGATACATCTGTCTAGATTGGAAACGAAAGTGCAAGACAAGTTTCGGTTGTTGTGTGAAGTATACGATGAAGACTCACTTGATGTGTACTATGCCCCCCGAAAAACAACTTACAGAGATAAAAACAGTCATCAACTGGTTAAAATCAACCATGTTTTCAATAGTCCTCTACCTACACCGGTTCGTTTGTCAACATGCGACACCTCATCCGATGACTCCTATAGCCATGTACCATACTATGGCAACAACTACGCCAAAGTGATAATCGAAACGGAAATAAAGTTTGACTCCGACACTGCCATAACAATGACCGTCCTAGAAGAAAATGAGACTGAATCTGAGAAAAATACGGGTAGTGAGGAGGACTGCGATAGTTCCGATAGAAATATGTTAAAGTATAGCGACGGTGACTCTGAAGACTTAGATGTTGTGGTTAAAAAGGTACGTTTTGGTGGAGAAAGTGTAAAAATTCGGACGCCTGACAGTGAAAACATAGCAACGAGCGAAGACGACAGTAATCAGAAAGCACCACTAGCCATACAACACTCACACATAGAAGAAGCGTCTTTGCAAGTAACACCAGTAATTGTTAGTAGAATGAACGAAATTAAACGTGAAGCGTTCGAGAGAGAGTCGCAGCAAAAATCTAAAAAAAGCGGAATCCCATTGCCCGTTATTAACAGCAAATCGCGGAATTCCACCGAAGTAGCTGCAACAGCAACAACTGCTTACAGTAGAGTGAAGTTAAAATCTAAATCTTTAAGCGAATTGTACGATTACTTCAGGTCAAAGAACGACGGTTCCGAGGACAAGTTGAAGGATTCCGGGTTTACTTTGACCTTAACTGATGTTCGTCCTCCGGATAAACTTCCTAGTCCAGTGGAACAACACAGGGAAGTGGAAGTGCTTCACAACTTGCAGCGAAGTCCGACGGTGTCACCACGGCGGAGACAAACGCGTTTACACCTAGAGCAGGATGGGTAAGAGATTTTTTAAGGACGTTCAAATCAATTATTCAACTCATGCTTAAGATTTGTCTAAGTGAGGCACCTATTTATTAGGTTTGTACTGAGTCTGCTTGCGTCGTCACCGCCCACCGAGACTGACTTCTTATCGCCTCGAGGACCCTCTCCTCTCCGAGCTCACTACCAATGGGAAGAATTGGGTGTCGTCCCAAGACATGTGTCAGATCAGCTACACAACACGGTAAGCTGAAAATTTTAAAGAATGTCTGTGAATTGAATATACGAAGTATCTAATCTACATTATACGAAGTGCGTACATTATACGAAGTGTCTTAGAATTATTCGAGAAAATTCCATCACCATGGGTTAGCTTGATTGAAAAATCCTGATAAAGTTTATCATTGTAATTTTAGATTCAAAATTAGGTAAGTCGCCCTTTTGACGCCGTATATTATAAATGCGAAAGTTTGTGAGTGACGATGTGACGATGCGAGTGTGTATGTTTGTTCCTTCTTCACGCTAAAACGACTGGACGGATTTGGATAAAATTTGGAACGAAGATAGCGGTACCCTAGATTAAAACATAGGCTACTTTTTATCCCGGAAAATTGCATAGTTCCCGCGGGATAACGATATACAATGTTAAAGATCATAGCTGCCTAATGTAAGTCTAATTCTACGCAGACGAAGTCGCAGGCAGAAGCTAGTATTATAAATGCGAAAGTTTGTGAGTGACGATGTGACGATGCGAGTGTGTATGTTTGTTCCTTCTTCACGCTAAAACAATTGAACGGATTTGGATAAAATTTGGAACGGACGTAGCTGGTACCCTAGATTGAAACAAAGGCTACTTTTTATCCCGAAAAATTGCATAGTTCCCGCGGGATAGCGATAAACATGTCAATTGCTAATTTTACGCGAACGAAGTCGCGGGCAGAAGCTAGTTTTAAATATAGAATAATATAAGTATGGAAATATTTGGTCAACCACAATTAAAAACTACCGCCTGCTAAAAGCGTTCCGAATTCATTTTAAGACACACCGTACAAGGACTGATGACTTCTGTGCCAGACTTCTTATCTTTTCCACTCTGATAAATAAAGGACTAAATTTTCTAGGTTTCCATAAAACTAACACTCCAATAAATTAACTGTGAATCACGTATCTAATGTAGGTACGGAGTACTTACCGATTTGAGTATTGATAAAGAACTTTAATTAAATGAATTACAATTGTTCAACTAGTCCAAAAGCTATGTGCGTGACGGGATCAATTTGCTAGTGAAAGTTACCATCGGTACCTATCGTTTGTTTCGGAGGTGATTAACTGAATGAATCATTGAAATTCAACGAGATCCATTTAGACGTAAGCTTAGGTACTTGGTTTGAGACACGCTTTTGCAATCATCGTTGTTTGCCTTTAGTTTCGTATTTTAACGGATATATTAGTGCATTTGTGCACCGAGTTTACGAATGTGGGCAGTCATCTTATCCTCTCCTGCCTAAATACATCCCACTGCTGGGTACAGGCCCCCAATCAGAATAACTGGCTTGGGCTAAAGTTCCCACGCCCAGTGCAGATTGGGAACTTTACACACATCATTATTGAGCTCCTTCGTAGGTGTGTGCCGTGTGCAGGTTTCCTAACGATGTTTTCCTTCACCGAAAAGTTCATCGTAGTAAATTTTATTTGTAATTTTGCACACAAATTCCATAAAAGCTCAGTGGTGCGAACCTACGGCCCTCTCCTGGTGACGCTATTGAAGCTCCGGGCAACCAACGTAGTTAAGTAGGTAATCAATACTAAACCGAGCTCTTTCAACTGTCCAGGAGAACTGGATAGCAGCTGTCAAGGCTGCAGATCAGCTCCACAGCGCGCTCTTAGAAGCTGACAATGTGAGGCGCGCAGAGCCCGCGGCGCTGTCACTTGTACAACATATGTGGGCTCTAAGTGAAGAAGTAAGTTCTAGCTCTTGCCTGTTACATCCGAATGAAGAGTCACACACTAGTATAAGCTCGAAAGCACTTCCGACACAACTCAAAATTACTTAAAACCCTCTTTTTAGTGCAGAAGCTTCCAGATAGAGATGTTACAACTATATTTTCTGGGTCTATATGGTGGCCCTTATGTTTGGACAGGTGTCAGCTGCCAGAGCTCCAGCCGAAGGTGCGGTCTGCGCTCTCCTGAGGGGTGCGAGCAAAGACTGCGTTAGGAAGCTACTGCCTGCCCTAATTACCAGGATAGGAAAGGATCCACCCCCAACTGCCTTGCCTCATGCGATGCTACAAACCATACCACTACACAATCTAGTGGATATGATCTTCGATCCTGCTATGATTGGGGTAGAAACAACAGTTTATTATGATTAATCATTAATTTCTTGTAGTTTATTTTCCTTGCTGCTGACGGTCTTCTGTTCTGTACTTCTATAGGCATCAGGAGACATGGAACGTGCCCAAAGTTCTCAACTTCGAGCCGCTCTTTGTCTTGCTAAGGCGGCCGGTCCTGCAGCGGTGTTAACCGCTGTTCGAAGAAGACTTGCTGATACTTCGAGGGCCGATGTTTTCTGCAATAAGGTTATTTTAATAATTGTTATGTCAGTCTTATATAAAAGCTCAATCGCCCAATTGCTATATTATGTTATAAGACTGTGTAGTTTTATTGCTTTAAGTATATGTGTGTGTAGTTAAATTAAATATGAAAATAAATTACAGTTGCGAGAGCGTCTCAGCAAGCCTGTGGAGAACAGGGCGGGTAATGTTGCAAGGTAATAAACTATAGGCCGACCACTTAACTAAGTCTTCGCCCACGCGGCATAGGGGCGCGGGGTAGGCGACAAAGGGGACAGAGAGGTGCGGGTGGCAGGCGCACTACCCGCCCGCACCGCTCTCGATTCCCTTTGTCGTCCTACCCTACGCCCCTGTACCCGCGCGGGCGAAAGACTCAGTTAAGCGGTCGGTCTATAATAAATCACCATCTTCCTAGCGTTTTTCCCGGCGTTTGCCACGGCTCAGTGAGCCTGGGTTCCGCTTTGACAACCATTAATCCCAAGATTTGGCGTAGGCACTAGTTTTTGCAGAAGCGACTGCCATCTGACCTTCCAACCCAGAAGGGTAACTAAGCCTTATTGGGATTGGTCCGGTTTCCTCACGATGTTTTTCACCGAAAAGCTCATTTATTTCAAATGTAATTTCGCACATAAATTCCGAAAAACTCAGAGGTGCGAGCTCGGGATTCGAACCCGGAACCCTCTGCTTGAGAGGCCACAGGTCAAACCACTAGGCTACCACGGCTTTTTTTTCGGTCGGTCTTTAATAAAGGAAATTAAATATTCAGGAAACATTAACATAATGATTATAATGGGCAAAGGTTAACGAAGGTTTTGATTCAGGAGTTCCCATCTCCCGGTGCCTGTTCGACGGCGAGCCAGATCGACTCCGTCTCCAGCGGCGTCCCTTCCTCCGAGACGCTTGCGGCCTCTACCAGACTCCGCACCTCTGCCAAGTAAGTTTATGATTGGGTCATAGTTCAATAGCGCCTTCGTCGACGCCCCAAATCATACGTCATCATTTTCCTCATCTTCCTAGCGTTTTTCCCGGCATTTGCCACGGCTCAGTACAGTAAGATTTGGCTAAGGCACTAATCTTTACAGAAGCGACTGCCATCTGACCTTCCAACCCAGAAGGGTTACTAAGGCTTATTGCCCCAAATCATACATGTTTAATTTAAATTAACGAACGATCAATCAATGTCAAAACTATAGAATGGAAGTGTTTTACGTGAATCTTTGAGAAGTACCTACTTACCTATAATTAGCGTTTGTTCCACACAAATAAGATATTTTTCTCACAATCGTACACACACACACACACACGTAAATCAGTCTTTATCCCTTACGGGGTAGACAGGCCTAAGGTAACAAGACCTATAGGCCACGTTTAGCATGATTGTGGGCGTATAGGTGAAAAGGGGAATCAAAATAGTGATGAGTTGTTAGCCGCATCGCCTATAACATGATTCCTATACCCATTCCCTTGATGGGCTTTTACCATCTGCGCGGGAAGAGAAGCAACTGGTACATTCTATGTTTTTTCTTTACACCCAGACCAGCATGGAAGCAAATTTCAATCATATTCCATACAAAATATCTAGGAGTTTCATGGAACAAACAGTAGATACCTAAATGTTAATGATTAGGTACATAGCTGAGCTATATACCAGCATTAAGTTTTAACATCAAGGTATATTTAATTAATATCTATTAAATTGTCTGTCAACAGGTATTTCACAATTGGAAAGGGATTCTTCGCAAAAACCACTGTTACCGATTTCAAGAAATGACAAGTAAGATTTTTCTAAATTGGTCTTTTAATGTTCAGCTCTTACGCATTGCAGTCTTCTACTCTTTCTGTCTGGTACACAAATAACACGCGACGCGGCCAGCGTGCGGGGCGAGTAGCAACCTAACCTACTGCCATTATCCTGCCCGGCAGGACCGCCGGTTGAACGTACTTAAACTGCGGAGTGTACACCCCTGGCTCAAGTGGGGTGGGGCATCAGTAAATTTTTTCTTTACCGAAAAAATTATTAAGGTGGAAACACATTGTTAACACGCGACGCGACCCGATGCAACGCGACGCGTGTTGAGTCGAATCAAATTGTATTATTTTCTATGACCAGAACCACACTATGAACATCCGACGCGACGCCATGCGCATACTTTCGTTGCATCGGGTCGCGTCGCGTGTTAAAAATGTGTTTCCACCTTAATAATTTTTTCGGTAAAGAAAAAATTTTTAGGAAAGTTATAGGTAGGTAAGAGGTAGGTGATTTATGGTATGTCAGGGTCAATAATCTTGCAGGTCAATACCGTTCTAGGAGTTATCATTTCCTAACGGTGAAATTATCCGCTTCCTTCATTAAAAATTTACTTTGCTTCGTCTTTTTTAATAACTTGGATGTTGACCTTGCTTGCTTGGGAATTACTACAACTGACAAACCTTGAGTATATATACTTTTGATGACTTTTACGATGTCACATAATCTTCTAAGTACCAAGTAAGTAAGTACTTAGTAAGTTTTTTGTAAGGTATGTGTGTGTCTGTCTGTGGCATCATAGCTCTCACTCAAGCCGATGGACCGATTTCGATGCGGTTTTTTTTCATTCGAAAGCCAGTTTCCTTGCGGTGGTTCTTAGCCATGTTTGGTAAAAATCGGCTGAGCAGTTTTGAGAATATATCACAGCTCTTTTCCAAAGTGATGTAAGGCACTTTTGGCAAAACAAAGTTTTTTTTTAATTTACGTTTTGATACTTTTGATTACTTTCTATCGATTAATGCGTGGGGTTTAATTTTTTGAAATTAAATGCTGTTTACTATATCATGATAGCTGGGGAACCAGTAGGTAGATACAGTTGTTTGTCAACCCGGAGTGCGTAGGTACCTAAGAATATTACGGGTCTTCAATTCAACACAATATGTACAAGTATATTACTTACCTACCACATCGAAAACTTCAACAGTAACAGAGAAAGAGATGAACTAAGCTATCCGGTAGGTACTTACCTAATAAAATAACAAAACTAGGTATTTAAAATGGACTTTTTCCGTCAGGTAACTTCTGTTGGATTCAGGTCAAAACTTTACATTGGTCAAGACGTCTAGACGACGAAAGTGACATTTTAATGGTAGCGATTTGTTGCGACCCCAATTTTTAACCACGCGATCCTTATTTTTAAACGGCGGCCCTAACATTCGGAATGGGGATTTCTAAATTGAATTGTGGTTGTTACGGCTGTCGATGCTTATCACATGAAACTGGCACAAATAAGAATGGCAATTACACCCGTTGACTTGAGTCAGTCACCCCTATTTGAGCCTACCTAGCTGATCGATAAAACTAATTATTACAACTGAAGGAAACGGTCGAGGCCGAAGCAAAACATTCTATAGAAAATGCGCAAAAATTTGGCCTCCAAATGTCAACGTGCGTTTTTATGGCCAAGGCAACCTAATGTTTTCATTTTATTACGCACTATTTCCTAAAAACAATGGGTTTTCTAGGAAATTCCTCAGCCGAGTGCTGAGTCACGCTTAATCGGAGAGTTTATTAAGTTCATAGTTCAAAATGTTACGGTTAGTGAGTACTTATGATTATAGTGTAGATACATCCGGCTCGAAGGATCATGTAGAGAACGGGCCTTAAACTCCGAAATCCTCCGACCAAAAAACTCAAAGGGAACCTAATCTACTCCATTAACCATTAACTAACCGGTAGGTAGGTAACTTGATTAACTGTACGGAAGTAAATTATTATGTTCTTTTTCAGAATTCATTAAGTTCTTTTTCATCATTTTATTAAATAAACGATAATAACACAATCAGCTGTCAAACTCGACAAACAATATCGATTAATTTGGTAGCACACATGACACATGACCAATTCCCGTAATTGCGTGGCACCACTAACCTACATTTTGGGACTGAAATTATTGGCCGGCTTCCATTCTCGGTGTATATGGACGACCCATTTACCGTATCGCTGGATCGCTCCACTTCTGGCTCCGCAAACAGCCGCTAATAGCCCTTAAATTGTAGACTTGTACTTACTGTATTAAAAAATACTAGGTTTGCTGTAAAAATAAATTTACCTGCTCTTTGCAGTCCACATACTTTGTTTGAATATTTCCTAGGTGACCCAAGAAACTTCCATATTCGAACTCCAAATTAGTAGGCAGTAGTCGCGTAGTATGTTCTGTTCCTCTACCTACGCTATGGCCCGGTTACAATAAGACCAGACCATTCCGAATAGCAAATTGTTCCATGGAAGTAAGTAGGTGCCCTTACTAAAGCAGTTAAAATTTATTGTAGAGCCAATAATGCTAGATAAAACTTCTTAAGTTCTTCTTAGTATCAAAATACATTTTTTCTTTAACTATAGTTTCTTCCTATTTTGCGAGTTGGTACAACACCAGCTTTCAACAATAGCATTAGTTTCCGCCTTTTAGGTTACTGCAATCTTTAGCTTTCCCCAAGCTTCCGGCATTTGGATGACGATGCTGTATTCGCATGATTAAGTAATGAGCCGACATCACCAAGGCCATGGCGCATTCTTTTTTAATACCATTTATACAATTACAATAGCTAAACTGCGACACGACTTCTAATTTTTGCTAATGGTAGGCCCACATTGTTCCTTGACGGGCGGCAAACGGGGGAATTTCCGAGAATGTTACCTAATCTGCATAATGTGCAGGTAGAGTGGTGAGTTCATCAACATGTGTTGGCGATCGATCGCGGTAAGTAGTTACAGGCGGCGGGCGTGCTCGCGGCGGGCAGGGTGTCGGCAGTCGCGGAGGCGCCGCGGCGGCAGGCGGCCATGCTGCTGTGCTGCTGCCCCCGCCCGCGCTCCGCCGTCGCGCCCGCGCCGCCCCCCGCGCCGCTCGCGCTCGACCTCGTCGCCGACCTACCCTCGCACACGCGGTAACCGACCTCACCCGCGACCCAACACTCACGACCCCCCGACACTTGACTTAACAACAAACTCTTATCCACGCTACGTATTTATAGGTACATATAATGTCCCTTAAACGTAGAAATAATTCAATGTGTCCCTCTTATTACAGGGATTCGAGCGCTCTCACCGCCACCTGTGAAGATGTTATTGAAGAAAAGGATGAAAATAAAAGGATGACGCCGGAAAGTTTAGTTTTTGGAGAGACTACTTTAGTCGACATTCCCGTGGACGAAGTCGATGATGCGCCGCCTCGACCGCGTTCACCCTCCATCCGCGTCGAAGATTACTCAGAGAAGTCGATCAAAAGTGTCGACTCGCAAAATGAGATCAACATAAATGACAACAATTCTCTTCATACCAGAAACGCGGAAGAAGAATCCCAAAAATCATTGAACTTCACGAGAGCAGAATCGCCTTTCTCTCGACCTCAAAGCAGACTGTCATCTCCCGTTACCCCTTCATCCAGAAGCAGAAGCGAATCAGTGAGCCCGATAAAGAGCGGGCAACGCTCACCCGAACCGGAGAGCGACGTTTACAACCGAAAGCCTGTCGCTTGCGAACGGGACGTGCGCTCGGCGCTGAACGAGTGTCTCGTCCCGGCAAAGCACGAAGATTGGGAAATGATAGTCAACGCGCTGACAGAAGTGGAGCGGCTCGCGGCCGACGAGGGAGCCCGGGCGCCGGCGGCGAGCTGGCGGGCGGTGGTCCGCTCGGCGGCCACGCACGTGAGGTCGCTGCGCTCGCGCGTCGCCCGGACCGCGTGCGCCGCCATGGGGGCTCTGTTCGAGCACCGCGGGCGCTCGCTGGACACCGAGCTGGAGGACGCGGTCACGGCGCTGCTGGAGCGCTGCGCCGACGTGAACAGGTTTCTGCGAGCGGACGCGGCGGCGGCGCTGGCCCGCGTAGCGTGCGGCAGCAGCAGCGCGCGCGCGGCCACGGCGCTGGCGCGGCGGGGCGCGGCGCACCGCGCGGGCCCGTGCCGGGCGGCGGCCGCGCAGGCGCTCACGCGGCTGGTGGAGCGGCGCGGCGCCGGCGCCATGCTGGACCTGCTGCCGGAGCCGCGCGCGCTGCTGCTGCGCGCCGCGGGGGAGCTGCTCGGCGACGCCTGCGCCGAAGCCCGCATGCACGCGCGCCTGCTCTGTCTCGCGCTACAAGAAGACGACAGGTTCCGTCCCCTGCTCAAAGAGTCCATGCAGCCCAATCGCTACCGAGCTATACAGAAATTCCTCGATAAACTCCGATGACGGTAGAAATACTCTGGAAGTCTGATATTTGTCCCGACCTAGGACCGCTAATGTGAACTGAGAAAATGTTTACAGTTTCATATTCTTCATCTGATCGTGTCCATTATTTCAAAAACCAAGTGTCTTATTAAACTGTGCATTTAAATGACTGAACTGTGCGAAAGGTATTTTTGTAGTAAATTAGATTATTATTTATAAACGAACAAACATTTTATGGATTTATTGTTATCCTCCAACGGAGCGAACTTTTCTTGACTATACGAATATACATTAATATGAAACTATATGTATGTTTATAAGATTTTAATAGACGAGAATTAAATGATTAACCTTTATTTGGCTTATTCAATTTTTCTTCGTGAATAACCTAAGTTAGGACGACGCTTACCTATTGGGAAGGTAGGTACCTATAATATAACAACCCGCAACATACCTATACATGTAGTTTCGAAGATTTGAGCCATGGACATGGCATAGTAGGTATAGATAGGTATAGCTTTTATTTGTACCTATGGATCTCAATTTGGTACTATCGATAGTCTAGCAACACTATTAGTCCTGTTGGTACTTACAAAGCTCTATGTAGAAAACCATAACCTGCTTGAAAACCTCATTTTATATTTTGACAAATTGACACGACAACAATCCAATCCAACATAACCTCATCATAATATAAACAGTTTTAGCCCAAACAATAGTAAACAATCTCGAATGCAGGATGCCATGTATGTGCCAGAGCTGAGCCACCAAACTTTGTTGAAGCTCTCGTCTTTTTTATTTTGGATCTGGGCTTACTTCAAATGTAAAGAAAAGGTGCCAGACAAGACTCCGGAATATTATTCGCGGGCGGTCACTCTAGTCCATGGGACGGTCGCGTCTGTAACGGGACTTCTACAGTGCGATATTGGGAATATCTGCCTGCAACGATTCACTGGTAAGCAGTTTTCTACAATACAGCATCATCTAATAGTTAAAATTTTAAATAGTTTGGGATGGGGACAGTGCTTGCCAGTAGGCAAATGTCAAACGAATTAATTGCGATCACTTTCATAAGGCAGCGAAGGTGTAGAAGTATTACTATGTACTTTGCAAAGCCTAACCCACGACATCTGAAGAGCCATAATAGTTGCCTACCCACTTTTTCTACAAAATTTTACCTACGTAGGTATTTGGGGCTGCGTAGAGAGGATGAATGAAAGAAGATTAACTAAACAGATTTATATAGGAATTGTGAATGGGTGCGTTGGGAGGGGAAGGCCTAGACGGACGTTCCGTGATCAATTTGGGGACGTTTTGGAAAAAGGCCAGGTCAAGAGTACCCGAAACCGACGAGCATGTATGAAGAGATTGATGAATGTGGATGAAGCGAAAGAGGTATGTCAGGATCTTAGCAAGTGGAACAAAGTAGTCTCTGCCTACCCCTGTGGGAAAGAGACGTAACGGTGTATGTTAGGTTGTTAGGTACTTAATCTCTGTACGTAGCGCGCGTGGGTAGTGAGCGTGCAGCTCGCAAGGCTGTGTTTTGGGACTCGTTATCTATCCAGTGGGCTCTACTAAGCTATATAGTATTGGGTACCTCATATCTTTTCCTTTAAGAAAGTAAGTAGGTACTTCAATAGATTTTTAAGTAATATTTTTTTCCAGCTCCTGTTCTAGTATCGCACTACCTGTTAATGATATGGTCTTGGGGCTACTTCGCATTCGATTTACTCTGGTGCCTATTGTATTGGAGACAAAGCAAACTGATCCTATTTCATCATATCTGCTCCCTTGTGGCCATAGATTTATATACGCAGAAAGAACGGACGGGATGTACATTTGCGTGTACCATTGCATTGATGGAGCTTACAAATCCGTTACTACAAATTAGATGGTGCGTACGCAGCATATTATAGCAGCAATTATACTGAGTGTTTCGTTTGAAGTTTTTTGGCGCAAGGAACCTTTTGGGCGTATCGTTGATTGAAGTGTCTAATGTGTAGCTAAGTACAGTCGCCATCATATCGTAGCGGGCGAGGTCCTCAAATATTTCGGAGCAGCATTAAATTTCAATAAATCCGTTACACTAGATAGGTACCTAAGGTTAATAACATCACAACACGCAATTCGTCATAAATATAAGAGCAGCGACTTTTCAATAAATTCGGAACGTTCAATGAGGGAAAAATATCAGGAAGCACAGATGCTTCTGGAGTTATTGACCTTATAGTGTAACGAATTTATTGAAATTTAATGCTACTCCGAAATATTTGAGGACCTCGCCAGCTACTATAATATTTTTTTTTTAATGTGAATAGGAAGGAAAACGAGCAAGTGGGTCACCTGATGGTAAGCGATCACCACTGCCCATAGACACCCGCAACCCCGGAGAGATTGCAGATGCATTGCCAACCTAGAGGACTTAGATGAAATGCCTCTTGTGCCCGTAATTTCCCCGGTACATCTGATGACGACTACGAGATTATTTTGTTACCGTCTTGTGCCGCTCGTGGCTTGGTCAATTTTCCTATAATAAATAGTATGTGCAAAATTACGGTGGGATCTTAGGCTATTGTTAGAAAGGCCACTACATCCAACAAATCGAAAATTCACTGTTGTGCTTTTTTCAGGTTTCTTAGGGACATGGGATTTGAGAAGAGCATAGTATTTTTAATGGTAGAAGTTTTATATTTTGTATCTTTCCTGATCGTTCGCGGCGTGCTCGGGAGCTACCTTTTATTCAAGATATTGACATTAGATACATTTGGTGTAGACCAGAAAGCAATTGCGACAGCTTTATATATTATCTCTATTGCTCTAATTTGGGAAATTACGTCATTTGTAATACACAAATACAAAGATTATCTAGTAAGTATTCTGTTACAGTCACTATCACATATTAAAGACATTAGGTGGGAGAAAAAATCCTCAATTAGAAATAAATAATTACCTTGCGTATCTAACTATGTGTGATTGTCTGCTTTAGGTACTTCATTTTGCTTTATTAAGCTTCCTTTATAATAAATACTGTCAATGTTTATGTTAATAATGAGAAATTAGATTTTAAAATAAAGCTAAACAATTTGTTATTTCAGGGAAAATTCTTCATATTCTTAGATGAAATGGGTATGATATTGGATGAACAGATGTAAAAAAACCCAGGTACATGCCACATGCATTAAGTATCTAGTGTCTGAACAAGGTATAAGAATAACCATTGGTAACATTTTATTGACGGTATAACTGCTTTGTATTAAAACTTATATGTATACAGCTTTTAAAAAAATATTAAAGTTATACAATATAGTCAGTCTCGTCTATGATAATTGCCTTTCTTTTGATTTCGTCTATCTCTCCAATTGCTATTGCCATACTTATTGCGGCTGTGGTGATAGTTGTCAGCATGGTCTCTGGTGTCACGATTGTGTCCCTTGTCAGACCTGTAGGGGTGGTGTCTATGACTCCAATTACCCTGTAAACTAGCTTGTACTAGTTTGTCATTAAGATCATGTGTGTGTCTAGGAGTATACACATTTCTATGTTCTTCTTGTAATCGATCAGTCATTTCTGCAAATTGTTGCGCTACATTAGCCTGAGCAACAAATTCTAGTGATGGATCTGGGCCATAGCAGCGTATCGGAGGCGGCAACAGCGCCATTCGGCCTCGGCACTGCAGTGATAATGTTTTGTGAAATAACGCCGTCCCTCGAAATAAGTTTAAAGCATAGGGCACGGAAACTTCATGACAGTAGGTAATGAAGGCAAAATTTTTCTGCCTTCCATCTCGTTCTTTCGGTATCCTTACTTTCTCCAACGGTCCTGCCTGTAAGAGTAAAGATAATTTTGAAATTATTATTTTGGAACAAGAAATATTTCGACTGAATAATAATAATCAGTTTACCTACCTGAAGAAACAATTCATACAATAGTTCTTCGGTAGCTTGTTCGGGCAAATTACCGCACCACAGTGTCTTGTTGTCTTCGTCAATCATTGTGCTTTTGTTTGTTAAATATAAAGGTAAGAAATTAATGAAAACGCTTTGTTTATAGCGCACAAAATTATTTCAATAAGATTTCTATAGGATTTCGCTTGCTGTAGTTGCTATGCTCGCCAGTGTTGCCACAACTGAGTTCCCAAAAGGTACATATACAGCGCTGAAAAGGTACATTTTGGGATAAAAAGGTACATAAGCATTTTTTTACTCAACTCTTAACACAGCTTCTAGCGCTCTCAGTTTTGCCACAACTGTTTGGCTGCGGTTTATAAAATGTTACACATAGTTTTGGATGAGAACAAAAGGTACGTAAACTGGACCCCATTACACATAACACATTGGAGGCTAAAAAGGTACGTCAAATGTGTAAAATGTACGCTAACGGCAACACTGATGCTCGCTCGTCAAGTAGTCAACGACGTCAACGTCATATTGAATTGAATTGAATTGTCATTTGGGTCATTTGTCAATGATTGTCAAACAAATTCCCATTCCCATCAATATCGTAACTTGGTACGTAAAAAGAGGTTGTATTAAAAAGCTGCCTATCCAAACTATTTGAATTTCAAATTAGTCTAATAAATAGGCTGTTTTTATCACTTTGTCTTTAATTTTGTGTCGTTATTTTACTTTACTTGCTATAAAAATACCTCACTAAACTGGCTGCCTGTTGCTTCTCTGTCCTCTGTTGTGTTGCTACAGAAAAAAAGTGAACTCTAGAGCTCAGCTAGTCTATCCTGTCCTGGTCTTGTACTCCGAAATTCGATTTTCGAAGTTCGTTTCGTGCCGTTCCGTTCTTACTAATAGTTATTAATTTGAGAGTGAGAGGGACGACGTAACACGAACTTCGAAAATCGAATTTCGGAGTAGCCCCCCTGGTCTTGTGTAACAATTGATGACATTTGATTGATGTGTCACTGTCAGTGTCAAATAAATAGATGATGCGATCGCGATTGCATTCATTGGATTTATTTTTACGATTTTGGTCGATGTACTTATACCTAAATCCTATGAAAATGTTCCAAAGAGTACGTATCGGGAGCGCTATTGTTTAATATCATAAACGTATTTTCTCGTTAGTACGTAATTCTTTTGGACTGCTTTAAGGTTAAGGTTGGAGCGGCACCATGGACGACTCCAATAAATACCAGCAGATGCAAGATGAAATGTCTAGGTGAGTATTCTCCTTCATCGACTGAAATGAGATCAAAATTTCCACGGTACTTTAGATACAATGAGACATATCTTTTTTTTTATGGAGAAAAATATTGTTTTACGAACTCAGACATCTTAAGTGCTCTAGGCTGCAGAGGTCTGTTCAATGAGAAAAACATGACTTGAAAAATGCTTGAAAATCATCACCAAGTGAAAGTGAAGTTGTTTGAATGGTAGCATTTTGTACAAAGGTTCGAAGCGGAGATATCGGGCGAGGGTCCGCGGGCGGTGATCGGCGCGGGCACGTTCGGCGCGGTACAGCAGCGGTTGGAGCGCGCGGTGCCGCCGCCGCCGCCGCCGCCCGCGCTGCTCAGCTTCGAGGGCGCCGCGCCGCGCATGATGTTCCCCACCGTGCCGCCGCCGCCGCCGCCGCCGAACATGGCCAACATGATGGTGCCAGCCTCGGTATGACTTAATGTCTCGATAGACCAATATACTTATGCCTGTCTCACCACTCCTTAACTGTCAGTTATCTATGATTCCGTCTCTATTTATTACTATGAAACAGACAGAGACGTCATCATAGATAACTCACAGTTAAGGAGTGGTGAGACAGGCCCTTAGCTTAGTCCACTAAGAATTTCCCTATCCCACCAAATAGCTACTATGCTACTATGCAGAGAGGTGGGATTCGGATATAATCCGCCGATACACAGACCTGCATGTCCTACGAAATAATTAATTAATTAACTGTAACACTAGTACTAATATAGTTTATAAGTAATCCTGTAACTAACTAACTAACAATCTATGGATCTGAGATATCCGAAAATAAATTATTTTTATTTTTATTTTTTTTATGCTAACTTAGTGGTAAGATAACCGAACCGGTCTACGAAGCTTGTGGTCCTGAGTTTGAACCCGAGTTAGGGCAGATATTATGTACCTATGAAATATTTGAATGTTTGTTCTTGCATCTTGGATGTATAATGTGTATATAACTAATTACTGATATAGTAAATAAACAGATAAATGTCATCCCATAGTCTACTCAATAAAGAAGGTCGGAAGGACTCATCAGCTCAAAACATAGTGTGTAATTTTATATTAAAAAAATATATACATATATTTTGTGTAATTCCAATGTTTCCTCTTCTAGGTACAACAACGTCTTCGCCCTCCAGGCATGCCAGGCATGATGCAGGGCATGCCAGGAATGCCAGGTATGCCCGGAATGCCAGGCATGCCAGGCATGCCGGGAATGCAGATACCAGACTTCCAGGCATTCTTGCGGGCGGGTATGCCGGGCCCTCAGTTACCACCGCCACCACCAAAGCCTCAGCCGGTTGTGCTGTCTGCGGCACCCAAGCTATACAAGCAGCCCAAAGAGGATGAGAAAGAGAAGCACGAGACTAAAAAACGGGTAAGGAAAAGTTAGATACTCTGCTAGAATTTCGAAAGCTACCTGTGAAATTGGTGTATGGTTTATATTATACCTTCAAATGTTTAATAGTAGTGTCCAACTGAAGTTTCAGTTCTGCTTTTGGTTTGGCCAAAAAACAGCTGAAACTTGCAATATCGCACTTTCATGTTAAATATTCCCTTTTTTGGGTAGTTTAATTTAAACCCAGTATAACTATGATAATGTTGAAATTTCAATCCGAGAAAAGTGAAAAATAGAATGTTGTCATACTGGACTAGCGGGAAGTTTAATTACACATTTATCTGGAAAAAATCGGCCCACTGACATTTATAAAAGGTTCGATTTCGGTTTCAGCCGAAACTATAATCAAAACCAAACTTTTGGTTTCGGTTTCGGCAAAAAAAAAAGTTTCGGTCGGACACTATTTAATTTAATAGCGATCATTGCATAACGAGGCTATCTTTATTTTTATTATTTTTAAGATGGGTATTATTTGAATCAGAATTAGACTAGATTGTAGGTTTTTTTAATTCCTACATATGAGGAGTCACATGATGACTTCACCCTACAATACTCTAAATTGTATAGAAATCAAAGTGTGTGTTGTTAATTGCTGCTTACATGTTTCATTAGCGTATTGAAGGTATTCACACCTTATAATATAAAGGCAATCATTTTAGTGAGTGGTTTTCATTAACCTAAGTATATAAACAACTAGACTCCCAATCAAGCTCAAAAACTTTCGGAAGCAAAATTCTGCACGACGCGTCTTTTGTGCAGTTTTTATTCAGTTGTGTTTCGACCGTGCTTTCATAACAATGTATATGTCTCTTTCGCACCGTAATATTACTCTTGAGAACAAAAGAGAACGACGGGTTTCCAGCGCGTGGCGTCGTGTCATTACTTCCCACGATCGTATGCAATAGATATTAATCATCACTGCCACGAAATAAGGTGTGAATTAGTGTCCGACCGAAACACGATTTTTAGCCGAAACCGAAATCGAAACCGAATATTTGGTTTTTTCCTGATTCCGGCCGAAACCGAAACCGAAATTTTTGAAACGTATCATATCATACAAAATATTCAAAATTACTGTACAAATCGTAATTAAAAGGTTATTGCAAAGATTTCTTATATGAGAACAGTTACTATTTTTGTTAAACAAAATAAAAAAAACTGCATGCATACTACTGTCGCTGGTCCCAGCTGGGCCGGCCGCCGATGTATTACCTATACTTACCCGGCCGAGCAAGCCCGAAGTAAGCCGAGCGCTCCCGATGCGGGAGCCGCGAGAGGCCGCGAAGTAATTTCGGCCCGGCCGAAGGTTTCGGCCGGAACTGGCCGGAACTGAAACTTCGGCCGAAATCACTTTTTTGGCCGAAATTGGCCGAAACCGAAACCGAAACTTCGGTCGGACACTAGTGTTAATTTAAACGAATGTGTTAATGTTATCTGTATAATTACATATGTTTTTACTTCTTTTTTTGTATCTTATGCTTTTGACACACACAACATATAGACAATGCAACTCGGACGTTTCTTGCGGAACTTTTGTTAGCGACTGGGAGTCTTGTATTATACGTCAATGGTGTTGTATGATTGTCTCTGTTTGGTTTGCAGAAGCGTTCCCCGGTGCCGCCGCCGGCGCCGCTGCCGGCGCCGCGCTCGCCGACGCCGCCGCCCGCGCCCGCGCCGCCGCCGCCGCTCGTGCCCGAGACCGCCGCGCCCAAGAACAAGAAGGAGAAGAAACATCGAAAGGTGACGACACTGACACGCTTACATTGGCTTATAATGTTTTAATTCCTAATATTCCACTGAGTGTTTCGGAATTTATTTGCGAAATTACATTTGAAATTTACCATGAGCTTCATATAAAACAAACCAAGAACTTGCCCTTTTATGTAGCCTGTACCTAATATGGTGTGGTTCCACGTTGTCTCTGGGGTGCGTTCAGTTCGGACGCCCGACGACGCACTGGCCCGTTCATAGTACCAGAGCCCACGACCAAAATTTTTGTCTCATAGCAATACGGCCAAAACCGCATCAAATCGATAGATACGATTATACTGAACTCGAAAATACCAAAATCAGACATTTTCCGCGTAGCGTTTGATCTGACCGAATTTTCAAAATTGTCAAAGAATTTTACCGAACTGCATCATAGCAATATGTCTGTAGTTGACAGTACAGTAGACTGTAGTTGAATGATAGTTCTGAGATACCGGAAACATATTTTTCAGACGTTAGTGGTGTAGCGCAAACCCGTAAAATCACTTAAAAAAATTAAAAATGAGACAAAAAAAATGTCTCATAGCAATACGTCTGAAAATCTTTTTTATTAGTAAATTTTGGTTATTTGATGCGAACAAAACAATTTTCAGACGGAAACGTGAACGCATTAAATTTTGAGACCGTTTTGAAAATGTTAACAAATTTTACCGATCGGTATCATAGCAATATGTCTGAAAATTGTTGGACATGATAAAATAAGTTGTCCACATGTGCAAAAAATTTATATCAGACAAATTAAGTGTAGCACCTTCTCTATCAGACAACTTTTCGATACTCAGATATCATTTAAAAATCGTATTGAGGCATCTTGAATTCTCTGTTACAAACCAATGAATACGTTGCGACCCTGAATTTATTAGATGATAATTAACAAAGAATTAAATTTAAAAAAACATTTAACAGAGGCGTCGGCCATGCGACTCCGAAACGTTATTTTCGTTTTTGGGAGTATATGCTACACTTAAAGTGTCTGAAAACAGGTTTTTGGTAATCCTGGCAGCAATACGAAAAGTTTAATTTTTTTTTTATCCGTATTGCTATGATAAAGGTCGGCTAAATTTGTTGACATTTTCAAAAATGCGCTCAGGCTATATGCTACGCGCAAAATGTCTGAAAACAAACTTTTTCGTAATACAATTATAAAATCTATGTACATTTTCACTATCAGACGTATTGCTATAATACCGACTGCCTTTTTTTTTTGACACAGCAGAAATGGCCTCCCACGCAGTTGCTACACTTTAGACCGTTACTACACACCTAGTCGGGTTCAGAATCATACAATCTAACGATTTTATAGGGTTTTTGCCGTATTGCTATGAGACATGGTTTTGGTCGTGGGCTCTAGTACTATCAGTAAGTCAGTGCGATCGTCGGGCGATCACACCGAATCGTTCAGTAACATCGTCGGGCGTCGTCGGGCGATCGCACCGGTCACCCCGCAAAATAGATGGGTAAAAACGCCCAGACGTCACTTTGACAGTTGTCAAGTATTACACTCTGCATGCGTTTTACTTTTTTACTTACTTTATAATAAACTTATTATTACAAAAACGAAATCGCACGCCATCGACATTTAAATTTAATGTGAATTTAAATGAAATTTGAAATTTAAATTTAGATTCTGAATTCTTCACTGAGTTGGAATTTGAATATTGGAATTGACACTTTTGACAGAAGAACGCCCGAACTCGTTCGGTGAGTGTGATAACTTTAGTTACTGAACGTAGCCCTGTACGTGTGGTTAGTGTGGAGCCAGCATCAGAGCCTCTAGTGTAAGTTTTCGCATATACAAACTTCTCGAACGCGTTCACGTAAACGTCTCAATTACTATGGTAAAATTGGCAGCGCCACTTGCGGATCAAAACGGCAACAAACTGTTTTCATAGTATTTGACATTTTAACCTACACTAAGCATACAGGTGTGTTGTGCAGGTGGTGCGCACGGCGGGCGGACAGGTGTGGGAGGACGTGACGCTGCTGGACTGGCCCGACGACGACTTCCGCATGTTCTGCGGGGACCTCGGCAACGACGTCACCGACGAATTGCTTGTACGTATACGTTTTTATTCGCCTGCTGTACTACTGATAAAGAGATATAGTAGAATTGCGGTAAGTCGCTTTCGCTAGGGAAACCGGTGTCGCCAAACTCTCACATTGACAGTTTACTTGTACCTTGAAATCTTGGCAATTGTTGGTCGTAGCTTTTCTATTACAAAAACGGATGTCGTTAAAATAACTGCGTTGCAAAATGAACTCTGGTTAATGGTATTTAGGTTTACGTGATTGAAAATCTGTTGACAGCGGAAAATTCGAGAAAATCTGATTCTGGCTGAATCATTCTGCTACTTGAACCGTCAACTTCAATTTGACGTTCTTATGCGAAATGATCCGCATAAAGGTGGCACGCGTCTCTCGTTCACATGTCACTTCTACTAAATCTCTTTTTTCTATGGACTAAGCGAAGGAAACGCATGCCGTAAGATCCAATAATATTATGAAACTCGCTGCCATACAAGGCTGATTAAAAAAAAAGCAATTTATTTTATGTGCCTCATTCATTAGTCGAGCAACAATAACGTAGCAGAACGGATGAATCGCTTTGTCCCTAACTTTGATGGCTTTATCTTTATAATTCTTTATATTGAGGAAGGAATCCCACTGTTTGTCATTTGACCGTAACACGATTTGTTTTGCAGACGCGGACATTCAGCAAGTACACCTCTTTCCAAAGAGCCAAGGTTATCCGGGACAAGCGCACCAATAAGAGCAAAGGATTCGGTTTCGTCAGCTTTAAAGATCCAGGCGATTTCATTAAAGCTATGAAGGAAATGGATGGTGAGTTTTCTGTTTCTTTGCTCAGAATTTAATTTTAAATATACAGTAAACTACAATTTTAAAGAGACGATTGCAATATTATTTTTTCTCTTAGTAACATAGATCTGAAATTCTTGATCTTGAATATCTAGACGAAATCAACTGTTGAAAACATACTTACAACCCTACTTTTTTAATTAACCCAATAATCAAGCCATCGAAGTATTCCATCAAAATACTGGGTAAGTAAGTTAAGTATACCTACTTATGTGACAGGTCGCTACGTTGGCAGTCGGCCCATAAAGCTGCGCAAGAGCACGTGGAAGAACCGAGCGCTCGACGTCGTACGAAAGAAGGAGAAAGAAAAAGCAGCCCTGCTCTCTCTACTAATGGCTGGTAACAAGAGCTGACAGTAAAGTGGAACAGGGTCGTCGATTTTACCCCCGCGATTTAGGTTGCATTTGATTTGACTTCTTAGTTAAGGAAGCTTGAACGAACTCAGGCACACTTAACTTCTTTCTTTCTTTGTGTCGAGTATTCATTAATTTAAGGGTTGAAATAGTTGAAAATAAATTGAAGTTAAGGCTAAAATTATAAGACTTATAAGCAATTTTTTGATGCTTTAAAATTATCGGAAACTAGCTGTCTTGATTTATTCATAGTGCACTGTGTTGCCCATGCCCATCGTTGCGGGATTGGTAAAATTCCATTTCCTCATAGTTATAGTAACAACCGTCATCAGGTCATCAATTGTTTTTCAGTTATTTTAAATTGTTTTGAAAAAATGGATTTGACGTTATTTTATTCGATAATAAATTAGTTTCTTAGGAAAATGTTTTTTATTACCCCTTCAATGATACAAAATTAATTTAATTACGTGGTAATTTATTACTTCTTTGGCTTAAAGTATCTTCACGCCCGAATACTATACAAAAATAATCTATTTAAATTTTTTAAATATTAAAATTAATCTTTATACTAAAGCAAGTTTCCTTGGTTACAAACAAAGCGGTCAACTTGAAGCCTACGCTTTGGATAACACAAAATCTTTTAGAATTTGTTTTTTTTTGCGAGATGGTACATTACATAGACAACTTACATTGGAACCTTTGTGGTGAGTAACTTTTCTTTGTGATAAACTTTCAAAGGACTTTGTGTTTTTGTACTTGCATATTTTACGTATATCTCTACAACAATAAACTTAATATTTACATTACAAACACATACCTACCAGTCCAATTCATCGAAATACGTGACTTGTAAAGCACGCGTAGAACCCCAGTAATATTTTTACGTCGTCCCGGGCCGTAAGTATTAATTTAGCACCCGCTATTTGAGCGGAAATTTCCACTTCCTAGCCATGGGAAGACCTAAAATTGTGTAGGTAGTAGGTACACACCTCGGGCGGTCATAACATTTTGTCGTTACAATATAACGTCCTTCTGTTAAAATAAAAGCTCCAAGAATTCGAAAATAGATGATTGCCGGACGCTATTTTCAAATCATTTCTCTACTGGCGTCGGATTTTTGAACTCGTTTCCCAGTGATCAATGATCATAGAGAAAAGAGACTTGTGTAATAGATTGGAATATGTACCTATATTTCACGTCGCCTTGTTTTTTTTCGAACGCTAAAGAAAAGGCGGTCGAGATGAAGTCTACAATCTTTCTTATCCAGCGGTAGGACCAGCAGCAGGATGTCAAATACTGGAAACTGACCGTATAGGTATAAAGTTTGTATCAGCTCCTTTTCGAGCTCAACTCAAAATCGGAAGAAGATGGTCTTGCTACGAAATACTATTGCGCACATGCCTAAAATATCAGTTTTCTTTAAGTGACATATGTAAGAACTTCTTCAACGAGCGTCGGCAGTGTTCGTAGTAACACAGCGTTTCGTCAAAACGATATCGTTAATGCGAGGGATCGTCGCGGAGCGCGGTGTCGTCAGGTTCGGCGATGTTTTTGACGCGGCGCGCGCGCAGGCGCACCAGCGGGCGCGGGCGCTTGCGCGGCGGCTCGGCCGTAGCGGCGGCCGCGTACTGCGCGTCCAGGCAGCAGCGCGCGTCGCCCTCGCCGCCCGCCGAGCGCGGGCAGAACGGCGGCACGAAGTCCTCCACGCAGTACGCGCCCGATGCCCTGCAATATACTAAATTAAAGGTTTTGCCAATTGGCCGCTAAGGACTCTTCTTTTACAAGTATTTTCTTTAAACCACCGGCGCATTTGGAAAGACCGTCATTGCAATACTAAGAAGATGCACCGCAAGAATCGTGGCAAAAAATAAGCTGTACTTAAGTTGGTTTTTCGTTGTCAAAAACAAGTTGTTGAAGTCGCATTGATAATCAAAGAAGAAAAACGGCATATTTTTGACATATTTACGATTAAAAAAACAATCGAGGATAAAAGATAAATAAAATACATTAATATTATGGGACAATTGACACCAATCGACCTAGCCCCAAATTAATCAAAGCTTGTAATATGGGCACTAGACAACACAGAGAGGATTTTCGCGTGGTGATCGCCGACGACGTGCGAATACGCGAGCATTAGCTACTTTGAAAATAAGCTCCTACTCACGTCATGGGCGCGGGCTGCCCCAGCAGCACGGGCAGCGCGGAGGCCCGCGCCGGCGGCACGCGCACGGAGCAGCGCCGCCCGCACGGCGCGGCCGCGCGCGGCGAGAAAAGGCTCTCCGCCTGGTAGCAGATCGACCAGATGTGGCTGCACAGCGCCTCGTCTACGAGACAACAACGATTTATTAAAAACAAACAAAAACAACAACACAACCAAGACCCACAACAAGTCCACAAATTGTTATTTTGGAACAAAGTAGTCTCTGCCTAGCCTACCCCTGTGGGAAAGAGGCGTGACGGTATGTATGTATATAAAATAAGGTCACCCTGCGTCATAATCGCAAAAGTTACATGCCGTTGCGTCAAATATGCGCCGCAATATAATAAAAAAAAATAATAATAAAAGATATTTATTCAACAGTTTGCAATTACATATAAGCGTCTCGGTACCCCAGTACCGTTAGCTTTTGGCACTTTGGGGTATTTGTTGATTGGGGCGTTGGTTAAGTAAGTAATAGTTTTGCGGGTGGTAGGGGGACGGGGACGGTGACGGCACCAGTAATAATGCACAATAACTCTTATTTAAAAAGACACTATAATAATAATTATTATTATTTTAGCCTTTTTATTCCGAGTTCACTACAATTTCAGTAAGTACATGTTGTTGTTGTTTATTAAATTGTCGCGTAATTCGTCGTGCCTCATGGCATAGGCCTCCTCCGTGTATGGAAAAAGACACTAAGGCATAGTCAATTATTTTACAACAATCAATTTAAAACCATATCATCTTTAAATTAAGAATGAAGTGTTCATTACTGGTGCTTGTCAGCTTAGTGTCCAACACTGGTGCCGTCACCCTATATATGTAGGTAGGATACTGACTGATTTAAACCGCACAGTGGAGGATCGCCATTCATCGAGGTGTTGTCGATGAAAGCTAGCTTTCCGTCGAGAAGTCCGATGAATGTGTTAAGCTAGTGTAAAAAAGTGTGTTACTAGGCGTGTCCTCGCAGAAAGGCTGGCTGCGGCCGCCGTTGAGGCAGAAGTCTGCGTGTCCGAGGCGCGCCGCGTCCCCGTAGCGGCCCGCGTTGGTGTGCAGCACGTGCACGGCGCGCGCGTCGCCCGGGTCCAGCCGCAGCGCCGGCGCCGAGCGGATCAGCGGCCGCGCCGGGTCCAGCCCTGCCGCCAACAATACCATACAGTACCACACCACACTACTACACGTGGTAAGTAAATGAGTAAGTAAAGCTTTATTGTACAAATACCTATAGAGAAACAGATACAATTCATAGTAAAATATCAACAACAATAATATATGCACAAAGGCGAACTTATCCCTATAAGGGATCTCTACCAGTTAACCTTTGAGCAGATGAGAGGAGCATTAAACGAGGGACCGACAAAGAGTGAGTGAGAGTGAGTCGTGGAGTGGCCAGTTTCCGTATCGGATTCTATTGCCACGCAGGCGGAGCGACAATTGGGAAGATATGGGGAAGTTAGTCGAACTAGCGCTGTACTACACACACAAAGCTAGGATGCGGCAAATGTGGGCTCCGAGCGAGCGGTCACACAGCTGAGCCGGTTGAGCCACTGGCCATAAGTTGTGCACGGCAGACTCTACTCTCACCATGTGGCGGCTAACAATTGCAATATGCGAGCAGGCCACAATAGAGAGGTCTCTCCATTCGGGTGCTATAGATACCTGGGGACCGAAATCCGAAGGAACAGAGATGGAAGTTGTATTTACGCATCCGCGTTAAGAAACTACGATAGCGCGGTGCAAGGATGACGCCACCTGCGCGCTACTCGTACTCAAGTCTTCAACTAAAGTCCATATAGACGGATTATCATCATCATGACTTGACTTCGATAAGGCTGAGCTGTAGGCTACTACCGGGGTCCACAGGTGGTGGATAGTGGAACGGCCATCAGATATGACGGTTAGCTGCGAATACACAGAATAAGCAGTCCCCAACCACACAGCGGCAGGACTAACAGGACGTAGCGGGAAGGTCAGTGGGATGGCCTTGTCATTAAAAAGCTACATTATCCGATGACAGCTCTGTGACATGGCGAGTCAATGCCGCCATTAAATAAACATTCCCCTAGTGCCGGGCAGCAGTGGCACTAGTACTGGCGGGGGGCCGAGGATAGGTGATCCGGTAGGGCCCTCGACTAGACATTAGGAGGCGAGCAACCCTCGGTTTCTAAACTGCGGTGTGGAAGGCAAGGGGGAAACCACCACACTGACATCCCCATTTTGGAGCAATTTATGAAGATGCACAATAATGAAACGATGGTCCTTGACAACGGGCTTCCACGATGTAACATGCCGTGGCGGTCTGAGTCCGGCAGGGTCAGGAGCAAGGCTGACTCGGTCGTCATCATGCGAAATCCTTGCAAGATTGGGACTTGGAATGTGAGGACGATGTTACCCACAGGGAAAATAGAAGAGGTTAAATTTGAAATGAACAGACTAGGGATGGATATTTTAGGTTTGTGTGAGACAAGATGGGAAGATAGTGGTGATTATTGGAGTGATGATTACCGAATAATATTTACTGGAGAGAAACAGGGTATTAATGGTACTGCAATAATGTTAAACAGGAAATGGGGCAGTCAAGTGGAGAATACGATACATTTTAATGACAGGATCACAGCAATAAAAATTAAATCACAACCCACAAACCTTGTCATTGTACAGGTTTACATGCCAACCGGTAGTCACTCTGATGATGAAATAGAAGAAATGTACAATCATCTGGATACAATAATAGACTCTGTGCAGGATAGGGACAGTTTGATAGTTATGGGTGACTTTAATGCCGTTATAGGAAAAGGAGTGGAAGATGACATAGTGGGTAATTATGGGTTAGGGAAGAGAAACAAACGAGGGGATAGACTGGTTCAGTTCTGTAGAGAAAATTATTTATTTATCTGTAACACCATGTTTAAACAGCCAAACCGAAGACTGTATACTTGGAAAATGCCTGGAGATATTGGAAGATATCAAATTGACTATATCATATGCAGAAATAAACATAGAAATCAAACCCAAAACTGTAAAACACTACCAGGAGCGGACGTAAATTCAGATCATAACCTGCTGATTAGCATGCACAACTTTGATATACAGAAAGGTAAAAAGAAAAGTAAACCAAAGATTATTGATCTCATTAAACTTAAAGATATAAATAGTGAAAACAGAGTGCAATTTAGTAATAATATAGGTAATAAATTAGTGCAATATAAGAATAACATAAAAGATATTAAAGATAGTGTTAATTTAGAGTCAAGATGGAATACTGTACGTGATATACTGAGAAATACTGCGGAAGAATGTTTAGAAAAAGAGAAGATAGTACCTAGGAAGCAGTGGCTCACAAATGATATTGTTAATTTGATGTTGGAGAGACGGGAAATTAGAAATAAGAATGATAGTAATAGCCAAAATTTATACAAGCAGTTAACCAATAGAATAACCACGAAATGTAGAGAAGCCAGAGAATCTCAGATGATTACCAACTGTAATAGAATAGAACATTTAATAAATATAGGGAATATGGATCAGGCATACATGATAATACGGCAACTAGAAAAGAAATATAAAACAAAAAGTGCTGCTATTTTTGATGAGAACGGTAAACTTTTATTAAACAGTAGTGATGTGGTCGAGCGTTGGAAAAGATACATAGAGAAGTTATATGATGGAGAGGGACTAGAAGATACAGATTTAGAAGAGGAAGAAGTGGTTGACGCAAATTCTCTGGGTCCAAGCATAATCAGAGAGGAGTTTGATAATGCCTTAAAACTTTTGCAAACCGGCAAAGCCGCAGGCGCTGACGGAATTTTTATAGAGTTCATAAAATATGCAAATTGTGATATACTAATGGACGAAGTTTATGACTTAGTTATTCAGATGTATGATACCGGTACCATCCCTACAGATTTTCTTGTTTCAAAAACTGTTACTTTACCTAAAAAAGCAAATACATTAAAATGTGAAGAACATAGAACACTTAGTTTGATATCACAAGCAAGCAAAATTTTACTTAAGATTATACAGAACAGAATTAGACCAAGAACAGAAGGATACTTAGGCCCAGATCAATATGGCTTTCGAAAGAACAGAGGGACTAGAGAAGCTATATTCGCATTAAGAATGATAATCGACAGGCGGATGGAACTTGACCAAGCCACACACATAGCGTTTATAGACCTAGAGAAGGCTTTTGATAAAGTTAATTGGAAACACATGATGTCAATTTTGAAAGAGGCAGGGTTGGATTACAGAGACAGAAGGATGATTTATGAACTATATAGAAATCAGGAAACTATAATAGAAATTGGAGAGGAAACAAGAAGGGCGAGAATCCAACAAGGAGTTAGACAGGGTTGTCCACTTTCGCCGCTTATTTTTAACATTTTCATAGAGTGCGCCATAAGAAAGTTGGTTGAGTCAAGCAAAGGCGGGATTAGATTCGGAGGCAATAAAATCCAATTTGTCCGTTTTGCTGATGACATCGCGGCACTAGCTCACACAGAAAAAGAGTTGGAAGATTTAATTACAGATATGGATACAATTTTCACTGAATTCGGCCTTAAAATAAATATTAGCAAGACTAAAACTCTCACCACTTCAAAGACAGCATCAAGACATAGACCAATCACATTGAACAATAGACCGGTAGAACGGGTTACGAAATTTAAATATTTAGGTAGCATCATTACAAATGACTCCAGATGTACACAAGAAATTATAACAAGAATAGCCATGGCAAAAAGGGCATTCAATGCCAAGAAATGTTTATTTAAAGCCAGAATATCAGGTCGTACCAGAAAAAGGCTTATAAAAGTGTACATTTGGAGCATAGCACTATACGGCTGCGAAACGTGGACAATGACGCAACGCGATAGAGAACGTCTGGAAGCGTTTGAAATGTGGTGTTGGCGGCGGATGGAGAGGATTAGCTGGACCCAGAAGGTGACGAATGAGGAAGTGCTCGATCGAGTGAATGAGAAGAGGTGCCTGTTGAAGACCATCGAGAGCAGAAGAGGAAAGATGTTGGGACACCTGATACGGCACGACGAATACATTAAGATCATAATTGAAGGAAAGGTTGAAGGGAAGCGGAAGAGAGGAAGGCCAAGAAGAACATTTATGGACCAGGTGAAAGAGAAGGTAGAAGTCGTGTCGTATCAGGAAGTCAAAGAGAAGGCTCTGGAAAGGACCACATGGAAATTGCTCCACCGACAAGAGCCTAGCTCTTAAGTTTAAGAAGAAGACTTGACTTTATACTGACCGATAATCCTATTGAGCCGGAATGTGAGGTAGTTAGCGATGATGCCGCACATGTGCGCCCCGAGCGAGTGTCCGACGCAGGTGAGGCGGTCGGGGCGCAGGCCGGCGCGCCGCAGCGAGCCCAGCGCCTCCGCCGCGCACCGCGCCGCCGGCCGCAGGTTGTGGACGGCGGACACGTAGCAGGGCGGCTGGCAAAGCGCCCCCCAGTCCAGCATGAACACATTGTAACCACCGCGGCGGAGGTACGCTGACAAAAAGAGGTGTTAGAACAATGAGACCAAATTCACAAACGTGGAACTGCTTCAGGTCCCTGTTTCACCAATTTGACAATTGTCGGTGACGAGTGACAATTCGAATTGCAATGCGTGGTCAATGAAGCCAATCGGCGAAGATTCTCGCCGAGTTTGTAATGTAAACAGAATTGTCGCATGTCACCAACAATTGTCAAGTTGGTGAAATAGAGGCCAGGGGCCTTACCATGACGTCCTAATTCTGACGCAGTTCAAGTTTCAGCTGTCACTTTTAGTATGAATCTGACAGCGAGCGGACCTAAACTGAAACGCATTAAGACGTCATGGTACGGCCCCAGGACGTGAAAAAATTCGTAGTCGTATCAGATTAACAATGATTGGCTGTAGTTAGGTTGTATCAATGGTTGATCATGACCATTTACGACTTTTTTATGAATTTTGTAAACGTCATGCAATAATAATTATTTATTGTTGCGTAATCAATAACAATTCATTTTAATTTTAACAACAGCTAAGCAATATTGGCATTGCCTTGCCTGAGGCAGTTTTACGTGGAAGGTGAAAACCACTCAAGCAAGCCCTCTGTTGGTGGGAACTGCGAGCCATGCACTATGCACTTCCCACGGCTTTCTCCGCTAATGCAACTAGGCGTCAACGACCCCGCTAATGCACTAACTCAATACATACCTAATAGCATTTTTTAGATCGATACCTAATCGTATGCACTAGCGTAGCTGTGAATATTATGTTGTGTCATTTTTTTAATGTCGCTTTTACAAATAATGTCGATTTATGTAATGTATTGTGTAAGCATTCGAATCGTTTAATTTGAATAAATGTTTTATAACTGAGTAAGTATGGCCGTGTTTCTTAATGAATATTTACATTATCGTGTTTCCTATATTAGCGTATAGTATAGAATGTCGTTATAGTAATATAGTCAATCAAAATTTTATATCTAAGTATTCAATATTTGCCGCACAGAAAAAATCCTACACTGTGCAAGACCCGACACGCACTTGGCCGGATTTAATCTTTGTTTTTATAACATAGTTACATGCCATAGATAAAAGTCGTAAGTACATAATTATTCCGCACACGACCGGGCTTAACGTTTTAACACGTTCGCTGCGCGTTGAATAAAATGCCTCAAACTGAGGGTTCGCTAAGGGACTAACAACGCATGTTTTCTCTCTGGTTGCACGCTCAACCACAAGACGTACGACAAAAATAACTATAGATTTATTTGTGTTTCAAAGTCTACAACCATTGGTACAAAAAGAACGGTTTGTTTGAGGTCGAAATGAACCTATCACAATAGGTAACTAAAAAGAAATACTGCAAAGTTTAGGTTTATTTAAAAACCAAGAAAATTATCTAAATTATCTTAAAGCTGCACCGCTGTGTGATTTGGCTGAATTGACCGCACTAGCTGAAACTACGAGTATAATATTCGTCCGGCAGTGAACGTGTTAGTTACGTTAACCAGGATTTCTCTCATCATTATGTAGGATGTAGATTCGTTTATAACGTTCAGCAAAGAAGCTATTAGTTTCCAGTGAGTGTAGAAATCACTGTCACTTTCGATGTAGGTATTCGTGACGTTCTTTGCTTCATCGACGGAAAGCCTTAGGTATACACCCCCTTGGAAAAAATCGGGCACCTATGGTTTTTCAGATTTTTAGGCATTAAAGCTTAGAAAGTAGGTAAGTAAGTAAGCACATAAAATACAAGAACCATGGGTGCCCATTTTTTTGCAAGGGTGTGTATCTATCTCACTCAACCTGATCTCAATCGTGATGCTTTAATTTATATGCGTAAAGCGCAGTTTTGCCATCAACTGAACAATAAATTAACTATTAATATATGTACCTACTAGCTGTTGCCAGCGACTTCGTCGGCAAAGAATTCGTTTATCGCTATCCCGCGGGAACTGCCCAATTTTCCGGGATAAAAAGTAGCCTATGTGCTATTCCAGACTTTTCTCTATCTATGTGCCGAATTTCATCCAGATCCGTTGGGTCGTTCTGGCGTGATTGAGTAACAAACAAACATCCATCCATCCATACTTTCGCATTTATAATATTAGTTAGATGTATAAAGTTATTGAATCTAGCCAAACTATCCTTCATCACTTTATCCCTTCCACCGACGGACTCGAACCGTACCACATCACCCAGTTCGCTTACAGTGAACCAATTTGAATGCGAATGTATTTTGTAGTAGATAAAAGTACCTTACACGCGTTAGTATCTACCTACATAGTGTACCTACAGCAGGAATATCTTACCATCACGCAACACGCTGATGGGTAGGGTGTCGTCGCCCCCCGCGTACCCGTGGATCAGCAATATGGTCTCGTGAGCCGGCTCCCAGCCGCTCTGCCGCAGCCAGTCTTCGCTGAACAGGTCCACCTGCAGACATTTACACCTCGATTTCACATTTAAACTTCAATGGAATAATTTTAACAAAAAACTACCGCTAGATTCAAACATAATGAAATAAATAGATCACTAGTACAACAGTCTGGGTTGCAGTAAGTTAGCTACTTTAGAACCGTCGATTTGACTTTTATTTCATAGGTTTTCTGTCGAATGTATGTCAAAATCGTGAGTTTTGGTCAAAGTACTTGGTACACACTCGATATGTTAGATACGGACTATAGGTACTTCATTTAATTTAGAATGAGAAACCACAACAACATTATATTGCGTCTGGTCAACTATTTCTTACCTAGCAAATAGTACAGTACAATAGTCTTGGAGCCGCAAAATAAAATTGTTTTAATGTCACTTTATTTGCGTTTCGTCAATTGTTACTCTAGTAGGTACAAATAGTAGAGATTACAGTTCACGAGCCGCAATATAATGTTGTGGTTTATCATTCTAAATTGGGCGGGGTCAGGTTTGGCCCAGCGTTAGTTTGCGACCGGTCGCCAGCTGGATCGGGTCTGGCTCTATATTAATTGCCTGTCCGGCAGTTGACTTGGCGAATGGTCTGGGATGGAGCTCACAGTTGCAATGATATCCCCGACAAGACTGTTTGGACTCCTTCCCGAGGTTGCCGCCTGTTAACTGCCTGGTTCCATCGGACGAAGCAGGTAGAACAGAAACAAGCAGTCGTTTCCTGGAACATCCGCTAACCATTCCCATCCCGTTTTTCCCTTCTAAGTCAGCTGCAGGCGATGATGTGGCATGTCGCCGCGGGCTTTATATCCGAAATACAAGGATGTAAAGCGGTAAAATGCCACCTGCGTGTTTGTGCCGTGCGCAGGGACCCGTACGAGCGGAGAACGAGATCCTGGTAGGCTGAGCCAGAAGGGGGTTGGTTGTCGTAGCCCTCTGAAGGCAACACGCCACTTTGGCTCGGGATTCGCTTCACACGGGCGGTCGAGACCTAGCCAGTCGAGATCAATCGGCTGTCGTGTCCAGGAGGCTGGATGCGGGCGAGGGTCCTGGGGTGGTGAGGTCGGTAGTCGGCGGGGCACAAACCCAATGCCGACCGCAACAAGCGGCAGAGGGGGAGGCAACGTGCGGACTCACTGGCAGCTCACTCTGGGAACCTATATCTTGCTGGTAGCCCTGATGGGTCAAACCATCCCAAATGTGAGGCTCCGTGGTGGGTGGGGAGCTAGCAAGATGAATCTTTGTACAAAATCCATGGATCCCAGGGGTTGTTGTACGCGAAGGGAGGCCGGACCCGTAGGGGATGAGGCGCAAAAGGACTGTGGGAAGGCGCGACGTGAAACTGCCACTGGCAGGGACGCGGGAGCCGAACCCAGTTCCAAAAGTAGACCCGCAAGGGTTCCCAAGGCGAAAAGGCGAAAAGCGAAAGGCGCGGCGGAGCTGCTCACCCGAAAGGCACTGTTCGATCTCTTCCCGAAGGGTCGAAGAGGGGACGCACTACTCACCCTGCAAAGGGACCGAGCGGTGTCGGTGCCGGTAAGGTGAAAAGCGTAGCTGCGCCAAGTAGCAGTAAAACGGCAGCCCCAACGAAACCGAATCCGGTTCAACGGAGTCAGGCCCCTGTGGGGGGGGAGCGAACACCGGAAGGTGTGAGCGCCCCATCCTACGAAGGCTGGACAAAGATGAGCAGGAGGAGGAAGAGGAGGGGTCAGGCGATTCTGAGGGCGCTCGAGGGCCTGGAGGACAGCCCGTCCGAAGGCACACTCTCGGCAGGTTCCTCGGAAAAGCCTGCGCCGCAAAAAAGGCCACTGGCGACGACCGGTGAGCCCTCACACTCCGCTAAGGACGCCAAGAGGACGAAGGTGGCAGGATCGTATGCGGAGGTCCTAGCGGGTGAGAGGGCTGCTGTTGTTCCGGTGGACTTTCCCGCCGACAGGGTCCTGATGGGGCATGTTGGGGCCATACAGGAGGCCGTGATCACACGCCTGCTGGATGCTCCCGACCCGCTTCCTCAGTTGACCTTCGGCAACATCGTGGGTGGGGCGCTGCACGTCAACTGCGCCAATGCAGAGTCGTTTGCGTGGCTCAGCTCAGCAATTAGGGAGGGGGAAATTGCTGGGTTGAGCCTAAAAGTCATGTACGCCAAGGATCTTCCGAAACCGGTCAAAATGGCCAGGAAGACGAAGATAGTTGGCGTGCAGGACAGCGGGACTCTGCTGCGGCTGCTGCAGCGCTTTAACCCGCGGCTGCACACAGAGCAGTGGAAGGTGGTCGACACCGTGGTGGCAGAGGCCAGCGCCCGGCGAATCATTTTGATGGACCGGGAGTCGGCCGATGTCATCAAGGAGGCCGGCTACTGTCTGCACTCAGGGATCGACGTCAGCTCCTTTAAGCTCCTGGAAGACGTGGAGAGGACGCTTGAGGGGGCTGGCGACGACCTGGGTACTGCTCGCGGCAAGGCCAAGGCTGATCCCAGAGACCCTGGTGCTGCTGCCGCTGATACCGTGGAAGCTCCCGAGAAAGCTGAGGAAGCTCCCGGAGATGCCAGGAGGGCTCCCGGTGACACCGAAGCGAGTACCGGTGACACCACGGATCATGCGGTTGGCACCCAGGCCGTGTCTGGAGACGCCGAGGCCGGGGGGGCGGCGACTTGGAGGGGGGTGGGCGTCGAGGATGTGGGGTCGGACGGGCACAGCGAGGATGACGTGGTGCGCGGGGTGCGGGGATCATCTGCGGCATCGTCGCAGATTTCCCTCGCAGATCTGCGCGCTATGTCGGAGCTGTACCTGGACGGCCGCTCGTCCCCGGCGTCGGAAGACCAAGAGCCGCAGGAAAGGGCTGCTGATCTCAGCATGCCGAAATAACGACGTCCCCATGGAGCAACTAAGGTACGTTCAAATTAATCTTCAACATAATAAGGCTGCAACTGCCATTCTGGCGAGACAGTTAAAAAGCGAGAGATTCGATATCGCCCTCATACAAGAACCTTATGTTTATAAGGGAGAAATCAGAGGCCTAGGCGGGACAGGAGGCACATTGTTTTACTTCTGCCCCGAACACAACATGAGGACATGCATATATGTTAGAAATGGCATCAATGCCATGCCCTCAATGCTTTATGTTCCAGGGATCTCACGACCATCAAGATCCCGGGGAGGGGGGGAGGCAAGGCACTCATCATCTCATCAGCCTACCTTCCCTACGAGGCGACGGACCCGATCACACCACTGTTTCGGCGTCTCGTGGAGAACAGCATCGAGGCGAACACCGGCCTAATCATTGGCTGTGACGCCAATGCACACCATGTCATCTGGGGTAGCTCGGATGTCAATAGGAGGGGAGAGAAGTTACTGGACTTTCTGGTGAGCTCTTCTTTACAAATAATTAATAAAGGCAATGACCCAACTTTTGTTAACGCAAGAAGAGGTGAGGTTATTGATATAACGTTAGCATCAAATAACATTTGTAATAACATATCCACATGGCATGTATCTAATGAAACCTCTCTGTCGGATCATAGGTATATATGCTTCAGGCACAGTACTAACATACCCGTAGAAACCGTGCGTAAAAGGAACCCTAGGAACACGAACTGGACAGACTTTAAGACTGACCTAAAAGCGGAACTAGGTGACCCAATAGGAAAGCTCAATTCCATAATAGATATTGAATTTGAAGCGGACAACATGGTAAGGGCAATTAACAACGCCTGGACCAAGAACTGCCTGGAGAAGAAGGTTGTAACAAAGAAGGTACCATGGTGGAATCCTGAAATAGCAAAACTCAGGAAAGAAACCAGGGCGACCTTCAATGATGCGAAGGCTTCGAATAACTTCGAAACTTATGCAAAAAAGCTCACAGAATACAGTAAGGCTGTGAGGAAAGCAAAAAGGAAAGCATGGAGAGACCACTGCGACCAAATAGGCTCAATACCAGAAGGTATGAGACTTACAAAGGCTCTAGCCACAACCAGATCTATCCCACTTACTACCATAAGGGGTAAAGATGGGATAATGACAGAGACTGGACTAGAGACACTAAAGGTAATGTGTGACACACACTTCCCAGGCTCTATTATACATAAGAGCATAACCAACGATATCCCCATCGGCGTTGCCGAACAAGTGCTCACTACTACCAGGCACAATTGGGATACCGCGAAAAAAGTAGTAGACCACGATAGGATAAAATGGGCTCTATCCACATTCCGCCCATATAAAGCACCAGGACCAGATGGTGTATATCCAATACTACTACAAGAAGGCGCCAATGTAATAATACCGCATCTCAGCAGATTATACAGAGCGTGTATAGCCTTTGGACATGTGCCGCATGTGTGGAGGCAAGTCAAGGTGATATACCTGCCGAAACCCGGCAAAGGGGACTACAATGATGCCAAATCATACAGGCCAATAAGTCTATCATCATTTTTCCTCAAAACACTGGAAAAGATGGTGGATAGATACATAAGGGATGGACCATTGAAACGGCATCCACTGCACAAAATGCAGTGTGCCTATCAACCTGATAAATCTACAGACTCAGCATTACACCTGGTGGTAAGTAAAGCGGAGCAGGCAATAGAGAACAAAGAACTCTGTCTTGCTGCGTTTCTTGATGTGGAGGGAGCATTCGATCGCACCACATATCAGGCCATCAGACACGCTGCGGGTCAACACGGCATAGAACCCACCATCTGTAGATGGATGGACAACATGCTTAACAGCAGATTAATAAGATCAACCCTGCTAGGGGAAGAAATATTAGCAACTGCTACGAAAGGATGCCCACAGGGAGGAGTCCTATCACCAACGCTATGGAGCCTGGTTGTGGACTCACTTCTGGTGGAGCTCAACACAGGCCCAGTACACACAGTAGGGTATGCAGATGACCTGGTAATACTTGTCAACGGGAAGTTCCCAAGTACGGTAGCAGGTATCATGGACGATGCTCTGAATAAAGTAGAGGTATGGTGCAACAGACACCAACTCTCCATAAATCCGAGCAAAACGGTGATAGTACCGTTCACAAGGAAAAGGGACCTTAAAAACATGCAAACTCTAAAATTGTATGGCAAGGAACTGAAACTGTCCAGTAAGGCAAAGTATCTCGGCGTTATTTTAGACAAAGAGCTCAACTGGAAGAAACAGGTGGAACACACGATGACAAAGGCAACAAGAGTCTTTGGCATGTGTAGATCCGCATATGGAAAAACATGGGGTCTTAACCCAAAGGTACTGAGATGGATATATACCATGATGGTAAAACCCATCATACTGTACGGTTGCCTGGCCTGGTGGCCAAGGACAAAACTGACGACATGCAGGAACTGAGAATGGCCTGCATGGCTATCTCGGGGGCGTTCAGGACAACGCCAACGGCGGCAATGGAGGTCTTACTGGATCTACCACCACTGCATATTGCTATCCAATCTGAGGCGCGCAAATCACTGCACAGAATGAGGATGAGTGGTCTGTGGAATGATTGGGCTCCAAGGACGAAGCACACTAAAATGGAACAAAATAAAATCCTTGACAGAATAACAACGATGAGCTGCGACAAAATGCAGCCGAAGTATATATTTCGGAGAAACTTCAAGGTACACGTTCCCACAAGGGCCGAATGGGCCGAAGGGCTAACACTACCTGAGGGTGGCGGCAACTTATGGTACACGGATGGATCTAAAATGGAATCCGGTACGGGAGCAGGCATTCATGCGAAAGACTTTAATAGTAGCGTAAGCATGGGGAACTACGCAACCGTCTTCCAAGCAGAGACGTATGCGATAATCGCCTGTGCGCAGGAGAATATAGACAGGAACGTCAGAGACACAACCATCTATATACTCAGTGACAGCCAAGCAGCACTGAAAGCACTCACAGCGTCGAAAGTTGACTCAAGGCTGGTCTACAATGGAGTTCAAGCACTAAATAAGCTTGGAAGACACAACAAAGTGAGACTGGTATGGATTCCAGGACACAAAGGGTTCGCCGGCAATGAAAAAGCAGACGAACTAGCAAGAGAAGGGTCAAACAACGAGTACATCGGACCCGAACCATTTGTGGGACTCTCGCAGGGTACCATAAAAACGGCGATTAATGACCAGACCAAAGCCAAACACCAACAAGAGTGGAAAGCAATGGCAGGTCTAAAGCACTCAAAGCGTTTCATAGGAAACGTCAACTCAAGCTGGTCCAATAAACTCTGGACACTCAGCAGAAGACAACTCCAACACATAATGGGGGCGTTTACAGGTCACTTCGGAACTAAATATTTATTAGCAAAGATGGGACTACAGGACAATAACGACAACGATTGTAGAATATGTGGCGAAGAGGTTGAAACGATGGAGCACATTGTGTGTGAATGTGATGCCCTCGCCAGACTAAGAATGAAACTCCTCGGCAGGGGATACCCGGAACCAGGAGATTTCAAGGCACTACCACTGCGCCAAATCACCCAACTCATGAATGAGGTGGTAAAAGCAATGGAATAGTGCGAAGGAGGGGTAATTACACAAAAGATCCACAGATGGGTCGAAGTGTATCCGTAAGGGCCCCTAATTAGTAAGATAAGATAAGATAAGATCATTCTAAATTAAACGAAGTATATAATCCGTAGTCTTTCTTCTTTTGAACACTTGCGTGTTCGTGTCGCTGCCTTGGAGGCAACGCTCCCAGAAGAAGGGCTGGGGATCATCAAAACGTGTCGAGCAGACTCGACTTTGATACGCCTAAAAAGTGATCCGTTAATTTCACAATCTCATTAAAATTCACTTTTATAACCCCCATATCCTGCTGTGGGAACAGGTAGTGCAACCAATGTGGCTCCAACTCCAATGATTTCGACTAATTGCAAGAAAACAGGTAGGAGTTGCCCTCGATCAGATTAGAGCGAATTACTTGAGGTGTCTACTCTTACCCGCCAAATGACCATGCAAGGTATCTGGCGCTTACAGCGTCCAGTCTGCTTAGGGTCGGTTTTGATTATTCGCCGCCTTTTAAAAAAACTGCAAAGTTTCTCTTTTTCGGAGCTCATTCTTATTGGCAAAGACATTCGGCCTATGTTGGCAGTATTTATGAAATTCGATTTTGATTTTTTTAAAGTTTTGTTTATGCTTACTTATTTAAGCTACAGACGCGTTAAGTGTTGGCATATACAGGGGCCTTACCATGACGTCCTAATTCCGACTCAGTTCAAGTTTTAGCTGTCACTTTTAGTAGGTATGGATCTGACAGCGAGCGGACCTAAACTGAATCGCATTAAGACGTCATGGTAAGGCCCCAGGAAAGCAAGAAGAGTTTCCATAGAATGATTTACCATTCTTCTTTAATGATACGGTCAAGTTCTTATTTTAGGGCCCACGTAGGGTTGAATAACCGTAATTCTGTAATCGTTACTATATTACTTAGCCGTTTAATGAAAAGTAGGGCGCCTGCGCGTACGCATGCGGAGTCCCCGAAGAGACGGCTAGCGGTAACTTAGACGCATTCCTACTGTTACGGTGACAGGCCGTGACACAACTGACCAAATAAAATGACCCTGATTTGAACCTGTATTGTAGACCAGGATCGCCAAATCAACAAACAATCCTATTAGGGTTTTTTTAAATCCTTTTGTCACAAACCGTTTTGAGTATTTTTACTTAATTTGTAGTTTTTGTAAATCTGTTTTTTGTGGCAATAAATTGTTTTTTTTTTCTTTCTTTCTTTCTTTAGGGGCCGTACCTTAAAAGAAAATAACGGAACCCTTATACCCTATTTCCCACGAACGCGTAGAGGCGTAAAATTTAAAACTTGGCCGGTTTTTTTTAATTTGTCCAGCATATCATAAGCATCGCCCCGTAAGCGTCTATTCGTTTTTCGAAATGACAGCTAGTTAAGTAATTCAACATGAAACGACCGTGAGACTCATTCATAGTTACATACAAACGGATAACTCAACTCACGTACAAAAGTAAAGTAGGTACCTAGTACTCGACATGGTTTCGGATTAATTCGTAGTGCTTCGAAAAGCGAAACGAACGCGCGAGCGCTCCAGGAGGAAGGACTACGAATTAGTCCGAAACATGTCGAGAATTACTCGACTTTTATACGTGAGTTATCCGTTTGCGTAACTGCGACAGTTAGGTATGCGCGGATGCCTGCGCGGGCGCCGGCCGGCGTCCTGCGCGCTGCTTTCCTTCCCTGATTCCGATATTTGTCAATGTTCGATGACACTGAATAACGCGATAGGCAGTAGAAAGTGCACGCGAGTGAAATATTCATTAAGAATAAGCCACATAATCGAACTGTTATTTACGAGGTACCTACGGCTACGTACCTACCTACAAAACAATTTAAGTCAGTATTTCAGATACTCGATATTCGGTTTCATTTCACGTTATTTTAAAAGGTGGTGCTTTTATACAACAAAGAAAGCAAACGACCAAGTAGGACACGCGAAACACCAGAGATTGTCGATGTGTTGCCAGCCTATTATTAGGGCCTTACCTTAGCCTTATCTAAAAATTCACCAGCTGTCTTAATCTGCATCCCGGAACCGGAACACAGCAGCGCAAGCACTGCTGTTTAGCTCCCCTTGTACCTAATATTAACGGGTGTTAGGACTGTGCAAGGTGCGTCTGGATCGCTACTAGTATCTTACTCACTAATCCTGCCGCCAAGCAACAGTGCTTGCGCTGCTGAGTTCTGGGTGGAAAAGTAAGACAAATAAAACATATAGGTACCGATATACCGATACCGATTGGTTGATTCTGCACTTCTCTGTTCTACCTCATTGAAAAAACATACTTAACATTATTTAATTACCTATGTTCATTATCAACGGACAAAAAACCTCGTTCAACAGGTACCAACTTCCATTTACTGTATAGTTTTATGTTCCGTGGGAAAATGAAAAACTATTAAAAGAGAACAATGGTTTGGTAGGTTGTTAATGTTACTTGTAGATACCGTATTAGCGAATAGCTATTTACTATCGTGTAAAACTCCTTACATTATTTGACTAGGTATTCCTACGTTGTTGAAAGCCAGCACCCCACCGTTGGTCGGTGTTTTTCTTTCTGTACCTACCTATAGACATACCCATACATTTCATTCGCCAGTTTCATACCTCGTTAAGTTTATCGCAATAAGTATATTGCAGCTAGACCGGCAGACAACCTAGTTATTAAATACTGAGTATATAAATAATGCCCGTGTACCCAGTCTTTACCAAAGAATTTACTGATTATACTATAATTAGTCTACGCGTTGTCTAACACGCACCAGGCCAAATTTAGCAATCTCAAGAAAAAATACTCATTGAATCCTTTAATTACTATCAAATTCGACCGAAGAAATAATCCAATGGAATAATTCGTAGTTTCCCAAGTTAATTTTACATACAAATTATTTAGACATGGTTCCACGCCATTTTAAATAATTCAGCAAAGCAATAAAACAAAATCTAAGTATGAAATGAAATTGCCGATTGGGACTTATGGCTTATTGTGTACTTCCGAAAGAGGTCCAAAAACAATGTCTATCAATAACTAATAAAAAAGATGTTTTAGAAAATAATTGCGAACACATTCGGATTTTTGGAATAAAAAAACTTCACTCAGGCGTTTCTGGCACTACTGAATCGATTAAAACAATTCAGTTCACTAACATACAGCTATATATACTATCCATGACTAATATGGCTACTGTTTATTCCAGTTAATACCTAATTGAAAATTTCCCAAGGGACACAGACGAAATTGCGGGCACCAGTTTAGTAACAGGAAATGTACGAGTATCAAAACAAAGCACAAAGTTTATTTTATTTGAGCTATTTGGTTTCGTACTACGGCCTATTCTGACCTATTTTACCCTCTTGACTTTCGGTTTCCGTTTTTATGTTACAACTGTATTAATTTGACTTCTATTTAAGCAGAATTTGATTGAATCAGGCGTTACTTTGCGAAGGAATGATTGATGATGATGATGAGGAATGATTTGGATTTGAGGAGGGTTGTTCTTTCTTCCTTTCTTTTTTAAGGGATCCGCAGTGGCTTTGAATGAGCTTGGGAAGGGCTAATTGAAACTTACCACTCTCTTAGTAGGCTCTAGCTCGGTGTACAGATGGAGTTTAACGTCGGGGTCGGGGCAGGGCTCCCGTTCGCGCCGCCACACGCAGTCCTCGAAGGTAGCGTTGGCGAAGGAGTCGTTGTTCAGTAATAAAGCCTCCTTGATGGGCTGGCGCTTGTCTGCTGAAATGGAGATTACTTGTCCAAATCCAAGTCCATCCAAATTAAAACATAACTCTGTACTATGATACATTTCATGCCTAAACCGCTGAATCAATTTAACTTAATGAATTTTGGTAAAAAGATTAAATAAACATTCAATCTTGGAGAAGGATATACACCTAGGATACTTTTTTTTGCAAAATCAAGTGTATAATAAATAGGTACTCGTAAAATGGCTGGTTGTCCGTCGACATCTTAACAATTATATTGTATTTTTTCTGGTAGGTATCTGAGTTATTTACTGATAGTCATAAGCTATTATAGGGATAGCTATATTTAAGGTAAATAAATGGTAGAGTCGTGCTCTTACACGATCCTCGGTCGGATCGGTAGGACTCCTTCGAACAGTAAAGTTCCAGATTGTTGTTGTCCTTAAGTATCAACTAGAAAAATGACCAGAAAGACAGTGAACTGAAAAGATTAGTTTTAAGTTTAAACGATCAGCTGCCTTGATACGAAAAAGACAAATGATTGCCTAAAAATGTGAGTCATTTTTGTCAAAAGACACACTTTAAGTAAGCACAACAATCACAATTGTAAGTATAATCCACGTTTACTTGTTTAAGTGTTCTACAATCTGATCGGTACTATGTTCACTTTCGTTAAGCAAGAATATAGTTAATTGCAAGACTACATACCGCATTGTGTTGCGACGACGAGTATCGCGCTGAGGAGCGCACGCGCAGCGGCTGCCATCCTTGCGCGTTAACTGCTGTCACTACTGAATAAGGACTGGCGAGTATGCAGCAGAGAATGGGGGTGGCTATACCCTGCCATATAAACAATAGCGCACGACGTGTCTGTCGCGCGGAACGGCCAGCATAAGGTGCCGCGACGCAGTTTTGTCGCTATGCGTGTCAATTTCTTACGAAAGTAAATATGTTACGCAGGCATGAAACAGTAGAAAAATAGGAATGACGAAGTAAGTAAGTAATTAATATCCCCATAAAAATGTTGCTATGTTCAAGATTTAAAATGTGGCGCACTCGTATAATTTCTACTGTTTTAGAGAGAGTTTTAATGAACGATATTTAAAGATGGGAGGTCTCTAAATGAACCTCGTCCGTGAAGCGATCACTGCACTTGAGAGAAAATCAGAAATCATGACTTCACTGATATCTGGTTGTGAACGTCGAAGCTCTACATTACGTTACATCTAACTCCGTATAACGCCTAGGGCTACTTCGAAATTTAAAATTCTAAGTTCGTATCATGCCATCCCTTTTACTCTCACAGCGTGACTAATGCGCGGAACAGCGCTATTCGAACTTCGAATTTGTAATCTCGTCATTATAAGGCCTGAGCGCAGCGATCGCATCACCGACGAGGTTCGTTTAGTTAGAGCGTCACACCCCAGAGCTGCAAGTAGAGCAGTGCTTAGTTAAAGTTGTTTTGTTCAATAGAAAAAACTGAACCCTCATAGAATTACTTTGTTGTCCGTCCGTCCGTCCATCCGTCAGTCTGTCAAGGCCCTTTTCTCAGGAACGGCGTAAAGTAAAGGTATGAAGTTGAAATTTATACCAAGTACCGGTCTGCAATTCCTTATAGCTGTGAAAAAATCAGCCTCTAGGGCCTAAATAGGCGTTATTGTCTTTTTCCCTGAACGCATCAAATTGATTAAGGAATATCATGTGTTTGTTAAGTTAAGTTATACATTTAACAAGAAACAGTAGGCACACTACGGACTAAACTCTGTTGGACCTTATTTTCATTTGATTCAAAATTATTCTGTCTCTAGCCGCACCTCATCACATCAACCTAACGAGGTAAATATACTACTCTCGTATTATTGGGTCCACCTTATGGGTACGCTTATTAAACCTATGGTAAACTAACATTCTTTTCTTTGGTCCTTTTCCGTCACTTTGACATTTTCCTTTGCCACAGAATAAGTAATAGTACTAAAGCCTTTGCCAGAAACTGACGAAACACAAACATGTTTGTAACTTTTATAAATAGTGGAAGCGGAGTTTGTAATTAGCACGCATGAATATGAATGTCCTAGGTACATTTGTATGTTCACTGACAAACTGTTGAACATCACGTTACTAAGTACTTAATAAGCTTACTGTCAATTTTATTGGCAACTTCCTTTTCACTTTTGATTTAATTCGTAGCAGCAACAATTAGCTAGGTGTTTCAAGAAAGTTTATAATCAGTAAAAAACCGGCCAAGTGCGAGTTGGACTCGCGCACGAAGGGTTCCGTACCAGAAATACTCTGTTGTATGGGAGCCCCCCTTAACTATTATTATTATTTTGATTTTAGTATTTGTTTGTTGTAGCCACAATAAAAATACATAATCTATTACGGTTCTTGAGATCTAGCTCGGCGAGTGGTAGCCACGAAAAAGGGTTAAAATATCACGTATTTTGTATGGGAGCCCTCTTAATTATTATTATTTCGTTTTTAGTATTTGTTGTTATAGCGGCACCAGAAATACACAATCTGTGAAACGGACGGACGGACGGACAGCCAAGTCTTAGTAATAGGGTCCCGTTTTTAGCCTTTGGGTACGGAACCCTAAAAAGTCTCACTCGGTGATGAGTAGACAGGATAATATTGCTCAAGGTTTGTTGGTGACATAGACATAACTCAGGGGGGGGGGGGGGACATAATCCCAAATCTGACATTCGAAGTTCGTGTTCTCACTCGTTCTAATATCGCTTATTGAAGGTACTATGTAGTAGGTATACCGTATAGGCGAGGTAATATTTACAGTAGGTACTAGGTATAATTATTATTGTTTCGAATTTATAAATAAACACGAATTTGGGTAATTGTGTAAAACGCCTTTGCGGCTGTTGTGTAAATATTTTATCAAATTTAATGCGCCTTTCTAAATCTTACTTTAACACAAGTTAGCAAATGTTACTATTTGGTATTTGACAGGCGCTTACTTTAGGGACACAGGTTACTTTAGGGGTAGGGTAGGGGGATTCACTTTTCGACAATTAATTAAACGAGAGGTAGGTATTCTGATTATGTAGCTATTTGTTAAATGTAATCCAGCTTAAATGTTCATTGAATACAATGTTTAAACAAGTATGTATGACGGTGAACATCGACCTTCTTTTTGTCTGTTGGGTCGTCTCTACGGAAACTCTAGTATCTTCTAATTTAAAATAGGTAGTCAAAATTAAACTCAACATTGCGGCTTCGTAACTACCATAGTGTTTCTGCTAATAATGCAACAACGTAATTTTAGGTAAGAGTAAGAAAGAAACTAAGTAGTTATGTATTTAGACTCGTGTCATGATATCTAAATCGCTTCGCAAGCAGTTAAGTATTTCATTTTGCGTATGAGTGCGCATCTCAATCAGCAGAAATGTTGAACTGGGACATAAGTAGAATCAAATGTTGAATACAATTCACCTTCCGTAAACGCGTAAGCATTTCTGTAACAAAACCACAAGAGCATTAAAGTCAATGACTAGGGCATAGTTGTGTGCGTGCAGGTGAGATGAGCGGTAGAGCGGGACCGCGCGAGCCTGCGCCGCGCAGGTAGAGCGGTGCTGCGCCCGCGCAGTCGAGACTCGCGCCCCGCGCGGCCGCGTTCCTTCGCCGCTACGATCCGCCTCGCCGCCTGACCACGACACCATAACCGCAAAATACTAACAACTAAACATAAACAAAGTACAAACAGTGTTTAAACAACCCAAACAATAAGTGCATCGCGTTCTAAATCGCATCATAACAGTGATAATTGCGCGAATGCCACGGTCCGCAGCCTACGCAGCCGGCGGCGTCCCCTCCTCCGTTCATTCAAGGACCAATCGTTGAACTCATGCTGCCTCAGCTTTCGCGTGTACGCAATCTGTGCTAATTTTGAAATGAATCACAAAAATATTACACCGCGGAGCACCGACTGAGCTGATGCCTGTCCACGAATCAGCTCCAACGACAATGTCAATCAATCAAAATGCAGTTCAGTTCAACAAACAGAAACAGCAGCAACTAGGTAAACAGGGTCCGGAACCGGTCAACTTTCCACCGCGGTACCATCCGCCTCCGCCTTCCGCGGCCGGCACGAAACTAGGCACTATTGACCCGTCCGCGAAAGAGTACAAACCTCCATACGTGGGGAAACCAGTGGATCCTACTAAGCTACAATACCCGTTAGGAGCACACAGTGCTTATCCGGGAGGATCGATACCTTTTTCAAAGTATCCTCAAGGATACCCCATCGGCTACCCTCCGGCGCCAGGAGCCCTGCGCGTGCTGCGGCCGCCGGGAGAGGTCATCACCAAAGCCATCGTGCACGAGCCAGGCCAGGGCAGCCAGCCCACGGCGCGCGCGCGCAGCGCCGACGACACGCAGCGGGCGCAGCGGAACATCGAGGAGGAACAAATCCACAGGAGATCGGCTGATATGCTCAAATTCACGAAACGCGTGGAACCTGAAGGTCCACGAGCTTCCACCGATCAAAGGCGACAAATGCAAACGCTTTTAGATGAAATCAAAACGCTGAAAGATGCTAACAGACGATTAAGTGACGACAATCAAGAGCTCCGCGACTTGTGCTGTTTCTTGGACGACGATCGCCAGAAAGGAAGAAAACTAGCACGCGAATGGCAACGATTTGGGAGGTACACGGCGTCGGTAATGCGACAGGAGGTATCGGCATACCAGAGCAAATTAAGAGAATTAGATGACAAACAACAGGAATTGATACGAGATAACTTAGAGTTAAAAGAGCTTTGTCTGTATTTGGATGAGGAACGAGAGCGAAGCACCTGCTTGAACTGCGGGAGAGCAGCTGGAAGAGAACGGGACGACGGAGATGGCAGCAGTAGTGGCACGAACGCCGAGGAAGGCGTGCGCGCACCCGCAGCGCCCGTCACTCATCCCCAGCTCGCCGAACGCACGGTTCAATACGTTCGAGATCTGGAACAGAAAGTTAGACGTTTGGAAGCTGAGAAAGGCCTTAACGGTGGAGTAGGTGAACGACCAGAAGCAGTGGTCCGAGCACTGCAGGTCTTAGAAGTGAGAGAACGGGTGGAGAGAGAACGTAGAAGGCCAGCTCCTGATTTGGATTCCGGAGAGCAAGCCCTCGTACGAGAGATGTGCAATGTGGTTTGGGGCAAGTTGGAAGATGCGCCACCTCAAGCACCACCGCGTTAATATTTTAGTAGAGAACTATTCAATAGTAAAATAACTAAGTACAAAATTAAAGTTCATGAGATACTTTTTGTTAACACGGGTTTTGATTGGAATCTGACTCTATCGAGGTCACAGCGGGCTTGGCGACTCGTGACCTACAGAACGGATTGTAAGATCGACCTTGTTTACTAAATGTAAAAGTGGTGGGACTCTGTTAATGAAAGCCACGCACGTGTGTTGAATTCTTGCCGCGGCAAACAATAATGATCTACAACAAACCGAGAAGTACAAAAGTAGAGTGTGTTAAGTAACTAAGTTAAATACCTACCTACAGTCGCTATGCGTGCAAAAAAAATTGCATTTTGCTTGTTAGGTTTTCAAATAATAGCGTTTAAAAACTTAGATTCTATCTTGTTATTTTTATCATCTTCATACTTAGCAATAAATAAAGCAAGTGTGTACGGCCCTACTTTTAGCAACTTGTGCTGTTAAGTGCATGAAATAAATAAAGTATCGGTGGGTATGTACAATGCTGATGATGAGGCTAGAGGCTAGAATATATGTTTTGATTTTGTCTGTGATTAATCTCTCATGGGCTGTACTTATTTGAGTTTTGTGTTCCTTTTGAACCGTGGTATGCATGTATTTCAAGCGGTACATATTCATTGATTATCTACTGTTGTTGATAATATTTAGGTAATATTAGAATTCCCATGTTTGCCTTGCCTAGTCCGTTACTAAACCGATTGTTAAGTTGTCGAGAAATTCTTATAATAAATATTCTTCGTCAGCTTGGCCGCTAACGTTCAATAGTTCCTGCGTTTGATCAATGCGGTTTTGTTTCATGTTATTAATTTATTACACAAATCATTAGTTGTACCTACATTTAATAAATTATTCGAGTTTTAATGCGTACCTGATTGTTTTATTGTATTTCAGTGAACTCGCTGTTCCAAAGATTCAATGAGCTCTATAGCATTGGCTTCTGAAGTCAAATATATTCCTAAAGACTCATAAATGATAGATTAAACACATGTCTGTAGGTATTTTGAAATTATTAACATATGAATGCTACATACCCATTCGGTGCGTACTTAGAGTTGACTTAAACGTAGGTACCTAGATATACTGAACATAAAATATTGCTACTCCGCTACTCACGTGCAAGATAACCTAGCCTGTGCGAAATATATACCTATGTTTTGCATGCAAACCCTCCCTCCACTACTGCCACGTAAAACACATAAATTCCACAAACTTAATTATCCCTTCAACCACACAAACACAGACGCGCGTTTCGATCCCTCCACCTACGGGATCATTGGCAAAGTTAGATCACATACAAACCCCAACAGCATAATATGAACTTCGAATATCGAATTTCGGAGTATCCCCCCATGCTACCTACAGTGCATATACCTACTTACTTACTAGTATCTATATCTATACATATAATAAAATCGTTGAGACCAAAAAATCTGTACATTGCATATTTAAAAAAAAAACCGATCAGGGTGACTTAAAATAAGTAACTGAACATATTAAAACCATTTTTAAAATTTTTGTTTGTTTGTTTGTTTGTTTGTTTGTTTGTTTATTTGTTTGTTTGTTTGACTGAGCATCACGTAAAAACTACTGAACGGATATTGTTGAAATGTTCACAAATCTATTTAAATACATTCAGAATAGGATCTAGGCTATAGAAATTTTGGAAAATATTAGAAAAAGGGGGTGAAAAGGGGGGTTAAAGTTTGTATGAAAAAAAAAAATTAGATTGTTCTAGAATCATGAAACTCCGAATATATACTCAATAATAAAAATAAAGAAATACCTGTTTTAGCATTTTTTTTTAATCTCACCCAGAGACGCAAAAAAGAGGGTTTTGTGTTAAAAAATAATGAACTTCATACACCTATAAAATAAAAACCAATGAAGTTTAACCTTTTAAAGTTGCTATATATACTTCCAATCTAATAGAGGTAAATATAATTTTTCAGTTTTCTTGAAATTTGATTTTTGAGGTGATTACGCACAAAATAGCGGAACTCAAAAAAATATGCTTTCCTCGGTTTAAGTAGTTGGTAATAATTACAAATACAATAATACTATGAAGAAAATGTATATAGGACATAAAGCCGGAAAAGTGTGTCAATTGTGAAAAAACATTAATAAAATAATTACTTTCTGCACAGGTATTTTTTCAACGAAGACATTTTTGTCCAACCTAAATTGGCGTCCGAAATTGTGTTCTTTACTTAACACCTAAAGTTCAATATGCAATACCGTTACTTTTTGTTTTTATTTATTGCACTATTATTCACTACGCGTTCGGTTTTCAAACGCACTCTTATAAATAATATAATAATAATAATAAATAAATAAATAATAAATAATAAGCTGACATTATTATGAGGGCGGCGTGAATGAACCGCTTGGCTGTATGCTCTCAGTACCTTTGCCTAAAAAAAGCAAAATCAAAAGGCGCGTTTACGCCTGCGCTACAACATGTCAGAATTTTATTGTGAAATAGTACATTACTGCAGAGGCCGTGAAGTAAGGGATTGCAGGACGAGATTGGGGTACACGGCCGAGTCGTAGACGAGGCCGGATAAAGCGAGTCCTGCAATCCCTGTTTCCGGCCGAGGATTGTATAGTGCTTTTCTCAAGCAATGCGAGGAAATCAAGTAAAAATTGTTTAATTAGCCGCATTTTTAATTTTTGAAACATGCCGTTTGAACAAACTATTGCTCGCGCCATGTTTAACCGCACACCCGCCCCGCGCAGAGCGCACCCGACGACCGCGCCACATTACTTCTTGGCCTAGGCCGTAAATGTGAACTTCTTGGCTTCATTTCGACCGCACTACATTACTTCTTGGCCTAGGCCGTAAATGTGAAACTTCTTGGCTTCATTTCGCGACATTAACGCGTACATTTCCGAGCATGCTTGAGAAAAAGTTGGTTACTGAAATTGCAAAAGTTTCTGTCCTCAGACTTTTTATAAGATTTTTATTGTTGTGGTTAAGTACCACACTGCCAAAGAATATATAACGCTGCGCTGCTGGGCCTTAGCGCAATATGTATCTTAAACACTTCAAGGTAAGCTAGCTTACAAAATTTTCACAAATACTTAAAATCTGAATGTACTTAGTACCTACCTATTCGAGAAAACTATTTGAATGTGCCTGTTTAAGGATTGGTACATATTATTGTAAGGGTAAAATAATAACAATTTTTGTATCGAGAATAGCTCTAAACTATCACAAAAAACACACGCGGACGAAGTCGCGGGCAACAGCTAGTAGTTATTAATATAGTTAGAATATACCTACTTACTAGGTATGTCTATGGATTTATGGTTTCACTGGTTGCTGGTTGCTAGGTGTCTAATTATTTTACATGACAAATAATCTACCCATCAATCAAATTGTCAAGTCAACATAAAGTTTTTAGGTACCTACTTATTGAAAAAATACCACCTAAGATTCATTTAAGCACTTGAAGCAATGCCAGAGGAAGCAAAAGGTGAAGGTCCCGAGGATGTGGATACTATCGGCGTAATTAATACTATATTACTTTAACAGTAGAATTACTTAGAGTACCTATTGCTAGGTACCAGCCTGTTTATAATATCTTGACTTGACGTAGAGGTCGTAGTGGTACCGACACTTCTATTGCGTCGTTATGTAACTTGTACACAGTCACATAAGCAGTAGGTACACACTAAGTACCTACCCAAGTAGCTACATCAACAAGCAAAGCTTTAAATGAAGATCTTCCGTCTACAAATCTACTTCTCAGAGAGTAAGTACTCTACAGTCAAGGCCTGCAATACTATACACCACGAAATGACGAAAAAATCTTCGCACAGGTATCTTATTATTGTGTGTGTTAAGATTGAGTTGTGAGTGAGGTATGCTTGCGCCAATCCATATTTTTGATCTTGACTGTACAGGGGGGTTACCACAATCGCTTAATGCGTGCCCAGTTCTATTCAGCACACAGTTATGCAGCCATATAACTCTGTCCCTTAGGTACTCTGAATCTGAATAGAACTTAGCACGCATTTAGCGAGTTATAACTCCCCAAGCCGTATAAAAATATTTGAAGACGACTCTATCAAAGTAGTAGTGGGCAATAGGCATGTGTAAGTACTTAGCAGGAATTCACATTACGACATGGTTCCACGTTGTCTAGATTATCGTTGTGCTGAAAGCGATTAGTTTTAATAATTAAAAAATATGTAGTTGATCTTAATTATGTAAGTTAAACTTCATAACACAATTTATTGAGTGATGGCCAGTCTAAAATGTAGTACTTTACGTTGTATGTGGATAATAAACTTAGTTGCTCATGCCAACCTTCTTCGATTTAATGGCAATTCGTTTAATAGGCATAATTGTTATATAGATCTACGTAGGCGGCCGCAGTCAGGACGGTGAGCGGCACGGCGAGGGTTGGGCCGTGTTGCCGAATGGAGACTACTACACTGGCTGCTACTGTCGGGGCATGAGGAATGGAAAAGGGTTGTACGTCTTTAAGAATGGAGCGCGTTATGAAGGTGGGTAGTATAAGCGTTAAAAACGTTTTCTAACATGTGTGTTTTAACTTACTTAAGTTACCTAACTACCCGCCCCGGTTTCGCACGGCACGGGTTATTATTATTAAACTTGAATCACTGTATCTATTGAAGAAAGCTGCATTAAAATCTGTCGCGTAGTTTAAAAGATCTATAACTACTTATTACAACGGCGTTGAGCGAGTTTATTGAATTAGTTTTTAGAATCAAAGAATAAAATAAACGCTATGTGATTTATTTTTCCTAATTAGGTACCTTATTTTGGCTTCTTTTTTGGCAATGTTTTGATAATTGCTTGTCAATTAGTACCCAAATCTACATCAGCTAATATTTCTCAAGGTGAATGGCGTCGGGCAATGAAGTACGGTGTCGGTACGATGATATACCCGGACGGCTCTCGCTACGAGGGCGATTGGAGGCACGACTTAAAGCAGGGCTTCGGAGCTTACTTCTACCCCAACGGAGACGTGTACGAAGGCGCCTGGTTTAAAGGCAAGCGCCACGGCCTCGGGACGTACCTATTCAACGAGTACCAAGTCAAATTCATGGGTACATGGGTGGAGGGAAAAATCCAAGGACCTGGGCAGATCATGTATCCCCGTACGCGCTTCCACGGCTCATGGCTTAAAGGGGTTCCTAAAGGGCCGGGATGCTTCGTGTTCGACACGAACTGTATGCAGCATGGGTTTTACTTGCTCATGAAAGATCCGGCGCTCGAAGAGTTTGGTGAAGGGGAGGAAGAAAAAGAAGAAAAAGACGTGAAAGAGGAGAACAAAGAGGGCGAGGAGGAGGAAGAAGTGGAGTTTGACGAGACTTTAGGTAATTTATTTATACTATTGCAGCGACCCTAGCGCCACCTAGTTGTCGACTACATTACATAACCACTACGTCGCACGAGTAGCCTAGCGCCAGCTCGAGTTCTACATCCAGCTAACGCAGTTTCTCAACATGGATGCATAAATACAACTTCCAACTCTCTTCCTTCGGACTTCGTGCCCAGGCATAACATCTCTCTGAAGAGAGATCTCTATTGTGGCAAACCCCACACTATACTTACTAAATAATCTTTCGGAATTCTACCTAAATAGAGCTAGACAGTATTTGACAAGTTCTAAACATGTGTCAGTCTGTCAGTACTTAGTGGGTTTATGTAGGTAAGTATATACCTACCAATCACATATTTATTTACATATCTCTCTGGAGTAGGTAGGACGAGTATATATGAAGGCGATTGAACCATGTTCAAGACTATTTACCTACATATTATTGTCAAAAATAACGTAGGTAAGTAAATTAAGAATATTATGATATTTACTAAATAACTATGAAGATCCATGTGAACCAATGCGATGAAGACTGCCTTAAGCTCATTCGATATATACCAACAACTAACACAGACGAATAAACATGGACCTAATGAATAATTTATAGTTATACCTAGTGATGTTGCGTCATGTCATGATTTAGGAGCGCCTATCCGCTCCCTTAGGCATTGCGGTAAACCCTTTTGTTTAAGTTATGTTCTTAGGTACGTATGTAAAGAACTTCCCGCGCGAACACGGCATGTTTTCCTACCAAGTTCGTATAGCGATTATCTAGCATGACGTGTACACTGTACCTACCTACTGTATGACGAGTAACTTGATGATGTTGGGTGATGACGCCTAGCTGGGTCAGGCGGGCTGCCGATCCTCTTCGGGGATCATTCAGCCCAGTTCCCCTTGGCTGGAGCCGCCGGTTACTGTCCCAGCAGCGCTCGCACACAGCTACTCTCCTCAAATCTTCTTATTCTCCTGCCAAACATGAAGACATCTTTGAGTTCCTTGCCCTCCTCCAATTCGTCGCTCCCGAATGCATCTCGCCGCGCTGCCGCGTACATGACGCACTCGGTGAGGACGTGTTTGCTCGTCTCCTCCTTCCCAGTGTTGGCAGAAGGGGAGGGAGGGGGGTGTTTAACGTATCTAATGTCGTAACTTATTTAACTTACGAGTATGTCTCTTACTCCTTTTCTCGAAACTCCCTACGCCGCTCGTCGAGTGTGTGGCTCTAGCACAAGCATCACAACTCTAGCACTGGCCATGACGTACGTTTTATATTGAAATCACGTGTAACTAAACCGCCTTTGTTTTTTAGGTAAAATAGCAGTATGGCGTGCACGCAACATCACAGCGTACATGGCGGAACTACTGCCTCAGGAGCCCATGCCTCTGCCGGTCCACGATTCTCTACCGTCACTGACAGACGAAAGTATTGAAACCGACGTGCAGGTGTTCGAGCCGCCTTCAGTAACCGCAGAAGAAGAGGGCGCTGACGACAACGATTCTTGGCTGCTGCATCGCCAGAAGTTCCTTGAGGAAACTGAGCAGAAGGAACCTTAGTTGTTTTGTTTGTTGTTAAATAAATGCGTTATTGACCAACGTCTCGTTTCTGAGTAGGTAAAGCTAGTTAAAAAAAAGCCTTGGTAGCCTAAATAGTGGTTTGACCTGTGGCCTCTCAAGCAGAGGGTCGTGGGTTCAAATCCCGGGCACGCACCTCTGAGTTTTTCGGCCTGTACCTGAAACCTGCATACATCTGCGAAGCAATTCAATGGTGTGTGTTAAGTTCCCAATCCGCACTGGGCCCGCGTGGGAACTATAGCCCAAACCCTCCAATACATGGAGGAGGCCTGTGCCCAGCAGTGGGACGTATATAGGCTGGAGATGATGATGATGTCTTGGTTATTTTCTCTATGCTCCAGTATCAGTTTCATCCAATCATATTTTAGCTATGTTCTACCTTATCAGAAGATAAAAGGGCTTGCACTGAGAAGAATGGACTAGAAGGATGCGCCAACAAGACCACTATTTTTTCACCTTTTCTTTTCAAGACTAAGTATCAAGTCAAGTACAACACTGGCATTTGAAATGAAACTACTTTTTTGCGTTAAATTTTATATTAACCTAAAAACTAACCAAAACTAAGTGAACATTCTTCTGTTCTTTCATACAAAGCAAATTGATGGTCTGTGTAAAAATTTATTTTTAAAATTATTTACATATTATTTAATAGTAATCAATAATTACTAATGTAGCAACAAGGGTTAGACGTTTTTATTGAACAAATCTATAGTTATAAGCCGCTTTATTCAGAAATAAATGGTGATCTTATAAGAATGTTTATATCTAGTATAAAAATATGAAATTCTGCAATCTTATCAATGCAATAAAAATGAGACTTATTCAGACAAAAAAATGCATTTCATATGATTAGAAAACTGATGGGTGTAATTATTATTTTGTGTAAAGTATGCCAGCTTTTATTCAATCAGAATACAATACATCTTATGCGCACTGTGGAGATTGAACGGGTAAAGATGGCACACATCAAATGGTTTCATCATAAGAAAATACACCAATTAACTTGTGATAAGTGCACCGTCAGTGAACAGTTTTAAAAATAGACTAGACATTCATTTAAAAACTCAAAGAACACAACTGCAGTGATATACACGCATCAGCTCAAAGAGCTGCTAGTGTATTATTTTAAATAATAATAATAATAATTTCCATAAAAAAATTGCCTAAAACTGTTCATTCAACTGGATATAGGTGAAAAACTTCAAGTAAATGAGCTGTTGTACAATATAGTATACACATAGTAGCATACATATAGTAGTGTACAGTGGTGTACAGAACTGACATGGGACTCATATAATTTTTCTAAAATTTAATATTAGTTTTAGCTAGGTTTAAGTTATTTTTAAGTTTTGACTATTTTTTGTTTCTTTTTCAATAAATATTTGGAAAACAAATTTGCCTATTCGCACACATTACTCACACATACAACAGATCGTTTACTTGAGTTTTCACCTATACTATTTATTTATCGACTTGAACTATTTATTGAATTACAACAATGTGAAATACTTACACCTTTTTAAGCTTTTTATTCTGAAACTGAGCAGCATTACGCAGTTAAAGAACAATTTAATTTCAAGTCTAACAATAAGTCCCATTATTATCACATTAATTTTAGTAACTATACCTAACATTATGAAACTATCAATCTTATTGAAGCTACAATTTGGCTACAATATTAGTTATGTTTGAGTGCTGGGCGGAGGATTGTTATTTGGTCCAGGATTATTGCTTTCAAATGTAGCCTTGTTCTTGAGTAAGTAAGCTGCCAAGTAGTTGATCGGGTCTGGTGGGCGCTCCTTGGCGAGCGCCGAAAGCCCTTGTAGAAGGATGGGAACTACAGTCTGGTCCAAATACTGCCTTGTCGGTAAAGCATTGAGATCAATGCGGGATTTGCGACTTGCGTTGGTTTCGGCTTCCTTCTCCATCGAAATTATCTTCTGTAATGAAATGACTTGGAGTAATGGTAGCGAATTTATCATCAGAATCAACAAGCAACCGGCCGATCAAGTTAACCGAATACATTTAATTTACTGGCGAAATTAACACGTTTCATACATCTAAATTCGTAAGAGAAGTAATAAATAGATATCAAATTTATGTTCTCTAACCTTCACAGACTCTGGTACTTTAGGCGGGGGTTGTTCTTCTTTAGGGGCTTGATTCGCTTGCAAAGAAGTTTCGGACATCGGTTGCAATTATTAAATAAACATACAAATACTTTAATGCAATATTGTTGTTTTAGAATGGTCAAAATCTGTTTTCCTTGTCAACTTCTAGTTTTGTTTGGCTTTGGCAGTTCAGTTCAGGCAGGCCAATTCGTTCAATTTCAATCAAGCGAGCAGTCTTACTTGTCTTCCTGCCTGTCATGTCAATGTCACTCACTACTGTCACTGTCTTTTAAGTTTGACACGGCAATGTTGCCGTTGTTGAATATGAAAGATATTAAAAAAAGTGATTGTCTATGAACTGTAGGACAAGATATTTAGCACCGTGTTGAGACGGTTTTATCAATCAGGGAATACCTTTACTCCGTCTTTACTCATTGGAAAAGTCTTTATATTTCCCATTATTAAACTAGACTAGATTATTTACTGAAGTTAAGAAGCAAATGTTATTATTTTTTGGTAAAGCTTTTGCTTTTTTACTCAAGCCTCCCGCCTCGAAATAGCGCCGGGGGGGGAGCCAACCTTCACTAGTTGGGAGAGGCACTTGAAGAGAAAGAAAGGGCGAGAGAAAAGACAATGGGGACTATCGTTTCTTTGCTCACCAGTCAGCGCCACAGTTGATGAAGGTCCAGAGTATAGTGTTAAAAAAGACGACTTACTTTATAAGATCGGCGCCGAAACAAAGTTTTAAGGTTGATTTAGACGAGGACTATTTTCAGCCGCCTAAATTTCGGCGCCTAAAAAAGGCACCGTATAAACACTTTCGACGCCATTTTTTCGGCGCCATACCGCGAAAAAATGGCGCCGAAAGTGTATACGGTGCCTTTTTTAGGCGCCGAAATTTAAGCGGCTGAAAATAGTCCTCGTCTAAATCAACCTTTAAATCTTGAATCCTTGAATCTCATTAAACAAACAGACCTCTGAATTAGCTGCTCTTTGAGGCCGCTTATTTTTGCGCCCCTTTTTCTTAATTCTGCTTTCAAAGCGTTCACATTCATCGCCAAATAATCCATATTGCGATAATTTCACGAAGGAGATCACTTTTTAACAGGTAAATGAAAGGAATTATAATTTATGTCACGAAGTCCGCCAAAACCAGTGAAAAGTGAATGTTATTGGAGCTCATGCGACACTTAGCGCCTTTAGTTGCAAATTCACACGCGATAGCCCCCATTATCTTCCTCAAATACTATGCTACTGAAATAGAATAATGCGAACCGAACATTTCATGTTCATTCCATAATTCCTATGATTGGGTTGCTAATTTTTATAAAAAATCAACAGAGAAAAGCTTCATCACGATTTATTTCAGAAAAAAACTTAAAGGTACAATCAATACTTATTACATAATACCTATAGTCCACACAAACAAAATATACACACGGGAGTCATATTGGTGGCGATATTAATTTAAAACCATAATTATTTTATTATGCAGCAAAAACATGAACACCATCATCTAAACATCTATTAAATGCTTACGGAATTTAATCTACCTTAGAATTGAAGTTTATTTTTCAGAGAGTGCACAGAAAATATTTCAAATTTCCTTTTAAGTAAAATTAAATTGCCATAACAGCCGTTCTAAAAAAATTATATAGTTAAGTTAATTATACAACAAAAAATATTTGATTCCTTTGTGTAATGATCATTTCACCTTTATTCCATTCCATCGCAATAAGAGTTAAACAGTCGTTATCGTAACACAAAGGAATCAATTGACTTTTGTTTAAATGAAAGCCCTTAAACTATGTAATTTTTTTGAAAACGACTCTACGCATTCTCAATAATCCCGCAAACTTACATCTTGATCTTTTAATGGAGTCATTAAATCAACATCAATATCAATCAATACTATTATAAAACTGTAAATCGATCAATTACAGAACTATTTCAGTTTTGAATCACAGTTTAAAAAAAGACTGTGTTAAAAAGCCAAGGTTTAGTTTAACTTACTCTAATTGACTTAATTGCAATGATTCACGGGGCTTCTCAAATATGTTTAGTTAGTCGAAACATGACTACACGTCAGACATTACGGCGCGGCGCCTTAAACTCATTGGCTATTTGGTTGGAGCTTATTCTTTCAAATCTTAAATGTAAAACTTCAACGATCGAGCCAATGTTGAAGGAACAACTACTAGAGTCTGTCTAACCAAAGCTGAACCCACTAGTTATTTGATTGGCAACATTTCGTCTTTAAGTGTGTCTATCTGAGGTGTCATGTTGTATGTCAAATTGACATTTCTCTAAGAAAATTCCAGCTGTGTGAGTGATCCTGTGTTACCCGGTCATGATTTTTTGAAATTGCCGCGCTTTTACAGGTTCAGCTTTGTTTAGACAGACTCTATTCAGTACTATTTAGTGGTTGCTGTTTCGGCGCGCATTGCTCAATTAGTTTATAGAAAAATACAGCAATAATTCAGTAGGTCTACTGGCAATATTAATTGCATCAACATTTACTAAGCATGTGAAAATTCGAAAGCGATAGAACAAAGCTAAATGCGTGTCGATTATTTCGTGTCCATGGCCGTTACAGATTAAAATATTTCATTTCACGTGATAAAGTCCCGTTTACTATTAAAGTATCAGTACAATTAATAAGGTGTGGCACAAAACATGGCTAGTTGTCGAAATAAGTTTACAAATGATTGTCAGATAACGCAAGATGAAGAATAAAGAGTTACCCTCTTATTCATAAACGCTCTATAAGCTTCTGCTAACTTAACAATCGTTTGTCCTTATCTGTCATTTTGACATTTACCTTTCACAGATAAGGACAAACGACTACTAAGTTAGCAGAAGCCAAAGAGGTGTTCTGCCTTTTCGCCGAATTTTATTTGATCGAATTTCATTTGGCAACCAACATTTCACCGAATGTTCACTTTGACAACTGACAATTGGCAAATTTTTGTATGCCAACCTCTCATTTGGCCGAATTTTCATGAAGACGAATATCATTTTGATTTTAAACTCTTGGAATATCTTTCACATGGCAAATGTTACACTAGGCCGAAAAACTCTTATGATTAATTTGGATTAATTTACGTTTAGGTGCGGCGAACATAGCCGCGAACATGTTTGTTTTAATTTATAAACAGTCTTTATTTTACCTTAGAATGTCTTATTTTTTATTAATGGTTATGTAGTACCATTTGGCTATTTAAATAAATGACATTTTAATAAGTGTCCATGTAAAAAAAAAACAAACGTTGAGTTGGCAATCGTGAGGTTGGGAAATGAAACTAATCATTTTAACAAGTTGCCATATGATGATTCGGCAAAATGAAATTCGGCCAAACGTTGGTTGGGAAATGAAATTCGGCAAATCAATAGAGAACCAGCCAAAGAAGTATAGAGCGTTTATGAATAAGGGGGTAAGCAATTAAGATGTGGGTAGCAGCGCATTTCAAACAATGAGTCACCGCCTTGATATGATGAAGTTTGTAAAATAAAATGGGGATCTTGTCAATGGATGGAGTTTACAAAGATGGACATAAGTAATACTTAAGAGCGGTAATTAATAAATTCCGATATAATTGATTGAACTTTTCAAGATAGTTGTTTTGTATGGTTAATTATCGGTTAAAAATGACGCAACTTTTTGAACTTCATCCGTATATTTAGTTTAAAACTTAAGTTCTAAGGTATTTCTCGAGCGGTGACCACGCAGCACAAGATGCAGACTAGTCTCGCAGGATGCGGATAGCGCGCGGTCAACGCTTAGACTCAGGCCCTTGTTGTGATGAAGTTCTTGTCCGGTGTCCGGTGGATCAGGTATGTGTAGCTTATGTCTAAGTCCTAAGGTAGTGGGGCGGGGGGGGCGGCGGCGGCGCGGGGCGCAAGCGGGGGCCGCGCTCCAACTGCCGCCGCCACGCCGCCATGGCCTCGCTCAGCGACCACAGCTCGGACAGCAGCGATAGATCCAACTGCCGGAGACTCGCCTGTAAACAACAAAAACGCCATAAGTCAAATCACGCGTGTAAGGTCAACGGACGCGGTAATGACTAGTTACACGGACATGACATGATCCTCTCGCGGCCTTGGTTGCACCTTCAGTGGTATTGAAAGAAGAATATAAAATATTTGGTTTTTAATAGTTTTTATCTTGGTCGAGGTAATTAAAATAAATTGAAATAATTTGGTTTAGAAAGTGCCTATTGCGACGGTATACAGGATGAATAAATATGACGAACTGTAATTTTTGTATTTGTCACATTGAGCATAATCCACTTTTAATTTAAACCTGTAGCTTGTCGCTCAATAAAAGTTTAATGGGACGAATTAGGTACTTGAAATTAGATATCAATTATGAGGATTTACATAAACATGCACTTAAACCTTTCTTTAGCTGGATTATACACGCAATTCACGCAAAGCACCTACTTATCTATCTCGACTCGACTCAAGCAAAACAATATCGTAGGCACTAAGTACCTAGGTAAATAGAGAGGTGTGGTTAGAAAACACAAACAGAACGTGACGACCGGCCAGCGGGCGGATCAGATTTGCATTTCCAATATTTTTAATTACCGGCAACGCTAAGATTTTAACCACCGTAATCGTTTAATAATTAAAATGATTGGTTCCGCAGTCATCTCATTGCACTTTCGTATTTAGTCTTGATTGCTTAATGGCAACGGAGACGGAGAGAGTCCCAAATAGTTATCGAACGATTTACGATTTCTCAATCACGATAAAACAATTTAATATTTAGCGCTATTCATTTTAGAGCATTTTAAAACATCGTGTCAAGCTTAATGTAATGAATGTAACAGAGCGGTCAAGTTGGTTAAATGAACCTGAACACGCAGTCTCGCTGTACCCAGTGTAAGTCTGCTAAACACTTTAAATACATAAACTCCGAGTTTTACATAATTTAACCTAATTTCTTACAAACTCATTCAGAAGCCTGCGATATAAAATTTCACAGTTACACAGCTCTCTATAAGAGAATTAAAATAACGCCGGAGCGGCCTTCGCGACGATTGCGTTAGCGCGGAATGCGGGGCGTTCACGACCCTATGTGGGCCACACAAATAATCGAACGGCTTATTGACAGTATAGTATACTCATACAGTCACCAACATACCCAATTGACTATTCCAGCATCTTATCTCTTTGTAATTAAATTTCACGAATGGGCGGTATGGTATGGTCGCTACAGCATAAGTCACGAGTCACGACGCCGGCGTCTTCAATTCTCAAGAGAAATAGAACAGAATTTGCAAAATTGGTAACGCAACAATGTATCATGTAAATATGGTTAGAGACCGACTGCACCGAAGGGGGTAATCAGACGCTTCGGTTTGGCAACGACGACTATGAGAGTTGATCTATTCAGGAAGCCGAGCGTTTCAGTAATGCGCGTTTTTCTATCAATTGGATAACTGGGCGGGTGGTAGGGCCTTGTGCAAGGTCCGTCCGGATCGCTACCACCATCTTACTCGCTAATCCTGCCGCAAAGCAGCAGTGCTTGCACTGCTGTGTTCCGGTGTGGAGAGTAAGACAGCCGGGGAAATTACGGACACAAGAGGCATTTCAACTAAGTCCTCTAGGTTGGCAACGCATCTGCAATCCCTCCGGGGTTGCGGGTGTCTATGGGCAGTGATGATCGCTTACCATCAGGTGACCCACTTGCTCGTTTGCCTTCCTATTCACATAAAAAAAAAAAACTGAATGCTTTACCTATACGAGTATACAATGTTTTCCTCTAGATTGTATGCTCTTCGATATTTGTGTTCAACATCATGTTATTTTTAATTGATTTCGTTATTAAGGCCAATGAAATAACAACTAGCATTGGCTTATTAACCTAGCTAAGTAACAGTCGGGAAATTATAAACTTGCACAATCGTCAGCGAGACGTAATAATGTTCGATAAATATTTATTAAAAGCCAAAAGCATCGTCAGCCTATTGCATGTTTGGCTCGATGTCGTGCGTCGAGGCGACTATGCTAATAATCAGTGGTTCGCCCACATAATAAGGCCCGTATGTCATTATTTTTCGAAACTAGTTTTCTTTACAGTTGGATGATTAGTGGAAAAGTCGAGTTTCACAGCATTACAGATAAGATCTATCTGTCTGTATCTCGTCCCTGCAGATTGTCACTAGGTACATAGTATAAAACAAAGTGTCTGTCCGGATGCGGTTTTTTTAATAGAATAGTGATTCAAGAGGAAAGTTTGTATGTATAATCGGCTATATATACTATAGTAATTCTACGCAGACGAAGTCGCGGGGAGAACCAAGTTCTAAGTAAATAAGTAAATGAAAAAAGGACCATAACGCGTCATCAATATTTCTGCTGGGATTCCATAAAATATATATTACCATTACCATAATGTTGAGTCGTTCCGTTAATATCGATACCTAACTAAGTTGACTATTTACGTACAAAGTTGCGACTGGACAGGAATATATTAAGAAGGTAAATTTGTTGCTTTAGTTTAATGTAACTGTGCAGGCGTAGGAAAGCAAGAAAGTGCGGTGTTAGAGTTAGTACACGGTCCACCGGAGATGGGACCAGAGAGGCCGCACCACCCAGCTAATTAATATCATTGATTAACACGCTAGCTGACGGAGAAACGGCTCTGACACGTAAGAGAAATTGATATTGGATACTGCCAATTCTACTCAATTACACTAACATTGATAACGTGACTTAACGTCTTAATCTACGTTAGACCAGTTTTTTAAACTTATCATGTCATAGTTCTAAGACTATTAACAAGCCAGTTGCGGATCGGATACCACAAACACAAAACCGATCGTTGCAGAAGTCCTTGGGGGAGGCCTATGTCTAGTAGTGCCAACGAGACGTAGTGAAGGCTTCCGTTCCGGCTAAGATGATGTCAATGATAAATAAAAAAATGGTGTCCCCTCCTCCCCTTTATTGAGTTATGATCTGTGACTGTAGGTTGATTAAGTGTCGGTGTGTCATGAAAATTTTCGAGCCCAGGAGTTTTGTTTGAGAGCCAAGGACTAGACAAGTAAAATTTAAGTACTTTAGTAGGTTACTACCCTAGTCCTAGTAGTAGTAGGTAGTCCTATCACTGCACTTTGCATCACAATTGACAATGTATAAGTGTAGGAAATGTAGGAATGTGCGTTAACGTTAATGCAGTGAGAGTGTGTTGACAGCTGTGGGGCTTTACTTGACACGTGGTCGAGTCGAGATATTGATTTATAAATAAATAATGTTATTCAATTCCGTCACTAGGGCATAAGGGTTTCTAGATCTAAAGCATTTGCGTTACGCAATCGCCGGCTAAGGTAGCATTGACTATGTTTATTTATAGCAACTAAAATTTACTGAACTCAAGCAGGAAGCGATAACAAGAATTTAACACATATTGTGAGCTCTAGGCTGGAGATGGGGACTCAATAAAAATTGATGATTGTGATTCAGTACGACAAGTGCATTTGAACGCCTGCGGCCAATTCCAACCAATTTATATTCCGATTGTACATTGCCTATAGTAATATTTCAATGGAATGCAATTTAAAATAGGTATACTTGACAACTAAATAATGGATTAACATTGAACATATACGACATACACATCTAAGCTCGATACACTTTAAAATGAAAGGGTATTTATTCAATTAGACGAAAGTTATGAACTAGACTATGTAATTGGGTTTCAGGTTTATCGCAAACGCGGTTTATGTGTCCGCAATAAAAGTCATAATTTTATGACTCGGCCGCACCCGCACCGCATCTGCGAGACAAATAAATGAAACGAAATGTGATGTAAACAGAATTCCAACCGTCCAGCTGTGCCAAATAGCGTCCGAAGGTCACATATAAATGCGTGAAATTCAAGAAAATTTTCGACCGTATGCCATTATTAACTTGATAATTGAGTAATAGAAACCTGCCAAACGATAATGGAATCAATTACGCTGAATTATTTATTCGGCACCTTGTCGAGAATTCCCTTACACTTTACTTTAATGCAGGGTGGTCTATTACTTCGCATACCCGTAGTAGGTGCCGTTAACGTATAGTAATTGTAACCTATACCTCTATTTTACGAAACAACACCACAGTGGCAGGGGTGTCGTGTCGAACACACCTCAAAAGTGATAAATTGTCTACCCGCTCCCTCAAAATGCATAACGGACATTGAACTTTTCAAAATCTAAATATCTGTATATTTTCAATATCTGTGATTAGTCCAGATCGGTTAAGCCCTCTCTAAGTTTAGCGCGAACAAATGCAAAGACAAACCTACAAACATTCAAAAAATAATATTGAATTCGGCGTCACTTTGGAGTACAGTCTAATATAGATAGAACCTTATCATGGTAAATATTTTATTTGTCTATGACAATGCTTCTATAGATAGATAGACAATGCTTATCGAGTGACGTAATTGTCATTACGAGAAGGTTCTGTGGCGATAATATGCGATTAATTCAAAACAAACGCTGTTGTGATATATTTCAGTTTATTGTTTCATTCCTTATACTATATTTTATTAGGTATTGAATGGTTTGATCTGAATGTTAAAGAGCTAAATAGCCTTAATTCCCTCAACATCCGCTCCAACGAAAGCTTCCTAACCCCAGCTATTTCTCGGAACAGTAACATCAACAAACATGCGAGTTGTAACAACTAGTTCAAAGGAAACTCCTATTAAAGTACCTACCTATGCTGAGCCCGGCCATTGTGCCCCGTCTATAGTTGGACCCGACGGGTTTGGATTAGCAATTAAGTATTATTGACGCAAGTTACGTTGACTGGAAGCTGGAACAATTATCGTAGACCTAGAATAAAATGCAATTTTTCGCAATTAGGGCATTGTATCGATTGATCAGAGCAAGTAGCGCAACAGGTACAGATTACAGTTTGTTGTTATGCCCTGGAGCGGGCTTGGTTCAAGCTAACTTTCCTTCCTCTATCGCCGGCCGATGGCAGCTTATACGCGGAAGAAATTCTAACTTGATTTGCATACAACGTTAAATTATAATAGATTTACCTCTAGTTGTGTATGCGATTGTTTTTCTTCTCATTAGAACGGCATGTGTATTAGTGGGAAGGAACGCCAAGCCGGTATAAGTAGATTTATGCGTTTAAACGGACAGGGTGTTATCCTTAGTTAGCATGGTGATGTCACAAAAAAAGCATCGTCACAGAAAGATTTCCCGCAACTCTATGAATTATTAACGCATTCCTTCCCATGACACGCAATGAATTACCATATAATATCCGCGTGTATTGTTGCTAATTTCACCCGGGCCCTTCTCTGCAGCGCCGGCGCCTCCGGAGCGGGCGCTGAGCACCCACGTGTCTCGCTCCGAGACTTATTTGAATTCAATACTACAGATCAGATTTGCATTTCCAATATTTTTAATTACCGGCAACGCTAAGATTTTAACCACCGTAATCGTTTAATAATTAAAATGATTGGTTCCGCAGTCATCTCATTGCACTTTCGTATTTAGTCTTGATTGCTTAATGGCAACGGAGACGGAGAGAGTCCCAAATAGTTATCGAACGATTTACGATTTCTCAATCACGATAAAACAATTTAATATTTAGCGCTATTCATTTTAGAGCATTTTAAAACATCGTGTCAAGCTTAATGTAATGAATGTAACAGAGCGGTCAAGTTGGTTAAATGAACCTGAACACGCAGTCTCGCTGTACCCAGTGTAAGTCTGCTAAACACTTTAAATACATAAACTCCGAGTTTTACATAATTTAACCTAATTTCTTACAAACTCATTCAGAAGCCTGCGATATAAAATTTCACAGTTACACAGCTCTCTATAAGAGAATTAAAATAACGCCGGAGCGGCCTTCGCGACGATTGCGTTAGCGCGGAATGCGGGGCGTTCACGACCCTATGTGGGCCACACAAATAATCGAACGGCTTATTGACAGTATAGTATACTCATACAGTCACCAACATACCCAATTGACTATTCCAGCATCTTATCTCTTTGTAATTAAATTTCACGAATGGGCGGTATGGTATGGTCGCTACAGCATAAGTCACGAGTCACGACGCCGGCGTCTTCAATTCTCAAGAGAAATAGAACAGAATTTGCAAAATTGGTAACGCAACAATGTATCATGTAAATATGGTTAGAGACCGACTGCACCGAAGGGGGTAATCAGACGCTTCGGTTTGGCAACGACGACTATGAGAGTTGATCTATTCAGGAAGCCGAGCGTTTCAGTAATGCGCGTTTTTCTATCAATTGGATAACTGGGCGGGTGGTAGGGCCTTGTGCAAGGTCCGTCCGGATCGCTACCACCATCTTACTCGCTAATCCTGCCGCAAAGCAGCAGTGCTTGCACTGCTGTGTTCCGGTGTGGAGAGTAAGACAGCCGGGGAAATTACGGACACAAGAGGCATTTCAACTAAGTCCTCTAGGTTGGCAACGCATCTGCAATCCCTCCGGGGTTGCGGGTGTCTATGGGCAGTGATGATCGCTTACCATCAGGTGACCCACTTGCTCGTTTGCCTTCCTATTCACATAAAAAAAAAAAACTGAATGCTTTACCTATACGAGTATACAATGTTTTCCTCTAGATTGTATGCTCTTCGATATTTGTGTTCAACATCATGTTATTTTTAATTGATTTCGTTATTAAGGCCAATGAAATAACAACTAGCATTGGCTTATTAACCTAGCTAAGTAACAGTCGGGAAATTATAAACTTGCACAATCGTCAGCGAGACGTAATAATGTTCGATAAATATTTATTAAAAGCCAAAAGCATCGTCAGCCTATTGCATGTTTGGCTCGATGTCGTGCGTCGAGGCGACTATGCTAATAATCAGTGGTTCGCCCACATAATAAGGCCCGTATGTCATTATTTTTCGAAACTAGTTTTCTTTACAGTTGGATGATTAGTGGAAAAGTCGAGTTTCACAGCATTACAGATAAGATCTATCTGTCTGTATCTCGTCCCTGCAGATTGTCACTAGGTACATAGTATAAAACAAAGTGTCTGTCCGGATGCGGTTTTTTTAATAGAATAGTGATTCAAGAGGAAAGTTTGTATGTATAATCGGCTATATATACTATAGTAATTCTACGCAGACGAAGTCGCGGGGAGAACCAAGTTCTAAGTAAATAAGTAAATGAAAAAAGGACCATAACGCGTCATCAATATTTCTGCTGGGATTCCATAAAATATATATTACCATTACCATAATGTTGAGTCGTTCCGTTAATATCGATACCTAACTAAGTTGACTATTTACGTACAAAGTTGCGACTGGACAGGAATATATTAAGAAGGTAAATTTGTTGCTTTAGTTTAATGTAACTGTGCAGGCGTAGGAAAGCAAGAAAGTGCGGTGTTAGAGTTAGTACACGGTCCACCGGAGATGGGACCAGAGAGGCCGCACCACCCAGCTAATTAATATCATTGATTAACACGCTAGCTGACGGAGAAACGGCTCTGACACGTAAGAGAAATTGATATTGGATACTGCCAATTCTACTCAATTACACTAACATTGATAACGTGACTTAACGTCTTAATCTACGTTAGACCAGTTTTTTAAACTTATCATGTCATAGTTCTAAGACTATTAACAAGCCAGTTGCGGATCGGATACCACAAACACAAAACCGATCGTTGCAGAAGTCCTTGGGGGAGGCCTATGTCTAGTAGTGCCAACGAGACGTAGTGAAGGCTTCCGTTCCGGCTAAGATGATGTCAATGATAAATAAAAAAATGGTGTCCCCTCCTCCCCTTTATTGAGTTATGATCTGTGACTGTAGGTTGATTAAGTGTCGGTGTGTCATGAAAATTTTCGAGCCCAGGAGTTTTGTTTGAGAGCCAAGGACTAGACAAGTAAAATTTAAGTACTTTAGTAGGTTACTACCCTAGTCCTAGTAGTAGTAGGTAGTCCTATCACTGCACTTTGCATCACAATTGACAATGTATAAGTGTAGGAAATGTAGGAATGTGCGTTAACGTTAATGCAGTGAGAGTGTGTTGACAGCTGTGGGGCTTTACTTGACACGTGGTCGAGTCGAGATATTGATTTATAAATAAATAATGTTATTCAATTCCGTCACTAGGGCATAAGGGTTTCTAGATCTAAAGCATTTGCGTTACGCAATCGCCGGCTAAGGTAGCATTGACTATGTTTATTTATAGCAACTAAAATTTACTGAACTCAAGCAGGAAGCGATAACAAGAATTTAACACATATTGTGAGCTCTAGGCTGGAGATGGGGACTCAATAAAAATTGATGATTGTGATTCAGTACGACAAGTGCATTTGAACGCCTGCGGCCAATTCCAACCAATTTATATTCCGATTGTACATTGCCTATAGTAATATTTCAATGGAATGCAATTTAAAATAGGTATACTTGACAACTAAATAATGGATTAACATTGAACATATACGACATACACATCTAAGCTCGATACACTTTAAAATGAAAGGGTATTTATTCAATTAGACGAAAGTTATGAACTAGACTATGTAATTGGGTTTCAGGTTTATCGCAAACGCGGTTTATGTGTCCGCAATAAAAGTCATAATTTTATGACTCGGCCGCACCCGCACCGCATCTGCGAGACAAATAAATGAAACGAAATGTGATGTAAACAGAATTCCAACCGTCCAGCTGTGCCAAATAGCGTCCGAAGGTCACATATAAATGCGTGAAATTCAAGAAAATTTTCGACCGTATGCCATTATTAACTTGATAATTGAGTAATAGAAACCTGCCAAACGATAATGGAATCAATTACGCTGAATTATTTATTCGGCACCTTGTCGAGAATTCCCTTACACTTTACTTTAATGCAGGGTGGTCTATTACTTCGCATACCCGTAGTAGGTGCCGTTAACGTATAGTAATTGTAACCTATACCTCTATTTTACGAAACAACACCACAGTGGCAGGGGTGTCGTGTCGAACACACCTCAAAAGTGATAAATTGTCTACCCGCTCCCTCAAAATGCATAACGGACATTGAACTTTTCAAAATCTAAATATCTGTATATTTTCAATATCTGTGATTAGTCCAGATCGGTTAAGCCCTCTCTAAGTTTAGCGCGAACAAATGCAAAGACAAACCTACAAACATTCAAAAAATAATATTGAATTCGGCGTCACTTTGGAGTACAGTCTAATATAGATAGAACCTTATCATGGTAAATATTTTATTTGTCTATGACAATGCTTCTATAGATAGATAGACAATGCTTATCGAGTGACGTAATTGTCATTACGAGAAGGTTCTGTGGCGATAATATGCGATTAATTCAAAACAAACGCTGTTGTGATATATTTCAGTTTATTGTTTCATTCCTTATACTATATTTTATTAGGTATTGAATGGTTTGATCTGAATGTTAAAGAGCTAAATAGCCTTAATTCCCTCAACATCCGCTCCAACGAAAGCTTCCTAACCCCAGCTATTTCTCGGAACAGTAACATCAACAAACATGCGAGTTGTAACAACTAGTTCAAAGGAAACTCCTATTAAAGTACCTACCTATGCTGAGCCCGGCCATTGTGCCCCGTCTATAGTTGGACCCGACGGGTTTGGATTAGCAATTAAGTATTATTGACGCAAGTTACGTTGACTGGAAGCTGGAACAATTATCGTAGACCTAGAATAAAATGCAATTTTTCGCAATTAGGGCATTGTATCGATTGATCAGAGCAAGTAGCGCAACAGGTACAGATTACAGTTTGTTGTTATGCCCTGGAGCGGGCTTGGTTCAAGCTAACTTTCCTTCCTCTATCGCCGGCCGATGGCAGCTTATACGCGGAAGAAATTCTAACTTGATTTGCATACAACGTTAAATTATAATAGATTTACCTCTAGTTGTGTATGCGATTGTTTTTCTTCTCATTAGAACGGCATGTGTATTAGTGGGAAGGAACGCCAAGCCGGTATAAGTAGATTTATGCGTTTAAACGGACAGGGTGTTATCCTTAGTTAGCATGGTGATGTCACAAAAAAAGCATCGTCACAGAAAGATTTCCCGCAACTCTATGAATTATTAACGCATTCCTTCCCATGACACGCAATGAATTACCATATAATATCCGCGTGTATTGTTGCTAATTTCACCCGGGCCCTTCTCTGCAGCGCCGGCGCCTCCGGAGCGGGCGCTGAGCACCCACGTGTCTCGCTCCGAGACTTATTTGAATTCAATACTACAGATCAGATTTGCATTTCCAATATTTTTAATTACCGGCAACGCTAAGATTTTAACCACCGTAATCGTTTAATAATTAAAATGATTGGTTCCGCAGTCATCTCATTGCACTTTCGTATTTAGTCTTGATTGCTTAATGGCAACGGAGACGGAGAGAGTCCCAAATAGTTATCGAACGATTTACGATTTCTCAATCACGATAAAACAATTTAATATTTAGCGCTATTCATTTTAGAGCATTTTAAAACATCGTGTCAAGCTTAATGTAATGAATGTAACAGAGCGGTCAAGTTGGTTAAATGAACCTGAACACGCAGTCTCGCTGTACCCAGTGTAAGTCTGCTAAACACTTTAAATACATAAACTCCGAGTTTTACATAATTTAACCTAATTTCTTACAAACTCATTCAGAAGCCTGCGATATAAAATTTCACAGTTACACAGCTCTCTATAAGAGAATTAAAATAACGCCGGAGCGGCCTTCGCGACGATTGCGTTAGCGCGGAATGCGGGGCGTTCACGACCCTATGTGGGCCACACAAATAATCGAACGGCTTATTGACAGTATAGTATACTCATACAGTCACCAACATACCCAATTGACTATTCCAGCATCTTATCTCTTTGTAATTAAATTTCACGAATGGGCGGTATGGTATGGTCGCTACAGCATAAGTCACGAGTCACGACGCCGGCGTCTTCAATTCTCACGAGAGATAGAACAGAATTTGCAAAATTGGTAACGCAACAATGTATCATGTAAATATGGTTAGAGACCGACTGCACCGAAGGGGGTAATCAGACGCTTCGGTTTGGCAACGACGACTATGAGAGTTGATCTATTCAGGAAGCCGAGCGTTTCAGTAATGCGCGTTTTTCTATCAATTGGATAACTGGGCGGGTGGTAGGGCCTTGTGCAAGGTCCGTCCGGATCGCTACCACCATCTTACTCGCTAATCCTGCCGCAAAGCAGCAGTGCTTGCACTGCTGTGTTCCGGTGTGGAGAGTAAGACAGCCGGGGAAATTACGGACACAAGAGGCATTTCAACTAAGTCCTCTAGGTTGGCAACGCATCTGCAATCCCTCCGGGGTTGCGGGTGTCTATGGGCAGTGATGATCGCTTACCATCAGGTGACCCACTTGCTCGTTTGCCTTCCTATTCACATAAAAAAAAAAAACTGAATGCTTTACCTATACGAGTATACAATGTTTTCCTCTAGATTGTATGCTCTTCGATATTTGTGTTCAACATCATGTTATTTTTAATTGATTTCGTTATTAAGGCCAATGAAATAACAACTAGCATTGGCTTATTAACCTAGCTAAGTAACAGTCGGGAAATTATAAACTTGCACAATCGTCAGCGAGACGTAATAATGTTCGATAAATATTTATTAAAAGCCAAAAGCATCGTCAGCCTATTGCATGTTTGGCTCGATGTCGTGCGTCGAGGCGACTATGCTAATAATCAGTGGTTCGCCCACATAATAAGGCCCGTATGTCATTATTTTTCGAAACTAGTTTTCTTTACAGTTGGATGATTAGTGGAAAAGTCGAGTTTCACAGCATTACAGATAAGATCTATCTGTCTGTATCTCGTCCCTGCAGATTGTCACTAGGTACATAGTATAAAACAAAGTGTCTGTCCGGATGCGGTTTTTTTAATAGAATAGTGATTCAAGAGGAAAGTTTGTATGTATAATCGGCTATATATACTATAGTAATTCTACGCAGACGAAGTCGCGGGGAGAACCAAGTTCTAAGTAAATAAGTAAATGAAAAAAGGACCATAACGCGTCATCAATATTTCTGCTGGGATTCCATAAAATATATATTACCATTACCATAATGTTGAGTCGTTCCGTTAATATCGATACCTAACTAAGTTGACTATTTACGTACAAAGTTGCGACTGGACAGGAATATATTAAGAAGGTAAATTTGTTGCTTTAGTTTAATGTAACTGTGCAGGCGTAGGAAAGCAAGAAAGTGCGGTGTTAGAGTTAGTACACGGTCCACCGGAGATGGGACCAGAGAGGCCGCACCACCCAGCTAATTAATATCATTGATTAACACGCTAGCTGACGGAGAAACGGCTCTGACACGTAAGAGAAATTGATATTGGATACTGCCAATTCTACTCAATTACACTAACATTGATAACGTGACTTAACGTCTTAATCTACGTTAGACCAGTTTTTTAAACTTATCATGTCATAGTTCTAAGACTATTAACAAGCCAGTTGCGGATCGGATACCACAAACACAAAACCGATCGTTGCAGAAGTCCTTGGGGGAGGCCTATGTCTAGTAGTGCCAACGAGACGTAGTGAAGGCTTCCGTTCCGGCTAAGATGATGTCAATGATAAATAAAAAAATGGTGTCCCCTCCTCCCCTTTATTGAGTTATGATCTGTGACTGTAGGTTGATTAAGTGTCGGTGTGTCATGAAAATTTTCGAGCCCAGGAGTTTTGTTTGAGAGCCAAGGACTAGACAAGTAAAATTTAAGTACTTTAGTAGGTTACTACCCTAGTCCTAGTAGTAGTAGGTAGTCCTATCACTGCACTTTGCATCACAATTGACAATGTATAAGTGTAGGAAATGTAGGAATGTGCGTTAACGTTAATGCAGTGAGAGTGTGTTGACAGCTGTGGGGCTTTACTTGACACGTGGTCGAGTCGAGATATTGATTTATAAATAAATAATGTTATTCAATTCCGTCACTAGGGCATAAGGGTTTCTAGATCTAAAGCATTTGCGTTACGCAATCGCCGGCTAAGGTAGCATTGACTATGTTTATTTATAGCAACTAAAATTTACTGAACTCAAGCAGGAAGCGATAACAAGAATTTAACACATATTGTGAGCTCTAGGCTGGAGATGGGGACTCAATAAAAATTGATGATTGTGATTCAGTACGACAAGTGCATTTGAACGCCTGCGGCCAATTCCAACCAATTTATATTCCGATTGTACATTGCCTATAGTAATATTTCAATGGAATGCAATTTAAAATAGGTATACTTGACAACTAAATAATGGATTAACATTGAACATATACGACATACACATCTAAGCTCGATACACTTTAAAATGAAAGGGTATTTATTCAATTAGACGAAAGTTATGAACTAGACTATGTAATTGGGTTTCAGGTTTATCGCAAACGCGGTTTATGTGTCCGCAATAAAAGTCATAATTTTATGACTCGGCCGCACCCGCACCGCATCTGCGAGACAAATAAATGAAACGAAATGTGATGTAAACAGAATTCCAACCGTCCAGCTGTGCCAAATAGCGTCCGAAGGTCACATATAAATGCGTGAAATTCAAGAAAATTTTCGACCGTATGCCATTATTAACTTGATAATTGAGTAATAGAAACCTGCCAAACGATAATGGAATCAATTACGCTGAATTATTTATTCGGCACCTTGTCGAGAATTCCCTTACACTTTACTTTAATGCAGGGTGGTCTATTACTTCGCATACCCGTAGTAGGTGCCGTTAACGTATAGTAATTGTAACCTATACCTCTATTTTACGAAACAACACCACAGTGGCAGGGGTGTCGTGTCGAACACACCTCAAAAGTGATAAATTGTCTACCCGCTCCCTCAAAATGCATAACGGACATTGAACTTTTCAAAATCTAAATATCTGTATATTTTCAATATCTGTGATTAGTCCAGATCGGTTAAGCCCTCTCTAAGTTTAGCGCGAACAAATGCAAAGACAAACCTACAAACATTCAAAAAATAATATTGAATTCGGCGTCACTTTGGAGTACAGTCTAATATAGATAGAACCTTATCATGGTAAATATTTTATTTGTCTATGACAATGCTTCTATAGATAGATAGACAATGCTTATCGAGTGACGTAATTGTCATTACGAGAAGGTTCTGTGGCGATAATATGCGATTAATTCAAAACAAACGCTGTTGTGATATATTTCAGTTTATTGTTTCATTCCTTATACTATATTTTATTAGGTATTGAATGGTTTGATCTGAATGTTAAAGAGCTAAATAGCCTTAATTCCCTCAACATCCGCTCCAACGAAAGCTTCCTAACCCCAGCTATTTCTCGGAACAGTAACATCAACAAACATGCGAGTTGTAACAACTAGTTCAAAGGAAACTCCTATTAAAGTACCTACCTATGCTGAGCCCGGCCATTGTGCCCCGTCTATAGTTGGACCCGACGGGTTTGGATTAGCAATTAAGTATTATTGACGCAAGTTACGTTGACTGGAAGCTGGAACAATTATCGTAGACCTAGAATAAAATGCAATTTTTCGCAATTAGGGCATTGTATCGATTGATCAGAGCAAGTAGCGCAACAGGTACAGATTACAGTTTGTTGTTATGCCCTGGAGCGGGCTTGGTTCAAGCTAACTTTCCTTCCTCTATCGCCGGCCGATGGCAGCTTATACGCGGAAGAAATTCTAACTTGATTTGCATACAACGTTAAATTATAATAGATTTACCTCTAGTTGTGTATGCGATTGTTTTTCTTCTCATTAGAACGGCATGTGTATTAGTGGGAAGGAACGCCAAGCCGGTATAAGTAGATTTATGCGTTTAAACGGACAGGGTGTTATCCTTAGTTAGCATGGTGATGTCACAAAAAAAGCATCGTCACAGAAAGATTTCCCGCAACTCTATGAATTATTAACGCATTCCTTCCCATGACACGCAATGAATTACCATATAATATCCGCGTGTATTGTTGCTAATTTCACCCGGGCCCTTCTCTGCAGCGCCGGCGCCTCCGGAGCGGGCGCTGAGCACCCACGTGTCTCGCTCCGAGACTTATTTGAATTCAATACTACGACCAGATTCGGAGATGCGATAGTGTTTATTGCTTACACGAGCCGGAAGGCATGCGTTAACCTTTTGTTGTGGTTGAATAATAGTAAAGCAGCTACTTACACGCTTCCTCTATTGTTCAAAGTTTTTGAAGTTTGCTTAGTAGGTAATAAAAACTTATCTATGCTTACGATTACGACTATCTGAAGCGGACAAATAAATAATTTTAAAAGTTTAGAGCTTGTCTTAAGCTTTCTGTTTTCACAAAAAATTGGTCAGCTCAAACCAGCACAGGGATGTCAGACGGCCACTCAGAAATCCTTGTGCCGAGCTGGCTGAAAGCTGGTATTGAGAACGAAAAACTAGTACCCCTATGCTCCGCTGCGGCGCTGCTACAAACTGTGTCGGAAATTGCATCCTAGTGAAAAAATTTAATAATTTCACGTTTATTGCGTTGAAAAAGCATTTATCGAGACTGCTGCTATAATAAAGTTTTATATCATAAAGGAAATCTGATTGGAATAAAAAAAATTATTTGCATCTCTGAAATTTGTCGGTTTTCTGTATTATCTGTGTATTTTTGTCGGTCAACGGCCAATCTTGGTATTTTTGCATACAAGGACCGAGTAGTCTTGGTACATGGTACGTGACACTAAAAACTGGTATGTTTACCAAGAAGTTGGTACGTCTGACATCCCTGAACCAGCAGGCTTATAGTCTAACTCGCTCGCGATCACCATCGTCTTTATTTTGACAGTTCATGTATGGGCTGACAATTGGTATCGGAATCAGCTAGCTGTCACATTCATACATGAACTGTCAAAATGAACACGATGGCGAATGCGAGCGAGTTAGACAATAAGCCTACCTACGGGTTCTCTTGATATTTTATTTCATTATCGTGGCGAATGTGACGGTGAATAGAGCGGAATTTTATAGAAACCTTGTTATTCAATCGATAATATTGTTATTGATAGTATAGTTTTGTGTCAAACGCAAAAACTGGACCAGCTTATCATGGTACAGTGAGCTGCGCAGTGGCATGCACAGTTAGCAAGGGGGCGTTAGAAAAACGGAACGGCCTCGTGAGACCAGTCCACCCACGGGCCACGGCTACTAGTCCTAATGCTCTGCCCTTATTGGTACTATCCGTCTGAGCGGCGGCTACTTTTTGTTGATCGACCCATTCTGCGTCAGTCAAAGCGTGAGCTTCGCTAAGGAATTGCATGATCCGACATGTTTTAGCTAGAGTTCAATCAAGGCACAAGCACGAGATAAAAATATTTATATAAATGCACGGGTGACGTGTGACTCTCCATTTATGTACCTTGCAGGGAAATATAATGTGATCGATTTCGCATACAAATTATACATTTTTTGCTTCGTCAGAAAAGAAGAAGATAGTTTCAGAGCGCTCGTTTAGTTAGAGGTTGTAAGTTAGTAACACCGTACCACGTGATTTTGTTTAAAAAAGTTGTGAATAATCCGCTTGTCTGTATAATTTAAGCCTGACACGAACATACCCAAGGTTTTTTGAATTAAGTAGGTATTCTGGAATATTTCAGCGGATGCTTGGGTAGACAGATTGAACAGTTCACTTTACTTTTCATCGAAATTTTTGATGAATGAAGCCACCCCGGGGTTTGACACCACACACTCTGAACGTAGACCAAGGTGCGAAAACATTTTGTTAACAATTTAAATATTCTCACAAACATTTACAAAGGTTTTACATTTAAAGTCGCATTAACCCAACTACACTGTAAAACAAAACATGTTCATTTCATTGCAGTTGTTCAATATGAGACATACAGAATATTTATCTACAATTTCTCCATAGTAAAGTGACACTTCACTATCACCCTGACTAAAGGAACAGGTTTTACAAAATGGTCACATTGAACTTCTTCAGGTTCAGACTGTGTTGGTTCATGTGTTTGTTAAAACTGTGCACACAATGATTGTATGAAAAGGAATGCAAATGAGAGATAGAAGACATAATTGGTCCCAAAGCTCTATAGCTTTGGGACCAATTATGTCTTCTATCTTTGTAAATAGATGAAAAGAACAACAAGGCTTAGGTACATTTATACCAAAAAGGTAATAATAAATAATTAAACAGTGACAGTAATAATATTAGAAAAATAACCTCAAAACAACCCATAAGGTCATTGCGGATTATCGGTCATCTAATATTCAACCCGACGCGTATCGTTCTGTTAAATACAATGGAATATTAATGGCTAACACGGTATCGATTGAAACTAGACTGAGTAATATGTTCCACAAGCAATTTATTAAGCTCATTCATGTTTTTTCAGTATTCATTCCGTGTTGTGATGATTTTATGCGGAAGTAGTACATCTTAAAACGTGTTTAAACTTTAATTAAGCGCACAGCCGCTTGCAAAATTGTGCATTCCATAAACCTGTACTTAATGGGCCAACCAGAAGTTAAGTATGGACTGGCACATGAAAGCGTTTTTTAAAAGACGATCCGGTTTGAAAATTACGAACAGAAACAACAAAAGAAGTGGCCGGTGGCCGGCGCGCGCATTGAACACCGTACGTAGCAAGCGAGCGCTAAAATGTAGCCAGTGATAAGCCCTATACGTACTCCCGAAATTTGATTCACACTAATAGTCATTAATCTGAGAGTGAGAGGGACGGTATGAAACGAACTTCGAAAATCGTATTTCAGAGTAGCCTCTCAGGTCTCGTTCACGAAGCGATAACATAATGCCTATAGATAATCCTACAAACGAAAAATAAACGATACCAACAAAAATAATAACGCGACATATTCTATTGCTCATTATTTGTGTCTGCTTACAGCATCAATCTCGGTGAGGCAACGGACGTAAATCACAGAAAAATTGGCAACTTCTCAAAACTAATTGATTGTGAGAATAAACCAAATATTATTTTAGTCTGATACCGTCATTCTTCAGTCAGAAAGGACGTGCAGTGCTGAATCGCCGAGCGCCATCTTTGTTCAGCGGAGGAGCGCGCGCGCAGACGAGCGCGTGCCGGCGTAATTAACAAGTTATTCGCAGGTGACTGCCAAGCCAATTATACCGTTTCTTTTATGATATCCCGAGCCCTAATTCCCTATAGATTCCAATTATGCAACATAACTTAATATATTTATATTAAATGCCGATAGTTATCTAGTATTACGTACTCGCCAAACTTTTTTTTTTCACCAAGAAGGAATACTGGGGTTCGGGGTAACTTGAAGATCAGCAATCGATTGTTACCCATACAAAAATGTAACACCAGACAGTTTGAAGACGTGTTGCCAACCTGGTGGGCTATTCCTTCTTGTGTCAGCAGTTTCTGCAACCGTCTTATGTGCCCACAACACTGGTCAGAGTGGTCAGTGGTCCAGAGCAGGAGCACGGTACTGCGAGCTTAAGGTATCGGGTTGGATCCCCAGTAGTGACAAATATCATGTATGATGTAATATTTGATTTCGAGTGTTCTATGTTTAACATTGTATTTAATTATGTTATAACTTAACTAACCTGTCCTGTTACCCATAATAGTTACAAGCTTTGCTTAGTTTGTTTAGACTGAGACTAAATTGGTGTCAATTGTGCCATGATACTTATTTATTTATTTATTAGTTATTTATCTGACTCATTGTTACAATACAAAAGATAGGTCATGAGTGCAGTAGACAGTAGAGCGTATTCCTTTTAACATCGTTAATTAGATTGCCGCCCTTGTCCCTTTCATCCGTTTTCTTAACCATTCCAGAATGCGTGATTCTTTGTATAAACTTAATAATGAATGTAATTGCAATGTTATCTAATTCAGCCTGTTTTAACACGTTTCCCTTGGCACGAACACAGTTCCATGTTTACGGTGTAGTTCGTAATGTAAACGTATTATCTGCGCTAACGTAACGCACTGAATATTTCATGCGCATATTCATGATTACATTTTGATCACTTGACATACTAAACATCGCATCGCATCATTAGGTCAGGCGATTGATTTAACCTCAATGCATTTGTTCAATAAAAAGTTTAAACAAAGCCTCACGTGTGAATTTTCGCACCCATGTACAACGAACACTTCAAAAAAACATTCGGCGTCATAGTCATGTAACAAATGTGTCAAATGTCAGTGTTGGCTAAGTGGTTAGTGGACTTTTTTAAAGTCGATTGACATGGTAAATCATGAAAAACGTCATTTATGGGAACGGCAAAAGCTGATCGCCACGTTTTCAGACAAAAACTGTACAAGTATACAGGCTAATTGCGGCAACGCAAATTACCACCGACGTTGGTCACGTTTTCTTTCATATTTTCTATTGCGAGAAAACAATGCAACTCATAACGAGCAACTTCTTTAATAGACGCGATTAAAATCGTCGTTTGCATTAGCTATGCGCGGACGACCACAATAGTCTATTCTTCATTCTTTAGCACGTTAAATCGCTCTGTTTTTAAGGAAGTCTTGAGATAGCTGTTCAAATATCGAAATATACAAGAGCTGTCTAACCAGTTTAGGACAGTTCTTGTAGACACAAACCCGAAGGTCGACGCTGGCGCATTAGCCAGACTATAGTGACGTCGCACCTGCCACATGCAAATTGTATTTTCTGCAACAGACGTGCAAAATTAAACAGGGTTACGAAATAAAAACGAACGATTGTAGGTAACAAAGTAATATACTTAATTTCAGACAACCAACCCACACAGTTATTTTATATGATCTTCTCTAAAGGCACGATATAAAATAAAATATAGTGCTATCAGGACTGAATCATATCGTTTACTGTTGCCAAGAGTTATTGCAAACAGACGTGGCTGGCATTATGATTCACCCAATCCTCAGTAAACCCGACTAAGCGAATGTAAAAAAATTGGACTTACTACTACGAAACGGAGATCGCGATAGTACGAGTATATCCAATGAACGACCCAATCAACGTCGTACCTAGCTCTGCCTTTTTATTTCAGTGATCATTCCCAAGATTTTGCGACCAAGGCCGATTCATAATTAATCTTCTTCTTCTTCTTCTTTTGTTTGTGGCGTTACAAGTCGTTATAGCGACGACAACTTCGCCAATGTCAGGGTAAAATTTTATTATAAAATCTTGTGACAAAATCAACAAAATGTCGGCTACGTTGTTAATTATATTCGTACTTAGTCCGAGATAACTATGTAGTTCCGTCCTTTCTTGCTACTTGAACGCGACGTATAAAGACACCATAAACAAAAAACAGCACCTGTCAATACTAATCACATATTTCATGTCATCTGTCATTTCGCGCTCGAGCGCAATGGACACAAAAGATGTTTTTTCTTTCGGAAAAAATACTTTTTATTGTATCAGTTATCGAAAATATTATATTGCACCATGCCAAAAAGAGAAATACTGCAATTAGAGAAAAGGCTGGATAGAGATAGGAAAAAGTACGACGCAATTTCTACAGAACATCGGCTTCTCCAAAGGGTATGTGATTAGGAATAATATAATACAGGGGGTTTAGGCAAAGAAATATACATCTCTCTTCCTTATAATTATAAGTTCATTGCAACACGGGAAAGCTTTTCCCAAAAAATAGTTACGAAGAGATGAGAACGTACGTACATTCCGTGGGAATGCTATGTACCTACACGTCTCACTGTATGGAGACTTGAGTATAATTAACTCTGTTTAAAAGCATTATCGTGTGACGATTTTGCTATCTATCCGTTGGATAGTATTGGGTCAAACCTTGACATGTTTGTCACGTTCCTAACCTAAATTGTTTGGGATAAACAAATTTTTGTTTTAAAATTCAGGCTTGGTATTTACTTTTTGCCTGCATATAATTCAGCTCAAATACCAGAGCTTGACCCAGAAACGGAACCTGTAGCATCAGAATTAGAAACTCAGATTACTTAATTAATAAGCAAATAAATAATTCTGATCAGTGACTCAGAAGAAGTGACTGATATTTTGTCGGCACTAGGTGAGTCGAATACTGGTGAGAAACAGTATGGAAAAGGTGCATGATCAGTTTTATAATACAATAAAGTATATCATTGTATATTGCCTGCCCAAGTAAAATAAAGAGAAACTTCTCGAGTCATTGCTGGTCCCTATCAACTGTAAACAGTTAGAAACGGGCTTGGCAAGTGTCAAGTTATTCACAACTTATCGAAGACTTTGACAGTCTGAACATCAATGCATATACCTATGCCTAATGCATAAATAACACATAAGAAATATTTAAGGTTCCAATTTAATTCGGGTTATATAAATACAATTGCTTACCATTTGGCATAAGCACCGCACCATTCCATTTGACAAATTTGTTAAAGCCGGTGATAGGATATCTTAAGATAAGACGGCATTCGCTTACTGGTTTATGTCAATGATCTGATTTGTCTGGGCTCAACTTATGATGAATGTGTCAGTAATGTAAAAATTTTTTTAAAAAAAAAAAGACATTTACAATGTCTAGGTTTTGTCATAAATGGGGAAAAGAGTAATTTTACTCCACTTAATATCAGAATTTTTTGGTTTCCAAATAGATTGTAAAGGTGACATTAGCCCATACAAATATAAAATGGGAAAGACTGCGGAGGATAATTTAGAATTATTTAAATTTAGATTACTGCTCAGTTAGGAACTAGGATGTTAGGTAGTTTAGTTTCAGTATGGATGACAATATCTTAGGGTGTGTAATGTTCGTCATAACAACGATTTTTGCAAGTTTTAATTTCTCATAACACAAACATCAGAATTTCAATCTCGAAATATTGAGATCATACAAAAACAATATACATTTAAACAAATTGCCGAATTTCTCAAATCATAATATCAATTTGCATAAAATAATAATAATAATAATAATTAATTAATAATCATAACGGGTCCCTATGGGCCCGTGATCGGAAACCCGTACCAACAATAATAATAATAATAATTAAATAATAATAATAATAAATAATAATAATAATAAAAAAAAAAAAAAAAAAAAAAACTAACATTGAAGGCTAAGGCGGAAGCTACGCTACGCTTCGCTCCCGCCTTAGCCTTCTGAACCTAACCTATCCAAGTCGCTTCTGCTCCGAACCGTCTTGCTCGCTCGCTTCGCTCGCTCGCACAATGCAAATGTTTTATGCATTCGGCACCAGCCAAATTTAAATATGCGACACGAGATAGTTCGCTTACTTATTAAACATATTTTGCATAATGTTATACCCTCTAATCATTGTTCTAAATGTCGTTATGGATTTTAACTATTATATTGAATAATCGAATATTCAAATGAATTTATTGCAATCGTTGTTATGACTAATGAATGTTATATTGCTTGAAGTTTATGCTCGGTAATAATATTATGATTTTTGAAAATAGTAAAATGAAATTATGCTAATGAAACGAAACTAGTATGATGATTGAACGGCACCCAATAATATCTAATGGTTTTGTGTATACAATAAATTTTGAAGCAGCAAAATTTAGGGCTTTGGAATGGTTGTGGGTAATTATGATAACATTATTACCATTGGCCAGAAGGCCAAAGAAGATCTCACTTGGTGGAAGAATAATATTAGGACTAGGCCACATAAAGCAATATAATTTTGCTTTAGAGATTTTCCCAGATGCATCTTTAGTTATTGGGGTACAGTATGTAATGGAAAGAGTGCTAAGGGAAGTTGGCCAATAGAAGAAAATAAAAATTACATTAATTATCTAGAGTTATTAGCGTTATATTTTGCTTTATGATGCCTTGCAGATGAGATTTTATTACGAATTGACAATACTACTGCCATTTCCTATATAAATAGGATGGGTTCTATTCAATTTCCACTGTTAAATAACCTTGCAAGACAAATTTGGAAATGATGCGAAGCAAGACATCTATGGATTCTTGCATCATATATTAATTCTAAAGATAACTCTCTGAGACAGATTATGAATCTCAGAGTTCAAATCAGGATATAAAATGGGAATTATCACAAGAAGTCTTTCAAACAATAGTTGACTCAATAGGGTATCTATCTATTGATCTGTTTGCTTCTCGTTTTAATGAAAAATGTGTTAAATACATTTCCTAGCACAGGGATCCATTTGCATGGAACATTGACGCCTTTACAGTCGAATGGAGGAGGTTATTTTAAACATTCCCTCCATTCTCGTTAATCTTAAAAGTATTGCGTAAAATTAAGACCGATAGAACAACAGGAATATTAGTATTTCCAGTATGGCCCAACCAAGCCTGGTATCCATTGTTAAAATTTCTCATAGGCTCAGAAGTATGGTCACCACATCCCTTACATCTTCAACTTACCCTGGGGGCCTGTATATTATCAGGGAATCAATGAAGAGAAGAATGATACCTAATAGTATCTCTAGCCAAGAATAGCTTTAAGCAATATGATTCACGTTTACGACAGTGGTGGCAATTCTGTAAAACTCATAATGAAGATGTAGTAAGCGTTGTTGTACCCAAGATTATATCATATTTAATGTTAGTATTTCAAAAAGAAGCCAAACTTTGAATTGCTAACGGTTAACTTGGTCTTTAATTTTAGATAGCCATAATTATAGATCTGATAATGACGATAGAATAAAACGCTGGTGTAGGGGAGTTTATAAACTACTCCCAGGTATACCTAATACTCAAGTAATCATAATCAAGTACCTGGGACCCAGCCACTGTTCTGTCTTACCTCAAATACTGGTATCTGTAGATTGCAAACTGTTGAATAAATATCTTTTATTATTATTATTATCCTTTAGAAACTTTAAATTTAAAAGAGCTCACTTTAAAGTCTATTGTTATTAGTTTTGACTACAGGACAGAGGGTCTAAATGCGGTCGCTAATTAATTACAGTAGATTAAATTAAATTATGAAGAAGGCGTCGACATATTTTTATCAGATATCCAAAAAACCTCAGCTTCAAGACGGTTTATGAATAAATTATCTCTACCATGTTTCAGTAATAATCCAGACTTTTGCCCGGTATAGACCCTGTTAGAATATTTGAAAAAGAACTAATGACTTAAGACAGATAGTGACTGCATTAAATTATTTCTGACTGTAAAACTTCACAAACCAGCTTCAACACAAACAATAAGTAGATGGCTCAAATTAGTGATGAAAGACAGTAGTATAGATGTCAATAAGTTTTCTTCACATTCAATTAGGCACGCAGCATCGTCGCCAGCATACCGTACAGGTCTCACAACAGACAGTTTTTTAAAAGCTGTTGGGTGGTCTAGCAGGTGGTCTACCTTTGCGAGACATTATAACAGACCTCTAATCATTGAGTGTAATGCACAAAATGTATTTGCCCAATCTGTGGCATTGCCTAATTATTCATTAAAATAATGTTAAGATTTTAAATTTAAATGTAGAATGTAAATTACCAAAGGCTGATTTTCTTAGGATTTCCTGTGGTTTTAAAATTATAAGAAGTAATGTTACTGATTTTTGTTGTTTTAAATAATTATGTTCATTTTGATTTATTATTAAGAAAATAAATACCTATCGAAATTTAATTTGGATGTTTATAAATATGTTTATTTTTGCTCTAAACATCTACATAGTTATCTCGGACTAAGTACGAATATAATGATAGGATTAAACGAACTTACCTGAAGTGAAGTTCGATCCTGATTATATGAAGTACTTAGTCCGAGATAAGGGAGCCTCCCGCCCTCCTCACGGATAGTCACTTTCTTACTATCCCCCTAGGCCTTATTATGACGACTCTAAACGTAATGACATATGTGATTAGTATTGACAGGTGCTGTTTTTTGTTTATGGTGTCTTTATACGTCGCGTTCAAGTAGCAAGAAAGGACGGAACTACATAGTTATCTCGGACTAAGTACTTCATATAATCAGGATCGAACTTCACTTCAGGTAAGTTCGTTTAATCCTATCATTAATCTTAATTAATAATTAATCTTGCAGATTCTCTTCCAGATTGTTCTGTTTTTTATTCTGTCCCAATGACATTTTCTGTCCCCAGTTGCTCTACTTACTTCTGAATAGTACAGTATGTATAGGTACGTGCGACGAATCTCCAGTCTGATTTCGGCACGAACACGCATTACTTGGCATTCATTCGCACATTTTTATCAAAATAAAAGCTTCGCGCCTGTGGAAACTGCTGATAAGACAATCAAATTGAAAAAATAAAAACATGAATTTAGTAGAAGCGTGCCACGCATCGCATGAAAGTCGCGCAAGCGTTCAGAATATATATAAGACGTAACACGACACACACAATGCACATTATAATCATTAATTCAGTATTCCTTACACGTGCCGTTCAGTTTCGGCTCCGTATGCAGTGACCTCTACTAACTGGTACAAGGTAGATACAAGCCATCTTCCAACGCAGTAAAACTAAACGTCTCCATAGAATTCGGTCAATTTCTGATCAAAATTGACCCAAGCTCGAATCAAATCGCCTTGGCTGGCACAGCAAAACAATTAACATTTTGCCAAATACCGTGACCTTTCGTTAAAGAGGGCCGGCATTGGGGAATTGTGAATTTCCATTAAATGTCGGCATTAGCAAAATATAATTAAATTTTAAATAAACAACCTACTTCAGCATTTAATAGGTCACCAGGTTAATTAGAATTTATAATGATGTCTCGATGTAGGTATCTCGAAAATTTTCCATTAGCCTTCGTCAAAAAATATTACGAGCTGATGATGAGTTGGTGGCCGTAGAAGCCGGAGCAGACTAATGCGATCTTAATTATCAATTAGTTCTCGGGGGATCCTCGCGCGTGGCGGCGGCAGCGGTCGTTGGCAGCGCGAATTTAGACACGGGAAAGGTCGACAAAGATGACTCACGTCATGATTCGAACACGTCACGCTTTATAGTTTAATCTCAGGTTGCCTGAACGTTTTTATCATCATAACGGAAACTGGCAATGTGTATGAACAAAACGTTACTTTTTTTGCAATCCCCTTTCAAATTGCACTGTTTTAAGCAGTTTCCTCATTGACAAATTATTATCAAGAAATAGATGTATCTAATTGAGACATTGTTCTTTCTAACTATACCGGACTGGAATTCATAGAAGGAACATTTATATTTTAATTGCCGAGAGGAAGTGACGCATTGTGAACAACTATACAAAACTAAAACTAAGTGTTAGCTTGCTAGGGCACTTGAACAGAACGTTTCCGTTCTATTCTTATTTTCTAAAAGACTAAAACTCTTTTATATTTTTTTAACGGAACTGGTCTTGGTCAGGAACAAATGCGAAGTCCGGCATGGCATAAACGTATGAATGAAACACGATCAGGTGAAAACTAGTTTGTGTTCTTGTTTGGGAACAATGCATCATAAAGTCCTTCGTAAATTTACACTTTCAATCAACACATTGACACCTTTAGGGGCATCAGATTACAAATATTACAATAGCGTATATTGCTTTTTAGTTAAGGAAATCAATTTGATGTACGAGGTAGGAAAAGCTCAAGACCAACAGATTGCTAACATTAGATTGTTTATGACGTCTTGGTAACGTACCTATTGCATTTATGCCCTTGACTGTACTTGGATTTGAAACATTGCATGCATATTCTTCAAAGAATAGCCAAATTAGGTTATTATTTGTTGGACGCAGATGTCCATTGACAAAGGGAAAAACTTTTCCAACGTGTGTGGTGTGAACTTTATGAGGATAGATTTCCACAGCTTGGAATTGGAATAATAAACAGAGAAACAGTTGTTTTAATATACAATGGATGTAAGGAATAGTTTAGCACAGCCAAGTAGACGCCCATTAATGACCAGTAGTGAGTCAGAGACGCCTTGACTTGAGACCTTCAGTCACGCTCTGGTGAACGCAGTGACACAAGTCATAGAAACAATACCCTTCTCACGGTTTGGAGTATATTTCACAACTGTCTATGCTATGACCTCTGGAGCATAGAGCATAGCTACCGGTGTGGCTAGTTGTTCTGTCTATATCTTGAAGGTTCAGCGTAAAACTTTTGTACAAGGTACAAACAACACGGAAATGTGTTTATTTTACGGTCTGTATCTGTAATTTAATCTTTCTAGTTACGTATATTTTTAAAGGACGGAAACTATTGGGAAATACAATCCTTCGCATAGTTTTATTTTTAAGCACTGAATAAAATAGCTTATAAAAGAAACGCGAAACGTCTATTGTTCTGCTGGTCCTGGCGTGCTCGTATTACTGTATCCACTTACTTTCACGTTAAACCCTTAAACGTGCACCGTAGGTAGTTACTTACCTACCGACGTAAGCGTAAATTGCAAAACGAATCTATTCAGCCAATGGCCGCATCGCATCGGACGTATCACGTTGCCGTGGGAACTTCTAGTCCAAGTAGGCTTCTTGTCGACCCGGTTTCCTTCACGTACCACGGGTTCGAGTGCCTCTCCGAATGTGCAAGTAAGTTAATTTTGAATATGGCCCCAACTGTCGACATCCGCCAACTTTCACACACGCCTACTTACATACGGACCCATCGAAATGTTTGTTTAGTACGTTTAGTAAATCTGTTAGTGCATTTTAGACCTAGCCGATAATTGAACTGTCAGAATCAGAAAATTAATGTCTAAAATGTTAATAAAGCCTAAACTACCTTCTCGCTCTGCAAACCTGCTAAGAGTGGTTAAATGGTATGTATAACTTTGAAGCTAGTAGTCAGTCTTTCCAGTAGGTCTTATCTTGTATAAAGGTACTTAATTTTAATGATTTTCTAAGTTGAAAGGTAATTTTACTGTGGTTGCTTCTAAACAAAAAATATTCAATAAAATATTTTCTGATTTACCTATCTAGATATGTACGAGTACATCACCTACTGGAAGCTCAATCTTGTATGCGCAAACACAAGTTTTGCACAAGTTTTTCACAAATAACATGGTGCATTAAATGTATGTGGCTTCACCGCGTACAACCTTGTGTATATGTGTAAGTAAATAAGATTGAGCATGTAACCGGCGCTCTACAAACGCATTTCGATTTGAATCTGGTACTCGCATGAAAACCGTGAGTCACGGTAAGTGTGGCCCGGTATGAAAGGAAAGACATGAATGGGTCATTAGGGTGGCTCGCCCAGGCGCTTCCTGCACTGCGCTGCGACATTGATGAATGACGATTGAAGACATTTATAATAAACAATCGTCAAACGCTTATAACAGTCAGATCTATTACAAATACAAACAACAAGCGGCGCTCGCTGGACATAAATACAATGCCACTCGATCAATAATACTTTTCACTTCCAATTGAAACACGTAACAACAACTGCTTTGAAATATCAAATGAATTAAGAAATTTTTATTTCTTAATTTTTATGTTTACTTTTACGGTTTTACCGTTAGAAATTTAATTTCTAAACGACACTGAAAATTAGAACACATAGAAAAATCAGAAAAGTAAAGCTATGGCCGGGAATCGAACCCGGGTCCTCGTCATTCCGTGACGCGTGCTATACCCCTACACCACCCATAGCAGGTAACCCAGCTACCTGCTATGCTGCTATGGGTGGTGTAGGGGTATAGCACGCGTCACGGAATGACGAGGACCCGGGTTCGATTCCCGGCCATAGCTTTACTTTTCTGATTTTTCTATGTGTTCTAATTTTCAGTGTCGTTTAGAAATTTAACAACTGCTTTATAATTTCTGGGACCATTACGCTGTTAAAAGAATACGCATTCATAATATTCGTTAACGAGCAGTAAAGAAAGCGTGACCAAACCGGGAACAGACAACCGCCGAAAGTGTTGCTAAGCGCACCACACGCCAATTTCGACAACTAGATTGTTTGCTACTCCATAAACGGAACTGGACAAGGACCATAAGAAATAAAATTGATTAAATTATCATCGACTTCACATTAACCATAGATTAATATTAATGATAAAGCAAAAAAAAAACAATTATATAATAGCTAGGTGTAATTAAAAGGTAGCAAGTAAAGTTTTGAATATCTAAGAAACCTTGGAGTCTTGTTTATAAAGTTAAGGAATATAATTACGAGTCTTCTCTTCTGTGCTGTAATAGAAACAAACTTCGCTTAGTTAAATATAATAAGTCAGAGTAATTTGTCCCAGGATAACAATCCAAGTTAAACAAGGACATGGAAATTCGCGTCCGAGGCTCTCTGTTATAAAGGATAACAACTAGGACTCGAAACTGGGTATTGTTATTCCGAATATTTCCTCCACATTTTTCCTGCGTAACTTGAATATTTTATATACATATAACAGTAACAGTACACTATGGAATCTGGCCAAATTTATTCAAACGTCGTATTGGAAGTTTCTAATGCGAGCGTGTCGTATAGGGTTGTTGTGTAACCGTTATCATATTTAATGACAAAAATAGGCATAAGTATTATCATAAACAACCGAGTGTATTTGCATCACGTTATGCAACGCCACGACTAGCCATAAGGCCCAGTCAAGTGATCCGAGAATGTCATTAACCCAAATAGTTATGTCATTTTAACTTCATCCGTAAAGCTAATACATTTATCATAGGTACGTTTTTGTAATAAATATGATTAGTAGATAAATGTCGCCTCCAGCTAGTGATCGCATTAAATAAACTTGAAGCCAGCGAGGCTCGAAGGTATCGCAAGATACACATATACATTCAGTCAGGAATATGTAAATTTGTTGGAACATCTTCAGAATAAAGGATTACAAACTTCGAAATTGTTAACTTGATCAACAGAGTTATGTTAAGTATTTGCGATTCTCTAAGATGATTTCTCTTTAGAATTATAATTTCAAAGTCTGAATTTAAATGATATATTAAATCAAGTTTTGATGATACTTGGTAAATCTCTGCATTCGTTATAGTTTCCGAATACATTATACCAGCTTGAGGTTGATAACTTGACAATCACGATGTAGCAACTGTAGCAAGTATGGTCGAGTTATACGAGTAAATATGTTGCTAGTCGAGTTGTAGTTCGTTTGGCTTATAAGTACAAGATGAATTGATGATTGACTTTGCAACTGGAATTAAAAATAACGAGATCATAAGATTATTCTGAGAAATCGTAGAGGCGAATCTATTAAGAGCAATACGGCGGGAATGCTGTCACAAAAAAACAACGTGATAGATATAGGTGAAATTGCGTTTATCGAATATGTGTGAAAGTATTACATTGCGGAGCGCGAGCCTGCGCGTCCGGCGGCCGCGATGCGCGACCGACGCGCATCATCGCGCGTGCGCTTTGGACTCCAACAATCGCGACAAAAACAAATCATCAGCTGAACGTATGCTTTCAAGACAGATAGTGGCCCAGGGGGCACGCAACACGCAAGTAGAAAGGAAATGGGATATATTTTCTCGGAAGTGTTACTAAATAGAATATGCACATGCAAGAGAAACGCTAACATACAGGAATTCACAAACGAAAGAATACATTTCTTTGGTAGCAATTCAATCAACAACGCTGTAATATCATCAAGAATAAGTAAAAAAAACGAGCTACTAAAAATCAAATGAACACGCGAAAGAATCAAGATGAAGAAAGTGATTGCAATCAATGTTATTAATAAACCAGACGTGTAATAATGTACCAGATGTATGCAGTTTGCGTGGATTCCAGTAATCAATAAGAGATCAGAATTGTACACGCTTGAACGAAATGTGGTTACAGTTTCGTTGAATGTGAATGCGTGCATTTTTGTGCAATGATATAGGTCATTTCCAATTATATACTTTGTAGGTGAAAATTATATAGGGAGCTAAACAATTAGCTTTAGTGTTAAATATTTAACTTAAACTTTACTTAAACTGTTAGTTATTTTTTATGGAAACTAGAAAAAACCAAGTAGTGCTCATGTAAAGTTAAAAACGGATAACTCTAGAATAGAAATTATCGCATCCATTACGACATGAGATGAGTGCATAACGCAGGATTGCTAATAGAACCGTTAAACATCTGCATAGGTGGAACAGGTGTGAACAGAGAAGTGAACGCCGAGTTGGACTTGTCAGGCCGGGCTGGTAGTGACGCAATTGATTGTTATGGAACCGATAACAAGTTCCTGCGCTAATGACCATAACACCGACCTGTTGTTTGTCAATTGTTTAGGTTAACTCAAGGAATACTAAGCAGCTGAAGAACAGTTGTTGTATGTATTCAAAACTGGTTCATAAGAACTCTTAAATTTCATAGATAGCTGGGAAATTTTATATCGAAATGAACACAAATAAGAATTGCATTAAAATGTTTTGGTATCAAATACTCAATTTAGCACGATTTGTACTAACGTTTGTAAGGATTCAGACACAATCGCGTTTATATACGAGTACTCAATAGCAGCGATACATAAACAAATTGTGAAGTGGGACGGCACAAAAAAGGAATCCAATTAGGTATAGACGCTAGTGAGAGCTCAACGCAAGTAATTGATGAGTTGTTAGTTGTCAGTAATCCAATCGTGACGCATTATGTCACTGTTGCCGTGAGGTCGACGGCCTTTCTTTCAGCTGGGTGGCTGATCAAAGAAAGTGGGGTTTTCCAATCAAGAGCGTGACAATTGACAGATCAGTAACGTCACAAAAACGTGCTCACGGTGTAAACGAGACCACGACAACCTCACTCAAAAATATTAAATTAAATGAACACGAGAAACAGCAGCTGGATATTGATGACAAAAACATCGACGATTAAAGAACGAGAGCGAACGAGGCGTGTCGTTCTTTGGGCGCTTTAGCTAGTGTGTTTTAGTTAATGCCCCGTTGACTCGCTTATTTATAGGCAAAGCACTTAATCGGGGTTTGAAATCAGAATGTCATCAACGTAGATAACTTTTCCATGAAGCTTAAAAATGGGTTTATTAAAAAAGTGAAAATTTACAATTTTTTTCGTTTAATGGTATAAGTACTCCAAGTTTAGACCTTTCGATTATTTTAGCAGCAAAACTTGAAGGATAAAGCAATGAAATAATTATAACGGCTATATTAATATAATTAAATGAGGTGAAACATTCATCTTGAACGCTGTCTCGTATTTCGCCAAGCCTTTAGTGTGGCTGCGACAAATTACGTCTAAATAAGTTACGTCTACTTGGGAGCGGGAATGACGCATCCTTCTCTTGGGAGTCCTGTTTATCTCCGGAGAGATTTGGTGCGATGTGACGTAACCCGCCCCCGGGTGTCGCTCGTGCTAAAAATACTAGCACGTGCGCTCCCTCCAGTTGCATGACATAGTCTGGTAATAGTGTAGCTCTTACTACTTGTTTCACGGTTAACAAGCCAAAGAATTTGAAGATTAGTTTGCTAGATTTAGAAAAACGTGAAGACAGATTGAGTTTATTTAAAGCTGTCTGTGCCAGTTTAAAATATTTTTCTGTTAGGCTTCGTAACGGAAGCGAATATGTAAACATTTTTAAATGTGTTACGGGGCTTTCGGGAAACATTAAACCACGTTCCCGTTACGTAGTAGGGGTTAATTTGGAGCTGGCGGTTTGCCGGCGAACGCGGATGTGATCGGGTGACATCAGACAATGCGGGTAGGGGGTTAATAGCAACGCCGAATGTCCGACATCAATCGCTGTGACTAGCTGGCACACACACGAACTAGCGGACTAGATACCTTACAAAATGTCGTCCATGTAAATAGTTATTTTAATTAAATGCTAACTGCTAAATTATTTATACACTAGCGACAAGAGATCCGTTTATAAGTAGGTAGTTGTGCGTGACTATATTTATATATATAAGAAGTTAATTTAATTAATTACAGCATTAGTACCTACTTTACGTGTGGGTGCAGAAAAAATGCCGACTAACGATAGAAAATCTGTCATAATAAAGTAGAGTATATAGTTGAATTCCGTCTATTTGGCTTTTTCACGTAATCATAGGTTTGTTAAATATGGTAGCCGGTTATAGGAACTCGAATAACTGTTTCGTCTTGCTTCAAAGTTCTCAAACCAGCACTACGGTACCTAAACATGTTGGGCAACGGAAAACAATTGCGTGGGAAGATGGTCGCTAGTACAAAAGAAGTCGCATAGAAAGTTGTCGTCTTCATTCAGATGCTTAGATAAAAAATTTGGCTTTCATAACATTCCTTATAAAACAGATTCACGTCATGTAAAACAAAACAAGTACAGTTTAAGAATGAATTCTACACCGGAGGAGGAATGGCGAAAACAAGTCACTGTTAGCGGGCTCTTTTACATGGGTTCCATTTGGCTAAGTGGTTTCTAAATGTGTATACTTAGGGAACAGGCGCAGAGTAAGGTGCCGTGCTTGGTTTTACATGAAAGAAAAAGTTAACAGCTATAGTTTTGAGCAACAAACACTGAAACGACTACGAATGCTGTGAAACTGTTATCAAATATCATAAATTTAGCGAATAATGTTCCGTCATTTTATTGATTAAATAATGTTTCCTTAATAGCCACCGAACCATAATTGGAGTCACAACAAGAGCTGCACTTACAAGTTACACCCACGTAACACGCGTCTAAAAAGGTTGATCCAAAGATAATAAATGCAAACAAGATAACTGTCAATTTGATTTTACACGGACAAACCGGATGTAGGTAGACAAACAGCTGTGCAACATTAAATAATAGACGTGACTATAGATACCTACTTTACAATATATTTCATTAGAAATGTATTTAATACTTAGACGAAGATCATTTTTTTCTTTAAATACACTAGACACACTGAACTAGAAACTTAATGCGATAGCAAACTTACGTCAGAGACGCCAAGTGTGTGAGGGTTTTATAACAGAAAACAAAGCTTTACAAATATTTTTTCCAAGAGACATCTCTACATTTATATTTGTATTAGTAACGGTTCAAAATATTAAAACTACGACAAGATGAACACCGAGCACAGGTAATGGTATGTAACTGTTAAGATGTCATAATAGCAGGCTGCGCGGCACAAAAAGCTACTCAACTATAAACGATGTAATGTGTTTTACTTGACAGACTTGCATTATGTTTGATTGATGTTAATATGGGGTTAATTACAGTTACGTGCACTTAGTGTTTGCCAAACTTGCATTGAAAAGGCTCAATCAAATCCTTTTTGTAAATAATAGCTAAGTAAAGATTAGTCATTACTACACGTCTATATAATAATAATAATAATATTTATTTTCAGATTAATATCCATAATAATAACATAATAATACCCTGACATATTATGATGTGCTTATTGAATAATTTACCAACTGTTTACTTTAAACTTAGATACATCTTGTCCGCCGTAATATTACTTTGACCAAAACTTCACATGATTATAACATTATAAGCCAGTGACTCGTCTAGCATAAGCTGCTAGGAGTAAGATGCAAATTTATTGCAAATCCTTCAAGGCTGCGCGCGAATATGATAATTGCTTCAACTTGTTATTGACCATACCTGATACAATCTCGACTCAGTTATACTAGCGTGTGGGGGGAAGCTAGAGGTTAACAAGTGCAATGCCATTTTTGTTTAAATAGGTTCAAATACTAAGTTAATTCTCCAAAACGAACAAGTGAACTGCTCTCGAGCAAATAGGCATGTCATTGTATTAAACAAAACAAGTAGATTAGATCGTCCGACTTTCGCTTAACGTTTGACCCTGTTTATTAGAAAATCTAGCGAGCCTCTTAGTACATTCTACAACAAGTGTACAAACCGCGCCATTTTACAGTTAAAATTTTACAAGCTTTTATTTGTCTATATTTAATAACTTATTAATATTACTTTTGCCTTGTTTCAGCAATTTTGTTAAGTCATTTAATGTAGCCATCATCCACCATGAGCGTGAGACTTGAAAGATCATGTTTGAAGAGTTACTACAGAACCAAAAGCCATATAAATTGTCCCGCATACCAGATACAAGGTACATGACATCGTGGTCGGGCATTACGCGTTTTTGCGTCACCGTCACAGCCTGCTGCGCGGTATTGCGCCGATGATAATGACTGCCATTATCTGTTACTTCTACGGACAAAGGTGTATTACACTAATACATCTGCGTGTCTTGCCGTAACACATAAACTTGCGGTTCTTAGTAATAAACTGTACTAAAGTATTGTATGTTTTACAGGCGCTCGTAGAATGAGTTGGTTGGAATAAATGGTGTTCGAAGAATACGTGGTGTGTAGTGCAGAAACTTATTACAGTCTTGTGCTTCGGAATAAACTTGATCTATTGAGGTAAAGGGAATTAATCGCGAACGTGATTTAATAATGTCACGTCTAATCAATAAAGTATTTTACAGAGACTATTTAATGATCACTGATGACTGATATGATTAGTGACATCAATTAACACTTAATAGCAGATTTTTTCGAGTTTTAATTTTGTCAAAGATAACTTTAATGAGAAAGATGTCTATGAGTCATTGCATTGTGCTCGCATCGCAGGTGACGATAACGACTTGCTCTAGAGTTTACAGTTTTGTATGTAAACATTATACCTATTCGGAGTTGTTTGAACTGACATTCTTATTACCCTGTGAGCTTGTTTATGTTACTAAAATTATTAGTTTGCAGCTTCGGCAGCTTGGTAACCGGGAAAGTAGTCTAATTGAATTCTTTGAAACTAAGTAGATAACAACAAACAGATCGGAAGAACGGTAAAACGAGCACATGTTGCCAAACACGTAAAGAGAACGTAAACCAACAGATTACTTTAGTACGAACCAAAGGCTAGCGATAAACTCTAAAATGCGTACAACATCTGTTTTTTTAAAACGTGTCTGCAATCTGTAATGCTCTGCCCGCTATAGATCACCGGCCAGTGATGCCTGCGGGTGTATCGTGTTTGGCAATACATATATACGGAAATACACAATGGTTTTTTTATTTAAAATCCGTGTATTTTGTGATTAACGACAGGGCATTATACCGAAATTGAGAAAACTGAAAAATGGAAGTAAAAAAAAAACGTAATTCCAAAAGCAACTAACTTTAAGGCTCCATATTGAATTCCATAAGGTTATGCATGCCATTTCTCTGATATCCTCAATTTAAAATAAAACTTAGAATTAACCGCTCATTTGCACTCTTTACCTAGGTACTTCTAGTAAAACATACTGTTTATTTAAACGTATATAACCATGTTTGTACCGAGCAACAGGGGAGTTAGTCTATTTCGGTGTCACGACAGACAAGTTTTTCATAAAGTGTTTGCTATTTAAGGGGAAATAGTTACTGCCCTACAGAATTCTTTAATTGGGTATGATTGGTATAAGTACTTACACTTTATTGGCACGGACACGGATATTAACTTGGTAAAGATAAAGTTACGATTGTGTAATTAACAATTTGTTTACATTAACGCACTCATAAAATCCATAGAATTACGAGTTTTTACAATATAAATTACCTAAACATAGAATTGCTGTAACTATATTTTACAAGCATAAAATAATATATCAAAAATAGGTGTTCCTGTTATATTTTACGGCGTGAAGTTAATATTTTACTACTCAGTTAACGTATCCGGTAATTTATGCATAAAAAAATGCAGACGAAATAGGCTTTACTTTACTCCGCATGTTTAACATTTCACAGAATCACACCACTACGTACTACTCTTAGAAATGCTTTAGCTGTAGTTTTCATTTTGTTTTCATGTATTTTTTTATTTAAAAAGCCAAACCAAGCTTTTTTTTATGGGGTGCAGCACGGATTATACTAAAGCTCAGACTAGATTTAAGGATTAGAGTTCTAGATATAAGGATTATATGTAAAGATATTATAATTATATCAATAAAGTTAAAAATAATTAAAGTTATTAGGTAATTGTTTTTTAATGGCTGTTAAAAAACTAACAGAATTTCAATTTGAAAAAATATAAGCCAAAGTTTTGAAGTTGTTTTAAAAGCGCCACGAATAGAACAGGATTCGGTACACGAAATCCCGTACAAAATAGAGGACACCGGTGTTTCTAAATAATAAAATAATATTCAAAGGAAGGTGCCTAAACGACCTGTATATTTTAGTGTTGTGTTTCAACATATTTATTTTTAAATAGGTATCGTCAAATGACTTATTAGATAAACACGACAGTTACAATGCAGGCTCGCACATTCTAACTACTTAGCAGGATGTTATGGTTCTCCGCTCATTCACAAACTAATTCGTCAGGTTAAACCCATTGATGTCATCATTATGCGAATACCAAAGCAAGAGAGTTTTCTTTAACTGCCTGGATTCGATAAAATTACAGTAACAACTTGATAATGTATTACTTTATCCTGGTTTTTAACATCACTGCACTCACTGCTGGGAACACTTATAAGCGTTTGCGTAGCTTTCGGCGAGTGCCGCTGTTATAATTTAGCAGCGATTTCAACGCACATGTGCGTAAGTGGCATCTGAGGTGAGTGAAAAGGTCTCAGGTTTGACAACCAGTAGCGAAGGAAACAAGTAATTTCAAGCTATTATAACATGACCATGCTCCGCCTAGAGCTTCACGTTAAGAGAGACAATGAGACGAGACGATACTACTAAACATGGCGTAGGTATATATCGTAGAGATGCACGGCGTCAAGTAAAGTAACTTTTAATGTTGTTATGTGTTGTCAACTTGTCATTAAAGATCATTACTGATGGTAATCGGCCTACAGCAGTCCTCTTCTGAACATAAACCTCCCCTAAAACGCGCCATTTCCTATACTCTTCCAGCTTACCTTCCCGAAATTGACATTCCATCTAGCTGCAATTGTATCTTGAACTATGATTCCCGAGTCGCGGTCTCCACTCATCGTTGACCTCAAAGGGTATCGTAGTTATTAAAAAAAAAAAGAGATATCTCTTACCATTTCCTTCTTTAAGTAGGTGAGTTGCGAGTCGAGATCGGTGGGCGGTTTGTCGTCGACGGGCGGCGTCGGCGGCGCCTCAGGCTCGCCCTCAGCAAACCCGCTCAGACTCTTGGGCAGGGGCGGCATGCCTTGCAAAGACATCGTGCTGATCGCGCGAAATTGCTTGCGTAACCTGGTCACAACATATTTTGTTAGAAAGTGAGATATTTGTGAAGAGAGTTAAATCTGTAATGTAAAGAGGGCGGTCTCTTTTGGCAAGTACACCATGGGAATGGGTTAAATATATGGCGATGTTACGAAATGTATGACAACAAAGTTAACCTGAATTTTCTTCTGAAAATATTATAGAATAAGTGACAGTCTTTTTTCTTGATAGTTCTTCACTACTGGGTAAATTTCAAAATAATTGTACCTTGGCGTCAAAATGTTTGTCCATTACCTTAATTGCGAATTATGAAGAAGTTGTTTTATTTTGAACAGTTTTATTTATATTTGCCATACAGGTTGTTTTATCTATTATTGCTTACAACTTATCATGCTATTTAGTTAAATAGTTATGGAATAGCAACCTACGAAACATTATTTAATTTTATTCACCCATACAACTTTAGCATGTCCTTTTGCTACCTTTGTCAAGAAAAGTGTTCACAATTTTTATATTTATGGGCGTACAGGCAAATTACGACCTTAGATCTTTAGATTAAAGGACAGGCTATCATGAACTGTGTTTTGTGTCAAATTTTAGCTTATCGGTTGTTCCGTGTAGTGATTCAAACAGCTGTCCACGGTTTTGTTACATGTGAGTTACAATTTGTGAGTAACGGCATTGTTACGCTTTAAAATGAAGAAAACTACCACAAAAGTATTTATTTGTGTTCGGGCAACCTTAACCTACAGGTGGTATTCAATAAAAAAAATCTATCTTGTCTGTGATTCCTGTTATGGCGGGTAATGTGAGTGCGGGTGAGTGCTGTCGTGACATTTTATTTGGAAATACATGTGAGTAACACGAGATTTGACATGGAAGGTAAGTGAAATTGTTTACTAATGAAAGCGGGTTCTTTAGACCTAATCATTGTGATCCTAAAGCAATAAATAGCTTGTTTACAGACCATAACTTTTAAAGTTATGTTGACTTAAGTGCATTAAAACACTTATTTTTTGCTTACATGTGACTAACATTACGTTTTTCACCATTGTAAAGACTCGTTCACATTGGTGATCGTTACTCACATGTTTGTTACTTACACATTTGTTACTAACATGTATGTTACTCACAATGTTCGTTTTTCACACTTTTCCAGATGGCGCCGATGACTAAAGCGGAACGGCAGAAAAAATATAGACAAAAACTTAAAGATAATACTGAAAAATATGAAGAGAAACAAAAGCGACACAGAGAATACATGAAATCAGTTAGAAAAACTATTCACAACAATTTGATTGTAACAAAGTTCAACTTTATTAAATGAGACTGACTTCATAAAAATGTATTTTTATTAAACATCACACTTCCTTCTTAATGGGCAAAGTAAGGTAAATAAATATGATGGGAAAATGTATTACTGCGAACTTACCGTTATGTTACATGTGACATACAATTTGACATGTGAGTAACGTTACATGTGAATGCCATGTGAGTTATGGTACAATTATTTTGAAATTTACCCTACTATAAATGACTTATCAGCACACTTGTTTTAACGACTAAAGTTTTGTCTTATAAAACAAGCAATTTTTTTAAGCCTCAACGTCATTTCATTTCAACAAAGTCGATTTCCGCTGTCTGTCTGTCTGTCCCTATTTATGCTAATACATATCTTTAAGTAGTCTCTGCCTACCCCTGTGGGAAAGAGGCGTGACGATATGTATGTATGTATGTATCTTTAAAAGTACGCAACGGATTTTGATGCGGTTTTATTTAATAAATAGAGTGAATCAAGAGGAAAGTTTATATGTATAATTCTACGCAGACGAAGTCGCGGGCAGAAGCTAGTAAAAATATAAATTAGGGACGGTTAACAATCAAAAAATTACCACTTTTATACAAATCGCTTTCAGGTTAATTTACTCTCCTTGCCTAAATTTTTTTTGCATACTTGGTTTTGATACCTTAGCTCTACATGTTTAAAAACCGATACACTTTATTTAAAAATCACCTTTCATTTAGGATTTAGGTAGGTCTGTACACCTAATTTTCAAAGTAGGTGAAGGAAGCGGCACACGCTTGTTGGGCTGGGAACAGTAAGTCACTTATGCCTTGAATGCAAATATTTTGCCTGGCGCACTGCGGGCAGCAGAATCCGTGTTCTATCGCTAATAAAGCCTGTTAAGAGGGTGCATTTTTGAATTTTGCATTCCTACTGAGCTGGCAACGTCACATTTTTGGTGATTTTTTACGATTATTTCACAGAAATTGAATGAAAGTTTCAAATGTGCGTCTGTAGTGCACTTCGTTTTTAGTGTATTAATGAATCCAACGCAATGATTAATCGTGGTGGAGCTTTATTTTCGTATTAAAGGGATAAAATAATATATCTCATTTAATAAGAAAATAGAAGTCATCACGATTAATTATAGCTTTCTTAATTATAGATAAATCACAGCTTTCTAGTACTAAGAATCTCTGAGCTAAGCCGCGGACAGATAGACAGACAGACGGACGGACGGACGAACGTAGCGAAACTATAGGGGTTCCTTGTTGACTACGGAACCCTAAAATGAGATATTTTATCCAACTGACCATTTTCACGTCGAAAACGTGTCACGTGGTTTTTTTTTATGAAGTCGCGGTAAATATTACTTCATTAATATAATTAGGCAAGTTTATGTACATTATTAATGTATACTTATTCACTTATATCTCTACGTCATAATTTCAATAACTTTTCCGATATTACGTCAATTATTGCCTGCGTTACACTTACAATTAAGGAATTCCCTATTAGTGAATCACAAAAAATCGTAATGGTATAATATCGTAAAAAGTAAGGTAGAACGTAAATCTCCCTAGTAACATAGAAAGACCTACTTAATAGTGACCTGGAAAGGAACATTTAGTACAGGCAATAGACTAACCGGACCGAGATAACCGGGTTTGATCGCTGACCTTTTACCGCTCATGTATAAGCCTGCAAGGCCTACCGTGCTTAAGCAACGCAAAACAACGGAAGACGGATACGACCAAAACAATGTAGCCCAGCTTTAACAAGATAATGTTAACTCGCCGGCGCTTAGAACTTCGATAAACGAGCGACGTATACGGCTCTACCGTCGCGATAAGATGCCTTTGGATGACTCTATTAAACAAGCACCCTATTAAGCTCTTTAGGTACATTTGTGTAACACCGTATTAACTTTTAACGTTAACTCTCTTACCTGGACTTAAGATCATCGTCCAGAATGTACGCATAAGCCTGGTCATTTTCATCATCCGTATTTCCACTGAAATTAGACACTGATGACATGGCATAATTTTGTTCAGAGTCCTCAGAATCACACTTTTCACTAGTTTCGACTGTCTCTTTTGGCTCTAAAGTTTCAGGCACGTTGGACTGCGAGCGCATCGTCTGTAGTTCATAAATTAACATTTCGTGGTTATTCATGTCCTTCATCAGTTCTATCTCTGGCGAGTCATTGCCGTTAGTCACATTCTCAGAATCTTTGCCTTTATCTATAACCGTATTAGCTTCGTTCTTTTTATTGTTTCTGCTGGCAATTATTTCCGAAATAAGCATCTCGGTGACGCGAGATGTTTTACGTTCGAGGGAATTGTTATTTTTATTTACAGTTTCGTCACGTTTAGGACTTTCGGGGGCGTTTTGTGTATTCGGGAGGTTATTGACTTGCTTTGACGGGCTATTTCGTAATCTGTCGTCAAATTCCTGAACCTCCTCGACAGTGGCGTACGGTGCTTCTGCCACCGGACTCTTAGGCGGTTTTGCGTCTACCGGAGATGAATAGGGACTGATTTCTGGCGAAGACTGTATAGATTTCTTTCGTTCTAATGAATTTTTCTGTACAGGTAAGGGTTTAATTGGTTTCAGTTTCGGTTTTGGTGATAAAGGCGGTGGAGGTGCTTTTCGCAAAGGCATTGTTTTCTCCACAAAACTTGACGATTTCGAAACTTTTCCCTTTGCATCTTGGTCTAGTTTATTCGATGTGGATAGTGATCTTACTAGAATTTGCTTACACGTCTTAACCGCTTTAGAATTAAGTGATTCGTTGGATCTCTTATTCGAAGCCGGCGATTGTATCGAGCTACTGTCGCTGGAACTTCTCCTAGAATTTTGGCCGCTGGACTTTCTTTCGTCCGACGAGGAGCTTCGGTCGCTGATGACATCTTTGATAAACGATTTGACTCGCGCCAAACCATTTTGTTTGGGTGATACTGACGGTTGACTGACTGTGCTGCGATCTAACGTTTTGGCTTTGGTCTTGTTGACTTGTTGCTCCTGTTTGGACAGCGTGCGCGACTTGAGGCTGGCCTTGGAGTCGGCGACGGCTTTTCTTGTTTTCGCTAGAGCCTCGGCCACCACGCTCTGGTTTGGACGCGGTGGAACGGGAGGCGGACCTTTAATTTTGTTGCTCTTCATGGGTTGGGCATTGGTTTGTACCATCAGCATTGTGGAAGCGTCACTCGTACTATAAGAGGAGGGCTATAGTATAAGGAGCGCGTTGCGTGAGGCCATGCGCCGCGTATGTCACTTCACTCGCGAGCGCGGCGTGGGAGCGATGCGGCCGTCCCCGCGGGCGCGCGTCACGGACTGAGCGTCTGAGCCGCCGGCCGCCGCGACCGGCCTCGGACCGCGCTACACCTCCAGCTTGACACCGTGTCGTGTCTTAAACTTAAGACCTAGCGCGGCACTTGTGCGTCATGCATCCTGGACCGCTGACTTGTACGATACTGTTGATTATACACCCCTAGTTGGTCAATAAAAATAAAAAAATGTTTTATTTGGATTTTGATGATCGGACGAAATTTTACGTGTACAATTACAAAATTAATACACGTCATTAAAACACTCATTAGCTAGTCTGATTAATTATTAATTAGAGTAGCCACAAAATATGGACTTATAATGGTCTAAGGCCAATTCAATCATCAATAAGAGACAACCTGTTTTTGGTCTAATTTAAAACTTTAAATACATATTACAAGAAAACCTAATTAGAATATTTCAACTCTGTAAATGTCTGTATTCTGATACATGTGCTTCTCCTTATCAATAACTGAACTATTTTGATTTAGGATAAAGTTTGCGTAGGATTTCCTTGTAGCTCGCAACTACTTAATCTGCCAAGCAAGGTAGCAGTCAATGGCTAGCTAACTTAGCACGATAGAACAAATAAGTTGACCCACACTTGTACAAGTGATTGTTTGGGGCGTGGACTCCGCGCAATGGCCAGCGCACGCGACGCGTGTCGCTATTGTGACGGTGATGAAAACACCTATTGTTGTCGGCTATACAATAAAACTACTCCTTGAAGATTAGGAAAATATAAAGCAATGGAAGTAACAACTCACAGCTAAATGTATAACAACAAATTTAAAAAGTTGAATAACTTGTGACTTTTGAATTTTAAAGGCCAATATTAAATTAATAGCTGAACCTAACTCGAAAAATCATGTTTAAACTAGTTTTTGATTTTTAAAAACTACATTCATCCATATTTGGAGGCTATGATGACACAGGAGACGCAAATACATAGACACATTATGTTAGTTTTATGTTGGAGGATAAAAATTAAATCACTATAAGAAAACCCTTTTCAAGGATCCATAACAAAGTAGGTATGTAAGGTAGGTAGGTAGGTAAGGGCAGGTGAAAAAATGGACAACCTTAGTAATTTACTATACCCAACAGAGCCAACCAATCTTTTTATGATCTTTCAATTTAATTATTTAGTTACATTATAAAGAAGCACCAAATACTATGTGTAGTTCAAAATTTTAAAATTAGGAATTTTTTTGTTATTAAAATAATTTTACAATTACTAAATTATGAGTGACCACATAATAGTAGGTACGAGTATGAAACATGCTAAAATGTGCAATCTATAATAGTATGGTATGGAGAGTAATATGAATACTAGCTTTTCAATGCTAAGGTACAGCAAAAGTAAAAATGCTAATGTTACAGAGATTTCTCAAGGAATCAATTCATTTAGTGGATCATACTCCTTAGTACATTGCTATTTCCAAAATTCATAAACAAAGTTGGCTTGATGGTATCTAATTAAGATATAAAATGTAATAAAACAGTGTGCTAATTTATTTTATAAAGTTTACTATCAGTTTTAAAGATTGTTTTTTTTGGTCAGGTGTGCACCACACAGCCGGCGTTGTTTCTTCTCTTTCACTTACAAGTACACCAACACTATGTGCAAAGAGATCATTGGTTCTGTAGCTACACCCACTGGGTAAAATTGTATTGATCTGATATCTGTATTGCACAACATCAGCATGTACCTTTTATACATACAATTTATGGCTTCAAAAAAAAAAAAATGGTGCTAGTGTTGTGGACGGACTGTATACATTTCCATCTGTACTATACACATAGCTGCTTAGGTTTTAAAATCATAATCTATCTATTCCTATACTTAAAAGAACCCATTTCAATGGAATAACATTTAACAACCACCCTTACAACTCAAAAATTTGAATTCAATACATACATATCATATTTTTTGTTTCAGATAAGTGATTGTACTAAACTTAATTTACAAGAGAAATTAACACAGATAACATCACTTAAATGATGTAGCTTATTGTTAAAATAAACACGACATGAAGATTTTTTTTTAATTGTTCACAGTTTATGTCTTATTTTCAATATTGATGCTATGTTTTAGTAGGAAAATTGTTCTCTTATGCATTAGGAAAACAAGAAATAAGCTAAACAAACAATAAACTGGGTTGTGTACTGTCTTTGTAATGGTTATTTATTTATCTGCTATCTATCTCATTGTTGATGCCTACTTTCATTATTTTTGATCTCTCTTTTGCCAAAAGCATCAACGTTTAGTCCATTAAAATCGAAAGAAATGTCTTTAACAATATCTTACCTTCTACTTGTGGCTAAATTTCCAGTCCTGACGGCACATAGGACACTGCTGCTGCGGCTGAGATTGTAGCCACTTCACAATACAGTGGATGTGGAAGCAATGGGAGCACGCTCCCCACACCAGCGGACAGTCGTCTCCTGGCAGTTTACAGTCTGGGCAACAACTATCGAAGGGCATACGACAAATACCACAGTTGTCGTCGTTTGCGACCCAACGCCACGTCGCAACGCCAGTCCAACCTACACGGATAATTATGGATTATTCCCGTACTTATGACATCAACAAAACAAAGCGCTCCAAGGTAATGTATTACTTACTTTTAACTGTCACTTTCATATCGTAGCGGTAACATTACTGAATAGTCAGTTGAATGCTACCACTACCAACTCTATGATTCGAGAACTTTTACCACGTTGTAATAAATAATTCCCTCTTCTTTGTTATTAAATAGCTAAAAACATTCGTTACAAGATAATAACAAATAAATTTCAATTTATTTTGATGTACAAGGTTGCCGGCGTAGACAATGACATTTTGACAAATTTGGTTTTTTGTTCTTGCCAAAAGTAGAAAAGATAAAGGAGTGTATATCCACACTGCCATGTTAAAAAAATGAAACAACACATGGAAGCAAATTGAATCAACTGTATACAAGGTAATATTTCTAAAAAGGTCAAAAAATTTCACATTTTTATATTATATGTACAAAATTATTATTACAATTACAAATATAAAGACATTATGTAATTGTGACGGAAAAAACCTGCATTACATAGACATGTTTTTTTTTGTTTTCTGAGGCTGGCTCATAAAGCATTTGCCACACAAACTACTAAGGCATATGATTTGCCACATCAAGAAACCAAATCTTAAATATTAAAGCATAGCCAAAATTAACTTTTTTTGTATTTAAAACCCAAAGAACTATTTTTTTGTTGAAACACACAGCACAGTAGGCTTATTGTCTAACTCGCTCGCAATCGCCATCGTTTTCATTTTGACAGTTCTTGTATGGGCTGACAATTGGCATCGGAATCAGCTAGCTGTCACATTCATACAAGAACTGTCAAAATGAACACGATGGCGATCGCGAGCGACTTAGACAATAAAGCCTACAGGTTTGCAATGAGGACTGATTTGTGGCGGAACCACATTATTAACACCCGACGCCACCCGACGCCACGCGACGCGTGTTGAGTCGAATCAAATTGTATTATTTTCTATGACCAGAGCCACACTGTCAACACCCGACGCGACGCCACGCGCACACACGCCACCCGACCCAGACGGGCCAGATCGACGTGTCGCCGATGGTGGGGGTAAACACCCCACCCCACGCGGCACGCGCAGTGTGGCTCTGGACAACACCCGACGCCACGCCTCAGTTGTTCGAGAACCTTCACAGAATGTATGCATGTGTTTGTGAAATACACACTTCCACAGCTGTCAGCTAAAGAAATTGATAGCGTGTCGTGGCATCGGGTGTTGGCTATGTGCACGGTGCACGTCGGGTGTCGACACGTCGCGTCGCGTCGCGTGTTAATAATGTGGTTCCGCCTTAATCACTACGCGTCTGACGTGATGAGCACACAGCATGGACGTAATACAATAAACGGGACTGAGCACTCGCAGCTGAAAAACGAGCAGAGCGAGATAGTTCGTAGGGAGGAGTGTGTCCCTTTCTAACAGGGTGACAATAAGATTTTTGCAATGTGGGACAAAATTCGATCCTGCAATCATTCTGCTAATTGTTTATTATGAACACTGAAGTTTTTCATTGGCTATGGAAATAAATCCTACTAGTCCTACTAATCCTACTCCTACTAATCCTTCCTACTTTCCTACTAATATTTATAAATGCGAAAGTTTGTGAAACTATACTTGTTGAACTTGTTCTGTTCTTTTACCGCAGAAAGAAGAAGAGAATTCACTCAGAAACGCCAATTAACATTATCATAAATGTAACAAAAAGGTAAAACCAACAAAAAATAATGTACATCAGTAAGGAGACACAATACACGAATTCATGGTCAACAGAGTTGTTAGAAGGGTTACCATTAGAAATAAAAAAGCAAACTAGACAAAAATATATCTTTTATTATTTATTTAATACAACGAAATTAATGAATTTATAGTACGCTAACTTAAAACTGTTAAAATAACATGAAAATAATATTTTAATGGTGTTTCAACGTAGTCTTTTTTAAGCCAAACTTTAAGTAGAAAAAATATTGTTATTGCCCACAGATTGCGTACTGGACATGTTCCACTGAATAAGTTTGGATATCTGATGAAAAAAGTTCTTTCGCCAAATTGCGAAGCATGCGGTACCCTAGAAGATGTCCAACACTTACTAGTGGAATGTGTTCGGAATCGCGTTGCGAGGGAGGCGTTGGTTGCAGCAGCCAATCTGAATATGTACGACATGGGGATGTTTCTGAATATCTTAGCCCAACCGGCCTCAGACGTCGCGTTGATGCTATTCAGGTTGGCTGATGTGACCAACAATGTAAGTTAGTGCAAGTTATGTTTCGTTGTTGCCCTATGGGCTAATGTGACAAATATTGTACGAAGCCCGTTATCAAATAAATAAAAAAAAAAAAAAAAAAAAGCCAAACTTTTTGATCAAAAGCATTTTTTTAGGCTGGCAAGATGAAAGAACGAGACACACTCCTCCCTTGTCGCTATCCCTCTCGGCGCAGATTAGCCTCTGTCTACGGCGCAACATAAAAAGATACTTTCTTCCCTTGTAATATGGTTCATTTTCGTAAATACAAATTTTCAGAGTACTCAGTCCTATGGCACACAGGGTAAGCAGCAAATATAAACTATGTCTACCCGCATCAAATTGTAAAATGTATTGCATTTTTAGCTTTATTCGATACCTAAGTTGAGAGCACTCATTACTTAGAGTATAGACTCATTACAATGAGAATAATGTAAAATGCAAACATAATGCGAATATGTAGTTTTTATTGCATTTGCACTTTTACAAGCTATACTTGTCGGTTTTTTGAAGCACGTCATAGCGCGCGAACCTCAAAAACTGTGATCTCCCTTGGTCTCCTCATTACCGGAAGTAAAATGTATCAAAATCCTATTAAATAATATTAAAAACAAATTAAGTATGTACAAATACAGTAATCTGTAACTTAGTCTGTAATTAGTAAGGGAATGGTTAGTCAAGAGTATTTTTGTCGGACTAGTATCTTGTTCTAGCTACCGTTAGCTACCTAACAAATGACTTCAAATTAAACATTTGGCAACATAGGAAGGCGTTCTTTTTAGTTTTTAGGCGTCAACAACGGCGTTGTTACAACTACAACGCGTAGTTGACGCGTGTTAACGCGCCGAAAACGAATTTCAGTTACTTTAGCAATAGCTTAAACTCGCTTCGTCGGCTTGGCTATGGGTCGTGGTCCACCCGGTAAAAATGCTGCCATTATTTCGAATCACTGATTATTATTTTTATACAAAAATAGGTAAGTTAGGTCAGTTATCTTCATTTGCCCGAAGGGCAAATTACTAACTACCCAGAAAAAGGGGGGTCGAAAACCAGGTGGACAAACTGTAGGTTGACCACGACCCGTTTGCATGGCCATAAAGAAATAAAAGAAAGATTTAAAACATTATATTATTTATTGAAAAGAATGTTATACTTAAATTATCGTAACTATTTACATAAGAGTGGGTGTACTATACCGTCGCTTGGCTCGGAAGCACATAAAGATATCCAGAGCAGTCTCGAGAACATTGACACTCATTCAATTGCGAATGTTTATAAATAAGGAAGATTTTGCGAAAACTACAATTGAGCAAACAATTTCTTATTAAAACAATAACAAAACATATTGAAATCACATTTGTCACGCCAAATTTATCAACCAAACCAACGTTGTTTTATGTTTCAACACAAATAGACAAATGCACCATTTTGGTTAAACATTATTTTGATTCAAACGTAGATATTACGTATTACAGTATATTGATATAAGAGATAGATACTGGAATGAACTGTACACAGGAACATATGGAATTATGTTTTTAATCAAAGCACAGCGTATATTGTTGACAAATAAAGTATCAGTCATACATAATCCCTTGCGTCAATATCCTGCAGACTGTAACGGTAATCTATTACCCAAGGCAATACACAACTAAACTGATATATAAAAAATAGCTTGTTAAATTCCAGTCACAGTAAAAACTAATTTGCCGTCCAGAAAATATCTTGTCCCATTGAGCTGAGAGCCTTCTTATACACTTATTATAGGATTATGTAGCAACACATTTGCACTAGCAATCGAACTCTCCAAAGGCACGTTTCAGGTTTTGCTAGTAAGTAACAATTAACCTCATAACCGGACACTTACAGCTAAGCTCATAATGAGAAACAAAATGTTTTGAATAAGGTATACATCTCAATCTCGCTGTACACAAAATATATTATTGCAATTTCATTTTAAAAAACTATTATTATAAATAAAACATAAGATAACTATAAACAATCTTGACCTACCCTAAGTAATATGTATTACAATATTGGCATAAAATATAAGTATCTTTATATACTTGAGGCACATACTTCATTTACGTCACTGGCGCTTGACCGACTACCAACTTGACCTTTGTTGTAATTTGCTAAAAATGACTAATTATAGTACTTAACTTATTTAGTAAAAGTTTCATTGATTATTGCATGATATTTTTGAAACTTGGCAAGCCTCAAAATTAACAACAATAGTTGTTACAGCCTGAATTAGCGAACCTCGTACAAGCTATGATGACGAAAAATCACGAACATTATGTACAAATACGTAAAAATAAAATAAAAACCTAATAATAATAATAAGGCAACAAGGACATGTTATCTTTCCTAGAAAAACTAAAACAATGTCTGTTAAATAACGTCAATCAATATTCTCATTTGTACGGAAAACTTCTGCCGATAAGAAGACTTTTGTTGTTTTAATGGAAGACAGAAAAGAGTAAACATTATTCAATACCTAAATCAATTTAATGGCATATAATGATAAGTATATAAGGCTCATGCTGGAGCGAAATAGCCATTTTTTAGTTTTAGAATTAGTGCTTTCTGAAATTAAATCGAGTATTTGAAAATATTTAGTTTCTGTAACATATTCTAGCAAATAAGAAAATACTGTATCACCGATACCCCGACCCCCCGATACCGGTGCCGATGATGTTACCGTTCAAAACCGGTAGTCCTAAAGCGCCCATACAACAGTAGCTTTCAGGCTAAACATTTTCATGGAATAATTCCTATAGGCAGTAGGAAGAAAGTTGGTCATAGTTGTCGGAAGAATACGGATCTCAGCATACGGTATTGTAGTTCGTCAGGCAGTGAGCGACAGTCGGTTTGCGGCTGTGAGGTTGTGAACATAAAAGGCTGTCGTGAGGTCAGTCGGAGTCGCTGCCCGACTCGGAGAGGCAGAGGTCGTCATTGAGCACGTCGCGAGGCAGTGCCGGGTTGGCCGCCGCAGCTGTTGAACCATAAATACAATATTACCCACCCATACCACAAGCCTTACTAGCGCTTACTTTGGGACTAGGTCAATTTGTGTGAATTGTTCCCTAATATTTATTTATTTATTTATTATTCGCAGTTGAACAAAAAGGTAAACTAATTAAAAATTATCAAGCCATTACCCTTAACTTTTGTCGTCTCTACGAAAACGAGGCGAGCTTTGTTCATTAAAATAATTAACTGCGCTTTACATGCTGAAAACAGGTCCAGTCAAATTTTCTCACCACATAATTTAGTTGTCTCATTCCTCTAGCTAGACTAGATTGTGAGATGACAATTAAGTAGAATTTGCAAGGCTCTAAAAAATAGCCTCGTTATGTAGCTGTAGGTACTTTTTTCGATTCTCAATTAGTTATTGTGTATCTCTGTATGGATACGGATTGGATAAAGTCTCACCGCTGTTGCCAGCTGACGGGCCGGGGTTGTCGTCACTGTCACTGCCGCTGTCAGAGTCGCTGTCACTGGAAGAACTCGATGAGCTGTCATCTTGAGGCGGGTGCTGGAAACAGAATTACTATACCGTTAAAATCGGGACAGCGAATCCGGAGATAGTGTAGGATTTTCAAACTTATAACAACGCTCTTTGCGTTGTTTACATTTACACCTAGCGTGAATGCAAAAGGATATTAGCTCGAGTCTTTTGTTGGCGGTGTTTTGCGAGACAAAAATATAAGATGCACTAATCCAGTCTATGAGTATAGTCTATTTATTTATCTGGATGTTTAATGTGTTTATTTATTTAATATGTTGTGATTGTCATAAATAAACTTTTTTCTTTCTTTCTTTCTAAAGCATATCATCAAATTGAAAAGAGTATATTCGAAAACCATTGGAAGGTAAGGTTTTAATCAAATCGAAGAGTGAACAATTCCCCTCCTGATAACTCGTCAAAACAGGGTATTACCCAAACCAATAAAATGGCAACTCACAACATTAATCTGCGGATTGGGCGGCCTATGTTCCGGCGGCCTGTACTCGGGGGCCCTGTGCTCGGGCGGCCTATGCTCGGGCGCTCTGTGCTCGAGCGGCCTATGCTCGGGCGCCCTATGCTCGAGCGGCCTGTGCTCGGGCGCCCTATGGTCGGGCGCTCTGTGATCAGGCGGCCTATGCTCGGCCCTGTGATCGGGCGGGCGCTCGGGGCGCTCGGGCGGCAGGTGCGCGCGCGCCGGCGCCGCGGGGTAGGGCTGGTGCGCGGGGGGGAACCCGTTGTGCGGCGCGGGCGCGGGCGCCGCCAGGTCGTCCAGCCCGATCATCGGGAGCGACGCCAGGGTGCTGTTGCCGCCCCCGGACCAACTGTAACAATACGTTTTCATCTCTCATACTCTGAAAGTAGGTAATTGATTATCTGGATAACGGGTTGAAAGTGACTCATCGCGACCCTTGGGTTGAAAGTATTTTTTTTTCTAGCTAATCCAAATGAGGTACATAGCAATGGAAATACGTATACAGCCATGTAATCTATGTTTAAAATAATAATCTATACTAATAGGTAGTTCCTTTTTAATTGTAAAAGGCAAAATAATCTTAAAATAACATTCCCGCTATATATAAGCTTATTATGCAAGCGTATACAACGAGAATTAGTAGAAATTATTACGTTCGGTAATTTTTTTAGCTTGAAATATTTAAGTCGACAATTAATTGATAGCGACCTCCGTGTCTGCAAGTTTAAAGAAAAACTAGCCGGCCGCCATTGGTGCGCAGAAAAAATGCGCAATGCGCGCAAATCGCGCAATAGAAAAAAGAGCGGGAAGAGAATGACAAACGTAACAAATATTAAACGCGACCATGCGACGTTAGTCAAATTTTAATTTCCTCATATTCGAAATGAAAAGTAGAGTGTTCAACTCGGATGAAATTACCCATTTCACCCTCGAACCATTGGTGCCCTCACTTCGTTCGGGCACCAGAAATATCTCAGGTGAAATGGGTATATTTCAACCCTTGTTTATCAATCTACTATTTCATCTCTCATACTCTGAAAGTAGGTCATTGATTATCCGGATAACGGGTTGAAAGTGACTCATCGCGACCCTCGAGTTGAAAGTATTTTTTTTTCTAGCTAATCCAAATGAGGTACATAGCAATGGAAATACGTATACAGCCATGTAATCTATGTTTTATATAATCATCTATACTAATAGTTCCGTTTTAATTGTAAAAGGCAAAATAATCTTAAAATAACATTCCCGCTATATATAAGCTTATGCAAGCGTATACAACGAGAATTAGTAGAAATTATTAGGTTCGGTAATTTTTTTAGCTTGAAATATTTAAGTCGACAAATTAATTGATAGCGACCTCCGTGTCTGCAAGTATATAAAAAAAAAACTAGCCGGCAGCCATTGGTGCGCAGAAGAAATGCGCAATGCGCGTAAATCGCATAATAGAAAAAAGAGCGGGAAGAGAATGACAAACGTAACAAATATTAAGTGCGACCGTCCGACGTTAGTGAAATTTGTCATAATACCTTCTTTTAATTTCCTCATATTCGAAATGAAAAGTAGTGTTCAACTCGGATGAAATTACCCATTTCACCCTCGAACCATTGGTGCTCCCCTCACTTCGTTCGGGGTATATTTCTCTTATTTATAATGTATTGCGTGGAATTCCTTAAAGCAATAAATGACTGATTACTGATTAACCCTTGTTTATCAATCTACTATTACGTTCACATCTTTCGATCACCATCGTTCGCATTGATGCGGATGCGGATCATACGCACTACGCTCCCGTAGGCTTATTGCGTAACTCGCTCGCAATCGCCATCGTGTTCATTTTGACAGTTCTTGTATGAATGTTACATCTAGCTGATACCGATGCTAATTGTCAGCCCATACATGAACTGTCAAAATGAAGACGATGGTGATCGCGAGCGAGTTACGTAATAAGCTTGCTGTACAGGTATGCCTGCGCGGGTAGACCGGAGCGAGAATTTTTCGCATTTATAATATTAGTAGGATACTCACGGTGCCGCCTGCGGGGGCGAGGTCTTGAACCGTTGCGGCGAGCGCACCATGTTGGGCGGCGTCTTCTGCGCGCCGTAGCGCGGCGGCTGGCTGCTCGACGGAGCCGCCGGGGCCGCTGCAACAAGCACAAACCACAACCAATCAATAAAGAACTGTATATATGAAACCGTCTCTGTGGTTTGGGCGCATAACGTTCCACTCGCAAAACGTCCCTCCACCAAAATTACGTCCCGTTCGCAAAACGTCTTCTCTGCAAATGGTCCCTTATGTAAAATACCTCATTCGCAAAACGTCCCGTCTGCGAAATGACCCATTCGCAAAATGTCCCGTCTGGAAAAAGCTTGTTTCAGTAGAGACTAGGAGTCTTCTCAAGGGATAAGGATCGTTTTGCGATAGGGACTTTTTGCGAACGGGACTTTATTTATGTGAAGGGACGTTTTGCGAACGGGCCCTTTTGCAGAAGGGTCGTTTTGCGTAAGGGGCATTTAGGAAAGGGACACTATGCGAGTGGGACGTTATGCGCCTAAACCGTCTCTGTTTATGCTAACAAAGTACTGAAAGTATTGGTGATCTATTTTACAATCATAATAATCATAATCTGGTTTACGGAGAAAATCTGATGTTCTTAGGACGATGGAGTACCAAGTCATGAAGTTGCAATTTCATTGTCAAAAAATGTAATTAGTATGATTGTGAATTAGACCACCTGTATGATAGATAGGTTAAAATCAAAAACTGGTGAAAAATGCTCCAACGATATATTTTTAGTGATTAGATAAATTATGTCTATAGAGGTAATGTTTTAAGTTTATCTGTGGTTTCCTGTTGGGATGCGGTATACTAAGATAACACAGGATATTTTGGCAAGTTTCTCTACACAACTACCAACATGTTACTAGTTATAACTCAATGGTTGGATTTTAAATATAAAGGGTAACATGTTGAACAAATTACTGGCAGGCGCAATGGGCCAAGCCGCGAATACCATGCCTGTAGCCAGGCCGGGTCCACTCCGCACTGTAGGTATAAAACTACAAATACGCGCGGCGGCTGGCCCGGGCCGGTCAATCAATGGGTCGCCGCGCGCTGCTTAGTTCGCACGCGATGATTCTCGCGCTTCCGAATTACGAGTAGGTAGTCAGTCAGTCATTTAGGACAGCATTTTATACGTAATAATATGTATGTATAGATCATCGTAATTTGAGTTCTTTTTAGGAATAACTAAATTGAATTTTCTTTAATTGCGAAAATAAACCACCTACATTCTTATTACCTGTAAAATTTATGTGTTTTATGTACAATAAAGAGTTACATACATACATAATAAATAATCAATGTTTGTAACAATAATTTATTAATATAACTGTATTGTTATTTCATTCAACACTCTATTATTCTTTTACCTATTTCAATAATACTTATCGTCTTTCACTCGCTTCACTCCGTTCTACCCGCTACAGTACAAAAAATATTATAATTCGTAAGTCACAACCTTAATTATGCACGCGGTGACGTCGTGAACGGCCATGATTGAAACGGTTAAACTAAAAGAAGCACTCTCGCGTAGTAACAGGGTTTATTTTTGCATGAATGCTTTGCGGAAAATGTGATGGAGTAGGGCTGTAAGCTATTATCGCTGCAGGTAAATATAACAGGAGCGAACTTGTTCGCGGCAAGAGTTTTTATCTATTTGATCGGCTTCAGAGAGTGAGCCTTCTCTACTTTAGTACTATTACTTATTCTGTGCTGTAGCTGGCACACTTGCATATCAGCTCCTTGCACGTGCCAGCTACAGGCATGTGCATACCCTAACTGGCATGCCTGTACCTGGCAAGCCAGTAGATTGCAAGCAATTAGATGCATCGCGGGAGGCTGCGAAAATGGCATAAGTGAACGCATGCGACAGCTACAGGCATGCCAGTACCCAATGCAAGTTTAACTTGCAAATATATTCACAGTGTGCCAGTTACTTCTACATGCCAGTAACTAATATGCAAGCTACTGATCCGTTTTAGTGGCATGTGTATTCGCGGCTTTATACTCGTACTTTAAAAAAGTAATGAAATAAACCTGGTGTGTGGGTGCGGCGGTTGGTAGCGACGCGAGTGCGGCTGGTGGAGCGCTGGGTGGTGTTGGTCAGCTCGCTGGCGACCGGCGTCAGCGGACGAGGCTTCGCCACCGACTCCTGTCTGCAACATTAAAACCAGCTCTATCACAACTGTTGTCTATAGATAAACCCCCTTATTAATAAACGCTCTATAGGCCTCTGCTAACTTAGTTATCGTTTGTCCTTATCTGTCACTTTGACATTTACCTTTCACAGATAAGGACAAATGATTCCTAAGTTAGCAGAAGCCTATAGAGCGTTTATGAATAAGGGGGATAGCCACATAGACACTCGCACCACTGAGAGGACACTCAATACTAACTTGTCATTACTACTATAAGATAAGGTGTGTTTGTTTCGAGTTTGACCATTTTTTTGTGAGGTGCGGTCTTGCGGCGTAATTTAATTGGAATTCATTTCTAACCACTATCAAAGACCCCACATGACGTATAGTTAGGGGAAATACCGAAAAAAAAAACATTAAATGTTGTTGGCATGATTGGATGAAAAAAACGATCAAGTTTGTAATTATTTTGCTACAAAATTAACTAAAATTGTCATGGCATTATTACAATCAAAATCAAATTAGATATAAGGTTAGGTACTCCTATTACAATATTTATCACTCGCGTGTGGACTGCAGTGGGAGCCCAACTAGAAGTTCTCAAAATACATGCAGTATCACAGTACCGCTAAATATTCTATGCATTAATGCAATGCTGCTCACCTTGTCTTTTTAACTTGAATATTACTAGAGAGCTTCTCCAGAGTAATCTCTCCAGTCACCCTGTCTATGATCAGCACACATTCCTTTGCATATGGTCTTTGACTGCCTTTGAATACAGTTTGAGGGACGCCAGCGCCATCTAAAAAGAAAACTCTTTAAAACACCTAGAAGCAAGTTCGAAATGTTTAAAGTTCCAAAAGCTTGAGTAGGAGTGATAAAATTATTTTTAAGGGCCGATTATTCAAACTCAAAATCAAAGTGAAAGTCAAAATATCTTTATTCAATTTAGGCTTTACAAGCACTTCTGAATGTCAGAAATAAAATCTACCACCGGTTCAGAAAAACCTCTGTTGATACGAATCCGGCAAGAAACTCAACAGGATAACAGATTAAAACACAATATGGATGGCCTATATTCTGCATTGTATGAAGTCTCTCACTTAGTGATCGTTATTTCTGCTCTTTTTATCAAGACCCGCCAACTTAGCATGGCCGCGGAATATTAGACTGATTTAGAAAGGAAACTTATAAACATAACTTGTATTATTCGGAGTCAGTGGATTTGTATTCAACATGTGAGCACGACCTACTCCTGATACTTGGCTCCCTTGGCTCCGTATAATGCCTGCTAAGGAAGGGGTCAAGTTGTGTTGGTCACCCGAGTGTTGCTATTACTCCACGGACTACGATTCTTTAGTTTAGAGAATTACACCCCTGGGCTGTTGTTTTTGTGTGGTGTTATCTATACAAGTGTGAAGTAACATTTATTTTATATTATGTTGACTCCATATCTTGCTTAGGTACGTCTTACCATGTTACCATTAAAGGGGTATTGGATAGGGTATTTTACAGAATTGTTTTCACAAAGAAAGTCTGACCATAATAATGTAAGTAGTTAATTTCATAAGCGATTACCAAAACTAAAAACCCGGTTACCATATAGTGTTACCGTATTCCGTGATTTTAAAACGCGATCAAGCTATTTTAAACTAAGTGTAAAATATTCGTAACCCTATTAAATGGTAAGTGGTTAAATAATCAAATTATCTACACTCTATTTGACTCGGAAACGATGATGGGCTTAGCACAACGATAAGCTTACCATATCATATAGGGTAACAGTTTAATAGGGTTTCCCTATGAAAAGGCAAAGCAAATGAAGGGGTTTTCCGGCCCTTAGTTAAGTTAAGACCCAATTCTGTGTTCATATTGTTCATACCTAGTTAGAATAAAGATGTGGTCATACCAAGTGATAATTGACTTACCCAAATGTGGCACGGTCACAGTCACCTGGTTATTGGTGCCAACGTCAACGGTTGCCATTTTGTTAACATCAACTGAAGCAGGTTTGAAGTCATCTGCAAGTATGATCAACAAATAATTGGTTGAAAACAGGAATTTCGCAACAAATTAGTTAATGTAATGACTAATGATTCAATTATAGTTCAAAACTTGACTGTGACAAATACAAATGGCCATTGTAATTAATACAATAATGAACACATGGTGAAATAGTAAACTATAATTAGATGCTTGTTATAGACATAGTGGAAATCTAACTAATATTATAAATGCGAAAGTATGGATGGATGGATGTTTGTTTGTTACTCAATCACGCCAGAACAGCCCAACGGATCTGGATGAAATTCGGCACATAGATAGAGAAAAGTCTGGAATAGCACATAGGCTACTTTTTATCCCGGAAAATTGCGTAGTTCCCGCGGGATAGCGAGAAACGAATTCTTTGCAGACAAAGTTGCTGGCAACAGCTAGATAAAATTAATGCCATTACTATGTAGTAGGTATACATTATTGTAATTGTAAATGCCTTTAGGTCTTTAAAAGTAGTATCTTACTTGATTTTTTAGCTACCTTTATAGATAGCTAAATCAACCCCTACACTATACAAAAAAAATCCTTATTATGTATCAAATTCAAGTACAAACATGTTAATGTACATATATGTGATAAATTAATCTTATCTTGTATCTTGTTTGTAAGTATAAGTGTTACTCACATTTGATGGTGTGGTATTGTGAAGACTTATTGTTTGTGAAACTCGCTCCGAGTTTGAGTTCCCTCACATCATAGTTGAGGCTGTGTTTGTCCGCCATCACGAACAACTCTATGCCATATATGCTATGCTGTAATCAAACAAAACACAGAATGTGTAGACTAGGTCACAGATTGAAAATGTTCTTTATTTTTAATATAGCTTCAATTGTAACAAACTAGTTGGTTAACATAGTTATGTAACTGTAAAAACAAATGTCGCAACTAGATTTTTTTGCACTTTTAATGGTCTGATTGACTTGAAATTTGCTAAATGTAGACTATGTATAGAGCTAAAATAACAACAGAATAATCAAGTACCTACTGTCAACAAAAAGTGTACTTAATAAATTTATGTGAATTTTTAGTTATAAGGTGGGATTGGCTTGAAATTAGTGATTATTCACTTTATACAGAGATCTGATGACAGCCCAATAATTAATTACTGTTGACCACCACTTGTTTAATTTTTAATTTACGGTAACAAAACATAATGTATTTGTAGCAAGCTGAACTACTTAATTAACTTGAGACTGGAATACTACTGAGTCGTTTAAAAAAAATTACATAGTTAAGGGCTTAATTACAACAAAAAATTAATTGATTCTTTTGTGTTACGACCGTTTCACCTTTATTCCATTGCAATAAAGGTGAAAATGTCGTAATGTCGTAACACAAACGAATCAATTAACTTTTGTTTTAATTAAGGCTTTAGGCTTAAAATCACTAAATTTCATAATACCTTATCCACTAATATGCCTAATTTTCAAGTTACCATAGGCGCATAATACCTAAAATGTCAATTTTCTCTTGTAAATGCAAGATATTTTTAAGTATTTTTAGATATTATGCGCCCATAGTAATAAATTCCTATTTTAACTGAGACAGCATTAAGTAATCAATTATGATAAAATTATAGTTCATTCTGTGACCCTCTAATCAAGAAACAGATTACAGAAAATCATTTCCAAGTGCTTTTAATTGCACTAATGACTTACTAAGAAATATAATTAAATTGTAAATTCAGAACTATTACTTACACAATCAGAATAAGCCTTTCTCTACATTAACATTTTCAGTTTCCACTTAATATTATATTGCTTTGCTGATAATGAAGCTAGTGTATACTTTTTTTATTTGAAAATGAGTTATTTATCAAAATGTAAGGTAAAATGCATACGTTATCAACACAGTCACTGGCACAGCTGACCAGATTTAATAAATATTTCCTATGTAGTTAATTCACACTTCCATTCCTAAACTAACACAAGTAATATCACAGTATGTCAATGTACTTCCTAACGTTTCATTCTACATTATAATTAGTGCTAAAAAACTAGAAAGGAAAGTTCAAATAGTTAAAATATGGCAATCGGACCTAGAGACGGCCCGATTGATACTGATACCCTTACCTTTGACTGCTCGCCGAGGTTATGCGTTATCTTTCTTAAAAACAGCTGTCATCATCAGAGTATTTCATGAACGGATGATACGATTCGTTAATTTCAACTAATATGGCTAGACTGAATTTAAATTAAGTATTTCTGAGTAACATGAACTTGTGTCAAGCTTTCGACCTATTTCTCATGACGGCTCTTGTTGGTTGGTTCTCAATGACGGAAGACGGGACGATCACTCTGAAGGGTTTGTCCAAAAAAAGTTTCTTGTTTTACCTAACATTTCCAGCCAATGGCATAAACTTTCACAAAGGCTTTCGCCATTCAGATTGGTTGGTGTAAATTGTACAGACGTATAAATGTCAAAACGTCTCTTCAATATCTTTGACTCACTGTTAAAATCACCATTATCTATCACACAAAACTATTTCAAATCTTTTACTTTTTGTTTATAAGAAATATTGAAAATGTACAGCGAATTCTTCCGACACCGACAGTAATTTAATTTTACAAAAACTTAGGGCGCATGGTACCTTTTGCATTCCCGAACTGAAGGCAACTGGCAAAACATGCACTGCACTGTGACTGCACTGCACGCACTACACCTGACATTGACAATTGACAGATTCGAAACAATCTGGACATATCTTTTTACTGAAAAATAGTTTAAAAAAATAAATAACAACAAGTTACAATTTAAATCCCTGCAATATTGTGATTTGTATGATTATAGTTTTATATTTTTCAGTTACCGATTTTTAAACAGTGTTTTTCGTCAAAAAGACATGTCAAAATAGTTACCTTTTTTCTAATGCTAAAATAACGAAGTATATAATATAGTCTGTGGTCATGGTCAGTCACGTTAGGGCTGCCATCTAAAAAATTTGACAACCAACAAAAACGTAAAATCCCCGGATTTTGGAGTTCGAAACCCGGACACGTCTACATTTTTTTTTAATTTAGTTTACTTAGTCGGTATAATTAAAAATAGCTCAAGTAATTATAAATTATGTATTTATTCATTTTACAACAAACTCTTTATTCAGAAGTCAGTGTGAGAAACCTTTTCAAAACAAAATAATAGCATACCTACCTACTTTGGATTTGACACTTATTTTTTTTAACAAACTAACTAGAGATAGTAGATTAATGCTGAGGCCTTGGAAGTAGCCAATTGCTGGATGAGTAACTTGTTTAAAAAACAAGGGTTCCGTAGCCAAATGGCAAAAACGGAACCCTTATAGATTCGTCATGTCTGTCTGTCTGTCTGTCCGTCCGTATGTCACAGCCACTTTTTTCCGAAACTATTAGAGCTATACTATTGAAATTTGGTAATTAGATGTATTCTGTGAACCGCATTAAGATTTTTATACAAAAATAGAAAAAAAAAACAAATAATTTTTGGGGTTCCCCATACTTAGAACTGAAACTCTCTTTTTTTTTTCCATCAAACCCATACGTGTGTGGTATCTATGGATAGGTCTTCAAAAATGATGTTGAGGTTTTTAATATAATTTTTTTCTAAACTGAATAGTTTGCGCGAGAGACTTCCAAAGTGGTAAAATGTGTCCCCTCCCCCGTAACTTTTAAAATAAGAGAATGATAAAACTAAAAAAAATATATAATGTAAATTACCATGCTAACTTCCACCCAAAATTGGTTTGAACGGGATCTAGTAAGATTTTTTTTTATTATTTAATATTTGTCTGTCTATATAAGTAACCAGTATAAAATGACCTCACACTGCCTACATTTTGCTTAAGAGCAGGGCTCTGCTAAGACTGGATTTTATAATAACTTGCCGAATAGTGAATTTGTACGGAACCCTCAGTGCGCGAGTCTGACTCGCACTTGGCCGGTTTTTAAGTTACGAATCCAGCAATTGATCCGTACTACAAACGAAACCTCGCCCGGACGCTCTCTCTCTAAATTAGAATTAGATCAAATCGGGGGAAACCCGAACGGATGGCAGTCCTTGTCACGTCAGACAGACGTCACACTGACGGTGACGGACGGAAAGGGAAATAAAAACTTTCTGGCTGCGGGAGAAATTTGTTAACTCATTTTGTTTTTAATAATTCTGTTTCCATAGAAACTAAACAAAATGACGAAAAAGTCAATAGCTTTAGAAGTAGATCCTACCATTATGGAGAAAAACATGAGGATTATCAAGGTGAATTTCGGCATTGTATTTTGTTGAACAGATTTGAATTTATTATTTGACCATGACGGTGGTGTGGGTATTCTTTTTTTACAGGAGAATGCTGTTGAAGAAGAGTTCAGTAAACTTTTAGCTTCAGTAGACCCTACACCGTCGAAGCTTGTGAAACCCAGACCAGGTAGTATTCTTTATGCAAGAAACATAAATAAGCGATTTGTATTTTCGTATTTAACCCATCAAAATTTCTAGGATTCTGCGTGAAGACATTTACAAAGCCTGATAACAAGAAAGTGTTTGTCAACATATGTTTAACTGAAGCTATTCCATCTCCTCGAGACATCACAAATGATGAGCTCATGCAGATTCTCAGCTCGGAGGATCCTTCATCCTACAGAGTCCCCATGAGCCTTGGGGAAGGGCGCACCGAACCAGACAAGTCCGGAGCTCCAGCAACTGTGTATGACGTTGCTATAAACCCAGAGTTCTTTAAAAAGATAGAAAAAGATGATTTGTTTCAGACTTTTTTCCTCACTGTCGTTTTTGAGGGGCTTCAGGACAAATACCAGTTTGAGATAGAAATGCAAAAGTATAATGTATTGAAGAACCGTAAATCAATTGGCACACTTCAGTCACATAGAATACAAGTCAGAGATGTGAAACATTGCGAGGAAACAGTTAAGCCACTTATTGAGGAGATTAGTGAGAAACCAATGCCCAAGATAACTGAAGTTCCGGAGGTAAAGAAAGGAATGGTTTATAGGTTAAGACGTGAACCACCAACTGGTGAAATTGAGTATTTGATGGCTGAATTTAAAATACCATCATTGGTGAGTCATTTGCAACACTTAATATTTAATATGATAAATACACACCAGCAACTTGACTGATAAGATGCATTTTGATGATTTTAATATATTGGCACTGTTTAATTGTAATACTGAGATGTGATATTAAAAAAACATGCTTTGTTGTAGGTGGAATTAAAAGATTTGACCCTGGAAGTAGGTGAAGACAGATTAGTTCTGGATTCCAAAGGATTGTATGAGCAAGTTGATTTCTTCCTGCCATGTAGTGTTGACCATGACATCATTGATGCCACACTGAATAGAAATAATGATGTAAGGACTTTTGTTGCATAGAACTAATCCATCCAGTTTATATGAAAAATTCAGTAAATTTAAACACCCTTTAAATTTTTATTTTCAGATGCTGTTTGTGAAAATGCCGATTATTCATTAGCTTAATCTTGTTGAAGTAATATTTTTTGTAATTCCCAATAAAAGATAGTCCAATTTATAATAAATTATTTATTATACAAATATCACTTGTAAAGATGGATCCTTGATAATAATCTTAAATTAATTTAAATCTATCACATTTGCTACTTAACATTATAGAAGCCTGCTATGGGAATTATTACATTAAGTAATTGGAAATCATTAACATATGAAAGAGCATAATGTAGGTAATGAAATTAATAAATTAATGAGTAAAAGCTAATTTGTTACAAATTCTGGTTAGAAATGTTGTTGGACAATAGAATAGCCGTGTATTCACTGAGCGAGGCGAGCCGCCTCGCGCGGCAGCTTCGTGAGGCAAATCCTCGACCTGTCAGGACGTGCCTCGCCCGAGGCGAACGCACGTCTCGCCTCGGGCGAGCGTGCCTCGACCCGAGCCGTGCGGTGTCGGTTTTTGTCCATGCTCAAAAGCGCCTCAGCACGTTTGCCGCGCTCACTCAGGACGGTTGTGTTTTGCCTCGCTTGTTCGTCGCGTGTTAACGTCATGGATAAAGAGCGGTGTCTTAAATTAATACAACTATATGGTGAATATAGACGATTATGGGATGCGCAATGTCCCGATTATACAAATAGAGGACTAAGAGAAGATGCGTGGAGAAATATTAGCAAGCAATGCTGCCTCAGCCTCACCGCGGCTCGGCTTTGCCGCGCGAGGCAGCCTCGATCAGTACGATTTCTTGCATGAGGCTGCCTCGCGCGGCAAACTTCCGAGGCTGCCTCGCGCGGCGGCTCGCTGTGAATACGCGGCTAATGAACATAATTAAATTAGATATTAAAAAGAGATTGCATATTGAGATTTCTATGACTTTAGTTCTAGGCAATCCTCTAGTGTGTTCACTTATCAGATAATCACTAGCTTGTTCGACATTCTTTGTTATATAAAAGAACTAGCTTCTGCCCGCGACTTCGTCTGCGTATAATTATAATTATACATAATAAATAAACCTTCCTCTTGAATCACTGTATTAAAAAAACCGCATCAAAATCCGTTGCGTAGTTTTAAAGATCTAACCATACATAGGGACAGACAGCGGAAAGCGACTTTGTTTTATACTAGGTAATGATATTCAAATATAATTTAAAACACATGATATATCACTACATAGTATAAAACAAAGTCGCTTTCTCTGTCCCTATGTCCCTATGTATGCTTAAATCTTAACTACGCAACGGATTTTGTAAGGTTTTTTTTAATAGATAGAGTGAATCAAGAGGAAGGTTTATATGTATAATACATGCATAATATACCGTGCGAAGCCGGGGCGGGTCGCTAGTTAACTATATTTTAAAAGGGATCAGTACTCTCTTTGTCAGTTTCGTTAAACTTTTTACATGAACAATTATTCAGGTTTTAACTTAAGAGCTAAATTAACTATACTCAGCGGTATAACATTTGGCTCAGTCTTCATGCAATATTATATTGCACAATACCAAAGAGAATATAACCACTATGTGATACATACGAGGGACACATTTTTTGCCGCTGAGTATATTTTGTTATAAAATCAAGCTTTTGTTTAGTGTAAATATACAATAACTTTTACTTAAGAGTAGTACATAGTACATAACATTGTTCTGTTATATAATGCAAAAATACTTTACTGTAAAAAAGTAAAATTACTAGGGTACTACAACGAGTAGAGAACTTTCAACATGAAATTACCGTGAGACCATGGGCGTAGCCACGGTGGGGCAGGGTGGGACGCTTGCCCCATCCTGGCTCTGTAACCTTCTTGTATGAAAAAATGAACCGGGGTAAGAGCGCGGGTATAGTTTGCTAGTAACATATTATTTTAGACTGCTGCCCCACCCTGAGCCCATGGCTGGCTACGCTGCTGCGTGAGACTCAATCATAATTACACAAACGGATAACTCACGTATAAAAAATAAAAGTATAAAAGACTCATTTAAGCACATAGCATCCATTAGCATCTCAAAACTTATAATCACAACTCATCATGTGATGTCTTTCCAATGCCTGCCAGTAAATTTTCATCGTACTGCGTGAGATGGGCCTTGATATGTTTCAAGAGGCTGTCGTGATCTTGCACTTGTATGGAGATAACGCTGCTGAACCTTTGCTGACTGTTTCTGTTGAGGTACAGCCGGAGCGACGGGTAGCTCGTGATGTGCTCGTGCTGGCAGACGCCTCGCTCATTGAGGCAATTCACTTTGCCGAGGTTAACTGCGTTGTTGAGTAACTGAAAAGGGTATACTTTTACACCATGTATCCAATTTGTCAACTAAGGTAAATGAAATTCTTAGTGCGGGCACAGGGGCGCGGGGTAGGACGACAAAGGGGACCGAGAGCGTGCGGGCGGACAGTGCGCTTAGCCCCTGTGCCGTGCGGGCGAGGACTCAGTTAAGCGGTCGGTCTTTGGGCTCATTGAATGTTTTTTTACTAATACATTGAACTTCAGATAGGTACTTACAATGCCAGCAATAGCGAAATCTGCGTACATTTCATAACAGCGATAGCATCGGGGAGAGTGGAAGTACACCAACCACGGTTTCTTACCACTGAAAAATAAATTATGGTTGTTATAATCATAGGTTAACCCCTTTATTCATAAACGCTCTATAGACTTCTGCTAACTTAGTAAACGTTTGACCTTATCTTAGTGATGGGCGACTTCGACTAATTTGCTGATCGAATGATTATTTATTACTAATATTATAATTCGAATTTGAAATTAGTAATATACTAATGCCGATAATCGAATAACGACTACTAATATTAGTAACTAATCGGTCGCGGCAACTAACGCGAGCACCACGCCGAGTCGACACGAAGATTCCCGATTCGGACTGCTCGGGCCGCATCGGGAATCTTCGTGTCGACTCGGCGCGGTGCTCGCGTTAGTTGTTAGCTTGTTAGTTATATCAACGTCAACTCGAAGGGGATTTTGAGTACTACTAATATTCGAATGATTTTCGAATTAGTCGTCTAAGTCGAATGATTACAATAATCGACTAATCGAATTAGTATTATTCAAAGTCGCCCGTCATTACCTTATCTGTGAAAGGTAAATGTCAAAGTGACAGATTAGGACAAACAACTGCTAAGTTAGCAAAGCCTATAGAGCGTTTATGAATAAGGGGGTAAGTATAAGTACAGCCTACAGTACGGGGCTAGTTTTATGACCTCGCTTATAATAATCTAAACGTATTAAACTTTGCCATGAAACATTCTAACAGACAATGCACAGCCTAAATCATATAAGTCAGTGACTTTAAAGGCAAATATATACCTTGAGTACCATAGAGGTGCACTATGAAAGGATTTTCTGAAATTCCCACGAAATAGGATAAGTTATTTACTGATAATGGTGGTATCCTCTGTTGCCCGTGGTCCTACTGGTTTACTTTTTCTGGGTATTTGGCCCTTCGAGCAACTGAAGACACCTATAGTCTGGCAGATAAATCACTGCAGCCAGCACGCTTATTACGTAACTCGCTCGCGATCACCATCGTTTTCATTTTGACAGTTCATGTATGGGCTGACAATTGACATCGGAATCAGCTAGCTGTCACATTCATACAAGAACTGTCAAAATGAACACGATGGCGATTGCGAGCGAGTTACGTAATAAGCTAGCTGATGACACTTTCAGTGTTGTCAGTTTTTGGCAAATATTAAATAGTGGTGTGACTTAGTGAGTGAATGAAAGAATGAATGATGTAATGAAATTAATTTGCGTCAATTATGTTGAAATAGAGAATTTTCAAAGCGTATTTTAATAAAATGGTTTGTTCAATAAGGTTTTTTTGGATGTTTTTTAGTTAGTAGTGTAAGAGCGCGATTTGGAAATGTGCGGAGGCGTGTCAAATCAGTTACCAGTTTTCAACTCATTCCCCATTTTGCCATAAATAAAACAACAATTATCACATTAATATTTTTTCTACCTTTGTACTTTTACTTAAAAACTTAAATTATTCCGAATCAGTTTCACTGCTGCTGTCACTATTTACGTGTATTACAAAGTCATCACACATTTTATCTACTATGTTAATATGAACCTTGAATGCCTCAAAAGTATCGCGCTTATTTTGAAATATACTAAACTACGAATGTGACATTCATAAAATATTTCGTTCGTTCAATAATCAAATCATTCATTACGTGACCTTAGTCGAGCACTAGTGAAATAAATGTGGTATCATTATTTCGTAAAATGACATTTGGAAGTGTCATCTGGCTGCAGTGATTTAGCTGCCAGACTAAAACTAACCTAACCTACCTATTTTTGTATTAAAATATCGAATGATTCAAAATAATGGCAGCTTTTTTTTCGAGTTGGACAAATTGGTAGGACCTCGGGCTATACATTAATGGTCCTCTCTTGCCCGTGGTACTACTAGTATGCTTAGTGTAAATTTACGATAGCAAAATACGTCTCCATCACGTTTGCGTTAAACTGTCAAATACTATGAGAACTGTTTGTTGCCGTTTCGTTCCGCTAGCGGCGCTGTCAATTATCCCATAGTAATTGAGACGTTTACGCGAACGCGTTCGATACGTTTTTCGTTTCATAAACTTACACTAGCTAGCGGCTCAGTTTGTCTTACTGGTTTTCGACGGATTAATGTTGCAATTATATGTTTATAACAAAGGTTCATGATCTGGGTCGTCCTGAATACCTTGATGGCTGCAGTTCTTCGGCAATGACGCGTTTGGAGAAGGACTGCCAGTCCAGTTTCAGCACGGAATCGTCCAGTCGTTCGAGCGCCCATTCCAAAATGTACGGCGCTTCACTCAAATGTTGCAGGCTTACTCTGAGAAAATGAAAATGTTACTATTATAGCAGCATTCCGTTATATAGCGATCTCCCGTTCGCTGACGTCATTCCGTACGGAAACCGTATGAAAATTCCGTATGTATGTGGTCGGCCTAAACAACTAGACTCCCAATAGCGCTCAGAAACTGTCGGAAGCAAGTCTGCACGACGCGTCTATTGTGCAGAGTTTTGGTTCAGTCTTGTTTCGACCGCGCTTTGATAACAATTAACAATGTATGTCTCTTTCGCACCGTAATCTCAAACGCTTGAGAACAAAATAGAAACAGGTTTCCAGCGCGTGACGTCGTTGTCATTACTTCTCGCGATCGTATGCAATAGATATTAAACATTAACTGCCACGAAATAAGGTGTTAATTTGAACGAATGTGTTAAAGTTATCTGTATAAGTTGATGATGGCATCGAACAACGTCGATCGATTCCAAAGCTACCACACTAATCGATCGTAATCGATCGATGATCGATCGATTGGCGTGGTAACACCCTTAGCTACGGAAACTTAAAAAGAAGATGATGAGATTGAAGTTGTAAGTTTGTTTGCGTTACGTGTAATATTGTTGCGAAGCGATCGGGTACAGGCGGGCGGTGGCGGCGCGCACGTTGCTGCAGAAGCCGGCCGCGCCCGCCGCGCACTGGAGCACGCGCACGCGCACGAACTCCAACGGCCGAAGCTGAGGGGAACACCACACCAATAATAAAGGTATGATTCTTTATTTAACACCACATAATAAACAACATAGCAAACAGGTGGGAAAATATTCAAGCGTTTCGACCGCTCGGTTCATGCGTCATTGTCGTCCCACAATTATTATCCTAACAGAAGGACAAGCCGCAACAACTTTGTATTAAGCTAAATGCAGCATCGATACTGTGTTTCGTTATCATAAAAAGTTAAGTCTTAGCATCATGGCATCATCTCTTTTAATGGTGTATGCTGAGACGAAAACGGTGAATATTCGCCCAGGCACCGTAAACCGAAGTGACTTTAAAAAGTAGTTATAATGACGAAAACATTAATTTTTATTTGCGTTTACCGCTTCCAATCGATGTCTCCATTGATCGCCTTTGCGTCGCATATGGACAATATTGATTTTATATCGATTTTAAAAACATAAAAGTAGCCCCAAATTTATCATAGTTAGGTACCCCGGTTAACGGTACGTAGAGAAAATTACTAGGTAAGCAATAGGCGGCCTTATCGCTACAGAGCGAAGCGATCAAGTATCATGTATATAGCCGGACCAATAGCGGCCCACCATTTTGTGTGGTACAAAATGCTAATGGTATGGTGCTAGCTTGACAATATTTTTCTGGGCAACCCGTTCGCATCAAATTATTTCGTTCACATTAAGGTCCTTAACCACCCAATCCGCATTACAAGAGGTCTATACCGCAGAGATTTTATATCACCTCTAATTACATACTCCCTTATTCATAAACGCTCTGTAGGCTTCTGCTAACTTAGCAATCGTTTGTCCTTATCTGTCACTTTGACATTTACCTTTCACAGATAAGGACAAATGATTGAAATTGAAGTGACATAAGCCTATAGCGTTTATGAGGGGGATATTCTGGTTTACCTTATCGGCTACAATCCGCCACTCGTGGCGCACGGCGGAGTGGCCGGGCGGCAGGTAAGCCACCAGCCACGCGTGCTCGCGGCTCGGGTCAAGGACCTCCAATGCCTGCTGCTCAGACAGCTCCAATTCTGCAAACGAGACAGCATTGTCTCATTCAGGCAACAATTTATTTAACCGATTCACAGTTAATAACATCAGACGTAGTATCAGCGGCGAGGACTCATATAAGCGGTCGGTCATTCATGTCTTGCACAGGGGTATATGTCTCACACGGTCGTGTGGTCGCGGAGTATCAAGGCTTTTACTTGGTTTAGGCGCATAATGTCCCTTTGTCCCTTTCGCGAAATGTCCCTTTCCTGAATGCGCCTTACGCAAAACGACCCTTCTGCAAATGGGTCCGTTCGCAAAAGGACCCGTTCGCAAAACGATCCTTATCCCATGAGAAAACTCTAACCCCCTTACTCATAAACGCTTTATAGGCTACTAGCTTAGTAATCGTTTGTCCTTATATGTAAAAGGTAAATGTCAAAGTGACAGATAAGGACAAACGATTACTAAGTTAGCAGAAACCTATAGAGCGTTTATGAATAAGGGGGCTAGTCTCTACTGAAACAAGAATTTTCCAGACGGGACATTTTGCGAATAGGTCATTTCGCAGACGGGACGTTTTGCGAAAGGGGCGTTATGCAGTAGGGACGTTTTGCGAAATGGGTGGGACCTTTTGAGAAAGGGACGTTTTGCGAATGGGGTATTTTGCATAAGGGACCATTTGCAGAGAAGACGTTTTGCGAAGGGGACGTAATTTTGGTGGAGGAACTTTTTACGAGTGGGACGTTATGCGCCCAAACCTTTTACCTCAATAGTAGGCCGTAATTACCTGCGCTCTCCTTTACTAATTTAACAAAATTGACGATTTGCTTTTCATCCGCACGCCCGTTGTACATTTCTCGCTGATCGCCATCTTGCACGAATATCACTGGACCGCTCGAAGACACCTCGCGGCAATAGCGAGACGTTTTTTCAGTGCAAGCTACTATACCAAACTGAAAGGAATACAGATAATTTAGAAGCATAACTGCCATGTAAATGTGTAAAAATTAAAATAAAGGCGTTTTTCTACACATTTTTTTACGCAAAGTGCTTTATATGGCAAAGAACCTTTAAAAAGCTCCTAGTCTTTTCATTTCTGTTTTACTCTTTTGTGCGTTCGTGTGTGAGTCTAGCTTTCGGTACTCGGTAGTAGTGCCTTCATCTGCTTATCGCTAAACGTAATAATTAACCCCCTTGTTCATAAACGGTCTATAGGCTTCTGCTAACTTAGCAATCGTTTGTCCTTATCTGTGAAAGATAAACGCCAAAGTGACAGATAAGGACAAACGATTGCTACGCTAGCAGAGGCCTATAGAGCGTTTATGAATAAGGGGATAAGAATATTCCGAGTAAAACGTGGATTTAAATGTCTGCAAAATAAATTAGTGCATTCTTTCTCAACACACAACACACGCACACAAGAAACAGGAAGTGTAGTGGCAAATAGCTGAAGGTGCACTCACACTAATATCTTCAGAGTTGAGGAAGTGTAAAGTGGCACGCGTGAAAGTTTCTGCGATTTGGCCCCACGATGATTTGTACGGAACCACCAAAACCACCCACAGTCCTGTGTCTGTAAAAATATATTACATCACGCCATTAGCAGTAACGTCGCAGTAAACATTATTAGGGGCATATTTGGTACAAAAGGAACGGTGTTATTGCACTTAGTACCTATAGGTGCAATAGGCCTCTGCTAACTTAACAATCGTTTGTCTTTATCTGTGAAAGGTAAATGTCAAAGTGACAGATAAGGACAAATGATTGCTAAGTTAGCAGAGGCCTACAGAGCGTTTATGAATAAGGGGGGTTAGTCTCTTATGGTATGGGTTTGAATAACACACAAGCCATTCATGTTCTCAGCACATATTTTTTTATTTATTACAAATGTTTTGAATTGTGTAACACAAACCTTCGTTTAGTTTGTGTAAAGCGGTTGGCGCTAGGGAATGCAGCCTGGTGGCTAAAGGTGCTATTTTAAGGAATGTTTTAATGTCCCCCGCTGCCGGAGCCTTTTGGTAGCCGCCTCCCGGTTTTAGAAGCGCCCACGCAGGCGTTTCCTCAACTTGAAGTGACAAGCAAAGTTGTAACCATTTGACGCAGTCGATTTCACCTGAAATTTTACAACAATAAATGACAACGTGGAGTAAGCATTGAATGAACAAAATATTTTGTCTCCAGCGTTTTCATTCAGAACCAAAGCGAAACTTGATTCATTACTTATTTGAACAGTAAAAATAATTAACGAAATACCTAGCATGCTTACCAAAATGCATGATTGGAAATTTCATTCGCATTTGATGAAGTAGGAGTCTGTTTTCATTTTTCGATGAAAAATACAACACCCAAGTGTTTCTGTACCCATTGCGGAGCTCATTTCTTATGTCCTAGGAAATGGAAATTAAGCTATCAGCAAGTGAAATAAACTAACCCTCTTATTCATAAACACTCTATAGGCTTCTGCTAACTTAGTAATCGTTTGTCTTTATCTGTGAAAGGTAAATGTCAAAGTGACAGATAAGGACAAACGATTGCTAAGTTAGCAGAAGCCTACAGAGCGTTAATGAATAAGGGGATAAGTTTCTTACAAATCAGAAATATCTGAAACCTCGCCATATATTGGGATCATTTTGCAAGCAATTTTTTTAAATAACTGGCGTAATAAATCAAAGTAGCGGAGGCCGCCACAGAGTGTCAAGTAGAAATGCTAATTCATAATCTTTATAAAGGTGTCGTAAATGCAACATTTTAATTTTTGTTTCGTCAACTGAGGTTTAGAATTGTGTCGTCAAAGTAACATGGTCTCTACTTATCATCACTCACCTTGAATTTTTCTGTATCTACAGATTCTATTTCTGGCAGCGCTTCAACTAATTCACTCAATATTTCCTTCTCATCTTCAGTCATAAGCTCTTTTATTGTTTTCCTATATATAAATACAATGGTTGTAGAATCATCACTTGTAAGTTGAGATCTTAAATTATCATCTTCTATTATAGCTACTGTGACTAGGCCATTCTGTAAAACACAAACATTATCTATACTTCATTTAATTTAGGACGAGAAACCACAACAAAATTATATTGCGGCTTGTGAACTGTAATCTCTTTACGATTTGTACTAGAGTAACAATTGACGCCACGCAAATAAAGTGGCATTAAAACAAAACAATTTTAGTTTGCGGCTGCCAAACTATTGCACTGTACTATTTGCTAAGCAAGAAATAGTTGACCAGACGCAATATAATGTTATTGTGGTTTCTCATTCTAAATTAAATGAAGTATATTAAGGTGGCATGGTATACAATTTGGAGCATATAACATAAAATATATTCATGAAATGTGATCAATCTGTTAATTATATACAGCTTTGTTTGTGGAGTAAGCAGCTGTAACATTCATTACTTACTCGAGTTAGATTCAAGACTGAGGGTACCCTGTCGATTCCTAGTAATAATACATAACAGCAGCCAAATTTGCCTATCTAACTTCACATCACAATGAAGTCTAACAACTACCTCATGAATGTGATGCCTGTGATGTGATGTGTGCAGACAATAACGCGGCAATATTCAAGATTCAAAAACTTTCCATGTGACACAAGCTCTATTAAGACTATGATACTGAAACAAGTAACTTACCAAATGATAGGCTATTCTTGTGAGTGCATCCATATCTATTCTATTGATGCCTAAAACATATGCCATTGGCTGGTCAATACCTCTCAAGTATGACAATGTTGGCACATGCACCTTGCTCTCGATGTATGACAAAACAAAGTCTTCCAGAGCTGCCAGTGAGTGAACACCACGGTAGTAAATGTAGTTGCCATTTTTACCCTGACATTTGAGGACATAAAACAATCATTTTAGATTAATTCTGTACCTTCCAAAATCGAAATATAGTAGAGACATATACAGGTTTAAACCATTTAAATAGCAAGAGGTGACATACATTAAAATGTACAAGCAACTAAAAGAGTATACTATATATTTACAGCAACAGTTATGTTTATACTTACATTGGGATAAAGTAACAGAGTAGGATAGCTGTTGATTCTCATAGAGTTGTAGCAAAATGAGTTGTGGTATTTACAGTTCACTGCTCCTACTTTGATCTGAAGCAAAAAATCATATTACTGTGTAAAATATCTGGAAATAACTATTTATCATTTTGTCACAACAAGTGAACAACAAACATGTTTTGTACACTTACAATGCCCTTATATTTTTCAGCAAGCTTCCTCCAGTTGTCGGACAGAGCCTGACATGGTGGACAAAATGGAGAGTAAAAGTTTATAAAGTGTAATCCTTCACTCAGGTAACTATCTGTAAATTAAAAATTAATCATTAGTCTAATCTGTACCCATTTTTATATGCATATGTAACTATTTGGGTACAATTATTTTTTTATTTATATCTTTAAATAAGTTTTGCTTGTAGTATTTAAAGTAAATTGTAGCAGATATATCAAAAGTATTCATGTATATCAGAATATGGTAAAAAATAATAAAATTATGCTGACTGTCACATGATTATAGAATATTTTGGAAATGGTTTAGTTAATAGTTCCAGAATTATTCACTACATACAAATACACAAAAACCAAACAAAGTTTACCTCTATAATACTACGTGTATTTTTTGATTTACGATAACTTTGGCATATTACTAGGTGCATCCATAGAAACTAAGTGGTAGATCAGATTTTCTAACATTGCAAAAATAAAAAAATAAAATTTTTTTCTATATAGAACAAAGTATTTAATCACCTTTGTTCTATACAGTTTTTTTTTGCAATATTTAAAAATCTAGCCTGCCACTTAGTTTCTATGGATTCACCTAGTAATATGCCGAGGTTATCGTAAATCAAAGAATACACGGTGTATAATAGTGTATAAGTGAATTATTCTAAACTTACAAAACTCTTGTCCTGTAATGGTATCAACAAACGGGTCTTCATGGTAGAGACCATTGTAAAACAGATTGTTGTATTCCTTCTGTGAGTGGTGGTCATATTGCCGCGTGTACGGCTGGTGTATTCCAAATGTGTCGTATTTGCGTCTCTTCTCTGGGTCTTTCAGAGTTTCATAGGCTTCTGTTATTTTAAGGAATTTCTCCTGATCTGGTGCATCCTGAAAAGATAAAAATAATTATTACCTATACATTTTCTATGGGAATATTTAGTGTGCACATGTAGGAGGTACATTGAGCAACGCTGCATAAGAAGTGAAAGGATTTTAAGTTAAGTTAACATTATCAACTGTCTTGGAAGAAGTATTGATCAATTGTAAATATGAACTTACTTGATTTTTGTCAGGATGAAATTTAATCGCTAGTTTCTTGTAAGCTTGTCTTATTTCCTGAGAAGATGACTGCTTTGTGATGCCGAGAACTTCGTAAAAACTCAAGTCGGTTAGGTTTACGATTCCGATCAGAGGAAAAGTGAAAACTAGCACTCTATACCAATAATACCTGAAATAAATCAATATGACAACAACACTCTTATTGAAATTTAATTAAATTCGAAAATAAAACTATTAAAAACATACATTGTAGTATATAAAAAGCCGGCAAAATACGTGTCATAAGTTAGTTGAACGCAACTTTCGATAGGTTATATTTCAGTCCGTATCTTTCCTGGGCCTAATTTAACAAACCGACTTTGTAGTTTAACTTAGATAGATAATTTTATGTGACACCAATTTAAGATAAACCATCTGTTTACTTTTTGTGTAGGCGTTAAATTCGTGCTCGCGACTTGGTGATTTGACACTTTTGACAGACATGACAAGCAAAGCAAAAAGCAAGACAATCAGACTATCAGAATAAGTGACAGTGACAGTTAATTACAGTGCTGCCAGTAAATTATTGCAAAAGTAGCTAGAAATGCGGTAGATTTTTCCGTTGATTTAGCGCTAAATTTAGTAAATGTACAGTGAAATTTAATACATTATTTTTTAAGTAGGCCGCAAAGGGCCTTTTGGACTACCTAGACTATCAATGTTAAGAAGCAATCTTCTAACAAATAAAAATGAATAAGAATAATTATTATTCGTAATTACTGCAAAACATATAGGAAATTGATAGTTTAATTTTATTGGCGAAGTAATAATAGTAGACAGAAAAGCAACAGGGCCAGAGAGAACTCACACTCAAATAGATAGGGACACACACGTAATATTATTATATACAGACACAAAAATACACAAACTCACCCACAAAACACTAAAAAAGCTTGGTCAAGTCGTCATATTTAAAAAAAATCTTGACAAAAAAATCTCTTGTTTTTTTCTTAAAAGTAATCAAATTTAGCTTTTAATTGCTGGTTTGCCAACACTGGTCTTTTTTTTCCACCAGGGAAAAGACAAAGGTTAGAGCACCTTACAGCTCACAGCCAGCAGTTGGTGTCAGTCGAACGATGGCAAGAAAGAAGCTTTAAGTACTTACCTATTTAATTGTCTAACGTCGAGCGAGTCTAACACTTTCGGAAGTTTGTATTGGACTAAGGTATTGGGCAAAATAAGGCAAAAATAATATACCCCCTTGCAAAAAAAAACTAGCACCCATGGTTTTTGAATTTTATGTGCATAAAAGCTTACTTTCTAAGCTTTAATGCCTAAAAATATGAAAAACCATGGGTGCCCGTTTTTTTTGCAAGGGGGTGTAGTAGTAGGTAGTACGAAATCCTTCGTGTTAAAGTACCTACGAACGACCTCCATTTGGCTGTTTTTGTATATTTTCGATGGGAGAGAGGAAGAAGTTTTCGCGCAAATTAATATGATTCTGCGCGGATGAAGTCGCGGGAAAAAGCTAGTGCTATTATATGAGATCAGGCGCTTTATGATGAGACAATTTCAAGTGTAGTCAAATAAAATATTAAGTTTTTCCCCGTCTACCCGTGATCATGATACATGCAACTGTATCGAAATATCGGGAGCTCAATAAAGGTAATCGCGGTTCACATCCCGTTTATAATATTTCGAATGAACTTAACCGTGAATCATTAAAAACTCTTATATTAAGTTTTGTTCAATATAACATTTCTTTTAGTTACAAGCTTTCTTTATTGACTGTACTTGCATTGTCGTCCATTCCATAATCTATCCAAAAATTCTAACAAGCGCACGTTTCCTTAGGTAAGTAGGTAGGTGGTAACTACTTACTTCTATTTATTCGCCTTCGCAGAATAAGACAGCATGCGCTGGTATTAATTACATTTGTAGGTTGTAGTGTAGGTTGATAACTAGAAGGTAGATTCAAACTTGGAGCATACCCTCCCTATCTTGTTAAGTACCTAATCAAGTTGAATTGTTGTTTGATCGTCCACGAAAATGGTGCAGATCGGGGCTAGTGTGTTTTTAATTATTTTTAATATCTTGAATGCAGTGAGTTCGTCCAGTCTTTTCGACGATGAACTATATGAAAGCGTATTGAATAATGAGACTTGCACTCGACAGTTACAAGAAATTAATTTGGTGAAATGTAAGTACCTACCACCAGTACCTACATTTATTGCATAACTTGTTTGAAAAAGTTTTTAGGTACTACATGATGTGATTTCTAGTTATAAATAAGTTACTAGTTAGGTAGATAAGTATTATAAGTTGTTACACAAACGGATAACTCACGTATTAAAAGTCGAGTAATGCTCGACTTTTAATACGTGAGTTAGGTATCCGTTTGTGTACTTAACTATGATTGAGTCTCACAGTTAGGATCATGTTTGTAATTAGGTGTTTACTTTTATGTTAGTACCTTTCTCTTCTATTGTTATAAAATTATGGCTAAATTATTATGCATATGTATCGGGAATGTGCCATTGTCAAAAAGTCTTTATTTCAATTGAAGTAAGTATTCCATAAATTCCCAGTGAGCCCATGTGGCAACTATAGACCAAGCCCTCTCATTATGAGGGGAGGCCTGTACCTAGTGGGACATATATCTACCTCTATAATATACATGGAATCGATATGGTGATGATTCCATAAATATATTTTTCTCTCATATTTAGGGTTTTCATTTATGGGTGGTAGGGCTTTGTGCAAGGTGAGCTACGTCCGTATAACCAACCACCATCTTGTTCGTCTTGCCACCGAATATATAAGGTAAGACAGTCGGTAAAATGACTGGCATATATATATATAAGATATTCCGCCTTAACCCTCTAGACATGCCTCTGGGCTAGGCTGACTATACATCTACTAATATCTGTTGTTGCGGGTGTCTCGTTGAAGGACAATCGTTTTGATTTTCGACAGTTAAGTATATCTGTTTAAATATTGAAAATTTGTCAAAGGGGTCTAAAACGTTGTCACCAATTGTATGAACAGCCGTGATTAGGTACACAGTCCTGGTATTAATTAACATACCTATATACATACTTACATATAGGTATTACATCTTTATCCCTTACGGGGTAGACAGAGCCTAAGGTACGTTTACGAGTACATTAAGGCCACGTTTAGCATGATTAAGGGCGTATAGGTGGAAGGGGAAATCAAAGTAGTGATGGGTTGCTAGCCGCATCGCCTATGACATGCTTCCCAAGATTTTCGCCCATTCCCTTGATGGGCTTTTACCATCTGCGCGGGAAGAGAAGCAACTGGTAAATTCTATGTTTTTTCTTTACTCATAGACCAGCATGGAAGAAATTATTATTATTAATTAACAGGTTTTAATATTTTTCAGTCCTTGATGCAAGTGGCCTCATCCCTCAAAGCTACTATGTAGGTGGACAAGGCAGCCTCGGCAACTACCACCAGTGCCTCTCCTTAGCCGACAAAGTGGAAGTGTCTAATGAAACCGTACACGGTAAATACTGCGTGTTAAGAGTATCCGGGTTTAAAAACAAAAATATAACAGCAAATTATAACATCTCTGACGAATCACCATTAGACTGGGCACTGGCAGAGTTGAACAAGGTAGACGAGAATGAAAAAACTGCTGAAGAGCTACGACAATTTACTAGGGATTTGCGTATTATGACGGGAAAAGGGAATTTAAGGTAAGTTGCCATGTTACTACGCGTGTCGGATTGAGGTTTTGACGGGCATTTAGGTACAGTCAGAAACAGAAGCTTATGGCATCAGCGCTCAAAAATATAGAAATAGACACAGATTTGTCCGGGTATCTGTCCGCTGACCGTTGGTTTTGAGCACGGTCGGCCCGCAGCAGCACGGATACCCGGCGGACAAATCTGTGTCTATTTCTCGGCACACATTGACGGATGTGTCCGCCAGAATCTGTCAGGCAGATCCAACGGACAAATCCTTACGTGTATGGCTAGCTTTTAACTGACCGTGTTCATGATCTTTTATCAGCACTGCTAGCTTATTACGTAACTCGCTCGCAATCGTGTTCATTTTGACAGTTCTTGTATGAATGTGACAGTTAGCTGATTCCGATGCCAATTGTCAGCCCATACATTAACTGTCAAAATGAACACGATGGTGATCGCGAGCGAGTTACGTAATAAGCATGCTGGATATTCTATCTATGTAACATGGCCTTTTTAGATCCAGCGCTAAAAGTGGAGTAGCACTGGCAATATGCTTACCCAAGAGCTGTAAAGTAGAGGACACCATTGGGAAGTTACTGGACCAATTAAACGTGACGTACACCTTCTCATACTGCAGACTGCCTAACGACAAGATTTTCGACGTTTGGGACTACTTTGCAGTGTAAGATTGATTTTATTAACTTACAACTAGCAGGTGCACGTGACTTTCGTTTATCGCTATTCCGTAGTTATACTCCGAGAGCTGCCACCAATTTTTGGGTACGTATTTGAGGCAAGCTGAAAACTTGTCATATAGAGAGCTCTCTTATTATACCCCAACACGGAACTGCAGACCTGGGCCCTATTTTATAAAGCTACAAGCTACAATTTACAAGCGGAAGTCTCCTTCTGACCCTATGTGTTAGATAGAGACTTCCGCTTGTAAATTGTAACTGGCTGGTGAGTAGCGCGGCTAAATCAACCTCAAAATTTTAAAAATGTTGTTTTTTTCCTAAAATATATTTGAGGCAATATGCAATTTTTACGTTTTGTAGTTTAATGTTTAAAGAATAAAAAAATAAGCCAGACGATTTAATCGGGGTTATAGCATTGCCAGACTTGTAATATTTAGCATAATTGTTAGGTCACCTGGCAGGTAGAAAGTCCTACCAAAATGATCTGTCTTTTTGAGAATACCTACACTACAATACAAATGCTCTTTATTGAACGCCATAAATCAGTATAAAACAATACAGAAACAAAGAACAAAGTATACCATAGGCGGTCTTATCGCTTAATAGCGATCTCTACCAGACAACCAATAAGACAGAAAAATAACTAATAATCTTATTTTTTAGTTACAAATAATACCCTATTAAAGTTGCTTCAAATATATTTTTTTAATAAAACCCCGACTAAATCGTCCGTCTTATTTTTTTATTTTTTAAACATTAAACTACATACATATATCTCGTCTTTATCCCTTACCTACGGGGTAGACGTGACATTAAATTACAACCCATAAAATCTTGCCTCAAATATATTTTTGGGAAAAAAAGTATATGAGTATTTAAAAAAAATTAGGACTAGGTACAGTTCCGTTTTGGGGTATAATAGGAGAGCTAATGACAAGTTTTCAGCTTGCCTCAAAATACCTACCCAACAATTGGTGCCTGCTCTCCTACTATTAGGCACTATGCAATTCTCCGGGATAAAAAGTGTCCTTTTTTTTTTTTTTTTTTTTAATATGAATAGGAAGGCAAACGTGCAAGTGAGTCACCTGATGGTAAGCGATCACCACTGCCCATAGAAACCCGCAACCCCGGCGGAGGGATTGCAGATGCGTTGCCAACCTAGAGGACTTAGATGAAATGCCTCTAGTGCCCGTAATTTCCCCGGCTGTCTTACTCTCCACACCGGAACACAGCAGTGCAAGCACTGCTGCTTGGCGGCTGGATTAGCGAGTAAGATGGTGGTAGCGATCCGGACGGACCTTGCACAAGACCCTACCACCTACAAAATGTAATGATCATGTTATAAACTATCTGTGTGCCAAATTTCCTTCATTCGTTTATATTAAGCGTCTTGAAATTTTATTAAGTAAGTACCTACCTACTTAACTTAGTATGCAATTATAGGTGCAATCCGGTTCGCTGGCACAGTTACTATTATTTGGGTTTACTGTATTTACCCGTATGTTGGTACAAGTTTGTCAACAACTTTTAATACCTATACCCTATACCTACTTATCTATATGGTGCTATTAACATGTACAATCCTGATTACTTTAAGTATAAATTTTGATATTAACTAGTGGCTAATAATTTGTGGAATGCCATGGACGATCTATCATGTCGTTCAAGTAGGTACCTAATATTGAGATTTGAGACTGATAGTTTAGCAATTTTTAACCAGGTCGGTAGCTAGAGCTACCTAGGTAGTTTATGTGACTGTATTATAAAGAAGGGCTTTAAAACATGAGTTTGGGTTCATAATAAGATTAGAAGAGTGTTTTAATGCCTAATTATGTACACTCGCAAACATAACTTTATCTAAGTACATTAATATCATAATTTTTCTATAACAAACATTTTCACATCAAAATATGTTAGGTAACATTATTTTCTGTTCGAAAGTGATAAAACTACTGACATTTATATTTTTTTCTTAAATTCTAAGAAAAAAAAACAGAGAGATTTTGTTGTTTAAGATGTTCGAAGTTTGAATGTACCTGATTAGAGTATCGATATTGATACTCTAATGTAAACATTATAATACAACCACTCATTAGAGTAATCGTTAGTGATACTCTAACTAAAGTAAGCACCTAAAGTAAACTCTGAAACAATAGGTAAGTACAACCACCGATGCGGGTTTCTTATTATTATTAGGTCATTTGCTAATCGTTACTAAACATATTGTAGGGAAGTTATGATATGGATGTAGATAACGTTAATTAATGGCATGGTATTGCAGCATTTTGCAGCTTCTCTTTACAATCCACTAATTAAAATTGACTTGTAAAATAATGTGTTTTTGTCATGGTTTCAGGATAGCACTCGTTTTGTTTGGGATCTTTACTTTATCAAGTACGAGTTACGATCTATACCAAACCTTTGTCCTACGAAAAGGTAAATAGCAAGTTTTAAAGTACAATGAGGTCTTAACTATACAGCATCGAAAATAATCACTCAAGTAATCGCTTGTACATGTTGGTTTTTTAATTTACTTTTCATGCTATCATTGACCAAATAGGCTACCCAGTCTCTGACGATCCCGGCATGACGACCAACTTTAGCATATGTGTATGTGGTGCAAAAGCTAAGGATCAATCAAGCCCACCGTACCTAACCTACCTATTAAATGCACCCTGGGACCGGTTAGTCTATCTGGCCACCTCAAGCGCAGCTCACTTTTATCATAACGTAACGTATTTATCATTCACTGTTGTTTGGTAGTATGTATACGAAAAAAATCATTAAGTATAATCATAACTGTGCATTTAACATTGCTTACATCCTATTTCCCCTAGATGCTGCTGTATTAAACAGATTGCTTACTTGTGGTTCAGTCTACACGAACACCCGTCGCTTGCTAACTTTTAAAACTACCCCCACATCCATTGAATGCTTGGAAGGCATCAGGGCTCTCTCCATACTGTGGGTAGTAGTCGGGCACAGTGTCGCTCACACTATGATATACAATAGCATTATTAACTATAAGACCGCCTACAAAGTAAGTATAATTGAACTTTATACTATTACTATAACAGCGACTATTTTAAGCCTATTTCTATGGTCATATAGGTAACATTTGATTCCTAAGGACACCACATTGCAGAATCTACTCATAATGACATTTGTGACAAAAACCTTGCTTAGCAACCCGGTAGTTTAATTTATGCACAGCCTCTCAAGCGGAGGAGCGTGGGCGTGAACCCGGATTCATAACTCAGGTTAAGCAGTGTCGATGTGTTTCCTCAGGACTTGGCCTTAGTCTAACAAACCTTTATTTATAGAAGACCAGGCCACGACTAGAACGCTAGGGGTAGACAGTTGTCATCCTATTTTGCTGTTTCAGTGGGCCACCCGTACAGATGCAATGTGGCTAGTATCAGCCGTGCTCTCTGTCGATTCATTCTTCTTGATGAGCGGTCTCTTGCTCGTTTATACGAGCCTCAGGAAATTGACTCCCAGTAAGTACAACATTGACTACGAGAGAAACTAAACTTGTAATTTTATGTTCACTAGAGGAAACTTGGGTGGTTACAGATAAATTTCTATCATAGAACTTCTATGACATACATAACACTTAATACACGTGGCCACTGGCCAGCTTTAGTACCGTGTGCGTGCTAGAATCGGGCACCTGTAGAATCTACGACGCATCAATTTGAATCGTGATTCAATGTCTTTTGTCTAACTAAAACACTACGGTATTCATCATTTCTCACGTTTAAAATTTATTTCAGCATCTCTAAAAAAGAAAATTCACTGGTTTTACTTATACCGAGCACTGCGCATGTTCCCTCTGCTGTTCACGATGGTGTTCTTCCAAGCAACGCTGTTCCACCACATGGGTGACGGCCCTTTGTGGCCAGATCTGGAACCCGCCATAGTAGCATGCAGAAACTATTGGTGGTCTGCGTTTCTGCATGCTCAAAACTGGATCAACCCAAGTGAAACAGTAAGTTTTAAAAGTAGCATCCTACTAATACTACACATAGTGACAGATACTGCGTGAAAGAAAACCAAACATATATGAACACACAGACGTGTGAAGTGAACACACGTGTTATGTTTTCTTTCACGCTGAAAAGGCTACATGAAATCGAATGTAATTTGTTTTGGTACCTACTCCTAGTATCCACAGCTAGCTACAGCTGAATCTCTGGAATAACACACCTTTTCCCGATGTTCTCAATGGTATTTGGATTTTCGCATATAAAACCCGAAATCTCATATGCAAAGTCGTCTAAAATTTGCAAAGCTAAGCCTAGTTAGAGACTGGTGTTCTTCTACGTATAGAATACCACGGTGGAATTTTTGAGAAATCATGTGGAATTTTTGTAAATTCCCGTGGGATTCCACTATGATCCCAGAGTTGTATTTGCCTAATCCAAAAGATCGTGCAAGCCAGCCGCGAGGAAAAGCTACTTTGTTTTCCAATGTTTAGTGTATCTTAAGTTAGATCAACCGCAGATTTGTGAGAAATTCTCATCTTTTTTCCAAGGCGTGTTGGTTCAACGACATAGAATTTCAGCAGCTGGACGCATCAAAAACAGTTAGCTAAAAAGTGTATTTACATTTGATTCCAGTGCCTGTCTCAGACGTGGTACCTATCAGTGGACTCGCAGCTGTATCTTTTGTCGCCGTTGGTCCTCTACTGGGTGCTGAGTGACCGTCGCTCTGCCTTCTACAGCCTCACTTCAGTATTGGTGATCTCTCTCTTAATCACCACCATTTATTGCTGTGTGAAGAACTTTAGCGGCGTGTCGGTGGTTAGGTAATGATTATGACGCGCAATTATCTCTAGCGTTATCGCTGACCGCTCAAGATCCACACCCAGGACCTTGAATGTGATTCTTTAATTTAAACTCGTCCGTGAAGTCATTGCTACGCTTGTCTCACATCACAATCATAACTTGATCCTATCACCCGTGGGCAATAATAGAGTCAGATGTCTTGCCGCAGCTGGTGCTGGTCGATGTCTACGTCAACGCGGCTAGTAAACGGCTAGGTAAAATAATTAATTGCCTATAATACTAACATCTTAGGTTCTGGGACATTAGACACCTTAATAAAAAAAAACAAGACGCTTTGAGTGCTTTAATCAAGTAAATACAGTTTTTTCGGAATTAGGGTGCGACCACACCGCCGCTGACGGCTAACGGTGACGTTAACGGAATCGCAACAAAATGTATGAAGAAACGGTGAGAATACGTGACGCATACGACACGTCACTGCGTATACGCGGCGGTTTGGTCGCACCCTTATCTAATAGCTTAGGTATATTATATTCAATGAAGAGACTTACTCAAAAATGGTTATGTTACAGCATGATGACAGATGACGCGAAAGTAGAAGACTTCTACAACCATTACTACATCAACACCTTAACAAGGTCTCCGGCGTTTATAGTAGGGATGATATACGGGTACTTGTTGCACGTCTGGAATGAGAGCCCGATAAGGATTCCAAAGGTTATTTTAATACTAATAATTAAGAGTACGTAACATATGTATATAAAAACAGGGTAGTTTAGCGTAAGTTTTAAGACTTTCAAACGTGAGCCGCAGATGATGAAGAGCCGACAGGGTTGCCAATCAAAAATTTTTGTACTAGTACTGACTAACGTTCATAAATATTTGTCTTTTAATAGGCTACCAGGGATGTTATGGATATATATTTTCGGATCCGGATATGGATATGGATATTGGTAAAATATAATATCGGTTTCGGTTACGGTTATGGATATTAAATTATTTCGGATTATCCTTTGATAAACAATGGATTATCCGATAGTTTCGGTTACAATGAAATGAAATGAAATGAAATGAAATGAAATTGTTTATTCGTCATCATAGGTATTTGAAAAGATGTTACTAAGAGTATTGAGGTACATCTATGATCTGCCTTTTTGGCGTACGATTTGTTAGTGAGTTTAATCACAATTTTTTCCAGTTATTAATTAGTTATTAACAATAATATTGATAGATTATATTACAGCGTAAGTCAAAAAGATTATAAAATAATAATAAAAATAAAATAAAAAAACCATGCATTATTCCATTCTTTGTACAATTCAATTATAAAGGTATAGTAGCGTCATTTAAATAGTCTGTAACATTATAATAACATTTTTCACATAGTAATTTAAAAAGCACACATTTAAACTTATGAATGTTAGTATTTTGCCAATTTGCGGGAAGCTTATTAAATATTTTTGGTGCCATTATGAGGATACTTTTCCTCATTAAAGCAGTATTACTTTTACTGACATGCAACACTGGTTTCCTATCTCGTAGGCTGTCCCGTACTGCCTTTTTCATGCGAAACATATCAGGGTTACACTTAACAAATACACAACACTCAAAAATGTATAGGCATGGAAATGTCAACAATCCCAAAGATTTAAAAAATGGTTTGCAGCTTTGTATAGGCTTAAGGTTACAGATAGATTTTATACAGCGTTTCTGTGCTCTAAATATCAAATCACGGTGACTGGAATTGCCCCAAAAAATTATGCCATATCGCAAAGTAGACGCTACAAACCCATGATAAGCCGTCAACACCGTTTTTCGATCGGAGATCTTGGACAGTTTGTATAGAGCGTATGAGAACTTATATAACCTACTACCATAGCTGGGCATTAACTCGTTAATCCGTTAATCGTTAATTAACGAAGTTAACATTTTGATTAACGGATTAACTTTTAAGTTAACTTTAAAAAATGTTAACGGACACGTTAACTTCCGTTAATATGCAGAAGTCCGTTAATCGTTAATCCTATGCCTACTATTTACCGCACGGCACCGCGGCGCGGCGCGAAAAACAAATTCAGACAAGTATGAAACGACAAGCTATGCCTACTACCATAGCTGGGCACCGTTAATCAAATAGTTAACTTCGTTAATCGTTAATCCGCTACAAAAAAAGTTAGCTTCGTTAAACGTTAAAGCGTTACATTTCGGAAGAATTAACGCAAGTTAACGTTAATCGTTAATCCGTTAATATATGTGAAACTGCATTTTTATATCGTTGCGTTAGTGAACTTATAAAACCTGTTGGTTTAGGTTCTGCGCTAAGTAATGAAATGATCAAACGAAACAAATCTCTTCGCAGTTTTCTCACTCGCACGCACCGGCCAAATGTACCTAGTTTTAGTTTAGTTTTGTTTTTATTTCACTCGCTGCCACGCGCCGCCCGGCACTTGTCGTTTCATACTTGTCTGAATTTGTTTTTCGCGCCGCGCCGCGGTGCCGTGCGGTAAATAGTAGGCATAGGATTAACGATTAACGGACTTCTGCATATTAACGGAAGTTAACGTGTCCGTTAACATTTTTTAAAGTTAACTTAAAAGTTAATCCGTTAATCAAAATGTTAACTTCGTTAATTAACGATTAACGGATTAACGAGTTAATGCCCAGCTATGCCTACTACATATGTTCAAAGAGTGAGATCTCCAGGACATGTCACTATCTATATAGAGCCCCAAAAATTTCGTTACATCTGTCTTAGCTATGATTTTACCTTTGAAATTTATGGTCAGATTTGGAGCTGTTTTTTTCTGCGAAAATTGCATTACATTCGTTTTCTCTAGGTTAACTTTAAGATTATTCCTCTCTAACCATTCAACAATGGATCTCATGGCAGCATTAATTTCATTTTCGTAGTCACTATCGGTATCAATTTCCAGAAACATGGTGCTGTCATCAGCGAATAATATCATCGGATGTTTGCTGCAATTAGTGATGTCATTAATATAGACTAAAAACAGTAAAGGTCCCAAGACACTGCCCTGGGGCACCCCATATTCTACTCTTCTATGTTCAGAGATGTATGTCCTCTCCTCCCTAGCCTCACAACATATCTGAGTAAGCTCAGTATACTGTCTTCTGTTTTCCAAATATGACTCCACCAGTTGCAGCGCTTTACCACGGATCCCACAATTAAATAATTTACTAAGGAGTAATCGATGATCCACATGGTCAAACGCTTTCGTCATATCCATGTATATAGCACAGGATGGTTTCCGCTTATCCAAACAAGTTAAAACTTTTCCTATCAAGTCATAACACAGTTACGGATATTGCGCTCTGTGCACCTCGCGCTGTGACGTCATTAGGTAGCGGGAGAGGTGTCGCATTCCAGCGGAGTGCACAGTTAATTCGTATGAGTTGTAGTACATATTTAGTTAGACTCCGCCCTATCCGAAACTATCCAAAACTTTTATTTCGGACTCGGTTACGGTTACGGATATTTTTTTATTTCGGATATCCGATAGTTTCGGTTACGGATATGGATATCCAGAATGACACTGATGGGTACCGAAAGAAAACAAAATTCTATAAATTTAATTGTTCTCATCTCATTTAAATTTTTCCATATTCCAGATTTTAATTACGTTCCTTCACAACGCAACGTACAATCGGCCAAACGACACCCTAAGCCACATAGAACGGTAGAACCTTTTCACAATCGCGCCGGAGTACTTTGACACTGACAGACACAAATAACAATCCGATTATTTATTGCGATAAGGTTATACAGTCTGGGTTCCATTTGGTTAACCGTACATATTTGTTTTTTTTTTTAGGGGGCGGTAGCGGCTGGCTGGTTCGTGTCCATGTTGCTTTTGTACGCTATGATCTACTGCTTGTATCCTGGCGCAGGTTTCCCTGGTGCCGTCATTAATATGCTAAATGCCTACATGAGGCCCATATGGGCCGCTGCTGTGGGCTGGGTGGTGTTTGCTTGCGCCTTGGGATACGGCGGTAAGACAATATCGGAGTAATATACACCATAAGAAACAAAAGTTGTCTCTCCTGTGGGCATAAAATTAGCGACTCGGAGTCGGCAAACTTAAGGTTTATTTAAACGGGCCGAAAGTTGGCCAGGTGTCCCACACGCCGATGTAAACTTGACTTAAAAATATTGACTATAGAATAGACCCTTAAAAAATGTGTATGACCCATCTGAGCAGCGGGAGCCCTGTCAAAGTTGCTATAATGTTCAATTTACGTGTCACTCAGCTTTGACCTAGGAGCCAGCCTCGCGCAACTGTCTAAGTAAAAAACGATCGACCGACGATATGAAACGAAGGCGATTTTTTTTTAACTATCTAAGTTTGTAAGAACGTTGAAACCTACAAAGCAGTAGATAATTGACGGCATTCGAATTTAGGCGGGTTATATTGTTTTCGCCTGCTTTTCATACTAATACGAGTTCACGCTTTTTGTAAGGCACTCCCGTCTCTTAAAACTGTACTGATTATATTCTCTTTGCTAGGAGCTTTCTTGTTTCTTCTCATTCCCCAAATATAAAATAAATCGTAGGGATAAAAACTTCGATGATTTGCAAATGTGGAACAAATATGTTTTTAACATAATGTTGACTGGCCACAGGGTCACTCACCTACAAAACAGAGTAGGTAGCGTCAGAGCAGCTGAGTGACAACAACGGTTCATCTAACTATTTTATCTACAAACAGGTTGAGTTGATCGTCACATGGACTTAATCTCGTAAATAAAATGTATTTTTGTAAATACCTCGACGTTTCGGACGCGACTTTGCATCCATCTTTTGATCTTTGCATTTTTTCTTTCAGTCCTCTCGAGACCATGGATGCAAAGTCGTGTCCGAAACGTCGAGGTATTTGCTAAAATACATTTTATTTACGTGATTAAGTCCCGTTTTCCTTATAATAATGTGTGAAAATCGCGAAAGTTTAAATCGATACAAGTTGATCGTCGTTGGTTAGATCATAGGTTAAAATATTTGTCTTGTTTCCATTTCCAGGTGTCGTGAACTGGTTCCTGTCCTTCACGATGTGGAAGTTTGTGGCCCGCTTGTCCTACTCGCTGTACCTGGTCCATCTGCCGCTGCAGTTGATATTGAGGGGGCAGTTCGACACACCGGTCATGTTTGGTATTCCGCAAACAGTAAGTTCTTAAGAAACCAGCAAAACGACCAAAAATATTGACAAAGGGTGACTTAATTTTGAATGTAAAAATATGAGATGAGATGAGACAACCTTTTTCTCAAACATTATACGTAAAGTCGTCATTAACATCATAAAAAAGACACGTAAGTTAAGAATACCGGACCAAAGAGAATATAACCACTACGTGTACCGGACAATGATGAAAGTCTTCGGTAAGTAAGTAAGTAGAGAGGTTTTGAATTCGGAACGAAAAAGTGTCCAGTACATACCTAAGTACAATACAAATCTCATTACATTGCGTTGTAATTTTAACTTTAGAATTCCTTGTAAAATATGTCATATTTTTTAATAAGTAGGTACCTAGTGCAAAAACCTCGTGTTTGGGTCATTAAAAAGGTTGAATAATAAACGTACCTAAGTATTATTTTTATAAATATTATAATACCTTTATAAATAATATAATAATAATATTAAATATGATTTTATAAGGACTTCTAAATTGTTTCGGAACATAAAAATATAAATTGGTTAGTTTACAAATTCATTCTATTTATCTGCTGCATTCTATTTTCTATTTATTTTGCTGTTTCTGAAGGAAGTGGGACACCGTCTGCGTGAGAGAGGTCTTGACCCTCGCGGGTCGTTTCTGGTGCAAAAGTTGTCCATCGCGGTACAGCGTGGTAATGCTGCGAGTGTGATGGGCACCTTTGCACCACTGGTATGACGCGGGGCGGATAGACTAAGTAATTGTTTTCTTTTCATGTATTATTTTATTGTGTTTTTTTCTATTTAACAAATATTTATTCCAATTTTAAGAGCAGGGGCGTTCGTGCAACGAGGTTAAATTGCTAACTAATAAAAAATTACCTTGTACAGCGATGAAATGTTTTGTTTAGTACGACTTCCCACCGCAATTGAATATCTTTACTTAGCTATCTCGCGCGATATTGTATATTGTGAATGTATGTGTGTTCTTATTGTATTTTGTATGTATGCATTTGTGTGCATATTTAGTAGTTTATTTTATGATTTGTTTATTGTATTTAGATATGTACGCTAGATTGTGGCTTTCACTATCTGGAATTTTAAACTCTCTCCTTGTCGGTCCCTCGTTTATTGCTCCTCTCATCTATTCGAAGGTTAACTGGTAGGATATCCCTTTGTGCATATTTTAATGTTATATCAGTCTTTGTAGATTTTATTTGATGTTTGAGAGAAGCACTATACAAGCTTCAACCATTAAAATCCTCGCCTTCGGCTCGAATTTCGAACAAACTCGTCCAGTATGGCTTACTTATTGGTCTCTTCAGTAATGTTCTGTTATATAAGTGTTCATTTAAACTATCGCTACTACCTGCCGAAATACATTTAATCAAATTAAAAAATGTGGAATGTAATGTATATACAAGTAGGAAGGAAGTTAATGCGATTTTCCTTTGCGTCATTTTCGTTGGGAGAATACTTACAGCGCACAATGCAAAGGTGCTTACTAAGGCACATTTTTTGTCATAAGTTGGTGTAAAAACAATAGAAGTTCCATTGGACATTTTCTGAACAACCAAATCTACAATAATGGATAGATAAGTGGATAGATACCGTGAAGCTCGAAGTCACAAAATCGGAAAAACTCGTTTCCCCAGAGATGATTCAAGATCGGTGTTGAGGGTGGACTGTATATTTTATAATAAATGAAACAATTTTTCCATAGTAAGCATCTGCTTGAGTGATACGTGTTGTCGCTTGAAGGATCGAGTGAAGAGTGAAGTGGGATGGCGCGAGTGTCGTTTTTATAAGAACGCGCGCTCGCGCAATGGAAGGGGGGCACGGGCGAACGTAGCGTCCGTGGGGAGGACCAATAGGAAGCCAGGAAGGAATAGTGTAATTTTGTTGAGTGGGGATAGTGTATGTTAGTTCGTGTAGCTGTGTAGTATGTTTAAAAGATGCATTTATTCATTATATCTTACATCTATCATACAATTATAGTTATCAAATCAACAATTACACATCAAATAATAATCAAACAATAACAATATAGAAAATTAACAAAACAAATAATAACACAGGAAAATAAGGAGAATCGAAAGCTATATATACATCTTAACCTATTTTGACATATACTGAATAACTTAAACCTATTTTCGACAGTCTCCCCCACGTGTGCTAACACCTTCTGTTTCGGAAATCTTTATGAGCCGAGATGCAGGGCGACGAAGGAGGCCGGCGGTGGTTCGTACTTCCACTACACGTACTACGCCATCCGGACCTGGGTGAGTCTGTACGATTTCTCCCTTTGGCCATGTTGCTCTAGGCATTGTACCGTCGACAATGATTACGATGTCGCCGGGCTTGATATTTTCTGTGCTTCGTCCATGGCTTAGGCGTAATTTCAATTGCGGTCGGTACTCTGTGGTCCATCGGTTCCAGAAATAGTCTGCCATTCTTTGGGCTTGATGCCATGATTTTTCATCCATTGTTGTGTCATGGAAACTGCCGAATGGTGACATGGCATTGGATCTGCCGAGGAGGAAATGGTTTGGCGTTAGAGCTTCTTCGTGAGTACTTGTCAGGGGGGTGAGCGGTCGGGAGTTTACCATATGTTCTGCCTCCAGTAATAGCGTGTGCAGCACTTCTTCTTTGGGGTGCTTTTCGAATAAGGTGGCACGAAGCGCTGTCTTTATAGAGGCTACAAGCCGCTCCCACGCCCCGCCCGCTGCTGGATTGCCAGGAGGTATCTTTTTCCATGTGATTTCTTTGTATTCCGTGAACTTCTTTATTTGATCTTCGGCGGCCAGCAAGGCGTCGGCTATTTCTCGCTCTGCTCCGACGAAGTTTGTCCCGTTGTCTGAATACAATACTGTGGGCGTTCCTCTTCTTGCCATCATACGCCTCAGCGCTAGTATGAGGGATGCGGCTGACAACGATGCGACGAGCTCTAAATGCACGGCCCTAGTGGTGAGGCATGTGAATAGAGCTCCCCATCTTTTTTCGTGGCGCCGGCCTATTGTGACTGTGACCGGCCCGAAGAGGTCGCAAGCGGTGGCAGTGAATGGAGGTTGTTGTGACATCAGGCGCTCTGGCGGTAAATCCCCATAAGGTAGTTTGAGAGGTTTTCCCTTATGAGTTTTACACCATTGACATTTTTCGCATATATATCTCATCGTACCACGCAGACCAACAATGTGGTATCTTTGAGTAAGCTCATTCATCACGGTTTTGTGGTTACCGTGATTGAACTTGGCGTGGTAGTATGCGATCAGCAAGCGCGTAAACTTCTCTTTGGCATGCAGTATGGGTATCGCCGTCCCTCGGTCGATTCTGGAATCCAGCAGGAGCGTTCCTTTGGCATCAAGCTTCGCTGTCAATTTCCCCAGGGGCGATCCTCTTGATGTTGGCTCGCCTCGATGTAGTCGTCTGATGTCTTCACCGAACGTGATATTCTGACTGCGTCGGACTAGTAACAATTCCGCTAGTCTTAGATGGTCCCGGTTCATTTCCGTTTCATGCTTTCTATTGAGCATTTTGGCTTTGAATACCTCGGCGGCGAACAGTACAGTTGCGGCGGACCTAATTAATCGCGTGAAATTCGCAAATCGGTCGATTTGCGGTAGATAGCTGTACGCGTCGCCTATTTGCGTTGCTAATACTACTCGCGGGGGGCGTTCCTCGCCTGTGGGCGGGGCCGACGCCTGAGCCGACTTATCAACTGGCCATTCATCATTATCGCGCCTAATGAACTCTGGGCCCTGGAACCATCGATGGTTCTTTTCAAATTTGGTCGGGACGCCTTTCGTCGCGTCGTCGGCCGTGTTAAGCGCGCTCGGTACCCAGCGCCATTCTGTTTGCTTAACATGGTTAACTACGAACGCTGTGCTGCGATTTGCTTCGTATTTCCCGTGTAATATCCATCCCAATCTCGTGAGCGAGGCCACGGGCATGTCTTTCGCTCCGCTGCGAATCTGTGTGCATGCCAATAGATTCCAGTGGTCCTGGCCCACGAGAATGGTTGGAGTAGCGTAGTCGTAGCACAGTTCGTCTTTTATTTCCCGTAAGTGCTCGCAACTTTCGACTAGTTCGCGCCCTACTGACTGAGCCGCGAGGTTCAGCTGTCCTATAGTGTACGCGGTCATTTTATCAAAATTTCGGCTACACGCGCCGCGTATCGATAACTGAACCCTACAGGACTCTTGGTCGTTTACTATGTTACCGCCTACGCCCTCGAATGATAGCGGTTCGGACCTAGTTTTAGGCGCTACTTGGTCCGCTATGTGCCGCTCTATCATTGTGAGGCTGCTGCCATCATCTAGCAGCGCGTAGGTACTGACGACTCCTAGGGGCCCTGACACTTCCACGGGTACTACCTTGAGGAATGTGGTGACTTTGCGCGCGTGGTTAACTGAGCTACTAACGTTGGCACGCGCGGGTGCTGGAGTTGAGTTCAATCCGTGTAACAGTCGGTGGTGACCCGCTTCGCACTGGTTTACTCCACATGCGACGTACTCGCATTTGAACGGTCTCCTGTGAGACGCGTCCAGACAACGGAAGCACAGCTTGTTATTTTTTGCTGTTTCCCAACGCTGCGCTATCTGCAACTTAACAAAATCCGCGCACAAACTAGTTTTGTGCACGCCGTTGCAGACGACGCATCTATCCTTTACTTGCGCGGGGATAGGTTGCTTCGGTTGTCTTGGCGCGTGAGACGGAACATTTTTTTTAACATGTGGTTTGCGATTTACTTGAGCGACTGTACGCGGTTTGAATTCCTCATAATCTGAATCGGACTGTTCGGTACTACTACTACGCGAATATTCCTGCTTGCGGGAGGCACCGCGAGCGCGGGGAGGGGCGTGGTTATGGGAGTGGCTACCGTATTCCTTTACAACGTTTACGTTCGAGCGTGTGGGGCGCGAACGCGCGTACGTTTTACGTGAAGCACTACTTATCTCATTCAAAAACTGAGCCATAGCCGCCAATCCCGGCATCGCTTTATTATTAGCGCGATACTTATTCCATTCGTACCGAACAATTAAATTCATTTTATCTACAATTTTATTAACCATCTCGGGTGCGTATAAAAATTCTTCCTGACGCAAGGATTTGATAGTAGACACTACATTGGCTACTTGGGCGGCAAATGTTGTGATATTGCTATTATCATCTGCCAGCCGCGGCATGCGTTTTACGCATTGCATTTCGGCGAGGACTATTTCCTCCGGGTCGCCGAATTGACGCTCTAAAGCTTCTATAATCTCATACGGATTTGACACTGTGTACATTATCGACCTAACTGCTAACTTGGCGTCGCCCCGGAGCGCTTTACGTATACGTCCTATGTTTGCTACGTCCGTAAATGACGACGCTGAATCGTCAAACTCGGCCCGGAAAGCTATCCATTCCGTTATATTTCCGTCAAACGGTGGGAGTTCCGACGCGTTCCTTTGCGTTGTCTGCCTACTGTTGCCTTGAACCGCTTCGACAAATCGATTTGACAATAGTTCGATATCGCGATTTACGAACGGACTTTCTCCGCGCAGCGGTACTGAATCGGTATTGAGTGGCGGCGGTTGGTAATTCGGTTTTTTCGGTGGGGGCAATAATGCACGTTTGCTAGCTTCGCCGTCGCTTCTATGCCGTTCTATCCAACCTAGAACACGAGACTCGTGTACAACAGGGGCCGGGGGGGCTGTGAAGCTAGACTGAGACGCCTCTATTCGTGCTATCTCCAGCCTACTTCTAGCCGCCGCTGTGGCCTTTTGAGCCTGTTCTAGTTCGGCATTTTGAAGGTCTAGTTCCGCTTGCAAAATCGACATCCTACTCGATACCGTGTCCGCTTTTTCGTGAACGGACCCTACCACTGTACTAGATTTCACTGATTCGTTGTCGTCTTCGATTGTCGGCGCGGGGTATCGCGTCGCGGCAGGCTGCGCGGAGCCCTCTGATCGCATTACGTTCGCGGGGTGCGGCACTGTTATGTTGCCGCCGGCACTGTACTGTTCGTCACTGGTGCCTTTGCTCCACGTATTCGTTTCCGCAGAGGTAGTGTCACCTGTTGTTGGTGAACTCACTGAAGCCATCTTCTTTGTGGCTGATCGCAGGGTGCGCTCTTCGTGCGCGGACATCTTCTTAGCACACGCGGGGGGTTCCCTAACACTTAATACCTAACACCCTATCACACCCTAACAGCCCTAAAGTCTTCTTTCTTCTGACTTGCAGTTTGTGGCCTCACTCGCTTTGTCACCGTTAGGTGCGAGCGGGCCCCCAGCTAAAGCTGGCAGTTCAGCCCTGCTGAACTTGTGTGACTAAAGTCACCGTAAGAAACACCGAGCGAGGCTCAAGGTATTTCTAGTAAAATGTTTATTGATCGAGACCGAAGCCTCAAGATCATTAAAACAATAACGGCAGGCTGGTTAAATCGCAGATTGATGCCGTAGCCTCAAAATCTTTGATAAAAACCACTGCATGGAATCGAGGGCTAGCCTCAAGATTCCGCGATGACTCGACGCTCGATGACAACACGTAGGTAAATACACGACGGCAAAACTCGAAGCACGTAAATGCGAAGAATTCTTCCTGCTTTCCGAATCACGATGCAATTTGGAGAATTCTTCTTGCTTCGAATATGCGCTGGTATTTCTTGATCCGGCTACTGAATGACCATTGTTGAGGGTGGACTGTATATTTTATAATAAATGAAACAATTTTTCCATAGTAAGCATCTGCTTGAGTGATACGTGTTGTCGCTTGAAGGATCGAGTGAAGAGTGAAGTGGGATGGCGCGAGTGTCGTTTTTATAAGAACGCGCGCTCGCGCAATGGAAGGGGGGCACGGGCGAACGTAGCGTCCGTGGGGAGGACCAATAGGAAGCCAGGAAGGAATAGTGTAATTTTGTTGAGTGGGGATAGTGTATGTTAGTTCGTGTAGCTGTGTAGTATGTTTAAAAGATGCATTTATTCATTATATCTTACATCTATCATACAATTATAGTTATCAAATCAACAATTACACATCAAATAATAATCAAACAATAACAATATAGAAAATTAACAAAACAAATAATAACACAGGAAAATAAGGAGAATCGAAAGCTATATATACATCTTAACCTATTTTGACATATACTGAATAACTTAAACCTATTTTCGACAATCGGACTAAATCGTTTTATTATCGTTCTGAGATCTCAAGACTCAAATATTAGTTATACAAAGAGTATTTGCAAATAAATTAAACAAAAGAAACCCTAGGTATTATTTTAACTTACTATTTATACCAACTTTAATTTCAAGAAATGTTATTCTTTTCCAGTTCAATACAATACATGCGGATTTGGTGGTGTCTATATTGGCTGCGACGGTGCTGGCCGTTCTGATAGACGCACCCTTTTCAACCATACAGAAGATATTAGTCCCAGGTAAAAAAAAAAATACTTAAAATTTTGGGGAATGCATGCTTTTAGTCGTAAGATTAAGGCATAATTTCAAATTACAAATTATTTATTAAAATAATCAATTGTATAAATAAAATTATAAATGGTTAGTAAGCACAACAAAAGTACTTATATTATAAACTGTGCGTAAGAGTACCTAATTAAATTAAATGCCTAAACTAGGATACGAAAGTAGCCTGTATCTTAGGCCAAAGATAGCGTCTATGATTAAATATATTAATTGATACAAGTTCATCCAATGCTTAATAAGAATGCGTTTATCTGTGTTACTTAGGTACCAAAGGTATTCTTGTATTTTAAGATTCAAAGTGAAACTTGCTGATTTTCCTAAGTACCTATACGTCCTAAATTTTATCGGTCGCACTTTGCCGATCGCCGAACTCCGTCTATACCCATATATAATAGCGAATTGGCTAGGGGTGTGATTTTTTAAGTGAACCTCGTCTGCCAAGCCAAGTGATCGCTGGGCTTGAAATACAGTCATAACATGACTGGCCAGTTCACGTATGGGCTGACAATTGGCATCGGAAGCTAACTGTCACATTCATACAAGAACTGTCAAAATGAACACGATGGCGATTGCGAGCAAGTTAGACAATAAGCCTACCGTTCTCTCACAGGTATTAGTATTATACGAAGTCATGTGTCTGGTCAACTGGTCAACACATGACCAACAACATAAGACTCCTGATTCCGCATATTATATCAAACAATTTTTTAATAAATATTGAATAAATACTGAATACTGAACAACAATAATCTGTTCTTAATATAAAGCTACTGTGAGGCTCAGACATATTAATGTAAAAACCGGATTACTCACGTTTTATTGCGTTGGAAAAGGTCCGACAGTTTCAAGATATGCCTCCCCCTTTTTTCTTCTTCTCTGATCTTGGCCCCCGTCGCATCATGAAGAATCTCGGATGATTCGAAACTGTCTGACCTTTTCCGACACAATAAATAAATAAATAAAAAATATCATGGGCCAAATTACAAATTAGTCCCAAACTAAAGCAAAGCTTGTACTATGGGTACCAGGCCACGGATAAACATACATATATAATGTAGATAAATACATACTTAAATCATCAGCAACATCCGTATTCATTATACAAATGTCTACCCCTACCGGGATTCGAACCCGGGACCTCTAGCTTCATAGTCAGGGTCTGTACTAACCACTAGCGTTAGTACTATTATATATTCTGTGCCACTAGGCTATCCGGTCGTCATAAAACGTGAGTAATCCGGTTCATACATTAACAATAATCTGTAAAATGGGATAATTAATTTGCAGAATCCTGGCTCACAGCAGCAGCGCCTGCGCCGCAGCCAGAAGTCCAAGAAGTAGAAGTACAAATTGAATCCGAAGCTGACAGTTTAGTCGACCACGTTCACGAATAATTTGAGTTGACTGTTTGATTGAAACGTTTCTCTTTTGCATGTAAAAATTAATAAAATGTGTCGCACTGACGTCGGTGTCTCGCACGTGTGGTTGGATAGAAGTAAAATAACTGATTATGGTTCTTGTATTATGCACAAAATTATAGGTAATAACAATTCTTTGAATCGTCTCAATTTAACCTGACATCGTGAACTTGTATAGACTTTTCATCACACTTGCTCAACGGTATAGAAATGTTCTGTGTGTTTCACGGGCGGTACGGGAATTACGAACCTCGACTCAGAAAGCCCTCAGTCATCGACTTCGGGCTTATACTACAGTCTCGGTCGGTAATTCCTCACTTACCGCCCTTAATAACAATGTACTATTATTTAACTCCAATATTAATCGAAAGTACGTACCATTATGTCACATAAGTATCTCTTTAGTTTCGCTTACATAAGTTTTCGATGTCTGGTGAATTTTACTTGTTTTATAAATATACTTAGGTATAGGTAATATAGATACAGTATACACGTAAATCATTAACAATACGACAAAAAGTCTGAGTGGCCGAGATCTCCTTACATCTGCACTAAACGGGATCAAACCTCTTAATATCCGTTATCTCGATATTATAATCATAATTACGCTGCCTCTGACATACTCGTACATGCGAGTGGCCCGTGGTACATAGCCAAGGTTCAAGAAAAACAAACAATCTCATATTTAATATATCGATGTTATTTTTTTTATCTCGCATCTTTGTCAGGAACAAATTGACAGTTTAAACAATTCCAGTATATATGCATATTCAAGAGAGTTTAGAGCTTTAAAGTCTTAAATAAAGATCTACTTATTTAGATACCTGATCATCATCATTATATGCAACAGAAAGGGGAGGGGCAGTAAGGGGGCTGAATTAACAACTAATTACCAATAACCAATAAAACTACAAGGTACTAATTATAAATAGATATATTACCTACTTGAAGGAGTTTTTGTAAATTTTACACAAAGAAATTGTTTTTACTTTATGAAATTGAGTGGCAAACGAACAAGTGCTCGCTTCGCTTGTAATTTTTACCTGAGGATACGACGGGATTCTGTTTTGAATAAATTTCAGCAATTAAAAAAATGCTGTGGGAAACACTGAGATTAGTTGTTATGTTATAATTTATTATGCATGTAATGTTCCTAGAATGTTCCTACATTTACGATACGCACCGTTTAAGAAGCCTAAAAAAATATGCGAATTCAAATTTTATTTTAATTTAATTTTAATTGGAATGAAATAATGTGTCTAATGTATTTTCTAAGTGTAAATACTGGACAATAAATGGTTATCCTGAAAAGTGTTTTCATGCATAATATAACGTGCCTGCGAAGCCGGGGTGGGTCGCTAGTTAAGTATAAATCGGGAAAGATCAAAGATCAGGTTAGCTTAAATAACGCAGCCAATAAAATTGAGCATGAAAGTTTTCCGTTGTGACACGAAAATTAACCAAATAATTGTATGGGTAATTTTCGTGTCACAACAGAACTTTTTTCAGCCAGGTATTTTGTATGGACCACTAACAGCTTAAAGTAGTGGTCAAACTTTTTGGTCCTTACCTAAGTATGTACTATGTACACCCCCTTGCAAAAAAACGGGCACCCATGGTTTTGTATTTTATGTGCATAAAAGCTTACTTTCTAAGCTTTAATGCCTAATAATCTGAAAAACCATAGGTGCCCGATTTTTTTGCAAGGGGGTAGTACCTATGTAGATAAGTATAATACTTACTACACGATTATTCTAGCTAGAATTGCGTAACAAAGAAGAGTTTAATAGTTATAATAACTACGCGTTTATCGGGGTATCAGACCCATAGCCATGTATCATGCAGTGACTGATATTTGTGTTCGTGATAGCGTACGTCAATCAATAATTGTTTTCGCTTGAAATATATCGACTGCAACTAATGAATGTTTACAATAACTAATAGCGATATTTTTATCTAGCGAGAATTCTGCATTACGTAAACCGGTAATATGCATTTAATCTCTAAAACAGTTTTGATACGATTAGATTAGAAAGATTAACTTAAAACTTCAGGATTTAAATAAAACACGGGCGTGTTTTTAGAAATTCTGACTACTTTGGCTATTAGGTCGTATCTGTACCTATCGGTACCTAACCAATTTTTTTTAAGCATAACGAATGGGTACTTAGTCTGATTGCGCCTTCATCGATAATCTATGCAAGATTATACGTACTTACGGTATACATTATATATACTAGCTTTTGCCTGCTGCGACTTCGACCACGCAGAATCAAAATTTACGTTAAACTTCTTCCGCTCTCCCATCGAAAATGTACAAAAACCTACCTGCCCATTACCTACTTCAAAGAAATTAACCCGTTTCTTGCATGGTGTCCACTTCAATGGTGTCAACTTCCATTATTTTTATCCCATCCTTTTGTTCGAAAAATCTCTTCTTACGACGTCTACGTGATCTTCAAAGAAGTCTACTAAATACAAATCTATATTTTCTATAAGTACCGTCGTTTTATCCCGTGGGAAAATTGGAAAATTCCTTTGTAGTGCACCTCTTTGATCAAGCCAAATACCTACTAAGTAATTATATTAGCAAGTGTTACTCTTTTATCTTATCCCACGGGAATTTAGAAAAATCCTGAAATCAGTTTTCAGATACCTATCATAATTATCTACCCGTATACAATACAAATACTCTTTATATAAATAATAATATCCCTTTAATTATTCCTTATTATTTATTCCCTAAAAATATCCCTAGACAATTTTTTAAATTTCAATATAATTAGGCATATTTACTACCGCGTGAAAAGATCTGTCTAGAGAATAGAGATAATTTTTGATGTGTGTATGTATAGATACATATTTTTCATCTCTCATACTCGGAAAGTGAGGCAAATCATATCTGACATACGGGAGGATAACTATTATTTTCTTCCCAAGGTTAGATATGAATTAAAAAAAATAAAGGCATTGGCTGTCAATGAAACACATACGCATTCAGCCAAGCATTACGGCATATCCATGTTTTTTTCTTAATTAAGTAACTAGGTAATAATGATTATAAATTTTATAACGCTATTTAGTCAAATATTATTTTTATTAATTTATTTACATTACTTTATTTTTATACAGACGTAGATTTAATGCTGCTTTAGAAAAAAAAAGAAAAAAATACATTGTAAAATGACAATGGTATATATATATGTCCACACAGCCATCTTTATTCCGCTTAACTCGTGGTTCAACTGACTAAAATACCTACTTTATCTACAGTTTTTCTCTAATCATTATATAAAACATTTTAAATGTTGTTTATGGGTAAATATTGAAATAATTGACGATGACCACATTGACCTATGTTTTAAAAAAAAACTTGATTTGCGGCCAATGCAACTAGTTTAGAAAAAGCGAGCTCGAATTTGGCGCGAAAGCATTCTTCATTTAGTAAAACTTTACATAAAAATATAAATAAAAAATGAGTAACTATTCCTGGAAAAACGTGACGTTTTCCTTTATGAACTGTACAAATGTCTGAATTAATTTTAGTTAATTTTTTATTTATTACATTTTTTCTCATATACTTAGGTACTTATGTATATTTTTTTTACTTTCCTTGTAGTCGAAATGAAAAGTAGAGTGTTTAACTCGGGAAAAACACCAATATCACACTCGAAATATTCGTGTGATATTGGTTCTTTTCCTCACTTGTTGAATAATCTACTATTTGCAGTAAGTAGATTGTACCTAAATACTCACTTTACCTAGGTACTTACAAATGTTTTGACTATTTACTTATTACAAGTTGAACTGGCCACTTAGAAATGTCGGCAATTTTAAAAGACCCAATCGCAACACTTAACCACAGGAGTATCACGACCGCATCCCTTTGTAATAAAGTGATTTACCTAATCCTTTATAATCGTAATCACTATATCACTACATAGTATAAAACAATGTCGCTTTCCGCTGTCTGTCTGTCCCTATGTATGCTTATATCTTTAAAACTACGCAACGGATTTTGATGCGTTTTTTTAATAGATAGTGTGATTCAAGAGGAAGGTTTATATGTATATTCTACGCAGACGAAGTTGCGGGCAGAAGCTAGTACATAGTATAAAACCGTTGCTTTCCGCTGTCTTTCCCTATGTATGTTTAGATCTTTAAAACTATGCAACGGATTTTGATGCGGTTTTTTTAAATACCTATATACATGGTGTATCAGATAGCCCCTAACAATAATCAACCGGGGTATATAACCATAGCTACAGAAGCTAAAAAAAAGTATTTAAAAAAAATTGGAGTAATTTTTTTTTATATCTTCTATAGGAATGGTAGTAGTAACTGTAATCCTTCCTATAGAAAACATAAAAAAAAATTTTACTCCAATTTTATTTTTACTATTTTTTTTAGCTTCTATAGCTATGGTTATACACCCCAGTTGATTATTGTTAGGGGCTATCTGATACACCCTGTAGAGTGATTCAAGAGGAAGGTTACAATGTAAAATTCTACGTAGAGCAAGCCGCGGGCAGAAGCTAGTTGGATACAAATGGCTAGTTATTAAAAATCGTTAAGTTAGCGGTAACAACAACAGATAAGTTGTCATGGTACCTATCTTGTACATTATAGTAGTATTTTATTTGGATCTAGGAACAGTCAGAAGCGAATGGTAGGTATGTTTATTTTGATAGTTTTAGAAATACCTAACCTAATCTAAAAAAAACATTTTTCATACGAGCTTCTTTTGCTGTCGTTACTTTTTGTTGACTGTACTTGCATTGCCATGCATCCGTCCTACCTATTATGTCCCAAATTTCAAGTCAATCGGACCGCCCGTTGAAGAGTTCCCTCCTGCGGAGAAGGTCCCGACCGGTATTCTACAACCAGATTTATTATTGTGCTGTCATCCGACTTCGACAAGTATGCAAAATTTCAGCTCAATCGGTTGAAGATACCTATCTGCTTCAAAATTGATTTGCAAGATTCCATCCGGACAAACATGCTTAACTTAATACATATATGCATACAAATAAGACATACATACGTTGCAAGTTAATAAAAAGATTGTAATAACTTGTAATAATAAGAAACAGCGGCACCCCTAGGTTAGGTTATTCATATACTATATTGTTTTAGGGTGCGACCACACCGCCGCTTAAAAAACGGTGACGTTACGGAATCGCAACTAAATGTATGAAGAAACGATGAGAAAACGTGACGCATACGACACTCTTATTACGTACTTATTTTTATATGAATATTGTAAAAACCTTAACTTATGTAAAAAAAAATCAGAATAATAATAAAGCTTGTAAAATAATAAGAAGCTTGTAATAATAATAATAAAATACTTAGATAGCTACGGCATAATCATGCTGAATTATTAAATTTGCTTTTTACTTAGGTAATATACGAGTAAAATCGCTCGAGAAGCCAATTCCCAAGATTAATTTTAAAAATTATTAACGACGAAGCCGAAGTGATCGTCATCGTCTGATCGTATCGGGCAGCTCACTCTCCCATTATCCCTAATATGAGATGAACTTTCGAATCATCACTATCACAAAAAACAAAGTCGCTTTCTCTGTCCCTATATCCCTATGTCCCTATCTATGCTTAAATCTTTAAAACTACGCAACGGATTTTGAAACGGTTTTTTAATAGATAGAGTGAATCAACAGGAAGGTTTATATGTATAATACATGCATAATATACCGTGCGAAGCCGGGGCGGGTCGCTATAGTGTCTTATAAAATTTTCCCGCGTGTGCATTCAACGGGTATGCTAACTTGATGCTCGCCATTAGTATAGCACGTTGAGGGGCACGAGGATACGCTTATCTTGTGAGCATAACGGCAGAATCTTTGAATAGTAGGTAAACAATTCTATAAATTAGGTATGTATCGTACTCGTAGGTATCTACATTCATGGACGTAGATATACGATAGCCTCGCTACTCGGGGTCGCCAGATGATGTGGACGGAGAGTTTATTTTACGTTTTCGTAAACAACGGCAGCGCCATCTTGTCTGAGTTCAGTCACAATATTAAAATTGCCATTGTTTGCTCATTTCTTTCTTAAGTCTTTTTGGACAAAGAACCTAAGTTTTCATAATAATCGGCATAGCATAGGCGTTACGCACAGCTCACTGAGTGAAGTCCCTTTGGAAATAAGTTACGCATACCCCCTGCGCCGTGTTCTGTGGGATTCTCCTCCCCTGCAAACTCCTTCCCTAAGCAGGGGGGGGGAGATACCCACTAAAACCGAGCAGTATTCCCTGTCGTGGCAATGGAGGGTGCCATGGGAGCATGAAGTGGCAACACAGCACCCGCCGGGCGCCCCAGCTTTTGTCTACCTATAGGTACCCATGGGCCATTAAGGCCAGGTGATCACCCATACCCCGACTCTCAGGAAAGTAAGTCTAGCGAAATTATTAAAGAAAAGCAAGGCAGTTTTAGTCCCTTACAATGTGAAAAGCCTGCTCCAATGCCTCCAATGTCTGAGGTTAAATAAACAACGAGTCGTGTCCATGATATTTAAAGCTGTGATTTAAAACGTTGCGCAAATGAAAAATATTTACTTATTTGGCTAGTAAATGACTGTCTTTATATAGGTACCTACCGCGCAGTCAGTGCAGAGTTGTGCAAATTTGTTATTCCACTTTCATGAAAACGGGTCGGATTCCTTACTAATAAATAAATGAATTTCGCGTTTAGGGGCCACTTTCAGTGAGCAAATAAGAAAAGTTTTATAAACATCATTTTTTTTATATGAATAGGAAGGCAAAAGGGCAAGTGGGTCACCTGATGGTAAGTGATCACCACTGCCCATAGACCCTCGCAACCCCGAGGGATCGCCGATGCGTTGCCAACCTAGAGGGCTAAGATGAAATGCCTCTTGTGCTCGTAATTTCCCCGGCTGTCTTACTCTCCACACCTTCCCTTTGACATCCGGAACCTTAACTCTGAACGTTTGGCCTTCGGATTCACAAGTCGAAGTCTCAATTAAACCAAACTACTTAGGTATTTCATCAATACCCCCAGGCCATGGTGCACGACAGGGATGTAACGGAAGTAGTTTTATCGGAACCGGAGCCAGAATCGGAGTTTTTAAATTTGCTTTATCGGAATCGGAACCGGAGTCGGAATCGGAATCGGAAGCGGGTGACATGAGAGAGAATTATTATTTAAGGACAAATTTAAGGAAAATATGGTAGGTGTGTAATATTGACTGAAAGGCTTAACTGATTATTACGATTCAGGTTCCAGTCAGCCAGTGTTGTCACACTTATAGACGCTCATCTCATAGTTTGCGTATTCGATGGATCGAATAAAAAAACATCGATATATACTCGATGTTGAAGTATTAACAATACATCGGTTCAATACGATGCATCGTTACTATACATCGAGTGTTTACAATACATCGATGTATATCGTCCATCTCTAGTCGGCACACGCCGCCGCACTCGCCCGCTATCTATGCTTCGACCTCCGATGCAAACCTCCGATTAAAAAATGTCGGAGCCGGAGTCGGAACCGAAAGTATAATAGTAATCGGAAGTTCCGACTTAACGGAACCGGAACCGAAGCTCCGTAACATCCCTAGTGCACGATACGATAACCGAGTTAAGTAGCCGAGCCGTTGGATGAAAACATTGCTAACCATTCTGCGACTACGTAGGTATCTATGTGACAGGCCGTTTTGCAGGAAAACATAAATCTCGATTTAGTTGTTGAATCGTCGACGAGATTATGACTACAAAATTAAATGAGAAATTGGGATTTAACTTTTTTCCAACTAAACGGCCTTTTCTTTAAAATACATTTGGTTGTGCTTCATTATCCTTTTTGCGTCGATTCCTCGAAAGCGATTCCCAATATATAGACATAACTACCTACCTACCTATTTAATTTCAGTTGTATCGAGTAAATTTACACAAATAAATTTAATATTACGACTGATTAAATAAATGGTATTGTGGAAAAACTCGAGATGTTAAATTTAAATGTATGGAATATCACCGCAAAGATTAGCGAAGATAAGTGAACCCTTTCCGTTGACTCAATTAACATTACACGCGGGGAAATTAGCGATTCTCGTGGAAATATTCTAGAAACTATGCTATCCAATAGGTACCTAGTGTATTTATTATATTTTATTGCTTGTGACACAGAATAAGTAATCTTGTGATTCGTCATTGGATTGTGTAAAGCGTGCCTTTTTGTAGATAGGTAAGGTACCTTTAGGATTTGAATGTTAATAAAGTTATGAAACCATGTCGCAGCTAGGTAACTTAATCTATACATCCATTTCGATATATTAGTCTTATCATCTATCTGTATAATTAAAAATGACTGGTTACATACATTAAATTTGTAGCTGAGCGCTAAACTCGTATAGCTACGGCTAGACTAATTCCGGTATAATAATACGCATTGCGTTCATTAATATTCGTTGAAGTCCGAGGAAGATTATATTTTAATAGGTAGTTTTTAAGATTGAACATTTTAGTCTGTACTTATATGTATATCTGTTTTCATGTGGCTATACTTAATACCTGAGTTCACCTTACTACTACACGACGATCGGCGGCGACGATCATGATAACAGCCAATTGGCATAATGGGTCGTGCCTTGTGTGTAATTGATGGTCGCCATCGAACTAACTAGGTCGACTACTTCAATGCAACGATAAGGTAAATTCACCTGCTTTTCCAAATCTTCAAATTTAATATATTGAGATGGAGGTAATTAAGAAATAAATAAAAAATATTATTTTATAAAACTTATGGTTTTTTTACAAGAAAGGAATACAAGCAAGTGGATTACCTGACAGTAAGTAAATCACAAACCATAAGATTACCGTAAGATTAACATTTTCCAATTCTTATTAAGTAGGTGGCCGCGGTACGGGCAAGTATTGAGTATTGCAGAATTAAATACATTAATCGGAATCAGGCACTTCCTTTACTTACTGCATTTTAGAAATACACTTTTCTTGTCCTTCATATATTTATTAGCTGGACTTGTAGTTAAAACTCATTTTCATTCAACGCAATCACACTCAAGGCTGAATTTGCCACGACGCACACCTACCGATTGTTTACCTACTTGATATTGTAAACAAAAATATATGCTTCTACACTGCAATAGCCACGCACCTACCTATTACCAAATAACGGTTGCAATGGCTATCAATCAATTCACTATTAAATCTTTATTAAAACTAAGTGGGCAAAAATACGAGTAACTAAGTATACTTTTAATCAAAACCCCTTTATTCTGAATGAAACTATTTCACATACACAAGTCCTATAGTAGTGGGGGTAGTGACTTAAAAAATGGCCACAACATCGATAAATTAAGTCGAAACCTGATAATCTGTTCTTCAGTGAATAGGTAAGGAAGCAGCCAGTTTGTGATCAGCAGGCACGTCGTCACCGGTGTGGCGGTGCATGAAACGAAATTCATTGAGGGAGATGTGAGTCACAGACATGAATTTGGCAGAAGTTGTACTGTTGAATTGTAATGTTTCGTGATTTTTTTTGTTTAAAAACAAACTTTTATTGCCAAATTGTTCTGATTAGTACAGTAATAAAGTATAGTAACTAACTAGGTAGAGTTATTAAAATTGTGAAATTTTCAGGAAAGTAGGTAGGTACGTTCATACATTTGTATGAGGATCGAAACTCCATTTCCAACATGAAAAATTTCCATACATTCTCAAGTACTTTTTAAACTTGTTGGAAACTTTTCGCAATTTGCACACTTTAGTTGTGATCATACAAAATTAACTTTGTACCTATCGATCTCGATAGGCGATTATTGTTAGGTTATATAGGTAGTCTATTCGTGATAAAGTTTTTCGTGGTAAAGTCGTTCGCGAAAAAGTCTTTCGTGGTTAAGTACTGACACGTATACATATAGTATCTACCTTGATTCATGTGTCAGTCTGAAGATGGCATTCATATGATTCATAGTGCATTGAACTAGTTACATTTATTTACCCTCAAATAAATCGAGCTATCAACGATTTCAGTATACATTTATATAGTAGAATAACGTTTTGTTATATACTCACTAAAGTCGGTCAACAGATTTTCTCGTTAGTCTTCCCGTTCCACTAACACATTAAAATATATACTTAAGCTAGATAGCAATATTGTTGATTAGAAATAATAAAGCACAACATTTATCATGAATGAACCATCTGTATCCAAACAATTCATGGCTACCACGTGGTTTGCGCGTGCGACGCACGCACGGGGCATGCGCGCAGCCCCCCACTCCTGCGTGGAAATACGGAAAAACGACGGCTATTCCTGCCACGATCGAGATAGGTACAGTTGATCTTAGACTGCGCATGATTATGGTGGAATTCATGCGGATGTTACGAACCATAAAATAAATGATGATGTCGTTCTGATACGAGTATACATATGTGATAGAGTTGAATTACTGTTACTGAATTTATAGAGATAACTTAACTTATTACCTTGTTAAATTTACGGTACATAAATTTTCTGAATATCTCTATTAAGCCTTTTTTTACCAATTTTAAAAACAGAGAAGGAACACCACTTTTTATTTTTAACACACCATGTTCACGAATAACTTCAACAGTTGCGGCCAGATTTTGAAATATTATAAAATAAACGTATGTTCTCGAATCTTCAGACCGAAAAATTCTGGTGTAAGTAGGTACACAAATACTGTTCAGTCTTAGTGATCTCATACAAATCGGTAAACCCATTATAATTTCATTTACGTTTGAATTAGGAATATTTCTCTTTGAAGAAAAAACAAGGTTTTTTTCAATTTTGTTTACTTATTTGTATGTACTGATCGTATTAGTGTAGATGGTAAATAAAGTTTTAATAAATAAATAAATTAATAGTCTACTCGTATGATCTCGAACATCGACTAAATATGCATGTATTGAAAGTATCTACATAAAATATTATAATGTAAGGTATTACTAAAGTAAATAGACTACAGTGGACCGATACCTAACCTAGCAGGGGCCCGATTGTCAAAAGCGCATTACTCGAAAGTACAATTCGATAGTGATATAATCTTGTGTTATTTACACATTACAGACTACAAAAGTATAACTCAAATAAACTTTTCGAAGTGTTGACAATATTAACTGGAGGTATAATTTTTTTCTATTTTACTCATACAGTCACCAGCATAAATATACGACGGTGAACAGGGCTGCAAAAATAAATGATTATCTATTGGGCTCAATAGCATATGACGACACTACCGCGGTAAAAATAAGTGATGCTCTGTAGTCGGGAAAAACATCGTTGCACCTTTATCAGCATAAATATCAATTTGCAGTGAAAGCATAATCATCGGATGATAGGTATGGGCCGCATAAATATAATTTGCTGTGAAAGCATAATCATCGGATGATACGCGGGCCGCATATATATCTGACATGTCAAATTCAACTCTATGTTGTTGATTTGCAAAAACGAACCATCCCTGGCTAACATAGAGACGTAAATTGTATGAAATGATTTGACAATTCACGAGAAAAGTGAGACTTGTCATTTCACTAGTTTCGAATACTACTTTCGAGTGAGTGATGTGCTTTCAAATCGGACCCCAGGTTGCTCTATCAGCTAACCGACCCCTATCAGACGGTTCTGGACTCTTATGTAAGACAATGAGTTGTTTGTGTGTTGGTCTCGATACATCTATGACCAAGAAAACTGAGATATTGATCTTTGTTACCAATGCGTACACATCGCCCCCTGAAGATCGAAAATGACTTAAGTTAGGTACCTACTCTAAATGCACTAGTACTCGTAAGTACTGTAAAGACTCCTTCTTTACTCTTTATCGAATTCTAAACTTGAATTTTTAAAAGTTTAAATTAAAAAAAAAATGAATTCGAAACAAGGAGAAAGTCAGTCTGCTTAGGGCTTCCACTGGAAGAAGTTGTAATTTTGATCCAATCATTTGAGAATCAATCTAGTGTATATTTTTTTAATTTTAACTTTTCAAAATTCAAGTTTAGAACATCTAACACCTACCCCGCACCTCCACCAAAATGTAGAGCTGCCTTGATAAGGCACTTAAGTACTAAAAAACGGGACGGTGTAGCTATTTAAAAGGAAAGGAGGGTTGCTTCGACTGGAACGACTCAACAGGCATGAAAAAGATGGTCATTCATGGACTTCGAAGTTTTATTTTAATCTATTTTGAATCGTTGCAGCTAATAAGTTTTAGCTAGGGCCTTTTTTCGGGATTTTGTTTTAGGTAGGTACCTAGCTTTTTAGTGTATTGGTAAAACCGTGATGTTTTCAAGAGTCAGTGCACCTCATGAGGGACTGCTTTTTGGAGTCATCTGGTGGGGCTTAAATGGGGGATCATTCTAGATCGGTCTGGAGTGATGCCTTATTTTTTTTACATAGCCGTTACCGATATGAGCTTTGCCATCATAACAATGAACTCGCTTGTTGGTGATGGTCTGATGGTGGTAGGTGTTAGATGTTTCTCTTCTTCTGGGGAGAGGGAGAGGAGATGTAAATACTTCTTCTTTACTCTTTATCGAATTCTAAACTCGTTTTTGTTTGACAGGAAAAACCCGCCGAAAATTATTAAAATTTTCTCGGAAAATTGGTTTGGTAGCGTACTTGTGCATTACGTAGGTATGTATGATTGTAGATTTTTTTTCTCTCCAATACAGGGACGTTGAACATATTCTCATTCGGAGGCTGCTTGTACAAGCAGTCAGTGATTTTGATTTAAAAAGCTCATATTTTTCCGAAAAAATATTACGTTCTCTTTTGAGTCAGACAAATTAGAACGCAACAATAAGTGTAATATAATAATTTGATCACTATGTAAATCATTTAGTTTTCAGGTAGGTATTTGCATAGATCTGATAGTTATTAACTACATGACTTTACTTTAGTTGCCCTTCGCCAGAGAAATAATTTTTTTTGAACAACTGTTACCTACCTACCTGGCAGTTAAGTAAGTACTTAATATCTAACTGGTAAGTAGGTAACTATTGTTACTAATGATAACTCAAGCATTAAATATTACGTGTAATTAGCATTTGCAACTAAATCAATAAGTTTGACTCGTGACAAATGCGTATCACCCTGGTGTCACCGTCAATTGTGTCAATTAGTTATTGTATGACATTAGTGGTCAATCTTAAATTGTTTTCTCAATTAATTTTATAAACTACGCCGCTCCATAACCTATTTTTTTAATATCTATTTAATCGACATGCTCGTCGACATGCCGTTCATTAATGTATTCAATAGTTATGATCCGATTATCTGAATCCGAGGCTAAAACAATTCGCCGCATTACCGAGCATTAACCCGAAAGTAGGTAAGTAAGTAATTGTAATGCTTTATTGTACAAATAATAAAGAAACAGATAAAGAAAGAAAGAAAGAAAGAAGAAAGTCGGTGGTAGACTCGCTTGACTATGGTCAAAGGTACTCCCAGCAAAACCACACTATGGTGTGGTTTTGCTGGGAGTCAAGAAATAAGTCTATCTGTGCATGAAAAGAAGAATACTTAACTACATACTTAGTACAAAATACTACGAGTATTACTACATTGAAGCACAAAAAGATCCCTGGTGGGTCGAAGTGTATGTGTATGTACTTAAACTCTTTTTTGTGCAAAATAAACAAGACAAATACAATTGACAGGTAAACACTAAGATACATGCACAAAGGCGGAGTTATCCCTTTAAGGGATCTCTTCCAGTCAACCTTTGAGTGGATGAAAGGCGTATTAAGCGTATCCGAACAGACCCTTAATCTTAATGTAGAGAATACTAAAGGAACTTATATTAAAACCGAATCTAAAAGGAGACAATAGGATTAAGAACATTATAGTAGATTACTCAAGTAGGTAATTGGGTCATACACAGGATAAGAAACAAAGGTTGTCTGTCTTTCATGTGGACACACAGTTAACGACTTTTGAGTCATTTAACTCACGTTTTTTGGACATGGGTTAGCTAGAATATGGCCAAAAGATTTATGCCCATATAAAAATGCCCACAGGAAAGACACGATCATAATTCCGTGAACGAACATTTCTTTCTCCCACATCAAGCGAGTATACTAACGAAACGAAAATTGCAGCATACTTAATGCAAGCGCTAGTGATGCGAAGTAGCTGGTTGTACCGGTCTTTTGTTTCATGCAAATAAAACTTAATAACGCACAAATCGCAACTCGACGTAGCCAAGACAAGACAACCCTCAACGGTCGGCGGGTCAGTGGCGATAACCCTACTGACTGCTGCCGGACCTCCGACGCTCGCAGAACTTCGCCCTTACGCGATGCGGCGCACAAGTCTATAAAGCCGGCTGACGCACACAAAAGAAGCAGTTTGCCTCCGGTCACCGTCGATGATGTTTATTTAACACAAAACATTAACGCGATCGCATCTTTTTATCATCTCAGATGCCGAACGAACAGTGAATAGTTTCCATATTTGAATAACCCTCCTTTTTGGCGCGCACGCGTACTGCTCGCCTATTTGTGATTGGCTGTGTAAAGGAACGACGGAGAACAACATGAGTGGAAGGAACAGTGTCAGTCGGTCAGCGTGCAATAGCAAGTGCAGTATGATCGTCGTGTCGAACCGATTGCCTTTTATTTTGCGGAGAAATGAAAAAACCGGTGAACTGGAAAGGAAAGCCAGGTAAATAAATAAACTATTATAAAAAAAAACTTAACGCTGTGTCATAAAATAAAATTAGTTAGATGTCATGGTTAAACGGAATATCTTGTTTTAATTAGTTTTTCAAACTAAATATCAACTAATTGTGATTAAACTCTGTGTAGTTACAGGTTGCCTTGTTATGTGTATCTAAAAATACTCCAAAACCGGTTCAAGTACATACACTTGCATAAATAAATATCTGAGATAGGTACCTATATAAATAAACTAAACAGGTACATGAATACGGACGATTTATCATAAAATTAGCTTCTGCCCGCGACTTCGTCTGCGTAGAATTATATACATGTATATATATATCTAAATAAACTTTTCTCTTGAATCACTAGGTATCTATAAAAAAAAACCGCATCAAAATTCGTTGCGCAGTGAACGAACCGTTGCGTAGTAGTTTTAAAGACTTTGTTTTATACTATGTTAAGTAATATTTAAAGTAGGTAAGGTACCTATCTAACTAAGAAAAATATCAACTTGAAGTGGCGTGAGTGTGTGTGGCAAATAAGGAAATTTCAGATATTCGAGGACAATCCAAACAATTTCCCAACAGCGGGCGTCCCGGGCGGGATTCTCGAATTTTCTGAAAAGATAAACGTAACCAAGGCATTGCGTACTGGCTGGATTCGTATGCCAAACAATGTTTCAGTAACAAAACATCACAAAAAGACACTAGATATCCATTTATACGTAAGTTCAGTGTTCAAACATAGTCAGCTGTAACAAACAAGTGGAGCCGGCAGTTCATTGTGTTATTGTGTACATAGCGTGCAACTTGACCAAGTAAAAACGACCGCGTGTTCCATACACGGTTAAGGTGAACTGGTATCTCGGTATCTGGTAGTGTTATGTTCTGAAATGAAAATAAAGGTGGTAACCTTGTACTTGAGTCGTAATGAAGCAAGGTCGTTCATGGCCCCTTGGTGGCTTGGTTCTCGATAATGAGGCTGTCCTACACCACAAATAGAGGGCTATTTTTAGAAACAGTTAAATATCCGATAAATATCTGATCACTTGATTGATCCCTTTGACCTTGTCTAATGCTTACAAAACCAACAAGTGTTTACTACGAATTTGTGATGAGTTCACCAAATCCTAAAATCTATTTAGTACTATTTCAAAATACTTGAAGGGCTTCAGTGGTTCATCAAACTTGTCGGTTCAGTTCAACGAGTCGCTAGCTGGTTTCTATAGTTTATTAAATTTCTTTATAACGTAGACCCTGCAGCTTAACTCCTTGCAGACTAAATGACAATGACATTTCATTTCATGAGTGTGAGTGGTGTGTTTTTTTTTAAGCCTCGCGCTCTCGGCGCATTTTGCCAAACGGGGAAACGGAATTAAGAACGGAAAATACGAAAGGATCGGAAATGTGGTGTGTTCTCTGTTTTTTTACATCTCATAAATAGTGTGTGTTACTTACCGGCTTTTTTTACTATGGTCTTTCTAATCAATGACTGAATCATTCCTGTCGTCGTGATAACAGGGGACACTTCGAAAAACAAAAAAAATATATTATGTTATATTTACCCCGTATATTTTAATTTATTACACAACTAGCTGTTGCCAGCGACTTCGTCTGCAAAAATTCATTTATCGCTATCCCGCGAGAACTACGCAATTTTCCGGGATAAAAAGTAGCCTATGTGCTATTCCAGACTTTTCTCTTATCTATTTGCCGAATTTCATCCAGATCCGTTGGGCCGTTCTGGCGTGATTGAGTAACAAACAAACATCCATCCATCCATACTTTCGCATTTATAATATTAGTTAAATAAAACCTAAATCTTATTCGTTATTTTTAAAGTTCATTACATATTTATCGGTTTTTATCAACGACAGCACTGTTTGTTTTAAGCTGGTCACATTATTTTTGCTGTGCATGTGTGCGTATGACAGTTGCGGTTGTCATACTTGCTGTCATTTTTAGTTTGCTTTGCTTTGCTTTTTGTTTTGCTTTGCGTTGCGTTGCGTTATAAACAAATAGACTAAAGGCGGCCTTGTCCTCAGAGGCTGCTTTGTCTTCAATTAATTATCTTTGCTACTGTTTTATTTTTCAAAGGGGTCGTTGACTTGCTTCAGATAATAATAGCGGTATGTAATCACATACTTACCTAGTAAATAAATATCAATGGCACAGTCTCAATCTCAATACGAAACCTTTTACAGTGAATGGTTAATAGTTAATACATATACGTAAGATAGGTTATAGTTGGGTGAAGACTAAAAAGTTACATACACCGATAAAGTTGCGTTTGTAGGTAGTTAAAATTACCAACTTTTTTCCACTGTGACAGTGAAATTAGTCATACATTTTGTATGGATAACTTTCGTGTTACAATGGAAAAAGGTAATTTTAACTACCTACTAACGCAACTAACGGTGTGCAACTTTTTGGTCTTTACCCAATTACAGTATCTACAAGCATTGTACAGCAATAATGTCCTTTGGCTCTTTCCTTACTAGGTCAAGTAGCTAAACATAGATTACCTCAGATTATTAACCAATTATGTAGATTTAAATAGAAATAATAACTTCATTTTGCGTCATTGTCTATTGTTTGCATTGGCCTATTAGTGCCCCACATGTTTAGGTGATAATGATAACAAACTAAATACGAGTATAACAATAATAAAGCCTTTTATTATTTCAAACAGGAGTTTCGGTACATCATTCTAGCAAATTTCATGTTATTAGTAATGTTAGTAGTTCTTTAGTTTAGTTATTTGTGTTTAGTTATTAGTTTCCGCAGATTTGGACCCCTCTTTGGGTGTAGGCCTCCTCCAGCTTGTTCCATGACTGCCTGTCCTCTTTTTTGTCCTGCCTTTTTCAGCCAGTCTTTCTTTATATGAAAAACGAGTACCTATGTACTCTATGAATTTAGGATTGGGTAGTAAAAGTAATTAGGTTACATGTTTAATAAACAAAAGTATACAAAGTCATAAGATCATTTACGCTTTGTGTTGGTTATGGCTAAAGGCAAAAAAGCGACTAAGTAATTTGTTAATGAAAAGAAAAGAGACCAGTTCAAAAAGTGAATCAGTAGTTTACTGTTTCTGAATGTGCACTCAACCATCTGAGATTCTGATCCAGATAGGTAGAGTAATGATGCAAAGAGATTACATTATCAATCAAGGAATAATTTCTGGCGATCAGTTTACATGAAAATAATTTTAAATGAAATGAAATTACTGAAGTGTAACTTTACTGTTTACAGACAATAAGTGACATTTTATGGAGCATTTTTATACATATGTAGGTAGATATTATTTTAAATTAACTCGTACAATCTTCGATCAATAATACAACTAGATGTCAGGTTGGCGCAAATACTATGTCTCGACAAATAACGCCTCACTTGTGGGGTGAGCCTTTATTGTGTTTAGTTCGATCCAAACACCGCTAATGTAAACATGTTTCACAATGCCGCAGTGTGTGTTAAAAAACTGCCAAAATATTTACCGTAAAAGCAATTTATCGGTCAGTGTCTCACTTTCATACTTCACATACTTTAAGCTTTAAAACAACAAATAATATGAAAATTCGAGTAAAATGACCCATTTTAAAAGTACACTACGGAAAGTACGCGCGTGTTTGGCCAAGGTTGGGCCAATACACACGCGCAAACTTATGTTTAACAGAACAGTAGATTTTTATTGTAAGAATTTTAATTTTTTATATCATATTACCAGAACTAAAAAATGCTATAAAACTGCCTTCGATCAACAATATTGCCGTTAATTGCAGATTCACGTCAAACACGAATATATTAGCAGTGCCCTTACAGGGTTTAATCTTGTATCCTAGTATCTTGTATCAAAGCTAATAAATGTCTTGTCTTGTCTTGTATAAACAATACCAACAAATAAATAAGTAAGTATTAATCCTAGCTAAAATACATAAATATTGGCGTCTACCTCTTTTCAAGGGAATACTTAATCAGATCATAGTGTTAAAAATTTGAAATGTTGTTAATTTGATCAATATGTAGGTAATTTTGAATTTTGATATTTACTAATTACTTAGTTAACTTAATTTACTTAATTGTCTATAAGTACATTTCATTTCATATCAATATTTGTATTTGTAAATTTGTTTGTGTTATAAATTTCTGTCAAATAAAAAAATGACTGTCGTATATAATTGAGACTCCATTGTTACCCTGTTCCTAGAATTACATCTTTTTAAAACGAAGGTAGTTCTTTTGTTTATCGAACGCTTACGGTCGTCTCGTTTTATCTATTTGCATCTTTGTTGCTTAGACTTAAGGTTCATTTTAAGTTAATTTAGAAGGTGAAACAGATATAGCTATAAGTATAAGCGACACGACACGGCCACTTTTTCGCTTTGATTTTGTATGGGACCTTAAATCTAGTTGTGTTCTTGATCGAAGCATACAATGGTGGCTGGTATACTGGTTATTATAATATAAAAAAGCGGTCAACAACGGTCAATTGTAGAACTTCTGAAAATTTGAAGTACCTACCATTAATAAATGCAAAGTAATCCTACAACAAAGTTTATCTCGGATTTCGATCAAACAAAAAAATTACATAATATTATTTCCAAATTCCTACTAACGCTTTTTGGCTATAAGAAAACTATTGTCCACAGTGCGGGCGGGCTGGTCACAGCGGTCGCTCCGGTGGTGATACGCGGCAATGGCATATGGGTCGGCTGGCCAGGAATCCACTTGGATGATCCCAATGAGAAGATTCCGGAATCTGATCCCAACGACAAGACACCCACTGCTGGCTTGCTCTCGAAAAAGGTAAATCTAATACCAGTCTTCAAAAAAAACAAACAAAAATCAAAAGTTAAGGGCTCTTTTACATGTCATTTTTTGAAACTACCAGCGCATTCGGAAGGACAACCATTGCCAAGAACAATGCGCCGCAAGAAACTTGGCGGAAAGTCATTTTTTCAGAATAAAATAGATTTACAACAGTACTTAATTTCTACACCAACGGACTGCTTAGATCTGTTAGTCGTTTTACAGGAAGCGCTTTAAAAGTTATGGTATGTGCCACTAGAGGCGCTACTGGTAATGTGAAACTTACATTATTGGCACTGAATTAAAAAAAGACGACTATAAAATGTCGCAGTCGAGTCGACCCATTCAAACGATTCGATTTAACAACAAACAGTTAGAGCTGAGTCACCGCGGCCTTGTATCACGCGCAACACCCGTGTGGCCGTCGGATCAGCCACCAATTTCATGATCGCACGCTCGGTGACTACTTCTACGGTTTACCTTCATGAGTCTCACCAGATGACGCTTGTGTTGTTAAACAATGGAGCATCACCTGACCTACCTCTAGTCATGAACTTGATAACTTATTTTATTTGTATTTGTATGTAACGGTATTAAGAACAATAGCGGAACTATCTAATCGTAGTTGTGTAAGCAACTCGAATATGTATAAAATGTTCTATGTTTTAATAATTTTAATTTTAATTAATTGCTGCGCCCAACAGGGTACATAATGTGATATCTAACTTTAAATCATAACACCTGTAAAACCATTATGTGCAATAAAGTATTGAGTATTGAGTATATAGACGCGTGGGAGTGTGTGAGCCAAGTTCAAAGTGAAAGGAACTGGTGACGCTGCTGTGTGTCGTATATTTACTCAAACCATTTCGAATATCCCAGCAAAACAAATGTGAAATGATAGCCCAAGTTCAATATTAAAAATATACATCGTTATTGACTTAGTTAGCCGATAAAAAAATTGATATGTATATGGGTGCCAAGTTCTGAGTAGAAAGTCCTGCGTTTATTTCACTTGGGATGTAATTAAATTTCAAGATTTGACTTGACTAGTTTTCCTTACAGGCTATAATATATTTGTCTAAGTACTTTTCTAAAATTTGGTTTGTTGTTAAAAACTAGTCAAGTCAAATCTTAAAATTTAATTAGGTACATTCCAAGTGAAATAAATGCAGGATTTTCTACTCAGAACTTTGAACTTGGTTATCATTTCGCATTTATGTTTGAATATAGTCCGAACCGACGGGATTCTGACAAAACTATTAAATTTGAAAACGGATCGCTCACGTTCAGTCGATACCTCGGAGGAATAAGGTCGATACTGTAGTTTGGCTTTAATGAGGCTCACATTCTTGAAAAACTTAAACAACACTGAAGTCTCAAAGCCGATTATCTGATTGAACGCACAATTTATAGATTAAAGTTACGTTGCAAAATTTCCATTGAGAACTTCGATTACCTACACTTTAAAGAATATTATAGGGGATAAAAATTATCGACTACAGCTGTTGATAAAATTTACGTTTCTATAATAATATTGTTGAAGTTCGCTTATTCGCTATCTTTCTATTTTATTATTATGATAAACTCCACAATAACAAAATCGTTATTGTAAACTGAAAACTCCGAAACATAACATTGAATACTCATTGTTACCACGCTTTCATTAGGTAGGTACCTACCTAATACTACTCGTATTTTCAAGTCATGGTCATGACATGACATGAAACTCGAAGAAAAATAGTTCAAATGGATTTTCCGTATCTAGCACGGCGATGGGTTAAGTCATGACATAAAATTAGTAAACAGCACAGTATTGAGTATTGCCCACAGATAACAAGGATAATAAGCAATTAATCAAAATACAACTTTCGTAACAGAAAGCCAAAGATACCTAAAGGTTGATTTAGACGAGGACTATTTTCAGCCGCCTAAATTACGGCGCCCAAAAAAAGGCACCGTATAAACACTTTCGGCGCCATTTTTTCGCGGTATGGCGCCGAAAGTGTTTATATGGTGCCTTTTTTGGGCATCGAAATTTAGGCGACTGAAAATAATTTCTAAACGACACTGAAAATTAGAACACATAGAAAAATCCGAAAAGTAAAGCTATGGCCGGGAATCGAACCCGGCCATTCCGTGACGCGTGCTATACCCCTACACCACCCATAGCAGGTGAGTAAGCCTCCGAATTTTTCTATCTGTTACCAACTGTCACGTGACCTTGTTACTATGCGAATATTTGTCGCTAAGCGTCCTCTGTTTGAATGATGTGTCTGTACGACACAATCACAAACTCCCGTGGAACATGTACTGCTCACCAGGGACGAGAGAAGGACTGAAAATAGTCCTCGTATATAAATCGACCATAACATTTAATCTCTTTTCCAGATCGTACCGATCCACGCGGAGCCGAAACTTTTCGACAGCTATTATAATGGGTGCTGCAACGGTACTTTCTGGCCGCTCTTCCACTCGATGCCTGACCGAGCCACCTTCATCGCCGACCACTGGAAAGCCTACATCAAGTGCAACCAAGAGTTCGCCGAGAAGACCGTTCTCGCGCTGCACCTCCTGAAACAAAATAATGAAAAGAATGGATCCCCGCCCATCGTGTGGGTGCACGATTACCATCTGATGTTAGCAGCCAATTGGATCAGACAGGTTAGATATATAGCTTTTAGCATGGAATGGTATTAGGTAAAATTTTTGCTATGTTGACATGTATATAACTTTTATTATTGTTTTTTAACAGCGAGCTGAGGAAGATGAGATACAATGCAAGCTGGCCTTTTTTCTACACATACCTTTCCCGTCTTGGGATATCTTCAGACTGTTACCATGGTCCGATGAAATTTTACAGGGCATCCTTGGTAAGTATTGCTTATACAGTTAGATAAAAAAGATGCACAGAGGTGCTTGATTCTGTAACTCTGTAAACTCCTTAGTTTTATGTAGTTAATGTATGGTCTCAATATTTCTCTATAGGAAACTGTAAGTCTAGATTTATAAAATTTTAATTGTAATACATATTATTATTATTATAAGAGACTGTTTGTTTCTAAATAAATAAAAAAAAAGAACTATTAAAAATATGAAACTGCCGCTTAACGCTGTTGTGTCTTCTCTTTTCAGGATGCGATATGGTCGGATTCCATATAACAGATTATTGTTTAAACTTCATAGACTGCTGCCAAAGGAATTTGGGTTGTCGTGTGGACAGGAAGAATTTGCTAGTCGAATTGGGAGGTCGTACCATTTGCGTTCGTCCGCTGCCTATTGGCGTACCCTTCGACAGATTCGTGCAATTGGCCCAAAACGCGAAACCAGTGCTCTCTACTAGCCAAAAAGTGATATTAGGTGTCGATAGATTGGATTATACCAAAGGTTTAGTGCACAAACTGAAAGCTTTCGAGAGATTGCTGCAAAAGTATCCTGAGCACATTGAGAAGGTTGTATTATTACAAATCTCAGTCCCTTCAAGAACAGACGTGAAAGAGTACCAAGATTTGAAGGAGGAGATGGACCAATTGGTGGGGAGGATTAACGGAAGATTCACCACACCTAACTGGTCACCAATTAGGTAAGTTGTTTGAGATTATTCCATACTTTCCCCGTTAAAAAAAATGGTACCCACATTATATCATAAATTTGTAAAAATCCGCACTTTCTTTGGTTAAATCATAAAGCGAACTTCGTGTGTGCAAATTCTAGAAGAATAGAGCTAAGGGTTTATTTAGGCTGGGCATTGATCATCAGTCAATCAGGACTTCCCATTTTATACATTAAAGTGCTTTGTTTATTGAAGGTTACTAAGTCACAAAGCGCTCAGCTCAAGGGAAATCGAATATATGCCTTTCCAGATATATCTACGGTTGTATCGGGCAAGATGAGCTGGCCGCGTTTTATAGAGACGCCGCCGTGGCTCTAGTGACCCCTCTAAGGGACGGGATGAACCTGGTTGCGAAAGAATTCGTGGCGTGTCAGATCAACAAACCCCCAGGAGTGCTGATAGTGTCACCGTTCGCGGGCGCGGGGGAAATGATGCACGAAGCTCTGATATGCAACCCGTACGAGTTGGATGACGCAGCTGAGGTCATTCACAGGTAAGATAACTTAATGACATAAACATAACTTATAGTAATAAGTTCTTAAGTTCATTAATGGCAAAACAAAAAGTCATTGAGAAAATCTTGACTTCTCCAATAATTAAGCTATAGTACGTATGTTTATCAATTCACATCACAAGGGTTTAAACGTGTTGCTTTAATTTTCTGCCAAACCAGTGACTCGATGTTTGCATTTTTATATTATGTTTACGAAGCTTTAACATATCCCACTTCTGATCTAAGAGAAACAATTGGTTTACAGGGATCAAATCAAGTCGTTGATGCAGGTACATAAATACATCTGATATGGCTAAACAAGAAATCATAAACTCCACATATTTTTGAGGTCAACTCATGACCAAAAAAAAAGACAATTAATTACTATTAAGGCGATTTTACACGGTCTAGACGGGTGGTACTTACAAAGTGACGTGCGTTATTTGACGTATGTCAGCTGTTTTAAAAGTACCTACCCACGACATTTTCAGGTTTAAGTAGTCCAGGTATTTGTGAGTCATTACCTTTCCAGGGCGCTGATAATGCCAGAGGACGAGCGTACGGTGCGTATGAACCACTTGCGACGCCGCGAACAGCTCAACGACGTTGACAGCTGGATGAAGTCCTTCCTCAAGGCCATGGACTCGCTGGAGGAGGAGGCCGACGACATCGGCGCTACTTCTATGCAGCCTGTCACCATTGACGACTTCGATGAGTACCTCTCCAAGTAAGCGGTTACTAAATTTTACGTGGTCTACACAGCTGGAAATTCTGTAGGCTTACCCCCTTATTCATAAACGCTCTAAAGGCTTCCGCCTATAGAGAGTTTATGAGTAAGGGGGCAAATAAACATTGTTTATGATGAGTAACAAAGTCAATGAACCTAAATTGGGATAGTTATTACAAATTTGTTTTTCACGATTTGTGTTAGTGTAGACTTTAACGTAATTTTCTTAGCTCATAGGGTGCAATTCATTGATGCAGTGTTGGAGTGGAGACTCGAATAATCGACCGATCACTTTAGTCAAGCCGTACCTACTGATCACCGATCCTCTACAATGGAAACAATAATAATTTTGTCTCAAGTGTATCTCTTACAAACGGGTCTATATTTTGTCCCATAAAATTGAATTTCCGAATGTACGGTTTGTCATAATTTTCGTTAGTCATACAGGGTGTATGAGACACCCCCTAACAACAATCCACTGGGGTATATAACCATAGCTCTAGATGATAAAAAAAAAAATTTTAAAAAAAATTGGAGTAATTATTTTTTTATATTTTGTATAGGAATTGTAACATTAACTGTAATCATTCCTATAGAAAATATAAAAAAAAAATTACTCCAATTTTTTTTTTAATATTTTTTTTAGCTTCTATAGCGGTTATAAATATACCCCAGTGGATTATTGTTAGGGGGTGTCTGATACACCCTGTATAGCGTTTTATTTCTGAAACAGTAAATATTTTTTCAGAATTTATAGTAAACTAACTTAACCTAACCTAACTACATTCTGATGGTTTCTCCAAAATTTCTGAAAACTGCACGGTTATGTGTTATGACCAAAAAAATTATGACTAACGATTATTATGACCAACGCTTACGAACATTTATTTATCGTTTCCAGATACATTGGCTACACGCAGAAGCTGGCCCTGCTCTTGGATTATGACGGTACTCTTGCGCCGATCGCGCCTCATCCAGACTTGGCGACCCTCCCGCTGGAAACCAAGCACACGCTGCAGCGCCTGTCCAACATGTCCGACGTCTACATCGCCATCGTGTCCGGGAGGAATGTAGAGAACGTCAAGAACATGGTGAGTTAATAAATTAAAATACTACAATAAGTCCAGTTCCATCCAATGATATTACATACATATAAACAGGGAGTAGGTACATATGTTACTACCGCGCCCGAGTTGAAGACTCATAAATGACCCAATTGTCTCATGTCGCAATCAGTTTACCTCAAACAAGCCACAGTATGAGTAGTCCGTGACAGTCAATGTGACAGTTGACAGAGAGAACGTTTTTCAAACGCAATTTACTAGGAATACGTTCCTATCTATACTATGAAATATCATTGGTTCCACCTATACGCCCACAATTATGCTAAACGTGGTCTTTAGATCTTGTTACCTTAGGCTTCTGTCTACCCAGTAAGGGTTAAAGATGTGATTTATATATGTGTATGTTAGTTAAAATATTGGTGAAATACTCATAATATACATTTTAGGTAGTTATATTTCGTTGTATAATGTGGTTGGGGACATCAAATGAATAAATAAAGCAGAGTTTGAAGAGTTAATGTGAGAATTTATGGAGAAAATAACGGCTAGCGGCTAAAAGCATTGTTTACAGCGTTCCTCCATTTGATAAACTTTAGATGTTGATGAGAGCAATATACAGTTCAATTTCGTTTATCTGTTATGCCGACTAGGCAATAATGTTATTTCGAATAATCTTAAATTACATTAAGGCTTGTTATACACGTTCGGTATGTTACAATTTCACTTTTTTAAAGTATTGCGCAGATCTGAGTAAGTTCTAACCCAGGGTTAAGTAGGTAGTGCCAAAATTAATGGAAATATTCATCCTTAACACAGGATTTACCATTTAAATTAATAAACCTAGACTGTTCAATCGGCTCTAATATGTATGTTAATAGGTAATTAATAATTTTTAACAGCAATAATGCACATATATATATATCAAACAAATGTTTTTATTTGACGTCAACGTCGTCAACCTTATCTAAGTCAATCATGACCCAAGGCGTGATGAAACGGTGTGATCTTAATGATCATTATTCATAGTTAATTAACTTGTTTACTAACGAAAAACCTCGGATATTGTTTACTTTTATATAATTTGAATTGAAAGAGTCAAGCGCGTGTCGGCTTCCTTGGTTGGCCGTCACAACTTTTAAGTTGAGCGACCATTATACTCATTAATTCGTGAATCTCTGATCTAAATGAAGATATATAACTTATATAAGGATAGACTGATATAACGAAACAATAAAGTTTGCATATTGACTATGCAGCCCTGAAAAGGGGTTTTGTAGTACGACGAGTTCCAGCTAGCTTATTACGTAACTCGCTCGTAATCGTGTTCATTTTGACAGTTCATGTATGGGCTGACAATTGGCATCGGAATCAGCTAGCTGTCATATTCATACAAGAACTGTCAAAATGAACACGATGGCGATTGCGAGCGAGTTACGTAATAAGCTAGCTGATCAGAGATCACGTAGCACTAAATCGATTCGGACGACAGATTGCGGAGTAGGTACGAGTAAATAAGTAAAACAATTGTAAAAATATCATCTGGATTGTTTTACGCTCGTTGTCTATCTGGGGGCAGGGACAGTACCCCCGCTAAATCGATCAAAAAACGAGACTACTGTACCCAAGTCTGCCACTCTTAAGGCTGAAAATCCTCTACGCGTCATAAAATAAGTAGGTATAATGTTAATAAGACGTGGCTGTCAATTTGAAAGTTCGATTTCAGCGACATTATTACCCACGACGGAACGGAGAAGGTATATGCGTTTAGGGTGATAGGTTGTCAATTGATAGGAAGTTGGAAGGAAAATGATGGACCACTCATTCGGCCGGCCGTACTTACAATCCTTTACTCGAACTCATTCATAGCACTTCTGTAATACATATACCTACTTATCTAGGATACTTAAACGTTAAATGGAACAAAGAGTGACCACTAATTTGTGCGGACGGCAATGTGAGGCCGGGTAAAATTATGCCTCATCTCCTGCGCGTGTGTGTGTAGTGCAGTTTGCTTGGCGGAGTTTGGTTGCACGTGTCTGCGTGCTACTACTATACCTAGTATGTATACGGTAACAGCATAAGCAGTAGTATGACGGTAGATATAATAACGGTATATATTCATGTTTATATCCTAATGTTAGAACCTAGCGCTAGCCTTATTTAGGTTCTAATATTAGTAATGTAAATAAAAATAACGAATAGTTAGTTCTATACCTACTTATTTGTCGGAACAAAGCATTGAGAATAAACAACCAAAACGAAAGCAAACATCTTTCGAGATACGCTAAAACAAATATATTAACGGCTTCTGCGGGTGTGAATGTACCACAAAGCCTTGCGTAGGTATCCGCAAGGTCCCCACTATCGTACGAACTTTGACTCGCACTATCACATACGACATAAAACAAAAATATTTATATATCGCGTTATATGTATACTTGATTTGATTATGTATATGTACGGCTTATTGTGGTAACCTGGTTATGTGGTATCTTAGTTAAATGTTACGTAATGTTTGCGTCTTCAATACAAAGGGGCCGGGCTGCCGAGGTTCATGTTTATCTTCAATAGTCAAAGTCAAATACTGGAACTAGTACTACGTTTACTTAAAACCAATAACCGATGCAACATGGCTTACTGTTGTCTGTTAAGAATTAATTTGATTCCAAATACGTAGGTAGGTATTTGTTTGCTGTTGATATATTTGTACAAATTAAACTTATTATTATCCTGCATCATAATCTTGTCCCATTTTGAATCTCGCGGAGGGGCTCGGCCTTTTATACTTAATCAAGAACTTAGTCAAAAGAATATTAATAACAATTTCTCGTTGTTTAGGTGGGCATCGAAGGCATAACGTACGCTGGTAACCACGGTCTGGAGATCCTACATCCCGATGGCAGCAAATTCGTACACCCCATGCCTACAGCCATGCAAGGCAAAGTCACGGAACTGCTAAAGTCGTTGCAAGAACAGGTAAGCATCATCCGGGCAAATCTCTAATGAGTAGCATAAAATCTCGTCTTCAGTTTCGAGGTGTTACGCTTTTTGATAAAAAATTATGGTGCTAAAAACTTCGTTCTTCGTTTTCATCGACTGCTGAGGATGCCTCGGATAGAGGTAAAACATGTGTCTGGAATATTCTACTATATGATGGTGGTTGTTCTGATTGTCATATCGGTTGTTTTTTGTTTTGTGTTATTGTTTTCTCGAACATTGACTGCATAAATAGCAAGGCTCAGGGTAAAGGCATCCTGCAAAATATTTATACGTCACCTTGACCTTAAATTGTTTTTTTTTAATCCTCGCTTAATTACAGGTGTGCAAAGATGGCGCGTGGGTGGAGAACAAAGGGGCGCTGCTCACATTCCACTTCCGGGAAACGCCGATACCCAAGCGCGCCGCCCTGGCCGACAAGGCGCGGGAGCTCATCGCCGCGGCTGGCTTCACGCCCGCCGCCGCGCACTGCGCCATTGAGGCCAAACCACCCGTGCAGTGGAATAAAGGTAAGCAAGGAACTTGAGGCATCGTCCTAATAGAACGCGAATGGGCGATCATCGCAGGTTCGCGCGAATTTTACTCGTACAAACACGTTATTAAACATATTGAACTCGGAACAGGTGTTCTAACTGACAATCGCACTTTGCGATCGCGCGACTCGATCAATTCAATCAATTTGCGCGATGATCATTCGCGTTCTATTAGGACACCCAGTTTTTGCCATCGCGCGAACACGCGATGGTCGCATCGCTTACTCGCGCAATGATCACGCATTCGCGTTCTATTAGGACGGTGTCTGACAGTCTGAGGGTCACGCTCACTTTCATTGTTACCCTTAAAAAAATTCTTGGCTCTCTGATGATGAGCGTAGCGTAGGTCCAATGAACGCCACTTCGGGGCAGGGTAATACTGGACCTAGGCGTAGAAACTCGTGAAATCACCAAGGGTGGGTTAGCAAAGTCTTAGCAAGGATTGGATTAAATGAGAAAAGTAAAATAAATAAATATCATGGGACAAATTACACCAATTGACCCAGTCCCAAACTAAGCAAAGCTTGTGCTATAGGTACGGCAACGGATAAACATACTTATATAATTTTGTTAAATATATACTTAAATACATACAACATCCATGAGGGTCCGACCACACCGCCGCGTATACGCAGTGACATGTCGCATGCGTCACGTTTTCTCACCGTTTCTTCATACATTTTGTTGCGATTCCGTAACGTCACCGTTTTTTAAGCGGCGGTGTGGTCGCACCTTGACTCGGGCACAAACATTCGTATTCATCTTACAAATGTCTGCCCCTACCGGGATTCGAACCCGGGATCTCTAGCTTCATAGTCAGGGTCACTAACCACTAAGCTATCCGGTCGTCAAGTATAGGGTAGTTACAACCCAAATCATTCGTTATTAAGTTATTTGGAAGTAGTTTCAGTACTTCGGAAAAACCATTGATTTGCCGGCAGAAATGCCGTTAGCAAGTAATTGTCAAAGCTAATGCTATTGTTACCCTCACCAGAGTTGTTTGACTCGATAGTTACTCAGGAAAAATCTAAATCTTGACTTCCATTTCAGACCTATAGGATAGGATGTCAGAATGTTCTTAATTCCATGTTTTATTTTTTTGGCAGGTCGTGCATCCATCTACATTTTAAGAACGGCTTTTGGATTGGACTGGAGCGAGCGTATTAGGATCATATACGCCGGTGACGACAACACCGACGAAGACGCCATGCTGGTAATTATAATATAATCATTCATTTAATTTGAAATTAATTGATTCTTGATGACGATAGGAGTTGATACCTTTGTTTCTTGAGGCCCAGTTACGCTTACGACTACGCGGCAAGGCGGGGCATGAACAAACGTAGGGACGATAGGGAGGCCTGAACTCTATCGACAACTTATTCCTTTCTTAGACCGTAGTAGTGACCGGCCTGTTTTGTAGCCGATTACATGTTTAGCCTTTTTTTCACTTTTCCCTCTATAGCATCATTTTTTTATCCACAGGCCTTGAAAGGTATGGCAGCTACTTTCCGTATTGCGTCGTCACACATCACCAAAACATCTGCCGAGCGGCGTCTATCATCTACCGACTCGGTCTTGTCTATGCTCAAGTGGGTCGAGCGGCATTTCTCCAGACGTAAGCCCCGAGCTAATTCTTTGACGTACAAGAATGCTAGAAAAGCAAGGGATTCATTCCACACGCACATGACGTACCAAATCCCACCAAAGACGTCGCCTAGAAGCACGCCTCCGCAAAGCCCGGACAAAAACTCGAGTGGCTCTGAATCGAGTTAATTCTAACTTAATCTAACTAAGCAAATACTTACATACTTAACGTATGATCTTAGAAAATTATAAAGTAGTGAACTGCTTTGATAATGTGGTCATTTTACTTAAACGACTTTCGAAATGTGTTTTTTATACGTATTATGTACCTATTTAAAGTATTTAAATGACAAAATATTGCCGTAATTACATTTTTAAGCAAAATTCACAATTTTGAAGCAGTTAAAGTTTAGCTTAATAGGACATATGGATATACATTAGAGATATCAATATGCTTTAGTACGCCTCTAAGTTTTTCCTAATTATTGCATGATTAATATGTATGTGATTCGATAGTATGTCATAATTATATATAACTATTAAATTGCGAAACTGTACGGACAAAAGTAATATTTTTGGCAAATAACTATACCATTTTTTTGTTTATAAAGTTAACATAGTGTAGACTAGATATTTATTGAGTCAGGGATTGACGTAATAAAAAATATGCCAGAGTAAAGGCGAAGCCAAGAAACCAACTTCATTATTGTTTTACAGCCTTATCTAAAGTCTTGATATTTGCCCATTTTCCTCGTGGCCAAACTCAATATGATCTTCCTCCTGTATACCACAAACACTTTTTCTATTTCTAGCATTTATATGTAAAAACTTTTTTAAAGAGTTTTAGTACTTGAACATAATGGCACTTACATTATAAATTAAATTAGGTATATAGGAGCAGGATTCTGCTAACAATGGATATAATATTCACTTGCCGAATTTATTTATACGGAACCCTCGGTGCGCGAGTTCGACTCGCACTAGGCCCGTTTTATTAAAACAAAGTGTCTTCACTCTTGAGGCACTAAACTGATTTTATGAAATTTGGTACTGACATTTATTCCAATTAAGGTATTTTAAGACCAACTGAAATGTTTTTATAAGGATTTCAATAAAAACTATATTGACGGAAAATAGCATTTTAATACATAGATGTACAAAAACTGCGGCGCGCAGCAAGTAATTCGGAGAGACATCGACTACAATGATTGGAATGGTAATGCTGTTCAATAAATAGTTAAACCAAAAATAATGTACCACAAACTAGTGTCTTTGTCATCATGCCAAGATTGTCGATTGAGACCACATTAAAATTGTGGTATGCGTAAAATTTCCAAGAGTCAAGGCGTACTCACCCTTAGTGATTTATTTCAGATTCTAGAGATATATTATCAAGTATTTGTGCAGGAATTCAGTTTATCGTAGGAGATAGTGCAATACCGCGTAACTAGCACTGGTAAATACTGCGTATCTACACAACACCCATAGTGCAAAATCACGTAACTAGCACAGTAAACACTGCGTATCCACAACAACACCCATAATTGTAAAACCACGTAACTAGCACTAGTAAATACTGCGTATCTACACAACACCCATAATACAAAACCACGTAACTAGCACTAGTAAATACTGCGTATCCACACAACACCCATAATTGCAAAACCACGTAACTAGCACTAGTAAATACTGTGTATCCACACAACACCCAACTTTATGATGGTTTGAACTGGTATATTCTAATCAGGATTTTAAGTTCGTTGGCGGGAAAACTTAATTTGGCTACATTTTGTTAGATACGCGGTATTAACCATGACAGTTACGAGGATTTACCAGTGCTAGTTACGCGGTATTACACGATCCCCGATGTTATGTATATCGTGTATAATGTGCACTCTGTTTCATAACACAAGTATCAAATGTTTCATACTAACTACACAGAAAAGTTTATAGGTAGTAATGTAAGTGAACCCACCATACAATTTCCTTACCTGCATTTTTGAGCTCTTGGCTATGAGTATAGGTTAATTGTAACAATATTAGCAAGACAAGATCGACAACGTTCTGCAAGAAATATAAATACGAGACGGACTGAAATTGATCCGATCAAATAGTAGTTTATTAACAGTCAATAACAATGACTTAATTTACATCAATTATTCACATAATTAACCTAATAAATTGTCTGTATCACAATAATAAATACACATATTCACTTATGTCAGTGTGCGTCTAAACTCTAAACGTTACTGTGCGAGACGACCAACCACGATAGTATGAAATAGAAGAGGCATATGGGATACACTGCGAGGGCCTTCTTCCCCTCGGGTTGACTGTCGCCTAAGAACTTAGTCGCCGCTGGAATGAAAAACATCATAATTAAAACATTGAAGTGTGGTAAGCAAGGAAGAGCCTGGGCCTGGGAAGTTAGAGAACGAATTTCCTCTTTAAAAGGCGGTATACTATTATCAAAATGTATAATCATCTTTTCAACGAAGCAAATTACTAAAACCGACTCGAAATATACTCAGCGGCATATTTAGCGAAACACAAAAAAAAAGTTAGCAAAAGCATAGTTACTTGCTGATTGACCAGAAAAAAAAAAACAGTTAGCTACACTTTTTTTGTGTTCCGCTAAATATGCCGCTGAGTGTATCTCCGAAGCTATACACAAACTTGAAGGAAACACACATGAGATTAGAACCTGCAGGCTTATTACGTAACTCGCTCGCAATTGTCAAAATTGTCAGCCCATACATGAACTGTCAAAATGAAGACGATGGTGATCGCAAGCGAGTTACGTAATAAGCCTGCAGATTAAAATTGGTTAGTTATTTTAAGTAAACAAATTCGTCAGCTTTACTCACCAAAAGTGGCCCACATAAAGCCGACCATAGATATGACGAAGCGTAGAAAGAACAAGAAGGTGTTCTGCGTAGTGAACAACATCACGCGGCAGATGATCAGCGCCAGGGCGATGGGGAACAGGCAGTAGCCCAGCACGCACACCGACTGGAAAAACGAACTGCAACACAGAGACCCTTGAGATATAATAATCATGTAACTCAGAAGTAAAATTTCTGTAGCACGGTATGACTACCGAAAGCGTGTTTTTTTTGCGCACACTTTAAAATAATCTTGCTTTTAGTGGGCTAAACATTTTTTTATATTATGAATTCACTAGCTGTTGCCCGCGACTTCGTCTGCAAAGAATTCGTTTATCCCGCGGGAATTACGCAGTTTTCCGGGATAAAAAGTAGCCTATGTGTTATTCCAGACCATAAACTATCTCTGTTCCAACTTTCATCCAAATCTGTTAAGCCGATCCATCCAGATCCGTTGGGCCGTTCTGGCGTGATTGAGTAACAAACAAACATCCATCCATCCACACTTTCGCATTTATAATGATAGGATTAAACGAACTTACCTGAAGTGAAGTTCGATCCTGATTATATGAAGTACTTAGTCCGAGATAACTATGTAGTTCCGTCCTTTCTTGCTACATGAACGCGACGTATAAAGACACCATAGAACAAAAAACAGCACCTGGCAACACTAATATCATATGTCAATCATTACGTTTAGAGTCATCATAATAGGGCCTAGGGGGATAGTAAGAAAGTGACTATCCGTGAGGAGGGCGGGAGGCTCCCTTATCTCGGACTAAGTACTTCATATAATCAGGATCGAACTTCACTTCAGGTAAGTTCGTTTAATCCTATCATTATATTCGTACTTAGTCCGAGATAACTATGTAGATGTTTAGAGAAAAAATAAACATATAAATATCCCAACTAAATTTCAATATTAATTTTCTTAATAATAAAACAACAAGAACATAATTATTTAAAACAACAAAAATCAGTAACATTACTTCTTATAATTTTAATACCACAGGAAATCCTTAGAAAATCAGCCTTTGATAATTCACATTTTACATTTAAATTTTAAATCTTAACATTATTCTAATGAATAATTAGGCAATGCCACAGATTGGCCAAATAAATCTTGTGCATTACACTCATTGATGAGAGGTCTGTTATAATGTCTCCCAAAGGTAGGCGACCTGCTAGACCACCCAATAGCTTTTAAAATACTGACCTATAAGGTATGCTCGCGACGATGCTGCGTGCCTAATTGAATGTGAAGAAAACTTATTGACATCTATACTACTGTCTTTCATCAATCATCACTAACTTGAGCCATCTACTTATTGTTTGTGTTGAAGCTGGTTTGTGAAGTCCCTTTACAGTCAAAAACAATTTAATGCAGTCACTATTCTGTCTTAAGTCATTAGTACTTTTCAAATATCCTAACAGGGTCTTTACAGGGCAAATGTCTGGATTCTTACTAAAAAATGGTAGAGATAATTTATTCATAAATCGTCTTGGAGCTGAGGTTTTTGAATATCCGATAAAAATATGTCGACGCCCTCTTCAATTTGTTTAATCTTATTGTAAATAATTAGCGACAGCGTTTGGACCCTCTGTCCTGTAGTTAAAACTAATAAAATAACATAATAGACTTTAAAGTGAGCTCTCTTTAAATTTAAAGTTTCTAAAGAATACCAGTGTTTGAGGTAAGACAGAACAGAAGCCGAGTCCCAGGTACTTAAGTATTAAGTATACATGGGCGAAGTTTATAAACTCCCATAAACCAGCGTTTTATTCTATCGTCATTACCTATATGGCTACCTAAAATTAAAAACAAAGCTAACTTATAGCAATTCAAAGTTTGGTAGCAGGCTCCTCTTTGAAATACTAACATTAAATATGATATAATCTTGGGTACAGAAACGTTTACTAGATCTTCATTATGAGTTCCACTGTCGTAAACATGAATCATACTGCTAAGGCTACCATAACATCAATTGCAACATTAGGTAGCATTCTTCTCTACATTGATTCCCTGAAAATATTGAGGTCACCAGGGTAAGTTAAAGATGTAAGGGATGTGGTGACCGTACCTCTGAGCCTATGAGAGACTTTAACAATGGATACCAGGTTTGAGTAGGCCGTACTGGAAATACTAATACATATTCCTGTTGCGCTATCGGGTTTAATTTTACACAATACTTTTGAGAATAGCGAGAATGGAGAGAATGCATAAAAGAACTCCCTCCATTTGACTGTAAAGGCGTCAATGTTCCATGCAAATGGATCCCTGTGCTAGGAAATGTATTTAACACACTTTCCATTAAACCGAGAAGCAAACAGAACAATAGATGGATACCCTATTGACTCAAGTATTGTTTCAAAAACTTCATGTGGTAATTCCCGTTCTGTATCCTGATTTGAACTCCAAGATTCATAATCTGCCTCCGAGAGTTATCTTTAAAATTAATATTATGATGCAAGAATCCATAGATGTCTTGCTTCATACCATTTCCAAATTTGTCTTGCAAGGTTATTTAACTGTGGAAATTGAATAGAACCCATCCTATTTATATAAGAAATGGCAGTAGTATGTAGTATTGTCAATTCGTAATAAAATCTTAATTTATCTCCGATCACCTGTAAAGCATCCTAGAGCCAAATATACCGCTAATAACTCCAGATAATTAATGTAATTTTTCTTTTCTTCTATTGGTCAACTTCCCTTAGCACTCTTCCCATTACATACTGACCCCCAACCAGATAAAGAGATCTGAGAAAATCTCTAAAGCAAAACTATATTACTTTATGTGGCAACACATAGTCTTACTATAATTCTTCCACCATGTAAGATCTTCTTTAGCCTTCTGGCCAATGGTAATAATGTTATCATAATTAACCACAACTATTCCAAAGCCACAAATTTAACTCTTTCAAAAAAAAAAAAAAAATTATATATACTTATAAGATATTGGATTTTAGCGTAATTTAATTTTACTAAGTTCAAAAATCATAATATTCATTTAACATAAAAACGGTTTCTAGATTTTTACCGAGCATAAGCTTTAAATAATATAACATTCATTAGTCATAACAACAACTGCAATAATTTCATTTGAATATTCGGTTATTCAATATAATGATTAAAATCCATACCAACATTTATAATAATGATTAGAAGGTATAACATCATGCAACATATAATTATTTAATAAGTAAGTAAATTTGGCTGGTGCCAAACGCAAAAAAAAAAAAAACATTTGATTTGTGCGAGCGAGCGAAGCGAGCGAGCAAGACTACTCGGAGCAGAAGCGACTCGATAGGTTAGGTTCAGAAGGCTAAGGCGGGAGCGAAGCGCAGCGTAGCTTCCGCCTTAGCCTTCAATGTTAGTTTTTTTTTATTTTTTTTATTTGCTGTTGCAGGTTTCAATCATTATCCTCAATGTTTACACAAAAATTATTTAACTTTGATTAATAATGCTGCATGATTATTATGCAGTAGGTACCCTAAGTATGAATAAGACAATTATGCAAATTAATATTATGATTTTAGAAATTCGGCAATTTGTTTGCATATTGTTTTTATATGATCTCAATATTTCGACGGATTGTAATTCTGATATTTTTGTTATGAAAAATGAACATTCGCACCATAAGTTATTGCCATATATACTGAAACTAAACTTCCTAACATGCAAAGTCCCTAACTGAGTAGTAATCTAAATCTAAATATTTCTAAATTATCATCAGCAGTCTTTCCTTGTATCTGTAGGGGCTAATATCATCTTTATAATGTATCTATTTGGAAAACTAAAATTCTCTGATATTAGGTGAAGTAAAAATACTTTTTTCCCCATTTATGACAAAACTTAGACAGTATATGTCTTTTAAAAATTTAACATTACTGACACATTCATCATAAGTTGAGCCCAGACAAATCAGGTCATTGAGATGAATCACTAAGCAAATGCCTCTTTCTCTTAGATTCACTAATCAACGGCTTTAACAAAATTGTTAACGGAATGGTGCGGTGCTTAAGCCCAACGGTAAGCAATTTTATTCATATAATACCAAATTAAATTGGAACCTTAAATATTTCTTATGTGTCATGTATAGCATATGCTAGTATGCATTAATATTCAGTCTGTCAGTCTTTCTTCGATAAGTTGTTAATAACTTCACCCAGACCCGAGATTGCCAAGCCCGTTTCTTACTGTCTTTCTTGTAATAAGATATCCCTATGTAGGTGTCTATGGAGGGATTGTTTAATACTCCGTTATTGTGTTGTAAAACTGGTCATGCACCTTCTGTCTATACTGTTTCTCACCAGTATTCGAATCACCCAGTGCCGACAAGCTGTCAGCCACTTCTTCGATTCACTTTGATCAGAAATAATCAGAGTTTCTAATTCTGGTGCTTTAGGGTCAGATTCTGGGTCCGGCTCTGGTATTTGAGCTTAAATATATACAGGCAAAAAGTAATTGAATAAAAAACAAAAAAAAATTGTTTATCTCCAAACAATTTAGTTAGGTTAATAATGTCACAGACAAGTCAAGGTTTGACCCAATACTATCCAATGGATAGATAGCAAAATCGTCACACGATAATGCTTTTAAACAGAGTTAATTATACTCAGTCTCACTACAGTGAGGCGTATAAGTACAACTTTCCCACGGAAAGTAGGTACGTACGATCTCATATCTTCGTAACTATTTTTTGGGAAAAACTTTCCCGTTGTAATAAACTTATAATTATAACGAAGAGAGATGTATATTTCTTTGCCTAAACCCCCTGTATTATAATATTCCTAATCACTTACCCTTTGGAGAGGCCGGTGGTGGGAATTGCGTCATAATTTTTCGCCATCTCTATCCAGCCTCTTCTCTAATTGCAGTATTTTCGTTCTTGTTCTGCTTTCCTCCACATCTCTCATTCTTTTTGGCATGGTGCAGTATAATATTTTCGATAACGATAACTGATACTGTAAAATGTATTTTTTCCCGAAAGAAAAACCAATTTGCGTGTCAATTGCATTCCAGCGCGAAATGACGAATGATTGACATATGATATTAGTGTTGCCAGGTGCTGTTTTTTGTTCTATGGTGTCTTTATACGTCGCGTTCATGTAGCAAGAAAGGACGGAACTACATAGTTATCTCGGACTAAGTACGAATATAATATTAGTTAGATAGCTGTTGCCAGCGACTTCGTCTGCAAAGAATTCGTTTATTGTTATCCCGCGGGAACTACGCAATTTTCCGGGATAAAAAGTAGCCTATGTGCTATTCCAGACTTTTCTCTATCTATGTGCCGAATTTCACCCAGATCCGTTGGGCCGTTCTGGCGTGATTGAGTAACAAACAAACATCCATCCATCTATCCATCCATCCATTCATACTTTCGCATTTGACAACATTTCATTTTTATAACACCTGAAAATGTATATATGGTTCGAAAGCATTTTGCCTCCTGATCACTGCAGTATGATTATATAATTTTAATATTGCTTAATATAGAAAATAAAAATTAACTAAAAACATGTCTTAATTTTACCAATTCTACCACAGGATAGGTGAAATGCCTTTGCCTTTTTCACGAGAAAAAATAAGCGACCATAATTTTGTATTTGACAACTTCAAAGTACAAGGGGGGCAACTCTGAAATTCTATTTTTGAAGTTCGTTGCATACCTTCTCTCTCACTCTCAAGTTAATGACTATATTAGTATGAGCGGAACAGCACGAAGCGAACCTCGAAAATCGAATATCGGAGAATAAGGCCTGACATTGACAATTTGAAATTGACGTCAGTTTTTTTTCTATGCAGAAAAGACAAAAGGATAAGTGTCTATTCTGTGATAGTATCGGAGTTACGCCCTTTTAGAATAAGCAAAAATTAATAAATTAAATACAAACCCTAGCGAAAAAACTGAACTGTCAGCATGTTCATCTTTTCAAACAAAATACAGAGAACCATTAAAATTATAGGCTCAGAAATATGAAATGTTGTCATTTATAATATTAGTTAGATTAGATTATAGTAGGATAATTACGATATAATACATGGTGCCTTTTTTGCGTTTATAAATAACTAGCTTCTGCCCGCGACTTCGTCTGAGTGAAATTATACATAGTACCCGGACCGGATCACATATTTTTTTTAACTAGGCGCATTTTTTAGGTCACGCTTTTGTTAGTCTAACTCCATGTGCAAATTGGACTGCAAGCTCTACTTTTACTCAACGTTACGTAAATAATTACTATAGGATAACTTATATATTTACTCACCATGTTTGATTCAGAAACGGATTAGTAAGTACTTATATGACAAATATGGGAAATGAAGTATTTTTATAAGGTATGGTTGAGCGTATTTACTTATAAACTTTCTCGCATACGATGGCTTTTTTAAGGCCTTCGGTAAATGGCGTGTATTGTCAATTTAAGTAGTAATTACGTATTCAGACTATTCAGAGCGTGCGAAAATTTTCGCATGTCTGGTAGGTACCTACTTAAAACATATTGTCGCGATTAATTTAAGTTTCCTATTTCACAAGATCGCCACAAACGTTATCAAACCCATTAAAGTTTGATTACACGCTCATAGGTAATAAAATATAAATGTATTGAATTAGCTTTCTTGTCATGCTCTATTTTCAGTAGGCACGTAATCTACAATAGTCTAGTCTAAGTTCCCAAAGTGGTCCAGGTGGACCCCCAGGGGTCCACGGAAGACTTGACGGGGGTCTACGTTGGGCGTGACCAAAAATGGGGGTCCACAATCGCAAACGGGGGTGCATGAAAATTGAATAAAATTTGTGAGAATTGATTGGTTCTTGTGCTGCGAGTCATTGTAGATTTCAAGAAAGTAACGTAGGATGGAGTCACTCGCAGCACAAAAATATAATATAATTGAAAATTTGTTTTTTAGTCAACTTTATTTTCAAATAATTAACCCTATCAAGCAATCAATTCTAACCAATTTTTTCGAAAACTGTTAATTTATCGTTGAAACTCAGCAACAAAGCCAGTTTCCATAGATTATAGAGCTAATCTTATTTTTTTTTTCGAGATTTAGTTTAGAAATTAGTGGTAATATAGCTGCAGGGGGTCCACCGGATCCAGCAAAATTTTGAAAGTGGTCTATGGAACAAAAGAATTTGGGAACCTCTGGTCTAACTAAAAGCTGTCATACTCATATTAGTAAGTATCAATCCCATATTTCTTTACGATAGCATGAGTACACTTGAGTACAGCTCTAGGAGTATAACTCTTAGTTTTAATTTTAAATCATTAGAGCTTTCTTTCAAATATATGTCCCACACCATTCATTTTTTGTAAGCCGTCACTTACTTAATTAAACAGAATAATTGAAAGGTATCATTACAATGGCTTTACCTATGAAGTACAGAATAATTTATTTATTTATTTATTTATTTAAGCCTTTTTATTCCGAATTCGCTATAATTTCAGTAAGTACATGTTGTTGTTATTGTCGTTTATTTATTAAATTGTCGCGTAATTCGGCGTGCCTCATGGCATAGGCCTCCTCCGTGTATTGGAGGGTTTGGGCTATAGTTCCCACGCGCGCCCAGTGCGGATTGGGAACTTAACACACACCATTGAATTTCTTCGCAGATGTGTGCAGGTTTCCTCACGATGTTTTCCTTCACCGAAGAGCTCATGGCAAATTACAAATGTAATTTTCGCACATAAATTCCGAAAAACTCAGAGGTGCGAGCCCGGGATTTGAACCCACGACGCTCTGCTTGAGAGGCCACAAGTCAAACCACTAGGCTGCCACGGCTTTTTTAGTTCAGAATAATAACCAATGATTAATAACTTGAGTTTTATGTTCAAAACTTACATGTTGCCACCTAGCAGCTTGGAGTTGATAGTGACCACAGCAGCACCTATCCAGACTAGAACAAACACCTCTGCAAACTCCGGGCCTCCATCGTTGGAGTTGTCTGCTCGCTCCGCGGAACCTTGGAGGATAGTTGCCATCAAAGTGCAGAGCAGCAAAGGGCCCCATAGGTCCCCTGGAAAATCAATAATTAAAAATAAATATCACAGGTCATATTAATATTCCACAAGAAGTATTTTAGATCATTACATTACAATTGACAACATTTCATTTTTATAACACCTGAAAATGTATATATGGTTCGAAAGCATTTTGCCTCCTGATCACTGCATTATGTTTATATAATTTTAATATCGCTTATTATAAAAAATAAAAATTAATTAAAAATATGTCCTAATTTTACCAAAACTACCACAGGATAGGTGAAACACCTTTGCCTTTTTCACGAGAAAAAATAAGCGAACATAATTTTGGATATGACAACTTCAAAGTACAAGGGGGGCAACTCTGAAATTCTATTTTTGAAGTTCGTTGAATACCTTCTCTCTCACTCTCAAGTTAATGACTATATTAGTATGAGCGGAACAGCACGAAGCGAACCTCGAAAATCGAATATCGGAGAATAAGGCCTGACATTGACAATTTGAAATTGACGTCAAATTTTTTTCTATACAGAAAAGACAAAAGGATAAGTGTCTATTCTGTGATAGTATCGGAGTTACGCCCTTTTAGAATAAGCAAAAATTAATAAATTAATTATAAATTAAATACAAACCCTAGCGAAAAAATTAAACTGTCAGCATGTTCATCTTTTCAAACAGAATACAGAGAACCATTAAAATTATAGGCTCAGAAATATGAAATGTTGTCAATTACAATGTCTTTGCAATTGACTTATTGAGCTCTATTATGTTAAGATTTTCAAGTACCCTAACCTTATCCAGAAAAGGTGTACGGGAGCGTTTAAGTATTACGTAACGCAATTTTTTAAGATTTTTGAGCCCCCCTCCCCCCCACTGTAACACTCCGTAACGTTTTTCTGTACCCCCCCACCCCCCTCTCTAAACGTTACGTAACTCTCAAGGGATCATTTTTAATAACCGTTTGGTTCGGTTTTCACTTGCAATAAGTGAATTTTCACTTATTCATGTTAAGAGGGTATATAAAAAAAGAAATAACGTGTTGTAAGAAAGACCCCCTCCCGCCCCTGTAACGCATCGTAACGTTTTACGAGACCCCTCCGCCCCCCCAAATTGCGTTACGTAATACTTGAACGCTCCCTACTACCCTTTAAATACTTTTCTCACCATACCCTGTTTGTATGGTGTTGAAATTTTAGAAAAATGTAGGAAAATAATGAAGAACTTACATTCTTTTAATAGACTTGTCTTTTCTCTGGGGACCAGTACATGGTAGAACTTGTTGCCAACAGCTCTAAGGTCTCTGAGCTAAAATAAAAAAATAATTTAGTTACATAATAACAAATCATTAAGCATCATGATCATGATGACAGGATAGCCTAGTGGTTAGTGACCCTGACTATGAAGTTAGCGGTCCCGGGTACGACCGAACCCCGGTAGGGGCAGACATATGTATGATGAATATGAATGCTTGTGCCCGAGTCATGGATGTTGTATGAATTTAAGTATGTATTTTTTTATTTATTTATAAGCCTTTTTATTCCGAATTCGCTACAATTTCAGTAAGTACATGTTGTTGTTGTTATTGTCGTTTTTTTTTTTTATTAAATTGTCGCGTAATTCGGCGTGCCTCATGGCATAGGCCTCCTCCGTGTATTGGAGAGTTTTGGGCTATATAGTTCCCACGCGCGCCCAGTGCGGATTGGGAACTTAACACACACCATTGAATTTCTTCGCAGATGTGTCCAGGTTTCCTCACGATGTTTTCCTTCACCGAAAATCTCATGGCAAATTACAAATGCAATTTTCGCACATAAATTCCGAAAAACTCAGAGGTGCGAGCCCGGGATTTGAACCCACGACGCTCTGCTTGAGAGGCCACAGGTCAAACCACTAGGCTACCACGGCTTTTTTGTAGGTAAGTATGTATTATTCTACATTAAATAAGTATGTTTATCCGTTGCCTGGTACCCATATTACAAGCTTTGCTTAGTTTGGGACTGGGTCACAATTGGTGTAATTGGTCCCATGATATTTATTTCATTTATCTAATTAAATTCATTATTGAACCCTTAAATGCATGATTTTTTTTTCATTCCTAAAATAAAATGTGAATACCTAATGGCGTAATAAACATGAGAAAAAAAAAAATTATGAACATTTTTTGGGTGAAATTTGTCCTACTAATCAAAATGTCGATACAGCTTATATTATGCATTCCCCGCTAAATAAAATAGCCCTATACACGACATATGGCAGATCTGAAATCTAAAATGTTTTGTAGATATGAATTAAATATTTTCTGAAATATATGCTTGTACTGTCATAAAGTTTACTGCAATTATGTGGTATAAGATAATATCACGCCATTTCCCTTAGGAAAAGGGTAACACCCTGGTAAAGACATACCACACACTAGTAAAGAAACATGTCCATCATGTTAATTAATATATATTAAAAATGATATTCTACAAAACAGTTTTTTCTTTTATTATAACATTATTATTTCTTTATCTAATTAATAAGAAATATAAAAAAAAAACAACTAATAAAATCAAAATCATGTATGATTTCAATACTGCTCAAGTATTGTAAAAGTGCTGGGAGTGCATAATGTAAGCTAGATCATACATGATCAAATATGCAAATATTGTAAACTTTCAGACTGAGAACTTTATTAAATTTAGTAAACATAACATCGTTATGGTATGAATTACATGATTATAATAAAAAGTAATTACTTTCTTCGTTAAAAGCCGCCAAAAACACTCAACGAAAACCTTCAATATTAAACTTTTTCTAAATTGCCGCCATTTTACTTATAAACATTTATAACTTTTTTTTAACACAATTTTGCTAACAAATCAGTAATATATGTGAAAATATGTTAGTTTTCCTTGCAAAATCACTCTTAAGAACATAATAAATGTGTCTAGTTTTCAAACACTAACCATATTTTGGTTATGTACAATGCATCTTACATGATGCATTTAAGTTAACAAAAAAAAAATTAAGAATGGAACATGAGTACTGGGAAGTATGGGCAACTTTTACATAACAATTAACTAACCATTACTATTCATACATATTATATGCTTCTGTTAACTTAACATGCATTTGTCTTAATTTATCATTTGAACTTGTAAGGGATTAAGACGTAATATATGTATGTATCATTTCAACATTTGCCTTGACATAGACAGCACATACATAACAGGTCAAGTTTATGAATAAGTTAAGGGTAAAATAACCATAGGTCTTTATTATGTATAACTGAGAAAGTATTCTTAAAATTTATACTTATTAGGCAAATACATAATATGTATGTGTATGTACCAATTATAACTTACAAATGTTTCTTTAATAGGCTCATCAAGAGTGTTAAATTCCATGCTGTCTCCAGAGGGCACTCCCCGCGTTGGCACATTCATCTCTCCCTCCACTACTCCTACATCCCCTGCAGGATACATCTGAAATAAGATGTTTATTCAGTATCCATAATGATAGTATGGCACTAACTAGAGGGACTTCCTTGCTCCATAAATTGTATACCTATTTCGGTAGCTAGCTCTCCGTCTATCTGTTAAAAAGCTGGTAAAGGGGTGTAAGTGTAAAAATCATGACTCATTATCAATACTTACTGTGTAAATTTAAACATACGAAAATGATAACTTTGCAATTGCTGCAAATATATGCCCAGTAATATGTCAGGAAATAATTCAGTTCCACTATATCAAAAGTGTAGTTTTTTAAAGACAATTTTCAGGTGTTTACAGTCACATACTGAACTGTTTTCATTGTACATAAAAAATCCGATAAACAGAGTCAGGCATAAAGTATACTTACATCAAACTTGGCGTCGAACGATGCCATACTTGTTCTTAAGATTTACGTTTTTGTTTTATTGATATATAAATGTGATATTATCAAAAACACTGCAATTCCAACGCATCAAACTATTTTTTACATTCGATATGACTATGACATGACATTTCGATCAAAACTATTTAAGATACTTTATAAATCGTCGACAGTGCATTCACAGAACTAACGCTGCTTTTATAAAGAACTGTCAAATAGTACCAGTGTTACCTTTTTATTAATTAGGCTTTTTATTTTTTATCAATTTGTTTATGTAATTTAACAACAAAATTTAGGCAATTTATCGAAAACTGGACGCTCTGACCAAAGATAGAGCAGAGTGCTGGTAGAGGAGATATGGAGGAGATATACAACCAACACACAACAAGATGCATTGTGAAATGCAAAGTGTGCATGAGAAAAGCTGCAAGGCAACATCCTGTCTTTTGCTAAAAATCTTAACATCCAGGGCAATAGATAATAAAAAAAATAAGTATAAAAACATGTTTTGACATTGACAGTTCAATCTCAATCACAAACGCATCCTAAATCTCTGTAATGTAATGTGCATTGTTTTGACTTAAAATGTTGTTTTTGTCTAAAATAAATGCAAAGAAATGCATTGGATGACAATGCTTCGTTGTTAATTCATCAAGGTCCACAAGTCTAGTATAAGATACCAGTTTCAAAATGTCGAGTTCATCAGCAAGCATGAAGAATCACACAAAAAAACTAAACAGTAGCAGGGATCGGGACAGAAATAAGTCCGTGGCTTCTGAATCCGGTGGCTCCAGTCAGTGTGATACACCACCACTTAATGAAAAGGCAAGTGACTCCTCTACCTACCTACGTTTATTATAATCTCTAATAGTTGTAGACACTCAAAGCGACATTTTTTAACTACGACTGTAAACCTTTAAGGTGCATGAAGCACCTCAAATTTGAGACACAATTTGAGTTAAAGAAACAAAACCTCTTTAATTTCCATGCATTAAGGTCCCAGGTAGAAATAATTTAGTGCACCAGGGGCCATAATAATCTAATGCAATAGGGCTCATGGATACATTCAGTATTGCATTCTACCCCCATTCTATATTTTGACTGAACCATACTATATAATGAATGTGATTTGATTATGATTCTGGGATAATATGGCCCAGTGAGTGCAAAACTTAATTGGATCAAATTTTTCAACAAATAAAATATTTTTAGTTTGGTTTTTATATATGCCTTTGCATCTATTACAGACAATTATGGTGAAATTGACTAAAATTTTTCCTTATTTATTACATTCTTAAAAATATAGCCTTTGTCTTCTAAATCATAAGTCAGCTTATAATAAATTGCCTATCCAATTTTGAGGATGTTTGTTTTGTTTGTAGGATAGCAGCACATCACAAGGTAAGTTTGCGGGAATCAGCGCTGACTCCGTGCAGTGCATGGCTGACCAAGTCGGTGCAGATATTAACATGGAGGCAGCCACAAACTTAGCAGAGGATGTGAGCTACAAGCTGAGACAGACTATTAGTGTAAGTATTGGCAAATGATCACCCTAAATGGCTGTTAAATATTGTTTGGCTCATTAAGTAATCTGGTTAAACCAGTTGAATTCCTTCTCATTAATGTAGTATTTTTCTGTATTGCTTCACTAAACTTGATTAAAACTAAATATGTTATTGAAATGTTTTTCTTTGTTCTCATGTAATTATTAAACATTTAAAAGATAAGTTAAATGAATATGCAATTAAACATTGGACCTTTAAGAAAATGGTAAATTTGAAATCATGTTAAAATTATTGTTTTTTCTAGGCTATTGCATTACATAGTGAGATGATGAAGAAGTCCCGAGTGGACAGTTGGGACATAAACACAATACTCAGTCTCTCCGACACCAGTCCTGTTGTGGGTGCAGTCTCTACAAAATACACCTCTATTGGGGAAGACAAGATATGCTGTCCGATTGTAAGCTGATGATTTTACTAATTGCTTTTTATACATTTTTCAAGAGGTGTGTCATTCAGAGAGCACCTTGTGTAATTTCAACGTCAACTATTTGTATTTCCTAGCAACAAATTACTCCTGACATAAATTAATAAAAAAAGTTGCCCAAGGATCCCATTTTGAATAAAATTGTCCATTTACGAAGAATTCTTTTTAGTATATTACTAACAATAACACATTTCATATGTTATTTCAGGACACACTGGTAAATGTGACAGAGTATGCGATGACTTCACAAACCTATACGTATTCCACGCTGCCTACTGTTTCAGTGGAATGGATAACAGATGAAAAAAGTTTAAGCAATAACACAAATATCAGTGTGAATTTACAGAATTACTACACTAAAGTTGCGAGAGGTATGTAATAGAATAAACTAAATCTCCTTTTGTGGGGTATCACAAATGTCACACATATTTCCCGGAGCAGATAATCTTTATTCTGATCTATAGCTTTGAGTTGGAATTTCAAATTGTGTTCTAGAATCTAGATAATCCAAGACCAATCCATAAATTTTATCCAGTACTTACACACTAAAAATATGGAAAACCACCACAAAACAAAAGATGATATTACACAAACTTAACTAATGCCAAGTCATCTGATTAATATTGAATTGAAAACAACAAAAAACTTGAAATCCACTCCAATATTTTCTGCAATCATTTTTTAAATCCAATTATTTTATGTTCCAGCGATACTTAATCTCAGGAAGAAGCCAAAAGAACTAGCGGTGCAAGACCTCACAACAAACACAAGGATTGGACCAATATTCCCGAACTTATTTAACCTAGCAGTATTAGTCTTAAATGACGACAATCTGAATGCTCTCAATGTACCAACAAAGAAACCTTTGCAAGCAAATGTTCTAGACATGGTGGATGCCCTGTGTTCCAATCCTTGTTGTTTAGATACCAATATACAACAGCAGGTTAGTTTTTACATAGATTAAACCTCTCTTACTTTAACCTTTCAGAGCTACTGTCTGTCTGTATATTTGCATAATATGTCTTATTGCTGTGCCATGTAGAATTTGAATTCCTTCTTTAAATTACTTGTTACTTATAAGCAAATAAAATGTATTTGTATTTCTATCATTTTGTTTAAACAATATAGTGTGGCTGACATGTTTCGTTTATGATTACAGTTCCAACGTCTGTTTCCTGTGATGGTGTCCAACATTCTCGGCAATGGCTCTCTGGCGGACAAAATGGTCGTTATACTCACTAAAATAACGCGAACGTGGCCGTCCTTTATTGCAATAGGTGTGTACACATTTTATTTAAATAATCTGATTGATCTCCGCACAAAATTGCCACTATTCACTCATGATCAGTATCGACTTCCGCACACACACTGACAGGTGACAATTGAATGTTATTTGTGCGAGGCGGCTGAATTTAAGCCACATTATGGCAAAATAATCTTTTAGTATTCATGAATTCAAAACGTGCCGTCAGTTTCCTTTCTTTGAAGAGACTTGACAAATGACACCTATAATTTCTTTCACCATGTAAAATGGAAGATTGCTCTTTGTCATTTATGTTGTCGATATGGAGTCTCTTTATAAGCCAACGCACGTAAAAAGAGCCCTGGGTGGCTAGTGGAGGGAATACGTTTGCGCATCCTGTCAACTAACGAGCCAATGGCGTGACGGCCGCGCGCGCGCTCCAAGCCCCCTCCCGCGTCCCCCGCCAATTTGGTCCGTATTTCGTTCTCTGCGTAGGTATGTATATCGCCAGGAGCTCTTTTCACGTGCGTTGATTTTTACGTTGTTTTATTTTTGTGACATAACCGTCGTATTTTTAGGCAAAGGCATTCTCTTCGAGTACCTGTCTCAGGGTAGCAAGGAGCGGCTGACGCCCCCGATGCTACGCTGCGTGGCGGCGCTGGGGCGCGACGCGCTGCTGCGCTGCCTCGGCGCGCACCTGGACCATGTGGACGCGTGCGTCAACGCGCCGCGCCGCGCGCCGCACCCCTCGCTGCGGGAGGCGCTGCTGGTATGTCGCATGCTACATCCTTACACGCGCTGCTGCGCTGCCTCGGCGCGCACCTGGACCATGTGGACGCGTGCGTCAACGCGCCGCGCCGCGCGCCGCACCCCTCGCTGCGGGAGGCGCTGCTGGTATGTCGCATGCTACATCCTTACACGCGCTGCTGCGCTGCCTCGGCGCGCACCTGGACCATGTGGACGCGTGCGTCAACGCGCCGCGCCGCGCGCCGCACCCCTCGCTGCGGGAGGCGCTGCTGGTATGTCGCATGCTACATCCTTACACGCGCTGCTGCGCTGCCTCGGCGCGCACCTGGACCATGTGGACGCGTGCGTCAACGCGCCGCGCCGCGCGCCGCACCCCTCGCTGCGGGAGGCGCTGCTGGTATGTCGCATGCTACATCCTTACACGCGCTGCTGCGCTGCCTCGGCGCGCACCTGGACCATGTGGACGCGTGCGTCAACGCGCCGCGCCGCGCGCCGCACCCCTCGCTGCGGGAGGCGCTGCTGGTATGTCGCATGCTACATCCTTACACGCGCTGCTGCGCTGCCTCGGCGCGCACCTGGACCATGTGGACGCGTGCGTCAACGCGCCGCGCCGCGCGCCGCACCCCTCGCTGCGGGAGGCGCTGCTGGTATGTCGCATGCTACATCCTTACACGCGCTGCTGCGCTGCCTCGGCGCGCACCTGGACCATGTGGACGCGTGCGTCAACGCGCCGCGCCGCGCGCCGCACCCCTCGCTGCGGGAGGCGCTGCTGGTATGTCGCATGCTACATCCTTACACGCGCTGCTGCGCTGCCTCGGCGCGCACCTGGACCATGTGGACGCGTGCGTCAACGCGCCGCGCCGCGCGCCGCACCCCTCGCTGCGGGAGGCGCTGCTGGTATGTCGCATGCTACATCCTTACACGCGCTGCTGCGCTGCCTCGGCGCGCACCTGGACCATGTGGACGCGTGCGTCAACGCGCCGCGCCGCGCGCCGCACCCCTCGCTGCGGGAGGCGCTGCTGGTATGTCGCATGCTACATCCTTACACGCGCTGCTGCGCTGCCTCGGCGCGCACCTGGACCATGTGGACGCGTGCGTCAACGCGCCGCGCCGCGCGCCGCACCCCTCGCTGCGGGAGGCGCTGCTGGTATGTCGCATGCTACATCCTTACACGCGCTGCTGCGCTGCCTCGGCGCGCACCTGGACCATGTGGACGCGTGCGTCAACGCGCCGCGCCGCGCGCCGCACCCCTCGCTGCGGGAGGCGCTGCTGGTATGTCGCATGCTACATCCTTACACGCGCTGCTGCGCTGCCTCGGCGCGCACCTGGACCATGTGGACGCGTGCGTCAACGCGCCGCGCCGCGCGCCGCACCCCTCGCTGCGGGAGGCGCTGCTGGTATGTCGCATGCTACATCCTTACACGCGCTGCTGCGCTGCCTCGGCGCGCACCTGGACCATGTGGACGCGTGCGTCAACGCGCCGCGCCGCGCGCCGCACCCCTCGCTGCGGGAGGCGCTGCTGGTATGTCGCATGCTACATCCTTACACGCGCTGCTGCGCTGCCTCGGCGCGCACCTGGACCATGTGGACGCGTGCGTCAACGCGCCGCGCCGCGCGCCGCACCCCTCGCTGCGGGAGGCGCTGCTGGTATGTCGCATGCTACATCCTTACACGCGCTGCTGCGCTGCCTCGGCGCGCACCTGGACCATGTGGACGCGTGCGTCAACGCGCCGCGCCGCGCGCCGCACCCCTCGCTGCGGGAGGCGCTGCTGGTATGTCGCATGCTACATCCTTACACGCGCTGCTGCGCTGCCTCGGCGCGCACCTGGACCATGTGGACGCGTGCGTCAACGCGCCGCGCCGCGCGCCGCACCCCTCGCTGCGGGAGGCGCTGCTGGTATGTCGCATGCTACATCCTTACACGCGCTGCTGCGCTGCCTCGGCGCGCACCTGGACCATGTGGACGCGTGCGTCAACGCGCCGCGCCGCGCGCCGCACCCCTCGCTGCGGGAGGCGCTGCTGGTATGTCGCATGCTACATCCTTACACGCGCTGCTGCGCTGCCTCGGCGCGCACCTGGACCATGTGGACGCGTGCGTCAACGCGCCGCGCCGCGCGCCGCACCCCTCGCTGCGGGAGGCGCTGCTGGTATGTCGCATGCTACATCCTTACACGCGCTGCTGCGCTGCCTCGGCGCGCACCTGGACCATGTGGACGCGTGCGTCAACGCGCCGCGCCGCGCGCCGCACCCCTCGCTGCGGGAGGCGCTGCTGGTATGTCGCATGCTACATCCTTACACGCGCTGCTGCGCTGCCTCGGCGCGCACCTGGACCATGTGGACGCGTGCGTCAACGCGCCGCGCCGCGCGCCGCACCCCTCGCTGCGGGAGGCGCTGCTGGTATGTCGCATGCTACATCCTTACACGCGCTGCTGCGCTGCCTCGGCGCGCACCTGGACCATGTGGACGCGTGCGTCAACGCGCCGCGCCGCGCGCCGCACCCCTCGCTGCGGGAGGCGCTGCTGGTATGTCGCATGCTACATCCTTACACGCGCTGCTGCGCTGCCTCGGCGCGCACCTGGACCATGTGGACGCGTGCGTCAACGCGCCGCGCCGCGCGCCGCACCCCTCGCTGCGGGAGGCGCTGCTGGTATGTCGCATGCTACATCCTTACACGCGCTGCTGCGCTGCCTCGGCGCGCACCTGGACCATGTGGACGCGTGCGTCAACGCGCCGCGCCGCGCGCCGCACCCCTCGCTGCGGGAGGCGCTGCTGGTATGTCGCATGCTACATCCTTACACGCGCTGCTGCGCTGCCTCGGCGCGCACCTGGACCATGTGGACGCGTGCGTCAACGCGCCGCGCCGCGCGCCGCACCCCTCGCTGCGGGAGGCGCTGCTGGTATGTCGCATGCTACATCCTTACACGCGCTGCTGCGCTGCCTCGGCGCGCACCTGGACCATGTGGACGCGTGCGTCAACGCGCCGCGCCGCGCGCCGCACCCCTCGCTGCGGGAGGCGCTGCTGGTATGTCGCATGCTACATCCTTACACGCGCTGCTGCGCTGCCTCGGCGCGCACCTGGACCATGTGGACGCGTGCGTCAACGCGCCGCGCCGCGCGCCGCACCCCTCGCTGCGGGAGGCGCTGCTGGTATGTCGCATGCTACATCCTTACACGCGCTGCTGCGCTGCCTCGGCGCGCACCTGGACCATGTGGACGCGTGCGTCAACGCGCCGCGCCGCGCGCCGCACCCCTCGCTGCGGGAGGCGCTGCTGGTATGTCGCATGCTACATCCTTACACGCGCTGCTGCGCTGCCTCGGCGCGCACCTGGACCATGTGGACGCGTGCGTCAACGCGCCGCGCCGCGCGCCGCACCCCTCGCTGCGGGAGGCGCTGCTGGTATGTCGCATGCTACATCCTTACACGCGCTGCTGCGCTGCCTCGGCGCGCACCTGGACCATGTGGACGCGTGCGTCAACGCGCCGCGCCGCGCGCCGCACCCCTCGCTGCGGGAGGCGCTGCTGGTATGTCGCATGCTACATCCTTACACGCGCTGCTGCGCTGCCTCGGCGCGCACCTGGACCATGTGGACGCGTGCGTCAACGCGCCGCGCCGCGCGCCGCACCCCTCGCTGCGGGAGGCGCTGCTGGTATGTCGCATGCTACATCCTTACACGCGCTGCTGCGCTGCCTCGGCGCGCACCTGGACCATGTGGACGCGTGCGTCAACGCGCCGCGCCGCGCGCCGCACCCCTCGCTGCGGGAGGCGCTGCTGGTATGTCGCATGCTACATCCTTACACGCGCTGCTGCGCTGCCTCGGCGCGCACCTGGACCATGTGGACGCGTGCGTCAACGCGCCGCGCCGCGCGCCGCACCCCTCGCTGCGGGAGGCGCTGCTGGTATGTCGCATGCTACATCCTTACACGCGCTGCTGCGCTGCCTCGGCGCGCACCTGGACCATGTGGACGCGTGCGTCAACGCGCCGCGCCGCGCGCCGCACCCCTCGCTGCGGGAGGCGCTGCTGGTATGTCGCATGCTACATCCTTACACGCGCTGCTGCGCTGCCTCGGCGCGCACCTGGACCATGTGGACGCGTGCGTCAACGCGCCGCGCCGCGCGCCGCACCCCTCGCTGCGGGAGGCGCTGCTGGTATGTCGCATGCTACATCCTTACACGCGCTGCTGCGCTGCCTCGGCGCGCACCTGGACCATGTGGACGCGTGCGTCAACGCGCCGCGCCGCGCGCCGCACCCCTCGCTGCGGGAGGCGCTGCTGGTATGTCGCATGCTACATCCTTACACGCGCTGCTGCGCTGCCTCGGCGCGCACCTGGACCATGTGGACGCGTGCGTCAACGCGCCGCGCCGCGCGCCGCACCCCTCGCTGCGGGAGGCGCTGCTGGTATGTCGCATGCTACATCCTTACACGCGCTGCTGCGCTGCCTCGGCGCGCACCTGGACCATGTGGACGCGTGCGTCAACGCGCCGCGCCGCGCGCCGCACCCCTCGCTGCGGGAGGCGCTGCTGGTATGTCGCATGCTACATCCTTACACGCGCTGCTGCGCTGCCTCGGCGCGCACCTGGACCATGTGGACGCGTGCGTCAACGCGCCGCGCCGCGCGCCGCACCCCTCGCTGCGGGAGGCGCTGCTGGTATGTCGCATGCTACATCCTTACACGCGCTGCTGCGCTGCCTCGGCGCGCACCTGGACCATGTGGACGCGTGCGTCAACGCGCCGCGCCGCGCGCCGCACCCCTCGCTGCGGGAGGCGCTGCTGGTATGTCGCATGCTACATCCTTACACGCGCTGCTGCGCTGCCTCGGCGCGCACCTGGACCATGTGGACGCGTGCGTCAACGCGCCGCGCCGCGCGCCGCACCCCTCGCTGCGGGAGGCGCTGCTGGTATGTCGCATGCTACATCCTTACACGCGCTGCTGCGCTGCCTCGGCGCGCACCTGGACCATGTGGACGCGTGCGTCAACGCGCCGCGCCGCGCGCCGCACCCCTCGCTGCGGGAGGCGCTGCTGGTATGTCGCATGCTACATCCTTACACGCGCTGCTGCGCTGCCTCGGCGCGCACCTGGACCATGTGGACGCGTGCGTCAACGCGCCGCGCCGCGCGCCGCACCCCTCGCTGCGGGAGGCGCTGCTGGTATGTCGCATGCTACATCCTTACACGCGCTGCTGCGCTGCCTCGGCGCGCACCTGGACCATGTGGACGCGTGCGTCAACGCGCCGCGCCGCGCGCCGCACCCCTCGCTGCGGGAGGCGCTGCTGGTATGTCGCATGCTACATCCTTACACGCGCTGCTGCGCTGCCTCGGCGCGCACCTGGACCATGTGGACGCGTGCGTCAACGCGCCGCGCCGCGCGCCGCACCCCTCGCTGCGGGAGGCGCTGCTGGTATGTCGCATGCTACATCCTTACACGCGCTGCTGCGCTGCCTCGGCGCGCACCTGGACCATGTGGACGCGTGCGTCAACGCGCCGCGCCGCGCGCCGCACCCCTCGCTGCGGGAGGCGCTGCTGGTATGTCGCATGCTACATCCTTACACGCGCTGCTGCGCTGCCTCGGCGCGCACCTGGACCATGTGGACGCGTGCGTCAACGCGCCGCGCCGCGCGCCGCACCCCTCGCTGCGGGAGGCGCTGCTGGTATGTCGCATGCTACATCCTTACACGATAGTCGAATATTCTTTAACGAGGTCAGAGATTCTGTCCTTGTTTTTCCTTGTCGTCTAAAGGTTATCGGACACATAACCGCTCGGCACCAGATCGGCGTCGCCTGACCTCTTTGGCTCGCCGTCAACCAGGCGTCAACATACAGTGTTTAGTGTTTTTTAGTCTTTAAGTCGGGTCCCTAACTGCCCTAAGTATTATTAAACTACTCGATCGTAAGGGCGGACAGGGAGCAAGGCTGCCGGGCCCGTCCTATCGCCCTAGTTAGTGACCTTTATTACACTACCCATAGTTAGGGTTAGGGTCCCTAAAAATTGGATAGTGTAATAGGCCTTTAATACAATGTTTTTAGTGACGATATGACTGCCTATGGGGATCTCCAGATCTAAAATTTCCGTAACCGTTACGAGTGACATCGAACCACGGGTTGCGAAACATTTATCTGATGGGCCACTTCAACTTGCTAACTCATTCTTGATTAAAATATCGCACTGCAACAAAAAGTAGGTATACATATTCTTGAAATTACCTTTTGTTTTAGGATGTATCAACATTACTGCTAAGATCTGAACCGACGACGTTTCTGGAAGACTTCGTGACGACAGAGTACACTTTGTACGAGATACTCGGGGACTCCATTATGCCGCGACAGACCATTTTCCCCTACAGAGGTACTTATTTCACTTCTCTGTGTAATTTTAGTAAACTTGTAAGACATGACCACAAATTATACATGTGTAAGATAACTTTTGTATCTAAGTTTATAGTTACCTACTTACTATGTGTGTAAACAAATGTTGGAAAATAATTTTCACTGATAAATAGCGACCGGATCGACTTAAAATTAGGCACTAAGCAACACCATTTTAAATAGTTTACTTTTTGTCTAAATTCTATTAATTTTGTAACTACATATCGTCACTACTTTGAAAAATCTCGTATCTCCAAATCCCTAATCTTACGAAATGAACTTTATTTACTGTAACTTAAGGTTTAGTTTTCTTTGAATGTTCATTGAAGATACGAGAATTTTCAATGTAGTGACGATATTTATATTTCACATTTTTTCAGTTAGTTATTTATCTGTGTTTTACAAGACTCGTTTTATTCTCCAGATGAAGTGAAAAACGAGACCGTGAACGCCGAGAAAACGTCAGAAGAGGAATATTCCTACATACCTTTGAGACCTGTAACGCGGCGGTCCAAAGTACACCTCATTCCCGTCCCTAAAAAACACAAGAACGGAATACACAGAGAAGCTGTCTTCGAACCCACCAAGTTTAATACAAAATCAATACACATCAAGTTAAAAAGTTGTAGGACTCGAGAAATACCTCTTAAGTTGACCCGTGTGATGTCAAGTAGAGCTCAAGTGAATAATGTGTATGTGCCTAGTGCGCCGAGCGGCGGCGTTGTGGTGGCTAGCGGACTTCTTAACAGGTTTAAGTACAAATTAAGTAGGAGTAGTGCGTTTCCAATATTTGGAGCTTTAACTTTGTAGCTACTTATTTTTAAATATAACTTATTGTTTTTTATAAAGTTGTTTTATTGAATCTGTTGTATGTATCCCAATAGCGAAAAGCGACCACAGTAAAATGACTATCGGTTCTCAGAATTAATAACAAATCAAAAAATTCTGCGACAAATTGAGGCTGGCTAAAAGTATGCCTCGTTAGAGTAAAAAAAAAATGGCCTCACACTGTTCACAGAATTCTGTCTTTATTGCTGTTGCCTGCGGGTCCATCAGGGGCCTTACCGTCCTAATTCCGACTCAGTTCAAGTTTTAGTTGTCACTTTTAGTATGAATCTGACAGCGTGCGAACCTAAACTGAATCGCATTAAGACGTCATGGTAAGGCCCCAAGGCTGAAGTCGCTGAGCGCCATCCCTTGCCAGCCACTGAAACTACTTATCTATATACTAAATTCCAACTAAATCGGTTCAGTGTGAAGAGGAAAATACAGGCAGATACACTTTCACATTATGTTACGAAGATCAGTAGGCTTATTGTCTAACTCGCTCGCAATAGCCATCGTGTTCATTTTGACAGTTCATGTATGGGCTGACAATTGGCATCGGAATCAGCTAGCTGTCACATTCATACAAGAACTGTCGAAATGAACACGATGGCGATTGCGAGCGAGTTAGAGCGAGCTAGTGTAAGTTTTCGCATACAAAAACGTCTCGAACGCGTTCACGTGAACGTTTCAATTACTATGAGTAAATGAACAGCGCCACAAGCGGAACGAAACGACAACTAAAATTTGTCATAGTATTTGACATTTTAACGCAAACGCGGTCGAGACGTATTTTGTGACCGAAAACTTACACTAAGCATACTGAGCCTCTAGTGTAAGTTTTCGCATATAAAAACGTCTCGCACGCGTTCACGTAAACGTCACAATTACTATGGAAAAATTGGCAGCGCCACTTGCGGATCGAAACGGCAACAAACTGTTCTCATAGTGACCGAAAACCTACACTAAGCATACTGATTAGTGATTGATCTTAACTCACATGATGGAAAACGTAGATGAGGTCGACATAGCTTAGTGGTTTGACCTGTGGCCTCTCAAGCAGAGGGTCGCGGGTTCGAATCCCGGGCTTGCACCTCTGAGTTTTTCGGAATTTATGTGCAAAATTACATTTGAAATTTACCATGAGCTTTTCGGTGAAGGAAAACATCGTGAGGAAACCGGACCAATCTCAATAAGGCTTAGCTACCCTTAGCTGTTAGCTTGGGTTGGAAGGTCAGATGGTAGTCGCTTCTGTAAAATAAAAACTAGTGCCTATGCCAAATCTTGGGATTAGGTTGTCAAAGCGGACCCAGGCTCACTGAGCCGTGGCATATGCCAGGGCCCTATTTTATAAAGCTACAAGTAACAATTTACAAGCGGAAGTCTCTATCTAACACATAGGGTCAGAAAGAGACTTCCGCTTGTAAATTGTAATTTGTAGCTTTATAAAATAGGGTCCAGGAAAAACGCTAGGAAGATGATGAGTATGGATTTCGTCTATGATGCGGTTGATAATTAATACTTTAAACATTAAGTATCAATTATGTCACTATCAAATTTACCTATCTAACTATATAAACATAACTCCTAGCATATTACGTAACTCGCTCTCAATCGCCATCGTGTTCATTTTGACAGTTCTTGTATGAATGTGACAGCTAGCTGATTCCGATGCCAATTCTTAGCCGATACATGAACTGTCAAAATGAACACGATTACGATCGCGAGCGAGTTACGTAATAAGCCTGCTGATCTGGTATGCACCAAAAAAAGATGTACGATTCTACTTGGCTTTAGTATGGCCACGTAGTAGGTACACGCGATTCGCGTGCCAAAGCAGCAAACATCGCCATCCTTGAACCGGTCGAAACGAAAGGAGTTAATACATCGCCAGACTGTTTTCCGTCCAAGTTGGGTACTTAATACGCGCAAGTAAAATGAAGTTGTTTACCAGCGAACCGCCGCCGCGGCGCGCTCGCCGACTGCCAGACTGTCTGCCCCTGTCGCTGACACACCGTAAAAAACAATAAATAAATGAATAAACATCGTGGAGCAATTTAGGTACACCTAAGTATCCAATTCCTTCCAAGCAAAGCTTAGGTAGGCAGTACCAAACAGATAAAAAATGTATCTAAAAACATGCGTTTGTACGTAAGCCATCCGTTCGTTATTTGTTATTTAATACTACATAACGATGTGCTGGGCCCAGAAATTGTAAAACTACGAAATTCACTTGCAAGTTTTTAATTTAAGTAGGTAAGTACTCAAAACGTTTTTTACACGCATTAGGTACCTAGCTATTTTTTTCTTTCTTTCTCTAATATTAATAAGAGTTGTTCATTTGTTGTTTTTTTTTTGCATTGAATAGGCTTCGAAACTACTGGACCGATTTGAAAAATATTTTCACCTTTAGAATCCTACATTATCCCCGATGAACAAAGGCAACATTTATTTAATACAGGTACCTACTAGCTGGTGGTAGCTGGTAGCTGGTCTAATAGGTATTAGATAATCTTAAAATTGATGTTTAGTTTGAAGTTAGAGAAAAAATGCACTGTTCTTATTTGTATATTTATTTTGTCGCGAAGTGGTGTATTACGTTACGGTACGGTGTCACTAGATCCTGTTACATATTTGCTCCACCTTTGTTATATTTTGATAAGGATAGGTAGCTACAGCGTGTCCTTCCACCTTGAGTTAGGTACATGTAACTTCACTCTAGTTTTTGGAACAGTGCCTGCTAGGAGGCGCCTGCCGGCAATATGCCACTATTGTTTATTTAGCCTTATACATCGCTTTGCTATCTACATTATATGACAAAAGTTGCGTACTATACCTAGTATTTATTAATTTACTTTCACATAAACAATACAAGTAAACATAATAATCACGTAAGTTGATAGCAAATAAAAAACGAATAAAAATACCTATTGTTTATTGAGACAATTAAGTTTGTTTAAATTAAATATAATTATTTGAAAAGAAGTTCACAGAAATATTAAGACTGTAATGTATGAACGACAATAATTTATGATACATACAAGCTTTTTCTGCTGACTGCACTTTTTTACTGACTCTACTAATTTACTCGCATTGCTATCCATTCCACCTAATAACTAAACACATTAAGTACGAGTAGGTATGTAGGTACTTCAGTATGCCTAAATTAAATCATTCCGTCAACTGGAAAGGGGTTATTCGATCAGCAAATTTAGACCTAAATCAGGTAACTAATGAAACTAACATTGGCAATAACATAAAAGCTGAACATAGAAGCTTGATAATACTTAATAGGTTAGTTCTCTCGGCCGTGAGAATTTAGAAAAACACAGTCTTAACTTAAACCACCTCCATGATTCCTAACGTACCCAGAGTTTTTCTGCTCAATTTCAAGTCTCGATTCTGTAGTTAGAAACTATACTGGTTTGTGGCTTTTGTGTGGTTAACTAAAGTAAAGAATATTTGTGTTGTATACATATCTTGCACATGTGTGTGTCTCAAGTTGTGCATAAATTGGTATAAAAAATCGCCACACCCACATTACGTTACAGTCAGTCAAAATAAATCATGCTAATTTGACAAATTGAATATTTATGACGGGGACAAAAAATACTTTTGCATTTAAAATATTTAAATCACGATATGTGATGATTGAGGGGAGTATTGTCTTCGCCGCTTTTTAAGCGCGTGGGTCATCTTTGACAAGGGTATAAAAATATTTCTAAACTTTGAATGGCTGCAGTATAACTTTGTCTTGTTGAACCGCAGTCCCGCCTCACGGGGAGACATATATGATACCCCAAAATCGTACTCTGTCAAATACCTTTAAACCGATTGTTAAAACTGTTCACTGCGATACATCCTAAAATTTTAGGCTGCGACCGCGCCTGCTGGTGAACCACTGTTGTTACATACATACACACATACATACCGTCACGCCTCTTTCCCACAGGGGTAGGCAGAGACTACTTTTTTCCACACACACACACACAACACACACACTGTTGAACACACTGTTGTTCATGCCAAGAAAGTCAATATTACATTATCAGTGAATAAGGTCTACTGCCGTTTACATTTGGAACTTTGGTAAATTACCGGCCGATTATGAAAATAATTCTATAGTTGCACACAACGTCGCAATCGAATAATGAATCGTAACTTCAAAATTAACGTTAGATACCTGCAAATAAAATTAACGATTGAGACGATTTTTAAAGATAGGTACTGTTTTCTTTTGCATTCTTTAAGTAAAGGTTTTTCATCTCATATGGATAGAGCTGAGCCTCTAGTGTAAGTTTTCGCATATAAAAACGTCTCGAACGCGTTCACGTAAACGTCACAATTACTATGGAAAAATTGGCAGCGCCACTTGCGGATCGAAACGGCAACAAACTGTTCTCATAGTATTTTGACATTTTAACGCAAACGCGTTCGAGACGTATTTTGTGACCGAAAACCTACACTAAGCATACTGATGAGGGTTTTTAAAATGACATCACGTTATAATTCGTTAAAATATATAAAGTTTTGCGACACTATTATAGTACGGCAAAAGAGCAAGTGTCACTTCATTGTTAAGTGGGTAACCATCGCTGCTCAACTATAACCACAACATTAAAGCGATTGCCAACGCCTAGAGAGCTAAAAGATGAATTGCCACTTTCCTTACTCTCCGCACCGGAACACCAGCGCAAGCTCTGCTGTGGCTGTTATTTTTTTAAATTATACTTGAATTAATCAGTGTAGGTAATCAACTGTGTCTATTTATTAAGTACTTGGCTTTTATTACATTTATGATTGTGTGGTATTATGCCACCACAAACTTCAGGGGCCTTAGCATGACGTCCTAATTCCGACTCGGTTCAAGTTTTAGCTGTCACTTTTAGTATGAATCTGACAGCGAGCGAACTTGAACTGAATCGCATTAAGACGTCATGGTAAGGCCCCACGACTGTGATGCAGCGTCCAATCGATCAGTTTTGCCTGAGTTCTAAAACACCCTAGTCAAATCAAAGCGCTGCCTAAGGGACTCTGTTCGCTGCACTAGTGCGCCGCTCGGCTGCCATTGTATGTATGTATAACTCTTTATTGTGCATAAAACACATGAAAAAGATGAATACAGGACAACACAAATGCACAAAGGCGAACTTATATTAAGGTGATCTTATCGATTGTATTGTGTGTATGGATACACACAATACAATCGATCTCATGTAGAGTCGATATTTTAGTGTAAAATGCCCTGCAGTCAGTGCTTTTAGTAGGTCGCTGTGCACCAATTATCCACGGCCCTGCAATCTACCTACTTACTGATTTTTTTCCGAGTGTGTAGGTAAACAGTGCTTATGCTTAGGTAAGTACTATTCTTACTTATTTATTCCCAATGCAAATTTTGCAGTGACGATGACGGAGGTGTCAGGGCCATCGATACGCGCGAGTAATTGTTTATAAATATCGTTTACTAATCACTGAATTATTTAATAGCCATAATAAATTTAATTACGTATGTATTGGAACTTGGAACGTGCTTATTGGCAAGTGATCTCTGTGTAAGGGGGCGCTTCCATTGTGGCAGAGCAGATTGGATACGTACAGATGTCGACTAATCACATTCGTTGAAAACCACCTCTCACCCTGTTCAAGATAAGGCCTTTGGGTAGAGCAAGTGGAGCGGCCGCCCGCTCTAAGGAACCGGTAGGCTTATTGTCTAACTCACTCGCAATCGCCATCGTGTTCATTTTGACAGTTCTTGTATGAATGTGGCAGCTAGCTGATTCCGGTGCCAATTGTCAGCCCATACATGAGCTGTCAAAATGAACACGATGGCGATTGCGAGCGAGTTAGACAATAAGCCTAAGGGACGCTAAAATCAGGTGGCATGGGGTAATAGTAGCTAGGCGGGGGGAGGAGTAGAATCCGTCGACCGAAGGACACTGATAATCCTGCTCTACTCTGACCAAGGGTTACCTTAGGGTCGGTACTGGGCCCTGTTTTTGGAATGTGGTAATGTGACGTGGATTTCAGCCAATCAAGCCTCTGAAAGCAAATGTAATGTGAAGAAATTTGATTTAAACTTACTCGTAAATTTTGTTGGTAATTTTAGAGGAACACAGAAGCTGGCGAGCGGGTGAATTTAGACGTCAGTACAATATCCAATTAGTACCACAACGGAAGGACAAGCCGCAACAACTTACCTCTAAATTTATATAGACACAGCACGCAACCAATTTACTGTATTTCGTTTTCATAAAATGTCAACTCTGAGTATATCATCTCTGTTAACAATATTTGCTGCCAAGATAATGACAAAAAAAAACCGCCATAAAACACCGAATATTGATTTAGGAGTACCCACTCCTAAGTTGTCCGAAGGACATAGTAAAGGACTTGTGAAAATACCCCTAATGCAATAGTGATCATAACAGGCGTGTGCCTAACTTTTCTTTGCAGCAGACTTCTTATCTCTGTTTTTGATTGGCCGCTACAGTCGTCGTCATTTCACGTAAGTTTCTGCGCACTGTGAATTTACCCTAACAAAAACACACTGACAGTTCATACGTTGAGTGTTATAATATTACACTATATTATAGTACCGGTTATAGCAATAATAATGGCGCCTATGATTTCTATGGCGCCTTGCCATTTATTTGCAAGTGTAAAGAGCTAGGTATGTTTAGGAATATGGTGACACCATACCAAATAACTATTGGGTAATGGCAATTTTTAGGCAGGACAAATTAACAGGAACTGGTTTCCTTGATAATATACACAGCTGACGTTTTTAGTTGCTCTCGTTGTAGAAATTACCATACCTTTATTATTGAATCGATTTAGATCGGGAGACTTGGATAGTTAATGTTAGGTTAGCTATCAACGTTTCAGTGAGCACCGCAGCTCAGAATTGCGCAAACACATTATGGAAGGATGTCATTACCATCATCATTTCAAGCCATAAACGTGGGTTCTAATAGCTGTATCTGTAGTGTAGTTTTTATTTCGGCCCAGTTAATATTGGGAACTTCACATAAATGATTGAAAAACCTAGAAAGGCGTGAACAGAATGCCCAAGGCGCCTTCTTCGGAAAGCTCATGGAAAATTTTAAAACTCAGAGGTGTCTGGATTAGAATCCATTATCCATCCATAGTCCTCTGCTCGAGCGGCCATACATACGTATATCATATTACTAGGCTAGCATGGCCTTTAAAGAAGATTATGTTGATCTTATTATGTCACAGAACTAAAACTCCATTAGAAAACACTTCCAGCGTTCTGCGTATGTTGGCTGCACTGGAGTTTTCATATGCGGAGCGTATTCGCAAGCGTGCGTCATACTTGCATACCGCAAACCATTTAATACTGTTCCCTCAGACGGGGTCGGTGTTACGTAATATCAAGCATACACTGTTTCATTAAAATTTATTCTAATTTCCAACAAACAAACAACGTCTGGCCCATGCTGCTATAAAGCAGCGTCTGATAAACTTGTACTTACGCGGATTGAGTGGATATGTTGAAGAAAAGTAAATAGTTACCGGATTTTCCGTAGCAATTGCAGAAACCTTGAAAAATTATAAAATGATTTATTATTTTTCAACCACAACCACAATACTGTTTACATACGTACCCAAAAAACCATTTAACATTAGAATCTAATCTTAAAGCAAAAAACAGCAGTATAGGTAGGTATGTTAAAATCGGTTCGAAGAAGGTAAATCTAATTTTCTGTTCAAAGATTATTATAGTACATTATGATACAAGTGTGCTATGTTGATCATTACACACGAGGCATGATTGTACGCGCGAGCGGAGCGAGCGCGTTAATGGTGCCGAGTGTGGTAATGATCAATGCACACGCGTTTTATACGACGTTTTTCAACACATTTGCGAGGAAAAACAAAAAGAAATTCTTAATAAGTAAGTATAAAAGAACTTTACTTTACCTTTGTTGCCAAACATTGCTTAACTAGAGGCTTTACAACTTTTCTTTGTCATTTGGCAATTAACACCTTGGATTTCTTACCTGTCCGAACATATTTTAGTATTTCCGGCGACGGACACTATTTACATTTAGTTTTTCTTTATTATTTCAACTAGTAATTTTTAAAGGTAAAATAATCAACAAAATCTGTGAGTGTGGAAGATGGCGGCAGATATCATTTCTCCGCGCCAATCCGCTTTACACGCGTGAGACGAGGCACTGACAAGACTGCTAAACAGCCTAATATTAAAATTATAATAAATAAATTAATCAATGTCTTAAATATGCAAATTATGGTCACTTTTTAAATAAAAATGAATACTTTGTCGAAATTAAATGTTTATTCATCGTCTTTAACCCAAAATAGTTTAATATTCACGAAAATATTCCTTGTTCCTATACATAACTGAACTATTTGCTGAGATTAAAAAAAAGTTTATATTACCGCACTCGTGCGGTAATATTATTACAGCACTTGTGCGTAATAAGCTGAATTATGAGCTTAAATGCGGTGCAATAAGACTCAATTTACGAGCAACTGTGTTGAAAAGATTATTATCACCTAGCTATATAGGTGGTAACTGACCTCTTTTTCTCCTTTTTAATTGGTTTCACAGAGATGGGGACTCTACCAACGTTTCAACCATTTATCTCGTATTCTGTTACATAGAGCAAACCATGGGCCCTATTTTATAAAGCTACAAAGTTACTATTTACAAGCGGAAGTCTCTGTCTAACATATAGGGTCAGAAAGAGACTTCCGCTTCTAAATTGTAACTTGTAGCTTTATAAAATAGGGCCCATGTTGTAATCGGACTGATATATGTACGCTAATAAAATATAAAACTAGTAAAATATAAAATAAAAAACTGTTTAACTACATGCAGTTTATTACAAAACAGGCAACCGATGGACCTCAGCAAAGATGCGATTACAAATACAAATAAGTAATATACGGCAACAAGCTTCTAATACCTAGGTAGTACCTATTTGACATTTTAACGCATTCGAGACGTACCTATTTTGTGACCGCAAACTTACACTAAGCATAGGTACCTACTGTGCCGGCAAAGTTTAGTTTATACTTTACTAGCTTCTGCCCGCGACTTCGTCTGCGTAGAATTATACATATAAACCTTCCTGTTGAATCACTATCTATTAAAAAAACCGCATCAAAATTGTTTTAAAGATATAACATAGGGACAGACAGACAGACAGACAGCGGAAGACAACTTTATTTTATACTATGTAGTGATACACAAACATTTTAGTCCTTGTCACAGTTTTGCAGGCAGAATATGAACTGTTGTCGTTGCTGAAAAAGTTTCACACTGGCTGGCTGTTGGTTCCCTCCAAGTTATGTCAACCCAAGCCGTCGGTGGCGAGACGCTAGCCGATGGAGATGATATTTTGCGGTCAGAGTAAAAATAGAGAAAGCACCGTGCGAACTGCGCCCGCCGCTCAAACACACGGAATCAATACTCGCTGCATGCGTTGATTGATTGCTAATGGAACGCATATAACTGACCTAACTCAGTATGTTGGTGTCAAAACTTCCTGGACAAATAAATGAGTGTTCATGATTTGGATCTATGTTAAATCTACGAAAACACTCGGTTTCCCTGCGTAACATCTGATGCAAAGAGAGATCTCTTCATATGATACCAGTAAATCTCTTTATTTAGGTAGAAATATTATGACTGGCTGCATAGAATACACTTTTTCTGTTCGAATTTCAGCATCTCTCTTATTTTAAAACCTTTGTCCGCGACGATACAAAACAAAAGCCTATCATTCGCGTCACCACACATTCTGATTAAGAACGCTCATCTAATTTACGCAGTTTGTCAGCACCTACGATGATCTGACGGCGTGGGCGGCGGCGCCGGCGCCTGCCTGGAAAGTGTATTTGTTCGTTACTCAATCACGAGATAGTATTCGTTAAAAGAACATTAACAACCTCTTTTGTTAATAGCGCCTTATGGCTCGAAAGAAATATGAAAGGCCACAGAATCTTGTACGCAACTAAGTACCTGTGTCAGTTAAGAAAAGTTTTATAAATTATTTTCACTACATTAATTTGCATTTTCCATGTTTACTGTCTACAGTAGAATATCTAGTATAAAAATGCCATAATTGTGTAGCAACATGTTTCATTTACCAAAATTTTCTGAAAACGTTTACCTACTTAGGTAAATCGGTTATGATGTAAAAGTGGGATTAACGTATACACTTCACATACATTATTCACATACAGAAAAATATCATACGACTCTAGGGGATACCTATCCCCTGTACATAGGTACTACCTGTGATATAACTCTGCAATTTCTTCATAGTCATAGAATTGATAGAATCAAACTCAAACAATTACTTAAAATATATCTAACTAATATTATAAATGCGAAAGTATGGATGGATGGATTTAATAAACATTAAACCATTAAAATTTAAACAGTAAATAGGTATAATACAAATACACCGGTGTACATATAAGCCAGTTATTGTTTTGTAAAAGTTGAACTGATTTAAAAAGGCCCATTTAATTTAGTACCATCGTACTATACCACAATAAAATTGGATTCTGTTGTCGGAGACTATAACACATTGTGCGGTCACCGTTGTGCGATACTGAAGGTAAAGCAAATCGCAGTTCAATCGTGTTCATCGGTTCATTTTATTTGCTGAAATAATTTACATAACCGCATGAGTTTTATTGTTTGAAAAAAGGTAAAAAGTTTAACTGTGATCGATATTTTGCCATGGAAATATATGACCTATTCAAAACATCTGACTATCAAGTACATGTTAAAATAATGTTTGAGCAGTTACCTACTTACTATTAACTATTTCACACTTTGTATACTTATAGTGTAAGTTTTCGGTCACAAATTAATTCTCGACCGCGTTTGCGTCAAAAAGTTATAAAGCAATTGAGACGTTAACGTGCGTGCGTTCGAGATATTTTTTGTGTATAAGCTTACACTTTAGTTACTTATATCGGCCTTTTAAGTATTCCATTTTCGTTCCACCTCAACTGTCGGTTATTGGTTCAGTTTCAGTCCCGCCAGACATTCGGCACAAAACCTCGAAGTAGGACCCAGGATAGTCTGCAGTCCATCCATTGCCTAAAGCGGTCGTGCCTCCTGCGGGAACACGAACCATACACAGTGAAAAATATAAAGTTACTGACTTTGATATAAAAGTTTTATAGCAGCGACAATGTGTTCGTTTGTGGTGCGTAGCTGTGGGACATGATACATAAAGGTAAGGATCCGTTTCGTGAAGTTTTAGGCGCATTTTTTCAACAGGCTTAGGTAAACAATGCTGCTAGTAGATAAAAATATTTGATTGTCACTTCTTGACCTTTGACAAGTCTCGCACAGTGACTTATAATATAAGTGAGGTAGTGTAACTTTTCTTTCTAAATTTATTAAAAGAAGGGCATTAAAACCTAGATACACTGCACTAGCGCAGAAGTGTCTGTTCAAGTGATTTATTTAACAATAAAGCTGTCAGGAAGATTAGTTACGGACGCATCTTAATTTGTTGAGTTGAAAATACTTAGTGCATTGTTTATTAGTCACGGATTCAATTGGTTATGAGTTATGAATATAATTATTATGCCAGTTTGATCAACATTGTGTTTACCTAACAATAAAATGCTATCTAGATAATTTTGTTTTAACAATATTAAATGGGTTTCAAGTATGCACCATGTTGTTCAGTGGAAACGTTAACAATTTCAGTGATACTCATGTAATGATAATTCTAGTAGCACGTATAGAGCTAACCACTAATCGATTTTTAAAAGGAAAGTTCCCAAATAGACACACCGATATACATGGAAATTGTATTTACCCAAAATAATCCTGCCTCTGTCTATCTGCCTGTGAGTGCCTGTATTTTCTCATAATTTACAATTTTTGCGAATACAAAATAATGTTGCTTTTAGTGACCCTGATATTCTTAAATACATTATATACTATGCAAAAAAGCAAAGATCGGCGGCTAGCTGAAAAACAATCAAATCAGTTTTATCAGTTTATCACATCTATTTCTCATAAATAACGTTTGCATGTATTTAGAAAAGATGGTACCTAGTATGTTTCCCACCCCGTCTAAAACATTTTGTCTGGAAAATTACTTTTGATATGAAATTTAATACGTTTTATACTTGGCCACTCAAGCAGAGGGTCGGTGGGTTCGGATCCTCGCTTGCACCTCTGAGTTTTCAATAACAACAAATTTTAATGAGATTTTGGGTGAAGGAAAACATAGTGAGGAATCCTGCACACAAATCGCTAATCAGTTCAATGGTACGTGTAAAGGAAATGCTCACTGGATTTGCGTGGGAACTATTAGTACCTCTATAGCACAGTCTTTCATTCAAAGGAGGCCTGTACCCAGCAGTGGAACATTATATAGGCTGGAAATGGTGTTATTAAATAAAAACAATTGGCATTCAGTGCTTCTATTTTTTTAATGTCTCTTGGTAAAGTTCGTTTTTGATTATGATTGATGTTTGAACTGAAGAAACACGAAGTTTGACTAGAGACATTAAGAAAATAGAAAAACTGTAAGTACACACATATGTACAGTGTAGGTAGTGCCTGTGTATTACGTGTAACAACACAGCGCAATTGTTTTGTACTCTGCATTCGCGCTAAACGACCGTTACCAATTAAGAACGTATAAAACCATCTCAACAATTATCAAGGCGAAATCGTTTGCCGTGATTGTGCTATCCGAGATAACTCTAATTAGTACTTATGTTTATTGAAATGAGACAATAATAAGTAGTTGAAAGTTAAAAGATCGTAAAGACACATTGTAAAGTGGCGCCAGGGAAGTTACGAGATTGTTTTACGGTCGTCTCGCGAGTGGCCCGAATAACAACTGCGTCATGACATACCTACAATCTATACGGTCGCACTGAAATAGGCGTAGATGACTGGAAAACTAGAATTATATTGCTACACAATTTTTTGCCCGCGACTTCGTACGCGTAGACAATAACTCAAGTAGGTAGGTAATACAAATGAAACTCAAAACAGCCCCGAAGTTGAATCCACTCATTTCTGTCCCGCGGGAATTTCGCTTTTTCCCGGAGAGCATGGTTTTAGTGTTACAATCATCTACAAGGAGCCTTAACATGACGTCTTAATACCGACTCAGTTCAGGTTTTAGTTGTAATTTTTAGTATGGATCTGACAGCGAGCGAATCTAAACTGAATCGCATTAAGAATTTGAAGAGTCTAGTTCAGTAGTTCCCAAAGTGGTCCAGGTGGACCCCCAGGGGTCCACGGAAGACTCGACGGGGGTCTACGTTGGGCGTGACCAAAAATGGGAGTCCACAATCGCAAGCGGGGGTGCATGAAAATTGAATAAAATTTGTGAGAATTGATTGGTTCTTGTGCTGTGAGTCATTGCAGATTTCAAGAAAGTAAAATAGGATGGAGTCACTCACAGCACAAAAATATAATTTAATTGAAAATTTGTTTCGTCGACTTTATTTTGAAATAATTAACCCTATCAAGCAAATTAAATCAATTCTAACCAAATTTTTCGAAAACTGTTAATTTATCGTTGAAACTCAGCAACAACGCAAGTTTCCATAAATTATAGAGCTAATCTTAATTTTTTTTCGAGGTTTAGTTTAGAAATTAGCAGGGGGTCCACCGGATCCAGCAAAATTTTGAAAGTGGTCTATGGAACAAAAGAGTTTGGGAACCTCTGGTCTAGTTATTACAACTTACTTAGAAATATATAAGCCTTATTTATTACCTATCCCGTGGGAATTTAAAAAATCCCTGCTTAGTGCTGCATCTCGGGGATACCTACCCAAGATTTACGTCTGCCAAATTTCAAGCTCCTAGGTCCAGTAGTTTAGGCTGTAGGTTGTCTGTCAGTCAGTCAGTCAGTCACGGTACTGTTTTATAGGTATAGATTACACACCTAGGGCGGTTTGACTACGCCTTCCATAGATTGTAGGTATTTACAACACGAGCCTAAGGCGATGGCGATTAACATGCAAATGGTTTTTTTCTGTCTATGATTTCTGATGTTGTGAACAAAATGTTTACGTATTCTTTTAGATAAGATTGTTTTCTCAAGCATGCTCGGAAATGTACGCGTTAATGTCGCGAAATGAAGCCAAGAAGTTTCACATTTACGGTCTTGGCCAAGAAGTAATGTGGTACGGTCGAAATGAAGCCAAGAAGTTTTACATTTACGGCCTAGGCCAAGAAGTAATGTGGCGCGGTCGTCGGGTGCGCTCGGCGCGGCGCGGCGGCGCGGGGCGGGGCGCGGGGAACATGGCGCGAGCAATAGTTTGTTCAAACGGTATGTTTCAAAAATTAAAAATGCGGCTAATTAAACAATTTTTACTTGATTTCCTCGCATTGCTTGAGAAAAGCACTATACAATCCTCGGCCGGAAACAGGGATTGCAGGACTCGCTTTATCCGGCCTCGTCTACGACTCGGCCGTGTACCCCAATCTCGTCCTGCAATCCCTTACTTCACGGCCTCTGCAGTAATGTACTATTTCTCAAGCATGCTCGGAAATGTACGCGTTAATGTCGCGAAATGAAGCCAAGAAGTTTCACATTTACGGCCTAGGCCAAGAAGTAATGTGGCGCGGTCGGCGGGTGCGCTCGGCGCGGTGCGGCGGCGCGGGGCGGGGCGCGGGGAACATGGCGCGAGCAATAGCTTGTTCAAATGGCATGTTTCAAAAACTAAAAATGCGGCTAATTAAACAATTTTTACTTGATTTCCTCGCATTGCTTGAGAAAAGCACTATACAATCCTCGGCCGGAAACAGGGATTGCAGGACTCGCTTTATCCGGCCTCGTCTACGACTCGGCCGTGTACCCCAATCTCGTCCTGCAATCCCTTACTTCACGGCCTCTGCAGTAATGTACTATTTTACTCTGCCAGTATATAGCAGACAGTAAACGCTTGTTATGAATGGAGTTTTCTCATGGTCTTGGTCAATAATATCAATTGTGAGTTTAAGGTTTTCTTCATAATTTTGTATATTTTACATTTCGCTAATAATAAGTTTATATCCTGGTGTGTTAGTAATAGTGTAATTTCCACAGATAATTTAAGGAAGGAAGATTCATAGGTGGAAGGTAAAACCGAGTCATGAATAACGTACTCAGCTTTGTTGATTTAACCAACCAAAATAAATGTATTTTCCCAATTCCCACAATGCTTACGGGTAAAAGTGTACACAATCACCTTTATCATATAGCCTGTCACATAAAAGTATTTATCACATAACTAAATATGCTTCCTGACACGAAAAATAGTGGACCAAACTAGTATTTACCTATGGTGAAAAAACCCATGGTACCTATATTTAACGAACCATTAAAAAATAAGCTCTGTTGCTTTCTTTTTGTCATCCAATTTTGGTGAAATGTTCTTTCTCTCTACTGTTTTATTATATTTTTGCTTTGCAGAGGTTTATGGTGCAAATTCGATGAAACAGGAAAAATAATTTGCACGTCGATAATGCTATTCGTGCAGTATCACCGACATTATAATACATCTATGCATTTCGCCTTTTGTTTTTATTTCGTGACGTGAACATGACTAACAAGGAAGTTGCTTAGAGTATTAATTTAATTAGCTCCGATCATTCCGATTTCTATTATTAATTGTGAGGTAATGAACACACCCATAGCGCCATGTGTCACGTACATATTGTCTTATTGCACGCAAAACAGCTAGGTACATTATTAATTATTCCATCAATAGGGAAAATTTTGAATGTCACGGCCAAAATTGTTCACATAAATTTCTCGTTTACGATTCTGACTGAACTATAAAGAATAGCGTTTAGTGGGTTGGGTACTTTGTTAATAATTTAGATGTTAAAATGGCAAAATATGGAATCGCGTCTTGACTAGAGTGGCAGGTACGCGACTAATACACGACTATAATACGTTATGATTCTCAAACAATGACGGATCTAACGATTTATCTAAAATCGTTCCTAAAACGTTGTAATTTATGAACTGACATTTTTATTATCTCTATTTTTTTACTTATTACAAAATTATCGAGTTGGAATACAGACGGATTTGCGGCTTGCGATTGTGGACCCCCATTTTTGGTCACGCCCAACGTAGACCCCCGTCGAGTCTTCCGTGGACCCCTGGGGGTCCACCTGGACCACTTTGGGAACTACTGATATAGATAGACGTTAATCCGTTAAATAATGGCGGATTTTCACATCCGCCCTCATTGTATCTCTCGAACATAGGCGTAAAAGACATTTTTACGAAATTTACCTAACATAGAGATAAAATCTATAGCACACGTTATAAAGAAACCTTGTCAAAACTTTATTGCCAAAGAAAAATGGGTAACCGTTTAAAAGTTATAGTATAAATACCAATCTTCGAGACCAAAACAGTTTTCTTTCTTTTTTCTACGTCATCGTAGGTAATTTAATGAATTTGAATTAACACATTCGCTGCCACCTGCCAAACCCGAGAATACTTCAGGTGCTACTGACACACATGTGCGTTCAATTCCCTGTATAGTTATGACAGCGGCACCGAGCGAAAGTCACGGAAACGCATATATGCGTCGGTGGCAGTGAATGCGTTAATAAGATGTCGTCAAAGTGGCCAGAATTACGTCTACCTAAGTGGTCGTTGGTCTAATCTCCGTTATGGTCATTAGTTTGTAAGTTAAGTACTGAATAATCTGGTAGATCAGTGTGTTAGGAGTCTGTCAGCCGCTTGTAATAAATTTGTCAAGCCATTAATAAAGTTATACAACACACCTACTCCTGTCGCTTGTATTGTATAGTAGAGTCACGAATACTGTGACGCGATACATAAAACTCACGAAGAAAATAAGATTTGACAGAACACGAGCCTTATTACGTCTGGCGTTTAAGTCGTTTTTATTCCGATAGTATTCTTATACATAGCCTATACTATCCACGACTATTACATCATTTACAAAAAGGTGTAAACACACAATGGCAGTAAAGACGCTATTCTGAAGTTATAACGGCACAAATCGTGCGATTACAGGCCCGGGCTTTACCCCATAAGTTGTTATTTCAATTGACAATTTGACAGTCATTCAGAAGTTAAAAGAAATCTTTCGCAAAAGAAGTACGAGTATTAAAAAGTCGAAAATATGTAACAAACAAAAATTGCAATATTTACTAACATGATGGGCGCCAACTTGAATTAACTTTACATTAGCGTGCAAATAAAGAGTAGGCGTGTAGATATTAAATGAGAGTGCCACTTTTTACGTATCTAACAGTTAAGTTTCGACATAAAATGTTTAAATACTCGTATGTCAATGAATTTTTGTATGAACATTTTTAGTTCCTCTTTTATCGCTTTTCTACTTTACCGACTCTTAATTAATATTTCTTAAACATTTTATTGGCATCAATGATTTTACGTTTGCTTTGTTGTCGTTTGTGTTTGGTTTCGCGACATACGCTTTTTAGGTAGTAGGTAGGTAGTTACGATATTTTTCGTAATGCACAAATAGCAAACTTAACGGGTTGCTTTTTGTATAACTTTGTACAGAGAGTGGACCCGATATTTTTGTTCGTCAAGGATACTTATCACTGGTCTACAAAAACAAGCATACTTTACAGCGATGGCGCTGGCATCGCACTAATTACCACGATTGACTTGTTAATATCCAGACGCCGAATCTAGCGCGTGCCGTAACCGAATACGCCCGCGGTATCGCATTAGTTTATTGATTTATTTTATTGACTCGATTCAAATCTGCCAATTAGTTGCCCACTAACACGCGCTAATAGCCGCCTGCTTACTATTTGCTGCATTCGCTGCTGACATGTTTACTTGCAAACGTAACGCACGATTGACAGTGTAGACACATACGGGAGATACCGACCTATTTAACAGTAAGGAGTTTTCCAAAAAATATTATTATGTTATTATATCAGTCTATATCACAGCTGGGAAAAGGCCTCCCCTTTCGATATCTCTCCATCCAGAGCTAAATCTGGCCACTCAGACAGTTTCACGTTTAGGGGACTTACCACGACATCTTAATGCGATTCAGTTTGGGTTCGCTCACTGTCAGATGCATTATCAAAATACAGCTAAAACCTGAGGCCCTACCATGTCTTAATGTGATTCAATTCCAATTCAGTTTAGGTTCGCCCGCTGTCAGATCCATACTAAAAATGACAGCAAAAATCTGAACGGAGTCGGAATGAAACTGAAGAAATACGTCATGGTGATGCCCCATGTCATCGCGCCATCTCCGCCTCGGCCTGCCTTGCCGTGGGGTGATGGTGGGTGGTCCATGTGACTGAGTGTGCACATCTTTGTGGATGCATCCAGCAGTCATGCCCGGCCCAATCCCATTTAAGCATAAATAAATATCATATTAAATACCATTTGATGCCATTTGATCAAGTTCCAAAGTAATCAAAGGTTGTACTATGAGTGGTTGTACTATCTATATTTCACATCCAAGATGCAAGAACTTTTGTATTCAACAGCATCATACTCAGGTCTCATACCACTATGAAATCCGGACGCCAACTATGAAATGAAGAATCTTTTTTTAAAGGGAGATGTGGACGTCGCTTTTGCCAACAGTGGGACACTAATGTAGGTTGATATATGTAAAAATAATAATAATAGTAGGTGTAACAAGGTGTCTTAGCTAAATTTTAGGTACCTAAGGAAATAATGAGCTTAGTAGGTACTGGCCGAGTAATAAACTCGTAAAGCAAGAATCGTATTCATAGATGCTTAGGTACTAAATACGTACGTAACAATCAAAGAATTCATACAATTTAGCTCTATTATGTTCCATTAGACTAAAACATAGGAATTCCCCTTAGTCACCGCGTTGGGTAAATCTTCCATGCAATGATTTGTATCGCCGTTCAGTCTATCAAGTTTCTTACACGAACACAATAACGATGTAAAGCAAGCAGTGTTTTCAAAATTGAATCAGTTTTGTCTATTCGTACCTTAATTAGCGGCTCTATTCGTTATCAAACTAGGTACACTGATGACCAAAAATAACAGGTTATTTCCTACTACCCCTCATTTCTGCTCGTCAGTATATTAATTCTCCTTGAAAAATGCCAATGGATAAAGTCCAAAAGACTATAAATTATAAACGCCGAACCAGGATACCGGGGTAATAGGCGGTGTTTGCAGCGTGTGTACCTTCTTTTTGAAGACTGTTTCTTACTCACTCAATATCAAGAGCGGCGTAAGTCAAATCCGGCCTCATAATGCCTATACCATTTTCATTCTTACCTGTCCTATTTGGTAAACAAAATTCTAACCTCAATATGCAAATTTTTGTAAAGAATAAGGTGTATAATGTAATCAAATAAACCTGAGGTAATATTTTGTACATAATTTTGCTGATATTTTATCTTCAGTTAATTTATTTACGATACAATAGTTAAAAAATAGCAAAAATGAGACGTTTTGAGGTTAGAATTTTGTTTACCAAATAGGACAGGTAAGAATGAAAATGGTATACTTAAGTATCCTTCAGATGACGGGATACGCCTAAAGTTTGATTCAAGGATTCATTTCACTCAACGACCAGAAAAAATTAGAGATGGGTCTTTCCTAGTAATTCTTCCACAAATTACAACCCGTTTGTGTTTCAGTCATATCCGTTTCCACTACGGGACCCTTCTGTCGGAAACATGCAAGTACGTAACCGTCGTCTATCGCTAACCATCTAAAGACGACTTCAATGAACCGGGCCGACGTGAGTTTTTGCCCGGTGAAGTCATAAGCGATAATACCACGGAGGTGCCCATGTGACGGGCTCGGGCTGACGGGTAACACGTAACACCCCACACTGCAACCGGAAAAAATTACGGCAATTTCCAAGCCATTAGTGTTACTTGCTTTACATTCAGGTTCGCTATTTCCTCATTTCCATACGTTTCGGGAATACAAGGATCATACAGTTATCGAAATTTTCCAAATGCGGTTTCTAATTACGTGTATTAAAGATGCCTTAAATACTCTTTTTTTTTTCAGAAATACATGTATTAAATAGTAATTGAGGTAGGTATCAATTTACGACAGCGTAATAAGTCAAAGGTAGCTGATAAAATCTCTAAGTTCTAAAGTACTCGCCCGTCCAAATCAGTAAATAACATCACCAAAGTTTTTCACCATAAATGACGGCATAACACGTGGCCCAATTAAAAAGAGAGCACACTTTTTGTCCCGTGACAAAAAGTAATTCACCTCATTCGGTGACGACCACCCATTGAAAACATTACGTAAGCTTTGGACCAGAGAGGAAGTAAGCCTATAAAAAATACTGTGGTTTAATTTGTGACCATAATTATATGAATACTTAATTTATCCTTTAGTAACATAAGAAACAAATACGTAGGACAGAGTACGTAATAGCCATAGGTGGGCATTAACTCGTTAATCCGTTAATCGTTAATTAACGAAGTTAACATTTTGATTAACGGATTAACTTTTAAGTTAACTTTTAAAAATGTTAACGGACACGTTAACTTCCGTTACTATGCAGAAGTCCGTTAATCGTTAATCCTTTGCCTACTATTTACCGCACGGCACCGCGGCACGGCGCGAAAAACAGATTCAGACAAGTATGAAACGATAAGTGCCGGGCGGCGCGTGGCAGCGTGTGAAATAAAAACAAAACTAAACTAAAACTAGGTACATTTTGCCGGTGTGTGCGAGTGAGAAAACTGCGAAGAGATTTGTTTCGCTTTATCATTTTCATTACTTAGCGCAGAACCTAAACCAACAGGTTCTATAAGTTCACTAAAGCAACGATATAAAAATGCAAGTTTACATATATTAACGGATTAACGGTTAACGTTAACATGCGTTAATTCTTCCGAAATGTAACGTTTTAACGTTTAACGAAGCTAACTTTTTTTGTAGCGGATTAACGATTAACGAAGTTAACTATTTGATTAACGGTGCCCAGCTATGGTAATAGCTACCTAACGTTTATGTTATTTTGACTTACGGCGGAAAGTTGGATGCCAAATACTGCGATGACATAGTTACAGTGGTTAGGATGGTTTGGTTAGGATCTGTATATTAAAAAATACTGTCTACCCTGTTAGGGAGAAAGACATGATTTATGTATCTACCAGTGGCGTGGCGTCTAGTATATCAGAAGGCGAGCCGAAGGGAACTTAACTAGCCTTTTCCTCTAATTCTGCACAATAAATTGCGCAACTGCCTTAAAATAGGCAACCCAGTGGGAATCGAGTTCTATGGACGCCACGCCACTGGTATCTACGTATGTATTGTTGGTTACGTAAAAAGTACTTCTGAAACCCCAGAGTGCTTCTATTAGGCAATTTCGCAGAGAATTTTGATTAGTAGTGTAAATAATACGATCTCTGCTGCATGATGATTGAGTTTGAAATAATAATGCAAAACTTGTCAAAATATTTATATTTTATTAACTAATGAAAGTATTAATTATTCTCTAAAAATTGCAAGCTACAAAATGTTTTAGGTACTTTAAGTGTATGCAAAATATGAGAAGTTATATCTATTTAAATATAATAGTATTCTATAAATGTATATAATTAGTTGGAATTATGTAAAGACCATCCTTCTCTCACAGCAAATTAAAATTTCGAGTCAATTATTTATCAGATTAAGCCATTTGTTTAATACTAATTGCTTTAAAATTATAAATCTACCACATTCCAATGATCTATAACTTGCTAAGCTGCGTGTTTGGAAAATTTATTCGTTACTTAATAGAGGTACGGGTGGTACAAGATACAACCTACATAAATACTACTTACAATTTATGTGATAGTGCACCTGCGACATGATACTAAAGGTACTAAAGTTACAGTTTGCGTACAGTTCATCGGTAAACTTAGGAACATTTAACATTTAATTTTTGAGCTTTAGTTGTTATGAGTATATGTAAATATGACTGTATCAAATAGGGTTCCAAGTACATTTCAAGTTCAAATTGTACTTAATAACCGTAATAACTTAGGTCGTCACTTGGAATTGTAAAATGTTAAACTTTTAAGGTAGGTCCTTAGGTAAGTAAGTGGTAGATTCCATTGGAAAAAGCAAGGTAACAGAAAAAAAAATTGTTTCACTTTCGTGATTACAAACACGTAGTCGCCCGTATTATAAGTTATTTATATAATTCAAGAATGGCTTCATCGATTTTTGCGATCGATGATTGTTGAATAATTATATTATGTCTCCACCCCGAATAGCAGAATATAAAAAGTTGTCCCTCTCCGATACAAACACAGAAACTGTTTTTAAGGCGAAACGAAGTTTGTCGGTAAATAGTACCTTTAGCGTTTTTACCTAAGTGACAGGACTTACGATTGTTATCATCAAACTTTTTTATACAGCTTACAAACTCCAAGCTTTAAGTAAACTTTGAATTCAATCATAGCAGAACGACTGATAAATCGATACATGATCTCATTGTCGTTATCTCGGCCGGTTATCTATTCGCCACAATGTGACTCGCGGCAGACACGGCTAGATAATCGGCACAAACCAATCACAATCAGTCATCCTGCTCTGATCCAGCCTCAATGAGTTCAATAGCGTGAGTCTAGGTTACGTCAGACCGCCGTGTCGAAGACCTAGATCTATCACAAGTGGCTATTTTATATTACGAGTATTATACCTCAATTGAAATTTAGGGGAGGATGCGTTAACTTACTTTTTGTTGATCCTGCCAATGTAGAGGTTGGATGTGAAACTACAAGGTAGATATTGGCATACAGACTTACATAATAATCACGGGGTAGGTAGAGCCTAGGGTAACAAGGCCTAAAGGCCACGTTTATGCCACGTTTAGTGTGATTGTGGGGTGTGGACGCCTATACACATAGGTAGAAAGCATATAAAGTTGATTATTGTGATTAAATTTAAAGAAAGTGAGCTAATTATTTTCAGAGTATTGACATAAATCAAATAACTTACTATGTACTGCAAATTATTCCTTGCGTTATTTTTATAAAACAACAAAAGGAAAAGAAAGCTTTCCCACAGCGGAAAATCCTTTGAGTAATATTAAAATTCGGAAAAACCTGTGTAACGGAGTGCTAAAAAAGAAAAAAAAAAATTGGTTGCCTGTAAAGTCGGTATACGGGCGAAAGTTTTACGTGACAACGACTTTGAGTGGTAAAATAATTTTAATGTGAATATTCATTCGTATAGTAGGAAGAAGGATGAAATAATAGTAACAATTTAAAACATTTATTTATACAAAGAATTATATTTAACACTAACTGTGCTCGAGTGGAAGGGACGCGTGCCTTTCACTTTTTATGTCTGTCTCTCTCGCTCTTAGGCGGGCTAACCATGCCCGAGTGGAAGGGACGCGTGCCTCTCACTCGCTCTCATTGTGAGCGCATAACGTGAGCGGAGCGTAACGCAGTTTCTTGAAGTGTCACCCGGCAAACCAATTTATAAGACGTTGTCACGTCAAAAAAACAACTATACTATTTTTTTAAAACCAATTAGTGTTTAGCTGTTCCAAGTGGAATTTAGCTGTGAAAAAGTTCATTTAACAAAACTTATTTGCAAACAAATTTACTAGACTAACCCGGCAATGCATCTGACATGGTTTCAGGGCAAAGCTGAGGCAGGGAATGCGTCAATTATTATTGACCATTTTAAAATAAACTTTTATTTGTGGCTATTTTTGTATCAAAACGCAAGTTACGCCTTCAAAATGCGTCATATCCAGTTTTAGAACGAGATCTGTGTTACGATAAAATCTGCACAAACCACCACGCCTTCAAGGCACGCGCTACGCGGCCCTATTTCCTTGCAACAGAACACCCAAACACCGAGTGCACAATGGTTCTCTATCATATCGTCGAAAATTTTATTGCCGAATTTCACTTCCCAACCAACGTTTGGCCGAATTTCATTTTGCCGAATCATCATAATGGCAACTTGTTAAAATGATTAGTTTCATCTCCCAACCTCACGATTGCCAACTCAACGTTTTTTTTTTACATGGACACTTATTAAAATGTCATTTTTCATATAGTCAAATGGTAGTACATAACCATTAATAAAAAATAAGACATTCTAAGGTAAAATAAAGACTGTTTCTAAATTAAAACAAACATATTGGGCCACCCCCGCCGCACCTAAACCTAAATTAATCCAAATTATTCATAAGAGTTTGTCGGTGTAGTGTAATATTTGCCATGTTAAAGATATTCCAAAAGTTTAAAGTCAAAATGATATTCGTCTTCATAATAATTCGGCCAAATGAGAGGTTGGCATACAAAAATTTGCCAATAAGTAGTTGTCAAAGTGAACATTCGGCGAAATGTTGGTTGGCAAATGAAATTCGACCAAAAAAAATTCGGCGAAAAGGCAGAACACCGTGCACAATATTTATCTTTTAACCAGACAGATTTTATGACTTCGGTGGCGAATTGACTGAAGCACCAAAAGCATGGTCTACAGAGTAGATGGTAAAAGACAGTCCCATTATTGGTCAGCAAACAGTACAGTGCAATAGTTTGGCAGCCGCAAAATAAAATTGTTTTAATACCACTTTATTTGCGAGGCGTCAATTGTTACTCTAGTACAAATCGTAAAGAGATTACAGTTCACGAGCCGCAATATAATGTTTTTGTGGTTTCTCATCCTAAATTAAATGATGTATAGCTCTGAAAATCTAAGTGCATAGTAGTCCAATTTCTTTCTCTGTCTTATTGGTTGTCTGGTAGAGATCGCTATTAAGCGATAAGACCGCCTATTGTATACTTTGTTCTTTGTTTCTGTATTGTTTTGTGGTATTCAGTAAAGAGTATTTGTTTTGTATTGTATTGTATTGTATTGTATTGTATTGTACACAATTATACAGCTTTACAGAAACAATGATATTTGACCGTGTTTTTTTTAAATAATATAATAACAACAATAATAATATTCCATGTTGGTCTGGGAGTAAAGAAAAAACATAGAATGTACCAGTTGCTTCCCTTCCCGCGCAGATGGTATAAGCCCATCGAGGGAATGGGCGAAAATGTAAGGAATCATGTTAAAGGCGATGCGGCTAGCAACCCATCACTGTTTTGATTCCCCTTTCCACATATACGCCCACAATCATGCTAAACGTGGCCTTTAGCTCTTGTTACCTTAGGCTCTGTCTACCCTGTAACGGATAAAAACGTGATTTAGTTATGTGTGTATGTTTTTTATATGGAGGTCAATCAAAGCCACTGATCCGATCGTCGTCGTTCCGGAATACTTGTAAAAGAAGCATTTTGAGCACAAATACACTAAAAGTCTCGGGTAAAGGTAGTTTCCGCGGGGAAGTCGTAAAGTAGCCGTTGCTATAAATCGAGCGCGCCGGTACAGTAACATCTCCTGCCAAATTTCACTGTTCACTGATTTACGTGCTATGACGTCTGCACGGCGCCTATGTCCAATGTCGAGGAGAGCCCGGCTTTAGATTTAGGTATATAAAGTTTCCATGCACTTTAGACAAATAGAATAGTTTTAAAAGGTAAAGCATTTTTTAAGATTTTTGAAGTGATAAACTTCTTTAGCGGCGCTGAGCACTTTTTGGGATGGGTAAAAAATGTTCAACTCGCGTCAGGCGTACGACGGAGGGAGAGTTTAAGTACCAGGATATCAGGATCCTCTAAGAGCTTATTTTGAAATACGAATGAAGCTAGAGTCGCGTTCGATTTTTGAAGTGTACGTTGATTTCGTCGCTTTAACGTATGTGCGTTTGGCCTAGTGGGATAAGGTGTGGAATAACAGTGTTCTCTTAGGTGACCGCAATTCAAATCTCGTGTATTTTTTTCTTTTTGCGCGAGTGTGCGTGTGTGTAGTTTTTTCTTCTGCCGGCACTCCCGGAGTTCTACCCGGTGTTTTTTTAAAAGTTCATTTAAGTTTTTTTTTCTTTTTTCTTTTAAGATTCCATACCTAAAGGATGTCAAGTACCTATTATTACAAAGCCTTCGCTATCGGTCTGTCACTGGGCTATTGTTATTATTTTAAATTGTAATAGGATAGGAGGTGACACATTGAATTTTTCTCATAGTGTGTAGGTATGCATAAATCACACTTTATCCCCCATGGGGTAAACAGAGCCTAAAGTAACAAGACCTAAAAGTCACGTTTAGCATGATTGTAGGTGTATAGGTGGAAGGAATGAAATTAGTGATGGTTTGCCAGCAGCATCGACTATATCAGGATCCCAAAGATTTTCGCTCATGCCCTCGATGGACTTTTACCATCTGCGAGGTATCTGTAGGCATTGCTGGATAAGGGATACTAGTATAGCAACAAAATAAAATTGAACACATTATAGATACACTGATAAAACAGTATTGATGTACTGTTCTCAAACATAACATACCAGATTTAAAAAAGAAATCTATTGTACTTACAACATTTTCAATCACTTTGTTCATTTTTTAAATCTCATTTTTCAATCACTTTATGATCATCATCATCAGACACCGCGAAATAAATCTACACGCTTCGTCGATTCAGTGGATGTTAGGCCCGAGATTGACGATAATTCATATTTGATTCTGTATCGGATGAATACGGACACCAGTCGTTAATCATTTCATACACTTGTACTCACGTATCGACATTATGTTCGACTCCACTATGACTCACTGTGTTTATCAGTGGCTTTGGAGCAAATAGCGTCTGTCGGGCTGATGGGCAGGAATATAGCGAAAAGGCCGTTGATAATTTCCATAGAGTTTTGCTATAAGGAACCAGACACATGTGTGGTATAATTATGAACATTCGATTGAAAACATAGATTTGCAACTGTTTTTGACGATAATCAATAATTTTGTGAGCTACTTTTATGTATTATCTCAGCGATATAGTGAAGTCAAGTCAAGGGAAACAGGCACACTCCTGTAAGGACCCCTGTAAGAATGACAAAAAGAGAACCGATATCAAAAAATAAATTAGAGTTTATAGTATGTTTTATTGAATTAAATCTTAGGCAGTATCTTGTAGTAGGAGCAGGGGCCAGCTTTAGCTTTTATTTGCGTTTGAGTACGTTTAGTTTAGTGATCTACGTTTAGTTTAAGTTTAAGATTATATCTCAGGGTCACAACGGTCATCGGCTATTATATGGTAAAAATAAAAACAAGTTTGACAGCGGGTAGCTCAACATTTTCAAACTTTTTTGATTGGTTGTAGTTTTGTTATTATATTTTTAGATATACAAGGGACACAAGCAATGGATGCACACCAGATTTGTTTACCATACAGTAACATTCCACCTAATGCATTAATATGTAGAAGAATGTCACATGTCTATTATTTGTTATGCTAAACTGCTTCAAGTAAACATTAAAAGTCGTCGTTAATGACAGTCCTCCGTGGTAACGCCTCGGCGAACTGTACAAATTACGGTTCTAATTCAATGTTGTTCGAATGAGAATTGTTTAGGAATTAATGTAAACGACGGCAGGCGCTAATTATGCTGATTTTATGACTCCTATACGCCTCAGCGCGCTATAGTGACATCTAACAACTCTAAATGGCATAAACGTGCGTTGCGGTTGTACGTCGCGTTTGATTTACGTCTTAATAAGTTATTAATAATTAATCAATGTAGAACTGTTGGTTGATTATAGACTTGACTGGGCAACATTGCTTTTAATTGGATAATAGCAGAGGAAAATGCTGATTTGCTATTAATTTGATTGTTTAACGCTTTCCGTAAGATTCAATAACACCTCGATAGGTTTATTTCTCGCCAATCAACCTGCTACACAAGACAATCTTAACATTGTGTCAACAGGGACAGATAAACCAAGTGCTGGCGGTTTCTGCGCAAGCATAAGCGCAACGATAGCTCAGTTTGTTTATTTTCTTGCAACGTAGATGTTTGCAATTAAAAATATATGCTTTATTTTCCATGCTTTTCTAATTTGCATTTCTTAATCTCATTATTATGTTTCTCTTTCTATTTTTTTATTTCATGTTGACGCATTAACTGTACTATAATTAATAATTACAGTAATGGATCCTCAACTCGTTTAAAAATCGACGTAACTTAGGTACGCTATACTAATAAACGTCATGAAAGTACGAGCATTTCATTTTTGTAATGGTTTTTACTTTCTAAGTGCGGCATTAAGAAAATACCTACTCAATATTCCGTTAGTGTGAATGACAAAAAATACTATGTTTGTATTTTACGCACTACTACATACTATTTAAAACTAAATAACGATAGGTACCTACTTTTTTAAACGTTTTTCTCCAAATAGTGTGACTACAGTGATCAGTACACGGAAAATACATTGTTCTCATTTTGCATCGTTATTGGCATCAACACAAGTTTCCCCATGTTGACGAATAAATATAAAATAACAAGCGTACTTTAACTAGCTGTTAAAATTATAAAAAAAACTCAAAGCAAAGTCAAAACATCTGTATCCAAGTAAGTGTTTTAGAAAAGTGTGGTATAGAGCGGATTAAAACATCAGAAACTCTACTACAGGTACAATTAAGTATTTTTAAAGCTGAATAACACTTTTATTTCTCACAGTTCCGCTCAACTCCATTACAATTAAAGCTGTACGAGTTCATCAATCAAAGGCGCCGATTTTCATTGTTATTTAGATGAAAATTGATTTGCAATGAGTCATACTCATAACAGGTTTAATAGAGTTCACTGTCCATAGTTTTTTACCCTCAAGGTGTCACATGTGTCAACGAAGGAGATCGTTGGCAGTCAACAATACACAATTAATATATACGTCATGACCCTAAATATGTGAGGTAGTAAGTGCCGTGTTTGCGTCATCACTTGTTTACTTAGTACGACAATAATTGGGCGATGGTAATTATAAAATTAAAAGTGAGTACGAATATATTTCGGTGTCCGTGAAGTTCCCAATTCGCCCTGAGCCTGCGTGGGCACTATAGCGCCCATTCACGTACAGATGAAAGGCACTGGGTTTTCGGGCACTATACGATGTGGCACGTTCAGTGCGTATCATCATCTGTGTTTGTACAGGGATTTTGATTGAAATATATTCATTTCGTAGAAGCAGTTTGAACTCTCGATTCGGGTACTAGATGCACCAATCAGCACTGTCAGCTGTTAAATAACAATGCGATATCAGTGTAATTTACATATATTGTACATTAGCTGTTGCCCGCGACTTCGTCTGCGCAGAATTCACTTATCGCTATCTCGTGGGAACTATGCGATTTTCCGGGATAAAAACTATACTAAGTCCTTCCGCGGGATTAATAAAATCGGTTCAGTAGTTTACTGTGAAAGCGTAACAAACAGACATACAGGCAGAGTTACTTTATTAATGTCGAAAATGTATTCCATTGACTTCGTAATAACTTCAAAAGGTAGGTAAGAGTCAGGGGGTGACATAGAACGAAAACATGAATATGTCTTGCCGTAAATTTATATAATTACTAGCTGTTTTCAACGACTTCGTCTGCAAAGAATTCGTTTATCGCTATCCCGCGGGAACTACGAAATTTTCCGGGATAAAAAGTAGCCTATGTGCTATTCCAGACTTTTCCCTATCTGTGTGCCGAATTTCATCCAGATCCGTTGGACCGTTCTGGCGTGATTGAGTAACAAACAAACATTCATCCATCCATCCATCCATCCATACTTTCGCATTTATAATATTAGTTAGATTTCGAAATTAATAGGTGTACCTACTTATCGTGGAATCTTGCGTGGTATTTATATGGGCGAATTAAATAAAATGAAAACTGTTTCTTGAATTAGTTTTCAACTCAATACCATAAGATTACATTTAAATAATGTTGTCATTAATAAATAATTAGATGCAAGAAATGATGGTGGCTCCGTCGCCACACATTAAACCACAAGCCCTTAACAAGTATGTTAGCGTCATGGTGGTTGATCTGTATTGGGCGTTATCGCAACACGTGAATATCATAATAAAGCATCATCATCATCATCATCATCATCAGCCTATACACGTCCCACTGCTGGGCATAGGCCTCCTCTCAGAATGAGAGGGCTTGGGCTATAGTTCCCACGCGGGCCCAGTGCGGATTGGGAACTTTACACACACCATTGAATTGCTTCGCAGTTGTGTGCAGGTTTCCTCACGATGTTTTCCTTCACAGAAAAGTTCATGGTAAATTTCAAATGAGATATCGCACATAAATTCCGAAAAACTCAGAGGTGTGAGCCCGGGATTCGAACCCACGACACTCTGCTTGAGAGGCCACAGGTCAATAAAGCATACTCGTATAATATTATGAAGTACCTAATTAATTGTTTTGCTTTTCCAAGTTACTTCGTTTATGGAGAATTTGGTATAGAATTCGGTTTTCAGTATTCATTATTATGTGTATGGTTTAGAACTTCAAAACAAAACCATGTATTTCGGCTCTATGTTGTCGTGAGTTCAATCAGAAGATGTTATTTGTTTCGGAAAGTTGAATTGCATTTTAATTACTTAAACTAATCGAGATTCCCATTAAATTGGGACTAGTTTCCATAGCATAATGCCAAAAGGGATGAAGTGTCTAATTCTAGTCTGTCTACCTTTATCTTTTCTGTTGTTTCATCTCCGAAGTTGTCTTGATAAACAACACTATAGTACGTCTCTTTCATTCCCATGAACATTTGTTGAACAAGGCGGCGTTAAGTGGCGCCATGAAGAATGTTACAACTTATTAGAACAACTGGATCTAATTAATGTAATTAGCTGAGATGTAATTGATTTAATACACACAGAGTTTACCAGATTCAGAGTTAGATGGAAACCTACAGATACTACAAAAAATGTCATCAAACTTGTTCAGTCTTATTAATACAGCTTGTTCTTGCAATCTTTCTGAGAAATACAGCTTTAAAAAACAGAACAAAATAAGATGACGTATTTAATCTTCCTTCTTTAGAAAGCAAGTGGGAACCAATTTAATAACAAGGTGTCGAAACAGAAGGGTGTTTTCAATATTATACTCTGCTAGATAAGAAATAAACCGTATTTATGATAATCATAATAATTTTATTCACGCTAGAATTCCAAAAATAAAATCCTGTAGTTTGTGCAATCTTCATTATTTCCATCACATTTTGTTCTAAGATACATTTTTTTTTGCGCAAGCAATTTTGACTAAGTTTAGTCATCACTTAAAAATAATAACAATTAATTATGTATCCACTGTTACCCAGTGTACTTTTGGAAATAGTGTACAAAAGAAAAATAAATCATATACCATTTACAATTTAGACGCTAAAATTATTCTCGGGTATTTTCAAGCCAAAGCAAATCCACCACATTTCTGTTGAGAATTTGGATACAATAAATAATATATTGTTAAAGACGTTAATCCTTTGCCGTTGGGTTTAAGTCTACTATTATAAAAAAGATTTATTAGTTTATAGCTTGAACCTGTGCGGTGGTTACAGAACATAACAATAATCAATAGATTTCGTGGGCTTGGCACACAAAGAACTTTATGACGGGAGTTGACTTCAGGGGCCTTACCATGACGTCTTAATTCCGAATCAGTTTAGGTTTTAGCTGTCATTTTTAGTATGGATCTGACAGCGAGCGAACCTAAACTGAAACGCATTAAGACGTCATGGTAAGGCCCCAGTTTATATTTTCACAACGTTTTTACTGACATTTTTCTTGGAGGGTGAGGTACATACGCACCTGACAGCTACGCTACGCTGTAGGTTCCAGACGTTTACAAAAGATTTCGACGTACGTACAATTTATCTTCGTCCGCCAAGAACGCGACTCTCACATTCATGGGAGGTTTCTGGTTCATGCGGTTTCGAATTGGGCATCTGAAACTATCTACTTACTCGACACTGACATGGAAAGAGCTATTTACCTACTATAAATCAATAATTAACTACATAACGAATCTAACCTACCCAACGTCTCAAATTTCCACCTTTTAGGGTGCGACCAAACCGCCGCGTATACGCAGTGACGTGGTATGCGTCACGTTTTCTTACCGTTTCTTCATACATTTTGTTGCGATTCCGTAACGTACCGTTTTTCAAGCGGCGGTGTGGTCGCACTCTTAGTGGACAGAGGGAATCGCAAAGTGGTGTTTAAGAAAACTTGAAAAACATTTCTGAAACTGTTCAAAGCCGGAAATGTACAAAGATATCTGAAAATATACAACATAAAAATGTTTATTTTTTGGCTTAGATGGCACGTTACCATCTCCTGCCTGCCGTTATCGTAAGTGCTTGTAGCTTTGCCGCTTTTTTAATCACAATTATGCGCAAATACTTTTTTCTATTTGAACAGTTAGCGAGTGCAAACGCTTGAGTCCCAAGTATTATATCCGTGATACCTACACTAACTTGAGATTTTATATTACCTCGCTAGCACATAACCAACGCGGGCGGTTGATTTTCAGTGTTCCAATAAGATAATAATACTAAGTTGACAGCGTTTTCGGGCATTGCGCGGTTTCGAACAAGATCAAACATTTTATTATCAGACGCTTCATGTCCGTTTCTAATCGTTCCTCACAAAAAGAACTAAAAAGTGCTAATCCCATAACAATAATTCGATGTGTGTGGGGACTGGGGTCGAACCATGCGAAACTATAGTAGGGTTCTTTTAGGACAGAAAATTTATGTGGATTAAATCGAAATTTAGGTACTTATATTAAAAATTTGAACTTTGTAAAAGTCCTACCTCACCAAATTTTGAGATGGCACAAAATTTAAAATACAAATCAAATACATAACAATAATTCTTCTCGTTTGCGTACAGAGAACGCAAATGCCACAATAAGTAGACGAGTAGGCACATATACAAAGCGAATTCATTGTGTATTCAGATTTTCAAAATTTCAGGTTGATATACGAAGAGATACAATAAAAAAGAAGAAGAAAGCTTAGTGGAACCCAACAGACGCTCCGTTGCTCGCTAATGAAATCAGCAGGAGTCTTTGCGTTGCTGTGTTCCGGCGTAGAACGTAAACAGCCGGTAATATTACTGGCACATGAGATATTCTATCCTAGCCCTCTTCCCTGGCATAGCTTATTTGCAACTTATCTTACTTACAGGGGCCACTTGTTCGTTTGGCAACCTGCTTCATAAAAAATACTTTATTGTGATACAGTGCTAATTGCGGAACCCGTATTTTGCTTTAGGCTTTTTTTATAATGTGTGTAAGCGAATAACAAAGTGTTTTCATGTCAGGAGGTGTTAGGGCCCCCGGTTTGATTTATAAGTCTCGCATTGTAGGTACCTGGCGTTTGGACTTCTTTACGTTTTTCTGTGATTTTTTGCTCGATGGTGGCTGCAGTGCGCCGGCGCCGCTAAAGCGGCACTATTCTGATGCGGATTTGTAACTATAGACTTATTTTTTCACCCTGGAATGATCGCATTGTTTACCTATGGTAAGTTTGTCGGTAGGGGATTGCGATGTATACATTCAATTTAAATGTACGTAATTTTTTTATACCGATAATAATTTATTTTTACTAAACGTTGGTTTAGATTTAAAGCTGCGTAAATTAACATAGAAATATTAGACTAAAAATATCTTATAACACGCAATACAATACCAAATATTTTTTTTACAATTTAATTGCACTGACTCTACCACTTCAAATCAATATACCTAGGAAAGGGGAAAAAATATACGTAAGAAAAATTACCCGAATTTATTTATGAATTTATGACGGAATGATTTAGATGTATTGTGTCCCTTGCCCAGTTAATATATCCCCTGTGACACCTCGATCAAGTCAATATCCGTAGTATATGTAATGCAAGGAACTAACAAAAAACCGTACTTACCTATTTACGTTGGGTGCGGCTTTAACTTTTTACTTATAGGAAACGAAACGAAACGGTAATCTGTTCCCAAAATAGATCGATCACGTATTTAGAAAAGGTTCCATACGAAACACAATAACATCCTTCTTAATTATTGACAATAGGTAAGGACACAATAATTCATTGTTGATCACAAACGGCATAGAAATATTTAACGCTTTCAGAATAGCGATCGAAACGATTGGGCACGATTGGGCCAGAGAGCACGGCTGCGAAAGCAATTCGCGTGGGTACATAATCTTCTGACGCTCTCTGTGAGAGGAAAGTATTTGCTTTGAAAAACTATTATGTCTATTATCCTAAAATTAAATGATTTCTTATTTAAATTCAAAGTATTGACGGTATGCCCAGCATTTTCTTTTATAAAGGACCTTCGCAAAGTAAATGTAATTTAATGACTATTGCCGTACATGTAAACCGTTGATAAGAAAATATTGACTCCGACCAATGAGAGCTTTTTGTCTTGGATTATTTCTGTTTATTTATCATAAATAGTTTTAAACGCGATGTATATCCGGTTAGATACTAGAGCTTTTAAAATTTGAATTTTTAACTAAATCGGTTGTAACTGAACCAGAGTGGCACACTTTAGACTCATCAATCGCTTGTCAATTTATTTTTGAAAAGAGTAGCGCAGCCTGAAAAGCCTGCATGTTAGATAGTAATTCTTTAAATTATTTTCTAATCGAATCGAATGTAGGTTGAATCTATAACCAGAATTTAAAGACTTCATCTTCATGAATCATAAAATAAAACTAATGATAATGCACGTAGAAGTTTTTATTTCCAATGCGTGACCATAATGATGTTAGTTTGAGTCACATTATGGCTACAGTACTCTTTCGTTTTCCTCCCTGGCTAATGCTAGCGCAGCATACCTAAAGGTTTACAAAGGCGCGGCGCCTGCCCGTCGCCGCGTTTTGAGCGTAATGCGGGCATTCATCAAATCATGATAAAATGCAATTGTACGAGAATAGTAAAATGCTTTCTTTTTTGCTGAGCAATGTGCAAATCTCTCTTATAAAACAGGCAAAGCAACAACCATCGGTGCCGGGTAGCCAACATTTTTTTGTGGAACTTGCGTCGCATACATTAATTGCTAGTTTTTGTATCATTTGCCATCTTAGAAATCAATCAATTCAATTACATATAAAAATAGAATCATTGGTCAGAATCCACGGAACAATTTGTGCTTAGTGAGTTGATTCAATCTAAGTTTTTGCTAAATAAGCGCTGAAGAGCAATCTTTTTGCGCTATATATGTAACTGTGCCTTCATAGGTAGGTACCTACTTACTGATGATGTAAAGCTGATGATGATGATGATGTATGCATATAATCGTCTTTTTTTCAACATTCATGCATTTTTGCAAGCTTTTATGTGACTTACAACTTACAATGTTTGTTTGAAATGGGTAAGTCGTAATTGTGGTCCTTTCCCAGTGTTCGATTGATTTGAATTTTGAAACACGTAGAGCTCCGATGACAAGACAATGCTATAAGTATTAATTTTTCACAGGTATTTTTGTTTTATGGCATAAACTTATTATTTGCGCAAGTTAACATTGACAGCAGATCAATACATTTAGTTACCTATTCAAAATGGCAAACCCATGATATATATATGGAGAAATTTCGAGACATAATTTACTTAAGAATATGAATCACAATCATTAATAAAAGTCTGAATTGAGAAACTAAGCACATTGTTCTTCTTGTGAACTAAAATGAGTCCAGAGAACGCTGCCTTAAATAATATTTATAACACATTAGGCATGAAATTAATATTAATTTGGGGCTGGGTTATAAAAAGTTAATGTGTATCAAAGAACGTGTCAAGCGGGCATCCGAATGATTGTACCATTCTGAGAAGGGCGGCATTCTTGACCGCATACCTTGGGTTTAGGCGTTATTTGTGATATTATACTCAGATTAGGCAAGGTGTATAGGGTGTGCTCATATTTGAATAAGTTTGGTTGGTTTCTGTTGTCCTGATTGTAGTCGTTATTTTTATTTACTTTTATTTTTAAATCCGTATTTATACAGTAAACACTTAAGAATCTTATTATATGTCTAACAAATTTACACAAACCATATTTCAGTATATTTTCATTGTAAATCTTTTTATAGTAATTAATGTGGTATGGAAGTTTTTATTTTATATTAAAGACAATTTGAAGAACGCATATATTTAGAAGATGAGATTGTACTGTTCTCATGTTTATTGTATGCAAATACATAGAGAAAACGACATTTAGGCTGTCTTGCAGAAAAAAAATTGTCGCTATATTGCTATCTGGTTTAAAGCTTGACGCGGTTCCATTATTATCTTAATTAGTGACTACCATCAACTACCATGATCATGAGACAGCCCAGCAAAAAGCTCTAAATTTTAGACTGAAGTCGTTTAGAACAGTCAAAATATAAAAGAGCTTTTTGACTTCGATTCGGAAGTGCATTTTATCAATTTTACTTAATACGTTTAAGGGTATTCAAAAATACAACACCCGTAGATAATGGCTATATTTATGTCCGCTATGCAGACGGCATGTCTCTAAGGGCTTTTTTTACAAACAAAGCAAACCTTCTGAATGAACAGGCCATGAATGAAATTCCTACGCTAAGCGGTTCGGTTGTGAAAAAAAACATCGATTTAGGGCCGCTTCCTCTCTATTGAGAGCCAAGCTTGCGCTAAGGAATTTAAAATGGTTTGACATATTATTACTGCTGCTGCTACAAAGGAGTATATGTAAGTAATTTGAAAACTAATACATTAGAGAAGAAAAAACAGAGAAATTTCTGCCGTATCAATCTCTTTTGTTAATTCTATCCTAAATCTTGTTTATAATGGATCGAAATTAATCAACTTAGTACTTCGTTATCGCATCTTAGATCTCAGATTCTAATAGTAAATTGGGAGGGAAAGGAGTTACAATTATATGCAGTAAATAGTATAATGTAAATGAATCGCTGGGGCGATACTTTCTTTGAAAATTGCTTGAAATTGGCAACAATTTTTATGAGAAAATTTTGATTATTTTTCGTCTGTTTTGTACACAAGTAGCCAACGTAGTATTTTTGTATTTACGGACAAATTGCTACACGTTCTTTAACATTATGTTGGCGATTTTAACGACACTTTGTTAAAAATATAATTGAATCGCGCACCCACACGGCGCCCGCGCAGTTTCTGAGAAGGCTCCGGTTGCACGTCTCTATGGGCATTGTGGGAAGCAATGGGCGGAAACGTATTGATCAATAGGGCTAGCATATTCTGCACGACTAGCATAGATCATATATTTCACGAAACATAGGGACGCGGAAACATATTTGCTTTTCACGACAAAACAGCAACCTTCCACGTGAAACGTGGACTTAGTAGTGGCAAATAAAACTGTAAAATATCATTAGTTTTGCTTCCCCATGGAGCTGCATGCTTGCATATTCGCAAAATTATAAAACATCTCAAATTTCAGGCACTATTTTTTGCTATCTCTCTCACTTCAAAATATGACAGCGTTCGATTCTAGTTCACATTATATAAGTCCCACCGCTGGGCACAGGTCTCATCTCCAAATAAGAGAGCAGTAGCTCACGCACAGGAACACACACAAATAAACAGGTGTATGTGTGTTTTTTTCCTGACTATATTTCCCTTAATAAAAAAAACATCAGTCAATTTAAATTGATCAAAAACACATGCAAATCTTTTTTAATAAAATAATTAAGTATATTTTTTTACTACATATATTTAACACATATGAGAGTGATGCTTTAGGTAAGTCGAGATTATTGATAGTGTTTAGGTGGAGGGAGATAGCGGTCGCGCGTGCTAGCCGCGCCCGCATCTGCACCGGCGCCTGCGACGCGCCTTCGCCGCGCATCACTGGCTTTGCTTGGCGCCGCCGAGGTGAGAAAATCTCTCCGCCTTCGCCCGGACAAAGATTATGAAATTAAAAAGCTTTGTTAAATGCCTACGCGCTACCTCCATCCTTGAGGTGATTGAGGTACTAGGAAGCGTTAAGTAGTAAAATAGCGATAACAAATTCATGAAAGTATGATTCCGTTAGAACCGTTTACATTTTTGTCGCCTTTGAAGAAAACAATATTAATTTATTATGCCCAGGTAAACAATGGGTTAAATATGCGAAATATTTAAAGGAAGCCAGTTCACTCACTATCTTTATAACGCATTGTTAATAAGCGACTTATCCTGTTTTCAATGACAGGATTAAGTCTGAAGACGTAATCCGACTCACATGTTGGCAGACAGGTGGTGGGTCTGCGAAAGCGTTTCGTAGTAACGGTTCTGTGGCGGTGTGCGTGAGTCATCTCGTCCATTGAGCGGCTGCGGCGGCGACGGCGGTCCATTGAGCGCCTCATTACCGCTCCGCCGGCCGGCCCAGCGCACACGCATCTCGCGCTCGCTCGCCGCCGCTGCCCGCCAACACCGAACACTACCTACGATGTTCGCTCCCAACGTGAGTCTCGCCTACGACTTCCTCTCCAGCGGAACCTATTCTAAAACTAATGCAGCCTTACGTCAATGACCTCGTTCGAAACCGCACGGCAGATTCAAATTGATTGAGAAACATTTTTGTTACAGATGGAGAACTTGTCGAAATCTCACATTTGGCTCGCCGCAGCGGCGCTCCTGGCAGCCTGCGGGGGGTGCTCCGGCGCCGGCGTCGGCGGCCGGAGGCCGTTCACGCCCACCGACTCCATCCTTGACATCATCGACACCGAGCAAGTGGAGCGCATTCTAGCGGCGCGCCGCCGCGCCGACCAAGCCGTCGCCGCCGCCGCGCCGCCCTACGCGCACAATGAACTGGGCGATGGCAACCCCGATACCATGATAGTGTCAGTGCCGGACCAGGAAGAGAGCACGGAACTACCAGCCGGTGTCGACTACCGCAAAATACTCAAGTCTTCTAAAAACGCCCTCTTCGTTACGAAAAAAGAATACCTCAAACAGGATTGGTGTAAAACCGAGCCCCTGGTACAGAAAATTCGGGAGCCGGGATGTTTGCCGGCGACCGTTCTCAACAACTTTTGTTACGGACAGTGCAACTCGTTCTACATCCCTAAAGGGCCGCGACGCCGCGACGGCAGCGATGAGCGCCCCGCGCCCGCCTTCAAGTCGTGCTCATTCTGCAAGCCGAAGAAGTTCACATGGATCACAGTGACGCTGCGATGTCCGGGCCAGAACCCGCCGTACAAGCGCAAGCGGCTGCAAAAAATTAAACAGTGCAAGTGTTTACCGGTGGGAGTGAATTGACGCTGAACCCGCGGTGGACCCTCCACTGCCGAGGCGGTGCAACCGTCGGACAGGCGCCCGCGCGGCGCCCGCGCACAGGAGCCACGACCCGGACCACGATCCGAGGGATGCGACAGCTCTCAACAGATTCTAAACATTTGTTACCCATTGATTTGATAAGTATTACTCGTGCATTTCAAATAACTCGAAGCGAACTGGTTAATTAAGTAGTTTCGTATCGCGTGCTCTCATACGTCAATAGACATGACGTCATGAGACGCATCTATATCGAATAAGTAGTTGTGTATTTTGCTGAATAGCGGCTTCGATTGCAAGCCGTCAAGCAAGAGCTTTAAATTATCCGTAGCAAGAACGACTAGGTGGTAGCGTAGTGTAGCGACCTTGCATTCAAGTGATGTTCCAAACATATCTTCGAGGCAAGATACGCATGTGGAACACTCGTAACTCTGAAATTACAAGTTCTCTTAATAATATTATCTTAGTACAGAACAATTAGGAATTGTCAAGTGTGATATTAGTCATAGCATTTAGGTACTTTTTAACCAGTGCACTGCGTTCAATACGTACAATCTCTGTCTGTGTAGTTTTATTTATTTATGAAATTAGATTTAAGTAGATACTAATATTGTTGCTAAAACAAAATACGCTTATCATAGATACGTAATGTTAAAAGTGGTTTTTTCATTAATTTACAAGTTCATAGGACCTGTGATCTCTGATTGTTCTCAAAAATAACAATATAACGTAACTATCACAAAAAATGCGTAACGATTAAAAATGATTTCTATCATGTTGATTGGATCAATGTCATAAAATTTGATTACATATTACCTGTCATTAATTATTATTACCCATAGCGTGGTCTAAGTAGTTTATTTTATGAGTAGAAGTGAGGCGTAATGATCTTGCCAATCGCAAATACTCAACGCTTTCGGTGGTTCATGAAAATGTATAGAGGCAGAATTATGTTTTTAGACATTCAACGGTTTTAATGAAGCCTTTGTTAAGGAGAATTAATCCGTAAGTAGGTACTTAATTCTCTTGTAAACTCAAAATGAACTGCTATGCCCGAATGGCATGCATCATTATATTAATGTTTTCCAAATGGAAATTTGAGGATAGTAGAAAGCGCTAATAATATTGTTTGAAAATAAAATGGTGTTCACTTAATTTTTTGTTTTAATGTATTTTTATATCCATTAAGGTATGAATCTATATACCCTGCGAGTGATATAAGTATAAAAAATGGGAGTGTTACTTATTATGGCTAACTAATACATTGTCATGCCTAACTAATTAAAAAAGATACGAAGATACCAGTTTTTGTAAATTTTAAAGAAGTTATATCTAAACGTTTCCAGCTCTACATAAAATAGGCTCCATTGACCGAAAAAAATATTGACATCAAATGACAGCAATAAGCCCGTTCTCTGTTTTATGGTAAGCAAACTAAACTCATCATTTTAATTTATCTAAATGCAATACATTAAGTATATTACATAGGCGGATATCACATCAGGACAAATATAGATTTAGTTTGATTTTGCTTTGACTTTGCATACAATCTATACATATAATAAAATTGTAACAGGTCGATGTCTGTACATAGGAGATATTAAAGAAAAAATAAACTAAGGGGCCTTTATAAGCGCCATAGAAGCCAAAAATACAATTTTTAGAATTTTTGTCTGTCTGTCTGTCTGTCTGTATGTTTGTTACCGCGGTACGCAAAAACTACTGCGCCAAACTGAATGCGGATTTTTATTGTATTGCTGGAGGTTTAACTTAAACTGCCATGTCGCGTTTTTTTTTTGAAATTCCACCTAGAAGTCGAGATATAAAAGAAAAAGGGGGGTCCACCAAAAATATTTTTTGATACATTATTTATTGGGATACCAAATGAAAGAGGAAGAAGTCCTGAGCTCAAAAATGTAGTAAATGTAATATGTTGTAATAATACTATGCTACAGAATAATAATAAAGTTTACCATGGGTTAATTAGTTCCGCTATTCATTAATAGATGTCGCTACGATCTTTAATAATAGGAAGTATCTATTTTAAAGGTTCCGTAAAGGAAAAAAAAGGAACCCAGGATCACTTAGTTGTACGTCCGTCCGTCCATCCCTATTCCCTCTGCCTGTCAAGTTCCTTTTCCTCGGGAACGCGTATAGATAAAGTTGAAATGAACACCGGATATGTTTAGATCTGCGGTCTCTTGGAGTTGTGAAAAGATCAACCCTCAAATCTATACAATCACATGGTACAGTCATTAGAAACCAGGTGTTTCCATACAAATCGCCGTGCTCTCAAAAAATACTGGGTAGGTAGGTACTTCCAGTTGTCTTAGAGATTTGAAATTTTGTATGATGGTGGGTCATAATTATAGCACAACTAAAATGAAATAAAACCAAAATTATATTTTTTTATGTCTGCCTGTGTAAGAAACCAATATAAAATGACCTCACACTGCCTACATTTTTCTTAGGAGCAGGGCTCTGCTAACACTGGATATCATACCTATTCACTTGCCGAATTTGTACGGAATCCTCGGTGTGCGAGCCCGACTCGCATTTGGCCGATTTTTAAAACAAATTGTTTTATAATAATTTATAATAATACTAATATTATAAATGCGAAAGTAAATTCATCTATCTGTCTGTTACGCTTTCACGCCTAAACCACTGAACCGATTTTATGAAATTTGGTACAGAGATAAAATTTACCTTGAGAAACTACTATAAGCTCCTTTTTAATGAGAAATACCTATCTTGCAGAGGAGATGAAAGTTTGTATGGAAGTTGATCAATTTTGAAGCTGAAGTTTGAAACTTTTTTTCAAGCTTTCGATTAGATATAAATAGTTTTTAAGAGTTTTGTTGGTAGGTAAATTAGAAATAGGGGTTGATATGTACTTATAGATTTGTGATTTTTGAAGATAGAAGCGTGGAACTTTATTTTTAGACTTTTGATGAGACACAAAAATAAATAATGTGTTTCAGCGGTTTAAAGAAGACCTTTGGAGGAGGACAAATTTGGGGTTGATAGTTAATATGGTAGTACCTACCTATCGTTTGAAGGAATCTTATTTTTTCATATCTTTAGGGCATGAAACGGCGTTAAAGTCACTTAGAAAACTAACAAAATCTCAAAAATAACTAAGTAGGTTCCTACTTAAAGTATGAATATTTTTTAAATTATTATATTACCTCAATCGACTGTCCCATTGCTGGGCAAAGGTCTTCCTTTTTTTTGAAGCTGAATATCAGAAGGGTTTTTGAAAATCCATTCCTACTAATATCGTAAAATTATAAAAGTGCAAGTCTTTTGCCTTCTTGCCGCTGAACCGACTTAAACGAAATTTGGAATGGATATTGTTATGGTCCCGGGGAAGGGAATAGAATAGTTTTTGATTGCAGAAATCATCAAAGTTATGAAAAGCGTAGTGAAATTTACTACGAAGATGCAATACCCTAAGGGTAACATTTAATTTGTGCTCTAATTGAATGTCTACCCAAAATACTAATTCTACGCAGACGAAGTCGCGGGCAAAAGCTAGTTATAAATAAATTAGGCATGCGTAAGAAAAAAAACACAGGTTACACCAATAGTAATATGATTTATTTCGCTGGAATAAGTATAGAACATCAATATTTACTCGTATTTACTCGCATTTTGCTGCAACCTCATTTAGCCTTCGTTTGGACGTGCAAAATGATATTGTCATTTTATTTGTACATATTTGCTTATTTCAAATAAGAACAAAAACAAAACTTGCACATTTACTACTCCTTCTCGTTTTTAACTTTATAAGTACCTAGAATAATTTTGTCGCACACATAAGTACCTATTATATCGCGTTTCTAACAAAATTTACGTGGAGAGCGTCCTTTTTGATTTTTTATATTCACAAACATACAAATTTAGTAGCTAGGTATATCATTAATTTTTTTAATAGTTATTAACGATATGATGTGATTAAATTTCAACAATTTTAGATGTTTCCAAATGGTTTTGTATTCACCCCACCGCATGTTTTTTTATTACGTAAGTTTTAAACATTCATAATCATAAAGTTACATCAATTTGAAGTTTAATCGTACTTATTCAGTTTAATCAATAATTAGTTATACCAAATTACTTTAACAATAACTTTAACGATAACCGATGATTTTTAAATATATCATGGGTTTTTGACAAATTGACGTCAAAGTCGTCGGTTATGTATAAAGTCATTGCTAAAGTAACTTGGTGCAACTCACACTAAGCAAGTAACATGATAATTATTATGTCATCTCTTGATATATCACACAGCTTTCAGAAATCTACTTTTTACCACCGATCAAGCACTAACCCAATATAATATTAATAAATTTTTTGTATTATGCGTATAAGACCTTCAACCTACCTATTCGTTTCTGGTTTTACTCAACTCCCTTTATTAGCGTAACATGAAAATCAAGTTTAACTTTGATCACTACGTAAATGTTGTTGTTATGTTATATCGAATATTTTACATACCATACCCATTTTGATAACAAGTATGTTAAACAAATGTCCTTAATCCATTCTTATATCTACATACCAAGTAATATAATAATAATTCATTAAAATCTTAATACAACAACGAGGGATGAAAGACACCAAATTTAAGAAAAGTACAGCTCTTATCATCTAAGGGCATTAAGCAAATTAGTAAACACATATGAGTAAATAGGTTAAACATTCATTCCGTGAGTACATAATATTAATTATACAAATTAATAAAGGTAACATGAGATAATCTTCTCGAAGCCGTAAGCCCACCTTTTATTCCGTTCGTTATCGTGCGAAACCTCTACAAAGTTATAATAGGGATTAATTAATTCTTAATAAATAAGGTTTACGTAAAATATATGGCGCAAACAAGCTTTGGCATTAAAATATGGGGCAGAACAAACCTGCTAATAGAATGACATCGTAAAATTTGAAAGATCATACGATGGATCTCAATGTTTAGCACTGCCGTCCATTAGAGGCGATCATTTTTTCAATAGCCTATTCCTATTTCATATGCTAGTGCTAGGCATTTGCCCCTTTCCTTTTACGCCATGCAAAGCTCGCATGTACTCAACACTCGTCCTCTTGTCATCTTTATGGTTCTTAAACCAGTGCCCTTCTTGCTGCCATCTCCATTTCTTTTCCCTTTTTGTAGCAAATCATACACAGTGACAACTTGTGATGTTAACTCAAGTTTTATTTATATTTCTTGGCTATGGTAGCCAGCAGTGGAAAAATATTATGTTAGTAGATTTTCAATTAACATTCCGATTTCATCTGTCTAATTCAAATAGCTCTTACTGGTATAAGCTGGATAAAAGAGCAGATAATAGGATATTTAACACCAAGGTTTCTTAGGTAATAGGGTTATATTATAAGAGACATACTTTCTTTCGTTCAACCCTCGCAAATAAAAATTGTCTTTGGTCTGCTGCGCATTGGTGTGCTTCAAATGTACAAGTTATTACTAATTATACTACAAGTATCCTACGACTATCCTAATTATACATAAATTTATAAGAATAGTGTTTTTGTTCTTAGTATGCATGTATTATGAATAATAATCAGTTTTTAGAAGTTTCAACCTTTTTGGCCATTGGTGGCTAAGCTGGCGCTTGTCCTGTCCATTGCCACGCGCCGTGACACCAAAGGAAAAGAATAGCTGTCAATTGGTTTTAAAATTGTGAGTGTACCTACGGGCGGTCTGTTATGCGGAGTTATGTTTAAACTTTCTTCTTCTTCTTCTTCTCATGGTGCCTCTCCATTACTGGAGGTTGGCCGTTAGCTTAGCGAACCTATCCCTGTCCTGCGCCAGGCGAAACAGCTCTTCTACGCTGGCAATGCTCGTCCACTCGCGGATGTTCCTAAGCCAGGACTTTTTCCTCCGTCCAGCGCGCCGTTTGCCCTCGATCTTGCCCATCATAATGAGTTGGAGAAGCTCGTATCGTTCGTGACGAAGTACGTGGCCCAGATAAGCAACTTTACGTTTTTACGTGTTTAAACTTTATAAATATTAATTCACGTGTGTAGTGTTTCTTGAAATAATGTAACATTACGGATATTCTTCGCGGGTGTCTAGATATTTACTTGGCGGCGGCGGTGGTTAAAAGACAACGGATTCTAAGCAGCGTTGGTCGATGCCGGCTTACTCAAGGTTTGTGATTCTTGAATTGATTGTTGGACTTAATACTGCACAAGGAACAATTAAACCACGGCCTTGGTAACAGCCACTATCCATCTATCGGTGGTTTTATTTAACAGCTAGTTTAGTGCATTTATTAAGTTTGTAGTTTCCGTTTAACATTGAAAATAGTTGTCTAGTCTGGATTTTCCTCAGACATAATAAAAACTGTAGACGGAGTTTTGCGTACAACAAAGTAAGACCAGTTTAAACTACGCCTTGCCGTTTGTGGATGTGCGTGTCTCAAACAATTTGTTTGACAAAGTTCAGTTGCACTTGTGTGCGTACAAGTATACAGCGCACGCTATGGAGTAATTTAAACACAAAACCGCGGCCTCACTTCACTATTCGAAAGACTCCACCTTGACTTTTTATTTGGTCAGAGGGGTTTAAATTATCATGTCTTTCAAGATTTTTATGGTAAATTTGCGGAACGTCTTTTTTCCCTGAATTGGAAAACACAGTAAATAAATAATCCTTAAAATATACGAACGTTTGTTTTGTAACATTACGCAATAATTTCAGATCTTATTCCAGCAAATATAAAAACAATATTACTTTACCTAAGTAATTACTTAAATTAAAAAAATCTTGCATTTAACAGAGCTTTTCGTGGTTAGTAGATAACAATATCAGGAAAAATGTTTACAAACAAGGAAGAGGGGGTCCAAATATCAAGTGCAAATTTGCTTTCTGAGCCAAAATATCGTTAATATTTAATTTTAATTACTTATTTTACATTGCAATGCAAATTCACCTACCATTTCACATTTTTTTTGACTTTATTCCTATTATCATAGTTTATTTACAAAAAATAATATATTAAGTATGTTATTTAAGCGAAAGAATATTTGCACTTTAATACTACTTTTCATGCTACCGATTACTTTGAATAGGTATTCGTAATCATTTCTCAAACCAACGCATTTAAGTACCTACCTATAGTATATTAATATACGGGGACCGTTTAAGTATTGATGAGCATAATTTTCATATTTCTTACCTCTTTTTTTTTACTTATGCACTTACAGCCTTTTATATATATATATATATAATAATATATACTTATGCATAGCATTGGTATAAATCGTATTCTAACAAAAACTGTCAAAGTTTCTTTTAAAGAATAATAAAATATAATAATATTATAATGGTGCTTACAAATACTAGAACGGTCACAATATGTCTACCAAAAATAAATAATTAATGATAACAATGATGATTACTTTTTTTGAAGTATACGGACTCAAATGTAAGTACGTATGTCTATGTAACTTATGTCTTCTGGAACACTACATACTACATGTTAATGTGCTATTTCATTGGTAATTTTTACAAATAATTGAATATCTATTTATAATTTGGTACTATGTAATGCATTTTTTGAATGTACAAGTTTTGCTAACTTTACAATACATAAAATAAATAATTACACAAGCACATATTTTGCAGAAATATTTTTTTAAAGACGAGACGTGGGGTCAAGTCTCATCGTCGGCATACCCGAAAAATATTTGCGGCATTTGCGTTTATAACAAAAACCTATATTTATCAAATAAAATAAGTTTTACTAATATTTTATGCCATGCCATAGGTAAATAATTTATAACTAAATTACCTACTTCAGTACGACAGTGGCTAATTTTATTATATGTATATCATATAAACGTTACTCAAAGTAACTCATTATAGCCTATTAGTAATATGAATCTCACTGTCTCATACATATGTTTACTTTTTTTTATATACACTTAAAGTCTAATTTCGTAAAAATCGCACGGCTCCGAAAATCGAGATGGCCATGCCACCAGCATGCCATGGCAAGAAAGCGGCGATCGATTTTCGAACGAATGAAACCAATTTCCAATAAAACAAAAGCCGTGAGTGTTGTCTGACGCTGTAATATGGTTACGCATTAGAAATGCTAAGATTCCAAATAAAAACATTGCAACTGGGCCAATGTCTCAAATATAATTTTTTAATTTTGTTTTACTGTTGTTTTAATGAAATTATTTTTCTAGAAGCCTTGGTTTTTACCTATTGTCTCGCAAAAGGTAAAAAAAGTAGGGTATACTCCGCGGAGATAAAACTGTTTATGTCTTAGGTGCGCTTAAATGCTTCGCTCCTCTCAGGACTCGATCTTAATTCCCTCGCTGTGCTCAGGAATTAACTCATTAAACCCTCACTACGCTCGGGAGTTAAATCTAGGGTCCTTCGCTGCGCTCAGGATTCAATATTGCGCCCGTGACATAATACAGTGCTTTGTCCCCTCGGTGTACAATCTACTATTATTTGCTCTTATCATACAATAGATACTTTCATTAAATATATAGGTATTAAGAGTGTGTATCATCAATTTATAATTTTTAATGTTTTGACTCTTCAGTCTGTGATCATGGAAAGGTATTAAATATAACTAAAGAAAGAAAGAGAGAAAATCGGGAATAGGTAAGATTAATACCGAATGCGAGAGTTGGGAGAACTGGGATGAGTATAGTGACGAGCAAAAATAACGCTTCACATTTCATACAACATTATACGGCAAGTGACCCATAATATTTGCTCGTCAGTTTATATACATAGCTAGTTATTTACTTTAACAGAGCACGACTTGAGATAACCCGTTGCCGATTCAAAACTTAAGTTAGGAATCTAGCAAAAGCAGTGATAATTATATAGTCCTTAAAGACACTAGACTACAAGTTGTTTTCAAAGCATCGCCCCTTAAATAAGTTGTTTTTGTGATATTGAGATACGACCAAGATAGGAACTAGGTGACTCTGATATATTTTTGATTTCCATCAAACTAGTCTTAAGGTGTCTGGTATGTTTTTATATTCTGGATTGTCTCTAATTTTGTGTTAAACGTCATTTGTTTTCGCAGACACCGCAGCTTTGTAATGCAGCTTAATATTACATATGGTTGTTATTAAATTCAAGTTTAGTTTCAGTATTATTAATAGTGCTCTTATTCACTGAACTTCTTTTAATATCTACTGATAATTTGGATGACAGTCGTATCTCACTCATTGATATCAAGTTTTTTTACAAAAATATAATTATGTCTTACTTTTTACTAATTATTTACACACTACTTTTTTTGACTAGATCCAACTCATTAGCATCTTACAAAACTATTCAAAATACCTAATAGTTGCATGACTGGCACCTTTGCTTTCTTCAAATTTACATGTACTATACCTAAATAAACTATACTTCAAATTAACCAGACTAGTCTATTAACAAACTGAATTTAATGTTTTCTTTCAAAAAAATACATAAGATACACATAATACATTTAATTTTAATTATCAAGTTAAAATGAATAATAAATTATTTATTCTTATGCTATGGTTGAGGTAACCTTTGTTTTCTTATCATTTTCTAGTCTTATTATAATAACTGATTATCATGTGTATTTGTAACTTTATGAATCAAACAATCAATAAGTTTTAATATAATCAAAGCAATTACAAATTGAAATTATGCCAAATACAAGATAAAACCAAAAATATTTATAATAACAAACGAAATTTAAACAAAAGTAAAATGATATGATTTATACTTCATAAAGACTAAGGAAGACGTATTTTGGGGGACGTCTACAAGTAATTATGTACAAGCTACTGGTATTTATAATGGCTTCGCAACAACTCCTTTATCAGTCCAAGATTATATTTAACTTACATTATTCATACTACATTAAAACTGATTAAATAATTAATTTAGTAAATTGCAAGCATCTTGACTAGAAAATACTTTTACGATGATCGTGTGGTCTTTCATGACTAGAATTGTAAGTATATAAATTGTATGTATTTATATAAATAACTCTTTATTACATATAAAATACACAAAAGTACGATAACAGGTTACAAGACAAAAAGACGTACAACTTAACCTGAAAGATTTTTTCCCAATTCATTTCCGAACGATTGATATGAAATCAAAAACAAGAGTGGCATGTAAAGAAAACTATAAGTATTTATTGAAGATATCTGTTAATAAGGGAAATATTTGCATCTGATGCGTTTTAATTCATCCCTATACATATCTACTTCATATGAATGTAAGGATAATTTGATGTCATTAAACTCTTGACTAAGATGATAAATAAAGACAGTGGCGTAGGATAAACTACTCACAATTTGCTGCTGTAATTTTGATCGAACAAATTAAAGCGAAATTGCAAGCATGGGATAGCAATAGAATAAAATAGAACAAACATTTGTAGGCTTATGGGAAAGTGGTCACCATTCGTATACTTTTAGATTTTATTTTTATTTTTTATTTAACTGTCAAATGTAGCTAGTTTATGTATCTAAGTGTAAAGTGTAACAAATATAATATTGTAGTATGTTACAAAAAAGTCCGAAACTATTAAGTATGTCAAAATGTTAAAGGGTTATTATAGCCATTTTTCAACGATAAGGTATATGTACGAATGGTGACCACTTTCCCCTACCCGAAAGGAAATATTTTGGTGACATTCATCACATATGCCATGAAAGAAGGTTAGAGTTAAGTCCAGCTTTTTACCATAGTGGAAGAAAAGCGTTTCTGATTAATAAAGGCTCGATTACTTTGAGCCGGCAGAACACGAGTAACATTACGGACTTCCGAAATTTCCAACTTAACAATAAGACGTACACAAGTCAATGTATTCCTACTGCTCGTCAACTCACTCAATATAATGGAGCCTTTATAAAAAGGAACTTTTGAACCAAGCGCTATTATTTCTACATGATATACCTACTCTACTACTAATATTCTCATTCATCAAAGACCCTGATATATATGTACAATGTTATCCTATTCCTAGTTTTAGTGTTCTTTATTGTTATATACTTCTTAATAGTTTGTATTTTAATAAAAGAAAGAAATTAAAGAGCTATTATTTCTACCTGTTATACCTACTCTACCTCTAATATTTTCATTCATCAAGATAATGCGATATATATATGTACAATGTAATCCTATTCCTAGTTTTAGAGTTCTTCATTGTTATTTTAGTTCTTAATAGTTTGTATTTTAATAAAAGAAAAACAAAATACCCCGCTAATTTTCTTTAAATAAAAAAATGGCATGTAGAATCATTCCCTAGCATGGAAAATCATACATCATGCCTTTTACGTTAATAGTAATGGTCGAACGATGTTAGTCGTGTACAGCCACAAAATGGTAATATTAAACACTTAAAAAAAATGGTCAAATAAATTGCTGGAGAATCGAAATGAGTTGATTCACCCAGTCAGTATAGTATCACGTAATAAATTGCAACAATTTTGAATAATAACACCACACAAGCAATCAATTACTTACCAAAAAGAAGTGTGAAAAACCGTAAAGCTAAAAGTGGCGTGAATTTTGTAGATCAGCTTAAATTAAAGGAATACCTGTCATCGCCATGACAAAAACTTAAAAGCTCTCTCTTATGCGATGCGATTTAAGATGAATCTTCAATTGTCATTTAAATATATTTTCAACCTAAATTACATAAGTACACCATTTTGAACGCAAATATTGAGTTATTTCACATGAACAAACTGACACCTACCTATCAAAGATTTTACCAACTCTAATCCTATGAGGTTGCAGAAAACACGAGCAAAAAAATAAGTACAACAAGATACCGTCTAGAGGACGCTTTATGCTTCTTTTAAAGTAGCTATTATAACAATCCGTTAGCTTACTCTATAAATTTTAAAAATATTATCTCTAAAATCTTTATGAAATAAAATCTTGTGTTTAAAATTACTTTGTCCAAAAATTATTTTCGCCACGACAAATAAACCAAAACAGTGAAATACATTTTGTGACTTTATAATATGAACTGACATTTAACTAACGGATGCTTTACAAGACCCGGCCTAAGAAAGTAAAGACACTGTGCTGTAGTAATTTAACATTTAATTTAATAAGAGTTAACATCGAAACCCTTCTTGGCTGCGATTGGCAGGCGCTCGCCCATCAGATAGGGGTTTTCTACCTGGAAAATATTTGTAAAAGCACATTCATTTTACTCCATTTCATTCCATGAAAACAAATCATAATGCCTACATTTTGGGATCCCTTCATTTCCCATAATTTCATTTGTACTAATTTCATTTGCCATAATGGTCACTGGCTATAACCTTCAATTGCTCTAATATCACATGCCATAATTTTTGAATGCCATAATACTCAAACGTCATAATGTTCAAAATCCCTAATATTAGATACCATAATATCACTTCCCATAATTTTTACTTTCCATAACATTCAAAATCACTAATATTTCATGCCATAACAATCATTTGCCATAATAAGGAAAATACAGATCCAGACTGTTGAAATTTACTGCTACCGAAACACGGTAGGTTCGTTAGGTTTTTTGCGACCCTCAGAGCAGAAATAGAAGCATCTCTAAGGGCTCGGGGGGCTCGGGTGGCGAAGCCCCCCTCAATAGCCACATGACTGGTCAATTAATATATAGGTTAGGTTAGGTTAGAATGGTGTCAAGGCGCGAAGCGCCAAAACTAGGCGGAATAGGAGCTCCGCGAAGCGGAGCTCCGTCGACTTTGCCTCAGTCATTCAGTTAATATTTATATTTGTTTTCTAGACATCACATCTGTTAAACATAGATAATTAACACGACGATGACGTAGTAAAAAATAACGTTTTAAAATTAGTTATTATTATTATTACAAGAATCAAAATTCTGGGTTTTTTATGGCAAATAATTATTATGGCGTTTGAATTTTATGGCAAATGATTTTAGGACAATTGATAATAGGAAAAATGAAATTTATGGCAAACGTATCGTTATGGCACCTGAAAATTATGGCAAATGAAAATATGGCTAATAATCATTATGGCATATATATCCTTATGGAATATAAAATTATGGCAAATGAAATTCGGGCAAACAATAGAGAACCAACTAGACTCCCAATCACGCTCAAAAACTGTCGGAAGCAAAAGTCTGCACGACGCGTCTATTGTGCAGAGTTTTGGTTCAGTCGTGTTTCATTTCAACCGCGCTTCGATAACAATACCTTTGCATGCACGCGCCGCTTTAAACCTGCTTACCGAATAGCTTTGCTGCGTGTACATGTCTCTTTCGCACCGTAATCTCATACGCTTGAGAACAAGAGACAGACAGGTTTCCAGCGCGTGGCGTCGAGTTATTACTTCTCACGATCGTATGCAATTGACATTAAACATTACTGCCACAAAATAAGGTGTTAATTTGAACGAATATGTTAATGTTATCTGTGTAAGTTGATGTGTTGACACACACAATACATAGACAACGCTGCTCGGACATTTCTTGAGGCACTTTTGTTTGCAATTGGGAGTCTAGTTGTTTATTGTAAGTCAATGCAACTATACAAGAAAATGTCGACTCACATCGGGCTTGTACTTCTTGGCCACGAGATTCTTGCGCTCCGGGAACCGAAGCTCCATTTCGGACTGCTCGGGGCAGCTGAACATGTGCTCTCCATCGCACATACAGCGCTGGGCCAGCTGGTACTCGCGGCTGAACGCTGCCGTGTTCTCGAACTCGATCAGGCAGCCTTGGTCTTCTACAGATCAGTTCATTTGCGAAGATAAGAGTGACGACTGAGCGACAATAATATTATGAAGACTGCACGGCTAGCACAGTGCGCGCGTGAGATAGATTAGCCTTCTTTTTTTCTTTCTGTTTGTTCTAGAAAAAGACGTGTAGTCTTTCTCGCGAGCGACACAACGCTCGCGCGCTCTAGTGTTAGCCGTGCTGGAGAGAGCAAAGCCTTATGAGAGGACCTAACATAAGCCGCTGGAGGTATTAAAAATAACACATAATTTATGACCTCCAGAATAAATTTACATGGAACCCTACCATATATTATAATATACTAGCTGTTGCCCGCGACTCCGTCTGCGCAGAAGTCGCTTATCGCTATCCCGCGGGAACTATGCAATTTTCCGGGATAACAACTATCCTATGTTCTTTCCCGAGACTCACACTATCTGTATACCAACTAAATTGGTCCAGCGGTTCAGGCGTGAAAAGGTAACAGACAGACCGACAGACAGAGTTACTTTCGCATTTATAATATTATTAGTAGGGATTACTTGTAACAAGTAATCCCCGTACGCTGGGCTTGTCTCAACACGCACTTCATCCTCATTATTGGAGAGGTGGTATGTATATCTTCGGTGTTCTTTCATGGGTCTTAAAGGTTAAAAAGCTTTTGTGTTTATTAGATAATCATGGATTAGTTTTGAAAAAGGAAGCTGATCACTTTATGGCATTACCTGTGTATCCGACGGGACAAGGGTTGGGGGGGTTGCAGTAGGCCGGCAGGACGGCGTCAGTCTTGATTGTCTGACGGTTCGGAACCAGCCCCTGAGGCCGCAGACGCTGCTCGCCCTCGCCAGCGCCACCAGTCATGTACTGATGGCCCCAGAGGGAGCTAGAAAAAAAATGATTCGAAATATTATAGACGGGATATGAACCGCGATTTCCTTTATTGGGCTCCCGATATTTCGACGCAGTTGCATGCATCATGATCACGGGTAGACTGAATAAATTGCGGGTGGATGTTCACAACACAATGTAGACAACTCGGTCTACCCAACAATATGTCTGTCGTGTGTGTATGAACTTAACCGTGAATCATTGAAAACTCTTATTAGAAAAAAAAATGTCTAAGTACTATAATATTTTCTCATTTACCAGTTATTATCAAACCAACCCGGACGAGGTTTATCGATGTCACCCTTTTTAAATTCAGTAATCCCAAGTGGATCAATTACTAAAGGAGTCTATCACTATGTCTTTAGCCCGTGTCGATAATTCTTGTCCGTTTAAAGACAAACAAAAAATCGTGTGTTCCTACTTAGTTCTCTGCATAGTAGTAAAAATCTGCGTTTGTTACTAATTCAACATTCAGGCAACTTTCTCTTTGAATGTCTAAAAATGTAATATTAAGTAGTAACCTAATCAACCAAGGCAAGTGCAAAAATGTTTTGTTTCTGTTCTATGCGGAAACTAACCTATGTTGCAAGTACTCTTGATCACGCAGACTGGGATTAGGGTTTCCGTCAATCAGCGAGTCGTAATCCAGTTGCTCATTCTCCAAGTCCTTAGAAGCACGTGCCATCAGGGCCAGGTGGCGGTCGCTCGGTGGGAATTCCAGGTAGCTCGTCGCCGCATCGTTGAACTCCTTACCCATCCGTTCCACCACTTCACGTAGCAAAGCTTCGGTTAGCATAGGCTCCTGTATACATAAGTGTAAATATATAGAATATTCATTTCATGTATTTGCACGGTGGGCCACACACGTAAGGGTGTAAATGATTGTAAGTGCACCAAGTCACAATGTGATAATACAAAATAAGTAAGAGACTTTATTATCTTAGTAATGAATTTCAAATTCAATATCTGTCACTATGAAAAAGAAGATAGGTATTTTACTTGGCGATATTGAAACCTATTCCATTGAATGCATCAGATGCCAAAATATCTTTCCAAAATGTGCGAGTAACTTTTGTTTCGGGAATGCGAATATGATTAGGAAAGTACACTAGAGTCTGGCAAACGAAAGCGTGACCTGGATTTTTTTAAAAGTTTTAATATGGCAACATTATTACTCTGTCAAAGGCAAGTCAAAGTCTTTGGTTAGTGTTGTCAGTATTTTATTTTGTGAACTCAATTATTTTCATTTATAATTGCCGTAATATGGGTAAAACAATAAAAATTAATGTGCGAAAGCTGCTACATACCATGATCAGTAAGTTCAAGCAAAAGCAAGAGGAGAAAGAAGTTGTTTTCCAAGAGAAACAACAATGTTTAGATGCGATGTCGGATTTTTAGATTAGTACCTATGACTAAGTATGTGTAATCTTAATCCTTGTTGGCTGATTATTTGATATATTGACCATAATTATGATGATGATGTTACCGTTGCTTATGTTTACATATAATCTTGAAAATATTCAAGGAATCTGCGAAATGAAAAACAGTAATACCACATGTATTTTTTTTTAATTTGCCGCGTTTTCTCAGGTCTCGCTTTTGTTTGCCAGACTCTAGCTTTTGAATAGTACGTATTGTACTGTGGGAGTGTGAATGAAATATTTACAAACCTTTTCCCCAATAGAACCATGGGGGATAAACCCCATTGCCCCGACGATGCTTATCGCCAAGACCAGAGTTTCTTGGGAACCCATTTCGAACCTATAAACAAAGATAATAATTGTTTAGCAATAACCCATAAACGAAGGCTTGTCGTCGCGTTTAATAGTTATTATGTCACTGGGCAAGCCATTTGCGCCCGCGCCGCGCCTTCCATCACGCCCGCGGAGCATCAATCATAATTAATTGGTTGAAGTTCATCAAAAATACAAATTAGTCATCGGTTACTAGGCGAAACTTGCAGGATTATCTAAGACAAATTTGATAGTGTTTTTGCATGAATGAAATTTTATGATTATGAGATTTATGAGTCACACGATCGGAGAGCATTGATTGAAGCGGAGATGACAGATTATTTTACCAGTTACATAATTAACTGACTCGTGTAAAGCAAATTAAATAAATCCTGTGTCTATATTTGAATAATTTATAATTATTTATTTTTCTATCATAATAATAATAATTATTATTATTTATTCCTAATAGTTCCTAATATGTAGTTTATTTTTTAAATTGTGTCTGTAGGTATCTGTTTTTTTTCCCAATGAAGAAAATAAAATAAAATAACTGCTCATTGGATTACAAAATGTTAACGTCAAATCTTTTTAAATACATTTGCAATTTTTGTGAGACTATTTCGTGTCAGTGAATTAAAATATCCGAGATTTTATTAGCACAGGTTGTTGCGATGACTCATTTAACTAACCGTTTTTATCGATAATAGCATCCACTATATTTTGGCCTTCAGGTTGATTGTTAATTGCCAATAAGTCGGTCATTTGTATATTTAAGCGCAATAAAAATAAATGCATTCCCCGAGGCTTAGCAAGGTTTTTGTCTATACTAATATTTATCTGTAGCAGTGTGTTTTTTTACTATAAAACTTTTAAATATTATCTTCTTACTCTTTGGTGAGCTACTTCGTTCGCTTCTCTGCTCCATGAGCGAGACAGATATGACGTAAATCAATCAAATGATACACGACTTAACATGACATAACATCATTGTTTGATGTTTTTATAACGTAAAAAACGGGCCAAGTCCCCATTGTATCGCGGTAAGTGGGTGTTGGCGATTAAGATGCTATCAACTGTTTTGTTTATCGGCATCCTTTGAATTATGTTTTTTATTCTTACTTAATTGAATCCCTTCACTTTTCATAATGAAATCAGTTTATCAAAGAAATATTTTAGAGGATATAATTATTAGCTTCATGCCATTTATCATTAAAGTATGTAATCAATGTGTAGTAAAACAATCATTATTGTATCCGAATGAAATCGAAATTAATAAGGATGTAGGAATATTAGTGGCTATGATCTCAAACGGCCATTCATGAAGTAACTAGTTATATTTGTTACTTGGAAAGTTCTCAATGAAATTTAAGTCAGCATCCTTACATTTAGCACGTACGTCTATCTATGCAAGATAGTGTTGTGTACGTGGTAAAGAAACATCGACAAACAATATTGATGAACAAAAAATATTTACCTTGCGATTCCGCAAAAAAAAATTGATGATTTGTTTTATAAACTTTGTTAACCAACTTCAAAAAAAGAGAAGCCTCTCAATTCGTCAGAATTATTCTACAATCTTTGATATTTTTTACATGTTTCCTGAACACAAGTGCTGTGTTTTAATTTGTAGAAGAATACTGACACACGGTTTCAGTAACTGTCACTGGCACTGGACGTCATGTTAAGTCAGCTTGGACACGTTGAGTAACAAAAGTTCGTATCTTCCAAAAGTAAAATTTAATACCTACTAGAAAACTATCGACTATCGAGAAAAGAAATACAACTCTAGAGCAAAATAAAGTACCGGTTTGTGAGCCAAGTCCGAATGTGCCATAAACAAGATCCAGACATTGCAAAGGCTCCAATCAGGTTGTTAGGGCGGCCGTACACTTCCTACTGCCGGACGAAGTGCTCTTAAATAAGTTGCAATTCCATTGAACTATGTAAGAGTCTGCATAATATCTGAGAATATACGGGCAATCTTCAATTTGCAATGTCATGGATCTTTATGACGCAGTTTCACTGCATATCTTATCACAATAATTTGCATTCAGCCTGGAGTAGTAATACGATGATGTACAGATGTCCTAAGCTCAACACTAACATACGATAATATAGTACCTACAGTTCATTCACTAGCGCTCATTCAAGCTTTCTACAGAGCCTACGCTACGCTGTTAGCTTTTGATTGCCAATATTTGCATATACATTTATAGTGATGTGGTTTTATGGCGGTTGATAATAACTATTTTTAGATTCTAGTGCTGTGATATTAATCCCAACTCACGTATAATTTTATAAAGTAATAAAAAAGCGTAAGATGTAAAGCTAAGTGATAATAGAGGTTTATTTTTTTTAGCTCAAAAAGGCCCATCTTTTCACACTCACACGTCAGCTATACTTTCGAAAGTGAATGAAATATTACGCCCCATTTAGTAAGTTTTACACAAATATATTTATTTATCTCGATCATTGCCATTTCGAACTGATTTTTAATTAATCCCGTGAAACAATACTCCTTATTAATTGCTAATACAATGGCACTTATACAAGTACAAAAAATTAAACCTTATTGATCGTTTGAAGAAAAAAGCGGCTTAGTTTGTTCCAGCGTTAGTATGCAGACAGCGTCGCGGGCACCTGCGCGCGCGCATGCCGTGGGCGGGCGATCTGTCCGCGCAAGCTCGTCCACCCGCGCCCACTCACAATGCACATCATCGATATCGATAACAAATATCATAATCGTTGGATTCCCTATGACATTGTTTTAGTTTTATATGCGTCGTCAGTAAGTACAAAACAGGTACTTAAAAATAGCAAAACAAACCTACATTTAAAAATATAATTTTTCGTTTGTGAAGAATTGTACCAACGAATCGAGCCCTTTTTTTCTTATAGTTCGTAGATACAATAATGTTGACAACGAGGGCTCTTCTTATACCTATTTGTAATCTGCTGATTAGTAGAGGATTTTAATCTAAAGCCAGTTTTAAAAGAGAAATGAGTATCTCCGTTAATTATATGTAGGTATGTACGTTGTTCTATACTTAGTACTTATATAATTCAAAACCTTTAATCTTACAACTGTTTGAAAGACGTATTAATAAATAATACAAAAGATAGAATCTGTAAGTAGCTATTTAAATCGAAAGATATTTTTTACTTGTCAGATGTAAGACAAGTTTATGAACAAGAAACTGACAAATTAATGTTATCGATACTTAATCTATAAATGAGCGCATCACTACACAGACCAAAGCAACCAGTTTATGTGCGGGGGCGCCTAGATAGTGAAACGTAACTTTTATTCCATACTATACATATCGTCGAAACCGAACGATGTGACAGGGACGAGTCTTCTCAAGCGATATAATGTTTATCGATGTGACGCCGGTGTTAAGTAATTGTTAATATAAACATATTTTAGTCCCAAGTTAATTGCCCGTCTCAATTCTGGGCGATACCTAATTGCTGTTATTGTATGGTAAGCTTTATAGCTCTATGGTTTAATATGGCAATGCAAAGGTTTACTATGGTCTCTAATTTTGATAAATTAATAGATATGGTAATACTGACTGTCCTGTCAAGATGTCAGCTCTCTTCATTCGTTTCCTCTTTCCGTGATGTATTGCTAAAACTGTTTCGGCCTTAAGTCTTGCATATTTATAATGTTATAGTGTAATGTAATCACGATATACTTTTGACATCATCGCTACCATGTACCGCTAATCCAATTTCGTCAATATACAAAGCATGAAGTGATTTGTTGGCCTACTTATTTTCCGCCTGCTGACCGCTCCCCGCTCTACACTGCAAACAGCACAATCTGCTACAATTGCATCTTTATAAATTAGAAACCAATTTCTTACAAAAAACCTTTTGGCGCGAACTTATTTGTAAGAAAATTGGATGGTTTGTTGTTATGTTATGATTCGTACTACGCTAATATCGTCATAAATGATTTTGAGTTTTCGTAACCTCTTGATACTATTTACTTAACACACTTTTTATCTATAGAATTATACCAAAAAAGCCAATGTACAATAAACGACACATTTCCACGGGAACGTTTATGTTATCTCATATGAATATGACCGCTAAGTACCTATCATCTTTAAGGACAAGCTTCCCTGTTGCATAGCAAACCAAAGCAGAAAAGCAAACATTACAACTATTACAAGAGAGTGGATCGAAATTGTCGCTTTCATCATTTTCAACTAATTAACTAATAGTTATTTGTGATACAAGGTTGGTAAGTAAGGTTTTACAAATGAGTTGACGAGTTGATAAACCCGAGCCGTGAGGCGAGAGGCGAGAGGCGAGGCGTAAGGGGAGGTTAGTGGTTATGTAATGGCATGTTTTAAATTTTTTTTTTTTTTACTTCGTCACTAGTTTGTAAAACCTTGCCAACCGTGTATCATACGACGTTTTTCAATACATTTGTGAGAAAATAGGCAATTAATAGTACAAATTTGAAGAATAAATACCTTTCTCGAGATTTTGATGGCAAAAGACTATTTTGCGCGATTTGCGCCTTACTTTAAATATCGGACGGAGTTAATTCCATGACTGTTATTGTCGACTTCATCACTTGAAGACCTCATTTTGTTTGGTTTTTCTACATTATAATCAACAACACAAAACAACGCAAAGTTTTACAAAAATGGCGCGTCCGTGTACCGTAATGCGCATGCGTAAGTTTTGTTTTTAATTAGGTTAACTAAAATTATCAGGCAAAGGTTCGACGCGTTCCGCCACTGCGATTTTTTCGAATAAATGAAAGGTGGAAATCATTAAAATCTGAGGTAATTAAATTACAGTTTATACTAATTACAATAAATTCTGCAAATTCATTACTTAGTTATGTATATTTATACATTTTCTGCGTATAAGTCGATATTTTTTATTTTTGTCATTTAATACTCTTTGCTTGTAAACTTTTAAAATGGAAAATTAAAAAAATCGCACTAGTGCGGTAAAATTAACTTCCGAGCCATGTATACATCCTTTGAAAGTGAATTTTTCGAGCAAATGTATTGAAAAGTTGTTTTTGTGTATAAACATTTTGTCGTTAACAAACTGCAACAACTTGGCTCTCCCTCTTTTCACACTATTAGTTGTAGGTATCTATATGAAATGAAATGAAATAATTTATTTTTGTATGTAAGTATGTGTGTAGCCTTTATCCTATTCATTTATTAACTATAATTTGTGCTGAACAATCTTTGAGAGGTACCCACTAGGTTTGCTCTAGTAATTACTTGGAACTTGGAAAGGTGACACAGTCATCCACAGAAAAAACCGTTCACCCAAACCTCTAAGCTGATAATAAAATGTATTAATCACTTTTTAAACATACTGATGTCATTTTGAAGCGCGTCACTTGGTAAATATTATAGTTAGTGTAATACTAAACTGTCGTTAACATCCCGATATTTCGTGAGCAAGGTTGTTATGAAAATGGATATACCTACTTATACTTATATAGTACACATAGGTACATTAGTATAATAAAATGCAATAATTCAGCGTGCATACGTCCTACGGCTGGGAACAGCTATGTGGATCTCTAAACGAACTTTGTCCTTGAAATGATTACTGCGTTCAAATGACAATAATAACTGGACCCCCTCGCTCGTAGGTATAACTCGGAGTCGGATGTCTCGTAGTCCACGTCAACATGCGACCTATGTTAAGAACCTGACTCCATAATAATGTCTGCTAGCCAAAGGATCAAGTTATGATTGTCTCCAGTGCGCAGCGATCACTCTACAAACGAGATTCGTTTAGAGAATCACACTCTAGACTTCCTCTTTGGATGAAAAGATTGGGTCTGTAGGTAATAAAAAGAGCGCAAAGGATGTCTGGTACCATATTTTAATGTGCTTTTGGTGGTGTTTTTTGGCTACAAAAGATTTTCGGTCTCATAAACACTAACAAGCTACGCGGTGATTTGCATCTGATATCTAAATTTTATAAAAAAACATTTCTAGTAATGGGCCTTTTTCTTGGAAATTTCTTCTCTAGATATTAACAGATATGTGAGAAAAACGCGGGGGGCCCCTTAGCGTAATTAAACTAAATTAATAGGTACCTATATTAAATGGGTATCTCTTTATTTAAATTAATCGGTCGGCGTATCGCGTGCGGCAACAAGTGTAGGTTTCGTTGAGATCCTGTTGATCCGATTGAACTATCGATTACGGTACCATCACAGCAACAAGTCTTTTTGTATATAATGCAGATTTTTAAGGCTACAAACAAAGGCTATATCATTCCGTCGGACTGGTCAACTGTAAGACCGGTCTCACTCAACCGTATGCGCGATTTGACGGATGGAGCCAACCATCTGGCCATCCTTTACACCCCATTCCCCGATAGAATAGAATCGGGTTACATGTTGCAACGCACAAGAAGTGACGCTGTTGTGGTGCTAAAACGGCGGACTATGCAAGTTTACATTTCAACGCACGAATTCGAATCTTTTCATATCGATTGTACCTTTAATACATATTAAAACAAATGACCCGCAAATGATGTCACTGATCGTGGTTTCGATAGTAAAATACGGAGTCTATTTACGTAGTTAACACGTGGTCGTACGTTTGCACATTTCGGTCACGTACGATGATGGTAAGGTCCGGGAGTGATCGATTCTGAGTCGATTATGCTTATTTTTTTAAACACATGTGAACTGACTCATTAGTAAAACTGTAGTTTAGCGTTTAAGTAAGAGAAGAGGTTCATTTGCGTCATAAACACAATCTATTGGATTTGGTCAGCAGATGTTAAAGTAATCGCTTAGACACTATTTCATTAACTCTTTCCAACACCAAAATAAATCAAAATCAAAACATTTATTCGGTTGGTAGATTTTACAACTATTCAATAGATACTATTGCATTATAGGTACTTCTGCATACCTCCACTGTTGTACATGATAGGCAATACCAGCATTTAGATTATCAAAATAGATGCGTCGATAATTTCCGGGGTGTGCGGCGCGCATGTCCGAATGCACCGGGCGAGCTACAGGTAGGTGAACTACCTTTAACGGTTAAAAATTAAAGGGACAGTTAAAATCAATAACTGACCAGCACGAGTACATCGAAGCACGAATGTTTTGGTTTTATGCCTAATAGTGAGGATGATGATGAGAAATTCTCAGATTTTATGCTTTAGCCGAAATTGGAGAAGTAACATTATTTTTAGATTTATCCTGCGATTGAAAAAACATGGGTACTTTAAGCGAAGATACTTGATTAAAAAACTTACAACCGATTTGAGAACCTCGTCCTTTTTTTAAGTCTGTTGATTTTATTTTTTGTAAATAAGTAATTAATTGAATTAATAAGTAATTATATAATGTAATGAATTGAAACATGAATGTTAAATTACTCACGTGAAGCCTGACGAGACTCGCCACAATAACAATTACAGCTACCGCGAGATACATATAATGGTTTAATTGTTTTGGAGATAGTTAAGAAATACTATAAAACGTTAAAGTGGAATTGTGCGATGTGTTTTTACCCCCTTTTATTAATGGTACTACCCTACAGGTGTCTACTAGTTAGTTATCACAGCACTACTGCGCGTTGCACCGGCCGGCGTTGCACCGCGCAGGTCCATCCAGTCTTCCCAGGGCTTGTAACTGTATTGATTTTATAGACGGCAATGATATTAAAATTATAGAGGACGCGTATGTAAATGTTAATTTTTGTTGTTAAGTTTTTTTGCAATGTTAAGTAATTTATTTGTTATTTTTGTTTGTTAAGTAAGTATTTCTAAAAAATGATCTAAAATGATATTGAAATAAAAATTAACCCATGTTTTGTGATTTTGTGACAAATGGATTAATCGAAGTAATGTGACTTGTCACTGTGTGAGGTTCTTGTACAGGGGCCTCCTAATATTTTGAAAATAATATTAGGAGGTAATAATACTCAAGAAATAAATGAAAGAAAAGAAAGAAAAGAAAGAAAAAAAAGTTTATTTATGACAATCACACATTAAATAAATAAACACATTATACATTCAGATACATAAATTGTCACAAAATGGTCCCAACTCAGCATGTGCTGGCCTTGCAGCCAGCGCTGGTCTTCCGTTGGGACCATAGGGTGATACATACATAAATACATTGAAAAAAAAATGATTAATTACAAATAATATAACAGCTAAAAATAAACACTAAACATAATACAACATAATTAGACTTGGTTGCCTGGGCCCAAAACCCTTTGTCTTTGAAAAGGAAAAAATAAAATAAAAATTGAACAAAAATAAGCATAGACAACCAATGGAAGAAAAGGAGCAAGTGAAGTGAAATGACAGCCAAGCAGAGTAACTTTAGGTTAGAATATTATAGAGAAAATTAAAAGAAATTAATTAATTTACAAAACAAGAAGATGAATGTTTCACTACAGTTAAACAGACAAAAAAAAAAAAAAACATAAATAAACCTGAACCTGTATTTAATCACTTTGTTATACACACATAGGTCATTCAATTCATTCGTGCCAGCTCTTGTGAATCGACCAGTAAGTGTTGGAATTGTTTCTTATTATTTGTCATATCTTTATGAGTTATTCAGAACACGTTCTGCTTGTGTAATGGGGTACTTAATTAAGTCAAATATTTATTTAATTAGCTTTGCCGCGGCTAAGTTAATAGTGGTCAAGAGTACCATGTTTGCTCACAAAGATACAAATATATAAGGGAGCTTGGAAGTCGCCGGATGGAGTGACAGTTAACCAAATTGACCATGTCTAATCGATTGCAGACATAAAAACGCTATTGAAGACATAAGATCTTACCTAGAAGCAGACTGTGATTGCGATCATTACTTGGTGGATGTCAGAATCAAAATCAGAATCAGAACCACGCGTAAGATTCGGGACGTAGGTGAATAGCTTGTGAACACGGAAGTTTTGATGAATTACTCCGTTCGGGAACAGTTTTAAATCGAATTGTGTTGGCTTTGAGCGTTTGGAGGTTCAAGAAGATATGAATGATGCTTGGGATGAAACGAGGAACATTGTAAAGGAGGTGGGCATGAAGATTTTGGGCGGAAGAAAACGTTATAAGAGGCGAAAGTGGTGGACAAAAGAATGCAAGTAAGCTGCGGAGAATAGACGGAAGTAAAGGGTCTTGACACTCCAGGACCGCGAGTGGGAGAGTAGATACGTCACAGCGCAAAAGGAATTTTGAATGCTAGTGAGGAAATCAAAAAGAAGGGCAATGGAGGAGCGACTTCCTGCTATGGACTCATTCCTGAAGGCAAGTGAGACATGTAAGTTTTACCAAGAGCTACGAACAGCAAGGAAGGCCAGACCAGCCGCTCTACTTGAAGATGAATAAGGACCTAATCACGGATCCTGAAGAGCTTAAAATGGAGTGGCGGCGATATTTTAAGGAGCTACTCAACTGTCCTCTTGTAGTAAATTATTATTGCTAGTTTTTATTTATTGCTGAACGAAGGCGATTGGGATCGTGCCAAAATTATCAAATTATGAAACAGCGAAAAAATATTTATCTAATCTAACTAATATTATAAATGCGAAAGTATGGATGGATGGATGGATGGATGGATGGATGTTTGTTTGTTACTCAATCACGCCAGAACGGCCCAACGGATCTGGATGAAATTTGGCACATAGATAGAGAAAAGTCTGCAATAGCACATAGGCTACATTTTATCCCGGAAAATTGCGTAGTTCCCGCGGGATAGCGATAAACGAATTCTTTGCAGACGAAGTCGCTGGCAACAGCTAGTTATTTATAAACAAAGCTAAAGCTACCTACGTATAAGCATATAATATTCAAATTATTGTTTGAATTGAAATAGTCAGTAGATGTTGTTAAGCCCGCCATTGTCTACTAGTTCTTTCGTTTCTAGATTTATGATAAGAAAAACATTATAATCTGAGGTACATTAAAAATGACTGAGACTACCAAAAAACATGCTTATGGATGGGATTAATTTTACACCACATCGGTACTATTCTTAAGTACCTACATATATCGTATTTCTTCTTCTTTTTATAGGTATATACGTGTATCGAATGTGTCACTTTCTCTATCTCTCTCCAATCAACAAGTGTGTAACTTATAACAATAAACAATCTATCCCCGTACCTGCAATCCAAACCGGTAGATACCTACTTTACTTTTCACACGAATGCTCTAAAATGGAGAGCTCTTTATGAATATATTCTAAATCCCGCAAATTTCAACGACGTAGAACAAACCAATTAATTTAATGCCGTCCTTGACATTATGAAGTTAAGATTGTTCTAGAAGCAACCCCCTAGCAGCTGGCGGGAGGGGGACAACCCCCTCCCCCCACTGGGACCTGTTGCGCACTTCGGGCGTCCCGTGACGTGTTAAGTGCTCACAGCATTTACGAAGCTATAAACAATAAAGCAAGTGCTTTGTAATAATCTAAAGACGTGATATTACTTTTGACACCGTAATAATATTATTTTGATTAATAAAACAGATCTTCGATTGGTGAGCCGCGAACATGATAATTCAGAATTATATCCTATCATACAATAGCAATTACTTTAAATTCGATGTAGCTTTAAAGCAGATAAGTACTTAATTAATAAAATGCGAAGAAGTAAAGTGAATAAAATATACCGTGTGCAAAATAAAAAAATGAAATATTTTATTAGGTACTTATCAATATGCTACCGGTGGACAGTAAAGAACCGATACAAGCATAATGCAAATAACACTATTCATGAAACTGCGTTGTTAGCAAAAAAATATGTCTGCAAAATCCATGTGAGTCTTGTCACGTTACACTTAACAAACTCGGTTATAACAAAAGTTCCAATAAAAAATTCCAAATGCTTACGTTTAATTGCGTTATTCCGCCCTACAATGTAAAAAATTCAAGGTCACAAATAATACAAAGCTCTGAAAGCGAAAAAGACACGTCATAGCCGCTAAACGTCGATAACAATCGTAATAAAAACCAACTTACGTGCAGTTTGACCAAACTCGCAATAATAATGATCAGCGCCACCGCAAGGTACATGCACTTGTTTTATATGTTTTTATTTAGGATGAAAATTACAGATCGCACTTGACGCGGGGAATTTTTGGAAATGTACTCACCAATTAGTTATCGCCAGGCGAATGGTGGTGGCGGCGAAGGCGCGGGATCGATACAGCCACGCGTGCGCGCTGGCACCCGGCGCCCTGCGCAGGGGATGGTGTTTAAAACTCGCAACGCGCATTTACGTTTTATCCAAAACTAGCTGACCCGGCGAACTTCGTACCGCCTAACAGTCAATGAATGTCGTGTTACCTTTTAGCTGAACTAATTTAGGCTTTGATGAACGTAATACAATGATACAAAATAAAAATACAAATATTTGAGGAACTTCTATTCAAATCTGCTTAATACACTTTTCAACCTTTTTAATTGATTAAAAAAAAACACAGACAAAATTTTATTCACCCTTTTTAAATAGTTAACACAAAATACATTTCTGAACGCATGCATAAATGTCAATCACAGTATTTGACAGGATGACAGGAGGAAAACAAATGTTTGACAGGTACAAAACAAAGGAACATAATTAAATGGAAAATGATTCATTTTCATAATTATGTATTCGTCAAGTTTTCATTGTTTTTAAAATGTATTCTGCTATTCAGGGCGGAGACAAATCCAACGAAACAAAAACCATGAAAATTGATCCAGCCGATCTCGAGTTATAAGTGTTGTAACAAACCCGTCTTTGTAAGATAAGATCATGCTCTTTGACGTCTTGTGCGGAGCGTGCTTTGCGTGCGCTAGTTTTTCACCCTTATTGAAGTGAAAACTTCTTTAGCGGCGTTGGGCACTTTTTTGGATGGGTAAAAAATGTTAAACTCGCGTCAGACGTAAGACGGAGGGAGAGTTTAGGTACCAGGGTGTCAGGATCCTCTAAGAGATTATTTTGAAATACGAATGAAGCTAGAGTCTCATTCGATTTTTTTTTCATTTCAATCGTTGCACGTTGTTGCGATGAGTGCAGTCATCCTAATATGATTGATTCCCGCGCGTGCTGCGATAGCTGCTACCTATTTTTATATCTGAAGAAAATTTTGACCCTTAGAAACCTACAAACTACAACCTTGAACTTTACCTCAATTAAAAAATATTAGAAACCAAATTTTTCTAATTTTAGCTAATCACATTCGGGTAGAGATGGACGATATACCTACATCGATGTATTGTAAACACTCGATGTATAGTAACGATGCATCGTATTGAACCGATGTATTGTTAATACTTCAATATCGAATATACATATCAGTGTTGCCATTTGGTTCCGTTTCTTCCGTTTTTCGGAACTTTTGACACCCCCGCGGAACTTGGAACTCTTGGAAGGAACTTTTTAAACGGTGTTTATTTAATTATTTATAGGTACCTAATGATTTTAAATCAAATTGGAACTTTTCGACCAAAAATGGAACTTTTTAATGTAATTTTCATGGCAAGTGACCTGGCAACACTGATACATATATCGATGTTTTTTTATTCGATGCATCGAATACGCAAACTATGAGATGAGCGTCTATAAGTGTGGCAACACAGGCTGACTGGAACGAATCATAATAATCAGTTCAGCCTTTCAGTCAATATTACACACCTACCATATTTTATCGGTTTGGCTGAATGGGTTATGTTCCGTTTGCCACGGTACCGGCAAAGTCAAAATTAAATAATGAAACCTAAAACAATATGGCCCACCGAGTTTTTATTGCGTAGTGTAAAGTAATGTAATGTGTATTTGCATTGTTTTTTATGATACAATTACGGTTATTTGCCTAAACACAATGTCCATTGCGAAAAACAATCGATGTTTTGGAAACATCAATGTTTTTCTAAATACATCGAATTAACATCGATGCAACCGATCAAAAACACCGATGTATATTTTAAATGTCCATCCCTAATTCGGGTTTACGAGCTCTCCATTTTTTTTTGTTTTTATATGTGAATAGGAAGGAAAACGAGCTAGTGGGTCACCTGATGGTAAGTGATCACTACTGCCCATAGACACCCGCAACCCCGGAGGGATCGCAGATGCTTTGCCATCCTAGAGGGCTAAGATGAAATGCCCCTTGTGCTCGTAATTCCCCCGGCTGTCTTACTCTCCATATTTCAGCGAAAAGAGCGAAATGTTCACAGAACTATATCAAGATAGAATGAAGGAGTTCAGCGATTTGTTCGAGACCGAGCGTGTAACATTTTGCGTGTGACATTTGACGTCACGAGCGTAATTTAGTGATGGGAAACATAAGCCGCGCGAAAACAATTCAAAAGCATCGATTCACAGATCGATTAGAACACGGCACCGATTCTGTGCACCGCGCCGCGACCACAGAAATATATCTGACAACGGACGTTCGTCTTCGTTGTGAAAAGAAGTAATTACATCTTTATTCGTGTGATGACAAAATATTTACTCGTGCATAATTATCACTCAATTATATTACGCCAGTTATTGTAGGTGCATTTTTATCGATTTTAAATATCGATAAGAACCGACAGAGGAAATGATAATTATTTTCGACAGAGGAAATGAGAAAGCTCATAATTTTAAATCTAAAAATATAAATGTAGGTAGGTACCTACCTAACCAATAAATTGCGTTACATTTATACATATTACTTCCTTTTTCAAACCTTTTTTGCTTTATTTAATAGTACAAACTGGACAAAATAGGAGACGTTTTGAAAAAAGGGCAGGTCAGGAGTACCTGAAACCGACGAACATGTATGAAGAGATTGATAAATGTGGATGAAGCGAAAGAGGTATGTCAGGATCGTAGCAAGTGGAACAAAGTAGTCTCTGCCTACCCCTATGGGAAAGAGACGTGACGTATGTATGTAAAAACTGGCACGAACGCATATTACGCTAAAAAAAAATCAATTTTAGAATTTGAGTTTCGCTTGACATTCTACGGCGAAACAACAGAGGGGGATTCCTGGCTGGTCGTTGGTTGTAGACGGACCTGAATAACTGAATTTTTATTTTTTTCTCCTTAATTTTGTAAATTTTGTTAAAATTTATAAGTTTTTAACGGCTGTAAAGCCTGACCAGAAATATAAAAACCCTCGCCATATTGCGGAAAATTAAGGAACTATTTTTGCAATTAGAAATTACGTAACACAGATTAAAAATCGACTAGTGGCGACTCCTTGGCAGGGTCTTTATATTTCTGGTCAGGCTTTACTTACCTATTGAAGACCGTGATAGACAGTTAAAATTTCCACAGATAATGTATTTCTGATGCCGCTATAACAACAAATGCTAAAAAACAGAATTCATTTTTTACGACCAGTTGCTTGAATCCATTTATTTTTCATATCAAGATCAATTTGAAAACTGGAATAAACTCGCAATATAGAAGGAACCATAACCGGTTTGTTAATAATATTTGCTTTGCTCTAAGTAGGTACATTATATAGCTGCATAATTAATAATATAAAAACGTAATTATCATTTCCTCTGTTTTCAAAATCGATTTTAATCGAGTAAGACAATCGCAGTGTGCAGCACTGTGGTACAGCACTATTCTTACTTTTGACAGAAAAAATGAGAAATCGACCTTGAACGCGACTCGACAGTTTGAATAGCATATTTTTACATCGCTGGTTTTGAATGCACGCCAAGTCTGGCTCGTCAAATTAAAGCCGCAATGGAAAAATAGCGTTGGCACACAATCGCTCGCCACTGTTTTGATGAAAATAATAAAATAAATAGTTTTTTAATTAATAACAGATATTTAAGGACAAATAGTACTTCCCGATGAAAGGAAATACCTCGATTAACAGCTCGCAACCTTTTTGGTAGTGTTTAAACAATTAACTATTGAGCAACAAACAATTTTGTTTTTAAAATCTGTCGTCCACTGACGTCACATGCAGACCGCGGTCGGGAGCAGATTGAAGTTCGCGGCGAGCAAGTGAGCCCACGGGACAACTTTTCGCCACGCGAGGTACATACACTCTTTCCTTCTATCTTGATATAGTTCTGTGGAAATGTTAGTGGGCATGTTAGGTAGTTCTGTTCGCCTTGATCATCCAAATATTTAAATAGCAAATGTTAACACCGCGACATCTATCGAAACCTACACGTACTGATGACGTTCTCATGGTATTACCTGACCCAGCAGCTCTACTGCGTTAGTTAGTATAAGGAGATTTTAAAAGAGGGCGCTGTAAACTGAATCCTCTGGTTGTTTCATTCAGCCAACAGTTTACTCTGCTAGCATTAGGTATAGGTACAATGATATTTCGTACTCAGCATACAGATGTCTGCTATCTTATCAAACTCTACAAATATTTGTCACAAGAAAATAACTGAAATATAACATTGACACAAACAATGCTTTATTTGAAAATTAGTGTGTTTGTTTTTAATTCATATCCGTTTGAGCTTAAGAGCAAATAAGCGCACTGACAGACAAACAAACATTTTAAAAATAATTCGGTAAATACATCTTATTATTAAATTTCCTTTAGGTAGTAGAGTTTTTAACCATTTTTAGCCTGCGGAATAGATTTTTTAGAAGTACTTAGGTGTTTTTGGAAGTAGCTACTTACTCGTACATGTTGTTGGTTGTTTTGTCTTGTTAGTTTGCTTGGCTTTGTGAAATTTGACGAAATATGTACTCGAATAAATTGATACATAGATAGAGTACCTAATTTTATGCCTTATAACACGATTATGCTTCATTATTAGTGGCCAGAATATACATACTATCTCCCTATACTCCAATTATGGTATAATTATGATTCGTAATGGATTGGTTCGGTAACGCTATTAAATTCCTAACGTAACGTAACGTGACATGAACACAGTTTCGTCCTCAATATACAACAATACCTTGGGTTATACTGCCGGAACGTATTACGAAGACATTGTATTTGGGGTTTTATTATAGGAAAGAATTATTTCATACCGGCAGAATGTATCTGTATCACATAAGTACGTAGGTACGTTATTAGAATAATGGAGCAAAATATGTTGTGTTTTGAATATAAACACGGGATTTGAGGCCAGCGTCAAAGAGTATTCGTGTTTATATAATTACTATCTGTTTCCCGCACCTTCGTGCGCAATTTGTTTACCTACTGCTACCCTCGCGGGAATATTACATTTATTTATGCGGGATTAGCAGTAACATATTTTTACCCTGTGTTCAAACTATCTCCATGACAAATTTCGCTAAGATCGGTTTAGCGATTTTGTTGTGATGAGGTAGCAAACAGGCTGGGTGACGGAGTTCCTAATGTATTGTTAAAGCTACGAGTAGTAATTTATGATTCAGATTAATCTTTAGGTTAATAATCCAAAATTATTTTTGTGATAGGCTAGACTAGAATAGCAGAGTTCAAAAGTTTCAAACGAAAATAAAACGATTTTTACTGAACATACCCTTGTCCACTGCTGTTGTTAATCCAAGCAAATATACGGAATGCGAAAGCAAAACGCTATTACAGCGGTTATAATTCATTCGGACACAGCATCTGCCGCCCAAAAACCTGGAAAGTAAATGGCCTTCCTTAAACAGAACTTGATAACTCGCCCGGCAAACTTTTTCGAAGTTGTGCACACAAAATGGCGGTTCACATTTGCCCTTTTTATTCTGAAATATGTGGTATTTCAAGTCTTTAGGTTAAAGTACGCCCACGTTCATAGTCCGGTTCTAAATAAGATCTAGCGGCGTTTTGTACTCGTACATCATCTATGATTTTGATTGACTCATCCCATTATATAAACTAAACAATATTCTTTATGTTCCAGTTCTCAATAATAATACAATGGTTTTATGAATAAAACGAAGAGGGTAAAGTTCAAATCTGAATGGGAAAAATTATACGTGGGTGTTTAAATACACCGAAAGGGAGAATTTATGATAATGGAGGGTTTAAATAGAATTTAGCGTAGGTACAAGCTTTTTGCTACCGCTTGGAGTAAAATTTATAATAAAAGAAATTCTAGTCTAGAAGTTAATTAGGATGCAAAGTATCCCTCTTGATATTATGTATTGTATTGTTTGTCTCTATATCGTAAACCATGCATATGAATGTGCAATATTTTACGAAGATCGGTTCTGAAAATCGGACAAAGTCACATTTATATTCAGCTGTGCCCGCGACTTTGTTCACGTGGGATTCGATTCGGATACCTATAACTATTGCGCTCGGTCGACAATACTATTACATTACTGTCAATAGACAGGTATTATACGCAGGACCCAACTAAAACGTAGGTATGTTCTGTTTTTAAGGCTTTGAAAAACACAGGTTCAGGATTCAGAACGTCTGTCTATAGTTTGTGAAATGAAATAAAACTTTACAAAATTTTAAAAAGATTCAGACTTAGCTAAAAAAAAGGAAGTATTTTTATACTTAATTATAAGCTATCCTTGTGGATAGTTAAACATAATCGTAAACTACTAAGCTTATTTTACAATTTATGTGGCGCACGTAAAAGTGCAGGAGGGCAACGCTATCCGGTAAAGGATTTGAATAATATTTGAATTCGTCCGCACGGTCACAGAGGGTTTACTGATGCATTCGTAGTAGTGATGTATGGTTAAAAATAAAAACGTATAACCGGATATCCTAGATCCGCGGATAAGGATACGGAAAACAACTTTCTTACTTAGGCACTTCCACTACATGTAACCTTGTACTGACAGTTGACGGCGTGACATAGGTATTCAATATTATATTTAAATATTTCACAATATAAGTAAACAGACATTATGATACGTGAGTGACTTCTTTATGAAAAAAAAAACATTTCAATGAACAATAAACATTTGCCATGATTCATTTATATTATGATGCTTTGAATGACTCTCACGGTAGTTTTATGTGAAAAACAAAGTAATGGCATTTTCTTTTCTATCTTCCTTTGAAGTGTTACTTCCTACTGTAATCAAATTCTTTGCAAATGATCTGTTAAACTATCCAGTTAAAAGATTTTATTTTATTACAGATACGGATAAGAAAAGGATACTGATACGGATACAGATATCAGGAACATCATTAATTCTCAGTACGCCCCCGGAACGAATATTTACCCACCCGGATCAAACGTGCGGAATAAAATTAGCTGCCACTAGTAAACATAATTATACTGTTAGGTACTGTGTGAATACGAGGGGTATTAATCAAACAATCTACAAATCGTCAATTTATTCAAATTGTAAGGACATTCAACAAAACTACTAATAAAAAACTAATAAAAAACAAAGAAAGGAGTCTTCCTGACCAGTCTAATACTTTTTGCATATCCATAAGCAACAACTACCTTAAAACGCGAAACTAACTCTGTCTCTCTGCTTTACCCCTTTCCTACCAAGGTAGATACTTCTACCCGATTTTGATGACATTTTATAAGAATGTCGTTTGGATATTGAAAACAAAATGGGCTCTTTCGTATTCGGAGAACTGGGAAAGTTTCTACAAGACGAATGAATATCACGTCACGTCAGCCACTTTTGTATCAAGAATTGTTAAGAATTGTGTGTTCTGAGTAATGGCAGTAACGGATGAACTGAAGTAGGTACACTGATATTTTCCACGGGATAAATATAAACGCAGAAGAAGTCGCAGTAACAGCTAGTAATATTATGAATGGACAAACTAGAATAAAAATAATATTGTATAGTAATACTAGTTAATACGTTTTCTAGCCACCGCTGTTTGTCCACAACTCGGTGCGAGCCAGACGTTAATCTTTAGTAAATAGTCTGCAGTCTGGGTGGATCTGATCGAGACAACAATATGAAGTTAACTAAAAAACAGCAATTTTAATTAACTTGAAGGCTAGCGCTCCTAAATTTTCGAGATAAATTGCAAACATGTTCAATCTCTGTGGAACTGTTCGTCAATCTCAGCCAGAAGTTAATCTTGTCTAGCAGCGCTTCGAATGTGGTCCGTGGGGATACTCTGTACCATCTGAGTTGGAGCAGTGCGACATCTTAATTAATTTAATAGATCCGATAAAACATGAACAGCAACCAGTGGCATTGAATACCTATTTATGTATCTCACACTTGTTGACAGTTTATACTGATTTCATGTTTCTTTGTCATTCAAAGCTAGAGTCCAATTTGATGATTGCAATACTTTAACTCTTCCACTGTGAGGCATTGTTTTTGCGGGGACTTTAACCTATTTAAATTTCTTGCAATGGTCACACTGTATTCGGTCTAAAACCAACAAAACTTCATCCGTTTCACACACTTTCCCGCAAAAAGGGCGAAACAGGCGATTCATCTCCGAGCTCCGTACAGTTTTTACGATTTTTTTAAGCACTCCGATTGACATTAGCTTTTTTAAGCCCCTTTTGGTTCAAAGCGATTGAGTTGAGAGCATACGCATTACTGTTTCAATCATCGACTTACCTCCCTGAAGGAAAGTGTACGGGGAGTGATCGACGAAAACCTTATAATCTTCGGCTTTGGAGGAAGAACCACTGAACTATTAAGTGAATGTTTTGTCAACAATTACTTTAGAAGTGCTCCGATTATTGTCTAGTTCATTGAGTCAATTTATGCTCGAATTAACTAAATTCACAGGTGATTTATTAAGATACACGGGGATTAGGATTGAACGTGAAACATCAACATGAGCATAATTTTAATAAATAAGAATAATGTCATGAAAGCATTGCGAAGAGAAACGATGTCTTATTATATATGTTAATATATTCGGTACCTAGGTATGCTGTCAGATAATTACCGTCACACGACAGCGGTCTCTGAGGAGGTGTAAGTTTGGCGGAGTGTGAGTGAAATATTTATCTATAGAATAGGTAAAATCGTCTTAATTTATTTAAATTGTAATGAACAAAACACATGTTTTTAGTTTATTAATGGCAAATCCCCTTATTATGTAACGCCTTATTAAATAAATTATTTAAATACTTCTATGGCTATTAAACCGGTGTTATGTACGTAAGTAGATCCGCACACCAAAAGAAACGCTCATTAATATTATTAACCCGATAAACCAAAATACATTAACTCCCTTATTCATAAATACTTGTTTCGGTTGTGTCTTTATGTCTTTAGAACTAACATTGTTAGGTTTGTCTATGAATACGAGGAACGTGTGGAGATTTGATTCTTGTGTGGAAATTTTATTTATAGTTAAAAATATATAATATTTTTACAATCTTAACAAAGGTTTTCTCCAGCACCTTTATTTGATCTAATGGTAGGTTAAAAATGTTAACCGGACACTGATGCCTAGTCATATTAACCTTAAACTAACAATACGAACCCTCTGTAGTAGAGATTCAGTCTCACGACTGGGCGGTTTTTTAGAAAGGTTTGAAACTCCTAATAATATATTTATTTCCGGAAGTGAAAAGGTGAGCGAGTACCTAAGTCAAATACATTATGAAATTGAGGAAGCACAAAAAAACGTTATGTTTTTCCTGCTCCTGATTTTTAATTATTTTGCCCGTTCTAAGGCTTTGTTCTGCTTCGCTATTATTATTTGAATTAAAAAATGCACGACTGCCCTGTTTTGCATGATCTTATTCTGAACAAAAAAAAACTAGAAAAAAATATTATATATGAATTGTGATAAAAAAGAAATAATATATAATTTAAATTACATTAAAACAAAATAAAAACAAAAATAAAGCTAAATAAAATGACAATGTAGAGATGATTCACATAAAAAAGAGAAAATAATAATAATTGAAATAAAACCAAAACACAATTAAAATTCCTATTTTAAAAGAAATTTCAAATTTCAAATAATAAATATAAATCAAACAATGTAAGAATATTGCCAGAACATAAATATTATAGGTGATTTTGTCATTTCATTATATTTTGTAGGTTTTCTGTTGATAATCGTTGACTATGGCTAACCTTATTGTTAAAGTAACTTGGTGCAACTCACGCTTAGTGTTGAAAAAAAAGACAAACTTCCGATTCAAAATTATAACCAAAATGTTAATTTTATTCATGTTAGTTATTTCCTTTTATTGCTGAAGTTGACCAATTTAACTGATCTTTTACAAACAACATTTGATGCGACTTCTGTTCATGGCCTACAGCAAGAACTTTATTTTAAAGCATTACGGTTGAATATGCATTGACGTTAATGCCACGAGATCTCTCCGACCCGCCACGCAGTTGAGACGATATTGTCTAAGTTCAGACAATGTCTTTTCTCCTTCCCCCAAGGGCCTTTAGTTGGGCGTATTATTTTTTTATATACTAACTTTAGTATCATTATTTTACGGTTCTTAACTTTTATTTGTTCAACAACAGTGATCTAGAAAATTTGCTAGTTAGGGAGTTTGATAATTGAGCCTATAGAAACACATCGTAAGTAGATGTTGCCTTGCTCGTTTGCCTTCCTATTCACATAAAAAAAGTTAAAAAAAAGTTAAAGATAAGAGTTAAATAAAAAAACAATACTTCGTATTTCAAACGCGGAGCTATTTCAATATTTATCAAATCACTTGAGTTTTACACCTGAAAATAAAGAATGTTTATTTTTAATGATTTTGATCGGTAAATTAATAATTGATTATAGATTATACCTATTTTATATGTAAATACTAGCTGTTGCCAGCGACATCGTCTGCAAAGAATTCGTTTATCGCTATCCCGCGGGAACTACGCAGTTTTCCGGGATAAAAAGTAGCCTATGTGCTGTTCCAGGTTTTTCTCTACCTATGCGCCGAATTTTATCCAGATCCGTTGGGCCGTTCTGGCGTGATTGAGTAACAAACAAACATCCATCCATCCATCCATCCATCCATCCATACTTTCGCATTTATAATATTAGTTAGATTAGATTATACCTAGGTACCTACTTATTATTCTTTCGATTAAGTTAAACCCAAAAAATGTTTGGAGAATTCTTGTTTCACGAGAAATAAAATTGTTAACCAATGCAGATTCTGATGCAATGAAAATTAAAGACGTTGGTATGGTTAAATCGCTTTACATCTAGCACAACTAGCACAACCTGTTTGTCTAATGTCACATAGTCAATATGAATAAGTAATTAAACATACTTACTTCAGCCCGGCTAGCATGACAGCGCACAAGAGTCGCATCGCGCGCGAGATAGTTTACGCGACTCTTGTGCGCTCTATGTTGTCTCGAAAATACATGCGCTTAAGTAGCATCAAAAACACTATCTTTCCGTGCATGACTCATAAACGTACAAATATGTGTGAGAAATGCCACGAAATATCCCGGATGCCGCCCCCCCACTACCGCAAGTGTGTGATTCTGTACAGAAATGCGTACTTATTGTAAGAGTTCGCATTGTCTGCGGTACAAAGAGAACGTATGCACGCTCTTAGGTTGCGTTATAACGAAATGGAAATTTTCTTTCACATTTTACTAACAAATGCGGGAAAAGGAAAAAAGGTACTCAGATTATTTTCGCAGGTGTCGTTTTATTTCGTGCTGATGTTTTGCAGTCCATCGATTTTAATTTTTTTTGTTTGTAAAATGCTCTGATACTATAATATATTTCGTTCATACAATATGTATCGTAATATCCTGTAGAGCACGGAATAGTTGAGGCAGACACAAAGGGAGACAAAAAATATTTTTATTTAGTACCTATGAAGTGTGGGATTTGGTACAGGGTCCGCCTGGATTGCTACCACGATCTTTACTCGCTAATCCTGCAGCCAAGTAGTAGTTAATTGTGTTTCGGCGTGGAGAGTAAAAAAACGTGGGTGGCATGGGTGCTCACTCGTCCATTTGCCTTCCTTGTTGTATAAAAAATGAATTGTATATAATACAGTCTACAGTAAAAGAGAAGTTCAGTAAGAATTTCACGCAATAGAGTTGATGTTACGCGGCCAGTGTGGAACACGTCCTAGTGTTTATTGAAAGAGTGCCTTTCGCTTCCCAAGCGAGTTTTTCATTTATGTAAGCGCCATGACATACGACAGATGGAGCTACGTGACTGTATCCTTTACACACGAAAGAAAATGAAGTTCGTATTTCTGAAAGTCCCTCACACAGCAAGAAGTTACTTCGGCATTTTTGTTTTGGTTTAAAATCCTACTCCTACTAATATAATAAATGCGAAAGTTTGTGAATGACGATGTGACGATGTGAGTGTGTGTGTATGTTTGTTCCTTCTATACGCTAAAAAGACTGGACGGATTTGGATAAAATTTGGAACGAAGATAGCTGGTACCCTAGATTAAAACATAGGCGACTTTTTATCCCGGAAAAATTGCGTAGTTCCCGCGGGGGATAGCGATAAACATGTTAAAGTTCATAGCTGCCTAGAGTTGCAACGTATAAATTGTTGCAGAACTTGGACGTGTGCCGTTCTCAGAGACGTCTACTAGAGTTTTCTACGCGGACGAAGTCGCGGGCAGAAGCTAGTTTATTATAAGTATTTATTATATGTGCTGGTGAAAACGCAGGATAGTTTTGTTTAGTTAATTAGTTTATTCAGTCCAAAATTACATAAAATATGATATTGAAATCATCAACGTTTCTTATTTACATACTCGTACTTATGTCAAATGAATTATCGAACAACGAATCAATTACCAATATGACACTTAGTAAAATAATTATTTTTCATGACTAAAGTTTTATTGAATCGCCTGATTACTTTGCGAGAGGTCCATTTCAATAAAGACCTGACTAAAAGGTACAAACAAAATAAAATTACAGCAAAAGTTTTGTAACGAATTGAATAAAGATATACCAATGCTTTGTCGAATCACGAAAGTATTGGAGTACTGAATAATCACAGGAATGTGCAAAGAGACCTATTATGAACCAATTACTTATATTAAAAACTCCAACTCGAAACCACTTACTTTGCAAAAGAAGTAACAAACATTTTTGCCTCTTCCCGCCAATCCAGGGTTATTAAATATTTGCCATCTCGTTACCTCTCCCCTCAAATTCCTGTCACCGCCTTTGTGCACAATTGACTATTTTTTATTTCTATTTCAAATGCAAATTGAGTTTAAAACTTCGTTTGTGGAGTTTCGCCGAAACTCGGGGCGGCATCATTTGCCTTTTTTTGTATACACTAACTTGTTTTCGTTGTTCAATCTTACGAAACAGAATTTACTCTTCCTGATCCACGATTGAATGAAACTTGAACAACAACAACAACTGGACGGCACCACACTAATATAATTCCAAATGCAACTCAGAATTACTGAAACGCTGTTGCTTAAATTGAACATACATACATACATAAATCAGTAGAAAGTTCGTGTCTGTACATTAAATAAATTCATCAAAAATAGAATGCTAACGATTAGGGGAGAGGAATAAAACACAAAAAAGTAGATTTTATAATTTTTGTGTCTGTGTGTATGTATGTGTATATTTATGTATGTGTTCGCTAATCTCCAAAACTACACAATGGATTTTATTACGGTTTTCACAAATAGTTAACACATATATCAGGACAACATAGGCTTTATTTAATTGAAATCTAAGGTCAGCAAAAAGTAATCTTTAAGAGCAAGAATTACTTTACTTTGTAACACGTCTTTAGAGTGCTACCTGGTAGATTCCTTTTCTATGTATACTCGGTCTAACCTACGGAAACACTAACTAATAAAGGTTAACTGTACCAAACTAAAGTCATCATAGCCAATATGCAAATTAATTCGTCTATTATGATAAGTTGTTGTTAGAAACACAGCTCCGTCACGAGTCAGTGATTTCTTCGGCTGGCCCTGGTTCGTACTTCTGTCCTTTATGCTAATTCATGTTGTCCTGACCGAGGCTACCCTCCAAATTTACATCTTGTTTCTCTAGAGCAGAGCTTTCCAAACCTTAAGTAAGACACCCTGACACTGGTGACTTTAAATAAAGTTTCATTCAATGCTGAATATGTAACACCATAATGGCATGCTTTATGAGGCACGCTTATGTGCATAGTATGTATATGGAAATACATTATGTACTTAATAAACATAGTTATTATTAAATAATAAAAATGAATCCCTATTTCCCTTCGTCACGACATCACGTGAAGAGCTGAACAGCTGAACAAATTTCGCTAATTATTTTTTGTTGTGTCTGTTATTGTCAGGAGAAGGTTCTTATGAACACTGAAAGAGAGGCGAAGCCTCGGGCAACAGATAGTTATTTATGAAGATTTTGTTAATTGCTTTAAATACCTATAACGTTTTATTAACGTTTCAAGACTCTAGCTTCAAAGGTTGAGGTTGTGCGTTTTATGTCAATCTGTCAGCCAGCCAGTCAGCTACGATCATGATTCTGTTTGTAGGTAGAATATATTTTTCGGTTTAATAGCGATAGCGAGTTATAAACAACAATACTCTTAAGTTTTAACTGCATTTTTTATTTTCATGTACCTAAATGTAACTTCACTCAGTAAATGATTTATTTATTAAAAAAAATTGTATACATAAATATGTAAGTATATTTGATAATAGTATCGTTGTGCATGAGTGGTTTCCTTGGCTTAAACAAATTTGCTTTGAAGTTTTATTTGCAACAAACGGGCTTATTAACATATTTCCTTTGTAGAATGCCAAACAATTCTGTCGAACTTTATTAAAAACAAAATTGTTCTTAATTACGTTCCATTTTCTCAGCAATAAAGTTAATAGAAAACAGTATTAAGTCATGCGTATTCATAACGTATGTCTTAAGTCGAATTTAAAACTAAAAATGCATTTATTTCTATTTAATTTTAATGATGTTATTTTATTTGACTGTATTATCGACATTGTCCATCACTTCGTTCATTCTATGTACCTATGATTTTTTTGAGTTCTCACTTGTTCTTTTCCTATATACTTATATCGCTGTTGCAGGGACAAATTGCTATATTGTTTAAGCCTAACGTTAATTGTATTGCTTTAAAAAAATAAATTATAATTTTGCGTTTTCTTTATCTATAGAGGAAAATACTTACAATGTTAATTGTTGCCCCTTTTGTTAATACTTACCTCGGGACCGTTTATTGTAGCCCCGATCGCGGGGTAAGTATTAATTTCTGACTTTTCTGAGTAAAGACGTTTTTTCTTAAAAGGTACCAATTTCTTATCAAATTAAACCAACGATATGGTTACTGAATAGTTTGGACATCATTTAACACAAAATTTATTTCAAAATGTTTAGGCGTTTTGAAGCTACAACTGAAAATGTAAATTTCGTTAAGTCGTGCTCCGGTCTCCCCTACCTAACTAACCTCTATGGATTCTGTCCGAAATAAATGGTTTTTATTATTTTTATTATTAGTCGTGTAGTACCTAAGCAAAAGAAAAGAAAAACAGATTCCTCCTTTACCTACTCACAACACAACAAACACAAATGAACAAAAACCTACTAGGTACTCGTAACTACTCCGCAACCAAGAACAGAAGAAGAAATTTGCAAAGTAGCAAGATAACAAAATATCAACAAAAATCATGATATTAAGTTTAAAAAAATGGCTTGTATCTGGTTATCTATTACGTAACGAATTGGCGCCTCGAAACATTTCCGTTTTGTTATAGAACATGCTCACAGGCACACACTTTGAGGAGTACTGTTCCCAATATACCTACCTACTTAAATTCGACGATCAGGAAAATTCGAGTTCAGTATATTAATGAAACCAAAATGTTTCCCGAAGCTACGTTTTGATAATTAATATCGATTTGAGGGTAAACTTTATTAGTTTTCGGCAGATGAAGTTTTAATTAACCTGTGGCGGGACAAAAATGACGAGATAGCGGAAATGATTGGTTTTTAATTGAAATTCGGTCGCTGTCTGAAGTTATGTGGTGTGGCGATACCTTTAAAACAAAAATACTTTATGAAGTTGAACAGTTGGTCGAAGTTTCAAAATAATTAAAAGTCCGCAGTAAAATTACCAACCTGATATGATGTTATTAACTAAAACAAGTAAAATCTAAATCATTCCTTTTTTTGATGACTGTACTTTTTGTTGACTTGTCATCCGTTGTACGTCATGTGTAGGGAGTGGGTCAAATTTTCAAAATCCTACTTATTTTTTTATATCACACTAGTTGTTACCCGCGGCTTCGCCCCCGTACCAGTTTTTTTCCAAATATTGTTACTTTCATAAGAACCTTTTCTTTACAATAACGAACTCGACAAAAAAAGAATTAGCGAAATCGATCCAGCCGTTCACGCGTGAAGCCGTGACCAAGGGAAAGAGGGATTCATTTATATATAATATAGACTAGCTTCTGCCCGCGACTTCGCCTGCGTAGAATTATATCTATAAACCTTCCTTGTGAATCACTCTATCTATTAAAAGAAAACCGCATCGAAATCCGTTGCGTAATTTTACAAATCTAGGCATACCAAAATAGGGACAGACAGACAGCGGAAAGCGACTTTGTTTTATACTATGTAGTGATATCGCAGACGTATAGTTGCCATGAGATACATAAAAGCTGTCTAGGTGCGCTGTAAAAGTAAACATATGGTCACGACCGCATTGTCAATCTTGTAAGCACGTGTTCACATATTTTGTGGCACCTAAACAGCTTCGGTTTATCTGATGGTGACTGTACAAGAAACAATAATGCTGGTGTCTGACGAACGTTAATTGATGGATAGGCTGCGGTGATCATACATCATCTGGCGCATCACACTTATAATTTAGGACTCGCAAATTATTCTTTTTCATCATTTATTAGTTTCACGTGTACTTAACTAAATAAATCGGCTAAGTTTATCGGCGAGCCCGACTCTAATTTGGCTATAAACTACTAAAATGAATGTTTCAGTTACACCTTCGGTTAAAATTAAAACCATCATTTAGCTGTGGTTACTTATAGTTTGTCAAAATACTAATCACAGAAACAATAAAAAACCTTTAACTCCTGCGAACCGTTTTACCTTGAGTTGGTTCTTTTATGCATAAAATATTCAATGGTGTATTTCAGTTAGAGGTTGCTTCACTTGAGTTGATTTCAGCGGAGGGGTGTTGGAGCATGTTGTTTCCGCAAGCAGACGTTGCTACTGAAGGTAATCTTTTAAACTTACGCTGCTTAGGGTGATGGTAAAAGCTAAGCGTTTACATTTGCAAACTTTTAAAAAAAAATGATATGCTTTTGTTTTTATTACCTACGTAGCATTTACTTACTTTAGATTGTTAACACAAAGTGTTCGTTAAGTGATTATAATGGATATCTCTTTTGTTTGGTTAAACAAAGCCACTTTCGAGTATCGTCGAGTATCGATAACGTTTAGAGAATGGAATTAAATTGTATAGTCCCTCGTTTGGCCACGCTAGCCCAATAGCTGCATGAGTCAAAAGTGCAGTAGGTACCTAGTGTTTGAGAATGGACTATCGTAACTGAATGAAAAGTCGCACTTGAATCAAACTCTATATTTACTAATCCAAACAGTCACTTTTCTTGCTGCTAAAGATTCTCACATTACAATTTAAAACTGGCCGCATTTATACTTTACAAAGCGACACTTCGATACCATGTTTCAAACTCGTACAGCTCCATCTGCCGACGGATAGTTGAACTATACAAGCTGAACATACCGCCCACCAAGGACAACATTTGTCCTTACCAAGCCGCCCACCATGAAACAGTGGTCAAATCATTTCTGTCCTTGATGAGTAGTTCCTATTAAATCTATTTACCAAATAATCACGTGTACCAACACAAATGTTACAGGACATTATAGGACTACTGACTCTACACAATATACTAAACGAAAAATACAAACACTTTTGACTATCCATTTGACAATGTTTGAAATTTTTTACATTAGAAATCAATTAATCTCAACCTTATATAAATTCTGTAACAAACACCACTTATTATAAGATGAACTGACAGTTTTATTCAAATTAAATGTAACCTATAACTTGTGTGGTCCGAATTTTCAAAAACCTATTTGTGACAACCTGACACCAATGCATAAAAACGTGACAAATGTTTCTGAATAATAGGTATCTAAAATCAGGATTGTCGGTACATTACAGTAAGTGAACATTATACTTTATAACCTATTTAATTATGAATAGTGAAGCTTTAATAAAAAACTTAACCTTTTAACAACAGCAATGCTTTTCACCTAACCAAGTTATAATCTTAAACATAAGATGCTTCATTAGTTTATTTTAACTTATTTTTTCTTTGATTACAGGTGCAGTACACAGAAAAAGCTTAACTTTTTATCAGGTAAGTTGTAAACTCGATCGTTTCCTATTTAAATAGATACAAGGTTCCTTTTTAATAATTTTGATTTTATGTTGCAGGTTTCTTCGCAGGAGCGGTCACAGCGGCGGAGCGGCAACTTCACTGCGTGTCTACTATCGTCATTCGTACGTGTTGTGGCTGCGAACCTACATTCATATTTCTGTTCCTTCTTTGTAAACATTTTTGACATTAATAAATTCCTATGTGCTTCTAGTTCCCAAAATCGTTTTATCACTTTATTTTCCTCTACTTTAGTATGCAACCCTGTAATACTATTTGATTCGATGGCTGAATCAATCGGTCCAGATAAAATCCAACCGAGCTTGGTACCTTGCGCTAGTGGCGTTCCTAAGGGTCCGCGAAAAACTCCCTCTTTTAATATTTGGCTGTAAACTTCAGCTCCCAATAGAACGTCAATTTTACCTGGTGAATCATACGCAGGATCTGCCAAGAGTAAATGTTGTGATTCTACCCAGTTTGATGCATTTACCCTTTTACTTGGCAGATAAGAAGTTATTTTTTTTAAAACGAAAGCTTTTATTTCCGTTTCAAAATTTGGTTCAGGTATCGATTTTATTCTCAACGAAACCGTGCCCTTTGAATCCACAGATGATTCATCTCCACCTAAACTTGAAATGACGCTAGAGCCGGGAATATTCTTTAAACCTAACCTTTGAGCTGCAGCTTCTGTCACAAACGAAGCTTGGGAGCCCTGATCTACTAAAGCTCTAACAACTTGACATTGCCCTGTACTAGCCTGAGCTTTAACTACAGCTGTAGGCAATAACACCTGCTTACTAACCTTACTCTTATCACAATACGCCATATGTGTTGTTATTGGCATATTTGGCATGATCTGCTTTTGTAAACTATTTAATTCGTTTCCTTTTGTACTATTATCCCCACAGACCACTTCAACGGCTTGATCTACGTTCCTTGAGTTAGACGTTGAAGTTGTAACACCCTTTGGGTGTAGTAAAGAATGGTGACGCTTATTACAAATTCGACAGTTAGTAACTTTCTGGCAAAATCTTACACCATGATTACTCCCTAAACAATTATAACAAATCCTGTTATTGGTTACAAATTCGTGCCTGCTCTTATATTCCTGATTGGCAAACTTTTTACAAAAACATAGTTTATGACCTTCACCACAATACTCACAACTAATATTTGTAACATGTAAAACATTAGCGTGGGTGAAACTATTACTAACTGACTGCTTTTCATGAGAAGGTTTATTGCTTATATTTGGCTCTATTAACTCCAACGCGCGATATCTCTCTGTCAAAAAATCTTTAAACTGAGCAAATGTTGGAAAGGAATCTGAGGTTACGTTAGCTGTTACCTTAAGTTCCCACTGCTTGCGAGATTCCGGATCTAGTTTCATAGATAGTAAATGTATTACTATTACATCCCAGTTGGAGACATCAACACCCAGGTTAGACAGCGCGTGCAAACAATCAGATGATGTATCTAACAGCTCCTTTAGAGAACTTGCTGATTCGGTTGTAGCGTTTCTTTGACTAAGTAAACGCTGCAATATACAATGTGAAAGATATTTCTTATTACTATAACGTTCGTTTAATTGTTTCCAACATTGTAAATAGTTAGCCTCAGTTACTGGTATATACCGAATCAGTTGTTCTGCTTCCCCACTCAAATAACCCTTTAGATAATGCAGTTTTTGAACATTATCTAGTGCACTATTGTTGTGTATCATTGATGAAAACAAGTCACGAAAGGTTATCCATTCCGTGTACTTTCCCGAAAACGTTGGAATTGTAATTTTGGGTAACTTGACCTGATGTGAACTTCCCTCATTCAAGTTTGATCGTCCCGAATTTGCTATACCAAAATGTGACAATAATGACTTTAACTCACATTTATATGACGTGAATTCTTCTTCAGTATCCTCGTAAACATCATCAGTGATATATGGATCATTTTCTAAAGTTTCGGGTTCGATCTGCTGTAAAAGTTCTTTGTGACTTTGACTAAACTGACACCACAAATTCTCTAAAAGTTCTAATTTGCTCTCGATGTAATCTTTGGTTAATCGTTCCGCAGGTGCCTTATTAAAATTACCTCTTGCTTTAAAAATACGTTTTGATACGTCTCTTTGGAAGTTAAGCAAAGATTCCATTTTGATGTCCGAATTACTTATTAAGCTGATTCCTAGTTTTCTTACGAGTTTTGTTAGCATAATTCAGCATGAATATTTTTTCGCAAAAAAATCACAAGTGTTTGACAGGTTAGAGGAATTTTGGCATGGATTCCCCGTACCTCCGTTTTTCCTTAAATTATTCTAAGTCCTAAATACATCTAATGCAAATTTTTCTAAGTTAATATTTCAAGCAATTATTTTCTAAGTTTTTTTACTTCTTGACTTTAAGGTTGAAAGTTCCACAGCAAATCCACTACTTGAACATGAAAGTTTTCTTGATCTTAAGGTTGAACTTCGCCTAATAAACAATTAAATTGTACTCACGGTTTGCACTTGACCAACACTCACACTTGCACTAAAAACCTGATCTTACTGTGATGCACTAGTAACTCCCTCTGTTGATCTTCTCTAGGCGGCTGCAATCCACAGCTTGAACTTCGCGCCACGAGCGATTTAATTATGCTGCCACTAGATGGCACCACAATCGCTGAAAACTCTCCCACTTCCTCTGGACAGCGATCCACTGCCACTATGAGAAGCGATGCGGAGAGTAGCTCGCCCAATGAACTACTAAAACCACTCACTGTCACCAGCACTTATCCGGTTCGAAGGACCATGTTTGAGAATGGACTATCGTAACTGAATGAAAAGTCGCACTTGAATCAAACTCTATATTTACTAATCCAAACAGTCACTTTTCTTGCTGCTAAAGATTCTCACATTACAATTTAAAACTGGCCGCATTTATACTTTACAAAGCGACACTTCGATACCATGTTTCAAACTCGTACAGCTCCATCTGCCGACGGATAGTTGAACTATACAAGCTGAACACCTAGTAATTTTGACTTATGCAGCTATTTGTTTAGAAATTTGAATAATGCAAATTCTACAAATTCTCATTGTAATTTAAATTTAGAAGAAGCCAAAAAGGGATATTATGAAAACGCTGCCATAATAATTGTTTTAGGAACAACGAGATTTTAGAAACAACTTTAGCTGTTACGGTATTATTCATAAAATTTTTAGAATACTCTTTTTCCCCTCTTTTATTTATGGGGCCATGCCAGTAGACGTGCTGAGTAGGTAAAAACGTAAAATTGAAAATAAAACAAAAACGTTCGTATATTTTACTATGTTTATGGTCGTGGCATGTAATCTCGTGAGTCTTTATGACCGGTACGTTTTGTCCATGTGCAGTTTAGTTTTATTCCAGCTTTTATGTTTAACGTGAACTCATGATCCACAAAATTTTGTATAATTCTAACTGAAACTGAAATTACATGAAAACTAAGGATTCAAGCGGAATGTTTAGGTACAAACTGTTTTCTAAAATAAAGTGTCGACACAAAACAACCTATTTAGTGCTGGTGTTAGAAAGATTAGCGAGACTCATTATGTATCTAATGTCAATATCACCCACACAATGTCTCTGCCCGTGACTCAGACTGAAGACTTGATGAAGACAAATTAACTTTAATGAACTTAAAACTTAGTGTTTATAGTGAGTTAGTATCTAATTGAAAGAGGATTTTCTTACTTGTATCAAATTTTGTTACTCAAATTTTTGAGATAATTAGATAACATTATTATTTCGACGCCGCTAATTTGCTAATTAAAGGCTTCCGGGGAGTGGAAACTTTTTTCATTTTTCATCGGAAATTGTGAGGGGACCATTAAAGACAGAAGGGCCGGTCCGAACCTTAATATCTTTTAATAACCCTAATTAGTCTTCTGGTATCAATTTTCAATAAGTCCGGCTTGTAATATCAATTATTAGCTTATGAACATAGCCCGGACAGGTCATCGCATAAGAATCGCAACACGGTAATAGAACTCTAATAGAACAATAACTATGACGCAGAAATGCGACTAAAAATTATATGAAAAACTGTTAATTACGAGAATATAGAATCAACATCTTACTCACATTATTACGACTCCATCTTATAACGGGCGGTTCTCCGCAAGTCGACGTCTAGAAACTGTGCCTATTTTGCGTGGCATAAGCATAGTATTACGACTCTATTGTGCTTTTTGCGATGGCTTGCCCGATCTATGCTTATGAAGTGAAAATACTTACATTGTGGTTTAAGTCGAGGAAATTGTGAACACTGTTGTGTGAACCAGTAGGCTTATTGTCTAACTCGCTCGCAATGCCATCGTGTTCATTTTGACAGTTCTTGTATGAATGTGACAGCGAGCTGATTCCGATGCCTATTGTCAGCCCTTACATTAACTGTCAAAATGAAAACGATGGCGATTGCGAGCGAGTTAGACAATAAGCCTACAGACATCTTTGGTCATTTACGTATCTTTCAACCGAAGGAAAATAATTAAATAAGTTTTTGTTAAATTTCCATTTTTGAAATAAAAGCCATCCGTATAAAAATATGTGTACCAAATTTCAAGTTAAGTGAACAAATCGTTAACGAGTTCCCTCCTACGGAGACGGTCCTAGCCGGCCAACTGCATTCTACTACCAGATTATTGTGTTGTCATCTGACTTACACAAGTATACAAAATTTCAGCCCAATCGGTTGAAGATACCGTTGGGGAAGAAAAGTTCTCGAGAGACCACGAACCAGAAAACGCAGTATTGGCAGGCATCCCCTAGGTGGACCGACGACATCTTGAAAGTTGCGGGAAACCGGTGGATGCAGGTGGCGAGTTGTCGTTCATTATGGTGTGCTAAGGGGGACGCCTTAGTTCAACAGTGGACGTCTTCAGGCTAATGATGATGATGAGGATGATGGTTAAGATGAAGATGAAGCGAAGAAATTCAATGGTGTGTGTTAAGTTCCCAATCCGCACTGGGCGCTTGTGGGAACTATAGATACATACATGGGCAAGTTAAATAAAAGCTTGTAAAAATACAGCTGTACCTTATTACTCTTGTACGCATGAAAAATCCCTTAGTATAAATAAAATAAGTAATGTATAGGTACTGTGATAATGATAAGAGACTGGCCTCACTGAATTAGAGCGCTGAAGTGGCAGTAAGCTGGTCGTATCGTCGCAAAAAGTGACGACTGTAGGGAAAACTGTTCTTGAGTGAAGACTCTTTGGTCAACTCCAGTGAACACGAATAAATGTAACAAACGTAATACCTACCTATCCAATTACTATTATGATACAAGATACAATTTGTGTATTATAAGATGTAATTACCAGAAGTATACGCAAACGAATAAGTACCTACTGAAAAATATGTACTGTCTTCTCTTTTAATGTGTCACAGTCACCGAGGAACCCATATACAGCTTAGTATAGGGGTTCTTAGTAGCTATTAGAAAGCTGTTAGTTTCAAATGGGCATAATATAATCACGACCTCAATGTGACGAAGTAAATCATATATTTAGGCAATAAACAGCAATAATGATGTATTAAAAAATAATGTTTTAGGAAATCTCTGCTATACGTAAAATGGGGGTCTACAGGTAGGTCAAAATATAACTAGGTAACTCAGCGGCAAAAAATATGTCCCTAACATGTATGCAATACCTCAAGGTAAATTTATATGGACCACATTTGGTGCCGCCGAGTAGGTATATGAGGTTTAGAACCATTGTTCAATTCCGAGATCGGTTTGTGAAATTAAGCTTTAAATGATGATTTTTTTAAAAGTCGATTTCCCTCCTTGCTAGCCAGAATATGTTACAAGTTTACGGTAGGTAGTAGTGTAAAAATATAACGAAGTCAAAAGAAAACTATTACAGCCAAGGCTTTACTAATCTTAAAGAGTACCTGTCCTAGTGGAATACGAAATTAGAAATTGTGACGTACAACTACAGAACCCTTTGCTTCGCTTGACCTGACGCGTCCCTACTTTTGGTCGCTTTCAGTTATTTCGTTGTTTAAAATTCTTTAAAAATATAAAAGTAGGTAAATAATTAAATCTTTTAAAAATCGATGGCTTAAAAACGTGGAAACGAATCAAGTATTTATCAGAAATGAAAAGCATTTAGACACATTTTTTTACTGAATTTAAACGTTCAATCTTCGGTAAGACAACATGCACATAAGTATTATATACACAGATTCGAGACTACGTATTATTAATTTACGGCAGCCACCACAAAATTACAATGCAAGATGGTAATTTGGGAATTAAAATTCATGCTGGAAACACAAAGTAGTAAAACCACAAAATTTTAATTAAAAACAGCGATGATACCACGCTCTACCAAATAGCTTATGTATTTAAATTTGAAGTGCTCTGAGGACAAAAACTTGGGTTCTTTTCAATGTATTTTTAATTATTCGCTTTTACATGTTCGGTATAATTATGTTGAAATTCGGTTTTTCCAAACATAATAATTGATTTCTCATCACAGATTATTTTTCTAAATGTGCCTTGCAAATTTTATCAAAACCTTTCGAGCGAATTCCAAGAATCTCGTTAGAATATATACCTATGTATTCGTTGAACAATTAACAGGATTTTGCTTTGACTTTTGCTCAAGGCTCGAGCGAGGGGAGCACTTATTATCTTTTTAGGTATTTATACTTTTTATTACAAGTTACAAGCTTTATAATAATATTAACTTGCAATGTATAAATGTAACTATGTGAATACGTTTGTGCGGGTGGAATCTTGCGCCTCAATTTTGTAGCAGATATCTTCATTGAACTGTAATTGTGCATACTTGTGTAACAATACAATAAACTGGTAGTAGAATTCTGTTGGTCTAGCCAAGATGGTCTCCGCAGGAGGGAACTCTTCAACGGTTGGTCCGATTGACTTGAAATTTGGTTCACATAATATGTAGGACGGATGACAATGCAAGTACAGTCGACAAAAGTACTTGTATCTAAAACGAAATTTTTAGGTTAGGATATTTCTTTTACAAAATATTATGAAAGAGATCAATCAATTATCTTTTTAGCAGTAGGTACTCCAAGGAATAAAGGCATCTTACTGTCGAATCGTTGATTTATTTTATAAGTGAAAATTTTCTGTCTGATTTTCTATTTCAGCTGCCAGGTTGTAATACTTTAACTATAATTTGAATAGTTTTCTGAAAACTTTTCATCATTTCAAAAAATATATATGTGAACAAATAAGTAGAAAAAAGGTATGATAATTTTATGAGGCATCCGTAAATACGGTTAAAACATTGTTTTACACCTGTAGCACATAATTTCATTTATATCTTATTAAAAACCAAATGAACAAAGCACCGCGAATAATGCGAAAACCCAAAGGTTCCTTTGCGTGGAACAATATTCGCGTAAAATTATTATCATTACATTGTTGTCCCTGCGAAAGCTAAGGTTGATTCATCCAATTTTCTCCGTTTTCCTTCCTATAGCCTATGGCCTCGGGAAGTCTTTGTCGGGTGTCTTTATAGATTTGACGATACTGCTAGTAGCAGCTGTTTTATGCGTACTTTCGTAAATTAAGGGTTTGGTTTCGGTGTAAGACGAGCCACAAAATATTTGTAATTTATCTGATTCAAATCCATGAATTCGATTTTTCCTGGAATCTACACGTAAAATGCCTACGATGAAGATATAGCCCAGTGACCAGAGTACCTACCTGCGAATACAAATCTTGAGGTCGCAGATTCGATTCCCCGTTGAGGCAGTGTAAATATTGGTTCTCAATTGTTAGATGTTTATTATTTATTTACCTATGTACTAAGGTATGTTATTAATGTTATGTTATGTAAATCCGTCGTATAATATTGAGAATAAATTCCAATTGATTTGATTCATTTTTAAACTTAGTTAGTCCTAAACTTATTTAAGCTTTTATGTAACTTGCAATGTAGGTATGTATGTATGTCCGAGTACAATTTTGCAACTCAATTTTGAAGCATATATATATCTTCAACCGATTGAACTGAAGTTTTGCATACTTGTGTAAGGCGAATGACAATACAATAATCTGGTAGAGGTTCTGCTAGTCCGATTGACTTGAAATTTGGTACACATACAGTCAGCAAAAAAAGCTTGTATTAAAAATGAAATTTAGAACAAAAACTTTTAGTGCAATTTATTAAAAACTAGCTGTTGCCCGCGACTTCGTCCGCGCAGGATTAAATATAGCCCATGTTCATCAAGGGTAATGTAGAGTTTTTATGGTGAAAGAATCTTTCAAATCGGTCCAATAGTTTCGGACGCAATTCAATGCAAACAATCAAATCATTCCTCTTTAGCCCTTTATTTCGCAAGTTCGACAAAGTGTACTCAATTCGAGCCTCATTAGATTCTTGTTAAACAGACAAAAATAAGTAATTAAAAAAAATACAAAAAGACCACTTTAAAGTATGTTGATTATAACAAACAATGCGAAATAAAAGGTTTATATTAATATTATATTAGTGTGCAGATTATAATATTCGTACGTAAAAACTTAGTGTGCAACCTGACTTGGTAGGCAAGACATGTTTTTTGTATGTTTAAATTCAAATAACCGGAGCCACGAAAATACACAGCCATACATACACCGTTTGACAAATCACTTGTTTCATTAAAACAAAAACCGTCCAAGTGACTTATTGCCGACTCAAAAAATAATTTCAGAGCCCGTTGATTTACGAGAGAACTTTGAGGATTTATTTGAGACAAATGTAATTACGACTCGAGTCACTAAAGTTTTTAACACTGTTTAAATAAATGTAATCCCTTCAATTAAGTCAGCTGTATAAGATCGTAATGGGGGTAGCTGGTTACTTTTTAATTAATCCTGCCTGGAGCTTGCCTTTATGCGTGTAAGGGTTTTGTACCATGGCTTGTATTACCCGCGATGTTATTTAAATTTTCTCGATGTCAAAGCTTGATTACTTTTTCCATTAAATTAAACGTAATTAATTTTTGCCACCTCGGAGAGTTTCGGATTAAAGCTGTATCGGTACCTTTATAATGATATACATAAAGGACTTAATGAAGTTATTAAAGTGTATTAGCCTTACGCCCTTGGTTATTCAGGTTTGTTCAAGTTAGATTAGTTTAAAGCACATTTATATTTTGTGCAATTTGTCATTGATAAATTAAGAGATATGTAAGAGAATATGCTGTGAAATATAAGACAAGACTAGCTATTGCTTATATTGTCAATACTTTTTTTCTGTGGGTACTATACAGTTCAATTGTCATTGTGTTATATTGCAATGTTACTACAAACTTCTATTTAGTTTCACCTGACCCTGTGTCGGTTTGAGTAAGTAATGAAATCCTGTTAGTTAAATTATGTAGATTGGATGATAAAAAAACACATTCTACGAAAAGCATACTCGGCAACAAAGCTTGTATTTAGAATTGTTTTCTAATTAAAAGTCATTATAGATCATTAATAGATCTTAACAGCGTTTGATCTTTTATGAACAACAGCAGAAGTGTTCGTGTTTAAATCTTTTACCTATCAGGTTAAAATCTATGGATCTTAATTCCCACGTTATACTTACTGTATATTTAGAAGGCTAGTTAGGCTCTTATAAAAGACTTCTGTTACGCCATCATCTACCACCATCTTACTCGCTAATCCTGCCGCTAAGAAGCAGTGCTTGCACTGCTGTGTTCCGGTGTGGAGAGCAAGACAGCCGGGGAAATTACGGGCACAAGAGGCATTTCATTTAAGTTCTCTAGGTTGGCAACGCATCTACAATCCCTCCGTGGTTGCGGGTGTCTATGGGCAGTGGTGATGGCTTACCATCAGGTGACCCACTTGCTCGTTTGCCTTCCTATTCACACAAAAAAAAACGCGATCACAAAGTGAGTGTAATCTAAATTTATTCTATTAAGTAGTTTTTCTGAGTTTAATTTATTTATCAAGGCAACTTGCTGATAATCGTAATTGATTGAAGTAGGTATTCGGCGGTAATTAATCAAGAAGCATAATGAAGTTTAATGATGAGTAACGCTTTGATGTCTTTACGCAATTAGGTAATACTAAGTTGCGTGTGCGTACATCAGCTCCATCTGGCATGAGTGCGATTTAATAGAAAGTTAGGTAAATGTGACAAATGCTTGATATTTTTCTAAAACATATTCAGCAGTCCTGAGCATCTAGTTTCAAGTTTATGCCATATAAACGCCTTGAACGCGTTAACATCTCAATTACTCTGTGCCAAATCGATCCGTTAGCAGATCCAACATACAGTTTTTATAGTATTTGACAATTGTGAAAGCATTCGAGAGGTTTTTTGCGTCAAAAAGCTTAAAATATGAGTATGCATAGAAGTGATAAGATTAGGCGTGCAGCATGTGATGCCTACGTCTTATCTAGGGTCTCTGTTTCTCATAAAACTTGACATATACCTAATTGAATTATCTGAATCACTAACAGATGAGCGCTTCTCCGATACCTTAGGAATCCCTCGGCGTTAATCTCCCAACGAGATGGTAATTTCCGTCGAGGATTCTTTGTATCCTGCTTAATAACCGTTCGGGGAAAGGTTTAGTAACGAAATAATGCTGGCAAAGCTAGTCTTTATGGGATTTTGCCTAGATGATTATTTATTGCCGCTGTCCACAGGTTTAATGAGAGATTTTTACAATTACAATTAAATCCATAAAGCAAGTTTGTTAAACGGTCATATTTGAATCCCTTGTTAGGCTCTCATTCAAGTTAAGTACATGCATCTTGGGGAGGGTATCTTTAATTATTCGTTACAATTTTGTTCGTTTTTCACTCCATTAGCTTAGCTTCTTTTTCTACTTTTATATATCGTGCAACGAATCTTACAAATCCAATCAAATCCTACAAATCAAATCCTGATTTGATTTAATATTATTTCGCATACGTTTACTGTGTCAATTGATATGTTGTAAAACTTACAAATGAGGATACATTTTACTTACTTCTTCGTAAACACTATTAATAGACTATTCATTCGTTTGATCGCACTAAATCTTTAGATTTCCACAAGTGATCCACTAAACCAGACGCGTTGGTATTTGTCTTACGTCCCATCTGGAGATAAAAGGCTTAAGAGAGAGAATATTGCGAATAACCGTGAATTTGCGGGCATCGACTTTGTGTGAAATATTTATGTGACAACAAGAGCTGGTTGCTTCGTTACGTTTCTCAAGTGATAAATTGTTGTGTAGATTAAAGATGAATGTGAGTTTCGACTCAAAAGAATATAGGCAAAAAGTATTCAAGCTTGTGAGAACACCGAGAACATAATGTATTTGCGATAATCTATTCAGGCCGTTTTTTGGCCAGAGATGAGTTTAGCTGCTTAGCACTGATAAACAGTGGTGTTTTAAATAAGCTAGACTATAACGACTATTTGTCTTGTCCTTTAAAATAAAAAAATCTATTCTATTGGGTCGTTGGAAACCATACACGTCCTTAAAATTCCTGCAGCACACATCAAGATACCTCTTGTTAAGAAGGAGATGATTATGAGAAATGACAAAGCGTATAAAGAAGTATTAAATACAACAATAGAGAGAAAATGTACCCAATACAAGTTTTGTTTTAAAAACATTAATATGACGGAACTTTCACATGAAACAACTACGAAATATTCAACACGTTCTATATGGAAATTTGGAACTGCCGACTAACTTCACCGCTGCATTTACTCCGTATCCCCGAGCTTATAACATTGCTAATGCATACTATACAAAACAATGCCATTTAAATTTCGACGCATATCATATGCATATCATACTTCCGTCTATTTTCGAAGTGCAAAAATGGTTGTAGCTATTGCTGTATTACAAGTATGTAACAGGCGTAAGCTAAGCCTAAGATTGGGGACGGGAGAAGCAGCTGTGTTAACAAAACCAAATGCATCTTGCCCTGATTGATACATCGACGGGCATTGTACCTAAAACACCTGGTGTGTTCATTGTACGACAATATTAAGCAAGTTGAGCGGTTCTTAAATTCCAGCTTAATCTTTAGAATAATAAAAAAAACTTTTTTAACTGTGTTGCCGGTTTTAGTTAGTTCTGAACTAGCTTAGCGCTTTAATTAACTTCGAGGCTTTTTCGCGCAAGGAAGTTACTTAGCTAATTTAAACTTAAGACGTCAAGTGTTAGTCAGCTGTTAAAATTTAAACTTCCAATGTTAGATTTTATCGCCATGTTGTTATTTAATTTAACTTGTCATCAAAGTGGAAAGGGTGAAATAGGTACTGTCAATAATTGAATGTTGAAAATTCAAAGTTAAGTGTCTAAAATGCTGTTAAATATGTAGGTAACTTTACGAAGCAAGGCGAGGACATTCAACACAATTACACCTGCGTTATCCATATAAATATACCTGTGTATTTGAGTGGCGTTTCAACGATTCCATGGAAACAAAAAACGTGTTCTTGACTCCGTCCGTTACGCACCTCTTGAGGTTCGTGAAAATAGACGAGAAATCGTTGTGGGAGCTGTCGATGGCACTTGGAGCGAGCCTTTTAAATAGCCCCGATAAAAGCCGCGGAGGCATGTTTGAGCAAAACCAGAGGCCTCGTAAAATTTTATTATAATCCAGATATTTTTTTAGTTGTATTTGCTCGAGCAAGGTCTTCATTATATCTACAAGTGTAGCTCTTTTAAAATACCGATTGTCTATAAAGTCAGTTTACGGACGATAGTTTTACGTGACAACGTCATAAAGAAACATATTCGAACTGCTAGCTCTGACGTCCCGCGAGAGGATCGTGCCTCTCTATCGCTTGTTCCGCGCTCTCGCTTGCACACTCTGACATCACGCGGAACGTGACAATAAGTCATGCTTTTTCGTGAGTGCAGCCGGCGTTCATCGATTTATAAGACGTTATCACGTCAAAATAAATCACTAAAACTATCACGCCGTCCTTCTTAGAACTATAAACTGCCCAGAAATTTAACATTTCTTAAAAAAATCAAATGAAAGTCTGTGTCGTGTGTGTGTCTGTGTGTATTCCTTAGTATATTGTATTTCTCCTTTGTTTTATATCTAAGTGTATCGAATGTGTGTAAATAAATGTTTCTCTTTCTTTCTTTCTTAACGTGTGTAACGTAACGTGTATAGTGTGTATTTACATTTGAAGTTTAAGTTAAGCCAGATAACTTAATATTCATATTATGGCTAGCCCCAATATACTAAGTAAGAGATATTCGGTACCCAGGTTATACCTACTATTCTAGGTGCTGGGCATGCGCGTTGATATGTTTATTAAATATGAAGCCGTACTCGTTGCTTTCATTTCATTCTGAAGTAGTTTTGCCAATTGCACGCAACGGTGAAACCTCTTAGCAGAGACCACTTTGCCACTAGAGAGTAGCCTACTGAATTTTTCATCCGAAAATCCTTCCTGATCTACGATCCGGTTTCGGAATACCGAACGTTCTACAATTTGTCAGAATGGCGGTTAGATGTATCCCGATGCTATATAGCAGGTTGGTTGTATCTGTATCGTTGCTGTTGTAACGGTGGCTTTATATGTAACTAGCTGTTGCCAGCGACTTCGTCTGCAAAGAATTCCCGGCCATAGCTTTACTTTTCGGATTTTTCTGTGTGTTCTAATTTTCAGTGTCGTTTAGAAATTAAATTTCTAACGGTAAAACCGTAAAAGTAAACATGCAAAGAATTCGTTTATCACTATCCCGCGGGAACTACGCAATTTTCCGGGATAAAAAGTAGCCTATGTGCTATTCGAGACTTATCTCTATCTAAATATGTGCCGAATTTCATCCAGATCCGTTGGGCCGTTCTGGCGTGATTGAGTAACAAACATTCATCCATCTATCCATCCATACTTTCGCATTTATAATATTAGTTAGATAAACCTTCCTCTCGAATCACTCTTAGCTATTAAAAAAATCTATTAAAGATTTAGGGTGCGACCACACCGCCACGTATACGCAGTGACGTGTCGTAGACGTTACGTTTTCACACCGTTTCTTCATACATTTTGTTGCGATTCCGTAACGTGACCATTTTTTAAGCGGCGGTGTGGTCGCAGTCGCACCCTTAGGCATACATCTAACTAATATTATAAACGCGAAAGTATGGATGGATGGATGGATGGATGATGTTTGTTTGTTACTCAATCACGCCAGAACGGACCAACGAATCTGGATGAAATTCGGCACATAGATAGAGTAAAGTCTGGAATAGCACATAGGCTACTTTTTATCCCGGAAAATTCCCCCGGGATAGCGATATACTTCTTTGCAGACGAAGTCGCTGGCAACAGCTAGTAGGGGCATAAAGACAGATAGACAGAGAGACAGCGGAAAGCGACTTTGTTTTATACTATGTAGGGATAGTGATAACGTAATGAAATGTATACATTCTGTACATGTGACAGTGTATCCGGTTATTGTATGCACGCTTGTCAGGAGGATGCTCCGTACACGCCGGCGGGTCGTCAATCCAAGCTTGTGGGTTCACAATACCTTGATAGAGTGGGAGTTGTGGTTTAAAATGGTGTTCAATACTTAGTTGTAGTTTTAGTTTATTAATTGGTCTGTGTGGTTATTTTCTTCTTCATCTTCTTCTTAGTATATTTAAAAGAACTGCTATTCGTTTGTCTCGCTAAAACTCGAGAATGCCTGAACGGGGGCGAAGCTTATATATGTTTTTTGTGGTTGTGAATATTTAATCTGTCTTTTAAGTAGGTTGTGAAATAATTAAGTACTTGAATTAAATAACAGCAGAAAATAATCGATTGTTTCAGATGTATCTCTTAAGCTATATTTATTATACGTGTTCCACCACAACTTCTACTAAAAACCTTGGACACCCATAACGTAAGAGTGCAAAAGTAATACAAAGTTTTTTTAAATAAGACTTTGAGTTTCTTTCAGTGCAGCTCCCTGTCTAACGTGTGATTGTGCTAGTATGAAAGGAAATGAAGCTTGGAGGCATGACATGTTGTTCATTGGATGACTATGACTGTGTAGTTGGCGTAAGAATTTGCTTCAACACCTTCGTTTAATAATGTAAATTATTATGATCATGTGATATCCAGGTATTTTATAAACTACCTAGCGGAGTACTTGGTTTATCAAGTTAACAAAATAGTGTGTGTAGGTTTAGTGGTTTTGCTATCCGAATACGTGAAATTATGGCAATTGCCAAAATTTGTCTACTACGGCGGCACGTAAGTAAAACGTGGAGGGGAGATGCGCAGTATGAAAATGATGTTGTTTTTCATATTGCGCATCTCCCCTCCACGTTTTACTTACGTGCCGCCACCTGTACGTACATGCCCACATAGGTCCTAGCGTAGTAGACAAATCAACGCAATTGACAAACATTAAAATACATATATGCAAAAGCAAACTTAACCCTTACCATACAATCTTTAAGTGGATAAGATGAGCATTTAATGAGGGGCCAGTTATAGAATGAGTTTCAAATGTCATCATAGTTAAAGCCACATTAAAATGCACAAAATTGTGTAGTATGGTGTCACTTGTGTGCCTTGAAGTAGCTACCTACACCAGTCAGTGAAAACTAAGCACTATCTAGGCTATTTTTAGACAATACCCAATGTAATATGCATAAGTTTGTATGAAAAAATACAACGGTCTTTTTTCAGTCCCACGTCTTACTCCGACAAAGTAAATGTCTCATTTCAGTTAGTCTCTTTGTGTGTATTATCACATCCTTTGCTTCGTCTGTAGAAAATGCCCAGAGGCTACGCTGAGTAATACACCCACGAGAAACGTGGGAGTAGGTACCTTCCCATCTTCCTTAGGCAAAATCAATACACTCACATCTCAGTCATTTATAATTCTTGGATGAAATAATTATGGCAGCCTTGCAAATGTTTAGTAGTAGAATAAAGAACTTTCTAGTTTTATAGCTTTGAAATTTTCTAAAATAGGTAATTAGAAGCTATAATGTGAACTTTTAATGTTACCGCAACAAACTGAAACACGATTTGGACCACTTGTGTTCAATGAGTTTATGATTTTACGTTTTAGTATTTGATAATAATGATGTCTGCTTAAAATAGAAATACAAATTAAAGTTTAAGAAATCCTAAATATTTACTGAAACTAGCATAACAATTGCAACAATCAATCTTCAGTGGAATAGAAACTAAGTGCGTATTCTTTACTCGACTCTTTTATTTCAGCGAAGCCCATTTCAAAATTGAGCCGCAACTTAAATCTGAAAATCAATCTCAATCAAATATCGTCCCACAGTCTGCGTGAATTTATTTTTACCAGTGACCTTTTCTGAGGCACTTTGCTTACTATTGGCGTACTTAAGAACTTGCTAGCAAGTATTCGTTGGACTTAGGTTAACATTATTTTATATTAGTAAAGTACATTTCTTTAAAAGAAAACACTCGTTTTGTCGGACGAATTTAACTGATAAAATAGTTTTTAATTAGCTTCAGCTTAATAAGCTTATTAACTGAGGTAAACTATTTATAGTATTCCATAAAAATGTTCAAATTGCCGTGACGGTGGCCATTCTGACCAACAATCGGCTTCCGTGATAGCGTTTGCGTGTTTTTCGAAGATTTATTATCTGATAAGCCAAAGATAAAAGAGATTAGGACTACCAACACTTAAATTTGACCAGTTTAAGTTAATTTGAATACAGAAAGTCTAATAGTCCTGATACCAACGAACGAGGTACGTCTGGATCACTGGTTACCTTGATTTTTACGCTTTGTCTGGCCTACTGAATATTATCAAGATCAAAAGAAAACTTTTTACAGCATTGGAGGATCTTTGTTAGCTGTTACAATAATAGGTACATTTCCTGTGATTTAGGTTGAAGTATTTTTATTCTTATGAGGGCCGGTGTAAAGCTTCACAGCCAACAAACATCTTGTTATCTTCATGCAATTTATTACAATAATACATGATGCTCAAATAATGCTCAGTACTTTGGAGGTAGAGAGTTTATCGAAAATTTCACTAAATACAACGTAATGAATCATTTCGGCATCATGGTTCATGCTGATTACAAGAGAATTACTAGCGTTCACTAATTACGCTGCATCGTGAAATGTGGCTTTGATGTCACTCACTACGTAAACACATTTAGCGTATTCTACACTGAAATGTATTCTGCTGAAGTGTAATTAACACGTTCAGTACAAACGCTATACATAAAATTAAACTTTACGAATTTGTACTAATGTAATTCTGTCGGGAAAATGATTAAGTCGATCAAATAAATTTATGCTGACGACTTCCGACTTATCAATGTTGAATTTTCAAGGGAAATTGCAAATTATTGAAGTAATAGGGTGCTTGAAATGACTGTAGTCACAATTAAGCGCATAAGGTGTCATAATCGTGGTAGTAACAGTAAGTGCAATTGGTGCATGACAGTTAAATAGCACCTGCTTGAGGCAAACATATCAACACTGGCATCTCAGATCAGAAAACAATTGTCCTTAAGAATGAAATAAGTTTGGAATGTTTTGAAATATAATTTGCGTGCATGGTATAAATAGTCAGATAAATTATCGAATACCAACAAATACAGTCAATTTATCAAAATACTTTCCGTTTACAAGTTAAGCAATTTCGGCTTTCACGAATTCGACCCACGCGACTTAGTTTTGTTAGGATAAACATAATTTATATTCAGCTCATCAAGCAAACTTCCGAGGTAATGGACAACTTCTAATTTCTTCTCAACATGAAGTAACTAAAAAGATTGTTTGCTATTAAAGTTCTTCGAATTGATGTAAATTTCTTGCGATTGGGGCACAATAATTATACAAAGTAACTGTGATACCAATCCTCTTGTAAATATTTCAGTGGGTACTTTAAGAGATTACTGCTAAGAAAACAGGATATTAACGTCACATCTACCTATATCAATACCTATAGCTCGACTTGGAGATCGGCAGACATATTTGCTGTCGTCTGCCAAGTAAACGTAACACACGTCGGATACACGAGACTCACCTGTTGGTTCCCCACTAGGCATTCCCAAACCAAATGTAAACAAGTTCATAACTTCTGAATAACAAGATTTCCTTTAATAAACGGGATAAAAACAAGGCGCGAGAAGAGCCTCGAGGGCGTCTCGCTTTTTACTGCACCGTAATTTTCCCTGGCAGGCCTTTCTCAAGGTGGGTGAATGGAGCCAGAAAAAGGTTTCGCTGCACGATCGATTACATTCCTCGCTTGAAATAAGCTGATTTAAACTGGACTTTTTACAGATTAATGAAATACAAACACCTATTTAATAGCCTCAAAAAAAAAACCATCAAACACCCGATAGTTACGAACGTTTTCGAATCAAAAATTGTGTGTTAGCATTATTGCATTAGTTAAAGTTTTTGTCGCCGCGGCCAGCAATCCCTGCTAATTATTATTGGCGGACATAATTTCTAGCATTTAATAAATATCATTATTTTATGAAACTGAAAGTAAAATAGGCAATTTTCATTATAAAAAACGGTTTCCTTGAGACAGTATTGCAGAAATGTTGCTTGTAAAAGCTAAAGTTAAGTATAAATTATTCTTTTCGTAGTTTCTCACCCTTCGGTTGTCCACGCTGGTACTCGATCAGGTAGGATTACCTATAACGGCACCTTGGTCAATATCGAACCTTTATAATACCCCAGCTTTGTGCTCATGACAGGGCAACTTATAAGTATCACATTATTTATTGAACTTCGTTTACTTGCGTGTAATAAATTGATGTAGGCAGCCTTGAATTCTTGGATAAGTTTACTGGAAAAATCCAATGTGATCGAAGATAGAAAATCATAATTTTCACTAAAGAAATGGCTGGAAACAACTAGTACATAAATTAGATATAAATAGCTACTGTTAACTCGACCTGTCCTGAAATTCAGTAATATTATTTATTCACAACTGCAAGTCACAAAAATTAGGTCACAATACCTTTTATATCATGGAGAAGGTATCTATTAAGGCAGCCTGTCCGACTTGGCTTTTCAGATCCCTAATTAAGACGGGCAGCTGTGGGTCATTTGTTGCGTCGTGCCTGCGTATTGTTGTTGGAGCCACATAGACAGACAGTCAAGTGTCAACATTGTAAGGAATGAAGTGAAAGGTAAAAAAGTTTTATCGTGATTAGTTCTCGTTCATCGTTTTATGCTTAAATATGCAGTGTTTTAGTTTGATTGAACGTTTTGAAGGTTTTCATCGCTTTTGGTTCAAAATTAAGTAAGTCACTCCTTTGAGGTCGTACTTTCTTTTTCAACATCGGCTATGTAGATGTTTTGTGACCCACAATAAAAAAAATCCCGAAAAAAATTCACTTGCGTGTTGATTTAAACTAACCCAACCACCTGTTGAAGTATTCGGGATTAATTTTAATACACAGTGAAGGAATGTATGATGTAATCACTCCAAATAGGTATGTACTTATTGATTTTGTATTTAAAGCAAAACTGTATGACTTTAACTAAGAAAAAAAAAACTTACGTTTTATATTGTATCACTGTAATTTTAGAGCGAAAACCCGAGCAAGCAATTGTGTCATCTGTATTTTTTTACTGTTAAAAACCGTAATTAAAGTAAACAGCCTTATGGCGACCATTTGTAAAACGAGTGTAAATTGATTTAATCGTGACAAGACCGCGACTGATAGCTCACCGTTTTCAACAAATCCATTTCCTCTCAACGCTCCAAAATCTCACTTAAACCCGACACCTGTTGCCCGTCGCCGGATAACATCCGAAACTACCGCCTCTGTATCATTGTTTCATCCAAGGGCCGCGCGCAATATCCATATCTGGAAACCATGCCGGCGCGTTCGCAGTGAATACAAACAAGTTCATAACACTGGCAGTAACAAGATTTTCCCCAAGACGGGACTCGGGGATAAAAACAAAGGGGGCAATTTAGGCTTCCAAGCGCGCTTGACTGATCCACAGGGTTATCCTACAGAGCAAATCCCGAACGAAATACGAGCGTTTATATCACTCTCAATCTGCTGGGACGATCTCCGAGGGTCGAGGGTCGAACTTGTAACGATACGGCGGAACAACTTTAGTTTGGCACTTTATTGAGTTTAACTCGAGTGACGTCATAGAACTGGGGGCTTACGGAGTCGAAAGCTAACGGTTACCACGCAAGGAGTAGGTAACGAGACGTTATGTCATCGTCTATTAATTCCGGCAAATTGATAGTGACAGCGGTCGCTCTATACAATACGCATGGGTTTATGAGTGGAAGTTGTTATGGGATTCTGTGCAGCATTCAATGAAGTTTACTAATTTACTTTGTACTAGCTTATGCCCGCGGCTTCGCCTCCACGGAAGAATAGAAAACAGGATAGTTTTCTATCTCGTGGTAATTTTGAAACATTATGTTTTTTATTTAAATTACCTTTATGATTCTTGTTTGTTTGCCGCATTTCACGTCTTTAGATCTAGTGTCACTGTTTAAAAGGTATATTAGCTGCCTGATTTCCTATTCACGAAACGTCAGTTCAGTCCCCGACTATACTTAAAACACGGAAAGTATTTATTTTCATTGCCCTTTGGTAACTATTATTTTTGGCAGAGATAGTTTAGTGACATGTATATCTACTTAAAATTATGAATTGACATGAGTTTCTCCTATTTTTGTTCTTTATACATACAAACGTACAAATGTACCTTATTGAGAAAAATTTTAATGAAGTATCTTTCAAATACTCGTAACTTATAGTCAATAAAATTGTTAAAAATTCATAATGCGCGGATCGCGGTGGATTGATGAATTATTTTGTTAAACTTTGCGGTTATCGGAAACGTCAATGTTGATTAAAATGAATGATTGTTTCGGGTCGAAATCGGTGTGAAATATATATTATAATGAAATAGATGTAATAGATTACAGGTACAATGACAGATATTAAATGACCTCTGAATTGAAAGGTCGTTGCGGCAGCTCGCATCCGACTCCTCGCTAATCTCCAAGTTTCGAGGATAAAATTGGAATTAATAATCGATGTCTCCAAAAGTTTCAACGTATTGAGTGGAAAGCTAATTTTCGAAGTTTGCTGCGAAGCCAGTTTTAGAATTGGGTCAGGTTAGTAGTATTCAACTTCTATATATATTTATTTGTATGTACGTATTTGTGTGACGCAATTCTAATTAATGGCATGGTCATTTGTGATGCTTTCGCTTGGAACAGATAAAAGTAGGTATCTGAAACTTTTAACGTAGATTTTAATGCTCTTAAATTGTTTAAATAACGACAACAAACTACAATAAGTTTAGCAAGGAAATTATTGTAATTATTGATCATTAAAAAAGTTCCTTTAGGTACTTACCGTACCGATGCTATTGCTTTTTTGTAAATAGTTTTAGATCTTAATACACAATATTAGTCTGTTCGATTATGGTTTATCAAAATAAGGTATAAAAGACAATAAAACAAGAGTATTCATGTGTAAATCGAACGCGTTATACATTTATATTTATAAAGAGATAAAATTCCACATGTTGTAAATACGTAGACATGTTCTTACAAATTTTACACAATAAAACACATAAGTAAACATTTAGTCTCTATGCAAACGGCTATTCTTAATGCTTTGCGGAAATGAGAAATACAAAGCAAAATGTACGGACTTGTAAAAATAGTGGCCTACAAGAATTGTGTTCCCGAGTGGAGTTTATACAAGTGAACAATTTGCTGATTCGGACGAGTGATTGCAAATAAGGAACAACAGGACAGCACTGAATTGAGCCCCATACTTGCTGTTCTTGGTGTTCATGACGATCTAAGACAAAAAATGTTTAAGCGTCGTGTGGACATATTTACAATTGTTTTGTGAAATGCAACTTCCATATCAAATTATTGTCTTGGATTGTCAGAAATAGTTCTTACTTGGATGTATCAATAGACATAGGTTTATGACACTGTAGTTCTAGTACCTACTTATTAATATTGTAACATACCAACGTGACATCAACTTATTTGAATTGGAGGCCTAACTACAAGTTAGTAAAGTGACCGAATGCATAGGATCATAGATTACATACAAAATTATAATTTCGTGACCTACGCTCACTTTAATTAAAATTTGTTCGATTTACAAAACTTAACTTTATTTTTTAAGCAAAATTTAAAGGCGCGTCTTGTAAGTTTAATCATCCTTCTTTAAAAGAGGCGTATTTTTTTTTATGATAATACTATTAACGTCAAGTTTCTAGTTTTAAATTTCGTTCTGATAAAAGGAACAAAAATAGATATCCCTCCTTTAAATATTTTTGTATGCTATTGTACCTATTGTGAAATAAACAGTAATAGTTATTCTTAATTTTCAAACAGATATTCAAAAGAAACACAAACTATAACATAAAAAGTTAGTAAAAAAAATAATTGACATTCCCTTTGAAATATTATTAAGATAATAGTGATGAGAGCTAAAATGACTTCAATTAGGCCGTCACGCCAGAATATCACGGTATGAGTCTTAAATACATATTAGCCTTATGGCAATTAAATGCAGATTTCAACCCTTTATTTTTTTTATGTCGGACTTGTTAAAAATATGCGCTTTCTTTGTGTATCATAGCTTTCCAAAATTTACTTAGCGATAACAATAATGCACCTACAGTTTGTTTATCCATTCCAGGGTTTAATTTTATTTAAAATATAAGACCACGTCATAATTTATTTACCTAAAGACTGCGCGGTTTAATGTGGATATGAATTGTAAACTAAATTATATGATGCACTACCCAACAAACACAGATAGCAATATAAAAGTCCACTTTTGGTGTAACACAACACCAAAAGCTGTATAAGGAGGCTGTATAATGGTGTTAACAGCGCTGTTAACACCAATATAACTCTTATTTGGGCACAAATTATTCAGCCTTTGGTTCTAATTGAGTTCACATTTCTACTTAAAAGAATTATAGTAGCACTATATTGGAATTATTCTAGGTAACAAAGCTGATTATCTGCTGTTTCACAGAACACGAGTGTCCTGTTATACAGACTAAGGAGTAGGGATAGGTCACATATCCTCTTAAATAACGCTTTTGGTTAATATAAACCTGTATAATTATCATCAGCCGTGTAAATAATATTGAAAATATTCCCTTAGTAAATTGTTTTGGACTGTCAGCCGAGTTAGAATATTTGACATTCATTCAATGGTGTCGAAAAATAAAGAAATGGCCGCGCGTTGTGATATGTGAAATTAGGGGAGCATTGTATTTTTGGTAAGTACAGTTTGTAACAGCCTGTGAAAATAGCTGGGAATGCATGTTTACTGTGAATGTCTATATGGTTTTATGACTAAATTTTTACGCGCCTCGAAAATATCTCTTTTTTAATTATCAATATCGTGAAAGAAGTAACAAGTAAATATTATTAAATACATTTTTATGTGACTTACACACAATTATGCAAACTTTTTGTTTTATTTTAAAATATGTGTAATTTTAACATGTAATTCAAAAAGTAAAAAGGCAGAAATCATGATTAAAACATAAACAATAACATTGTTTTAAGGATAAGGTAGCAGCAAAATGGCGACATTCAGGAAGAAACCTATGTGAATCGTTTTAATCCTGAATTAATTCCCATGGCTGCAAAAAGTTCCAATATTGCTCGATGTGCCTTAGAATAGCTAACGACAATTCTAATATGCAGACTAAAACAGTATAGAAGTATCTGTGTGTAGCCAATTTACAGCCAAATGCTGCATTTCTGAGTTATATGAGGATCTCGCAACACCGTTGGTGTTCATGTGGGTTAATAAAACGCCGTTAAGCAGCTTTGAAAAAAAACGCTAAAAAGCTGTGTAACAGAGTCGAGGTGAGCCGATATGTAACTTTTTGCATTATATCACTCTAAGTGTGCACCACTGTAAAACTGTTGGCTGTACAGTAGATCACAGTGACTCTTTTAAGCAGCGGCATTAGAGTGGTATAAGTCAACGCCTTTATACAGCAATTAACATATTTGACTACCACTAAAATGCTCTTAAGGAACCATGCTGCTAGAGGCTGTAAGAAGGCATTTTTGACATCTGCACTTACACCGATCGCGTAACAATAGTATCCGTTCCTGCTTTTATGATGCTATTATAAAGGCAAAAGCGTAATGCGCCGCTATAAGTTCACGGTTGTACCATATTAAATGTTTATTAACTCTTAAGGTTCCGTGTTACACCAAAAGTGGACTTTTGTATTGCTATCTGTGTCTGTTGGGTATTGACAGGTATCTAAGTCATGTCATGGCAGTCACACTAAAAAGCAGGTAGGTATGTAGATTATAAGTATGGACTTATAAACACGTAGTATAGGTAAGTATACCGCAGTACACTTTACAGATGTGAGTTAATCTCCTTTTAATTTTCAGTGGGCGATACGAAATTCAAAAGTATTTTTTTTTACAATTTTAACATGTAAAAGCAGAACATCGAAGCAGTAGTAATCGGCTTAATGTTTTCTATTACCCGATCTACCAAAATAAAATTTGTATCTTTGTATGATTCTTATCCCTTATATGGAGAACCTTCTACACACTTAAATCATAACTAAGAGGATGTGGGGTAGTGTACAGCGGTACAAAATTCCTATACATACAGTATCTTAATTTTATGTTACCCATCTGTAATAATTTCACACTGTTGTAATTATTATACAATTAATCTAACTTACAATATACTTAAAATGTATAAAAGAGTGTATAGCAATAAGGAAGACATCGATAGCCTGCATGAATTTCTTCACATAATAATATATAGAAATACAGTAAAATGATTTTTTTATAACTTACGCACATTTTCCTACGTTTTCGACCCAATTTTCAAGGAGATAAGTAAAAAACACGAATCAGACTGAGTAAAATTTAAAGTTTCTGGAAGTTAGTAAAAATGTTTAGATTCGAAATCAGTCCCTAATTTAACGAGATAGAGTTAAACGATAAAGAAAGAATAATGATTTAAAATCAATTTATAGGCATAAACCTATTATTCTGAATGTTCATCTCAATGAAGAGAGGGTCGTCATAAAATAATTTAATAATGGTAATTCTCAATTATACGTTTTAAATTTACTAATGGTTTTATTAATGTAACTTGGGGTAGACTTTTCGTTTGTTTTACGAAAAAATCCTAGTCGTTGATACAAATATATTAACGAACTACTTAATCAATTTGTTTTTCTATGAATTTTTGTTTAATACCCAAGTATTCATACATATAAAAAATACACGAAAAAAGAACCATTTTGAGATTATTTCATATCTACTAAATACAGTGCAAAAATCGTCTTGATTATCAGGGAGCTTTTGTATTTAATTAAAATAATGATTATTGGATTTCCTACTTCTTTATCTCTCGTTTTACTTTGTCTACAAACAGACACAAACTTTGATTTAGACTCTGCGTAACAGATATACATACATTTTATTTGTAGACACGACAGTGACAAGTTCTGTAAAAAATACTTCCCTGGTCTCGTGTCTCCCGAAGTGTTGACCATTAACAGGATCTAATTATATTTTCATTTCGGAATTGTCACTCCACAACACGTATAAATTTGTTACAAATACTCACTCCTAGTCATGATATGTTTCTGTTACACAATTGCTCCTAGATCTTCCTAACTTAGCTATGTTGATATAATATTAAATTGAAACAATTTTGTGAATTACATCTGATAACAAAGTGAAATTTATAATTACTATTTTCACATTTTTCTACATATTTGTGTATAGAGATAACACCAAACATCAATGTAACACTAAAGTATTTACTTAGTAAAGTATTTAGATCAATACTTTGAGTCTATTGTGGCAGTAACAAGATAAAATAATTCCCACAGAACATTTTTAAGAACAAAAAGGAGCGAGTAGCTTTTGCATATATCATTAGTTCTTAAGCTTTAATGATCTTACAGTGTTGCGTTTCGCATTGTGATAATTTAAACAAGGCATTATCATAAATTTGAAATCTTTCTGATTAGATGCAAAAAGATGTTACTGAAACTACATAATTATATAATTAGTGTTGAAATTCATCTTTTGACGTTATAAATGTAGGTATTCATTATTTATCACTAAAATGGCTTTGGCCACAATATTATTCTAAAAGGTAAGTAAGGGCAATATTTTAGGGACTTCCTAGCTTTGGGGTAGGGCTGGTTAGGTCATTTATAAATCCCTAACGTCCTAATTCAGTCTCATAATTGCATACATAAGTGAAAATGTAAATTTACAAAAGAGGTAAAGAAGCATCTTGTTATAAAAGTCAGTTTTAACTGCATTTTTGTTTATTTATTTGTCTGTGACGAATGGAACAATCGGAGACATTGCCTACTTGTATCGATCTGTTGCGTTCTAATGCAAGAAGTGGAAGCGGTTTTTTTTATTTATCAAAGTTTCATGATTTGGAATCATTGATGGAATTCATCTTAAATTATATTATGAGTATAAGCTGTAAGTGAACTAGAAGATTTATTTCGTATTTCATTGGGTACAAAACATAATGATATTCAAGTTTAGTAGGTAATGAATCCGATTATTCGAGTTTTATTTGTAACCCCCGACGACTCTGATGCTGCTAGAGAGAGGGGAGTTAAAAGTTTAACCTGTATATCTGTGTGTCTGTCTGTGGCTGTGTAGCTTCTAAATTGATCGACCGATTCAGACGCGGTTTCATTTTAAGACAGCTAGTTTGACCTCAATGGTTCTTAGTTAAGTTTTATTAAAGTCAGTTCATATATTATGTTTCTGATATTTTGGAATTTGAAGTAAAAATTTTTGGGGGTTTACAACTTATTTCATGACTTAAGCTTCGGAGGAAGTCATATCAGGTTTTTAACTGTTTTTCACATATTCTTATAGTTATTATACGACTTTGTTCCATTTACGGCTTAAAGTGATGTGAATAAGCTCAATTCAAAATTTTAACTAGAATACGGTGTATTCGTTTCACAACACGTTTTGGTAATTCCTATATATTTAGTGTAATGACATTAAAAAAAACATTCTTGCAAATCGCGTTGCATTTGTAGTTCGTGACTTTTATTTCACTGAACGCTAAATATGTATTATTAAACTTGAATAAACGATTGTTTGTCGATCGAAAACAAACACACCCTTAATGAAACATTCAATTCCTACCACAGATTTACATCTATGTATTATTCTAGTGATGGAGAGTTAAAAATTAGGGCACACCAACACCAGTAACATCAATACAATTAGTATACGGGCGGCTTCGTAACTGCTTGATGCGTTCTCGGGACTTAAGATCATCCTGGGTAGTTGCGTAGGCGTAGGCTCCACTCGGACGATCACTGAAAAATAAGTATGCGTTGACTCACACGGAAGGTCTACAAAAAGTAGAAGTGGACATCAATTTCACGGAAACAAAGCAACAGTCTGATCAAAATTAGTTTCATAAAAATGTGCAGCTAATATTCCCCCGGTACAATATTACTTGCGGTATTTTAATAAGCTTCTTTTAAGCGTTTTTATTTTAATAATAAGAAAATGTGTTTTGAAAAAACAAGAAAGATATGAATTACGACTAACAGCGGGCGATCCGTCTCTAATGAATAGAAACAATGCGCTTTTGTCTAATATTTTATTTTGTTGCAGAAGCATCTAGGATTGTGTTGATCATTTACGACTGCTAGCAAATTTGACTGCATTATGAATGCTGCAAGACAATCGAGTTCACTTAATCATGATAAACAGAATAAAACTTTAAGTGAGTCGAGATATTCAGCCACCAATCAAAAATATTTCGATTAACAGTAGTAATAGAAATGAAAACGTTATAAAAAGTTAATAAGTTCCTGGTCCATTATTCTGCGATATTACAGATCTCTGTTTTATTGCAATCCAGTCAAGAGAGCTGGCACCGAGATAAAGTAAAAGCAATCTTGGAATTGTAGTCATAGAGCTTCTTTTGGGGCTATGTGTGTTTCCACGAGAGCCTGATCCTTTTGGACATTGATATCCTTTAATGCTGTATCGGATCATAATGCCGATATGATCTTAATACTAACCGACTGTATAACTTTTATTACGGTTATTCTTCTCTATCATATTTCAGGATAGCTTATTATATATAACAGATAGGCAACTTCTAAAACACCGTGAATTAATTAGCGAGAGAAAGCTATCACTGAAAGCAATTGGTCTCTAGTTTTCTTGATCTCATTCGTTATCTATATCACAGTCAACTAAATAAGTAACAAATGCACTGACGCGCAAAAATAACGACTCACTTTCCGTACAAAGTTATATGAAAAGTTGAAAAGTGACCCGTTATATATATGTATTTGCTCATCAGTATACTTATTATAATATTATAGAGCAGTATGGCTGTTTACTTCCAATCATATCAAGTAGTATAACTACATAATAACCGCTTTATTAACCGTATTCTTTACACGTAGTAAATTATCTTCTGCAAATTTGTGTTTTTCTTAATGCTCGTCCTTCGTTTGATAATATTTTTTGTATTTATGCAAGGATTTTATCAAATCGAATACAATACGGCATTAAAATGCACTGGATTAATGTTTCATAAAAATATACTAAGCTAGACTATAAACGCGGTTCGACTGATTGATAGATTTTTACAAAATTGAATGGTTACTCACCAGAAATAGTGTAATTTTGTACATCAGCGAACCCTTCGGTGACGCTGGCGTAGCTCGGGATGGTGCTCAAGCAGGTGACGTCAACGGTTTGGTTCGGCGTGAGCTCGAGCGATGACAGCGGGAAGTGGAGTGAGGCGCTGGTAAACGTCAACGGCATTCCGTGGTGATGGCGGTGGGTCAGCGTGCCGTGGGGTATGGTCAGCTTCTCGTCTACCTGTTATTTTCTTATTCATTAACTTGTGGGCTCGCAGCGAGGGCGGTACCCATGTTAGGTCGGTACCAACTTTAAGAGTTGCACGTGAGGGCGTGAAATCAGACATAACGGGCGGCGAGGGTAAACTGCATGAACTAAATTGTGGAGTTCTATCAATGGAAGACTACCTGACTGCTAAGAAACGGCGGTAAATTTCCGAGGTACAGGGCTTACCCCTTATTCATAAACGCTCTATAGACTTTTACTAACTTAGCAATCGTTAAGATAAGATAAGATAAGATAATGTTTATTTGCAGAAAAAGGGTTAGTTACAGGTCTTAATTTTAAGTTAGATATTGCTCCATCTTTTTCAGCTGCATTCATACAGCATGCAAATATATAAAGTAGATAGTTCATCGTTTGTATATACTTATATGTGAAAGGTAAATGTCAATGTGACACAGATAAGGACATATCAATGTAAATAACGAACATGATAAACGTGAGTAATCCCGTTTATCATGTTCGTTATTAACATTAATATGTCTGAGCCTCACGGTAGTTTTATATTAAAAACAGATACGATTGCTAAGTTAGTAGAAGCCTAATAGAGCGTTTATGAACAAGGAGGTTAGGTAATACTTATTTGATTCATTTCTGTACGGAACTGAATCAACGAATAGGAGACGTGCTTGGGGCTGTATCTAACAATTCTGTCGGCAACAGTCTGCGATGCACGATAAAATCGTACAGTACCCGGGAGGCTGAGCGAGCCTCCGAGCCAGCTAACTAGACTGGCCGGCTGCACAAATTGCATATGCCCGTAATAACATTTTACTCGCTTATCCGGAAGTGAGGGCTCTGCGCCTCTTTCAGTTTTTGTCCGGAAAAGGTTCGAAATTGCGAAAGCTTGGGCCTTTTAAAGGAAGGTTTACGAGTTAATGTAGTCTTATTTTCATGCTCGCTTGGAAGGTTCTATTATATCTTCTTCGTAAGTAATTATCTTCTATCAAGATTTAACAACTACACCGGCGAACAGAAATAATGGACCACTTCCCCACACAAAGTGGTATGAAAAGTGATCTATTATTGTATTTTACAAGAAAGGTCTAATTTCTGAAAAACGGAACATAGCACAGTAATACACTCTGGCAGCAACTAATTACTTAGGTTGAAACTAATTACGTATTAAAAAGCAAACCATTTAGTTTCGACAGCTGCAAAAGAAAAAGTTTTAAAAGTTGAGGTCACTCCCGGGTTTTTCTCCCCTTTTGTCTTCAGTGACACAGAATGGATTCAAGTCGAGTGTTATTTAAACTTCAGGGAGTTTTTAAAACTTTACCTTCGCATTATTTATAAACCAGGTGAGGTGCGGCGCGGGGTGCGCAGGCGCGCTCTGGCATGTCGCGTCCATGTAGTCGTTTTGAGAGAAACGCTTGTTTTTAATCTTTATCTTCGGCCGGTGTTTCTGTCGCACTGTAATAATTGAAGAATTTATTTACGCATTCAGAGCTGGAGCGGAGTCGTCCTGAATAATATAACTCCAGGGGTCACGACGTACATGTTTTAGAGTTATGATAAATTAATTGAGTGACCTAAGTCATTTGCTAGGCCTTTATATTCTCTTTTTCTTGGAGCCCTTAATTTTTATGGCTAAGTGAACGCTGAATACAAAATTCAAAGTGATCTTACACTATTTATTGAATGTAATTTAAAATTTAGATAATACTCTACAGATACCTAATACGTACCAATAATATTCAGCTCATGTATTTTAGAGACTTTTGAATACAAAGGAGTCTCCAAAGCTATCTCACAAGCATATGATCCGGAAGCGGAGAAGTCTAGTTTTTCTAAAGTTACCGTACTGGACGATACCGTTGCTATCTGAAACACAAATCATACGGTTTAGATAATCACAGCGTTTAACTTAAAGCAAGGCGACGGACATGCGAGCTGATCAAAGCTAAGCAAACGTTTAAGATTCATATATTATGGTTAAACAAACAAGATATTTACAAAACTTTGGTGTACAACATGGACTTTAGTAGGTAACTTCTGAAATTGTGGGACAAACACCGAAGTTGTAGTAATTAATATGTATATTGATTGAATAAATTTTAGTTTTGTTTAGTATTATTTTAGCAATCAAACTATATCAAAACTAGGCAGTTCTAGCGTAGGTTGAAAATAAAACTTCAACTATTAAATTCGAGGAATGTTACTGAACTAGTAACAGTAGTAGGTAATCTAGAATGTAAAGGGAATTTTCTCAAGTTTTGCCTCAAACTGCTCATTTGAATGTTTAACTATAAGTGTAGTTTGTTCGCTAAAATTCGACGGTAAATTAACTCGAGAAAATCATACGTTAAATTGAAGTTATGTAGGTAATACTGAACCAAAAAGAGTGTAGTAAAAATGCGAATTGAAGTCGCAAATAATGTTTTTATAAGGGGTACACTTGTGACCTTGTTACAATCCGCTGTAGGTACCTATAGTGATAGGTACGTAGTGTACAAACCTATTCTCGGTCCTACCGGAACATGAGCCTTGTAGTAAAGTAATGGTCATTAAAACTAATTGGCGATCGGATGACTGTTGCAACGATTTATTTCCAATACAGGTTCAGACACACAATCTAGTACACTTTAAAATCCTTCATTGGGACGATCTTTAGAATAAATAAACTCATCAATGTATAATTATAGGAAAATACGATTGTAGCTATAACTTTAATCGCGTATAAATTACTTGTTAACTCGGCTTTTAGTATCTCGGTTAAAATATCATTGCTGCTTAGCTGCACACGTTTTACAACTACACTTGCTATAATTAAGAGTGAAAATCGTAAAGGTTTGGAACTGTAGTTCATATGAATGAATGAGTTCATATGTATGGCTCATGCCTACAGTGGTTGTAGCACATTTTAGCTAACACGAGAACCGCACTATACCGCCGAGGTGTGGCAGCTATTGACCCACTGTTATAAAAAATGTCAAATTACACTCCACCGCAAGGTCGACGCAACCCCGATTTGGCATGCATTGCTGGTTGAACTTTAATTGATAGGCTCATGTTGCTGCGCAAAAGAGTATAGTGCGTTTCGAAATTAAAATCATTTTTTACGTCACCCTTGGCCGTAATTGGGATTTTACGCCCGCTTCGCGGACAGAAAATGTCACTTCCTGGCCGAGGCAAGACGTAAAACTTTATACAAACCACGGGCGGTAATTCGTAAAGCCCCAGATCGCATATTTATGCCCCTCACCTTCGGGTTCGGGCCACAAACACCTGCGATCTGGGACAATTACGAATTCACCGCCCTAGGTCTGTAATGTACTATTACAGCTCTCTACTTACATTAACAGTTGCTCCAGTAATGTTAAATATCTCGTACGGTGGGTCCCTATTTCTGATGTACCTCATTAAGTTTCGTCCGTCTTTGTAGTACACCACCTAGAACAATTGTTGATATTAATTTCACAAAAATATTCGCAGATTTGCAGTAAGAATTTTTTTATACACGTATACGTACAAAGTAAGACAAATTAATCACACTCTGAGATGTATGCCTTCATTTTTGATTCTGATTGCAATTGAAAAAGGTGCAAAAATGTATACAAGTCTTTACCCTATTGTACCTACTCGAGATATAGTAACAGTAATCCGTACAGTATGGTGGTCGCATCCGGCAATCAAGTCAGATTCAATGGTTCCGGCCAACTGTCGTTCATCCTAGATTCGTGATATCCGTATCCGGTGAGCGATACAGTTTATTTTGAGATGTAAAACCCGGAGACCTTTAGTCACTGCTAGACACCGAACAATACCAAAAATATGAAATTATTTTTTTAATGTAATTATTGATTTGTTACGAAATTTTATTTACTGCGAACTGGTTTCAAATACCGAAGTGCAGGATTACGAACTTACTAAAACTCAAGTATAAAAAACAACGGCAACAAATTAGGGATCTTCAAAAACGAGCCTATTCTTCTCAAGGGCCAGCAACATACTCTTAACGCCCTTATTATTATGAGTGCCTGTGGGCGGCGGTCATTGCCTTCCATCAGGTGACCCGCATGCTCGTTGCCCCTATCATACAAGTAATAATAAAAAAACTGACAACTGAAACTGGTAAACGAACATTCGGACAAATTATAATTTGGTAAGTGAAGAAAAGGCGTTTTATTTTTGGGGTTTTAGATAATATTCTAAAATATATATTTCTAGGTTGCGATTGGTAACCAAACAAGCCAGACTTGCTTGTTACTCCTGCACGCATGCGCGAAAGAGACATTGAATGACAGGCTATTTAACTAGCTCACTTGACTGCTATAACGGCTGAATGGTGCGGAATAGAGGCTGTGAATAGGGCATGTCATACCAGCGAACCATCGCAATTCGATTAAGCTCAAGTCAGCGCGCCCACTGTACTGGACATTCGTCGGTTAAATACCCGGAAAGGATTATTATCGAACGTAGTACTTGTATGACAAGTAGCTACTAGAATTTTGAAGGCTCGTCCGCGTCAGTTTGGATTTGGAATGATGGTGGAATTTTTGATTTTGGCAACACACAAGATACAGTGCTGCAGTGGTTGAAACAATCAATCAATCAAACGTTATTTTCCAAAAGTAGATTAACATTTGATGACATATATGAAGAAATTGACTGGCTTAATAAAAAAAAGAAAACAATCATGTTCAGTCATTTTCATGTTATAATGACACAAATTATTAGCAATATAGGTTGAAACACTGAACACATTCCAACCACGTGTCGGTTGATTGGTCCGATTAGTACAAATACGTGATGTGCCATGGTTTCATTTCATTTCATTTCATTTATTTATTTATAAAACATGAGTAATACATAGAGCATCAATCAACATCAACCGAACCGTGGTCCGACTGCTTCTATGACCGCTCTATTATCTCTTACTAATATAATCGCCGCGAAAGACACCTCCACTAAATACGAAGTGGCACGTGCATGCCCTTTTACATCTTTAAACTATTTGCAACACCGAACTTCTGCTTCTACTGAAACAGCATAGAGCACTTGAAGCATTCTACGGAAACTGTCTTTTAATTAACGGAGTTTTCTCACAATAACTTTAAATGAGGCTTAATTTTCCGCTTAAGTTCATTCAACGGGATTTATAAAAATGCTGTGGCTGATGTTGTACAGTCTTTAGAGTAAAAGGGTCACTACGTTATTACATCAGCTCTGGAAGACGGCTCAGAGATATAAATCTCTATTTATTTATTTAGTTATTTTTATCATAATGTTACAAATACAAAATACATAAAGGGCCTGATTCACCACTCCTTAAATGTCAGTTATCTATGATTCCGTCTCTATTTATTACTACGAAACTGACAGAGACGTCATCATAGATAACTCACAGTTAAGGAGTGGTGAGACAGGCCCTAAAACTACCTACCTAGTTAAATCAGTTACAGTGTATAATTTATAAAACTTGATACTAGTAAAACACTCTGTCAAGCCAACCGTAGTAACCATATAACAGACAGTAAAAGATACAACCATATAACAGACACACAGACGGACTGACAACCCTAAAGAACAACGAGGTTAACAAAGTAAAAGATAAACCTATAATCTTGTACTGGCGAAACTCCATGCACTTTCTAGCTGTCTTACTCACAATGCCGAAACACAATAGCGCAAGCACTGCTGCTTGGTGGAAATTAGCGAAACTCGCACATGGTCCCGCAAATTCCTGCAGCATCTATGTTTTATGCAAACCGTCAACGAAATTGCGCTCGACCGAGAATATCTGAACACCGCACGATAATTCAATAAAAAATGGCCGCGTTGGAGCAAAGCCCTCGATCAAAGCGTCCGGGTTATCCAGCATTCTTTGTAAGCGCTTTACACCGAGATTTCTATGCGGAGAGTGCCCCGTAGTGAGAAGCGTTAGGAATCTCCTTGGTGTTAGTAAATTTTTGAACTAGTTTCGTAATAATGATCCCACTTTTTCAGGGATTTTCATGGCAAAAATTAAAAATACTTCGGACGATTTAAGTCCAAAGTAACCGTTGCCTTGTCCGCGACTTCGTTTGCATGTTTGTTTGTTTATTTGTTTGTTCGCTGCCCCTTGGAACTTGCACAATAAAGGTAAGTTATACTAATAAGTATAATTTTTGCTTTTTTTGCACGAGGATTTTATTGCCTCTTTAATTAACTGGTGTGCTAAATTAACTAACATGATTATGGAATAAAAAAGCAATTCAACAGTGTAATATTTTCCATACTTTCGTTTTCGGCCAAAGAATCTAATAAAATCGCAATCAAATTCATTCGCACTGAAAAAAATATTTAACCAATCTACTTCTTTGATTTAACAAACAGGTTTACCTATAAAGAACAAAATATAACCAAAGATTTTGGTAAAATGTTGCCTTTGTTATGTACCTAGTCACTTTTTTAAGTTACAGGCTGACGAAACTTCGGTTTCATTTAGAATATTGTTTTTTTCAGTGAGGTGTTTTAATACAAACATAGAGTGGGCCCATAAAACGTTCAGCTAACTAGCAGTCTACTAGTTACCCCAATGTTAACAAGCAAATGGGATTACATAGATGGTCTGTTGAAAGCCACAGTCCGCAAGCTGATGGTTCGGGATTCAAATCAATGTCACCGACTTTATTAGATTGACCATCTTGAGAACTTTGAGGTATTTCGGTGTTCATAAGAGTGTAAAATGACTGTATTAAATTCAGTCGACCTATCCAATGCAGTTTTGTCATAGAAGCAGCAAAAAAATCGTAACAGCGTTAAACGGATCGCACAGCTTTAAATACGAAAGCTGTAAATCCGTGCAGCTACGCTTTAAATTGCTCCAAAGGTTCCCTTTTCAGACTTTACTGTTACTGTTCATATTTTACGAACTTCGTTGAACGCATCGATTGATTGCATCAACCAGCGTAGGCGTATTTCAGCGTACGTAATTCAAGCATATTTTGTATGATCAGTGTCACGCTCCTGTTTCATAAAGAACACTCCAATCTAAACAGTTTATAGTTTCAGCTGTTTGCAGAGGTCGGTCGAAGAAACCGTCGGAGCGTTAAAAACCACTGAGGATGCCTTGGAGAGAGGCGAAACACGTGGTTCAGTTGCTTTTTCGTTGTTATTGAAGTGAAAACTTCTTTAGCGGCGTTGAGCACTTTTTGGGATGGGTAAAAAATGTAAGCGTAAGACGGAGGGAGAGTTTAAGTACCAGGTTATCAGATCCTCTAAGTAGCGCCTGGCCTTACGTCCGAAAAGGGTGAGAACATTTCACTTCCGGATACCAGCATATTTTGAAATACGAATGAATCGCGTTCGATTTTTGAAGTGTTTTTATTTCGTCGTTCGTCGCTTTTTTTTCCTTTCAACACGAGTGCGGCTGTTTGGCATGACTTATAGAACTAGAGCCCACGACCAAAACCATGTCTCATAGCAATACGGCAAAAACCCTATAAAATCGTTAGATTGTATGATTCTGAACCCGACTAGGTGTGTAGTAACGGTCGAAAGTGTAGCAACTGCGGGAGGCCATTTCTGCTGTGTCAAAAAAAAAGGCAGTCGGTATTATAGCAATACGTCTGATAGTGAAAATGTACATAGATTTTATAATTGTATTACGAAAAAGTTTGTCTTCAGACATTTTGCGCGTAGCATATAGCCAGAGCGCATTTTTGAAAATGTCAACAAATTTAGCCGACCTGCATCATAGCAATACGGATTTTTTTTTTTAAACTTATCGTATTGCTGCCAGGATTACCAAAAACCTGTTTTCAGACACATTAAGTGTAGCATATACTCCCAAAAACGAAAATAACGTTTCGGAGTCGCCTGGCCGACACCTCTGTTAAATGTTTTTTTAAATTTAATTCTTTGTTAATTATCAACTAATAAATTCGGGGTCGCAACGTATTCATTGGTTTGTAACAGAGAATTCAAGATGCCTCAATACGATTTTTAAATGATATCTGAGTATCGAAAAGTTGTCTGATAGAGAAGGTGCTACACTTAATTTGTCTGATATAAATTTTTTGCACATGCAACTTATTTTATCATGTCCAACAATTTTCAGACATATTGCTATGATACCGATCGGTAAAATTTGTTAACATTTTCAAAACGGTCTCAAAATTTAATGCGTTCACATTTCCGTCTGAAAATTGTTTTGTTCGCATCAAATAACCATAATTTACTAATAAAAAAGATTTTCAGACGTATTGCTATGAGACATTTTTTTTGTCTCATTTTTAATTTTTTTAAGTGATTTTACGGGTTTGCGCTACACCACTAACGTCTGAAAAATATGTTTCCGGTATCTCAGAACTATCATTCAACTACAGTCTGCAAATCAAACATATTGCTATGATGCAGTTCGGTAAAATTCTTTGACAATTTTGAAAATTCGGTCAGATCAAACGCTACGTGGAAAATGTCTGATATTGGTATTTTCGAGTTCAGGATAATCGTATCTATCGATTTGATGCGGTTTTGGCCATATTGCTATGAGACAAAAATTTTGGTCGTGGGCTCTAGTTCTATTACCCTACTATATTGCGGAGCAGCAAAATAAATTTGTCCATTCAGTTTTACTCCCAATAAGTGCGAATGTCTTAGCTCGTCTAATAAGACGCGTATTTCACAGATAAGAAAAAACGGATGGATTTGGATTGAGGGGTTCATATGGATTTTCCCGGGAGTTATGTGTAAGCGTGCTGCATCAACAGGTCGTCCGGTCATCGATCGACTCGGCCGCGCCTTAGATCGGAGTTTCTCGTTGTGAATGAGACGTTGCCGATGGGTAGAATCGATGTGTTCAAAACCAAATCGTATGGCGTTCTCAACGTGTGTAAACACTAACTAAACTGATGAGCAAATACATATATATAACGGGTCACTTTTCAACTTTTCATATAACTTTGTACGGAAAGTGAGCAGTTATTTTTGCGCGTCAGTGCATTTGTTACTTATTGAGTTGACTGTGATATGATAACGAATGAGATCAAGAAAACTAGAGACCAATTGCTTTGTGTGATAGTTTTCTCTCGCTAATTAATTCACGGTGTTTTAGAAGTTACATACATATCGTCACGCCTCTTTCCCACAGGGGTAGGCAGAGACTACTTTGTTCCACTTGCTACGATCCTGACATACCTCTTTCGCTTCATCCACATTCATCAATCTCTTCATACATGCTCGTCGGTTTCGGGTACTCCTGACCTGACCTTTATCCAAAACGTCCCCAATTTGATCACGGAACATCCGTCACACTAACCCCTTTGTTCATAAAAGCTCTATAGGCTTCTGCTAACTTAACAATCGTTTGTGCTTATCTGTGAAAGGTAAATGTCAAAGTGACAGATAAGAACAAACGATTGCTAAATTAGCAGAAGCCTATAGAGTGTTTATGAATAAGGGGGAAAGAGTTACGGGCGATGATTTAACGAAAAATGATTGCCCTTAATCATTGCAAGGATTGCCCTAATTCATTGGAAGTTGCTTATTCGTCCGAAGTGTAAAATGATTGAGTGCTTCCGTTATTTTGAGCTTACTACACAGCGCTGCGCGTGCGGGCACAGAACAGTTTCTCGCGTGATAGTCCGATGTGTATGCCTTTGCACAGACTAGGCCCTCGATAAAAATATACTTAAATTATTCCTCAAAACTGAATCTTTTTACCTTATAAATAGAATCGGAGTCGACGTTGTGATCGCAGTGTAGAGTGGCGTTGTGTCGGTGCTGCACAAAACGCGGCGCGCGCAGATCTACCCACACGTCGGCCATACCGGTCACTGTGAACAACGAAATAATACATACATAACATAGTATATTGGATTTATCCCTTACGGGTTATATGTTATAGAGCCTAGAAACAAGACATAGGGGCCACGTTTAACGAGATTGTGGGCATATATATGTGGAAAGAGGAATCAAAATAGTGATGGGTTGCTAGCCGCAGCGCCTTTAAATATCAGCTGATATTTTATTGAATCAGGCGTTACTTTGCGGAGGTCCATTTCAATGAACACAAAATATTTACATTGCTACTACTTGGAGTAGCAAGGTAAATATTTTGTGTTCATCAGCTGATATCACACTAATATTATAATGCAGTTGGTTTATTTAATATTTTCAAATATTTTTTTAATAAACTTTTCATAGCTGCCTTTTATAACTTAGATTTAATTTCGCAGGTGCCCTATTAATTCGACCGTAATAGGTACTGTGTTCTACCATGACGAGCGAAAATAACGAGCCACTTTTTATACTAAGTTGTGTGAAAAATTAACCGTTATATTTGCTCGTCAGTAAACAATATACAGAAGATCGCGGGAGCGCTACCTGGGATCATTATAGCAAATGCTAGCTAACAGTCGCGAAAACATTTTCCGCCGTGTATCCACTATTATTTTACTAGTAATTTCCTAATTATTTATCAGTATCACTTATACTATCATTGACAAATAATAATCTGCAGAACTAAACCTATGGACATTAACTGATGATAAATACCGTTGGTTTTCATTGGGGCATTTATTTCCGAGGCGTTTAATATGTGACGCGCGTAGGGCGAGCGTTGCACGTTACGCGTTTTATGATGATCACATACTCTCTTATTGCAGAGAGGAGGCTCGAGAACTCACAATAGCAGTTTTTTTTAACTTCTTCCATATTGGAAAGGTAAAGGGCTTTACAGCCTCACAGCCAAGACTGATAATTATAGGTATAATTGTTATTTCCCAATTAATGAGTTCTGTCTGTTACAGTCAGTCATCTTAGTCTGTCCTAGTAATATCCTGTCATCTCCGAATACCTTCCGTAAAGCGAATTTGTATATTTATTAGCGTGTTTTTTGCAATCCACCCTTAAAAGAGAATAAAATCACCAACAGTTTGTGATCTCAGTAATACTTGATGCACTATTTCCCCCTCACAATCGTGATCCGTTGCATCTGAGCTGTTTTAGTCTCGACTAAGCGCAAGGCTCACTCAAAGCCTTTACTTAGCCATTCAAGAGCTCGAATCCACTTACGACTAACACTCACTTACACTAAACTTTAATTAAATTTAATGTTATACGAGTATGGCTACTGTTGCCAGTAATTTTGCGGAGTGTTATTGTTACGAGTACTTATTACACTTGAACAGAGAATCAATGAGATATTTTGTTTAACTAAAATTTATAACATTAGCAAAGGTGTTTTAATTTCTTACACGAGACTTAAGAACCTTCTATATATATCGAAGAGACTATAAAAGATCATAGTCATATTAGACTTTGTGGTATCCCTATATAATGAAAACCTACGATGTTCTACCCTAGAGCATCTTAATGTATAACCACCAGCCCTAACCTAACATCATGATTATGCGAAGGACCCGATGGTAATGACGGTCGCGATTTGTATGAAAATCAAAGTGATGGATGACGTATTATGATGACGTTTTTGTGGGGCGAGGCATTACTAGGTTTAAATTGAAACTGGAGTATTATTGTAATGTCGAGAATGAGAGTTTCACGTGAATTATTAGCGATGGTTATTTCTGGGTATACTGCAATAACCGCAATCCGCCGCACCTGTGAACGGCGAAATAGCAACATGGTAAAATTGTTGTGTCATGCTTGATATTCAATTTCTATTAATTACGTAACAATATATAAAACCAATACTTTTTACCTAAAATTTCGACATTTGTTAAATGGGTTATTTGCATACATATAATATTAATACGCCTATCAGACTCCTTTAGGTATTTTATTCTGGCCTTAGGATAGAATTTAAAAAAGGAATACCTAAAAGTAAGATCAAATACCTACTCATCAGTGTTCTAACTTTATTTGCAATACTATACAAGCAGCGCTGCAACGAAACTTCAAATGAAAGTCCTAAGGCAGTAGTTTTTCAAGTTACGCGGACACTGTGCTACATCCAAAAAGGTTACTAAATTAGGGACCTAGCCTGACGTTACTACTCGTACTTACTGAGTCATGACCCATAATTAAAGATTGTCCTTTTCAGAGCTTTCTGTCAGTCGTTTTACACTGCAGCCTATGGATCAACTATACACAAAAAACTTACAGCGCCCTACGAGTCTAGTATAACAATGCCTTCAGGATGTTGTTGGGGCTGCCGCGACAAAGCAGTACGTCAGGAATGTTCGCAGAGACGCGGACTGATGGATTTCACGCTATCATGCGTAAGCGCGTGGCTTGGGATGCTATGCATTTGTCAGCGAGAGACTGTTAGGTTATAGGACTTATTGTGTTTTTACTAATTTAGACTTAAGGTTTTGTTACTAACAAATTATGGATATTTCCGAAATAAATGATTATTATTATTATTATAATTTGAGAAATTCTGCCCTTAGAACTCTCTCTGCCCTCTTCGTTAAGGTTCGTCGGGTTGATGATGCCATAACTCACGGCTTCCACCGTCCTGTAGGCAGTAGCTACGACTCGTAAAGGTGTAAATTTAATCCCGCTGTAAATTCAATTCTGACTCTTATTTAATCTGTGTTAAGCCCAAAAAAGCGTACCTTTTCACCCCTTTAACGCTTGACGAAAATCAGGGGTGGTATAATCGATTTTAAAATGTTTGTTTTGCTGGCTGCATGCTATTATATCTGTTGCATTGTAGCATTTATTTTCTACAAATTGATCCAAATTAGTTTCTTTATTTTTTTATTTATATTCAGGAAATCTCTTATATGTACTTACAGCGCATACCAAAGCTTCTATGATCTATAAGTAAGAATTTACAAATCGACTTTTTATCTTAACTCTCAGTTAAACCAGGGTAAAAAAGAACACTTACGAGTATCATACCAGTGAAATAAAGTATAAAAATGAATCAAATGCCTCTTCCTTTTTTTATGTTGGTAAAAATAATTTCCAAATATCTAATTTTGAAAGGCTGTTTTCTAACAAATAAGACAGCACAGCAAAATAAGTATTTTTTTTTCTGAGGCAATAATACATACAGACAGGGTAATTAATTAATGACTAATCGCGCCGCTGTTCAATATTCAAGAGCTAGATTGAAGTTATTATGCTAATCTCCTCCAGAGCTGTAAACAAGATACCTACTCTGCTTAGTTCCTGGTACGCTATAAATATAGTCCGTTCGAAACAACCAGTAGTTTAACAACTAATTAACTCAACTAACAACGCCCTACCATAAAATAAAAATAGGAGCAATGTAAAGTACGATGCTTTCATGTTTTCACAGTACCTAAGTTACATTTATATCAACATTTATAAAATTCCTGCAGGATTAATGTACGTACTTATTTTTTTAATTAGTTATCGGTGAAAATTATGGTGTAGAATTAAGCGGCAAATACTGAAAAAAAAGCATCTGGGAAAATCAGCGAAAGGAAAAATAAAGAGAAGAATAATATACCCATACCCATACCTATAGCACAAGCTCTGCTTAGTTTGGGACTGGGTCAATTGGTGTAATTTGTCCCATGATATTTATTTATTGTTATTTATTTAATATAATATTTACGAATGGGGAAAATAGCGAATAGAAATTACGATACAGGTAAATAACGGTTTTGGGGAAATGATCTAATCAGCCCCCACTGGACCCAAAACTAGATGTGCATTGGTCCATGAGGAAAGCTGGTGAATTGCAACGCAGCGGAATGTATTCACGCGGTATTTCTCGCATCAGAATTTAATCGAAGTTACCACGAGAGAAGATTCAAAACTTTAAATCTCCGTTCTCATATTAAATTTTATAGCATTTAAAGCCATAGTTCGGTTAGTGTGCCCCAAGATTGCGAACATTAATTGTAACGCAGCTTTACCTTGTTACCAAACGTGTTACATTACAGTCAACTATGTCACTAAAACGTTAGAGCTATTAAGACGTGAAGCAAACTACGTGCCTTCACAGGCACGGTTCCGTAACTTACTTGTTATGGGTAGCCATTAGAAGGGTTGACTGTACTTATCTTGAGGAGGAAATAGTTACTTTATGAAGTAATCTTAGCATAATCCTCAACTCGTATACATAAACGTCGAAACAGGTTAAAGTTTGCGCATGAGAAATTTTGATAGACTGCATAGTAACGAAGTTAAATCTACATCATCATTATACGTAGGTATGACATATATAGTTTCATTAAAATTTCTCGTATCTACATTACTATAAACAAAGTTCAACAATAACCGTTGTTATCAGTGCTACGCTTACACTATTGTAAACATTACACACATGCTTAATAAAATTCAAGTTTCATTTTGATATTTCTGTATTTCAGAGCACTTGAAAACCGTAACTTATTCAGTATTACCAACCATCATTATAATATAGGATGTGTTCAATGAAAACAAAAACATCCTCGCCCCCGGGTGGGCTTGAACCACCAACCTTTCGGTTAACAGCCGAACGCGCTAACCAATTGCGCCACGGAGGCAGACGAGCTACTGAGTGAAATTGTAGATCAGACTGAAACGTCTTGCATATGCTAACTTGCTTGACTGTAGGTACCTAATACCTATTATTAGACATATCGGAAAACTGGATACATTCACGTTCTTATTCGTAGTTATAGCGTTCTGGCAGTCGTGCATGGTAACGGAATTAGAAAACATTTTTTATAATTAATAAAGGATTTTTGCTGACTTATACTGTTTGCTGATCAGTATTGGACATGCATTTTTCAGCTTGAATCGCAAATTTACTTGCAAAGGCAGAATTTCTTTTCCGCAATCGTATTCTCTTAAAATTTGCGTACCTAAATTACTTACATTATTTTCTGTTTACGGACTTAAAACTAGCAGCATTTCTGGAAAATAACCGCGCAGGATGTCTAAAGAGTAATAAAAATGTTGACTCGGCAGGAAGCTGTTTGCTTAAGGGCGAGTGGACCGGCGGGAACCAATGGAATGTAAATTTTGTTAGCGCAGCTTGGGATGTAGCTCGTCTACACTCGGCTTACGGAAAGGAGATTCGTGGTGAACAATCGGATTGACGACGTACCTCTTATTTATAGACAGAGAATTCGCTGTTCGTAATCAAGGTAACTTCTTGTTAAAGTCTAGTGACTTAAAGCGTTAGAAGAAGCCACTAGGTGGACCGACGACATCGTGAAAGTTGCGGGAAACCGGTGGTTTTAGGTGGCGGGTTGTAGTTCATTGTAGCGTTCTAAGGGGGAGGCCTTTGTTCAACAATGGACGTCTTCTGGCTGATGATGATGATGATGATTAGAAGAAGCGGTTTAAAATTTAGATTAACGTAGATTTTGTTTGTGAGTGTAGACCCTATTTGATGTCTACATATATTATGTAGAGTAAAACTCACCCTACTTTTGTAAATAAGTGCATTTGTCTCACGTTTCAAAACTCAATCTTTACCATTTATTTCGATAGTTAGGTACGTACGTAATAAAAATATATATAGTTCCATTATTTTATCAAAGGTTTCGGTATCAGTCCTTTGTTACACTGTATTTGTTTATTGACAGCAAGTTTTTGACGTTTGTCCGAATGGACGGCGCCAGAAAATTGGCAATTAATCGTCGGATTTTGTTTTCTTTCGGACAGGCGTAAACAAATTTTTGTTTGGATATTTTAAACCAGGGTTGACTTTTGGAATGGCGCTTACCTAATTGATTGGGAACCATTATTATGTTTAAATTACATTTCAGTGCTACGATGAAACTGCTTTGGAAATTTAAAGCTATTTTTAAAATCACCCAAAACGATGAGAATAACGAATAACAACGAAATAAATACCTACCTTAATTAACGGAAAGGTCTCTCAATTAGTTGAGTCTTTTTCACGTCTTCCAGAGTCAAAAATAAATTATCTATAACAGTTGTTTTAGGAATCCGTACCACAGATTTACGAATTTCTTTTTTTCCCTTGGTCTCATAAAGGTATAGCGTGCCATAATCCAAAAAAAATGTTTTTCACAATTTGTTTAGAGATAGGTACCTACATACGAAAATATGTAGCAGTCAACAAAAAACACACCCTATAGGTACCTTACCCAAAATTTTCAATCATTTATATAGTCCTTTTAGCCCGTATAGTTTTATTCATAGTAGGTACGGACCGACAGGCAGACGGACAAAATGAAACTAAAAGGGTTCCGCTTCTCCATTTTGACTGGTACGGATTTCTAAAAAAGCAATGCGTGTTCCCATAAAAAGTATAGTTTTTTTTCAACAAAGCAGTTCCACATTCTCCGTGTGCAAGTCCGACACGCACTTGGCCGATTTTCCACACGTGTATAATAAAAAGCAGACCGTTTTTCAACTTTGGTCAAGCTGAGCCAACGGTTCCTTAAGTAAATGTTAATCAATTTAAATCAAAAATCCCTTTTTATGCTGCTGCCGATTACCATAATTTGATTCCTTCTCACTTTATTCATCAGAACGAAGCCTGCTGAGATAACATCGTTATTACATGAAACGAAAAGTTCCTCACTGATATTCTTAGCAAATGTTGTTTATGTTTTAACGCTTTCTCTCCTAATTTATTCAATTAGCTTTATTTATTCTCACAATTATCATCCAATTTGCTTTATTGTTATTGCTTTTAATTGATATACTCTTTGCTGACGTAATTAGAACGTTTTGTTTCTTGCCATTTGACTTTAAATATTGTACACACTTGAACACACATCAAACGCAGCTGCAGGTGAATGAAGTCATACCTGTAGTTCTTAAGTAAATCAACGGTTCCGATTTCTTATCGATATTTAGTAGTTTCAATAAGTATATACGGGGTGATTAATCCAAATGGGTCAGTAGGGGGTAATCTTGTTAAATAATTAAAAGAGAAACTAAAAAATATTTATTCATTTAAGCAAATATTATTATTTTGACCGGGTTCGATTCCCTTTGGCTTGTAAAGTTGGCTGTGTAATCTGTATCTATCGGTTATTGATTATTATTTATCAATAAAGTTATTTTGAACTCTTATAATACAACAGCTAGCCGAGTTCCAAATTCGTTTGGAATAGGTCTTGTGACGGATATGACGAAGTTATTCGTGACAACAGACTGGCTAAATATAGATCGGCATCGGATTGAAATGACAGTTCTTGTATGAATGTGACAGCTAGCTAATTCCGATGCCAAATTGTCAGCCCATACATGAAATGTCAAAATGAACACGATGGCGATTGCGAGCGAGTTAGACAATAAGCCTACTGTTTACTAAACTACCCACAACCGGGTAATTGTGTAACTATTTTGACACTCGGCATCGGATTGAAATGACAGTTCTTGTATGAATGTGACAGCTAGCTAATTCCGATGCCAAATTGTCAGCCCATACATGAAATGTCAAAATGAACACGATGGCGATTGCGAGCGAGTTAGACAATAAGCCTACTGTTTACTAAACTACCCACAACCGGGTAATTGTGTAACTATTTTGACACTCGGCATCGGATTGAAATGACAGTTCTTGTATGAATGTGACAGCTAGCTAATTCCGATGCCAAATTGTCAGCCCATACATGAAATGTCAAAATGAACACGATGGCGATTGCGAGCGAGTTAGACAATAAGCCTACTGTTTACTAAACTACCCACAACCGGGTAATTGTGTAACTATTTTGACACTCGGCATCGGATTGAAATGACAGTTCTTGTATGAATGTGACAGCTAGCTAATTCCGATGCCAAATTGTCAGCCCATACATGAAATGTCAAAATGAACACGATGGCGATTGCGAGCAAGTTAGACAATAAGCCTACTGTTTAGTAAACTACCCACAACCTACTAGTACTACTACTTAGTAACATAATAAGTAAGCTCTCGTAATTTCGTTATCGTAATACTTATCGAAACAAAACTAATTTGAACGGATAGATAGAAGATTGTTGTAGTAATTGTTGGTAATTACAGGTAGACACATTATTTGATATGTACCGGCTTTTGGTGTTAATAAACGGGCTCGAATCTAATGTAATGACCCAGTTTTACTACATGGTAACACAGGTAAGAGGGAGTTGTTTTTATGATTTCCGTGTAATTTCGTGTAAAATAAAGTATATAGCCAACAAAATTGCCTCCGGACTGAAATTTAGAAATAAGTATTTTTAAAAGTCTCCGCTCACAAAGGACTATCCGAAGAAAGTGCCCAGCTTATACTGATAAATCTAATTGGACAGATGACTATGACATTTACTCGACGTTATTCTCCAACGGATGTTGCGCTATGAGAAATAGAAATAGCCAATACGACATACGGTATTTAAACTCGTAAAATGTATGCATTTTCCACATTACCATATCAAACCAAAATGAGGTAGGTACCTACATTATGAGGCATAACCTCGGTACTCCGTTTAATATTCCAGTATTTTAAATAATGATTCTAAATTTAAGAATGATAACATTATCAGCTAATAATATGTATGGTAATATAATGGGATCAAACTGGAAGTAATTCCCTTTCCAACAAAAAAATATTTTTCCAAATCGGTCCACACATGACGGAGTTTTGAGACACTTAACAAACATAAAAGAATACAACCGAATTGTCCTCCACCTGTTTTTGAAGTCGGTTAAAAATTGATATCTATTCCCATAATATTTTTGATAGGAATGACCAATAAGACTACACAACGTATCCACCAAGTGCGAGTTGGTCTCGCGTAACTGATGGTTATGTACACTTTTATAGTATTTGTATCGGAAACCTATATATTTCTCTATTAAAAATAACAGCATGTTTTGGGGATGTAAAAGTCTGCCCTAAGGATGATACACTGCTTTTGAGTAATAACGTCCAAATCACTAATATCAGCTGTCTTTTCGGGAGACATGGGTCATGCTTATTACATAAAAATCCGGAAGTGCGTTTGTCATGCCGAACATAGTTAGTGGATTTAGATAAAGTTTAGTATCCATGCTAGCTTTATTTGAGACTATTTTGCGCCCACAGCTTCTTCTCAATTGAAGAACTTTGCTGGTTATAATAGTTAGTAATAAGTCAGTGAAAAAATGAATTCATTCAGAAAGTGCTTATTTACTATTCTCTCTCTCTCCAGCCTATATACGTCCCACTACTGGGCACAGGCCTCCTCTCAGAATGAGAAGGCTTGGGCTATAGTTCCCACGCGGGCCCAGTGCGGATTGGGAACTTCACACACACCATTGAATTGCTTCGCAGTTGTGTGCAGGTTTCCTCACGATGATTTCCTTCACCGAAAAGCTCATGGTAAATTACAAATGAGATGTCGCACATAAATTCCGAAAAACTCAGAGGTGCGAGCCCGGGATTCGAATCCACGACCCTCTGCTTGAGAGGCCACAGGTCAAACCAGTAGGCTACTACTATGTTTACTATTATCTTAATTTAAATACATACTTTACTACATTTATCCATTTCAGAAGTACTTAAGAAACTTTTTTACCTAAATAGTAAATGGTCCCCATGCAATAACGACGAACATACTACATATTTAGTTGCAGACCTTTTAAGTCATGGCTATTTTCTATTGTTAATTTGAAATCCTGGTATATACCAAGCTCAAAGTGAAAGGCTAGTTTAATACAAATGTTAGCATAAACTCGGGAGCCATTAGTGAAACAAAAGCTTTGTTCCAAGGACGTGACGTACAATTTGTTTTTAGCAACGAGTCGGTAAACCAAAGATCTAAATAACTGGGTAAAGCTGTTGAGTAATATTTTAAAGTTACTTAATTTCTCTCTGAAACACTTTTGCGAAAATCTATCTATACATTATAATAAAGTTGAAGAGGGTCGAAAGTCTGTACATGGAAGATATTTAAAAAAAAAATAGACTGGGGGTATTAGAATCGATAACAGAACACGTTCCAATAGTTTTTAGATTTTTTGTCTGTTTATCTGTTTGTCTGTATTATTGGGCACGCATCACGTGAAAACGGCTGAATGGATTTTGTTGGAAAATTTACTAATCTGTTGAGAAAATCACCGGCTAGGTTATATGCTACTTTTTATCCCGGAAAATTGCAAAGTTCCCGCGGGATAGCGATGAACATGTCGAAAATCGCAGCTGCCTAGAGTCGCAACAAATATAAATATTGCTTCAGTATCATGCAAAGTATATATGCATTGTATCAAGTGTATCATGGATGCAAAGAGGTGCACTAAGGAGGGATTTTCAAAATTCTCACGGGATTTAATATCGCTTATTATAAAAAAAAAAACAATTAAATGTGTGTTAAGTGCCTGTTCAAATATGCATAGCAATATGAGACTTTTCTCAATAAATGAAGTCTACGCGGACGAAGTCGCGGGCAAAAGCTAGTACAAATATATGGATGTTTTTTTTTGGAAAATACATTTTTGTCACTGAATGACAATAAATTTCGTCCATTGCGTGAAGTTGTTATAAAATTGTCTGTGAAAAATTAAAAAAACGTCGAACAGAACTTTTCACTGCGTAAAAAAACAATCATAGCTTTATTATTTTTGTAATCGCACTGTAGGTACAGTTTGTGCTGTTCGATAAAAAATATTCATGTAGTATCGTATCGTAGAGTTTTATTGACGCTAGCCTAACTTTTAAGCTGTCAAATATTGAACTGAGTAAAGGAATATGAAATCATTGACACGTTTTGTCCCATTTGAGCTCGTCACAACTGGCAAAATTTGCAATGTCAGCCCCAATGAGCTCTGCAAACAGCCCGGGCGCACAAACAGTCATTTTTTGTTTGCGCACTCTCAGTCGACACGAATACGTAATGGCGGAACCCCCGAGGCTTGGCGGTTGTTATTAAATTATAAATTACATGTCTGACCGCTGTCCACAGATTTTTGTTTATAAACAAGACTTGTTTTCGTTTTTGGATATTCAAGTGCCTACGGACACTCTTATTGGTCTTTGTAGTTGCTGTTTTGAAGAAATTTTGCGAATGTTTTGAATTATGCGCAGGGAAAGATAATGTGTTCTTTAATCTCGCTATAATAATAATAATAATAATAAATGCATTTATTTCGAACAACAGAGATTCATTTATACGCTAAAGTACGTTTGAAAATTTTGTAATCGTGCGTGAAGTATTCATGCGCCAGCAACGGCAGCAACAGACATGAATTATGACATCAAACGGTTTCGCAAGTTTATAAGAATAACTCCCTAAAGCAATTACGTAATTCATTAATCTTCGGGTACTCTTGACCTGGCCTTTTTCCAAAACGTCCCCAATTTGATCACGGAACGTCCGCCTAGGCCTTCCCCTCCCAACGCACCCATTCATACTCCCCGTATATATCTGTATAGTTAATCTTCTTTCATCCATCCTCTCTACGTGACCAAACCAACTAAGCATACTTTTTCTATCCTAGTCACTATATCTTCTTTCACACCAGCACCGACGAGCATGTATGAAGAGATTGATGAATGTGGATGAAGCGAAAGAGGTAAGTCAGGATCGTAGTAAGTGGAACAAAGTAGTCTCTGCCTACCCCTGTGGGAAAGAGGCGTGACGATATGTATGTATGTATGTATTATTCTTCTTTATTTTGTATACTCTTATGAATTCCTAGAAAGGAAATCTTCTCCTTGCATTTTAATTTTCAAGTAAGATCATTGCATGGTACGCTCTCTACGTTGGTCTGTTAGTGACTAGTACACACGGCAAAATAATTCGGTAAGCATAGGCACGCACATAAACGTCGTCTATGTGTTGAGTACCGACATGAACATTACGTAGAATCCACATGTGAATGTGTGAGTGAGTTCGATCGTATATCTACCCTCTCAGTACAGTTTTTTTAGTAATAAGATAAATAAGTAATGTCGCTGTAAATTACCTATTTATTATATAAACAACAAAAATAACTATAAAATAACAATGAAGAAAGTTGAAACTATTTTAGTTAGGTAGTTTATAATAAACTAAGTTAAAAATAATTACAAATTAAACTAAAAAATCCCCTTGGTATCGTGCCTGGCTCAAAGGTTTAAAATTTCAATATCTCCGGTTTAAGTTAATTCTACAGAAATAATGTAAAAGTATTGTTTTATTTTTGCATTTTCCTAAAAACATTTTACATTATTATCTTACATTGGATATTGTCATCGCAAGTGTAAGGCAAGAGAAGGCACCCCGGATCGAGTCTTACTTTGACCTTGAATCTTTAAATTTATGCAATCTGACGCATTGAACTATTATTACCAGCGTAGTAGCTACCATCTCACTGATTCAACTTGTTATATTTTTATTTCTCATCAAGTCTGGTCTGAGATTCAATTCCAACATTTCCAACCAATATTCCTTACAACCAGCATCGCCATTTAAATAACATCCAAAAATGTCATTTCTTCTAGGATTCGAACTCGGTTTACTAGAGAGCGAGTGCACAAATCAAGTATCCGACTTGCCTTTTGTGACCGCTGAGCCACCGAGACATTTAATATAGTTGGTGAATTTATGAATTACTACGTCCAAACTGTGACTACTGCATTTGCAATGTGTAAATAGTTGTTTAAAGTGCTTTGAAATAAGGTTGAAATTTGCTAGACGATGCACATTTTATTAATTGCCGTCTAACAATATAAAGTATAATCTACCCTCAAATTATTAGTAATATGAATTTGTCAACGCTAGCCGCCATTCGTTACGCCTTGTTTTAAAAGTGGTTTTACAACAACGAACTGTTTAATTTTGCCTTTGAAATACCTTGTGATTTGCAAAATATGGATAGTCATCATCTTTTTTGAAAAGAGCAGAAATTATTGTTCTTTACGAACAAAATATTTCTATAAGGAATCGCAAGGCGTTTATTGATATCGGTAAGTAGAAAAAGTGTCTGATAAAATAATTACTTCTTATTTTACATCAAATTTCTTCATGGTGTTAAAAACAATGATTTATTATTGTATCCGTAATGTATTCAAAATAACTTTCTTTGACGAAGAATGTTTTTTATTAAACTTCATTTATTTTGCAGCGGAAGACTTCAATTATGGATTCACTGTTATGCAGACTTCGGGCACGATAAGAATATTCCTTCTGTGTCAAAACAAGAAGTCTCATCTTCACGCCATTTGACATAAGTAGTTGCCGCACACGCTAAAGGGACCTATTTCACATCAACGAGAGACAATGTTACCTACGTTGTGTGCGACTTCATCTGCATGTTGCAGGATAGCATTGTCGTAACTCGTAAACCAGCAAAAAAAATGCTTCAACGGATCAGCCAGCATAGAAGAAACAGAATGAACTTTGATCGTGAATATTTATAATTTTGATTCGAATAGGTAATAATGTAGTGATTTTTAGTGATGAAAAACCATTTACGTCTGAAAAAGATGGACGAAAAATTTTGTGGCGAAAAGTGCTTGGATGTCATCCATGGGATTTGTGAGTTAGTGGGTTGGGGGTCGTAATAACAGTGCTAAAAAAAAGTGATGTGTGACCTATTTCGTGCATAACAATGTTATTGTGTCATAGTCAAAGACTGGCTGAGCACCCAACAAGATTCCTTAACTGTTATTAACTGGGATCCATCTGATATAAAATCCAAAGCAAATTTAGGTAGCTTAGTCACTTGAAAGTGGAGATTTAATCCAGTGTGCAATGATGTTATTGTTAATGGCTGTCATTTAACATGTCGATTCATTTCACCACTGACTTTATTTCTCGACAAATAAAACGTTTCGTTCATCTTTCTCAGACTTAAGTAAACTTAATAAATCGGAAATTCTTATAAATGATACTCTTTTCAAAACCCTTGTTAATTCGAATAAATTACATCTTAAAAATAGCCCTTTTGTGGTGTGCATTCAATTTACCATTTGTATTGTAATTTTAAATTATGTTTGTAACAGAAATTTTTAATTAACCTAAAAGCATACTGGTCACTATAGTGTGTGTTGTTTTACGAATAAATGTTGTCCTTCTTCTGTTATATTATAAGGAAAAGCATGCAGTTTTATTTTGCTAATTTAATTAGTTATAGTCTTATGGTAATAATAATTGCTTAAATGTTGTAATAAACAATTTGAAACAATGATTTTATTTTCTTATTTTGTTCTTTTACTTTCTTTTTTTCTTGTTTGAAGTAGTCATGATTTGGTTTTAAGATAGTTATAAATTGAAAAAAAAGATACAAAATAGAAACATTTGAGCAAGATTCGAACCGAGGTCTTTAACATTCATAGTCCTAATCAGTACGACTGAGCCACCGCGCTCATATTATTCTTGACGAAATTATTCTTCCATTGAGCAAAATCGTTTGAATAACAATAACCTATACAATAAGAGATATGTGAAGGTAGTCAGAGAACACAATCAGCACACATAGGCCATGTTAGTGTGAATACTCGTGTGGATACAAAACCATTTTGTTGTGTGTGTAATTAAGGCAGCGGATAGGTGCGGATGTGTGTATAGAATGACACACATGGACAACTAGGGTGCATACCGAATAGTTTTGCTGTGTGTACCTAGTGAGACAAAGTGATGACAAGGACCATAAAATTGCAATACAACCGAAACGTCGTGGTAAATAAACATGCTTTGCTTATGCACTTTTTAACATAACGATGCGCTTCAATATTGTAAATGAAATGATAAGTAAAAATAAACTGAACTTCAATGTACTTAATGTAAGTATTTAACACTGCATTGTAGACAAAAACAACAGACGCGATTGACAAAGATTGGTAAGTAAGAAGCTGAACTAGACCTTAACTTTCCTCGAAATGGTGGAGGTTCTCAATTACTCTGGTTATTTATGAATAAAATTAGGTATTTTTTAGGCTTAGATGCTGTTTAAATTTGGAAAAAAACAGATGATGGGTACATACCGTCAGGCCTCTTTCCTGCCGGGGTGGGCTACTTTGTTCCACTTGCTACTTTCCTGACATACCCCTTTCGCTTCATCCACATTCATCAAAACTTATCAAATTGGGGATATTTTGACAAAAGGCCAGGTCAAGAGTAGCCTAAACCGACGAGCATGTATGATAAAATGATGGGTAATATGGAAAAATGTCGAAGCCAAATTATCTTAAGGGGAACAAGTTCTTTTGCATAGTACTATATTACGAATTACAAATGGAAGATTCATAATTATTAATAAATTTGATCAGTGAGGCTCAGACATATTAATGTAAACAAACGGATAACTCACGTTACGTTACGTTATGTCACGTTACGTCCTTTTCCGACGTAATAAAACGTGAGTTATCCGTTTGTTTACATTAATAAATTTGATCATCAAAAGATCGTGTAAACTGAAAATCGTCTTTAAAAGAATAATTAGAACTGTTCCTGAAAAAAAAAACAGAATACGTAGTGTGTTTGAATGAATTTCGATACGCACTAACTCTTGTAGTAACATAACGTTTTATATGCAGGAATAAAATTCTCCACTCCTGAAAGCATGCAGTATTTTATTGATATCACAAACTAAGAAGCATTCGGAATTTCAAGTTGTATAATACATAGTTTTGTTGCTCCTTGTTTAAAGCTAAAGAACATAGAAGGAATTTAGGAACTAGCGATTTAAGACTTCGTTTGGAACTATTCGTTTATCGCCATGCCGCAGAAATTAAGCGATTTTCATGGACAAAAGTATCCTTTGTAGGTTATTGATAAGTTATAAGCACTGACTGCGTGCAAAATGTAATCTATAGCTAACTTAATTTACATACCTACCTTTGTTAAAATATTTTTTGCTTTGTTTTTTTTGAATCTACAGCTAGGTATTCGTGCTCGCAGCAAGAGAAGCTAATCGGAAACATCGACTTGAATCTGACTTGTTTCATTTAAGAATATAAACATAATTTGTCTTGCTTTCAGTTCACGTTCCTTATACTTTATCTTTCGAAATATTGAGAACTACCCTTAACTCACAAGAAACATGAGGGGCGGTGTCGCGTGTGTATGGGCCATAAACTCCGAATTAAGCATACATTCACCCTTGGGGCTGTAAAACCTTATCAAAGCAGGGCTTGGTGTCGGAAATTTAATGTAAATTGATCCATATTTTGTATTTATAATCGTAAAGATGAGAAAAACTGTTAAGAATTTATACAATTTATCATTTGACAAAATAATTAAATTTGAGTTCACTTTAATTACATTTTACCATAATATATATGTCTGATGTTGCTTCAATACACATATAATACAGGACAGGATACAGGATGGCTCAGTAGGGAGAAGTAAAAAAACTTTAAGAGATAGGGGAATCTGTTTTTAGGAACTATGGCATTGATTGTAGATTTAATAAAACGATATTTATTTTTTAATCATACTTTTTTATATTCGTACTAACTTTTTCTATCTGTGATCTGTGAACAATGTTGTAAATTGGTTTTGCAAGTTTTTCGTTGTTATTGTTCATGTTGTTACTATATTATACAGTTACAAGGAACACATTTTTAATAAAATATTGTTAGAAAACTCGAAAATTATTTATTTAAGCAAATTTTGATGATATTATTTTGACCGGGTGCGATTCCCGTATGTATGATTAAAAAAATTGAATGCCATTTTCATGAAATTTAAAATCAATGGCATGATTCCTAAGAACAGATTCCCCTATCTCTTATAGTTTTTGACTTCTGCCTACTGATGACCTATTTGGATTGATCAACCTGTAAAGTATTTATAATATAAAGATTAAAAAAATTAGAGCGCGATTATTTGTCGATTTCATTAAGTTACCTGGTGCCTCTATTTCAGTGCAATTTTCATTGACGAAATGTAAATTTTTGAACATTTATAATATTGAGACTACTAATCAGAAAACATTTATATGCGTTCATTACATTCTCCAAAGTATACCTACTGATTTTATGGATGCTAATTTTACATGCCTACCAACATTAGAACAGTTGCTAGGATATTAATTTTTAACGAAATACTAAACATAAAATTACAATTAAATTATTTGAAGCTTATATAATATAATCTAAGTACAAAAAGTAACCTAAAACGAACCCCGCTTATGCCTAAGTAAAACATCCCCCAGTTTTCCGTCGCTACGAAACTCGTGCCCAGAATACCCACTGAAAGCATCACCGCGTTAAATATTATTACATGCATGCTTATTTTATTTATAGCACAAAATGAAGGGACTATTAATACTCGTGATTAAATAATTCATTCAGCTTGAAAGGTTCCCACAGGAAAAAACAAATTATCAAAGCCTGAATACCCAAATGAACCCATGAATTATTTACCTTCATACTCACGCGAGTAACCGAACAATATATTTTTGCAAACCCTAACTAACTTTAGATATTTTTCCGCGATAAATATCTTGTTATAACTATTTTTACGCGTTGATAGGTCGTTTATTTTAGCATAAAAACCCCGGAATCTGGCTAGAGGAGGATTAAATCATTTTTATTACTGTCTATAAGTTAGAGTTATGTAGTAAAAGGTCTGTCGTAAGGTTTGCTATATTTCAGCGCCATATTACTCGTAGATAACTTGGCAATATTTGTAGAAAATGTGTTTCTAGACAATACCTACATACGAATGTGACGTTTAAGGGTGCGACCACACCGCCGCTTAAAAAACGGTGACGTTACGGAATCGCAACAAAATGTATGAAGAAACGGTGAGAAAACGTGACGGATACGACACGTCACTGCGTATACGCGGCGGTTTGGTCGCACCCTAAGAGTTTTCAATGATTCACGGTTACGTTCATTCGAAATATTATAGATGGGATATGAACCGCGATTTCAATAAAGGTACATAATGGAGGCTCATAATATTTCGAGTGTGACGTTTTTCCTGGACTTGCTATGCTCATGTCATAAGTATTTATTTGTTAATTTTCAAAATGAGCCCGAATGCAAAAGTACGAGAATGACCCGTTTTCACACAGCAGTTACCTATATCAAGGTAAGCTGCTGCTATTCAAAATCTCGGCCGAGCGAAGCGATACTTCAAACCAATCCATAGCCTACAGCTAAATAAGGCTCAGGTTCGACCACTCATGGAGTATTGCTCGCACCTCTGGGCTGGGGCCCCTCAATACCAGCTCCTACCATTTGATCGCTTACAACGCAGGGCATGCCGCATCATTGGTGACTCTATGCTCTCTGTGAAACTTGACCCTCTTCCTCTTCGCAGAGACGTAAGTTCTCTTTGCGTGTTCTACAGGATCTATAATGGGGAGTGCTCCGAAGAACTTTTTAACCTTGTTCTAGCTGCCAAGTTCCATGACCGTACTACTCGATTCAAAAGTAGTTTCCATCGACATCACCTCGATGGATGGTGCTCCAACACCGTACGATTTAAACGGTCTTTTTCGCCCCGTACGTGTAAAATTTGGAATGAGCTGGCGGCTGGGGTTTTTCCAACTGGCTACGACATGGGTACCTTTAAGAGGCGAGTGTACCACTTCTTGCATGGCCGGCAGCGTGCTAGCAGTCCCAATGGTGCTGTGGTTGTCCATGGTCGGCGGTGATCACTTATCATCAGGTGCACCGCATGCCCGTTTGTCGGTTTTAATATAAAAAAAAAAAAAACAATTGCTATTACTTTACATTGCTATCTCCGCGATACAATGAAGTCAAGTCATGGAAACACAGCAAGACAGGTGGAACTATTTTTTATGTAACCTATTTGGTGTCCTTTAGCTGAGCAAAGGCCTCCCCTTATTCATTCTACCTGCGTTTCCGTCTTTTACATGGCTTCCCCGGTCCAGGGGGGCTACTCCGAAATTCGATTTTTGAAGTTCGTGTCATACCATCCCTCTCGCTCTAAAATGAATGACTATTAGTGTGAGCGGAACGGCACGAAACGAACTCCGAAAATCGAATTTCGGATATAAGACCAGTTCAAAATGTTGCAAATCGTTTTACCATCTCCGTTAGGTTTGCCTCTGCTCCGGTGCTCATCGCATGAAACTAAATAAAAAATGGCAATAAACATAAAAATTCTAAGAAAGAAAAATTTGTTCAATACCTACGTCGATAGTATTGGACAAAACTGTACAACAGAATTCGTACAAATAATATGATGGGGAAGTCTCCTCTGAAAGGGTTTCACAGCGAATCAATAAATACAAGTGGGCAGAAATACTTCGACAAAGACAATAGTAATTACTTCAAAAATGTAATTACGGCGAGTTCTTTGAGAAAGCGGATAAAATGTGGCTTAGTGGCCGACTCGGACAAGGAACTAAAAAGCTTCTGACATACGGATAACTAAGTTGTACGATAATCAATAGAATGTAAATAAATGAAGACTTGAAGAAGTGAAAAATATTTTTTCTATTTACTCTCCTGTACTGCTGTGATTTACGTAATCACGAGCACTACTTTGTGAACACTCATAATATGATTGGATAAGTCTATAAGTACTATCTATTTCCCATTAAAGCACTCGTATCGTAATGTTGCTATTACGATACCACTGCACAGCCGCTGAATGCCAATGTTTTTTTTTATTAAATTTGTCCGGACAGGCTAAGGTCAAAAACCATTTAGAAAGCAAACAAGATCATCTATTTAAATATCATTCGAAGCGTATTAACTGGAAGAGATTCCTTTAAAGGACAAGTTCGAATCTGTACATCTGTTTAGCTTATTACCTGTAAAATTATTGTGTTTTTTGTACAATAAAGAGTTATACATACATATATACACTAACGGGTTTAATATAGGCGTCATCTGAGTGTAAAAACACGCAGTGAGCATACTTAGGCTTTAACGATTACTTTAAAGATTAGGTATGAGTCTTTAACCTTTATTTACTTCAATCAATTCGAAAATTGGCTGATATCTATTGGTATGTGCTTCAATTTCTGTAATATTTCATTGCAATTCGATAACCCGCTTTCGTCTGGCTCTGAAATTTCAACGTTATTCAATTTATTTAAGAAAATCATTTCACCCCGTGCAGTGCACACATGTACCTAAGTTAAATTATATTTTGCGACCAATTGCAAGTCATTTACGGTAACAGGAAATAAACCAATTTAATAATATTATGTGCAATTTTTCAATTGTGATGAGTAAAAAATTGAGCACTTTGACCGCTTGTCCATCTTTATAATCCATTAAAATAATCGTATAGTTACTGCGCAGTATATAGCAGTAAAGAAAAATATTCATGTTATTCTTATGTATTTCGTATGTCGAATTTTATCAATACAGTTTTATCTATATACCTAAATAATAGAAAATTTACGCCTGAGATTTCTCCACCGTTGCCCGGTACTCGTCTTTAGTCCTTGTTTATTTATCATCAATTCTATGCGAAGTCTGAGAGTTATAAAGTTAAAAAAAACTTGAAGGTACAAGCAATCTTATGATGAAAATATAATTTAGAAAAGACAAAATTAAATGTCGTTTCACATCGACTTGACCTTTAATTGTTGTAGTGACTATTTATATTTTTAGCTCAAGGTTTCGTAGTTACATAAAACGTTCATCTTTTTATAGTATTTAGGAACCAGCTATTAATATTGATTTATTAACTAGGTACGGCTTCAAAACATTATATTACGTAAAACAACACTTTTTTAAGTCTTGTAACATACAATCACAAACTGTCTTAAACAATAACTTAATCCTCTCTTCAAAGTTTCTGTAAAACTGTATGGTTATAAAATTGTGGTGAATAGGTAAATTAATTTCTAAACGTCACTGAAAATTAGAACACAGAAAAATCCGAAAAGTAAAGCTATGGCCGGGAATCGAACCCGGGTCCTCGTCATTCCGTGACGCGTGCTATACCCCTACACCACCCATAGCAGGTGAGTAAGCCTCCGAATTTTTCTATCTGTTACCAACTGTCACGTGACCTTGTTACGTGACTTGTCATCTGTTTGAATGATGTGAATAGGTAAATTGTTTTGGTTATCTGTATTTAATTCCAATGTTAAGATTAATGGCATTAAATAACATTCTTATCGTCAACAATCGCGTTTATAACGTTATAAGTTGTTCCATCGGGTCCTAACGGATCGAAATGAACAGATTGAATTCCAGATCTTATGGTCCCCAAAGAGGCGTTGTTACTAAAGAATGTCTACATTTTTATCTCGTAGGTGCCCCGCGACAACCTTTCCCGTCTGTTGTAACATGGAGCTTTGTCTTACACAGTACACAGAATTATTTAAGCTGGCATCTGAAAAGTGTTGTAACAAGGTTAAAAATTGACTAAATCTGAAACTTATTTCACTATATAAACAATTTCGTCCCAGAAAACTCTTATGTTTAAAGAAATCAATTGTTAAACTAGCTAAGAATGATTATAGTGTTCTTTTATTATAATGAAGGAATGTGGAAAACGTGCACAAAGGGTCATTCAATGGCATTTGTGCCCTGCCAATGGGTATTTCTGAAAAATATTTCTTAAAAGAACAAACTCGAAACTTATAGTTCCCAACGACCCCGACACCTGTTCGATGGTAGAATTCGAGTTGGTTCTACAGCATCAGTGACGCACGTGGTATCAAAAGTATTGGTGGCTTTTTATGTGGTTTAATCCAAACCCAAGCTATGAGCGTCCAACAAAACGACGAAGCGCTTGGAGAAAATGTATGTACAGCCCTTGCGCTTTGCTTGGTTCGTCTTACTACCTATGCACTTACATACGTCTTGGTACCGTGCCCCCAGATTTTGCGTTTAATATTCAAAGTAATGGATGTGGTCATATGAAAAAGCCTATCGCTTTGGAGTAAGGAAGTCTAACTAATATTATAAATACGAAAGTATGGATGGATGGATGGATGGATGGATGGATGGATGGATGGATGGATGTTTGTTTGTTACTCAATCACGCCAGAACGGCCCAACGGATCTGGATGAAATTCGGCACATAGATAGAGAAAAGTCTGAAATAGCACATAAGCTACTTTTTTTCACGGAAAATTGCGTAGTTCCCGCGGGATAGCGATAAACGAATTCTTTGCAGACGAAGTCGCTGGCAACAACTAGTATATTATAATTTTAACACATCAAAGTATTAGCTCATTTTAGAGTACTGTGACCACTCAGTACTAAAGTTGTCGATAGCATGCCATTTTCTTGGGTATAAACGTTAAAACTGGAAGTGACTGTAGGTATGTTCATTTCTTCTAACTGTGTCATTTCGATTGTTATCAACGTACAAAGGCTCGACAAAACAGGCTATCACAACTCATAATTAAGATTTAAAGAGTATAAGTTACAGTTGTAAAAGTTACAAATCAAAAAAAGATGGTAGGAAGGAATAATTAACTCCTAGCATGGACAAAATAAGACAGGGGCTTTACCATGACGTCTTATGAGATTCAATTCTGAACATTTGGATCGAACGCTGTCAAATCCATAGTAGAAGTGTCAAAAATGACAGCTAAATAATCGGAAAGACGTCATGGTAAGCCGTTATTAGATTGACCAGCTTATATATTTTTCTTCCTTTCATGACTAAACAACCTGCATGCATACGGCTCCTTCCGTATCTAAACAAATTGAAAAATTATTATCTTCAAGCATATTCCGGCGGTCCATAATATGAATCGGTTACGCGGAGTAGGTACCTAAGGTTTCGGTACGATGTCGTCCCCGTAACAACTAGCATTAGTTCTAAGTGTATTCAAGTGAATACATTCTCCAAGAGTCAGGTCACATGTTCAGAAGTTCCCCGTGGTCGAATTCCTTCCAGAGCTTCTACTTCTAGCGCCCTGAAGATTTAACTGGAATCACTTTGGAAGGCGCGGGTGTGCCAAATGGCCAGCCCGGGAATAAATTGCGCGTAATTTTATTACCGGTCCCTTAACAGGGAAACTTTGAACTAGCATGAGGTGGGCGGAAACTGTCCACTGCCGAGCATCCTCGTATCTGCGGTGGCGTGTATTCAGTTTCAAAAGCATCTCCAATTCCGTTTGGCTTTTGTTTATCAGAGGAGCATTGTAATGTGACGACTTGATGACTGAAAACGTTTGAAATTTTTTCTCAAACGTGGTCGGAAATTTTCTCTTTCCGTTAGAAAATAGATCACGCGAAGTGCCTCATTTTTAATTTCGAAATTAAAAAAACGAAACTTCCCCATAGTAAATGAAATGTACTTACTAAAATTCATTTTTTCCCACTTCGTTAACTTTTTTAAAACTTCAAACAATTGCATGTAAAATAATTGAGAGGACGATAGAATAATTCCATACAGCCAGGCCAATTATTATCGCAGTGCGTGGTAAGTTTTTTTTTTTAATTTTCTGTTTATCTAACTAATATTATAAATGCGAAAGTATGGATGGATGGATGGATGCATGGATGGATGGATGGATGTTTGTTTGTTACTCAATCACGCCAGAACGGCCCAACGGATCAGGATGAAATTCGGCACATAGATAGAGAAAAGTCTGGAATAGCACATAGGCTACTTTTTATCCCGGAAAATTGCGTAGTTCCCGCGGGATAGCGATAAACGAATTCTTTGCAGACGAAGTCGCTGGCAACAGCTAGTAATGTCTATAATTTAAAAAAGTTTTTATAAGGTGGTAAATAGTTAAACTACTTACTTATTTTTTGTAAACTTATGTATTTCGTGCATTTTCTATTAAATGGTACTTGTTTCTTTACTGATGTTTTTTTTATTTCCTCATATTGTTTGAGAAAAGCAATATACATTCCTTGACGGAAACATGAATTGCCTGACTCGTCTCTTCACAAGCCTCGCGTTGCTCGTCTTGCAAACCACCCCATCAGGCAATTCTCAACTTTCCAGAGCTCGGCTGTAATGTACTAATAGGCTACGAGTACCTAATCTAGACAAGACATGTAAAGTATTATTTTGAATTATTTACGGTTAATGACAAATCTACATAGTTAAGAGGCTGACAACACCTAATTTTGTTGAAATTGATGTTATTTAAGCATTTAAGCACTTTTTTAAGAAAAACTAGACACAAAGTTCATCATTAAACGGTTTTATGTCATTATTTTTTCGACGTATGGCTCTGCAATTAAAAACATGAAGTCAACATATATTCTTACCTAGGTACACAGCTAACGAGTCATATTTCACAAATAATCCATACTTTTTTTTATTTCTTCTTATTTGTGTCTTATTTGCAAGATTTTAGACGCGCGCCAAGCTGCCGGAATAGTTTCTTCTCTTTCACTCACAGGCACGCGAACCGTATGTGTGAAGAGTGGCGCTGCTCAAGGTCATTTGCTGTTGACAGCGCCTTAATGACAAATCTACATAGTTTTATAGGTGAAGTGTTTTTTACATAAATACATACTTATAAAAATCACGTCTATAGCCCTTACGGGTTTAACCAGAGCCTAGGGCAACAAGACTTAAGCCACGTTTAGCATTGAATGTTTAGATTGTGGGCGTACCTATAGATGGAAAGGCGAATCAAAATAGTGATGGGTGGGCTAGCCGCACTAGCCGCATAAAGTAAATATCATGGGACAAATTACACCAACTGACCCAGTCCCAAATTAAGCAAAGCTTGTAAGCTGTGTTCTTTTCTCCGGTCCGTTATGGTTGCCGGGTAGAGATTGCTCTGTAGCGGTAAGGCCGTCTATTGTTACCTTATTACTTTTGTATACCTTTTTTATGTTTTGATTGTTATATGTGGTGTTCAATAAATAGTTATTGTATTGTATTGTACTATGGGTACCAGGCAACGGATAAATATACATATATAATGTAGATAAATACATACAACATCCATGACTCGGGCACAAACATTCGTATTCATCATACAAATGTCTGCCCCTGCCGGGATTCGAACCCGGGACCTCTAGCTTCATAGTCAGGGTCACTAACCACTAGGCTACCCGGTCGTCAAACAAATCACCTATAACATTATTTCTTAGGTTTTGTGTCTGTTTTAATACTACCTACCTATTTATTTTCAAAAGTATATTATTGACCGATTTGTTGTTTCCGGGGTCAATACAATCTATATTAGTAGGTAGGTACATTAATTTAATTCTGAAATTCAGTAATACTATTTTACCATGACGAACAAGTTACTCAGACGTTAAACGACTTGCCGGTATCAATGACCCTTGTTAAAGTGCTGACATTTATGCCTTCCTATCTTGATTTCAAACGCGTCAACGTAATATTAAGTTGTGGGTTGTGGGTGTAGGACCACCAACTGTAGGTACATAATACTTAGGTATTATGTAAAGTTTAGTTTCTATTCCAATGACATTGTAACCCCATTCAAGCTTACTTGTTTTATCATGTAAAGAAACGCAATTCGACGCCTGATGCTCAAAACCTTATTTCATCATCATCATCATCATCATATCAGCCATAGTGCCATCAGCAATTTGGGGGGGCGGAGGGGTCTCATAAACGTTACGGTGCGTTACAGGGGCGGGAGGGGGTCTTTCTTACAACACGTTACGTAACATTATTTCTTTTTTTATATACTCTCTTAACATGAATAAGCGAAAATTCACTTCATCTCCAGCCTATTTACGTCCCACTGCTGGGCACAGGCCTCCTCTCAGAATGAGAGGGCTTGGGCTATAGTTCCCACGCGGGCCCAGTGCGGATTGGGAACTTCACACACATCATTGAATTGCTTCGCAGTTGTGTGCAGGTTTCCTCACGATGTTTTCCTTCACCGAAAAGCTCATGGTAAATTTCAAATGAGATATCGCACATAAATTTCGAAAAACTCAGAAGTGCGAGCCCGGGATTCGAACCCACGACCCTCTGCTTGAGAGGCCACAGGTCAAACCACTAGGAAAAATATCGTGAGGAAACCTGCACACAACTGCGAAGCAATTCAATGGTGTGTGTGAAGTTCCCAATCCGCACTGGGCCCGCGTGGGAACTATAGCCCAAGCCCTCTCATTCTGAGAGGAGGCCTGTGCCCAGCAGTGGGACGTGTATAGGCTGGTGATGAAATATGCCTCCAGTTTTCTCGGTTGGAAGCGGCTTGCATCCATCGTGAACCCGCGACTTTAACCAAAACCTTATTTAAATATAATCAAATACCTACTGACCTCCCCGAGAATCCCGTGGACCGCGCACCGCACCAACGTTTCGATCCTCAAAGAACTTAACATCCAAGAGAGATTATCGTCAACTGTGCAAATACGAATCCTCAAGTTCTTTGGACACATCACCCGCAACGAGGACTCCATGGAACGGCTTGTGGTGCAGGGGAAAGTCGAGGGCAAAAGATCTCGCGGGCGCTCCCCGACACGGTGGACAGACCTCATCAAAACCGTGACGCACTCCAGCATAAACGATTGCTCCCACACTGCCAAACATCGAGCTACTTGGCGACGCGTCGCGAGAGCAGCAGTGGCACAGGAATCGACCGAAACATGACCACGACCACTCTGTCAAGAGTGCACGACTTAGAAGAAGATGAACCTACTGACCTACAAATTAAACTTACACAACAATACAGAAAACAACGAAATTCGAATGTATAGAAAAATCTGAAAGTAAAGCTATAGACGGTAATCGAACCCGGATCCTCGTCATTCCGTGATGCCTGCTATACCGCTACAGCACCCATAACTTTACTTTTCGGATTTTTCTGTGTTCTTATTTTCAGTGTCGTTTAGAAATTTAATTTCTAACGGCTGAAACCGTAATAGTAGGTACCTAAACATAAAAATTTAATAAGTAAAATTCTTGTTTTGATTCAGTTGAAAGTATCTACATTATCATAATCACAACGGAACTTGGAACAATCGACCTTTGAAATCTAATCGAGATCGAATTTAATAATTAAGGCATCAAATTTAATGTTTGTAACAATAGAAACAATAAAGGCTCATTTAATTACCCCTCCAATTAATTAAGAACAACTTAATTTCGTGTTAATTAAAGGGATCTACAATTACTTAGGTTGCTGCTTTCTTGGGTGAAAATGTCCTTAAAGCTCGACATAAAATGGTTCACAAACAACACGAAGGACGAACGAAGTTCAATGTCATGTATCATTTTATTAAAATCCACACTAACAATAGAGCGATTGTTGTATGTAATATCTGAAACAAATTATTTACAAAACTCAAGTTACATTTAACATTTTTTTTTCAACTGGTAATCTACTAACTTATTTAAGTACAAGTATAGAGACATTTTCCGCAATTTCCCCTCATTTCCCGCATTTTTAGAGGCGTTTCGTAGCAAGTGGAACAAAGTAGTCTCTGCCTACCCCTGTGGGAAAGAGATGTGACGATATGTATGTATGTTATGTATGTATAATCTCGCATAACTTTACTCAGTTCATATAAAAGGAGCAGTTAACATGAACAAGTAACATAAATTCTGCTTACTAAAAGTAGAAATAAACGTTGCAATACCCGATTATGAAAATGTTTTGCATTTTAAACAGCGCATCATAACAACTATGAAATTCAGAAAGATAAATAGAGTTACATTACATAAGATTAAATGAAGGGTTATCTTATTATGACGTACTTCAGAAAGTTACATTTAAGTGCAAAATTCCCTAATTAACGCCGTTGACGGAACTTAAGCAGATTACGAGTCTGTTAAGAGGTCTTTCGACTGTCATTTGTTTTGGAGACTCTCGCTTTTTGGTTGGATATTTGGGGGAAATTAGGTTTTTAACAGAGTTAAAGACCTCTGAATGCTTGGTGTCAAAAGCCGATGTTCAAATTAAGAGCAACATTTTCTCATATTGAAATTAATAGGAAACGAAAATGAAATCGAATACAAGATGTTATGCGTATAATTTCATAATAACTGTTTGTTTCTTTGTGTGGCTCAAATTTTGTGCTCAAGTTTTGAATACAGTATTCAATTTCATGACCAATTGCGCTACTTTTTATTTATCCGAAAACGATTTGTCTGCGTCTGCGTTATTTTTTAACCAGAAAAGTTGTCCTTTGTCAATTCACTTTTAACCAGGAAACAGAAACCCTTAAGGCAGAAAGTCGCTAATGGTCGAGACGCTCGGATAAATTTAGTTAGGGCCCCTCACAGCAAAGTTTGCTTGCACGAATACGTGAGTAAGAAGTTTCCCCGATCGAAGCACGTGAACACATTTGTAATGTTGTTTTATTCTTTGCTGGTACGAAATTCTACTCATCTGTCCAAACACCGACGTTCGAGACCCCAAAGTTACTATTATTGAACACCAACGGATTACTCTCGAATATTTTAGAAGCAGCGCGACATGCTTAGGACCGATACGCGGTCCTTTTTCCAGAGCAGGGGCCTTACCATGACGTCTTAATGGGATTCAGTTTAGGTTCGCTCGCTGTCAGATTCATACTAAAAGTGACAGCTAAAACTTGAACTGAGTCGGAATTAGGATGTCATGGTAAAGCCCCAGCTGAAGTGGAAAGCCAAGCATGAGATATTCCGACAAAAATATATGACATGAGAGTAATCTGTTGCTGCACATCTTAAGTGGCAGTAGGCGGGGCACATTGTTTGTAGAACTGATGGATGTTAGGGCGGTAAAATTTTGGAGTGTCGAACGCGGGATTTTTCCTATCTAAAGAAATCATTGAGCTTGAATAATGATAGGTATTATACTAAAATGTCAAGACTATCATTGTTGTCGTCAGCGGAAAATGTCCGGTAGGTCCGGTAGGTAGAATAGGCTTTCTTGAAGGAGCGGATTAAAGTACGTACACTGGCTTTGTTGCATCCGTTACCTAAATTATGTGTCCATCTTTTGGGACGCCTCGAACGATTCCTTTATGTTCAACTAAGTTTCACTTCTGCGACGTGCTCGTTAATCTTTGTGTCGAAATATCATTGTATTTTTGCTATTTTTGTTTAATATCCCCCCGATTGCAAGTCATAGAATATAATCCCAAAAATATGGCGCTGTCTCGCAATAAGCTAAAAGCTTTTCGACTGGTTAATGAAAGTCTGACTCAGCTTTTAATATTTCGTTTATTATTTACTGATGTCTAGGTAAACTTCACAATCACGTCTACGAAGTTTTGGAGCATCTGAGACATAAAAAAATTACAACTTGTAAAAGTGCGTTTTTATTAGGTACGAAGGTATTTGTTGTTTTTTTTTATTTCAATGTTATTTAAGTTACGTACATATATATTTTTTTAATTTAAAGAGTAATTTTTCTCTTTTTCATTATTAAGTTTTTACTATATTTTATAAGTTACAGGGCGCATATTTTCTTAATATCTCTCGGCATCATTAGACTTTCAAATGTTGTCATCTTCTATTCAGTCACTAGCTAAGTGTGTAGCATAACGGTTTCAGCAAAATTCGAAACACGAAGTTTGACGAAGAGAATATACGCACTGTTATAACTAAATTACGCTTTTTACGTGTTACGCCAGCATCAAACTGACAGATAAAGACTAACACAAGCTTATCAAGTGTCGAGTAAAGATGATAATCCGGCCGGTTTTTAATACTCTTGGATGAATAAATAAATCCGTCCGATCGATTGAGGTCGCGGGGACCGCTTCGAGTCCTATTCACATCGGCACTAAAGCTCTCAAAGGCTGTAGTGTAAGTTTTTGACACAAAAAAATGTACACATTAGTGTATACGTACCTATGGGTTAGTATGGAAATATTGGCAACGCACAGTATTGCACAGTAGCAATTAAAACGGCAAAAAACTAACATTACGCCGTCTAAGATGGTTAAGGTAGCTAATTTTCTATCTACCCATTTTGAGCAAGAGTCGAAATTAAATCGCCATTTTGGCCATAAAAAGTGGCTACTGGTGCTGGTGACGAAGCCGCTAAGCGCCTGTTTCAACACTCCTTAACTGTCAGTTATCTATGATGCCGTCTCTGTCTGTTTTGTAGTAATAAATAGAGACTGAATCATAGATAGCTGACGGTTAAGGAGTGGTGAAACAGGCCCTTAGCCTCGTATTGGCAACCTAAAATTTATATGTAATTATTTGGAACATGTTGCTCTATAGGAATCCAAAACAAGAACGAGTATGAATAATTTAAGTTTCACACATTTTAATTAAAACACAGGCAAGTAACACGCAGTGGTAGAACGTTGTAATGATGAGTTAAGAAGAGGTAAAAGATGTGACTGAAAATACAAACCATTTTAATGAGATTGTACCGAAAATGTTGACATTTTAATTTAAGACGACGCGCCAGACCGTTTTGAGTATTCCTAAGTACCAACGTAGACTACTTGGAGCGAGAAATTTGTCTGACACATTTCGTTTGTGCAACCAACTGAATGTTTTGTTTAATATGATAAGATTTACGCTTTAGAAGCTTTTGTGTAGGCTAAATTAGTTTTGAACAAAATGAGCACATAGTTTTTGACACAGTAAAGTAAGTACTTCCTGTGGGGTAGTCTAGTACTCGTATTGATCTGTAACTCGTCGTTGTGCAAGTTGAGTTGTAAAGTTACCATCACCCATCGATGTATTTTTTAAACTTTTGCAGCTAAAACTAACCAATTTAGCATACAAAATCTAACAATAAAGTAACATTTCAAACAGTTAAACTATTAACAAGGAAATAACGGCCTTAAACATAAACTGGATAATCTTCTTAACTCCTAGCAATGCTTTTCTTAATACGTCGAAGCGTGAGCGTTTGTTTTATGAGTGCAATCAACAATATAAAGTGCTATTTCCTACCATAGTTCACGCGTTTCCGCACTCAATCCCGTTGCTCATCGCCGGCAACAGAAGTGGCTTTGCTCTTAAATATTAGAGTAACACACTTGCGGGTAAATTACGCACTCCGAAGAAAGGGCTACAAGAGTCATTTATCAAGCCAACACTGCTTTTAAAGTACACACGATATACGAAGCATTAACTTGGGCTCGCTATATGTTGTTAGCATATTACACAGAATACAAATCAGTACTGAGACATCACAAATTTTCCTCAAAACTTTGGAATTTTTGAGACTGAATTAACATGAGATAGAAACATTTTTAAAAGTATTAAAAAACAAAATTAGTGGAAATTACTACTACTTTAGGACACGAAAATCTAAAATGATGAAACGTTTTTAAGAAACCCAGAGTAAATTCTGCTTTGTCACGTGATCACTACTTTCCTGAACACCTAGCTAAAGGCAGTGTTGTCTTTATAAATATTAATCTTGTAGCCCTTTCTATAAAAAGTTGAAAGCCTAAATCAGCAAGTACATCTTTGCCAGGGACAATTTGCAGATACTCAGGTAAATGGAAGGTAGTCTATATATTAGATGCACCGACAAATTTAAGAAGCAGTGAACGGTCCCATGCGCACATGCAAAAGGAAGGCAACGGTCAGAGACAAGGTGGTGATAGATTTCGAAGCGGATTAGGTACAAATAATTGATTTGATGACCGTGACTCCTCAGTCAAGAGTAAACGAAGAAGTAGCGCAAAATATTATAGTTTGTATTACTGCTAAAAAATTACAACTGCGCCCCGAGTTGTTAACATTTTGGTCTCGTGGTTTAGCCGCAGAACGACAATAACTTAAACAGCAATTAAGCTAAATTGTACTTTGTCAAAGTTTAGAGAGTCACGTTTTTGTGAGAGATAATGAATGTTAACACTCTCAGAAAGTGTGCAGCTTGTAAGATATAAGGAAACAGATTCGAGTTTACGATGTATTGAAAACAGATATTTAACTTTTAAATTTCAAAGATTGTTTATGACTACAAAGTCCTTCGGAATAAGAAGATAGGTTCTAAGTAAATTACTATATACATACATACAAAAATCACGTCTTTATCCCTTACGGGGTAGACAGAGCCTAAGGTAACAAGACCTAAAGGCCACGTTTAGCATGATTACTATACTTTTTGTAAATATTTTATTGCCGGTGATGATAATAAGGTCTCCTCATAATAATGATTAAGACTTCTAGAATAGAGATAGGTAACAAAAACATTTGTTGGTAATCCTACTTTTAAAAGTTGTCAAGGCTTGGATGTCTCACTTACCGAGTACTAGCATCATGAGATGCAGCAGCAGTGGTATCATCCAAACGCGTTGTATCTTCATATCGCTGGTAATCTGTTCCTGAGTGTCGAATCATCAGAAAATCACTTTCTCGCAAGAGTCACCGGCTACAGTCACTGACGCCCACACACATCACACACGAATACAATCAAATATGATCACTATTATACTAAAGTAGCACATCGTCGAAACTCCACGGTATCTGAAAAAAAAAAAAATAATAAGAGGAGATTATCGAAGTTCATTAACCGATATTTTTATGCATTTAAACAAGGAAAATCAACGCCTGAAAATAAAACATCTCCGATGTTTTAAATTAAGTGGATTACCTAAGTCAGAAGATTTGTATTAGGTTAAGAAAATTTACTTTGACATTCAAATGCCTCGGGTGCTTGGGGGCACAAACCTACGCAGCCAGAATTCCATTGATTTCTTCTGTACACTTTATCTTGCATATATTTATGCAAGATAAAGTTTGTTCATTTGTTTCATTTTGTACATCGTTGGAAGAGTTTTTAGAGACGATCAAAATGTTGAGAATTAAGAATTTGTAATAAGTAAAATACTTAAATTAATAAATATTTCATCTCACATAAAACTAAATACCTAACACTAATATTAATTTCTGGTAAATATCACAAATAATGTACTAAATATTGGAATAACAAAAGTTGATCTCTAGTTGTCCTCGTGGGATGGACCTCATTTAGCTACCGGTATTACTAAACTGGGAAGCCAAAGCATTACGGTGAATGGAAAAAGCTTTGCATAAAAGAGTCTGTTTGATGTTTAGGACGATAAAACGAGAAGTTAAATTGAGTTTTACGATAGCTCGCGAATAGAAAGTTTTTCTTTATTAAAGACTGGTAATTATGTGAGATATTTTTATTATAATTTTAGTATCCGGAGAATTTACATTAAAGTTTATTTTAATTTTATAAATGTTTGGCCTAAACTTGAGATTTGTTATATAAACACAGATTTTTCGTTTAGCTATAAGCAGGATAAATTCTTTATTTTGTTACCAGACTGAACTAAAATAAACAAGAACGTTAATTAACCCGATAGCAAATACGTAGGAACATAATTATGCCCTACTAGTACGTATCGCAGTATACTGTAGTTTTAAACTACCTTTCTCTTCGTTAGCAGCATCTGGTACAAATTTCACAGCTGCTTATTGTAGAAGTTAGTTTCGGAGGCTGACTTAATAAGGCACTTTAGCATCCAAGTTATTACCAACTGCTCAAGAATGTGTCACTCAGATGTTTAATGGTGGTATTTTGTTTATTTTTCGTTATTTACGTATTGGTCAATGCGTTTTCGTCACTCACGATACACTCTTGGACCTTAATTGGTTTTTAGTGTTTATAAATGCGCTGTAAAGGATTGGTAAGTAATGTTAAAACGGCAACGTTTCACAGTGGCTCAACAATTAAAGTCATCGAGTGTAAAAATGTTTTTTTTTATAAAACAGATGGCAAACAATCAGGCGGGTCTCCTGATGAATAGTGATCACCGCCGCCCATGGACACCTATAGCTTTATTAGGACTGCGGATGCGTTGCCAGCCTTAAAAGTCCTTTTGTTAGTACCACCAATACCATACCTATAACGGCGGGAAAATCAACTTTTATCACTGAAATTTACAATTAATAACTTATTTATAAGGCCGTTTACTTTAAGTTATGTGTTGGTATGATATACGATAGCCCATCCTACGTACAAAAAGCAATTAAGGATTTAGTAAATTTTGGCTCAAACTTAAATCCAGTCACTTGACTAGTGCCAGTAAAAAAGATATCAAAATAGAAAAGGCTTTTTTTACGTCAAAAACACTCTTTTTAAACCTAAGAGCTCCGTAGTCATTTTAGTTTTCATTTGAAAATTTCAAAAGCAATTCATTTAATTTCATTTTGTCTTTTTTACTTATAATTAAAAATAGCAAGAATTATTTTTGTAAGGTAAAATGGTACATCGACCTGAACAAACACTTTGTGTTAAAATATATTGAAATAGAAGTGAAACTACAGGCAAGACTAATGGCTACAGGTTGTATTTTGTGTATGCTTGAGCAAATATCTACATTGGCCATATATTCTTGCGGTACCAACGGTCGCCGGTAGCCAACGACTATTCATTATTCTTTGTACGCACTGATTTATTTTATATACCTAAGTGAGAGTTCTGGCTTGGAACGAACGAATATAAAAATATGTTTTGCCAATAAGAAACCTTGTAGGAGAATATATTTTTTTATTGTTTCAGTTTTTTCTTATCACTTAGTATTTATTATTATAAATAGAAGACAACGTTTATCATTTATTAATTTAAATGGTAGAAAATACTGCTTAGAAATTTAACGAGAATCAATTCACTACCTACTTTAACCGGTTCAAATTTAAAATAAATAGTTGTCTGGTTTCAACATGAAACTACCGTGAGACTCAAACATAATTACAACAAACCCGCCGCCGCCGCCGGGGCGACCGCTCTCTGATGAAGGACTACGGATTAGTCTGAAACAATTGTCGGAGCATTCTTTCGGCTTTTTTATACGTGAGTTATCCGGTTTGTTGTAATTAGTTGTCTGGTAGTGATAGCCTGATAACTTTAAAACGATAAGGCCGCCTAATTATCTACCTCGCCCTTTTTATTTTGTACCTAATCTCTATGTTTTGATTTATGATGTTCCATAACGTATGTTTGTATTTTATTGTATTGTACATACATACATTCAGAATTTTAGGCATTAAAGCTTATAAAGTAAGCTTGTACGCACATAAAATACAAAAATCACGGGTGCCCGTTTCTTTTGCAAGGGGGTGTATGTTTTAGTGACAGTAATTCGGGATCCTATCACAATCTCTAGGCCGATAACTGGTCTGGGTAACTATGAAGTAAGCATTAAATTTTGCGTTACAGAGAAATTAAATAATGCATAGAGAGACAAACAAAAACATGCCCCTGTTTGACAGGGTGAAACCTATATATACTAATACGTGGAAAAAGATACCACAGTGACTAGACCTTGTTATTTATTCAACAGAACGGAAAATCTATAAAATTTTCCACGCGTTCGTGGAAATATGACAAAATGTTTCGGTTTCACATGACAGGCCCAATTTGAAAGCCATAGATGCACGAGAGAGCATTACGAATAGACTAATACAATGTTAAAAAGACATGACCATATTTATAGAAGTTTTTAACTCTATTGGGACGTAGGTAGGTATAGACACACATCATCATCATCATCATCATATCAGCCGAAAGACGCCCACTGCTGGACATAGGCCTCCCCCAAGGCTCTCCACTCGGACCGGTCCTGTGCCTTCCGCGATCCTGATCAGGTTGTCGCTCCATCTTGTTGGAGGCCTACCAACAGCTCGTCTTCCGGTCCGCGGACGCCACTCGAGAACCTTCTGACCCCATCGGCCATCGGTCCTGCGAGCAATGTGCCCCGCCCACTGCCACTTCAGTTTCGCAATTCTTTGGGCTATGTCGGTCACCTTAGTTCTACTGCGGATATCATCATTTCTGATTCTATCTTGCAGAGAAACCCCGAGCATAGCCCTCTCCATAGCCCTCTGAGTGACCTTGAGCTTCCTCATGAGGCCCATCGTTAGCGCCCATGTTTCAGATCCATACGTCATCACTGGCAACACACACTGGTCAAAGACTTTGACTTCAAACACTGCGGTAATTTGACATTAGACACACATATAAAGTAAGAAATAAAATTCCTTAGGTACAACTGCAACTCAAAATATCCCCATCCCGCGCACTCAGGGATTTGTGCAAATTCAAAAATTATGGTTAACAGTTATATTTTTAAAGCATTTCTTGCAAACATTTTGATTTTCAATTTTTTTTCTCTTCTCGTTAAAAATTAAAATCAGTGATTTGATCTGACTTACGTTTACCTGTCGTATTTCAAATTGATTTCAATCAGATAGGTACTCAGGTATTGGCAGATGACAGACTGACCACAAGCGATCTTATCAAATAATCTAATGATCTTATCTTTTTTTTGTCAAGCGGTCGGAATGACAAGTACCCGGGTTCGATTCCCGGGTATAGCTTTACTTTTCGGATTTTGCTATGTGTTCTAATTTTCAGTGTCGTTTAGAAATTTAATCTTATAATTGTTTTTTTATTCACCCAACTACGTTACCCCACTTGCTCGTTTGCCTTCCTATTCATATAAAAAAAAAAACGTGATGGTAAGGGTATTGATAGACAAACGTACAAACAGACAGCCAACGAAGTGATCCTATAAGGATTCCGTGCTTCTTTTCGAGGTAAGAAGCCCGATGCTTCAAAATGAAAAGTAATAGAACTTCAAACTTTTCCTTTACATTTTCCTTACGAAAGCCCGAGATTTAGAGCTACGAGTAAAAGTTTCACTAATAAACCCATTGAAGGTTGTTTATACTTAAGGGTTTACGTGACATTAGTGCCATGTAAAGGTTGCGCCGCGCGCATTAAAATAATTCAAACTTATTTGTAAAGCAATTCAAATTCGTTGGGTTTATTAGTCCGGCGGCCGCACGTGAGGGGTTAGCCATAACCATCGAGCATATAAACAAGAGAGGGTTGAATTTAATTTGCGACAAAGTCCACCTTACCACTGCCGGGAACCGTTGCACTGATTGACCGACCCATGGTAAGGCATGACACTAGCGTTGGGCAAGCGAATCTAACTAATCTAACTATCGAACTAATTATTATAAATGCGAAAGTATGGATGGATGGATAGATGGATGGATGGATGGATGGATGGATGGATGGATGGATGGATGGATGGATGGATGGATGGATGGATGGATGGATGGATGGATGGATGGATGGATGGATGGATGGATGGATGGATGGATGGATGGATGGATGGATGGATGGATGGATGGATGGATGTTTGTTTGTTACTCAATCACGCCAGAACGGCCTAACGGATCTGGATGAAATTCGGCACATAGATAAAGAAAAGTCTGAAATAGCACATAGGCTACTTTTTATCCCGGAAAATTGCGTAGTTCCCGCGGGATAGCGATAAACGAATTCTTAGCAGACGAAGTCGCTGCAACGGCTAGTATTAAATAAATCGAAATTATTTTATTACATTTTCGTATTCATCGATTTCTATACGAAATTTTTAGCTATCGCATGGTACAGGGCATCGCATAGCATCACTTTGCTTATTTATAAAAAAAATGTAATCATAATTCAGATAGCTTTTAAATGTTCAACAGTATGAAGGAAAAATTATCACAAGATTGAATGCTAGTAAGTATTAGCACAGAATAAATAATAGTACTAAAGTATGGTATTAGTGACGAAATACTGCTCAATGAATTTGTAAAACTCTGTTGGTTATATGTTCAATGGCTGTAATCTCCAATATTTAGGTCAATCCTCATTTTTCAATCCAAATTTTCCATTTTCTGATCATATGTTTTGTTACCCTATTCTCAGTCTACCCCGTACCTAAGGGATAGAGATGTATTTATGTTCCTACAAAAAAAAAAAACGTTTTTCCTTATGAGGTAAGGAGCGGCAAAGTTATTATTGATCGCACAGTGTTTGCTTTCAGCGGAAAAGGGACGCTCATAGCAGAAACAATGCAGGAAATGATAAAAACTCAATATATAACCGCAACTAACAGAGCAATTTAGGGATCTTTAAAAAGCGAGCCTTCCTGTTCTTGAAAGGGTCGGCAACGCACCTGTGATTCCCCAAGTCTTGCAGGTGTCCATGGGCGATGGTGATTACTTTCCATCAGGTGACCCGTCTGCTCGTTTTCCCCCTCTTATATATAAAAAAAAAAGCAAAAGTTCACTAAAGCAAAAAAAATAAGTAGATACCTAAGTACGCATTCGAATCTATAAAATTTGTAGAACGGGGCTGTAAATGTTGCGTCTAGAAGCGCAAATTATCTATCTATGGCACTAAATACAAGATTGAATTCCTAAAAATAAGTTAAAGCTACGTTTAAAAATTTGCTCCGAGCACGCACTGCTACGAAGAGGCTACGGTTTTCGTAGAGCTAAAATCACGAACTTTCAACTGCTACGACAGCAATGTAGCAAGCGCAGGCGCTGAATTGCAGTTGATTGATGATTTCGTTTAGTTGTTGCTAACGAATCAGTTATTGTGTGTTAAATATTTTATACGTCAGTAAATCTACCACTGTGAGTTAATTAGGTTAGAGGTCAATTTTATTATTTGGAGTTGCCGCCGTCACAAATGAAAGCAAAGCTTGTTTATCATAATCAATCATCAATGTTACAGAAGATGTTCCGAGAAGGTATAACAGTGCACTATTTCATCACAATAATTTTAACATTTCAGTAGTCAAACCATACATAAAATTAAATGAAATAAAAAATAGGAATAATTAATTTACTAACTATGTCAAAGGATATTACAAAGTGTTTTTGACTAGGCTCTGAAAGTAGCTAATTTCATTTAGTTACAGTTTTCCCTTTTCGTTTAGGATCAAATTACACCAAAGAGCAAAAAATTACGGGTAATTTTCTATACAACCTTGTATAGTCGTTATTTTTTTACATTTATACGAAGGAATAATAAAATTTTGTAAAGACCTTGGCCGTTGACCTTTACAATTAGATTACGACGTCAACGTCAAATTATCACGTGCGTGCTAGGGCGGCGCTCAGTAAAGTTATTAAAATTATGGAAAGATATCAAGTATGTAATCACGGAACGAATAAGCACCGTAAAGCTATCTACGTCCAGAAACCTGTTTATTAGATTCATAGATCAAAGGACCTTTTTCTAATAGTATGGTGTTTGTCCGGCCTCGTCTTTATACTATTTTAGTACAGATCCATGCGCGAGTCATACTCGCTCTTGTCAGTTTTTAATCAAAATTGTCCACGCTAAAAATGAATCGAGGAGGATATTTCAGTAGGTAATTAATCGAAATACCTGACGATTACACGATGCCATCGATGACAGTTTACCAAATATAATTATACGTTGTTTTCAAATTATCGTCAAGTTGAAATTATTTTTTAAGTATTTAATCATGTCGCTATAGGTATTGCGTTAAATTTCGGCCAAAAAATATGTATTTGTCCATTAAGCTATTATACTTTATGACGTATCCTTAATCACTACATAGTTATACTATAACTACACTATAAAACAAAGTCGCTTTCCGCTGTTTGTCTGTCACTATTGTATGCTTATATCTTTAAAGCTACGCAAAGGATTTTGATGCGGTTTTTTTTATAGATATATAGTGATTGAAGAGGAAGGTTTATCTACGCAGACGAAGTTGCGGGCAGAAGCTAGTTTATACTATTATATTATAGTGATGCCTAGGGATATTGACGTCACTTATGTATTAAATATTATGATACATTATTATATTGCTACATTTTATTAATAAGATACATTACTGTTAAATCTACGTAAGTACCTAACGTACGTCACGTTACCTTCATCATCTAAGTATGTTGATTGTGTTGCCATTATATTAGTCTTGTCTAAAACAGTAATACATCCATTAAACAATTTTTGGTAATTACTTATAATTATAAATTAAGTGATTAATTTTGCACGTAATTTAAGTTCGTACGTGTATACCCTTTAAACAGTTTGCATACTTATTCGGCTATTTGTTAGGACCTTAAAGCTATATATATCCTACCGTATTCAGCAGAAGCGTTACCCGGGTGTTTAGCTTGACATTTTATAGCCGGGCCATGGGCAAAAGTAGGTCGTTATCACACTTTACTTGTTGCTTTGTTCCTCTCTTATCCTCAGAATACGATTATTTATAAAAATGCCGTTTATTTACTCCCCTGTCGTATATTTACATGTAAATATGAAGGGTGTGATAAAGGGAGAATACGCGTGTTGAAGGAAAATAAAATTATACGACAAGTAACCTAGAGGACTGAGATTTACGGGGAAATTAACATATTACCGAACTTGAACTAAAGCAGAGTCATGAATTATTATTGAGAAAGAAAGAGGAACTGCTAGTTTTGTAGTTCTCTAAGGTTGGAATAATTCACATTGCATGAATTTTCAATCCTGGTGTATTTATTCGACGCGGATTCGCTGAAACCACACTAAGGTTTTCAGTTAGGTACACTCCCAAATTTTTTTATACGAGAAGGATTTTTAACGTTTAATTTTCTTTTAGAACATTCTCTATCACATTAAAAAATAAGCTGTTGAAACAATGTCTAAAAATAAGAAGTTGCAATGTTACTGTAAAATCTGAACACGTCTTACAGTAGGTAACCTTCTTGAAGCAGTATTATAAATGTTTTATGTATAATAAAAAACAAAACTTTAAATTTAACCACGTTTTAGTATTTCATTTCAGTAAACCCCATCTTTATTTTACACCTCTTGAAATCCCTTATCACCATTCATTAAACGTTTATTGAAAGGAGCCAAATACTTGGGTACCTAATACGCCTACCTAATAGTGTTTGAGTTAGGAGATAGGCGGGTAACATTCGTAACACGATTATCTGGCTACCCTTGGGGTATTAAGGACGTATGTTACAATTACCCCACTCCCACACGACTACTTATGGAAATTAAAACTTTCCTGTGACCGGAAACTACTCACATTAGTCCTAGTACTTACGTATTATGTTATAATTTCCTTTTATCGATACTACTTTATTTCAATTAAAGATACTCCTACTTACAAAACGCAAGCGTTATTAGAAATAGGATGCGATAGGTGTATAATCTTGTACCGCAGTTTTATCTCGATCTCAAATGTGGGATAAACCCCACAACCAGAGGCATTATACATCAATATTGTAGTATAAAGTACCTATTGTATTGTTTATTTTCCCCTATAATTATAAGAGTCAACGACGCTGTTATGGATGACCTATTTTGTATGAATAAACAGTTTTTATTTTTGATATAAGATTATACTTACTATTATAATTAAAGTCTGATTCGAATTAAAAAAACTTGCCCGACTCATATGTACAATAAGTAAAGGAAAATGTTTTATATTGCCCATGAATAAACTATTACTCCAATCAAACCATTAAGGAACCGAATCGGCTCCGTTGCAAAGAGCGTCCCGAAGGAATTATTGCACAAAAACACCATTTAGTAGAGGCAACAATAACGACCTGTTGAAACGTCGATGTGCTGCGTCTCGCTCGCGCGCGGTGGAGCACGGCGGCGCGTGTTCTTGTGTCTCTGTCCCGCGAAGTCGTGCAAGCGTCCGCTCGTGCCAGCACTTCGGAACTCACTGCGCGCCCGCGATCTATAAGCACACCACCCCTCTCTAAGTAGGGCGGTAAATACAGACACCTGTACGCAATAAAACTATGGGGGCGATTTTAAATGGTGTGAATAATTGAAATGCTAAGCCATGGTCATGTAGCTAATGTCTGTGGGGCCTTCACACGATGGTTATCAGCCTCGATGTTTGATTGCTTTCAAGAGCTACAGGTGCACGTCGTGAAGTTCACATAACTTACTCGTACGCTAACAACTTTTCGATCCATTTGTAGCAGTCTGAAAATTTCAAAAGCGCCAGTTAGAGTATCGTATATTCATTGTTGCACAGTTGCTTACAAGCTATGTTCCCTTGGGCCAGAGGCCAGTGCAGATTGACTTTATAATAAAATTGCTTTGAAAATGTGTGCCAGTTTTCTCCCAACGCTTTTTACAAATACTTGTCTTAAACAATTAGAGGTACCTAAGTACAAGATTTTGCAACGACGAAACTTTGTTTGAGAGATGATACGTCAAGTTTAGTATTTGATAGGTTAATGTCGGCTGCAACAGCATTCTTTTAGAATAGGTGAAACTGTTGATGTTCATTTATCACATCGCAGTTAATTTCCTTCCAATTAAAATGTGTATGAATTATTACTACTTTAACCTCAATCAATCAATCAATCAATCAATCCTGATCCTGACCCTCTGAGTGTCTCCCCCTACCTATTGAAGCCTATAAGTATCCTATAATATACCTTCTATAACGTACTTAAAACTTCCGACGATACCTACATTACTCTGAAAATCCAATCCATGGAAAAATGTACCAGGGTCAACCCAAGGCACCCTGCAAGGTGAGAGGAAAACTTATTACGCCCCGTTCAAGCCATAAATAATGCTCGTAAACAGTAATAACTAAAGCATGAGCATAGTAAAAGTTTAATTTTAATAAAACTAACGGTCTATATCTATCTATTTATAACAGGAAAGAATTTGGTAGTACTTACTCGTAGCCTTTTATGTTGGCTTTTCTCGTCTGAAATCCAGATAGAGCTAGGTTAAAGGTTTAATAAAACTTTGATCTCAGCAATCTCAGTAAGTTTTATCTTAGTAATTAATTTGTCAATTTAAAATTTATATTAGATCTAAATTCAAAAGTTTTTTTGCTCATCATAAAAATTTGAGGCTCCTTCAGTCGTATTTTCTCGACATTTAATACCTAGATCAAATTTTTACCAAAAACTTTTGACCAAAGTATTATTTACGAGAATGTGTGAAGAAATCCGAAAACAAAAACGGGAAAACATACCCAATTATTTTTCAATCACGCACCTACGAGTAAACCATTTCAAAATGTTTCGTAATGAATTGATGTGAAAGATCTTTCAACATGAAACTACCGTGAGACTCAATCATTATTACAAAAACGACAGTTAGAGTCTGTCTAACCAAAGCTGAACCTGTAAAAGCGCGGCAATTTCAAAAAATCATGACCGGGTAACACAGGATCACTCACACAGCTGCAATTTTCTTAGAGAAATGTCAATTTGACATACAATATGACTCCTCAGATAGACACACTTAGAGACAAAATGTTGCCAACCAAATAACTAGTGGGTTCAGCTTTGGTTAGACAGACTCTATCCGTTTTTGTAAGTAAACTTTAAACCAGATGGAGTATAGAGTTATCAAAAAGGCTAAGATATAGAGTCAAAAAGTTAGCACCAAAAACTATAACTATAACGAGTCTTCCGCTGTCAGCAGTAAATAATGTAATGATCATGGTGGGAACAGTTGTTTTATGAGGTGTTCATAAATTGCCATGCCACCCTGGCAACATAAGCCCGGCTAATTGGCCCCAGGGGAGAAACATGCAGGCAGTGAGAATGCATTAACAAGTGTGTAGCCCGGAAAAATTTGAAAATACGACTACATAATAGTTACCTAGCTACCAGTGGCGTGGCGTCAAGTATATCAGAGGGCAAAGGGCAAGCCGAAGGGAATTTAACTAGCCTTTTCCTCTAATTCTGCACAATAAATTGCCCGACTGCCTTAAAATAGGCGAGCCAGTGGGAATCGAGTTCTATGGACGCCACGCCACTGCTAGCTACATCAAACATTAAGTTTTAAAATTTTAAAACCAAAATTTTCTAATAAGATATTAGCTATTTAAGGCCGAATATAAAAACGCAAGTTTCGTGTTAAAGCTGGTATTGCACACTTCTGCAGATGTTTTAAAGGAGATTCTAAATAAAAAGTGGCCTATTTAAATACCCAATATAATAATATTTATTGCAACGAATGTGAACGTCCCATTTAAATTAAGAATAATGGGAAGTCCTCATGACTTTTACACAAAACTAGCAGACCAAGCTTTGTTTAACTAAGTACCTGCAGCATACTGGTTGTATCGGTCACAGTCACAGGTTACGTTTCATCTTACGGACAAATAGCAAAGTTCCCCTGGGATAAGAGGAAAACTTATTCCAAGGGGCAAAGCTTTAAACTATTTCTTAGCCATCTTATATACCCATCTTTCTTTGATATTTATACTACTACGTTTAGTGAACCTTATGTCCATGTGTATGGTCATCCTTGGTGTAAGAAATTGTGCTCTTTAATATTAGTATCGACAGTTATCAAGGAATATCAACTTTTTGTGCCTCATTAATATTATTTTACACACTTCCGCGTGTTTCCGTGCATGCTTTGCTAAACTGTTTAGTTGTAATTTGCTAATTCTCAATGCCATTTTTGTTTACTACCTACTTAATACCCTATTGTTTGTCGTCTATATGGCTGGAAAATTATGTTGACTAAACTTTTCTGAACACTTTGTTCAAAATATTCAAGATTCCAAATCCACTTCAGGAATCCTTCTTATGAAAGACGTAACCGAGCCATTTTACTGTCCATGCCCACAAACTCATATAAATTAATATAACTGCCGCTAAGTATTAACATGTACAATATTCGTAGCGTCGTAAACAGCCACCTGTTTGAGTGTTTGTTATTCAATAAAGTAATAACAGGTCAACGTAATTGGCTAAGAGAAATTTAGTGTTAGTAATATCCGGCTAAGTCATAATATCGTTGTATATTAATAATATAATTTGAATACCACTTTATACACCCAATTTATAATAACAGGATCACTGATAGTCCTCTCACTTAATCATTTTCCTTATTTTCACAATGTCCTTCGTTACTAAACACCTCTTTCAGAAGGGCGTTTTGTCTTCAAAAGACTGGTTAATGACCGTGTCATATAGCCAAGAAACTAGGGCATGATGTCATCTCAAGTGATATCACAGACTTCGCACTAAGAATGACTTCGTACGAACAAAGGTACGTTGTCCTGCAAATTTACATTTACCTGTGCCGACGGTGTCATTTCCTGACGGTCGTGGGAGATTTTGTATCTAAAAGTGTTGGTGTTGTTTTTCAAGACCGGAATGGGTAAGTTTGTAGCAGCAAATCGCCGCTTTGCATGTTATAGCCTTTCCCCGGAGTCGCGCTTTTGGTGAAAAAATGGGGTCATTATCTTTAAAAACAATCATTTCACACCATAAAAACTAGAAAGTATTGATACTCGGTGGAGTTTCGGGAGATAGATAGGTTGATAATCCCACCGTGGTTCTTATTGCTAAGTATGTCGCCATAGGGTAATTTTGATAAATCCACGCGTCTTCGTACATGGTACTATCTACACAATAAACTTAACGTCTAGAGGTATCAGCTTAAAGGTACGTATAGTACTTATAGGTAGATTGCCCTGTCTTTTATGCAAGACGCGGCGGTCTGTTCTCTTTTTGTTGACTACATTATTATTCGCATAGATCTTACAATAATAATTCTAGTCATTCATTTTTTCGCTTGCCTGGATTTTATTTAAGGGAGGTATCTAATTTACTATTGTATATGTATCTTTTAATGAGCAATTCTTGTATATTCATTTATGGGTAAGGAAAGGACCAAATTTCCTGACCGATCCGCAGATAAAAAAATTGTACCTACTACGTAATATTTAGTAGGTACCTACTTTAAACTCTCGAAAATGGTTTTTGAAAGTCACAAATAAACTTTAGATCTGTTGAAAATGTATAACTGAATTAGTGAACTGAGTAAGTATCTTGTTTTCATTTTCCGTGCCGACGGAAACTTTAACTTTATAACTTTTTTTTCTCCTTATAAAATAAGGATGTAAACAACTCCAATTTTCTGGTATTATACATTTTTCTTTTGTTTCTGGTTGACCAGCATTTTCTTTTCAATGTTAATAAAATCTATAATAAATTATGTAAATGACATCATACTCTCAATTTCGAAACATCGCTATTTTCAGATAAAAACAAAGTCATGTCGCAAATAGTACATTACTGCAAAGGCCGGGAAGTAAGGGGTTGCCGGCCGAGTAAGTTTGACGGCCGAGTGGTACGCGAGGCCGGCATGATACGAGGGCCGGCAACCCCTGTTCCGGCCGAGGCTTGTATAGTGCTTTTCTCAAACATGCAATGAAATAAATAAAAAAACTCCAACAAAACCCTTACAATGTTGCCGCTAGCGCGTGCATTAGGCAGCGGCCGAGCAGCAGGAGGCGCATATCCTCCACGTGCGTGTCCTCCAGCAGCGCGCCCCGCGCACGACGACGACCACCACAAAACAAAACACTATCGCTTTGCAGGCCAAGGCCAGCCATTTTGTATGAAAATCCATTACATACCACTTGGCTAACCGCGCCCGCAACGTGATACGTCCCGGCCTATTATTTGGAACGTAAGGTTAACATTTCATTGCATCTTTGAGAAAAATATTTTTACTTTGGTTGTGCGACGTCATAAAATACGAATCTAGTAGGTAACGTAAAATCCATGGTCTGGGAGCATAGGAACCATGTTAAAGGCGATGCGGCTAGCAACCCATCAGTATTTTGGATCCCTTTGCCACCCTTACGCCCACAATAATGCTAGGCGTGGCCTTTTTAGGTCTTGTTACCTTGGGCTCTGTCTACTCCGTAAGGGATGAAGACGTGATTTATGTAGGTATGTATCAATGTATGTATCTCGGAAACGGTTTTAACGAAATTGCTGTGTAGGAATTGTTTTCGAGGACAAGCAATCGTAATTGTCATTTATGGCAGCGTTTCCCAACCTTTTTCAGCCACGGACCCCTAGGAAATCAAGCACAATTTTCACGGACCCCCTTAATAAAATAGACAGCAAAAAAATAGGATTAGGTATTTATTTTAATTATTACAGATAAAAAATTACGAGATTTATTAGCATTTATGTATGGTCCAGAGATGACACCGCGGACCCCCATACATATACTCTCGGACCCCCAGGGGTCCGCGGACACTGATCTATAGGAACACTCGTTTTTCCGATTTTTAAAAACAGCGAGCTTCACTCAATCGCTCAGGTAGGTATAGTGCGTTGGGGTAAGACAAAAAACCGTCTTTTTTATCTTACCCCGCTTTTCAACCTACCCCAACGCACTATACTAGGTACTTATTTAAATGAGTGTATATTATAAACACATTAACTAAGTGTCTTCCCCTTAATAGAGACAATACAAGAAAATTGTTAATTGATACATTCTTAGTTTTTAGCCTTATAAGTAGTTTAGGTCAAATTTAAAATACTTATTAGTCTTATGACTTGATTGTATTTCCAAGAGATTCCAGAGAGGCATCTCTAATAATAATAATATACCAAAAACTACCAAAAGCACATCATACGCAGACCAGGATCTGATCACTGCTGTCATTGCCACACTAGCCCAGAAACCATACAACCCATCATAGGCGCTTGTCGCTCCATAGCCCAGACTGACTACAAACACCGACATGACCAAGTAGCAGCAATAATCCACCAGTACCTAGCATCACATTACAAACTGATTAACGACAAAGTCCCTTACTACAAATACCAGCCCCAGACAGTAATAGAAAATAACGACTATAAGATATACTGGGACCGAACTATTATGACTGATAAAACCATCCACTGTAATAGACCAGACATCACCATTCTAAACAAAAGAGAAAAAATAGTATATTTAATTGACATCGCCATCTGCAACACACACAACCTACAGAACACTCACACAGAAAAAATAGCCAAATGCACCGACCTCTCAATAGAAATCAAAACACAGTGGCAAGTCCGTACTGCTAGAACAATTCCCATCATACACTCCACGACAGGCGTCATACCAAAATCACTCCATGCAAGCCTCCGCACACTCAACATACATTCATCCACTTACACTCTTTTACAAAAAGCTGTAATCCTGAATACATGCCGCATAGTACGGAAATTTCTCTCAATATAAGTAGGTATAGTTACATTAAAAAAAAAATAAAAAAAAATACAAGCGCTTGGCTTAGGCCCGCGCAAAAATTAACCTCCTACCTTAGGAGAGACATTAAAATGTATAAATATAAATAATAATAATAATTAAATTCTTGGATGTATTTTAAGAGACCTTATCGTTTCATAACCATTTCAATCTAATTAATCATTTTCAAAGGAGCACGTCAGTAACAAAATATAAAGTAAAGATAAGCACAAAACACTTTTTTGCGCATCGCGTGTGATGTCTGTGCAGCAAAATGCCATATAAATAGGTTATTTATTTACATAATATACTAACCATAACCATGGTACTTTGCATGGCAGGTAACTGCTTATAGATGCGGCCTCACCTGTAGACACAAGCACGTAGGAACCAGACGCGTGGGTGTCTACGTGTCCCGAATTAATTTGGACCTCTTTGAATTTCGTGATTATTTTTATACTTAGCTTTCGGAGAAGTATTGATAAATTTTGCTGTCGTACGACGCTGATCAGCGTTTTCATATGTCTTGTCATTCTAAGAACATTACAGTCTAAGAACTAGCGCTGGACACATTCGATACCTAATAAGATTTCGGTGAACACTTGACACTGGCAAAAAAACCGACCAAGTGCGAGTCGGATTCGCGCACCGAGGGTTCCGTACCATTATCTAAACCAGTGTAAGCAGAGCCTTGCTCCAAAGCAAAATGTACGCAGTGTGTGGTCACTTTATATTGGTCACTGCTATATACAGACATACATACATATTTACGGTTTTCGCAATTATTCCATAATCTATGCTATAAGACCAACCTTCATAACAAATTTTAAGATTCTGCGTTCACGGGAAGTACCTACCCTGTAGGTTTTGATTCTCTTGCGAGTTTCGAAACCTTTGCGGCATAAACGGCTGCATCTTTTGATTGCGTTAGCTTAGAAGTTTGATTTTTTTCACAGCTCCAAGGGGCAGTAGACCTGAGTATCTAACTAATATTATAAATGCGAAAGTATGGATGGATGGATGTTTGTTTGTTACTTAATCACGCTAGAACGGCCCGACGAATCTGGATGAAATTCGGCACATAGATACAGAAAAGTCTGGAATAGCACATAGGCTACTTTCTATCCCGGAAAGTTCCCGCGGGATAGCGATAAACGAATTCTTTGCAGACGAAGTCGCTGGCAACAGCTAGTTTGATATAAATTTCAGCTTGATACCTCCACGCGTTCCTGAGAAAAAGGGTCTTGACAGACGGACGGACGGACGGACGGACAACAAAGTGATCCTATAATAAGGGTTCCGTTTGTTCCTTTTGAGGTACGGAACCCTAGAAATAAGTAGATGCCTTGCAAAAGAATTCCTGCTGAATTTGCGTCCATGCTGATCTGGGAGCGAAGGAAAAACGTAGAATGTATACCTACGTGCCGGCACGTAAGTCTAGCGATGACGAGTCAAGTGGAGGGGATCTGCGCACCCACGGATACCGTATTTTATACTTCTGCGCATACAAGGTCAGATTAGACTTACGTGCCGGCACTTGTACCAGTTTCTTTTCTTCCCGCGCAGATGGTAAAAGCCCATCGAGGGAATGGGCGAAAATCTTAAGAGCGTGCATCCGTGCTGAGCTCGCAACGTCGCATTTTTGGTGATTTTTTGCGATTATTTCACAGAAATTGAATGAAAGTATCAAATATCCGTCTGTAGTGCACTTCGTTTTGAGTGTATTAATGTGTCCAATGCAATGATTAATGGTGATGGACGTTTATTTTCGTATTAAAGCGATAAAATACTATATCTCGTTTAATAAGAAAATAAAAGTCCATCACGATGAATTATTGCATCAGACACATTAATACACTAAAAACGAAGTGCACTACAGACGGATATTTGATACTTTCATTCAGTTTTTGTGAAATAATCGCAAAAAATCACCAAAAATGCGACGTTGCGAGCTCAGCACGGATGCACCCTCTTAAGAATCATGTTATAGGCGATGCGGCTAGCAACCCATTAATATTTCCCTTTCCACCTATACGCCCGCAAACATGCTAAACGTGGCCTTTAGGTCTTGTTACCTTAGGCCCTGTCTACCCCGTAAGGGATAGGGACGTGATTTAATGTATGTATGTGTGTAAAAGAATTCTTGAAAATGATACGCAAGAAGCTAGAGGTCCCGGGTTCGAATCCCGGTAGGCGCAGAAATTTTGTATCATGCATACGAATGTTTGTGCCCGAGTCATGTATGTATTTATTTATCTACATTATATAAGTACCTGTTTATCCGTTGCCTGCCTGGTGGGTACCAGGACTATGGGTATAGTAAAAGTTTGGGACTGGGTCAACTGGTGTAATTTATCCTATAATTTATTTATTATTTATTTATTTCAGAAACCATGACTTAATTTTGCGTGCAATAAAGAATATTTACAAACTTAAATCCACCTACAAATAATAATGAAGTTCCATCAAGACAATAATTAAAGCACACAGAATCTATGCTCTATGCTTATCACAAAAACGTTAAAATAATTAGGTATTTATCGTGGCATTTGTGGCCACATTGAGCTCGGCTGTTTCTCTAAAAAAGAGCCCCATCCATAAAATTAATGACCACTACGTTCAAAAGACAATCATAACTTGAATCGTTTGCTACTCGCATAAACCTCAGATAATCAAGCCTTGATTGTCAAAGAAAACACAACTCTGTGTATGTATAATGCCTATTACGCGAAATAATCAAAACTGTTAGGACTCTCCCGAGCGCAGTAACGGAAGAAGTTCGTAAAAAGAATCGCGTAGATGTTCCCCGTAAACAGCGAGCGCCGCGCGGTTTGTTTTATTAACCCTAAGTAACCGCCGGCTACTGTTTCTCGCCGTAGCTTATCATTACACTAAGCTTTTCGGAAGGCGGTAGGACTACGACTAATCTAACTGCAACAGGACTCAATATCAGAAAAAAAGAACAGATTTGGTTCTATGGGCTTTAATCCTTTTGTCTTTTCTTTAAGACAAAAAAAACTGTACTTGACACTGACACTGACAGCAGACAGCAAGCAATAGCCAGGGGGGCTACTCCGAAATTCGATTTTCGAAGTTCGTACCACGCCGTCCCTCTCACTCTCAATTTAATAACTATTAGTGAGAGGGGAACGGCACGAAACGAACTTCAAAAATCGGATTTCGGAGTATAAGGCCAGTGCCAGCAAAATGACGTGAAGCTGAAGTTCCACATTCGGGTTGGATGTTGTTATTTACTATCATTGTTCAGTAAATACTTAGTTTCGATTCATTATCTTATAATTAAAATGTCTATTGATGGTGGAAGCTCGATAATTCAAGCTTGTCGTGCTTGCCTTGATACGAAGGTCGCAAATTATGTGCAATTCGACAGGAATGACGGTGATTGGGACGAGTTGTATCAGTTTTGCATTGGTTTCTCGGTAAGTTCTTAAAAATACATAGAGACGCATTGTAAATTGTCCCTGGTTTATGTTATATCCTAGTAATGCTTAGGCAAGTGAATAAAAACAAATAAACCTAACAAATGACGAATTTATGGAGAGCAATAATTTGGTTAGATAGTATCAAATATCTTAATCAAAAATTTAAAACTTTTTGTGTAATGTTGCCTTAAATTTTAGCAAAAAGATACATGCTAAAATGCCTTGGATTTTTGTTACCTTACATAAATTAATTGTAAACTCACTGTTCTGTTTTGTGGTGTTCAATAAAGAGTATTTGTATTGTATTGTATATCCTTCTCCAGGTAATATCTGACATTGGTTCCCAGTTGCTATGTTCTAAGTGTGCGGACCTTGTTAAATGCTATGCAGAGTTCAAGAGGCAATGTCAGAAGTCTGAAGAGTTCTGGTGTTCTGTTTTATCTAATGATGCGGTAAGTCATTATAGACTTTTTTGTAAATTTCATACATATGTATTTTAACATCATTAAATGGTATTGAATCCCGTCCATCCTTCTCTTTTTCAAGGTACTTTATTCCACAGCTCATTGACTTACTTTGAGCTTCTCAGAATTTTTTCTTAGACAGTGTCCAAGTTAGGAACCCATATTATTATGTAAAAAATGGCAGGATACAGGTGTTGAATAATTTTCGCCTTGAAAATTCCGCCCTCTCTTGATAAATGTGATGTTGATGCCAGAAAAACATTGTTCCTGTGTTTTGTGCGTGGATCAACTATTTCTTGTTGTTATTGGGACAGCGAGGGTATTATACTAACAATCTTAGTAGATGATCAATTATCCTACTAATATTATAAATGCGAAAGTTTGTGAGAATGTATGGGTGTTTGTTACTCTTTCACGCCAGAACAGCTTAACGGATCTGGATGAAATTTGGAACAAAGATAAATTATCGTCTGGAATAACACATAGGCTACTTTTGTCCTGGATAATTGTGTAGTTCCTGCGGTATAGCGATAAACGAATTCTTTGCAGACAAAGTCGCGGGCAACAGCTAGTAATCTATAGAAAAGGCTTAAAACTACCAAAAACAACATGTTTGGTAAATTTTAAACCTATTAACTAATATATGGTTTAAGGAGTGACCAAGGACAATGTAACAATTGCAACAAGTGACAAGAAAATGTTGATCCGCCCTAGTGCAAAATCATCAAAAAAAAGATATATTTTATCATCCATAGGTAATAAAAATTAACAGGAAAGATGATCATTATCAGACTAGACTCATGGAAAAGAGTAGAAATTTTCACCAAATGTAAACTTTTGATTTTGATATACACCTATCCTGGTCAATTATCATTAAAATTGTATATTGAATCAGGGTCTAGCAGCTATAGATCACTCATTGTTTTTTCTTCTTTTTAGAAGTACTCTGTAAATGTAACCGATATAAAGGTTGAAGGCTTTGAATCTCACATTGTTGAAGGCCTTGCCTTGGACAAGCTACACTATACAGAAGACAATAATAACACCCATAATCAAAACGAAGTAATTGGAACACTCAAAGCAGAGGATGACTTGTGTGATAGTGATAGAGATGTTGGAGTGTTGGAGGACCATAATTTTGATAATGAGCCGGAAACAAAGCTTTATACTAAAAGCAAAAGAAAAAGGTCAACCAGTGCTCACACCAAAACATGGAGCTGTTTAAAATGCCAAAAAAGATACAGTAAGAATAATTTAATAATATTTAGTTTCTTTATTAGTTTGTATATTTATTTGGTTTTCTCATGTATGTTCCTTTTTTCTATTTTGCTCATAACATAAAGTGGTGTTCAATAAGGTCATTGTATTGATATTTTCTTATCCCTAGGCAGTTTTGTACATTTTAATATATTAGGCATAATATTACTACAGAGTCAAAACATCAAATTTGTCTAGTCTAGGGATAATGATTATCCCAAGGCTTTTTTGATGTGTGTATATTAAGTTCAATAAAAAAAATTGTCTTTCAGAAAACGGAAAATGGTTAAAATTACATTCAGAAACTTGCTCAGGAAAAATCAAAAGAGATCAAAGTGTTAAAATTAAAACTGAAATCATGTACTGTGGTAAATATTAATTTCTGTTTATTTTTTGTATTACAGTTACAAAGTTATAGGATAATAATAATTCATTATATAATATGTATTTTTTAAGGGCTGTGCGATTTTTCATCCGAGCAAGATTCAATGAAGCAGCATTTGGATATCCATGCACTTAGCAATCATTTGAACTGTAGAAGTTGTGACTTTGTTGGAAAAGATTTTGCAAGCATGGTCTCACATAGGTCAGTAAAAATACTTAAGAAATCGTTGAAAATCTATGAAAGAAGAATAATTTCTTCTAATTTTAATAAATTAATTTGCATGGACCACGGTTAACGACTTTAAGTAGTGTCAAAATGGTATGTTAAAATGTATGGAACAGTCAAAGCTAACCCCGAGATAGCAATTAAATTTTTTAACTCTGGACTGTGCAAGTGGGCCTAATTTGCTTTGTTTTTTTTTCCCTAATGCGACAATGCAAATTAATAACTTCCATGTAAAATAAAAGTTTTTTTATAGGTATTCACATCAACCAAAGGACATAAAGCCAAAGATTTTTTGCCACCTCTGCGACAAAACTACGCGTTCTTGTTCTTTTATCGAATACCATTACAGGACAGTGCATTTGAAGAAGCTTGACCTGAATTGTACATTGTGTGGCAAATCATTCAAATCGTACAAGACTTGGCGCAATCATGACCGGTGGCACAGAGTGGACAGATATATTTGTGATATCTGCGGGAAAAAGTAAGTTAGTAAGTAATTTAACGCATTTGCTGCTGACGGTGCGTTTCGAGGCATCCTCTGGTACCGCCACCGCACATGTGCGTTCAAAACCTGCAAGAAACAACAAACAAACTAATTACAGGTGGCGGAAAATAAGTAAAACGTGGAGGGGATATGCGTAGTATGAAAAACAACATCATTTTCATACTGCGCATATCCCCCTCCACGTTTTACTTATTTGCCACCACCTGTACCTCTCACCTTAAACTCATAATATATACCTTCTCCGTTCCGTCGTGAGGAAACATTTTAAAGGAGAGCATCGCATTTTTTTTGGCTGAAATTTTAGACGTTCGTTCATTTTCTTCTTTCCAATGACTTATCAGTACTGAATGCATTAAGAACAATCTAAAAATTACGTACTTGAAGTGTTTTTGATTCCAAAAGACTCTAATTTATTGTTAAAATAATTTGTGAGCTAGTTTTTTTTTATTTACTAGCCACTGTCTATCATGACTTCGACGACGGCTAACAAATTCGGACAATAAATAATGCCGATTTTGAAGATTTTGAAGGTTACATTTTTGTAGGGAGTGAACTGGGAGCGAAGTGAAACCCGGTCGTCTTGATATTATAATGATGCTTTAATATTACTGGCAAGATTACATAGGATTCGGATATATTTGTACTTAGTATCTACGTATGCTAATGCTACACTACATCACCCATGGTGATTGAAAAAAAATAACGTAAATGTATTTCAGATGTTTTTTTTTTTTTATATGAATAAGAAGGCAAACGAGCAAGTATGTATTGTTGTTATTGTATTTCAGATTTTTATTCAGGCATGCCATTAAAGAACACTTGATGAACCACGCTGATTTTGATAAGTACATCTGCGAAATATGTGGCAGAGGATTCAAGCGGCTTTTTAATTTAAAGGTAAGAAAAGAAGACAACATCTTTCCAATTTCATTCGGTCGATTCAGGAATATTTATCTTTCTTTTATGTTAAAATCTAGAAGAGAACTACTTAATATGGGGTTTCAGGCAAGGTTGCAGATAAATTACAGATATTATTTTTGATTTTACATTTCGAATCGTTTTACTATTTCTATTTCTTTTGTAGAACTCAACTCAAACTCTGATGCACCGGTATCTCATCACTCATCACTAAAATGAAACTGGTATTTTTAGAAATTCTTTTCGTTTAAAGAATAATAAACCAGTTTCCCCTTTTCTTTGATGTGATTCCCCGGATATAAGAAATCATGGGTTTTTTATTCTTAAAAATAAATGGACACCAGGGGGTAAACAACAAAAAAAAAAACAATGACGTAGGTACTTTAGAGGAGGCACCATACATTTGTTTAAATTTTATTCTATCGTCACCGTGAAACTATACCGGAAGGTAAAATTTTTAGTAGTTTTGTAGTAGGTAGTTAAATAAGTTTAAGTAGGTAAACGACGTTAAAAATATATCATTTTTTCAGAGCCACGTAAGTAACCGCCACAATACCTACGAAGCTGTTAAATGTTCTCACTGCAACAAGACGTTCAAGTCAGAATTTAACTTACAAAAACATTTAAGATACGAAGCTAAAGAGAAACTGTTTAGTTGTCCAGTGTGCCCTAAAAAGTTTCCGACCGAAGTGACCATGAAAAACCATCTATTCTGGCATAGCGACGAAAGACCTTTTGCCTGTGAAATTTGCGGGAATAAATATAAAGCGAAGAGCCAGTTAAAAATTCATACGAGGCAGCATACCGGCATTATGCCATTTAAGTGTCAGCTCTGTGACAAAAGCTTCGCGAGCTCCAATCAGCTGAAGGTCCACAGAAGTGTTCACACAGGGATTCGTAGGTACAAATGTAATTACTGTATCCGAACGTTCCACACCAGGAAACTGGTGGAAACACATTGTGCTGCGCAACATAAAGATAAAGAAATCGAACATTGTGTTTGAATGTAAGTGTTTTTTATATTTTTGAGTAAACTTGTGAAAAATGATCACTTGCTTATTTCTGACTTAGAAATTTTAATAACTACTTTTTGTCCTGTTACATAGTGCTTAGTATTTCCTCGAGATTCGACCTGTTCATAATGTTATTTTATGCCTGTCTCTGCAGAAAATATTCGAAAAAAAATCTATTTTTTTTCAATGCATATTAAATAATGATTATACAATTTTAAACTTTTACTGCATCCAGACAAGAAAAATAGCTAGTTATCTGTGACTTAATAGAACAATAATATCAAAATGTATGCATTCTAGTGTAACTTGTTGAAACGCTACGAACACCCGACCAAAACTTGGCGTCTAAAACTCAATCATGATGTTCAATTTGCAATTGAAACGTAAAAGTTTCAAATTCATGCATTCTCCACACAGATTTTGCCAAAGAAAAAGCCGTATTCGCAGTTTCGTCTACACCGCTCCGCTGGCTGGAAAATTTCAATAACCTAATATTTTATGACGGAGATGCTCAAGTTTTGCATACACTGTTATTGGTCTCTTTTTACGCATTTCTCCCGGTCCTCACGTTTATGCAAGGGAGAAAAAAGCGTAATCCATCAACGTCGTAGGCAGTGTCTCGTTAACATAATGAATTAGTGCCTCTTGATAGGGCCTTTATAAGCTGGTTACCGCTTCACCCTTGACTTATGGATGGGGCAAAACAAACGTGTTTACCATTAACGCTACATTGGTTACAAATTGATGTTTATTTTTAATAATCGGCTTTCATTTGCGCTTTAATTTAAACTGTGGTGTTTTTAGAGTAGATTGATAGGAAGGTAGGTAGGTATCAAATTTCTTCCTAAGGCGTGACGGATGTTAAAAAAAAACTCAAGTAAATACCTATGTCTTTTGTAATTAACATAACACCCAAGTAACAGCCAGTTAGATATTGCAGATAAGGTAAATAATATTCGTTCGCGTTATTAGATCAGAAGTTTGTTAAGAACCCGACACCACAAAGGTTTTATACTACCGTACCTGTATAAAATTATTATTTTAAACGCCTTTTTCAAAGGTGTACGTGTATTTATGCGTTAATATCACACAACGGTGGTTGTTTTTCGATGTGTAAAAATTGTTTGAGCGCTCTGAACAATTCAATAGAATAATAGCCAGCAAGCCCCTTGTGGGACGTAAAGCCGTACGCTCCGGCACATTGCAAAGGTCACCCTTCACCCACCTAAGCCCTTATTTCTACATCAAATATGCATTCGACGATCTGTCCGTTACACTCATTCCAGAATTTCAAAGATATAAATCCGTGGTACGTTCTAAACCAAGGCTGCTTGTGAAATTTGAGACGTAGTATTGTATAGCGCTCTATTTATTTCTCCACTGAATAATTATGATCGCATTTTACTGGTGTGCGCTTGGTGTGCGTATGCTTATGCTTGACAGACTTTCACCTCATAAGATACTCGGGAAGTGCAATGAGGCTTATCCAACAAATGGGGAAAAAAATGCATGTCCACACCAGGAAAGAAAAAAATCATCATTTATGTCTTGTAACTTATTAAAACAGTCTATGTAGGCAAGTTAGCTAAACGCGTGCACGCCTGATAAAATAAATATTTAGTCATAAAAAAAAACTCTAAAATGTTTTCACTTCGAACGTACTACCATTAAGGCGAAGGGATAGGCAAATGACCTTGCCCGTTTGAACGTGGCAAGCAGTCCGATCAACGCGACATCTGTTAAATAATCGACGTGTGAACTCGATGCGAATGGGCGCGGGCTGATGGATTGAAATATTGCACTGTGATGTTAGTAGATGGCGCTTGTTTCAGTTTTCCGATTGCCTTACACACACAGCATAATGTTCAAATCAGATTTCGCAAAAATAATAAAAATTGTAACATTTCGGCATTCGTAACGTGGCCTTAAAGTCTTGTTACCTTGGGCTCTGTCTGCTCCGCAAGGGATAGAGACGTTATTTATGTATGTATGTATGTGATATTATACATGAGAAAGTTTGTGACGATGTGAGTGAGTGTGTAAGTATGTTTGTTTCTTCTTTTTTTTTTCTTTTTTATATGTGAATAGGAAGGTAAACGAGCAAGTGGGTCACCTGATGGTAAGCGATCACCACTGTCCATAGACACCCGCAACCCCGGAGGGATTGCAGATGCGTTGCCATGCCAACCTAGAGGACTTAGATGAAATGCTTCTGCATGAAATTTGGAACGAAGACAGTTGGTACCCTAGATTAAAACAGGCTACTTATTATCCCAGAAAATTGCGGTGTCCAGTCCAGGGTCTGTCTAGAGTCGCAACGTAAATTATTATTGCAGAATAAAGTAAAACTTGAACGTGTGCGGAAAGGTACAGAATAAGGTATAGTTTTTCCAATGATTATTTTCAAAACCGATATCTGAGGGTCCGAGAGGTCCCCAAACATAAATCCGTTATCAAAAATGAAAAAGGTGGCCGCCATTTTGAATTCTTTAAGTTTTGAAACGACTATTTTCAAAATCGATATCTGAGGGTCCGAGTGGTCGTCAAACACAAATCTGCTATCGAAAATAAAAAAAACTGGCCGCCATTTTGAATTCTTTACTTTTTGAACCGATTGTTTCCAAATTCGATATCTGAGGATCCAAGTGGTCTCCAAACATGAATCCGTTTTTAAAAATGAAAAAAGTGGCCGCCATTTTGAAAACCTTTGTTTTTGGACCAATTGTTTTCAAAATCGATATCTGACGATCCGAGTGATTCCCAAACACGTATCCGTTATATAAAATGGAAAAAGTGACCGCCATTTTGAAATCTCTAGTTTTTGAACCGATTGATTTCAAAATCGATATCTGAGGGTCCGAGTGGTCCGCAAACATGAATCCGTTATCCAAAATGAAAAAAGTGGTCGCCATTTTGAAATCTTTAGTTTTTGGACCGATTGTTTTAAAATTCGATATCTGAGGATCCGAGTGGTCCCTAAACATGAATCCGTTTTTAAAAATGAAAAAAGTGGCCGCCATTTTGAAAACTTTTGTTTTTGGACCGATTGTTTTCAAAATCGATATCTGATGATCCGAGTGGTTCCCAAACACGTATCCGTTATATAAAATGGAAAAAGTCACCGCCATTTTGAAATCTGTAGTTTTTGAACTGATTGTTTTCAAAATCGATATTTGGGGGTTGGAGTGGTCCTCAAACATAAATCCGTTATCAAAAATGAAAAAAGTGCCCGCCATTTTGAAATCTTTAGTTTTTAGATTGATAGCTTTCAAAATCGATATCGGAGGATCCGAGTAGTCCCCAAACACAAACCCGTTATCAAAAATGGAAAAAGTGGCCGCCAGCTCAGATATCGATTTTGAAAACAATCTGTTCAAAAACTAAACATTTCAAAATGGTGGTCACTTTTCTATTTTGTATAACGGATACGTGTTTGGGAACCACTCGGATCGTAAAATGAGATTATGTGGAAATGAGCAGCCAGAGTAACAGTAAATAGTATATTAAAGTGTAAATATTTAAAAAACACACACGACGTACACACGTCAGCCTCTAGATACAATCATAATAGTTATGTCTAAACAAACCGTTCTATGTTGCTTAGACAACCGTTTGAACATGTATGGATTACATCAAGCCAGTACACTAGGCGCTATACAGCCTCTAATACGCCCCCTTAATCTATTACATGTTACAAACATACACACATACAGACAAGTTATAAAACACTTCAGTACTTGCCTGTACTCTTCTCATTATTATTCAAACAAAACAAGACATACAAAACCTAAACCTAACAAATGAATAACCGCATAACTATCAAGAAAAATAAATTAATCTAATACCTACACAAAACAATTCAAACATAAAACAATTATAACAACTATACGTCCGCCCCCTTATTAGAATAATTTATCAAAGATAACTGTCCTAAAAACTCTTTCAGTTTTGGGCTATGCACGGACTTGGTTAAAATGTCAGCTATCATTTTATCGGTTGACATGTACCTGATCTCGACTTTATTACTCAGAACACATTCCCGTATAAAATGATACTTTATATCAATATGCTTTGTTCTGTTATGCATCATTTTGTTAGTTGCAATTTTGTGCGCAGACTGGTTGTCGTTGTAGATTACAACCGCTTTACTATTCACAGTTAAAAGAAGACTGTCCAGTAAACTACGTAGGTAAAGCGCTTCCTTTGAAGCCTGACTAAGTCCTACGTATTCCGCTTCTGTGGAGGACAACGATACAGTAGCCTGCTTCCTACTCTCCCATGTCACGACATTCTTACCTAATTTAAATATTAGACCAGTGAAAGATTTTCTATCTAGCGCTCCACCCCAATCTGCGTCTACATAGCCTCGTAAATCTAAATCCCCCGACTTCTTAAAGGTAAGGCAGAGATTAGATGTACCCTTCAAATACCTAAGGACTCGCTTTGCGCATTTAAAGTGTGTTTCATCGTAACACGAATTAAACTGCGAAAGTGCACTTACTGCATGCGCTATGTCCGGCCGCGTATTACAGGCTAAATAATTTAGACATCCTATCAAACTTTGATATGGCAGATGACAGTTCGAATCAGCTGACTTTTCTAGCTTGATTCCCACCTCCATTGGAGTACTAAATGGCTTAGCATCAGTCATGTTAAAATCGTTCAATATATTTAATATGAACTGCTCCTGATCAAGATGAATAACATCTTTATCCCGCCTCAGTCGCATTCCTAAAACATGTCTAGCCGCGCCTAAATCTTTCACTTTGAACTTTTCAAGCAATCCTGTTTTTAATTTTTGCTTTTCAAGTTCACAATTCCCAAATACGAAAATGTCATCAACATAAATCACTACCACTAGCCTCTTATTGTTTATAAGGTGCTTCTGGTACAAACACGGTTCTTGTATTGACTGCTTAAAACCTAACGCTAGCATCTCTTTGTCTAATTCGTTGAACCAAGCATTCGATGCTTGTTTCAACCCGTATAACGATCGCTGAAGCTTGCATACTTTGGTTTCTTGACCTTTGGCTACTGCTCCTTTAGGCTGGAGCATATAAATGTCTTCTTTAATCTTTCCATATAAGAAAGCAGTAGTTACGTCCCATTGATCAATAAACCAATCGTATTCAACCGCTAATGTAAATAACATTCGCAATGTAGAGCTTCTAACTACAGGAGAATAAGTTTCACCATAGTCAATGCCACGTACCTGCGTAAAACCTTTGGCTACCAATCTAGCTTTGTACTTGGTTACCTTGCCATCGCTGTCTTTCTTGACTTTGAACACCCATTTGCATTGTATCGGCTTCTTATCAACTGGACGGTCGACTAACTTCCAGGTTTGATTCTCTTTAAGTGATTGTAGCTCGTCGTCCATCGCCTTCTGCCACAAATCACTATCAGGCCTCGCCAACGCTTTTTCTACCGTCAATGGATCGTCATCTATCACGCTTTCCATGGCGTACATGACGTTACAGCCATAACGATCGACTGGCTTACGCTCCCTTTGAGGATACCTCCTTTCAATCGGTTGAGGTAACGTCACTTCCTCTTCAGCAACATCCTCTTCAGGTACTCTCTGCTCTGGTGTACGTCGGAAAACTAAAGATTTCAAAATGGCGGCCATTTTTTTCATTTTTGATAACGGATACGTGTTTGGAGACAACTCGGATTCTCAGATATCAATTTTGAAATCAATCGGTCGGAAAACTAAAGATTTCAAAATGGCGGCCATTTTTTTCATTTTCGATAGCAAATTTGTGTTTCACGACCACTCGGACCCTCACATATCAATTTTGAAAATATTCGGTCCAAAACTTAAAAATTTCAAAATGGCGGCCACTTTTTTCATTTTTAAAAACGGATTCGTGTTTGGGGACCACTCGGATCCTCAGATATCGATTTTGAAAACAATTGGTCCAGAAAGTAAAGAATTCAAAATGGCGGCCAGTTATTTCATTTTCGGTAGCAGATTTGTGTTTGACAACCACTCGGACCCTCAGATATCGATTTTGAAAATAATCGGCCCAAAACTTAAAGATTTCAAAATGGCGGCCACTTTTTTCATTTTTGATAACGGATTTATGTTTGGGGACCTCTCGGACTCTCAGATATCGGTTTTGAAAATAATCGGTCCAAAAACTAAAGGTTTCAAAATGGCGGCCACTTTTGTCATTTTTGACAACGGATACGTGTTTGGAGACAACTCGGATTCTCAGATATCGATTTTGAAATCAATCGGTCGGAAAACTAAAGATTTCAAAATGGCGGCCATTTTTTTCATTTTCGATAGCAAATTTGTGTTTGACGACCACTCGGACCCTCACATATCGATTTTGAAAATATTCGGTCCAAAACTTAAAGATTTCAAAATGGCGGCCACTTTTTTCATTTTTAAAAACGGATTCATGTTTGGGGACCACTCGGATCCTCAGATATCGATTTTGAAAACAATTGGTCCAGAAAGTAAAGAATTCAAAATGGCGGCCAGTTTTTTCATTTTCGGTAGCAGATTTGTGTTTGACGACCACTCGGACCCTCAGATATCGATTTTGAAAATAATCGGCCCATAACTTAAAGATTTCAAAATGGCGGCCACTTTAATTTGTCATTTTTGATAACGGATACGACACGTGTTTGGAGACAACTCAGATCCTCAGATATTGATTTTGAAATTAATCGGTCGAAAAACTAAAGATTTCAATATGGCGGTCTTTTTTATTTTGATAACGGATCCATGTTTGGGGACCACTTGGACCTTCAGATATCTTTTTTTTTCTTTCTAATGATAGACTATACATTGGAGTACTACTTGCCTAAATATCAAAATTTTTCATGCAGTAATTCCAACCAAAATCCTATTTCCCATGCTTGTTCGCTAAACAGCAAGTAAGTATCAAACCAACCTGCCACTAAGTTCCCAAAAAACGGATTGAAAATAATAACTTTTAACTTAATATAGGTATTATACGTGCGAAGCGAACAAGTACGACTTTTTGAAGCACTGTTTTGCGCCTATTCTGTGACTCAAACAACATGCTTAGCCAAACCAATATGAAAAAACGCAAAGCGAATATTGGCAACGTCGCGTCGCTTACACACTGCCGCCACCGAGCGAACATGCAACGTTGCTTTTTCCTTATTATTTTCATACGTCTTATCCAAATTATTTTTTTATTTATTTATCTATTATTTTTTTATTTTTTTTTATGAACATTTTTGGTTTTATCTTAATAATTTATTTCATTGTATTATCTTTTTAACATTTTTTTGGTTTCCGAATTTTTTTGTACATTGAAAAGCACCTGATTGAATGTGCGGGCAAATATTGCGTTCGCCCTTTTCATAGGATCAGGGCAGTACTACTCTCTAAAGCCTTATTTGTTGGCTAATTGAAGCAAACGCACCGCGGAATTTTAATTATGAGTTACTAGAGTGACCTCGTCGAGATTGGTAGCAAACAGATTGGTTTCACCCGAGCAAACCGTGTACAAAATATTTGCGAGACTCTTAGAGCAAACGAATTTTTGTACTAACTACGACATTAAGGAATATGTTTTCACCGGTGAATTCTAATTCAAGACATGTTTTATAGAATGTGCAGTTTTCAAAACTCCAAATTGTGTATTATCGCCATAAAACATGCACAAAAACAACCAATTTATGAGCTTTTGCCTATCCCTTCGCCTTAATAGATAAATCGATTAGCAGCAACCTTGTGGTAGATAGATGTTTGAAGTTAAACTTACGAATTCAGCTGAGGCTGATTAATACAATAATAAGCGGGTCTATTAAATAACGGGAGATAATTAATACGTACTAAGCCAAACTTTCATACTAATAGTAGAGGGATCCTTAGGAAGGCAACCTTCATCGATCTGGTAACAGGATGAAAACTAATAATCTTAAAGAAACGCCTTTCTTGTCAAATAAACGTATTTAGAACAGGAAATAGTTCCTTGGGTCCTTGATATAATTAGTTTATTGAAATCTGTGAAGGTCGTTTTTAGGCGTGGGATGTCTGCTATAATACATTTAGGTTTGTTGCAGTTAGTTCCTATAAAAAATATGATCAATTATTGAGTTACCTACTTAATCTTGACCAGTGGTTGCACAGTACCTAGTAAGGCATAGTAGACCAAGTACCTAAGTGCTTTCGCATTTTTTGATAGTAACTTCATCAGAAAAAGTACCTAAGGTAAAAAAATCTTTGAACAAGGGTGTTAAAGGCATTCTCCGGTCGACTATACTGTACCGTTTTGTGGTGTTCTATAAATAGTACGTATTTGGATTTGTCTTTGTATAGGTAAAATCCGATTCTGACAAACAAATGGCTAATACCTAAGTACCTATCAGTTTTCCTAAAAAGTCAATAAACTTTAGATTTAGCTGGTATGAAAGTTACCGTTAGCTTAGCTGCTTGACAACCAGACAAACCAATTCAATCGTGTAGATTCTCGTTAGATTGGGCAGATACGTGGAAATAAAGAGAAATCTCATCTAGGCGCGGCCCGTCCCAAATATCCGAGCACCTTTACAGCCTCTGGCACAGTTAAGGCATTTTTTATGTTACATCGGTCGTGTCCTGAATCTTTATGGAAGATTGCTAAAAGTTTTAGAGGTTTTGCACTTTTATTAAACCTCTCGGTAACGATAACCGATAATGTTCCCTTATCGCGAGGACATCCAAAACAATATCCGGAAAAAAAGGTCGAAGTGGTGAAGTTTTTTGGGGGTCGGTGTTGAAGAAAATGGGTTATAGATTGAGGTTAATTTCTTAAGCTGGTCCCTTTAACCTTTACTAGGATTGGTGGAGTTAACAGATACTCGACCATTTCTTTCGTGAGTTTTTTTGTGATTTGAGCTCGTTTTCAGTGTTTGACGATAGCATAAAATATAATTATAGCAAGTAGACCATACTTAGTAAGTGGTCGACTAAATGTGCTAATGATAATCAAACAAACTGATCGATATTAAATAAAATAGTATTAGGGCAGGCATACACACTCCTGTAGCTTGCACTCTTATACGCAGTGACGTGTCGTATGTGTCACGTTTTCTCACCGTTTCTTCATACATTTTGTTGCGATTCCGTAACGTCACCGTTTTTTAAGCGGCGGTGTGGTCACACCCTTATGTCGTACTTTTAATTATGAAGTTTAACGTACGGTTGTCCGGTACTTGCATAAAAACGTGCAAGCTGCATATGGACATGTGTATTCTCGGCACGACTTTATGTAGACAGTAAAAATCTAACCGAATTAATGACAGCGCTCATTCGTTCATGCATACCGCATGAGGCAGTTTAATATCCTAAAAGCGGTCTGCGACAGGCTGTCCCATGCCCCACGTGTCCCCGAGGGCGGCGATCGTGACGGCGGCCATCAAATCCATTGCGAGGTGTCATCGTCAAATACAACCCACGCAGCGAAATGATATTAGGCACCTACACAGAAATAGAACAGGCTTTCTCGTACACTTACACCCGCATTGAATTCGGAAATAACGGGGACATACTTGCCTTTCTGATCAAAGCATTCGATTTGCCATGGTTTTGTTTGTTGACTCTTTTCTCAGTCACTCCGTTAAGGTTGTTTGAAAGTTTTTATTAATTATGTTTCGTTCTATGGTACCTAGATAGTCAACGCTTCGATTGCAACGAGAGGATCGGCAGGTTGAATGACGTGAATGAATGCCTATTCTTTAATACATGGTAAGCAAGGATAAATTTCGTTTATTTGATCAACGTAACAAATCAGTTAGGTACTGGTTAAAATTTAAGATGTCAAATGAGTTGCAACATAATGCACGGCACAATAATTTTAGGATGGCTAAGTAAGTGTCAATATTCTAAACATTCAATTCCGTTATATTATTGTCTTAGTTTTCCAATTAAATAGGTTAAATTAAATACCTATTAAAGGTTTTAAAATGAATCTGAAATTATATCATTTCGTTGTAAATACTTTTTTCTCTCCGTTAATTTGATCACAACTGTCAACCCGTATCTTCTGTTTCTGTTTGTCAACCCCTCTCCGCGCCTGTTTGTTTCAATTTTAAATGATAAAACGGAATAAAATAAATCTAGTTCCACACTTGACTTAATTTTGTAACTAACAAACGTCGTCATATAATTGTTAATCTTTGAGATCTGTATTAGAGAATTAATGATATAATACATAAGCTCACTACTTAAGTACCTACTCAATTTCCTACTCGTACAAGATGCAATCTCAAAAACAATATTAGATAGGTATTTAATACCTATCTATTACAATCCTTTTCTTATTGTTTTCGAAATATATCCTACCGCGAAGAGAACCTACAAGTGTTTATTAACCACAACAAGTTCTCTGTCTCGTAAATAGCACCATTTCCGTATTGTGATGTAGAGGGGAGCATGAGGGGAAAACTGTATGTTTTACTTAGTTTTCCGCCCGAAATCATTGCTTGAGGATTTACCTCTCCAATTTCTGAGCCCTGTTTATTTACACACGCTTCGAAAACATTCGTTAATGGGATAAATGTTTTTGTTCTATACAAAAACGTGTTACATGGAGTCGATTAATGAAGTGTTTTTAAATTGACGTGTAAGGCCAAATGAATTATTTACAGTGAAATAATATTGTATTTATTCGTAGTAGCTTCATTCGCACCACTGAATTTATACAAATATACTACACTTAAAGTGCGAATTAATTATTTATGATATAGGAGCGAAATCCAGACGGATTTCTATTGTGGTTGAACTAAGAATTAGCTAAGTAAGTAGGTACATACATACTTAGGTACGATGATTTAGTATCACATTATGAAAAAGACAGTTTCCTTTCGCATCAGTTTTAATTTAAATATTTACGTGTAAGTATCTACCTTAAAACTACTCAACTATACCTAGTCCGAAAGCTCCCAATAGTACTCGACTAATAGTTCGGTACCTATCTGGTATGAATTGCTGTGTTTAATTAACGTGGTAGACAGCAGCATACAAATACATTTAATGGCATATTTCCATCCCCTAAGGTATGGTTGAAAACACAACCCCTTTGGATTGCGTTTGACATTTGAGCTCATTGTATTATTATCAACTGAACGCCGAGGCATTAATAATTATAAGTAAGGAAGGTAAACTATAGCACCGGTGATTAATATGACAAAAGTGACTGCGATTTGAACACGCGGGCGATCTTAGGAGATAAAAATCTTAAAAGGAATATAGCGAGTAGGTACTATTTTAGTTTCAGCTTAAAATTTTACCACATCAATTAAACTACAGACAAATAAGTCAAATTGAAAATTCGATCGTTTTTAAAAGTTTGAAAAGTTGAAAACTACGTACCTACCTACACTAGGTACTTTTGAAGCTAATTGTGCAGGTAATTATTTGGTCATTTGTACCAATATGGCGGTTCTTCAGGGGTCTAACTACGTAATAACAAAAAGGAAAATGATGGTCATAGCGCTGGCGCTGGCACCGGCGGCCAAATCGCGTGGGCGTTAATCTAACGTGACGGATAAATAACGAGTGTCGAACGATTTGTTCCACAAAAAATCTTGTATTTTCCGATAGTCGATAAAAAAAAAGAAGGTGGTAGCGTAATGCCATACTTCTCCGGTTTAACGAAAAATAAAATGATTCCTTTGCGGGGCGGTATGGCGGCCATTTGGAACCGTCAGAAAAGTATGGCATGGTGATTTTCGTGAATGGCTACCTACTCGACGATGATTAGCTGAGCAAAAATTAGCCTGGTACAAATGGTTGTTTTTTTTTATTGTTGTATTTGCGTCGGTATGGCGGGCTGTAAGTCACACTGGAAAAGTATGGAATTACGGCACCGCCTTCTTTTTTTTTAGCGACTAAGTATCGGAATATACAAGATTTTTTTGGAACAAATCGACACGTTCAATTAATGCTCACGCGATTGGGCCGCCGGTGCCAGCGCTATGTATGACCATCATTTACCATTTTGTTATTACGTAGTTAGACCCCTGAAGAATCGCCATATTGGTACAAATGACCAAATATTTTGTGTCACCATCTCCCGGCCTATAATCTAGTACGGTAGCTGTTGATAGAACTTCTTCATTGTAATGAGCTTCTAGGGCCACGATTAAAATTTATTGAGTGAAAATGTAACGTTTATTTGCGTGAGTAGGTACGTCCAAAATAACAATATAATCAGAGGACTATTTCTACATGCAAATAGGTTCCGTGTAAACCCAGAGGTGTAATTTTCACGTTACCGAATAATGACTTCCTTGTTCCGTGATTCAAAACTCAAGTATCGGACTTAATGAGGTCGTCCGACAGAACGTCAACCTTTATGTCCCGGACCACACCTGCGCCTACTCCATCAATTTAGTAGGTACACAGTTAACATGAAATTCACACATTAAACGTCGATTTGCCCTGTTATGTACAGCTGCATATAAAACTTGGTACCTACGAGTGATTTCAACGTGGCCATATTAAAATTAGGCGGATCCGAACATAGATACTGTCGCTGTTTTGGTAACATCATTGTATCGTGCTCGTTAATACAGTTCTTGTTATTTCTTCCTCCGACCTTCTAACAAAATGTCGCAATAAAAGCGGTCATTGGAAACATGGTTTCGGTTTTAGGAGAAATTCAATTGAATTGCAAATCAAGTTTTTAAAACAAAAATTTCTCGACCCCTATATAATGAAAACTCAAAACAATTCTTTCTATTGCTCGACGTTCAATCTTACTCTCGAACAATTCCAATGTTTTCTGTTTCCGTTCAATTTCCTTCAACGACGATTCCCACCGACCTTAATGGGTTGAGTTTCACTTTGCAAAGCAATACGACACAGCAGGTTAATGGCTGTAGGTAATTCTAACTTAGGATTTAATTATTTTTCTGTAAGTATATTTTATTGTTTTTTTTTAAATGCTAGGTAGGTAAGCTGCTACTTTTTGCTATTATTTAATACTCTAATTTTATACATCTGGATCTGGACTTAGGAGACCGTAATTTTTTTAATTTAATTGGCTTTACAATATCTTAAAAATGTGTATTTTTAGATTCATATTATTTCTAAATAGGGACTTACAAACTTAATATGTAGCAGTACAAATGTGTACGCAACCCCAGTGTACAAGTACAAGCCCGATTCGTACTCAAGGATACGTTTTTTTTTTCTAAAATGTTACGAGCTGCTTTATCAGAACATATTCAACTTCGGATTAAGCGATCTTTTGTAAGGAATCGAAAAAGGCCCAGCCTTGGCCGATTAAAACATCCCGCCCACTCAAAAATCGTGATGGTTTGACAGCTAAATGGTGAAAGCGAATATAACAGCTAAGCAGTTTTTCTCATAAGTAATAGGTAAAAGCCTAGTCGATAGATTGCCTCACGCAAACTCATGGTGATAGGTCGGAGCAGAGGCGATGTAACCCTTTTCACTAATAAAATCGCCTCAGGGAGCATGCGTCGAAGCTACGTGCTTAGCGAAATCTTTATGACTCGTATCTCAAAGCTTTTTACGAGGTACCTGTTACAACTTCTTATCCGCTCACTTTTCGTCTGACGATGGGTTTGTGTTTCTGGCCCGTGCTGCATACAACGACGAACACTCGCTTATTTACAGGGAGTTACCGTAAAATAGTCGTAATGATCCTACTTTGCTCCCTCATGGGTAATTGTGCTCGAAACTCCTTGTAACTTAGGTTCGTCTTTCTTGTAAATCAATTAACGTCATTGCATTGAGCCTTAAACTCGAAAATGTTTTACGAGCAAACTTACAACGTGGTTATACTGCTCGTCGAGTTAGGTACCTATTTACTTTTAAAAAGAGAAGAAAATAGCGACTACACTTTTATAACTTTACTTTTTTATCATAATAGGTATATAGCATTTTTATAATGACATGTGATAACCTCAGGTGCCCCAGCATAGAAGAGGAAGTATGCATGCGACGATTACGTAAAAACTCTTATAGAAAGGAAAATAGAAGGAAGAAGAGGCAGAGGAAGGCCGAGACGCGCATTTATGGACCAAGCAAAGGAGAAGGTTAATGTAGTGTCGTATCAGGAGCTCAAAGCAATGGCAGAGAAAAGAAGTGAATGGCAACTACTCCACCGACAAGAGCTGGGCTCTTAAATTTGAGAAGAGATGTGATAACCTAAGAGTCCTGTGAATTACCCACAAGCTGCTGGTGTAGAAGGTTTGGCAGTATGCCCTGTGACACTGAACAATGTGATTTTTAACCTCCTTTCGTGCATTGCAGGACGTGCAAACCTGCGAGCTATCATGTTGTCTCGCACAAACAGTGCCCTCCTCTCCCTCTCTATATACAGATCATCTCTCAAGTCCGGTGTGACCACATGCCCCAGATATTTGAACTTGTCTGTCACCCCATGAGCAACACCTCCCAACACTACCGGAGGCACAACTGTGGGGTTATATTTGATTTAAATAAAACAACTTCACTCGTTATAGAGTTAATGCTACCTATGCCTAGCCTATAACCGTTCTCAATATTACACGCGGCCTATATTTATTAACATATAGGTACATTCACAAACGAGAATATTACTAATGCTAATTAGATACAGTATATTATTTACAGCATATATTTATAATAGCTGAATGTATCTTCTCGTCTTGTCAGCCTATCACTCATTAATTCAACGCGGAAACCATACGAGCTAACTTCATTGCCGAACAAACTTGGAACATAGTTTCGTGAAATTTCCGACATCATCCCGTTATTGTAGCTATCTCTGAAAATGTTTTTGCATTTTATGCTTGAGTTAGGTACGATTATTATGATATTGGTTTTCGGTTGTAATAGAGTTGGTAGCTTTAGGTACCGATATATAGATAACTAGCTGTTGCCAGCGACTTCGTCTGCAAAGAATTCGTTTGATCGTTATCCCGCGGGAACTACGCAATTTTCCGGGATAAAAAGTAGCCTATGTGCTATTCCAGACTTTTCTCTATCTATGTGCCGAATTTCATCCAGATCCGTTGGGCCGTTCTGTAGTGATTGAGTGACAAACAAACATCCATCCATCCATCCATCCATCCATACTTTCGCATTTATAATATTAGTTAGATAGTTAGATGTACTTGCGATGAATTTCCCAAAGGCAATAATCGCCGCTAGTTTGCTAATTATTTTGAAGGTAGGTAGTTAGATACTGCCCAGTTGTGATCTTGTTACGACCAAATTTTGCCATCTAGCATGAAGCGCCTAGTAGCTGAATAGTAAGTGTCCTCACAAAGGTCTGTCAACGCAGCGTTTCTTTCTGTTGAATTTGTAAAGATTTTTTTGCGGACCCTCTGTACCTGATAGTGATTGATTACAGCTTTTATTGAAAGGCATCATTCAATGCGTGACATCTTCACGGGAATGCCAGCGTAGGTGGTTCTTGGTGATTCTTTATTTTAACTTATCATTTATATTTTCGTTTAAGTGAATATACGTGATATTTTTAACACAGAAAGCGGATTTGATATATCAAAAGTTATCGAGTGAAAAATATTAGTTAGTACTTAGGTGTGCAATTTAAAAAAAAAGTAGGTACTTAAGTAACTACCTACAGTTGGTGCAGTTTATGCTGCAAAAGCGAAGAATGAACTGAAGAAAGTTTCTAACTAACGTTTAATAAACAAGGCTTTAGCAAAAATATACCATTTTTAAGCAGTTTCTTAAGTCTAAGACTTAGCTAATGTGAAAGTAACTCTGTCTGTCTGTGACGCTTTCACACCTAAACCACTGAACCGATTTTATTCAACTTTGGCACGGAGATAGTTTCACACTAAAAAACATAAAATTGAATCCAAATTGAGTCGCATTAAGACGTTATGGTTAGGACCCAGGTTTAAGGTTAATGAAAATCTAATGTTAAAATTTATTTTCGGTCACTACCTACTTACCCCTGCTTAAGTAGGTAGGAAAAAGTAGAACTTGACGTAGCTGTTGAAACAATATTTAAATTTCTTGCAGTTTAATAACAATTTAGGACCGAGAAAGCACAACTCGAATAGTTCATTGTGGGAAGTTTGGTGAAAGTTGTCCGCGGAGATGCTTACATTTGAATTAATTTACAGTCTTCTCGTATTTTTGCTTCAGTTTATTTTTCCAGAACATATTTTTGACAGTTCTATTGAAGTTAAAGAGGGAAATATAAAGAACTGAGACATAATTGTTGTTGTAAATAATGGGATTACCATCAAGAACGATTAAAACATAGAAATTTATAGATTTTACCTTAGGCGATGTAATTTTTTGGGCTTGAATCCGGTGTCTTATAGTGGTCACAAGATGTAAGATATCGTATAATATAAAGTAAAGAAAAACACATAGTAAGTATAATTAAATATAATAAGTTATCACTGAAATAAATACTTAACCCATTTTAACATTTTGAACCCCATTTTAATTAAAAATTCTAACCAACAACATCACGCACTGTCCTGGCGTTAACCACCATCATTTCTCCACATTATATTTAAAAATGAAAATATTAATTTTGCTTCTCCTTGTTACTTGAATGCACACATACTGACATTAAGCTTTCCAAGCGCACTCACTGCATGCAATGCGCCGTCCGTCATCGTCACCAAAGAAATGCTTCATCACCATTAATGCAATCGTTGGAAAACGGGCTAGTGACGTCATGAACTGTTGTTCCTTCTATTTAAATTTACGTAAGTACATGTAATATATTTCGCACAGGCTGGCTATCTTGCACGTAAGTAGCGGAGTAGCAAGTTGAATGTTTTCTGTTCATACAATTAATTTTTACAATTTTATATGAAATTGAAATTATCATAGCATTGTTTCCAATAACGACTAGGTATTTATTTTTATACAAATAATAAGTTGAATTTAATAGGTAGTCTAGACGTCTGTTATGTTTCTAAAATCCGGCCAGTACATGAAATAGTTTTTTTATTTTTGAATTTTTAGTACCTAACTACGCTGGTTCTGAAAATTTACTCGTTGGCTTACAGAACAGAAAAAATACTAACTATTGGAATTCATCATCATCATCTCAGACATTACAGCCGTGTGTTGGCCTTAGCCTGGTCAAGTAAATCTCTCCAGTCCGATCTGTTCGCGGCTTTCCTTCTCCAGCCCACCACCCCCAGGATCTTGGTGTCCTGTTCAACGCCGTCCAACCATCTGAGCTTGGGCCTGCCTCTACTCCTGCGGCCCTCCGGCTTGCCCTCCAAAAGGCGTTTGGGTACTCTGACCTCGTCCATGCGTACCACGTGTCCTGTCCATCGCAGGCGTCCGATCTTTATGGACCTAATGACATTTGGCTCTAACTATTGGAATTGGAATTATATAATTAATAACTATCTAAAGGTTACATACTTAAATGAATAAACTTAATGTAGGTATAAGACTCATTGTGTCAGTGTACACAGAACAGACTTAGTGGTCCGTTGTGAACCGCTGTGGAATGTAGCTCAAATGCACGGACGTTGTGCATTCGAGATTGGATATTATCGCATCGCCAGCTGTTGTTATTAAATTCTGAATGCATAAATAAGAACTACGAACTTGTATGAATGAATATGGTAATGAGTTATGGTGTAAATCAGATAAATTTTAAGTAAACAATGCAATGCGAAACCTAGAACATGTAAAGATATATTGAATACCGCCTGCTTCGCTCTAAAACTAGGTAGCTAGCGGGTGGTAGGGCCTTGTGCAAGGTCCATCCGGATCGCTACCACCATCTTACTCACTAATCCTGCCGCCAAGCAGCAGTGCTTGCACTGCTGTGTTCTGGTGTGGAGAGTAAGACAGCCGGGGAAATTACGGGCACAAGAGGCATTTCATCTGAGTCCTCTAGGTTGGCAACGCATCTGCAATCCCTCCGGGGTTGCGGGTGTCTCTGGGCAGTGGTGATCGCTTACCATCAGGTGACCCACTTGCTCGTTTGCCTTCCTATTCACATTAAAAAAAAAACTACATACTTTAGGTCTTAATATAGGCTTACCTATATCTAGGGTCGAATCTAAAGCACCTGACTTGGTCACAGTCTATAATGAGAGATGAAACGAGGTAAGAGGCGAGCAAAAAACCCCACATCGGAAACATGGTACGAATATTTTTTCCAAATGGCTAATGTAAATACACCGAGTGTTTATTTATGTAGGTAAAAAGGTTCGGAATATGTCGTAGTACACAAAAGCGTGGTATCGAATTCTTAAAGAGATTTATTATCTCTGCTCGAACACGTAATAATGGTAGGTTCGGTTGCCTAACAGTCTCCAATGTCGTACCTTGAGGGTGAATGACATACTTAAAAATGACAATATGAAATAAGATAATTCGTGTAGATATTGCCTTTTCCTGTTTAGCTATTCCCGTAAATATGAAAAGACAGGAAATAGGAAGAATAAAGAATATAAGCGTGGTTAAACATCCCGTAAATATTCTAGCCCACATTTTTATCTCTGCGGAAGTTTTGGAATTTCTCTTTCTTTGTTATCAATACTATCGATAGGCCTACCGATAGTAGGCATGGCATTATCCCGTTAAATCGATAGGGAAACACAACACAAACACAACAATGAAAAAATTTTATCCCATAAATGGGTGTCGAATAGCGTCAAAGGATAGCATGTTACTGCAGTCAGCCGAAGCCCGAAGCGCTGGTTTTTAGTGTTACCATAAACATAGATATAGTTTTATAGACATATACAGATTTTATTGAATAAATAATAGGTGCATGTATCGAGTTTGAAATACAGTTACTCTTTTACTTAAACTTAGATTTGAGATATTTAGTATTTAGCATTAAATTAACCATTTTGGAAGTTACACTTCTGCCTAATTCTACCTACTTTACAACTTTTGCTTTCTGTCTTTAAAAATATAAATACTTAATACAAAAATAAAACAAAATGAAAAACAATAAAATTGAAATAAAAATAACAAAGTCTAGTAAACCGATCACAAGTAGGTATTACGTGAAACTTATTGAATTGTGAGGAATCTTACGGAACGAATAAAGATAAGGCGATGTGATTTTGTGAATTGTAACTCGGAGCGTATTCAGCAGTCTACATATTTTTTCCGTGTACATAGTCTGGATATCTTTTATTCGTAGTAGGTACGGATTATTAGGGAGCAAATAGGAAAAATCCGGTATTTCAAATATTATTTCGAAGCACAAGATATTAAGCTATATTCGAATAATTTGAATGAACCATCTTACTCGCTAATCCTGCCGCTAAGCAGCAGTGCTTGCACTGCTGTGTTCCGGTGTGGAGAGTAAGACAGCCGGGGAAATTACGGGCACAAGCGGCATTTCATCTAAGTCCTCTAGGTTGGCAACGCATCTGCAATCCCTCCGGGGTTGCGGGTGTCTATGGGCAGTGGTGATCGCTTACCATCAGGTGACCCACTTGCTCGTTTGCCTTCCAATAGGAAACACATAAAAAAAAAATAGAACTTGTTCACAAGTGAATGTTTTTTTTAATTTACTTTACTTTAATTTAATTTATTTAATTTACAGTGGTTACACACCCAACGAAATTAAACATTATTTTAATTTAACTTCATTATTAATTAAACCATTGTTAAATTTGTTAATCAGCTGGTCATTCAGGTGATTGATTGCCATCTTGATTCACTAAAATATTATTAACAAACTTGCGTGTTTAGGTTGGCATCTTTCTTTTGCGATGCCTGAATAAAGTAGATAGAAGTAGATAACTCCCTTCGTCTCCTAAATAACACCATGAATACTTCATGAAGGGTATGCATGCATGATTTATGCATTACAAAACCCATTATAAGTTTTCTTGTGCTCTGTGGTGATTTGGTTTCTGCGCGTAGTCCGTTTCCCGTTAGTGCTTAGGTATATATAAGTTTAGCTGGCTGTTTTTTTATCAAACCTTAGATTAACATTAATGTGCCTTAAATGTCTACAAAATAATTTAAGAAAGTTAATTTCAGTTAAAAGATAAATACTAATGGAGTTCGTCGTCATTCGATGCTTGAGCCTTTAATCCACGCCTTCGGCGGCGTTGGCTCTTGCTTCTTCCAACTCATTTTGTTACTGAAAATATAATGATGTAATTGGTGCAGAGTTTTTAAAGGACTATGATAGATATTTTACGCGTACGCTCTCATATTATTTTACACACTAAAAAAGTTAGTAGTAGGAATTCAGTCCCGGGACATAGAATAGTTTTTTTCCGGGTTTGTTTAGTCCCCACGGTACAGCGATAGTCAAATTCTGCGCAGACGGAGTCGCTGGCAACAGCTAATCTCTACAGGGTGTATCAGACACCCCCTAACAATAATCCGCTGGGGTATATAACCATAGCTATAGAAGCTAAAAAAAATATTTTGAAAAAAATTGGAGTATTTTTTTTTACTTTCTATAGGAATGGTAGTATTAACTGTAATCATTCCTATAGAAAAAATATATATTTTTTAAATATTTTATTGAATCAGGCGTTACTTTGCGGAGGTCCATTTCAATGAACACAAAATATTTACCTTGCTACTCCGCTACTTAAGCAAGCTACTTAAGTAGCTTAGCTTAGCTTAGTAGTAGTACTTAAGTAGCGGAGTAGCAAGGTAAATATTTTGTGTTCATTAAAAAAAAAATACTCCAATTTTTTATATTTTTTTAGCTTCTATAGCTATGGTTATATACCCCAGTGGATTATTGTTAGGGGGTGTCTGATACACCCTGTTTATTATCAGCAATCCTAGGCTGGCTACAACACAATACAATTGGTTGTTGTAGTGTCCCGTTCTAGATGTTTATCCGCATATTTATTTTGATCAAAATCAATATTATTATTGTTGTTATTACCTAATCAAGATAAAAGTGAAAAATACTTACTATAAAATCAAAACCTTACTATAAAAATTTAATTCTGTACCCCTGTGTGTCTGTGTGTTACTTCTGTATACCTTTTTTCTGTTTGTTATAAGTGGTGTTCAATAAAGAGGTATTGTATTGTATTGTATTGTATTGTATTGTAATTGTCATAGTATTAGTTACCTAACCATTTGTTACTTTATATAACGCGTTTAACGTTATGACATGTCATGAATCTAACGTTTGACATTTTGTACCTATACTATGCCTACTACTTATACCTAATAGATACTACATATTGTATAGGATTGCGTTATCGTGCATGTTAAATAGGTTAACCGTTGAGTCGATGATAGACTTATTAAGTATTCTAATTCGAGGTTGAATAGTTTCAGTAAGAGTTTGAGGAAATAGTACATACATACATATACGGATATGTCTATTTCTAGGCATTTAACATTGTTCACTAAATTCTTCACTAAATTGAGTGTCCTGGCGAAATGGGTAAGTAAATAAATTAAAGAATTGGGATTTTCCGCGCGGCGGCGTGATTGTATTTGCAGCTATTGATTATATTATACCTCTACCTTCGATTTTTGAAGGTAGCTACTGGCTTGAAAGTAAGCGTACCTTGCATTATCATATCGTTTCACTTTTTTTTCATTTGTAAAAACCCTCCAGAAAATATCAAACAATGAGTGTTACACGTAAAATTACTCAGTCGCAAGGAACGTCAATTATTTGTCTTTGGAAGTCCAGAGAAAGCAAAGTTCCCCGAAACAATTAAACTTAATACTTAAATGAGACGCGTAAATCTGTTTGATCGGGTAATAGTTTAATTTCATCGCTGACTTAATAACTGAAAACCCTTCAAGTCTTTGAAGTGAGTCTGTGTCGAATTAACAGCTTCTTTGTATGAAGAGCCTGTTTAATGGGCCTTATTAATTTCCGATGGTAATCGATCAATCACCCTCCCGGCTCCCGGCACCTGTCACCCAAACGACATTATTTAAATTAAATTTCAAATTTTCATTTATATTCTTATCTCCAGCGAGGATAAATTTAAGGGAAAATTTTCGGTATTTTTACATAATTCGCAGTTAGATCTCAGAGTGTTTGGGTGGATAGATTGCTTGTTCAATTTTGTGATTACCGACCACTCTAATGCTAAATGGACTTCCCACTAAGTTAATTAGATATTGCTGGAGTCTATTTAAAGTCGCTAGTCTATCAGTGAACTACACGATGAGTCGTTTTGGTGAATTACCTATAGGTAATTTGCGTAAGTACATGCTTAGCACATCCTAATTTTCTAGGCACCCATACCTATGCATAACTTACCTAGTACACGTTTTTAGGGTGCTATACTTATAAGGTGCTAACAGGACTCCCAATGCTCTGCGGGCTGTCCGTCCTTCAGTCACAAGACGTTTGACATTTCATGGAACAGGTTAGGTATTCTGTAACATGGTCGCCGTAACGAGCTTTTTCGGACTCTGTAGATTTATGTATTAACTATCTGTTGCCAGCGACTTCGTCTGCATAGAATTCGTTTATCGCTATCCCGCAGGAACTACGAAATGTTCCGGGATAAAAAGTAGCCTATGTGCTATTTCAGACTTTTCTCTATCTATGTGCCGAATTTCATCCCGATCCGTTGGGCGGTTCTGGCGTGATTGAGTAACAAACAAACATCCATCCATCCATCCATCCATCCATCCATCCATCCATCCATACTTTCGCGTTTATAATATTGGTTAGATTGGTTAGATAATGACACCGTTTAGGAATAGTAATTGTACTAATTGTACGATGGTTCAAAATTTTTCGTGTGTGAATCCGACATAAAATTATATAAGTACATATAAAGATAGACACTATCTTGTAATCTCTTAACTAGGATTTAGTTATACCTACTTACCTGCAAGAAACGGAACAAGTTCTGTCTGAAGTATTTCTTTGACTGTATCTTTTACAATGAAATAGATAAGTTGTTGAGGGCTGAGATAGAATAAGTCATTATGAACAGCCACATTTGTATATAAGGCGAAGACAACTTATCAAAGGATTCGATAATTATGTCAGTTAATTGAGACATGAAACGGCACGGAGTGGGGACGACATACCTACTAGCGAGCAATAAACCGGTGCGTACTGGAAACATCACTATAAATAAAACATCACAGAATACAATTGAGATGCAAATGGTATTTCCTTTCCAAGAACATTCGTATTTTCCTTGATAATAAGGCCGCAGGCGCAGATCCAATCTTGCGGTCTATGGCTTTGCCATAACACGCGAACTCTCGGCTCTCTCAATTTTCTAGGTTAACGCGTGCCTCCTGTCTGAATGGTCTGGGAATAGCTATAAATTAGAAAATTTATTAAAACCTCCCATTTCCTTTGTCCCGGGGAGAAATGACAAATCGCTCGTTTCATTTATACTCACTGAAAAGGTACAGGTTTATACTAGCTGCGAGAATTCAAGTCAGGAAAAGGAATGTTGATGTATTTCATTCTATTTTTTTTCGCATTTTTTACTGTGCGCATCCGACATAATTTTGCACTCGGATTTCTTCTACTCCCTGCCTTTGATGTTAGTTAAAACAAAGACACATTATTAAAAACGGAACGAAAGTTCACAATTTCATTGAAAAATTGCTCCGCACAACGTGAGCCACAATAAAGGGCTGAAAGTTCGCTGTTATCTTAATTAATTTATTCACTGATTAAGCTTCCTGTACTACGTTTCACTAACAGCCTTTTTGCTTCATTACAAACCATGCTTTTGCAATGCAATAAATTATTTGTAATCTGCAGAGAAACTAACGCGCCACTTTCATTTCTTGTCTATCATTAGGAGGAAAAATATTCCGCACCGTGAATATTTTTCACAGGGTAGCTAATGACTTGCGACGGAGGTAAAGCTGCAAATGGGTGTTCAGGGTAAGGTGCAGAGATTAATGTATTTGATATCGCTGAGCCCCTTATGGAGAAATTCCCGCAGTTTGGCTCGCTGCCCGTCTACGGGCGGAAGCATCTATCGCTTTTTAGTTTCGGTATTGGTAAAAATGTTTCTATTTCACTTTGAGGCGCGTGCGGCTCTTTGCTGTATTTAGAGGCTAGTTCTCTGTATGGTAGGTTTGTATAAATATCTGGTTATGAGATTGAGGTACGCCAATAACAAAATTAAATATCTGTTCTTCAAAAAATTTACCTACTGAATTTATACCATTTTATATGGTTCACTTGTTCATTACCCAAGTAACATAGTACCTAATCCAAATCTTGGAAGTTGAATTGGATCAACTGACTGTTGCATTGAGTCAAAATTTGGCAGTTATGTGTAAACTCAATGGAAAAACAATTAAAAAGTATCGTCAGCTATAGCAAACTAAAAAATAATGAAAATATTACAACACACCGGATAACTCACGTATAAAAGCCGAAGTATTGCTCCGACAATTGTTTCGGACTATTCCGTAGCCCTTCATCAGAGGAGCATTTTATACGTGAGTTATCCGGTGTGTTGTAATTATGTGTGAGTCTCACGGTAGTTTCATGTTGAAAATGAAAATATTGTTGACTATAAATTATTATGACAATTTAATACCTGGGGCATGTTTTCACCACTCTCCGTTAAGTTCCAGCTATCTTAACTGTCAGTTATCTATGATGACGTCGTTGCCTGGTTCGTAGTAATAAGTAGAGAATCATAGCTAACTGACACTTAAGATAGCCGGAACTTTATAGAGAATGGTGAGACAGGCCCTAAGTGTGAATCGGACCATTTTGATGGGTTTTCTGTCAAATAGATACCTATACGTCAAAATCGTCGAATATGGATAAAGTATGTATGTATGTATCAGTGGCGTGGCGTCAATTATATCAGAAGGCAAGGCGGAGAGAACTTAACCAGCCTTTTCCTCTAATTCTGCACAATAAATTGCCCAACTGCCATAAAACAGGCAAGCCAGTGGGAATCGAGTTCTATGGACGCCACGCCACTGGTATGTATGTATGTAAACTCTTTATTGTGCAAAATAGACAAGACAAAGTTAAAGTTATCATTTAATTAACTTAGTGCCGCTAACACTAAAATAGCCGTTCTGTTAACATAAATAATTACATTCTTATCTCATATAGAAACAAACTACCTGTATAATAATAACACGTAAGTACCCAGACAAACCACAATTATTTGTTACGAACTCTTACGTACTTTGTCACTGACAAGATAATTTACTTCCAAAGGTAAAAACCTAGCTAGAAACAATTAAGTATACCAACAAGAATAAGGGAGTCCAACCAGAGTGATAATGGCCCATGAAAAAAAGGTTTAATGGGATCTGAAATCATTTGGGTATAGTTTGGAACTCCTGAGGTAAGGTTTACACAACAACGTATAAACGATACAATACGGCTTATTTTGTTACGTGAAACGGAGAGTAAAAATAATGGTATATACGTAATGTATCGCGATTCAGTGAAGACCTATTGGGCAATTACAGTTATCGAGCTGCTGGGTATGATTGAGTATTTGACATACGACTGAGCAAGTTTATATAAGTATTATAATGTATACAGGGTGTATCAGATAGCCCCTAACAATAATCAACTGGGGTATATTTTTTTTTATGTTTACTATAGGAATGATTGCAGTTAATACTACCATTCCTATAGAAAATATAAAAAAAAATTACTACAATTTTTTTTTAATATTTATTTTTAGCTTCTGTAGCTATGGTTATATACCCCAGTTGATTATTGTTAGGGGCTATCTGACACACCCTCTAGATAAGACTATAGAGTAATATTAAAACGTAAATACCACTTGTAGGTACCTAAATATTTAGCAAGTCAGTTACATAAATTATTTGGTAATGGTGAACATAATATTTGGATAAAGTCAGTTAAGTACTTAATTGGTTTTGTTGCTGTATTGCCAAATGAATGAAATAAAATCTGATGGGCAAAACAATAATTCTTAAATTCCACAATATTCAATTCTAAACAGAAATACTAACCAAGAAAATTTTAACCAATTGAATCGACCTAGCCCTAAACTAAACAAAGCTAATACTGTGCCTATATACCAGGCAATTTATTTATTTATTTATAAGCCTTTTTATTCCGAATTCGCTACTATTTCAGTAAGTACATGTTGTTGTTGTTGTTATTGTCGTTTATTTATTAAATCGTCGCGTAATTCGGCGTGCCTCATGGCATAGGCCTCCTCCGCCAGGCAATAGATACACTTATTTATAAATTAAGATAATATACCCAAATAATTACGTAGGTAAGTATCGTATTAAACATTCGAGATTCGAGAACAACCAATTAATACTTTAGATTAAACCAGAAATCGAATGCGGAACCTTGAAATAAGCAGTCAGGTTTTCTAAATTCTAGGCTATGGGGTCTACCATGTTTGTCTGTCTGTCTGTTACTTCTTCACGCTTAAACCGCTGAACCGATTTAGTTAACCGAGTTCGTAGGTATAGAGATAGATTCAATCCCGGGGAAAGACATGAAATAGTTTTATACCGGATAATCGTATAGTACCCGCGGGACAGTAATAAACGAATTCTGCGCAGACGGTAAATATATATTAGCCGCCGTTATAAATAAAACATAGATAGGACGCAAAAAATCGTCAAACATTGCACATCTCGCATTGAGCTTCTAGGGTAGGTATTTAAACGAAAGCCTACCGGTGTCATGGCGGAAACGACATCTGCGAGACGCAGCTGCGTCGTACCTCATTTCCCGTTTATCTACTTACGTTAATCATATTTTTTGTCAAATAAAAGAAAAATCACCTCCAAAAGCCTTTGTTACAAATGATGAAAGTAAGGGTTTGATAGGGGTATGGAACTCGATAAAAGATATGTTGTAACGGGAAGTTGTGAGTTGTCTTTTGACCTAATAATCAAAATAAGACTTCAAAAGTTTAAAAAGTGAAATATTAAATATGGTTTACCAAATACTAAAATAAGTTCTGTAAATAGTAGTTCTGGGCAATTATTTGGGTTTACGGGTAATAATAATAATAATAAAATGTTTCCGACCAACAATAATTATCCATAGAAATGGTTAGTAATTTACAATAAAACTTAAAAACAAAATTTAATTAACATTTTACTCCAATATTAGACTATTTATTTATTAGGTACTTACTAACTGGTGCCCGTGACTTCGTTTGCGCGAACATCATTTTCAGAGTGATGAATTTCAAACTGTTTTTAACGTTTAATAACATTCGAAGTTGAAGAAACACGGCCGTGAAAATGCTATCATTTTTGTCTCTACTTGCTTAATAAATGTACACAAGGTGTGCGTGAGCGCTGTGAGAGATTCCTGCCCGGCTAGCACGAGAGCGCGCGAGATAGACTATGTACCCGTCTCTTTCTAGAACGAACAGTAAGAAAAAGACGAGCAATCTACCTCGTAAACGTAGTAGTATCTTTTTCTCTACCTCGCGCGCGACGCGACTCTTGTGCGCTCTCGTGCTAGACGGTTCTCTATTGTTTGCCCGAATTTCATATGAACTAATTTCACATGCCCGAATTTCAGTTGCCATAATTTTATATTCCATGACGATATATATGCCATAATGATCATTAGCCATATTTTCATTTGCCATAATTTTCAGGTGCCATAACGATACGTTTGCCATAAATTTCATTTTTCCTATTATCAATTGTCCTAAAATCATTTGCCATAAAATTCAAACGCGATAATAATTATTTGCCATAAAAAAACCCAGAATTTTGATAGATGTCTAGAAAACAAATATAAATATGAACTGAATGACTGAGGCGAAGTCGACGGAGCTCCGCGAAGCGGAGCTCCTATTCCGCCTAGTTTTGGCGCTTCGCGCCTTGACACCATTCTAACCTAACCTAACCTATAATTATATTAAATGACCAGTCATGTGGCTATTGAGGGGGGCTTCGCCACCCGAGCCCCCCGAGCCCTTAGAGATGCTTCTATTTCTGCTCTGAGGGTCGCAAAAAACCTAACGAACCTACCGTGTTTCGGTGGCAGTAAATTTCAACAGTCTGGATCTGTATTTTCCTTATTATGACAAATGATTGTTATGGCATGAAATATTAGTGATTTTGAAAGTTATGGAAAGTAAAAATTATGGGAAGTAATATTATGGTATCTAATATTAGGGATGTTGAACATTATGACGTTTGATTATTATGGCATTCAAAAATTATGGCATGTGATATTAGGGCAATTGAAGGTTATAGCCAGTGACCATTATGGCAAATGAAATTAGTACAAATGAAATTATGGGAAATGGAGGGATCCCGTGCTAGACGTGCAGTGCAGAGGTCATAAGGAGTAAAAAATTTTATATGAACATAGTTCCACTTTATTTAACATTAGGTCGAATTAATGTGTTTTTAAATATCATTTTGTATGGGCACTGTCGACATTATCTGAAGCGTATACCCATACAAAATGAAATTTAAAAACAGCAGCTAGCATAATTAAACCTATAAATAAATAAATTAGAAGTTATAAAAAGAACGAAACAGCTGGCTAGCTACATAGCTATTGGAAGTGCCTTTTTTCCAATATTTGAAAATAAAAGAGAAGGAAACGATAATCAGGAAATATTTTAGCATAACTTAATTCTTTACTTTGAATTTAACTGCATTCAGGATGTTGATTAAACTAGATAAACGTTTCATTTGCCTAGGTATATGTTTTGGCCATATGTTGCAGCGGCCGAGGTCACGAGCTTACGAAAGAAAACGGCGTAGACACACTTTTACTACCCCTAAGTGTCGTAAAATAACTAACTAGACTTAAGCAGGACGTCAGCGTTCCTGCTATATGAGTTTTCAGAAAACGTCCTTGATGTCGTCGCGCTCTCGAGAAATGAAATAAATAAACAGCCTTCTCGGAAACCTGCCTCCATAGTATGTTTACGTATACATAAGAAGGGATTCGCTCTGTTTCTGTTTATGTTGCTTGTCTAGAATTCCCTGAATATTTTGTGCGCTTGTTTGTTATTTCCGAAGCCTGTTACTTGAGTTGTTTTCGATTCGTTCAGATCACCTTCCGAGCTATCAAATAATGCTAACAATTTAATTACGTAAACAGAAATAAGTGCGAATAAACTGGAGCCGTTTAAGCGTAAACAAACTCTTGAAACCAGTCACAAAATTCCATTTCATTTGCGTTTTTCGCAAACAAACACAAATTTGACCGTGCAATTGGAAAAGGCTCGATGCTATTAATTGTCCCGCGAGTAACAAGGGGTTTTTGTGAAGTCGCACTTGTAGGGCCGAGAGGCGGTCGATGGCGGCGGGGCGGCTGTGGCACACGGCTCAGTGTGCCTCGCGTCTGCCCCCGCGACGCTCGCCGCACCGCGCTGCCACTCGCCGCCGCTCGTATCCGCCACTCGCCGCGCTGTTCGCCGCTCGCCGCGATCGCCGCCCGCCCTCGGCATGTAGGAAAAACGCTACAGGTGCCCGCTCCGCTTGCTCGCCACATGATAAATGAGTGTATTTTCATAGATAAACAGACGCCGAAAAGTTTGGTCGTTACGTAACGTGATATCTTACGTTTATTTTATTGTTCGGTCCGTCTCGACTGGAAATTCGCAAGTTATATGACAAAGTTAGCGCAAGTATTTCTTTCGGAAAAGTTGTATTGATAATTAATTAGCTATAGGCTGCCAAGTTTTTATTATTGTTAATTTGCTTATCTAAACAGAGGCTTTGTGAAGTCCGAATTCTTTTTTAACAAATGTGTCGGAAAGTTAGAAGCGTGTAATAAAGTAATAGATACCTTTTATCTATACATTTTAAGTAAACGTAAAGTTTTTAGAAGTCTTTAAGAGCGAGATTTGGCTGTCGTTCTAGTGCGCATGATCTGCGCAAGAGGAACCCAAACTTTGTACATAGGTACCCATAGTACGGGGTTGTACCTGTAATAGGGTTAGGGCGAAATTTCCTGTGACCTGGATTTTATTTCTCGAAGCTGGGAGCGCTTCCGCGGCGAAGTTTCATCTCGAAGGAAACTTAACGTGCCCGGGATCTAACAAGATTATTATTTATTACAATCCCGAGCAATTTGCAAATACAGTTAGTTTTCAAAGCGGATATACCTACTGAGTTTGTTTTTGGATTTTGTTTAGGTAATTTCGTAGCGGAGAGTATTATTAATTTCGGGTAGAAAAATATAAGTATACTCTCCTTTTACTAGTATATACATAAGTATGTACAATGTATCGTTAAGTTAAGCGTTTAAACTTTGCTAGTAGGTACTTCTGCCGTCTCTTCTCACTTTTTTCTTTCAAATAAATTTTAGGTATTTTTGTACACAGGCATTATGTATATTGATGAAGGTGTCAGGTGTCGGATAGTAAAAAAACCATCCCTTATTCTACCAAAACAAAGGCTCAGCCAAATATTTCGGGCTTTTGTTACAATTAACCAATTAGGTACAAATATTCTCATAATGATGAGTCCTTAAATACATAAAAAAGAAAAAACATAAAATTCTCGCACATTTGCAACTGTTAAATCCATACTGCCGCTACTTATAAGCATTGGTTGCAGACAAACCGCTATCAGCTAAATCTTAATAAAAACAAAACTCCGGACTGACTGACAGACTCGTCAACGCCCAACCCAAAACCTTGGACGCTGCAAAAAGGTTCCCTTTACGATGCTGATACACATTACGGACGGATTTTGAGAAATTTTTACGGGATAAGATGATCTGCGACGGTGGCAAAACCATGAACGGAAGATAGTTCCCTTAAAATTATCAAGCTTTACAGCCGATAGTTTTACATACATATTGACGACAAGGTTTCAGATGCATGATGTTGACTTTTGTCCCAAGCCTTTTAAAACCATTTAAATATTAATTACTCTGAAGGCTGACTCTTATAACCTTGGTTAAAACACTCGAAGAGGGCGTCACTGTTCTGTTTTTATGGCAACCCCCTGTTATAGTCATTGTACTTAAGATTTCCTATTATTTATTGTAATACACACGGGTAATACGTATAATGATGAAGGTTCATATTAAATTTTTGGTCAGGGTATAAGTAAGGGCACTCTGGAATTATTAATATATTATAATAGGATTGGTAAGGTAGCTCTACCTTTTTTCTCTACGGTCTTCGTTTTATTAGTGTTTTTTGCAAGGTTCTTATTTTTCTAAGCAGGCATCTTTGAAACTGTTTTATATAAATTTGTAAGAAAGTATTGCTATTTATTACCTACAACCTTCCAGTTATGATCTTCGATATACTCGTGGAAGTGTCGATTACTTACCTACACATCGACTACAAATTTAATATACTACGTTGTAACTTTATATTTCTTAATTGCAACAGAAATGTAAATAAAATTTCCACGAAATGTAAACATTACGTCACAATCTTAAGGCATAGTTTGGCAGCCATGACACTACCGCCATCTTGCGTTCAACTGGAGCAATCCGGAATTCATCGTTTTTATCATAAACAATTTGTAGATAAAGTACCTTAGGTACGCAATGTATGTAATTACCTTCCTTGTTCCGAACAGAATTCAAATGAAAATAAAATACTTCATCAAAACCTGTAGAAGTTTAGATTAAGCGTACCATGTAACTTTTAACAGACTGAAATTTTCCAACTTTTAATGGATATCGAGAGAGCGGCACATGTGTGGGCTCGCTCGTTCTGGAAATGAAAAATAAAAACAATCTTTATGCGATAATTGCGGGCTGCAGCCGCAATATGTGCAAACTTTTAATATTATTTTAAATCTTTCGCATAGTTTTAGATGGAAACTAGTTTGCTTTTAGCAACTATTTCAGTTTTACATATTTTGCCATGACTTTGCTTAAGTTAATTTTAGCTTTTATACAGAAATAGTTCAATAAGTTTGAGTTATTAGTAAGAAGTTTCATTGATATTTCAAGTTCATGGAGAGTTTTTTTTTTATTTAATAAAAATATCTGCCGGATAACGTCCATGGCTGCGGAATAGGCCCTTGCAAGAATGTCCACAACGATCGGTTTTGAGCCATCACCCACGGCTAATGCTATCTCGATGCCGAGCCATTGCAGGGCTCAATTATGGCAAATGTTAATTATTGTTTTTGTGCGAAATATAAAGCTTTTAGTCCATTATTCATCGTTATTAACTAGTTTCTTGCTTCTGCAGTAAATTTATCTTCTTTGTGCTTTTAGTAATATTATGTATTCGAAGACAGCTTTGGGACACTTATCCACGAACTTTCGAAAAGTGTTAACCGCTAAAATCTTCTTTATATTTGTTAAAGTAATATTTGTTCACTAAAACGTCTAGACATCATTATTAACACTACTTAGAAGGAGTAGCGGCTTTAGTTTATTTAATTTTTTTGCCTCTGCGAGAACTACCTTAGCCTAAAACAAATTATAATTAATCAAGGAGTTAATAGCAGAATATAAATGTATATTAGGTGTAGGTATCATGCGTTCTTCTTGTTCTGTATGAGTTAAGTTTTAACTGAAAAAGCTCAAAATCTGTTCATGCTTACAATGAAGCAACGGGATATTTATCCAACTGTAGGTCTCGACTGTAATGTACGAAGTATCTTCCAAATTATAAATAAGTAGCACATTTTTAGGTTTTCTAAACCACGCAAGTACCTACCTATTAACAATTCACAAGCAATAATAATTTAAGAAAATGTACACTGTAGCCTAATTGTTCAAAAATCGGATATCTAAAAGAATAAAATACATTTTGCTCCGGACTTAATCTCAAGTAATAAATTTTCGGGACACGCAAAGGCATCTGTTTCCACTCAATAAGAGATTATTTCAAACCTGACGTGACCTATGCCTTGAGGGTTATAAGATTTGCTTACGATAAAATTTCTGGGAAACCTCAAGTAGATACACATGTATATTTAACGAGCTAACTGGTTTCTTAAAACATTGAAACTGGGGATGTCCTGCCTGAAGTTATTTGTAACAGTGTGGGCCGACGTGAATCCTAACAAGGCATCCATGTTTACGTGGGTTCTTACTAGGTAATGCTTAATATTATAATTATTCATAATGAATGAGCAGAAAATCATTTTGGAAGTTTATACTTTGATATAAAAACGGAGAAAAGGATTTCATTGGAATTAAACGAAGGGACTATATTAATGCATTTTGTTAAGTAACGGTATTTCTTAGCACGTAATAGTGGTATGGATCGCAAAGAGCGAATTAAAATTTTAACCCGCATTCTTATTGAGTTTCTGTTAATAACGAGCATAATTGTAACTTGTAATGTCGTAAAGTAGGCCAATCCACATTGCCAGGCAATAAGCGCAGGTGTGTGCCTTATTCACCGACATGTTTTTACTGGGCAAAATAAACACGTGACCACAATATCGTGTATTTGTTGTCATCGGGTGCTTGTGCACACGTGGTCACGCCCTATCGCCGGGATCGACATTAACTAATTGAGTCCCTGTGTGCTATCAGATGTCACTGTATCCACATCACGTAATGAACACTCGTTTGACTAACTTGACAAATCGAAAAACATATTCAACTGTCTAAACAATCGATGTTGTATTGTTTTATCCTGCTTATTTAAGTAGAGCTGTCGGTTTATGATTTTATTTGTTAGATGAATATTTTAATTGTAAAGTACAAAATCCGTCCTTAAGACTTAAGAATGAGAAGGCGGCACTCAAAACTTTCCGTCATTTTGAATAGTGCATTGTTTTAATCTCGCATTTTTTTATATTGACCTCCCGTTTAGATGGGTACCGGACACGGTCTATTGATCAATAAAAGGTTCGATAGTATTTAAATAGGCCACACATTAAGGGCCTGTTTCACCACTCCTTAACTGTCAGTTATCTATGATTCCGTCTCTATTTATTATTACGTAACAGACAGAGACGTCAATCATAGATAACTGACAGTTAAAGAATGGTGAGACATGCCCAAAGATAGCTATTCTGACGCAGAAAGCTTTACGGGATTCCTCCCTCCCGCGTGAAAATATTGTTAAAGAAAATGTTGAAAAGGTCACCGTTGAATATTATTTTAAATGTCATCATTATCTATTTTTCAATATAATTTATTTCGGGAAAAGGTTTGACATACTTACTAAAAGAAGTACCAATAAAACCATCCGTGATTTAACTTTTTTCGATTTTTTGTCGAATAACCAAGAAATTTATTTTTATCTACTTGATCAAAAATAGATTTTAATGAAACACGAATGAGTTAATTTCAGATCCCGGCCTTAACATAAAAAATTGCAACACTCAATTGCAAAACTAAGCTTAATTTACTTTGCAATGTGCTGTTTCAAATGCTTTGCGAGTTAGAAACTCGTGCAAGTTTCAGTACGGAATATTCAGTTGATCCACGAAATCGACTGAGCCCAGCTGGTATTAGTCGCGTCAGTGGACTCCAATACTTACTATTCCATTGGCGATCCGAATTACTGGAATAAACACGTTTTTGCGCTTGACGCGTTTAGTTTAGCCGTAAGCTAAATTATTTATTATGCATAGCAGATTAACTGATATAATGTACTATGTAGAATGGTAATAAACGTGGTAATAAATTGGTAACTAACGGGCTATCGATTTCGGGAATACATCTGTGATTTAGTGACTAGCATAAGTTTTTTGCGTTAGTTTTTCTCTCCTATACTTGGGACAAAATCACAGGTCTCTTCTCAGAATGAGAGCGCCTAGGCCGTATTTCCCACGCCGGTTTATGTCATTGATCTAGAACCAATTAATTACTTTGATTGAAAACAGCATGGGAGTTAAGCTAAAGCAAAATATATTTATTGACAAATTATAATAGTTAACTACAGTACTTACAGGTCTTTACATAACGTATAATCTTATCTTATAACTTAATCTTGTACCAAAAACACGTACAAATACTTACAAAAAAAATACCCAATTAAATTCATTATTCACTAAATCTTAAATCTAATACGTATAACGAACCAACTTAGAGAATCATGCTGATAATTTTTAAAAAGACAATACTTAATTTACTTGGGAAATAATTCGAATGCTTAGTTGGTTTGGTCACGTAGAGAGGATGGATGAAAGAAGATTAACTAAACAGATTTATATGGGGAGTGTGAATGGATGCGTTGGGAGGGGAAGGCCTAGACGGACGTTCCGTGATCAAATTGGGGACGTTTTGGAAAAAGGTCAGGTCAAGAGTACCCAAAACCGACGAGTATGTATGAAGAGATTGATTAATGTGGATGAAGCGAAAGAGCTATGTCAGGATCGTAGCAAGTGGAACAAAGTAGTCTCTGCCTACCCCTGTGGGAAAGAGGCGTGACGGTAAGTATGTATGTATGTATAATTCGAATCGCTCCTATTTGTAAAACGGTCCAATATAATCCCTTTTGTCATACCTGTTGACAGCGCTTAAAAGCTTTTACCCTTTTGCATTTATTATAGTTAAATCATATTAGGGTAGGTACGGTTTAAAAACCGCGCGTCGGCAAAAATGAAAGTCGATCTTCGGGGTGCGTAGGCGAGTTCTATCGCTATCTCACCGCTATGACGTGGGCGTCTGGGGACGTTAAAAATACATTTACCCTACCCATCTATATAAATATCAGGGAGTTATTTCACGCCCAAAATATTTGTAGTTTAGGCACATGAATTTTCTAGCAATTTAAACAAATACCATTCTTAATTAAACATCATAACGTATACAGTATTATAATGGGGTTTGGCGGATAGTGCATACCTAAATACCAAGTACAGTCCGTGAGCGCTTGGAATGCTTTTCGAGTTTGTCTAGCTGTCTCACTCACTCTTATGTGTTTGATATTTGAATCGGTCGATGGCAATTGAAACCCGAATGACATTCTAAGAGCTCAGAAACTGTAATAGATATCCTTTAAACGTCACACTACGCTTTGCAAGAGTTATCTATGTACTTTGAAGTATTTTTAAGTCGTATTCAGCTTGAAAAGCAGGCCGTGTGAACTCGGATCTAAACGCGTGTCACTCGACACAGACGTTTGTGCAAACCGTCCTCGAGCAGCCTCGGCTCGAGAGTCTGTTAAGTGCATCACCTTCTTTTGTTTATTTCACTTTTTTCCGTTACAGTCCTCTGGGTAATTCGTAAAAAAATCGTTAAAACGTAGTAGAATTTCATAAAATTAATTACTTTTATGACATAACCCGAGGTTGAGTACCTTGTTTGCTGTTATAAAACCTCCCTCAAAGGAATCTCATTAAAATTTTATTTTAATTTCACAAAATAAAGGAATGCGCAAACAGACGGGAAAAGGAATCGCTTGACCAGACAAAGATACTTATGAAAACTTTATGAAACGCAATATCTACTTTAACCCTGAGCAAGCGCACCGCGTTTTATACACTATTGATAGACAACCTTTTTCGTGAATAGTTAAGTTGTCTATCGAATTTACATTTAGGTCGATGCTGACAAAGGGTAAGACACCCCAGATTGTCACCCCGTGTTAAACAGGGGGACGAAATAAATGAGTGGGGTAGGTTTTAGTTAAAAGGTAAGTCACCTGCAATTGATCTTGGGTAACCCAACATTTTTCAGGGTGTGCATGCTGCCTCTTTATGCGAGAAGTGCTTTACATTATCCTTCTTGTATATTGTGTGTCCTTTATAGCGTAATATTATCATGTATCTTGAAAGCGTCACTTTACATTTTATACACAGTGCAGTGAGAGTTTATCGTCTGTGCTAGACTGTTTATGACCTGTCAAGATTGAAAGTCTTCTCGGTAGAGTATAGTGTTTTGTTATGTGCCTACGTTGAACAAAGTACTATCCATTTTTAAAACTGATAATATTTAGAGCTTGCTTTACTGCTTTCTGCTAAATTCATGATATCTTAAGTATCAAATATTGGAAACTTTACAGAACGGGGTAAAACCTGTAAGACGAGAGAGAATAGAGAGACGAAATTCCCAAGTTTTGATTCTTTAGGATCAAAATAAAAACTTGAAACTAAACTTTGCCAAGCAATATTTTACTTTTTAATTTAAAGCTTAGTAGAGTCGTGAAAACAGAAATATCCGTAGAAAGACGGGAAAAAGGAAATCCTAGATCTAATTACAACATTGTTACAAAGGAACCAGCGCATTATTTCCAGTAAATATCTCTTGGAGCAAATGAATGAAAAATGAGAGAGTTTTCAGTCCGAGGAAGGCATCACGGCAGGCGATTTTTCGTACTTAGCCCGGGATATCCGCCAAACGGCAGAGTATTATTAACCGCCAACCTGCTGAAAAAAGGAAATGCCCAATTCCTGAAAAATATAGGAGGTATTTATGCTTTACGCTTTAAACGAGTCAATGGCCGAGTTATCCGATAAATTATGGGAACAATAACGCTTTGTGCATTTGATTGATGCAAGCATTTAGCGCTGAAGCACTTGCGATAAAAATAAATTAACGTACCTACCTAGGTTGGTTGAAAGCTTCCAACTAGGTACTGTTTACTAGTGTATTATTTTCGTAGAACATGTTAAAAAGTCCAAGTACCTAGTTTTAATAATAACAATATTTCACATAAATTTTACAGTATTCCTTCTGCTATGTGACAGTAAATCTAGATTTACTGAAAAGTGGCCAAGTGCGAGTCGGACACGCGCTTAAAAGTTTAACGTATTTACCACTAAATATACCGAAAAAAAACACGTTCCGTAATGGGGGTCCCTTTCTATTCTGTGTTAGTAATGTAATACACAGTCTGTAAAAATTTCAAGAGTCGAAATATTATAAACGGGATATGAACCGCGATCACCTTTATTGAACACCCGATATTTCGACGCAGTTGCATGCATCATGATCACGGGTAGACTCATCATCAGTCATTGAAAACTCTTATTTTAAGAGTCTTCTAGTAGACTGTTAAAAAGAGACAGACAAACTGGCGAACAGTCAGAAGAGAATATCAATAACAAGATTCCGTTGAGCATATTTTGGGTGCGCAACCCTAAAAATAATATTTTCACTTTTCTGCGCGGGTGTACAAGCTCACTATTTATATATTCGTAATAATTAGGTAAAGGTTGGAACAATATTTGCTTAGGTTGCTCAGATTCTGATTGTTTTCCTAATTAGATCCACCTGTTCATGAGAAATAAAATGTAACGAGCCCCTCTCAAATATTTGTCATCATTAAATGATAATTTCAGAGCTCACCCACACAGTGGCATCTTGTTCCATGATATTAATATTTATGAATTCCAAATTAAAGTGAAAATATTTACTTAGTACATATAATATATAGAAGATAAGATAAGATCCCACGTATAGTATAATATAATTATTTTAAATAATTAATGTATATGTCGAAGACAAATGCTGGATAAACTGTCAGGTTGGTCGGTTAGAATTCAAACGAGCTTTATGCATAGCCGAGCTTAGGTCACCGTCTTGTTCATCTTCAAGGTACATTAATGAGATAGAAATAACAGCGCACGTGTTACACTTGTACAGCCAGTCTTTATTGAAATAGCACTTACACAAAGGACTGTGGACTATTACACACTCTAATAATGAAACGCGGAGAGTTCAGTGCTTGCGCCCACGAACTACCCTATCAATGTTCTCAATACTGCTTAGCACCGAAATAAGGCTCGATACTCAGTGCAATCGCACTTAACAATCCGAATCACTAACAATTCACCATTAAACATAAAGCGGTACGTCGAAGCAAACGGATCACTTTCGACGTCTCAACTCAGTCAAGTCACGATCAAGGAATGCCTTTCGCTTCTTACTCTCACCAGATGTCATTCTGTCATTCTAACTAACATTGCAGGTAGTTGCAACTGAGCCAAACACAGACCACCCCCAAGCGATACCGCAATACCGCTTGACGTTTCATAAAAGCAATAACTTATGAGGGTACATTCAACAAAGTACAATTAACGAATGTTCGCAACTACAAGGTACATCTCCTTAGCTATCAAAGTCTAGTCATTGTGACGACGCTCCGACACGGCCATCCTGCGTTACACACGTCCTCGTGTGTACATCTGAAATAGAAAAACAAAACAGCACATTTTCCGTTCGGCCAATCCTGTTTAAAACTAAGAGTAATTGGATTGCTATACTACAGATACAAAATCTGAACAGTAACACTTTTCCACTCAGCCTTCCTGACCATAGGTACTCTCTTAAAAATTAATTTTCTTTTCTTTAAATTAAATTTGATCTGGAATCTAGCAAATAACGAAAATAATTCTACTGGTCAACATAAGTTTCCAGTCTCTACTGATCAAGCAAAAATCAAATCACTACAATGTTTAAACATTACCAACGCTCTCATATTTTATGTTTACACAAAAGATCCACAAATGGGTCGAAGTGTATCCGTAGGCACCCCTAGTTTGTTAGATAAGATAAGATAACGCTCTCACATGAGTGCACAGTGCTCTTTCTCCCACAAGCCACACAGGCTTACCAGCACCAGCCACACAGGCTCGGATGCCACACAGGCCCACCAGCACCAGCCACACAGGCTTACCAGCACCAGCCACACAGGCTTACCAGCACCAGCCACACAGGCTCGGAAGCCATACAGGCTCGGATGCCACACAGGCTTACCAGCACTAGCCACACAGGCTCAGATGCCACACAGGCTACCAGCACCAGCCACACAGGCTCGGATGCCACACAGGCCCACCAGCACCAGCCACACAGGCTCGGATGCCACACAGGCTACCAGCACCAGCCACACAGGCTCGGATGCCACACAGGCTTACCAGCACCAGCCACACAGGCTCGGATGCCACACAGGCTACCAGCACCAAATGAGTTTTGCTTGGCTATATTAAGAGCTAACGAAAACCATTTCGCACTCATTTAAACAAAATGAAAACGACTCACAAGCAAAATTTATCCGTTCAATGTAGCACAGGTCCACACGACTGAACCGCACAAGCATTAAAAAAAAAGGAACAAACACATGACCTTTTAGAATCCATGGAGCGCAGTCCTTGTTCTAGCTTTCCACACAGAAAGCCACGTACACATAACATGCACAGGAAACTCAGCAAACCAAAGTAACAGGACGACTCCGTTGCAGAGTCACAGCAGGCTCACGTCACGTGGTTCACGTCGGTCACAGCAGTCACTTTCATTTTCTCCGATGTCGTAGAACAGGCGTGTTAATTCCGATCCCAAATTCTGATGTCGAAGACAAAGGCTGGATAAACTGTCAGGTTGGTCGGTTAGAATTCAAACGAGCTTTATGCATAGCCGAGCTTAGGTCACCGTCTTGTTCATCTTCAAGGTACATTAATGAGATAGAAATAACAGCGCACGTGTTACACTTGTACAGCCAGTCTTTATTGAAATAGCACTTACACAAAGGACTGTGGACTATTACACACTCTAATAATGAAACGCGGAGAGTTCAGTGCTTGCGCCCACGAACTACCCTATCAATGTTCTCAATACTGCTTAGCACCGAAATAAGGCTCGATACTCAGTGCAATCGCACTTAACAATCCGAATCACTAACAATTCACCATTAAACATAAAGCGGTACGTCGAAGCAAACGGATCACTTTCGACGTCTCAACTCAGTCAAGTCACGATCAAGGAATGCCTTTCGCTTCTTACTCTCACCAGATGTCATTCTGTCATTCTAACTAACATTGCAGGTAGTTGCAACTGAGCCAAACACAGACCACCCCCAAGCGATACCGCAATACCGCTTGACGTTTCATAAAAGCAATAACTTATGAGGGTACATTCAACAAAGTACAATTAACGAATGTTCGCAACTACAAGGTACATCTCCTTAGCTATCAAAAGTCTAGTCATTGTGACGACGCTCCGACATATACTTATATACAAACAACAAAATCATTGTTTAGCATTAAGTATTAACGTAGTCTAGGTTGCTTAATTAACAACAAAATGGACCTTATTGTTGTCTGATTAAAGAATTATATTATTATTATTATACGGGTTTCCGATCACGGGCCCATAGGGACCCGTAGGCTTATTGTCTAACTCGCTCGCAATCGCCATCGTGTTCATTGTGACAGTTCTTGTATGAATGTGACAGCTAGCTGATTCCGATGCCAACTGTCAGCCCATACATGAACTGTCAAAATGAACACGATGGCGATTGCGAGCGAGTTAGACAATAAGCCTACCAGTCATTTGAAAGGCATTCATTTATTATTATTATTATTATTATTTGAATGATTTTTTAACTCGACATTAATGACGGATTTTTTTTTTGGGCATGATACGGGCGTACGCCAAGTATCATGGTACCATTGTGTAGTTATGTGTTTGTGTGAATGTGTGTGTTTGTGTGTATGTTGTGTTGGGTGGTTGTGTCTATATCTTCGTCTTCTTGGTTATTATGATGTATCGGTAGGGAAGTTGGGTTAAAGAAGCGGCGTACTATAGAACAGGTGTCTAAAACTATTGATTTTTGTAGGGGTATGTAGGTGTTGTCGTGAAGATTTAATAACTTGAGTGCTGATTTCAGGGTTTTTGGGACAATACCAGTAGAGGATATAATTATAGGGACGATTTTAATTGTTTCTTGGTGCCACATCTGTTTAATTTCATCTGCTAAAGGTATGTATTTTTGTATTTTCTCCGAGTGTTTCTGTTTCAGGTTGTGTGTGTTGGGGACGGCGATGTCTATAAGGTAAGTGGTTTTGGTAGGTTTATGGATGAGTGTGATGTCGGGCCTATTGCTGAGGATAGTGCGGTCAGTTATTATGTCTCGGTCCCAGTAGAGTTTTGTTGTAGTATTTTCTAGTACATTTTTTGGTTTATATTGGTAGTAGGGGGTGTAGGCTGTAAGTAATTTGTGATTTAGCGCAAGTTTTTGGTGTATGTGCTTAGCGACGTTGTCGTGACGGTGGGTGTAGTCTTTTTGTGCAAGAAAACTGCATCCTCCTGTAATGTGGTCTATTGTTTCGGTGGTTTGGTGGCATAATCTACATTTGTCAGAATCTATTGTTTCTTTGAGGATATATTTGGAGTAATTCCGGGTTTTAATGATTTGGTCCTGTATTGCAATTAGGAATCCTTCTGTTTCGCCGAAAATATTGCCTTTTGTGAGCCATGTGCAAGATGCTTTGTGGTCTACGTGATCTTGTGATAAATGATGTGGATATTTGCCATGTAGTGCCTTACTTTTCCAGTTCTCGATTTTTTGTTGTTCGGTGTGAGTTTTATGTTTTGGGTCGTACTGTCTATTGTTAAGTTGTAGGGGTTTGGGTAGGTCAGTAATTGCTTTATGTAGTGGACTGTTGTTAGCCTTGGTGAGGAAGTACGTTCGCAAATTGTCTATTTGTTTATAGTGTAAATTTTTTATGTCAATGAATCCGCGGCCTCCGAGTTCTCTTTTGAGTGTGAATCTTTGTATTGCTGAGTGTATGTGATGAATGTTGTGTCTATTGCATGCTGTACGTGTTGTTGTGTTTAGAGCTTCTAATTCTGTGTCTGACCACTTAACAATTCCGAAGGAATATGTTAATATTGGGATGGCGTATGTATTAACTGTTTTAGTTTTGTTTCTAGCTGATAGTTGGGTTTTTAATATTTTGTTAAGTCTTAGCGTGTATTTAGCTTTAAGTGTGTTTTTTATTTCTGTGTGGTTTATAGATGTGCTTTGTGAGTAGCCTAAGTATTTGTAAGTGTCATTTGTCAACATTCTGTCAATGCTCCCTCCCTGTAATTCTAAATTGTAATTGTATTATTATTATTATTATTATTATTATATATACTTATCTGTATTATTGCTTGTTTTAAAACTGCAATCAAAATCTTGAATATTAAATTCAACCAAAATATTTTTAACATCAGAATTTAGGTTTCGATATAACGTAAAAAATATCGTTTTTACAGTTGAAATGTGTTTTTCAGTGATCTTAAGAAAATATAGAAATCTCAAACAAAAAAGGTTTGCATATAATAAGTCTTAACATTTTGTCTAGAGCTCTTAGTAGGTAATTTCAAAATGATCAAAGAGCTAGTGAAAAAAAATAGGGGAAATTAATTCCAAGACCCTTTTACTTGTAAAAACAGATATAGGTAAGTAACATTCATTCTCCAACGACTACGATTTTACTGGCACATTAAACAACCATTTTCAAGTACGAGGGGGTTACTATGACGTCTTAATGCAGTTTAGGTTCGCTCGCTGTGAAGTCCATACTAAAAATGACAGTTAAAACCTAACCTAAAAACTGAGTCGAAATTAAATCTTAAACTTCAAAGGACGATTTTATCTAAAACAACATAACTTGAAGTCGGACTGCGGCTCTAATAAGATTCTACGCAGCGTCTTTTTCGAAAGAGAATGTAAAATTTCCCTCTACATTAAAACATCATAAATTCAAGCGTTTCTCTGTTATTTTTTATTTCGCGCAAATATTTGCTGCCGTCTTTGCGATTGCTCACGGTTGTTCGAGCTGTTTTAATAGGAACATTAGGGCTGCAAACTTATAAATAACTTTATGTTTACCTCTACGTCAAATCCTTATGTCATATTGGAAACAAAAAGTTGATATTATCGGAAACTGATGAAGTGAAGAAACGTACCTACTGCTATAATACATTCCAATCCGTTAAGTCTTTATAAACAAACCAATTAGCATTACATCCACCGGAATGTTAAAGGATCGTGCTTGATCTCATGACGTTTTATAACAATCATACATACCTACATATTGGTGAAAAACTTAAGGAAATGACCTGTTGTATGTAGTAGTGTACAGAACTGATATGGGACTTTAGTAATTTTTCTAATTTGGAACGTCAATTTGTCTATTCTCACACATTACTCACACACACAACAGGTCAATTACTTAAGTTTTTCACCCATACATACATGGTATATAAATCTCGTCTTTATCCCTTACTTGATTATTATAATTAAATTATTATGAACTTGGGGGGACTTCTTTGTTTATGATAGCATTAAAATTAATCAGTTTCTGTCATTTCATCAGAAGTGGCGTTGCATAGAAAAGATTACTTTTTTTTCGACAGCTTTTCATAATATTATTTATTACTTATTCTGCTATCCGGGGTGGAGACAAATCTAATTAATCCAACAAATCGAAGATCATAAAAATCGGTGCAGCACTCTGAGTTCTAGTAAATAGAAGAAGATAAAATAAATAAATAAAACTTAGAAATTAATTATAAATTTAGTTAATTGTAGTTATTGTAGACAGAATCTCATTCATTATGTACCTAGAGAACTTTATAATTATAGTTCAATAGCCGTTACAATAAGACGCTCAAAAACATTTTCTAAAACTGACATGACATTTAATCTTCGACATGCCGTTCATAACAAATGAAAGTTACAAACGATTTTTTCAAGTATTATAATCGAAGTAACTACACACAGATTCTCGTTTTCATACGGCATTGAATCTTGCAAGAAATACCTAATAACGCCGCGTATCTAGAAATCCGACTTGCAACTTTTCTGATTTGTTAACTTTTACGAGTAGATACGTCAAAAGACCTTCCAGGGGGCTGATTTTTGAAAGCACATGTGTGAAAATACCACTCGAAAGTGGTGAAAAATTGTGCTGAATTTGAAATACGAGTAGCTTAGAACATACTTACGGCTATCATTAATCATGTGGACTAGTAAATTTGATTAGAGCCGTAGTTTTGAAGATATTAACAGATTTATACCACTTTCGAGTGGTACTTTCGAATGATGTGCTTTCAAAAATCGCCCCCCAGTGTGCCTCGAACATTCCCGGAATTCCAGTGTGGACCGCGTGGAATTCTCATTATTTGCGAGCCGACAATACTATTCTTGCTTCTCGCTTATCAATAATGTCACTGGGTGGGATAATAAACTGATTATTGATAAACATATTTAATGCAAGGTAGCGTGATTGAACGATGGAAATTTTGTTCTTAAATCAGTCTTTCGAAGTTCAGTTATTATGTATTAACAAAAATTACAATTACAATTGTAATTACAATTTTTTAATACTAGAATTAATAATAGTAATTCAGAAGCATATTTTAATGATAATAACTTACATAAGAATGAACCTTACAAACGATCACCCGATGAAAACTCAAAGTTTACACAACATTTAATACTGAAATCTTGTAATAACACTTTGTGAAATAGCACTTTGAAATAAAAAATAATAATATAAAAAAAATCTACTGACGATTAGGAAAGCAACCGAAGTAGGTATGACTTGTAAAACTCCTAAATAGCTTCTAGTTAATCTAACTAGATTGGACTCATTCAATTTGCTTTTATTGGATTTATTTTGTGTATAGTGACGAGGGTGAATGAGTTAGCCTGAATGCGTGTTAATATTATTTTTATTTACAAACGTTTATCAAATCTGTATTAATTGGAATACTTTGGTGCTCGTGGCTCCTACTAAGTGGAAAGTAGAAGGTGCAACATTATTCTGGTTGCTTTACTTTTTACATACTCCAGATAATTCGCTGCAGTAAAAGAGACTCTCGTCATAAAATCGGGCTCTTTTCCATTTAAAGTTTGTGTATCGATCCCGTTCGGAACCATCTCTGACGCACTCGACTGGCAGTTTCATTTTAAAGTTGGCCGTCGAATTCTGTCATACCGGTGCGGTTCAATTAATGTTTCTTTGCCGCTCTTTGTTCAACCGTGTTCCGAATTTTGAAGAAAAACCAGTTATTTTTGGTTAAAAATAAGTTATTTAAATTAAAGAGGACATTTGGTTGTGTGCGTACAGTCAAAGACATACCTTACTTACTTAAAGAGTTGTCCATTATAGACAAATGTTAAAGAAATTGTCAATATTTAAACTTCCGTAAGCTTTAGAAATATTGAAATAAGCGAATCATTCATTATATCATAAAGTAGAGTCTGCTCGACATGTTTCAGATGATCCGTAGTCTTTCTTCTCGTAGCGTGGTAAATAAAATAGTACTGGTAGAATTAATTTTCTGCCGCCGAGACAAACACCCTGGGAAAGAAGAACTATAGATTAGTGTGAATCATGTCGATCAAACTCGATTTTGATAATTTTTTATTAATTTTTAAGTTTGTTTACACGATATTTTGTAGAATTACAATAAACGCCATTAGAGGTACACTGCAAAGCTAGTGAAACCAACGTTCTTATTATTATAATTATTTACCTACATGATGTACATTACTAGTAGATTAAGCAGCTTCTGTGAAGTCGATGTATACTCTTATATGCCTATCTACATCCATTTTAACCAAACACCAAGGCAATAAATTACAAATGAGAAATCCACCGTTACAAATCTACTGAGTAGCCTAGAACCCGCAGGCGCTTCGTGTGTCATATCTCTAAAAAGGTAGCAACAAAACAAAGAAAACCAAAAGGAAAAATGTGATTAAATATTCGTTGGTTCCGTGGTTAATGAGTTTTATAGCGGCGACGCAATTCCAGCACAAAGATTCTTAGTTCCGTTGCCACAGTCCTGTAAAGGACTAAAATTGCGGAAATCATTAAAATGAAGAAGACTGTCATTTTATGATGGTGAATTGTTTCTATTCAGCACTGTGATGCGCTTTGTGTGGATGAAAATAGCTTTTGATTTGGAGCTCATAAATTAATTTCAATAAACAAATTTATGGAAAGAGTAGAAATTAAATTAAATTTACTTCCATGCTGGTCTGGGAGCAAAGAAAAAACATAGAATGTACCGGTTGCTTCTCTTCCCGCGCAGATGGTAAAAGCCCACGTGGGAATGGGCGAAAATCGTAGGAATCATGACGTAGGCTCACTATTTTGATTCCATTTTCCATCTATACGCCCACGATCTTGCTAAACGTGGCCTGTAGGTTTTGTCACCTTAGGCTCTGTCTATCCCGTAAGGGATAAAGACGTGGTTTGTGTGTATGTAGAAATTAAATAAAGGCGCCATTTATTCAAGGCAATCTGTTTTTCAACAATAAGCCACTTCTTTGTTTGATTTCTCAGTTTATGTTTTCCTCAAGAGTCCTGCTTGTATGAAAATTATTTTCACACGACTCTTGATTACAATTAAATCTAAAAATATTTATTCACGACCTTGTAGGTCCGCATATAAGGATAAATAGGTACTTTAATGATTTAAAAATAAAGTTTGCATTGAGAGTAAGCTGTTTAAGAAATAATTACGCGGAAGTCTCAGTAATATAGCTTAGCAGAAGTTAATTAGTGAAGGTAGTGCAGCTGCTGCGCCGGAACGCTGCGCTTCAATGATGTTTGTTTAAGTAAAACAAGAAACCTACACAGTAAATTGTTGTCTATTTTTAGAACAAGAGAAGTACTCACTTAGTAAGTTACTACGCATTAGAAGACGCCTAAGATACAAAATGTACCAACACATACATACAAAGCGCGGGAAATGGTCATGAATGTGTTTACATTTTGACTTGCAGCTGACGATTCTTTAAAGGTTATTGGTGGAAATTTTGCTTTTTCAAGTTAAAGCTTATTTTAATTGTAATGAGAAAGTTTTTGACGATTGTAAGAGTTACGGACTTGTTGCAATTTTTAAAGCAGTTTAGGTGCTTATGAAAAATAACAATTGGTTGCTCTGAACAATTTTCTTAAAACTATTTTTGATTACATAACTACTAGAAATTATCATCAGTTCAGATTGAGATTAATTTATTGGTATAAATCATGTAAATATAGGAGGTTGAATGACCTAAGTCACTTACCAATAATCCTATCTTTACTATTTAATTGCACAGCAGACAATAAAATAAAGGCGAAGTTTGATGTAAAGAGACCGATTTAAACTACTCTTTGCCTTGTGTTTATAGTTGCACGCCCACAAATGCTTTCGAAAATCACAAAAGCGAACTAGTTGAGCTATGCACGCGATCACGAGGCAAGGCGTAGTTTATAACCGATCTCATTTTTCCATTCGTTAAGAGTCAAACGATATCGTACCTCTCAGACAGGACAGCAAAAAGTATTCACTAAACGCGTTTGACTTTCAAAATACTTACTAAAATAACGTTCAATAACCTTCTACCCTGACATGAAAGTGAAATGTTTTGTAGAGCGTTAGATCAAGTTGTTCCCATTTATCACATGGACGATTAGATGTACCTAAACGTAACGTTGATGGATGACTAGCCAACGAACGGTTTCGTGCAAGCAAGGTTAAAGACAAGATTTTCAATTGCTGTTGTGTATACGACGTAGCGTAGCTTTCGGATAACAAGTGGACAACGAGTTTTATGCCGGTTTTGTTCAAAATACTACCAAAATTAGTCTGTTGCTCAGCCGTGACTTAAATGTATTGCATTGCTAGGTTAAAGTAGGTACCTATTGAACGTATATTCTACTGTAACCTGTACCTATGTTAGTACTGAAGCAAGCCCAGTTAAGGAATGGAGATAGGTTAACATCGAAAATCTACGAATAAACTTACTTATAAGTAATGCCTAATGCTGAGTTGTAAACTATCTGTATAGAACGTCACATCAATTGCACATCATTGGCAACTTACGGTTTTACCGGAGCTTCAATCTACTTAGATTTACGATAATGACTCTTAAAGATCCTAAGGGAAGTCTATACACTCTTTGTAGCTTCATAATTAAAGTTGAATAATTGAAAAGTACCTATCCGTGCCTACATTTATATGAAAACCTTTCACATCTTCAAGAATAAGTTTGCGACCCGTTAATTATTCTATTTGCTTAACACTTTGATTCAACGCTGTTTGAGGCAACGAGTGCCTCGGCTTCAGCTCAAACGATATTCCTTATACATATTTAAGAAGTCCGAAATGAGCAAGACGGAAAATTCGGGTCCGAAACATACCTACGGAGATATATCGAGGGTTCATTGAATAAAATGTCATGCGGACGGGTTTCATCCCTTTATTATCATGTGGGACTGATGTCCAATGATAATACAGCCCTTTGCATTACAAGGCTTGCCTTATACTTGAAGGTACTAGAACCGAGCATGACCATTATTCCATTCAAGTAGTTTAGTTACCGCGAGCATTTTCACGAATATTCTTGTACAATTTTAGAGATGAAAAATGATTTTTCCTGTAAATATTATAATGAGCTTAGAAGAGGTGATTTTTTTAGATTTGTTTCTAAGAATTAGGAATCTAATCATTGTTACAATGTTATGTATCGTCTTAATTAGATTTTGGAAGTCGATTTTACAATCACTCTTCTAGTAGTTGAATCGAAATTGATATTATAGACCAACAATAAAGTAAGGAACCGTAACCAAATAATATGAGTATTTGTAAGGTCTTTATATTCGTATTCATTTTGTTTCAGATCTCATCTCGCAGCGATGACAATAAATCACAAGTAAAAACGATGATAAGAAGTAATTAATCAGAATATTGGGTGGTGATGATAAAGTGACCGTGTTGGTGATGGTGCTATCACCATGGTCGTGGCGTTTCTGGATAACACTGCTCATTTGTTTCATAAGAGAAGGTAAGTGGTTTATGACATTATAATCACAACAATTTTAAAGAAAGTAGTTACTTAAGTTTTTAAGTTTTTAAGAAAATATCACTGTGCATCTTTACCGCTTTAATATCTCATTTTATTTCTTTTGAGACGAACAAAAAAGGATCACGTCAGTTTTCTAGATCTAATATTTGCCCTTAGGCAACACGAGTTAGGTACTATGTACGCAGCTGCGGCTCGGGAGGACATAAAGTTGCGCCATAAATACCCAATAAAATTTCCAAGCTTTGAACGGTTGAACTAATTACCTACTTAGTTAGGTAATAATACACATCCCGGAGCCTATTAATTGCTGGTTAATACCTATTTATTGCATCTCCATCGGCCCTGGAACGAGTATTTAATATTAATAATTTCAGAGTAAATTATACAATTTTCCAGCTGGTCGACGCTCATTATAAAGTAGCAGGTGCAGCACCTCGGTTCAACATGGTTTTTTTTTTCATTCCTATTAAAGTGGAGTTAGACCAAAGCGAAATGCTCATTCTATTAAATTTATTGTGTACAGCAAAAATAACGGGTGACTCTTTATACAAACTTGTATGAAAAGCGACCTGTTATTTTTGCTCGACACAATAAATTTGACAGAGTGGGGATAGAGCATTAATAATAGAAAAAAATTGCTCATAATCAGAATTGTAGCGAATGTTTAATGCTAGGTTTTAGGGTAGGTATAGTTTTAGGGTATAGTATTTGGTATAGTATTTAGTTAGGTACCTATAAAGGTAACTGTTATTTTGGTATTTTTTTAGCAGCTATGGTACAGGTTGAGCCTAGTGTGAAGTCATTGAATTTTCTGATATTGTAAAGTACTTCCTACTTTATTTTATGGAAAACTAAATTTTACATTGGGTTACTTAACTTCAGGTAAAGGCTCACAACATTAACTAGAGGAGCGTTCTATCCAGTATTCTTACGATAATTTAAATAAAACGGCTGAATGTGCTTGTTTCAATTAAATTTCAATATGGGCTAAGTGATTAAAATTTTGTCTAAGAACCTATTTGTAGTCTTTTTGTTTGTATTATGCTAAGGTATATAACCTCAACGGTACGTATATTAAACTTTAAGCGCGGCGGGGTCGACAACCTGGGTATTTGTATGCAGCCAGGGTACAGCCTCGGTCGCCCCGGGGGTGCAAGGGTGTCAATGCCCAAATACAATTACAGAAGCCCGGGATCATTATTTGCTTAGGTACTCTGGTTTTCGTCTGTGTTTGGAATGACTTTCAAAGTTTTGGATTATGACAATTAAAAACGAGGAAAGGAATTTAAATGTATAAGTATTTTGTAGCTTACAGGTTTGTAAGTGTTAATGTTAATGCTATAAACTTTTATGACTCGATTTGTGACTTAAAACCCAAAGATGTTCAAAAATGTATTCCACGATGTTCCACTTGACGGCCTATAAAAAAACACACTAAAAGCACATAAAATACTCCCCCCCCCCCCAAATTTTTAATTTTTCCGTACATAATAATATGTACTCAATAACACTCAAGTCATCAAGACGAATCTTATGACTTTTATCAGAATTGGTTAAGTCGTCGAGTAGTTATGAGTGGACATAAGAACGGACATACAAGTGAAGCGCATAACCCTTTACCGCAGTGGAATAACATAGGTGGGTAAGGCCGTGAAGCGTTTCAAACGCCGCATCCTGTGTGTTACGAAAATAGTCAAATGTGCCTATGGAGTGATACCAACCTTGCAATTCGCGACTACACACTACAATATACGTGCTCGCGGAATACGTACTTAGAGTTTTGCAAAACTCAAGACTATTTTCGTAACACGCAGGATGAGGCGTTTGAGACGCTTCACGGCCTAACCCAAGTAGGAGTTATCAGAGTAACTTGCATGTCAGTTAATTTAATTTAATCAAAACACGTGACGCAACGCGCTCTATCTTATACTCCATCTGTTTGTGCCTAGTACTTACCCAAGAAAGCCCGTCTGCTTCCTGAACAACCTTCATTAACTCTACAGAAATCTTATTTATTCTAAAGGCGCAATCCTACAAGACAGAAGAACGTGTCCCAAGACAGGCGTCATGTTAATCGTCCACCGCGATGGTTGACATTCCCTGAACTCACTCCCAGCGAAATCCCCAAAGGCAGACGGAGAATACTTTATTTCTTTGCTCTCTGTGTTCTAGAAAACAATCTAAGGCTTTTATATGGCTTAATTTCTTTATTTAGCCTCAGATGAATGTCCGGGTTACGGATTAAAGGATCATCTTAACAGTTACAGTGCGAATCACGATGTTTTCTGAAGAATTCGATAGTGACTCTCCCCTTATACCCCTAGGCCTTACCATGACGTCTCAATGAGATTCAAATCCGAACCAAGTTGGATCGATCGCTGTCAGATCCATACTAGAAGAGTCAAAAATGAAAGCTAAAGAATCTGTATTGAATCAGCATTAAGACGTCATAGTAAGACCCCTGGTACCCATGCTTAAGACACGGATCCGTGCCAAATAGGCAGGCCTGTTTGAGGTACTGAGGTGAAAATAATATTACTTACTAAGATGAGCCTGACAAGCCTTATAAATAAGGAGGTCAGTCTATCCGATACGAGTCTCATAAAAAACTTATTATTATCCTGACAGCCAGCAGACCATAACAACTGTTGTATCGATTATTGGTTAGAATTCTTATAACTACTCGTAATTGCTTCATTTATTGCCCGAGTGTTTATTTCCACGCATTATTATTTCATTTAATATTATTGATGGATTTATAACTAGGAAAGTTGTTGAAATTATGTTTCTAATTACTCTGTAAAATAATGAATGAGATAATAATGAAGACTAGACATAAATAAAGTGATATAATTTCAATAAGTATAAGTTGAATACATATCAATCTATACTCCTGAATTTTTATTTTTATTTTAATATCATTTTAAATCTTTTTACAATTTGCTGATATATTACTATACAAATTACTAATTTTATTTTATTTTTAATATCATTTAACTAGGTATCTAGTTAGTCATATTTGAAATATCATTTCGACTAATAATTTTCAAAATGAACAATCTGTATCCTTGCACAACGTAGGGATCAGAATAATCTTAAGTATAATATTTTTATCTAATATACTTACTTGTTTTAATGTGTACCTATAATACTTTTTTATTTCCAAATGTTATAACGTAGCCTGAAGTACTACGACGAGTTTCTTGATCCCCTGCGTAGTCTGAGTCGCAGAAGGCTGTCAGTTTAAAATTTGCTACATTCTTTTTGTAGTATACACCCTCTCCTAAGGTGCCTGCCAAGTACCTAAAAATCCTTTTCAGGGCAACTACATTTTTCATTTCAGGCTTTTCTATGTGTCGGCTGGCCATACCGACAGCGTAAGCAATATCAGGGCGTGTTTTAGTCGACAGGTATAATAGGCTGCCAACAGCTTCTCTGTACGGAAACTTTATCTTTTCTGCTTCTGTCTCAGTATCTTCTTTGTTATTTTGACAAGGTGTCTGTACAGGCTTACAGTTCTCCATGTTGTACTTTTTCAACATAAGCTCAGTGTACGCTGTCTGTGTCAAATGCAGGCCCTTACCGTCGTCTTTTATTTCAATTCCCAGGTATGATTCTGGTTTTTCGCAAATTTTTATTTCAAATTGTTTATTTATTTTCTTAAGAACTGCTCGTACGTCTTCCTGACTTGGTCCAATTATTAATCCGTCATCCACATGTACTGCTATTATTATAGAAGAGTCTTTATTTTTAAGTATACAGGGCTCATTCTTTACTTGTATAAAGCCAATGTTTGACATTGCTTTAAGAAACTTTTCATTCCATCTTCTTGGAGATTGTCTGAGTCCATACAATGACTTTACTAACTGGCAAACTTTGCCCTTCTCTTTATTCACACCACGCGGTATTTTCATGAATATTTTCTCGTCATTTCTGAGTTCCCCATTGAGGAAAGCTGTTTTGACGTCAAACGTCATAAATGCATAATTTTTGGCTGCTGCCAAAGCAAATAATGTTTTTATTGCAGATTGTGATGCTACAGGACTATATATTTCATCAAAATCCACGTCGTTTTGTTCATTTCCTCTTACTACCAATCTTGCTTTGTATGTACCATTATCCTTGATACGAAACACCCATCTATTGGTTAGAATTTTATGTCCTTTAGCTTTTTCTTCGTCTACTATTTTCCAAACATTATTTTCTTTCAATGAATTTAGTTCTTCTACAATAGCTTTTTCCCAATATTCTTTTTCTGGAGTTTTCATGACTTCATTATATGAAAGTAGAACATAATCATTGTATCTTGACGGCATTTTTATTGTTCTTCTGCTTCTTATTGGTACTTCTTCATCTTGACTACTTTCCGTTTCTGATATAGGACTTTCGTAGTTACTTTCTTGTTCTGATTCAACTCTTTCTTCACGTTCTATATTTTCAGCTTCAGCCTCTTGACTACCAATATCTGTAGGTGTTGTTTCTCGGTCTTGGTTTAATATTTCTTCTACATTTCCTTGGTTTTGTATACCATTTTCTTCTAGGGTTTCTCCTTCAAATATTATGTCTAAGTAGTCACGTCTAGTTTCTTGCATTTTAGCTGAAACTTGTCCAGTAAATATTACATCACGTGCCACAATTACTTTTTGTTTTATTTTATCCCACAGTCGATATCCATTGTTTGTATATCCAATCATGATATACTTATGGGTTCTAGAATCCAATTTTTTTAACGGTGTCAAAACTTTCGCATAAGCTTCTGTACCAAATTCTTGTATATTGGACATGTTAGGTTTTGTTTTATTCCACAGCTCATAAGGCGTCACATTGTTAATGGATTCGCTCGGTAATCGATTTATAAGATAAACAGCACAATATAGCGCTTCACCCCACATGTTTTTGGGCATATTTCCGTTGTAGAGAAGGGATCTTACTTTTTCTGCCACGGTTCTATTAGCGCGTTCGGCTTTACCGTTAAGTTGTGGTGAATAAGGTATAGTGTAGTCCAATTTAATTCCTTTTTTAGTGCACCAGTTTTTAAATTCTTGAGAAGAATACTCTCCGCCATGGTCACATCTTATTACTGATACTTTATGGTTCTTTTCCCTTTCGGATTCTTCAACATAGTTTTTAATGTGATGTGGTACTTCATATTTGTTTTTTAAGGGATATACTTTTGTATAGTGACTGAAATCGTCAATCACCGTGAGAAAATATCGTTTTGAATCCCATGTAGCCACTTCTATTGGTCCACACACATCTGTGTGTAGTATTTGGAGTACGCGTTCTGCTCGTTTTCTCTGAGTTTTAAAAGGAAGTCTTGTTTGCTTTGCCTGAATGCAAATTTCACAGTTGGCTAATTTTATTTCCTCTTCTTTACTTATTTTATCCATTTTTATATTATTTGCCACTTTAGGCATATTCTTCAATGTGCTTAAACAGGGATGACCCAATTTCCTATGCCACGAAGTAGCGGAGTCGTCATTCTCTTTTTTACCCAGTAAAGTCTTTTCTTCTTTTCCTTTAGGTAGCTCAAGTGTAAACAATCCTGAAGATTCCTGAAATCCTGTAATTGTCTTACCCTGGCTACTGATCTCAACATTATTACCTTTAAATAAGACTTCACCGCCATTTTTAGTAATTTCTGAAACTGAGAGTAAATTATGAGTCAGGTCCGGAACACATAGAACGTTTTTAATGGTACAATTTTCACCTAAAAAATCTCCTTCACAATTCGCTTTAAGACTACAGTCTTTTTGAGCTGTGCCAATCTTGGAAGTTTTTGCTCTTAGGTTAGATAGTATTTTATTGCTGTTCACCATGTGAACTGTGCAACCGGAGTCAACAACAAAACTTTCCAAATTGTCACTATTATTTTCATTAGCTAAAAGAGCCACATTATTTTTCTTTCTAAAATAACAATTACTTTCTTTGTGGTTGGTTTTCTTACAAATCTTACAACATGTTTTACAGTTTTTGGCAATATGACCGGGTTTTTTACAAATAAAGCATATAATGTTACCTTCTTTTGACGAAGAAGCTTTTAAAGCTACCTGAACACTGTCGGTCTGGTTTCTTCTTTCTTCTTCTTTTATCAGCCTGACTTTCAGATTTTTCAAATTTCTTTCAGTAGATGGTGTGCTCTCCCAAGCCGTAATAAAGTTCTGGAATTTTTCATCAAGACTAGTCAAAATTTTTGATTCTATCATATTTTCGTCCAAATTGACATTCAATTGTTTCAGCCTGAAGGATAGATTTTCAATTTCGGATAAATTTTCTTCCATATTAATTTCAGGTTTAATTTTGAAGTTGTAGAAATCTTGCAATAGGCTCATTTTCCTCCTTTCTTCTGAGCCTTCGAATTGATTGCAGATTTTATTTAACATCTCCGCAGAAGTTTGACATTCAAGTAATTGAGAAATATGTCTTTTGCTGATGCTTCTTATAATATAATACTTAGCTTTCGCATCTTTCTCGTCAAAAGAATCACAGTTTTGTTCTGTTCGCTTAATTTCACCATTTATAATTTTCTTCAAGCCTTTTGCGTCCAACAATATGTTTATTTGAAATTTCCACATTTGAAAAGTGTCCGGATCTGTCAATTCGATACTCATTTTTTCGTCCGACATTTTCACTATTTTATTATTCACTTTTTACCTTTATTTTAATTTTAAGCACTGTTATTATTCATTATTTATACTTTATTATTAGCCCATAACCTTTTAAAGTATAAATAATACACTGTTTTTAAGATATATAACGAATTTTATTTGAATGCTTCCAAGTACATCGCTCGCTAGAAGGCAATGACATTCACAGTCATACGACTTTATTTTTAATAACAATTATAAAACATTGGTAAAGAGTATTTACTCAACAAGTTAGTCATATTTGAAATATCATTTCGACTAATAATTTTCAAAATGAACAATCTGTATCCTTGCACAACGTAGGGATCAGAATAATCTTAAGTATAATATTTTTATCTAATATACTTACTTGTTTTAATGTGTACCTATAATACTTTTTTATACGTGAGCCGTACATTATTTTAAAACCTGTTTAATTAAACCATTTTTTACGTTAATTATAAATAAATAAATAAATATCATAGGACAAATTACACCAATTGACCCAGTCCCAAACTAAGCAGAGCTTGTGCTATGGGTACCAGGCAACGGATAAACATACTTATATAATGTAGATAAATACATACTTAAATACATACAACATCCATGACTCGGGCACAAACATTCGTATTCATCATAATTAATTAATTCACCGTAATTATGTACCTACTTAACCATTTCTTTTATTTGAAAAATAAATCTAAATTTAACGATATATTAATATCCACAAAACCCTTGTTTATTACGTTTCAAGCAAAGCAAAATAATTTGCTATGATACACAATTCTTTCGGATTGTAAGACTTAATTTACCTAAGAAATATTTTTAACATTCCTTATAAATTCTAAAAAGTATTTAATCCGAAAGAACACAGGCAAAAATACGAAAAGATTGTATTTCGTAAGAAACCTGAGGCACGGATTCACGGAGGCAGAATATTGATTTAATCACAAAATCATCCGTCAATGCTCTCATAAAAGAGATAATTTGTTCGAAAATCAGTGAATACTTCATGTTGTCGGGAAAATAAACTTCGTTACGTCTGATCAACACTTCATTCAAAGGAAAATCTCAAGGCTAAATTGCCCGGTTTGAATAAATTTGGCTTCTTCAATAAAGACCCGCATTTTAATAAAGAAAACTTTTTATCTGACACCCAATTTTCATTGAATTTTGTGCTTTCATATTTTAGGATACCGTAGCAAAGCAAGCAATTTACCTTTTTGATAGGACAGTTTTAGATTACCTACTTTACTATTATTTCGCTTATCTAGGCATGAAAATTGCGAAACTGTCCATAAATACCAACATGAAATAAAAAAGGTCGCGGTAAACTAGGTCACGACACAACGCATAAAAAATAAGCCTATGTTATAACTAGTGTTAATTTGATCGTGGCTAATAAATAGTTCATGACGCAATAGGCTTTTGGTATTTTTAAAAACAATCAATATACCTAACTTACTGTCAAACTTTACATTAGACTTTTTTCCTCGTTAGCTTATTATGTATATTTTAGAAACTTTTAATAGGTACTGTAATTTACATTATTTTTACAATGGCAGCCATTTTTTAACTTATAAATCGGTTTTTTTTAGTGGTACTTCTACTGGGTATCAGTTTTTTTTACTAATTGTTAAAATTGAATAATGTAGTAAAATTTTAAAAATTGCATTTTAAAAATTGTAGATCTTTTTTACTTATTTTTTTTTCGTTACTTATCTTACAGCAAAGCGGCCCATTTTTTGATTCGTGATGGAAATTTAAGAAGGCGCGGTGGTAAGCTAGTGGTTTCATGAAAGCTTTATTTAACATCACCAGCTCGCTTTGAAAGCTTGCAAAGCTTTTACACAAAAGTTCCTACCAAGTTAAGCATATTAAATTACATTATTCCGCGACAAAAGCATTCATAGCTATTAGAGCCACACTAACTCAATAATTGCATTCACTTATCAAATAGGACGTGAATGGGGGACAAAGCTTGCAATATAGCGATGTGTCAGTTGCACAGCGCCGCGGTCCGCGGGCCATTTCGCGCGACCCCGATGCCATGTGTGCGGAAGAAATGTATTACACTCCACGTAACGGGCTGCAACAGTTACAGCTACTGCTACAACTTGTGTTTATTGATATTGCGTGCGCGATACGCAGAAAATGTGTTGCGCGGCACTCACTCAAATTGCCGGACGATGTTCTTTTGTTTTTAGTGGAGTCTCGCGTAATAGGGCGGTTGGAAACGGTCTTTTGATTTTATACGAAGAAACTGTTACTTGAAGTTTATCAAATGGCAGCTTAAGGTTTCTGAAACTTATGCAAGTCAAGTCAATTTACTAAGCTGAACTAAAATCAACACCTCGGTTACACATTATTACACAATTAGCTGCATACACGTACAATGTAGAAATAATTGGAACGTGAGATAAGCTCTCACTGAAACTGTTCCGTGAAAAGTTGTCTGGTAGTCGAGTGACAACTTTGTTTTGCTGAAATAGCGAGTTAATCGAAAAATGTGGTTCGGAACAGATTGCTTCATAATAAGTTCCTGAATTCGTGGAAATATTGGACTTAAGTTGACTATTTTTAACTGACTTCAAAAGAGGTTTTCAGTTCAATGGAAACTTCTTTCTCGATTAGGTACCTACCCGATGACGGCTGAACTAAATTGATTTTTTTTTGTTTGGAAGGATTTGGATTTCATATAGGTACATTGGTGTTTATATACACATCAATGACTCATAAATAAACTTTCCCATTTTTAATATTTAAGCAATTTCAGTTACTACGTCGAAGATCGAATCTTGGGCCCTCAAATCAGATTTTCTAACCACTAGGCTATCCGTTTGTTAACAACTTATCTTATACCGTGATAAAGACACGTAATGATGGATTGAATATAAATAAAATTAGGATTATCGCCATAATAACCAGTCGTTTTCTTATCAGAGTCGGAAACAAATGACTTACATAATTCTTCTACATACCTGGGAAGTGCAAGATTACTGTACTTACCCAAAATATTTTTTCTAACCAATACAAGACGATTATAATAATTATGTATATCACTTTTTAAACCATTTTCTCAATAGTTCCTGGTTACATTTGACCCAGTATTTGAGCCTGCCCCTAGACCAGAACTTTTTTGTTCAAAAAAAGAAGTCCGATTGTAGCCAATATAAAATTCTACTAATCCTCGAGTACAGCTTTACAAATAGTTTTCAATTGTGTACTCACGACAGCACTTGAGTGGGGCCTTTGTTAAGGTTTCTAAACATCGACAACCCTACAGATTGCGGTGGCACGGTTGGCCTTTGTCTCATAATTTATTAACCGCTCAATCTAAATGAAACTCGTTCACTATTATACATATTTGCGCTCAGTGTGAGCAATTATTGAAGCGTCTTTTGTTTCAATCCGGTATTGATACCGGTTGCCTTCCCGGCCATTTAGTTGGGCTACAAGAAGCAAAAGGAGATTATGGACCGTTATTGAAATGGATGACGTAAGTGCGGTAAAACGTATGAGAACCAAGCGTGTCAATTTTTAAATACCTCAGCGGCGCTCAGACTCACCGTAATTCACCATATTTGCTTTCTGTTAATCTCAACCGCGCGTGGCAAGGCCGCGCTCTCGTTGAATATTTGAAAGTGAAGTAATCAAAAACACAACCACAATAAACAATTTTCCGGACGCGTGTTTCACGTACCTATATCCGAAACATCATCAACGGTTGTTGGCGCATAATGATAAAATTGATGATTACGCCCTTCACCATTTGGTATTTCGCAGAGTAGGAAAGTAAGACTATCGAATAGTTTTACATGGACACACCAGAATTTATACATTTACCATTTATATATTTGCCGCGGCGTCGCTAACATAAATAATGAGTATTTCATCCTATGGGAAAATCGGGATGAAAAGGAGCTTGTGTGTTATATACGTAAACCACAGAATAGTAAGCAATTGAATTTTAATATCAGAGTATGTATGTAACCTGACATGTAAGATAATAATCATGATCAATAAATTTCTGATTCAAAAATTGTTCGTATGGATGTCGATAGAATAGTCGATAATTAATCAAGCACTAGTGGAAAGTGCATTTTTGCCCATCGTCCGGGCTTTTTAAATCTGGGGATTCAAATGGAACAACCAAAAATTTCTTAATAAAAAAACTGTCTGAAAACCCTCTAAGCAAGATGACAGCACCAATGTGAGTTAAATTTGAGTTATAGGAATTTTAGTAGGTATTGAAAAAAAAAGTAGCACTTTTCTAACAATGACATTAACTCGGGACAGTTTTATATTCGCAATTTAAATTCCCATTTATTTTCCGTCCTGTTTATTTCCGCGCTGCATATACAAACATCGGGACGATCTCGATCGCAACTCTAACTCAAAGTAAATAATTGGACTGCTTCAAGCCGAGTCAAGTTTTCTCATCGGACCGGACTGTTTACTCGAGGCGTCGATGACTGCGTCCGGTGCCTTTGTCCGGGAGTCAGCGACGACACCGGAACCGTACGCCGGATGTCGCCATCCTACGCACGTGAGGTTTCGTTTCAACTCAAGCGTTTGTTGTAGAGACAGGATGGGAATGTACGTGGATTATGTTAAAAGAAATGTGACTTGATACTGAATTTACTTATTCATAACATCATAGGTATTTTTACTGAGTTTTTGTGTTAAAAATAGACTAATAAATGTTAGATTTTTGCAGATACTATAAAAGAATGCCAATGTCGTTTTTTTGCAAATAGGTACTTATTACTAATTAAAAGCAATACATATAAGAAGTATTAGAAATGCGAAAATTTGTGCAGAGGATGGATGGGTTTTTGACTTTTTGATGAAATTTGGCACACATGCAGTGTATTAAGGTGAATTTACTAGGATTTGTTTAGGATACCTATTGTAAGGTTAGGGCGTATAAATAGCCAATTTTCTAATTAGCGGAAGGCCAGGAGTGCGCTGATGCCTGAAAGCAGAACTTAAACAGTGCCAGAGGCACTCACCTTAGGGCGTTCTCCTGGCGGCGTGGTTGAAGGCGGGGGCAGCCGATGCGTGTGAGGAAACTTGGAACTTGAAGAAGCGAGGAAAGCGGAGAAAATTCGGTAACGGTGACAAGATCAAGATTATAAAGTAGAATGACAGTTGTTAACATTTTTTTCTTATGTGCCATAGAGCACTCCTGCACTACATAAGACCAAAAAGGCTTTAACGCGCGAACAGATACTATACCGCGGGATAGCGATAAATAAATTCTTCACAGGCGAAGTCGCGGGCAAGTGATGAATATTTCGAACAAAAATGTGCCACATTTTCCTGTCATTTGCATGCAAATTGTATGTCGCATATGTTTTGCGTGGAAATGAAATGAATAACAATGATTTAAATTGGGCAGACATATTACTTTAACTGTGAAGTCATAGATTAATGTTATAAAATAATCGCTGCCTTCTTTAAAGCAATGCACGAATAGTTTAAAACTGAAAGAAATAGTCAAATTATCGTGAAAATATGAAATACATGTGTACATTGTACAAAACTACCCTCGTAAAAATCTATTTAGGTAGGTACCTACATAACATCTCAATTTAGATTTTAATCGTCATCAAAATGTGAACTGCTGTGTTATTTGCGTATCTATTACGAATTTACGCATTTGGCAGTGCGTTTAGACAGTACCACGGGTTATTTCGTTAGGTAGGTAATTGAAGATTTCACATTAAACATAAAAAAATATTAGAATATTTTTTAACAAATTGTTCCTTGTGTAAACTGATGAAATCGTTAAAATATAATGAGATACTACATTACTCGGTTTACGATCCTCCGACATTTATTTTTATTGCGGCAATTTGTGATCGCGGCAACGATTATAATTGATTTTAAATCTCAAATCCATATTATCTGAATATTTTTATGATATGAAATATGGCATTACGTTGTGCACGTACCTACCACTGATTCAAGTTACATGCAAATAAACCTAAAAAAAATATATAACTTGAAATAACTTTAACTAGTACCTAACGAAAATTTCAATGAATTACTCACGATTATAAGCCGGGAACAATCAGATTCACTTTCAGTCTTCGAAAGAATTTCCTCCGGGTGAGTGCGCACGCGACATATTTTTAGTTTATTTAAATTATGTCTTGCGAGATCCGATTATGTTTAAATATATAGTTATATGATTATTTTAATGTATATTTCTTAAGAAAAGTTGCTTACTTCCACTCAGGGCTGCGGCTAAATTTTATTCGTTTGCTTGAATTAAATAACTAGCATTTTTGAGTTTATCCTAAACTGATCTTTAGATTTAGTTCACAGAGACGTGATACAACGCGAAAATGCTTTAAAAGAGGCCAGCTGTCGCCACGTGACGCTGTTTTCGAAATTGGTTCGTGTTCGAATTCTCTCAATGAAATGCGTACCTTTTTAAGCACTTAATATAGGTTTCATGTCACCCTGTATAGAGATATTTCCACCAACAAGCGGCAGTGGCATGTTTTTTAAAAAAGCAGATTTTTTTTTAAATTAAGTATACTTATCTGAGAATGCAACCTCTTCGAAAGCAATAAGGGTCAAGTCTGCTTATGAACATAAATATCAAATTTTGTGTTCTCTCTTTGGCATAGAATCTTACCCTTGTTTATCACAGAATTTATGTTAACACGTGCGTCTATTTCGATATTGCAATCAAAAAGTTGAACGGCGACCCATTCGTCCTTACAGCCGGGTCGGGCCCTTTTCGAGCAAACACTGGCCGACACGTCCAGGTCGTATGTTAGAGGGGCTGTGTGTACAATGCCTTTCGGTCAAATTGAATACACACCCAAGTAATCCACACTAACAGCAACAAATAGCGCGAAGTCATATGTTTTCATAAACTATAATAGCAAAAAGGCCATAAATCGAGCGAGGGCAATGCGCTTAGAATTTATTTTATTGCTTTAGCGAGCCGCCATGCGTTTAACACGTAACATTATGTAGGTCACCTTACTTAATAATATTTAAAAAATACCGTGTTAATACTACAAAAAATTACACCATTACACAACATTAAACTTATCCATTGTACCTACATACAACTGAAAACTGTTATTTCGAGCTTATCGGAAAAGTGTTCAAGATTTTTAACGAAATTCTATAGCAGGAGTGACAGGACTTTTCCTCTTTTCAGCCGAATGTTTTTGCAACCGCGTTTTCATTTTGCAATAATTTCGATAATTTTATTCAGACTTGACATTTATATGCGTATTATGATTTAATTTGATATTGGTTGAATGAAAAACTGAACTAAATGAATTTTATTGTTGACAGGAAGCGGTCAAGCTACGGACGTGGAGGTTCGACTGACGGCGCCGAGCTGGGTGGCGCGCGGTGGCGCCGCCACGCTCCGATGTCTTCATCAGGTCTGGGGGGCTACTCTGAAATTAGATTTTCGAAGTTCGTATTATATTATTAGAACGTCCCTCTCACTCTCAAATTAAATGACTGAGTGTGAGCGGAACGGCACGAAACGAACTTCGAAAATCGAAGTTAGAACTATAAGGCATGGCATTTATTATTCATGGAATTAACCGAGCAAAGGATAGCGTGACGTATCTCGAATTATTAAAATATTTCTATGAAACAAAACCAATGACTTAGTTATTTCGCGAGGACATGTAGAATGTAGTGTGTGCGCGACCAGCGTGGCCTTAGTTCCTAAACAGTTCGTCGATTGTAAGAAGATTTTGCTAAGGATTCGGGTAACTCTTCTTTTTTGTGAGCAGGTCCCGCCGCAGCTGCTGTACAAAGTGGAGTTCTTACGCTCAGAATCCAAACTATTGCAGTACGTCCGCGAGCGAGTACCTCCGTTCACTAATTACACTTTCCCTGGGGGAAGGTTAAATGTGAGTTGATTAAAATGTTTAGAAAAATTACCGAAACCATTAATTTACTAGGTTATATTCCAGGTAGGAGGGGCTGACATCTGAGTTGCCATTGTGATAATTTTTATGTAGTAATTTAAGTGTGTAGAGTAAACTGAGGATATATTCAAGGCTTTTCTGGGGTGAGCACATGTCCATGAGAGGTGGTTCTAATTTACTATCAGGTGTTATATTGGTTCATTGGTATCCCTTTTTCATGAAAAAATACAAGTAGGTACCTGCCTAAACCAGCAAACAAAACTAAAGCTAGATATTTGGTGGAAGTAGCACTTAGTGTATAGTTCTAACGGTGGAGCCATAATTTCTGTAGGTACTAACCCATACATTTCGGTCAAACCAAACACACAAAGTTCTAGAATTATTTTGTGGGCACCTACTTAGCTAATAAAAGTAATTTGACGAAGTTTTGTTCCCAGAGTGTTGGAACTTGACCCAAATAACGAATTGTTCAAACGCAATAGAAGTAATGGAACTAACTAAGGCTATAGATTTATTTAAGCTTTGTTCGGAAAGCAAAGTTAAAGGCTCGGTATTGATTATCCGTAGTTCGTAGAGAATGGGATCGGGGTGTAAACGTGTAAGAGCGATTACAGCAATTAACTAATTGAATAATATTACATTCAATTTTAAACAATAAGGTTTAAGTTAAGTTACTAATTATTCTTAGGTACACAAAGTTATAACTTTCAACATGAAACTACCGTGAGACTCACACATAATTACAACACAACGGATAACTCACGTATAAAAGCCGAAGGATTGCTCCGACGATTGTTTCGGACTATTTCGAAGCCCTTCATCAGGGAGCGCTCGCCCCAGCGGCAGCGAAACGAACACTGCGCGCCAACGCTCTGCTCGCGCGGCTACTCGGCGCAGCTGACATTGACGCACAACTACCCTCATTTTTATCGTCATTTTGACGAAATAGTCCGAAACAATTGTCAGAGTAATCCTTCGGCTTTTATACAATGAGTTATCCGTTGTGTTGTAATTAAAGTTATAACTTGGCATGATTTGAAATATCTGTATTGGTCTCGACGGTAAAATACCGACGTGTTTTTAAACAATGACTCGTAACTCGTAATCTTTTAAAAAGCTACGAGAACAATCGTCTGTTATAGTAATTAAACACGGGGAATGATTACAGTAGCTTGCCCCTCAGCATAATTAACCCCTTTCCCCCTAATTCATGTTTAAAATCAGGCACTACGTCAAAGAGTATGGGAGTCGCTAATCACTTTCAGAGTTGCCAACTTTGCAATGTAACGCATTACATACTTTGTTCGTTAATGCGGTGTTTGTGTATCATATTATAGTAATAATTTTACTCGCGTTTTACATTATCTTCTTCCACAAGGACTTTATTAGGCTGTTTAAACTGATTAAACTCGAGAAGTTCTTGTCGTGTGGGTGCATATTGTTTGTAACATCAAATTATCGAGTTAAAATTTGCCACCCGCCTATGAAATTTGTTATTGCTTCGTATAATAAGTTTCATTTTGTTAATCTCATCATAACATTCAAATCATGCAGGATATTGTTCAAAAATTACTTTTTCAATCTACTTAGTACCTACCTACCTACATCTTTAGCATTAGGTTAGTATTTCCGTTATACCTCAAGGAGTTTTTTTCCAACAGATGTCATTAGCGACGGAAAACTCCATTACTATCGAGAACTTGGACCCGTCGGCGTCTGGTCTGTACTGGTGCGAGGTCTCCCTGGAGACGCCCATCTTCACGGCCGCCTCGCCACCGCATCAGCTGACTGTCGTCTGTGAGTGAAATATTATTATACCAACGGGAAACGCAGACACTGAATACGGAATAAGCTCATTTGAATAAATACGAATGTACTGACGTATAGGCGAGTAAGTGAGTTAGACCCGACCCGCGGTGGGTTTGCGTGTGGGATTGGCTGAAACAAACGTTTTTATAGAAATTGTTTGAGTATTTAGACTAGTCTTGCGCTTTACTTTACAACAAACTCTTTCAAAATATTAGAAAAGGAAGACAAGGAAGTACAAATGAGTTGGGAAGTTTTTGTCAACGGAATTCTTGCGATAAACTTTTTAGTGAACAAAAAAGAACAAATTCATTCTTTAGGTACTTTAGAAACTCAAATAGTAAATGAAGCGATACATTTAACAAAGTTACACAACATTAAACTTACAAAACTACCTATGTGTTTAAAAACGCTCTTAAAGAAACGAGTAGGCATACCGAAATGTTATAAACGAAGTCCCACTGGTGCATTGTTAAAACCATGAAGTTTTAAAACACTCAAATACGAATACTTACAAGCGGGTGATTTTGAATAACTTGTCTCTTATTATTTTTAATCAATGTCATCTTAATCAGCGTCGTGGATGCTAAAGGTTCGTCGCTATTTTGGCCGCCTTAATTAAGTCAGCGACGCTGCACATTGATTGACTGCCGCCGCCGCCCATTACGGCAAGATAACTACCTACTCGTAGTTGCTCCGCGAAACCTGTTATTGTAGAATGCGCTAGTTATACCTCTAAGATACTGAAACGAAGCAACAAGGCGCTAAAAATATCCGACTCTGATTCTTGTTCAAATTGTTTTGAACCCTGGTTCCGCTTCCGTTAATTAGTGGGAATGTGTTGACACGAAACAGATTGTAATTTAAGTAGGTACATAATTGTAATTATAGTCTGTTATTAAACCTGGTCGAACGCTACCATCAGAACATGATAACAAAGGTTGTTGTGATGGCGAGTTCGTTATTACTACAAAATACGTGTACATTCTGCGGACTAACCTTCGTATTTACAGGTATTTATAGGCAGGCAGGGAAATGCAAATTTTTAAGTGATAGGTAGATTTTTAACAGACAAACGAATGATAAGGTAACAAACTTAACGAGCGTTGATAAAGAAAAGAGTTAGGCATTTGAAAATAGTATATACTTGCACACTTCCATAATATAACTATAACTAGAAGTACTTCGTTCCACCCTCTCATATTTTTACTAACCCTTCGAAGTCTGCTGTTAATTTATTATATCACAATTTTGGCTTTGGTTGGCTGAAATCCTAAGTATTTCCTGTCAAATTTTGATAGACGCATTATGGCGTCTGTGGATGAAAAGGATAAGCATACAACCTAATTTTTGTAAACAGATGCGCAGAAGCATCCTCCTATTATAACGTTCGGGAAGCCGGACGCGGTGGTGGGAGGGTTGCTGAGGGCCAACTGTACCAGCGCGCCGGCTGCGCCCGCGCCTCGCCTTACTTGGTACATTGACAACGAAAAGGTTCGTTAACACTTTCACAAGTTTCCATTCCACAGTCTATAATATGTACCGCGTTTAAAGATCCCACGAGTCCAGTGATAATGACTACTACGATAATTGTATTTGATTGATAACCATGAGACAGTTATCAAAATAACATTAATCTTTATGATAATTGGAGTTCGACAGTGGCACAAAAATTCGTTTCCATTGTTTAATTCATTTTATTCGATGACTTCAAAGACATTCGTACAAATTGTATTTGACCTTAAACAGCTTTGTGCCCTTGACTAGCTATATCCCTTTTACTTTATTTGCATATTGAATGGGGAAAATGTATGCCGCAGGCGCTAGCGTGGATCGGAAATGTACCTATTGTGTCACCTCGATGTAGCGATGTATAAATAGATGTGACATACTTAAAAATAGAAAAGGCTCTCACAACAAAATAGAAATGGCTTCAAAATCTTTATGGTCGCGGTTCGCTTTATACAAGCTAGCGCCAAGGACAATGCATGTAAGCAACTGGCTCACACATTAGTCGAATTTTGTCCATTTATGCCCAGTTCATAAGAAACGCCGCATGATTCAACTTTTAATTGGTGTAAGTATCTAGCTTTTCTTAGCACGATGGTAAGCACTAACGGCATTCAGCTAAAATGCGGGTGGTAGGGCCTTGTGCAAGGTCCGTCCGGATCGCTACCACCATCTTACTCGCTAATCCTGCCGCTAAGCAGCAGTGCTTGCACTGTTGCGTTCCGGTGTGGAGATTAAGACAGCCGGGGAAATTACGGGCACAAGAGGCATTTCATCTTAGCCCTCTAGGTTGGCAACGCATCTGCGATCCCTCCGGGGTTGCGGGTGTCTATGGGCAGTGGTGATCACTTATTATCAGGTGACCCACTTGCTCGTTTTCCTTCCTTTTCCAATAAAAAAAAAAAAAAAAAAACTTTTGATTTAAGCTACGACATGGCTTAACCACAGTACAAACGGTTGATCACTTATTGGCAGAACTTGCCGCTATCGATAAATCATTGCAATATACATTCCCAATTGTTGTAGGTGGACGAGGGATCCGTAAGATACTTCTCGTACCACGTTTCAAGTTCGACGCGTACCAAGGGCGGTGGCGGCTACAGGCACAGGAAGCACCAGCATCGTTACATTGCACCCGAATTCAACTATACAGCCAAGTACTGGGCTCTCGTGAGTGAGACAACGGCCGCGCCGCAACTCAATCACACCAAGCATACTAAGTGCACGCTCAACGAAGCGCAGAGTGAAGAAATGGCCAAGGTGAGCGTTACCATTATAATATTATTGCAGTTGTAGATATTTCTTGTTTAAGAGGGTGCATCCGTGCTGAGCTCGCAACGTCGCATTTTTGGTGATTTTTTGCAATTATTTCACAGAAATTGAATGAAGGTTTCAAATATCCGTCTGTAGTGCACTTCGTTTTTAGTGTATTAATGTGTCCAATGTAATGATTAATGGTGATGGACTTTTATTTTCGTATTAAAGGGATAAAATACTATATCTCGTTTAACAAGAAAATAAAAGTACATCACGATGAATTATTGCATTAGACACGTTAATACACTAAAAACGAAGTGCACTACAGACAGATATTTGATACTTTCATTCAATTTCTGTGCAATAATCGCAAAAAATCACCAAAAATGCGACGTTGCGAGCTCAGCACGGATGCACCCTCTTAAAATGTTTTAGAAGAACTTGAAGTCAAGTCACTCGAAAGTCAGGTGTAGACTGTAGAAATTAATTAAATAAAACAACTTAAATTGTACTGAAAATCCAACACGCAGCGCTGACTAGATCAATGACACAACTCAAACTTCTTTTGTTTTTCTTTCTGTCAGCGCTGCGTGCAATTCGGTTTATTAGCGGCCAGGGCTAAAATACGATATTTTACAAAAACTTTATAATACTAGCTTTACCTAAATAGGCGCGTCGCCTACATCAGGTTTTTAGGAGATGCATTTAAAAGCTACAGGTATAGTATACCGCCACAGTGTATAGGACCACGTCTTTATCTTATTACACTATTTTAATTAAACTGCATGTTATTGCTCGGGACTGTAGGTATATCTAGGAGTATGTTCTTCTTAGTAACAAGTGTAACAACTAATATGTTTAACTAAATCGATAAGCTAACTATGTTTACGTACACCTAACTAAATTTAAGTGCTTTAATGCTTAAGTAAGGTTATCCATCTTCACAAAGTAAGGCCTGATACTGTCGAGAGTGTACGGTATAAGTTATACACTGTCTTACAACTAATCTGGAATACTTCAGCAGGTGGTTGGGTTGCTTTCACTGAAGACCCTTGTGTATGTTTTTCAGGATCGTTTAATTGTAGTCGACAAACATACATTGTTCGGTTTGGAGTGCACGGCGTCATTGACTTTTTATTTATTTATTTTATTTTGAAGCCATAAATTGTATGTATAAAAGTATGTACCTATACATGCTGATGTTGTGCAATACAGATTGTATCAATACAATTTTACCCAGTGGGTGTAGCTACATAGTTTCCTAAATGACTAAGTGTTAAAATTAAAATATTCATTTAAGCTATAGGGACATAACTCGATGACAAAATTTTTCAGCGCTGACATAAATTTTGAGTGTTTGAGTGACTTGATTTTGTATCAAAAATTACGATGCAGAATCTTAACATGTATTCAATTAAACTGATGAATTATGTCGTAACAATTCAAAGTCACCTATGTTATATTAAAATTTGTCAGATCCGCGAGCGCCCGCGCATACCGCCAGTGGCAGCGATCTCGCTGTGGGTGTCGGTGGCGGAGCTGCGGGTGCCGGCGCACGGGCGTCTACAGCTCACTTGCACTGCTACCATCCCCGACGATGTCGGCCCCGGCGAACAATACGCTGATGTCAAGAAACAAACGGTTACCGGTAACTGAAATACAAATATAAATTAAACAAAGGAAATGGTTGACGTTTGTATTTAGGGTTGAAGAGCCCAGATTAGAGTGACTATGCTAGAAGTTAGAGTTTAAAAAAGTGAGCTATGACATTTTTGTTAAGTACGGGATTTGACTCCTAATTTTTACAAACAGATTTTCGTCAGGTATTAACATTTACTTGTTTGTTGCAGTTGCTGTTAACGAGCTAAGTGTAAAGAAACCGCTGTCTGAGACTAGTCAAGCTAATTCAACTTCCACCACAATACATGTTTACCAACCATTTTGGATACTGAGCTGGAGTCTAGTATTCAATCAATACTTTCCCTGACCATTCCAGAGATCGTAAAGCTTTAAGAATTCTAAAACGATTTTTTTTCTCCTGAAGTTTTCTATATTCTATCCTTTTTTTAAGCGAATTTCTGAGTAATATACCCTCGTCTCACTTTCAAGGTAAAAGGTTGTCCTATTCTTCTTTTTATTCACAAAACAGATTACCTACTTTAAAATTGATAGTAGGTAAGTATTTTTATTTTTAACGTGCCAACCGTATTTTTGATAAAATTGATAGGGAGAAAAGTAATGGAGGATACCTACGTTTGTAAAACCGTGACTTTTTAACAAGCGCTTGAGATATTTCAAAATCAACGAGTAACCTGAATTCATGTTTTGTGTAAACGTTATAGATTTTGAGATTCCTAAGTGCATGTTTTACGAAACAGAAACGGTTATTTTTTATTTATTTCGACGTGTTAAGACATTAATACCTTATTATACGGTCAATTATTTGTTTTCTCTGAGCTTCTTATACAATAAGTCAATTATACGACTCTATATACTTACTTGTATCTGATCTTATTCTCCTCTTACAGGGTTCCATGAAATATAACTATTAATACGGTAAATTCAACTATCCTAGGATATAAATACCTATGTGAATGCGATATATTACCACGTCACTAAAGTCGTTTTTAAAACATTCTGGGTGTGAGCGTCTGCAACAGGATCTCGATTTAATTTCGTAAGTTTTTCTTAATCAAAACTATGTACCTACCCCGTTGATTGTTGGTACTTCTCCGAATATTTTTGATCAGTATTGTACCTACCCATATTATTATTTACCAAGCAAGTACAAATTGAGTTGATTCCGTGTACGGGCACCATTCATATGCATAAACAGGTTCCGTTCACGAACATTATTAAATCACCACTAGCGTGTTAAAAACACCTAATGGATACTTGAAATTTTAATGCGACGACGTGTAAATTCGTCATTCAATTGTTCCAACTAAAATAAGGAAAACTTATCACTTAATTCATTGATGAATTACTTGTACTTGATTAGTCACCCAATTGTAAAGGTTTCTGATGTATCGGTGATAGTAAATAGAACATTAAATTTGTTTCCAATAACACACATAGAAAATTGTTTCATACAGAATAAAACAACCGGTGTCTCGATGCTAAGTAATGAAAATTTTATATTACCTACGTATCGATATTCAAAAACAACTGATGCCATATAAAATGTAAATATAGTTTTAATTTCAAAATAATGACTGTAATATTCTTGCTGCTGCTTTCAGTGTTGTCCTCTATCGAAATAAATTGAAATTCACTTTTGCTGTGAAAATTTTCGTCGTTATTCATAATGACTATAGGTAGTCCTTGGTTTATTAACGAGAAAAGTCATTTTTAAAATAAAAATGAGGTGGTTCACAATTCGAGATGTTTTAACGATTTCATGTCAATATCAATCACTTTTCGTGTTTCATAGTTTTAGATTTTTTCCTTATGAATTAGGTTACATAGATTGGTTTTTACGCATTTGCTTTGTACAATCATGTTACCAATATTTCAAACTTAATTTGGGCGAAGTTTTGTGTTTGCTGTGATATTGCAGGTTATTATTTGTACCAAGCATAAGTTCCTTTTATATTAGCTATTATTTCATCATCTATACTAATTATATTTCTAAAGTTTTCAATGGTTAAAGCCCTGTTTGGTACCTATTAAATATCGTATTATAAATTTCCTAACTTTTGTAAATAATTACTTATCATCTTCTTAATTATTAACTTCAAAGTATTTCATGTTGGTAGGCGATTTAAAAGTGAGAAAGTATTTTAAGAGTTCAATTATTATAGTCTGTGTAATTCAGCAGAATATTTTCGATATGACTAGAATAAAGCTGTGAAAACAGATTTATGTATGTTAACGTAATCATAATTGCCAAAGGACGGGTATGACTTTAGGAAGGGGCTGTCAACGTATTCAACAATATCTGCGAAGTATGACTGTATATAAAATTTAATGATAGCTTTTATAAAAGCTATAAGTATACCATCATATTTTCTCTAAAATAGTGTAAATGTTTGGAAATAAAAAATGCCAATGGTGGGCAAAGATTAACCTCTTCTTCATAAAAATGTGCTAAGATTCTTGTCTTACCATCTGGGCCCTATTTTATAAAACTACAAGTTACAATTTACAAGCGGAAGTCTCTTTCTGACCCTATGTGTTAGATACAAACTTCCGCTTGTAAATTTGTAACTTTTAGCTTTATAAAATAGGGCCCTGTTGGCATTTCTAGGACAATTTTGAATTTGCTTTTGCCAGACACAGACAAAACTTTTGTTTTTTTAACGCGGTCGTATTTAAATACGTATAAGAGGGTTGATTTTTTGTATAATAAAACATAACACATTTAGTAATAACGTGTTGTTATTAGCATTGAGTTCCGGGGTATGGAGTTTTTAGAACGGGGTAAAGTGTGACGCCCGTTGTAAGTCATTCCCATCGATTGGTGTTCAAAGTCTTCCTGCAGCTCTTTACACTGACTATTGTAGAAAATTTATTTGTTAGGCTAAAAGATGTGATACGTTAGGAAAATGTGTATATTTAACGCGAATCGACATATTTATTTTGAAAACATTGAGCTATTGTATTGTATAGATAAAATATATTCAAATTATGTATGATGTAGATAACTTAGCTGTACTAGAAAAAATAACGTCAAAATGTAGTATATCTACCTTGTAATTATGTTTCTGGGTCCCATCATAACTTAAAATAATAGCTATTGATGTGCGTTAACAAAATGATATTAGTATGCATTTTATGTAATTTTTCTGTGTGATAATTCAATAATTATTGTATAAATAAGTGAAAAATATCTACACGTAGGATTTTTTTTAATAGTCCCGAATAAAAAAATGTAAATCATTACCTACCTACTGAATGAAGTGGTAAATGGGACCGTCGGATCATTTTTTTTCGGTTTAGGTGCATAACGTCCCACTCGCATAATGTCCCTTTGTCCCTTTCGCGGAATGTCCCTTTCCTTAATGCCCCTTACGCAAAATGACCCGTTCGCAAAACGACCCTTTCGCAAAATGGGCATCTCTTATCCCATGAGAAGACTCCTAGTCTCGACTGAAACAAGCTTTTTCCAGACGGGACATTTTGCGAATGGGTTATTTCGCAGACGGGACGTTTTGTGAAAGGGGCGTTATGCAGTAGGGACTTTCAGCGAAAGGGGGTTTCTCAGAAGGGACGTTTTGCGAATGGGGTATTTTACATAAGGGACCATTTGCAGAGAAGACGTTTTGCAAATGGGACGTAATTTTGGCGGAAGGACGTTTTGCGAGTGGGACGTTATGCGCCCAAACCGTTTTTTCTGTTTCACTACACATTTCTGAGTATAATTTATAAGCTACCAACTAGCTAAAGTATGAATAGATAAAATTTAACAAGCTTTATCAAATGAAAAAAAAGTCCTACTCTTGACAACTTTAACAATTTGGAAAACAAAAATGGTTTGTTTAAAAATGGAGCCTCGCTGTTTAAGTATGTACTTACCTGCTTACTTACATAATTTTATTTACAACATGGACGTACAATGTAATTCAATTAAAAAGCTTATTAAAGCAAGATTTTGTTTGATTGGAAAAAACAGTGTTAAAACCCTGTTGTCAACAACCCTAGACCCTTTATACCACTTTGTTATGTTAGGGCTTTTGATAATGGCTGAAACAAAAGCATCTCAATAAAAGTAGCCGAAATTGAGTTCCATTAAGGTAATTTTTATAAGTTTCAATCAGCGATTGAGGAAAACAAAGATTTGCTAGGTAATTATAAATGAGGTTTGTATTCATAATTATACATAGGTCAGGTATATCATAATTCTCTTACAATTATGGCCGGTGTCCGAAAATTATATACCAAATAGCGATTTGTACGACAATTCTTAACACCACAATTTACAACGTTTTATATTAGCTTCTCTTGTATCTTATTATATGTTACTTCTCATTTTGACTTTGATTTGAAATTTACCAGACCTAAATTTAGTTGGTGCGGTGTCCACGCAATATTAAAATATCTACTGTCATAAAAACCACGTATTTTTTTTTATGAAGCTTATTTTAGCGCGTACGTCTGCACCACTCTATATGTATCTGGTAGTCACTACGTAAACCAGCGTTTCCCAACCTTTTTCAGCCACGGACCCCTAGGAAATCTAGCACAGTTTTCACGGACCCCCTTAATAAAATAAACAGCAAAAAAAATCGTATTAGGTATTTATTTTAGTTATTACAGAAACAAAAATACGAGACTTATTAGCATTTATGTACGGTCCAGAGATGACACCGCGGACCCCCATACATATACCCATATACTTCTTAGGGATAAGTTCGCCTTTGTACTATTTACTGTGTATTTCTGTATTTTTAAATTTTATGTGCAATAAAGAGTTTACATACATACATATACTCGCGGACCTCCAGGGGTCCGCGGACCACAGGTTTGGAAACACTGACGTAGACTGAAAAAGTCAAAGTTCCTCACGTACCTACCCCTGGGACCGCTGGTTATTCACCTGGCAAGGTGTAGGAGTACATGTCATTGTCATTCGCAGAGTAGCTAGCTCCTCCGCATCGATCGCGGTTCACATGAATAATTCAAACACTTCTCAACTCTGTTATCGCTCATAATTCGCCTCACAATAATATTTCGCTTCATTCGTAACGCAATAAATTTTATTTCGGATTCAGTGGGTGATCAAATTTACGAGTGATATTTGTATTCTATGTGACACTAATTTGGGTCGGTTGCATGCAAGTTGGACACAAGGATAAAATAATACACACATCAAAAAAGCCTTGGGATAATCATTATCTCTAGACAAATTTGATGTTTTGACTCGGCAGTAATATACAATAATAATATTGAAATGTTCAAAACTGTCCAGGGATAAAAAATATCGGCTTATTATATCGACTCGATACCTACTTGATCCAGTTTGATTAGCTAAGAATGAATTTAGTGTACAATTATTATTATTATTTAACTATTTTAAAATATTTATTTCTACAGTACTATAATCTCTATCCAGTTCCAGCCCTCGCTCTCTTGAATTTCACGTAGAGTTTGTTTTGTGAATTTATTATTTGTTATGTACTTAGCAACAAAAGCTTCAGTAGGTATATTCTATAAATGAACATTTATGTTGTCAGAATAAATATACCCGAAATTCGTAATAAAAGGCAGTGTATTTATTAACCAACAAGGAATCGGAAATCGTGTGGGCGCGATTCACAAGAGCTGATATAGAAATGGCTTATCTTTTTATAGAACGAAGCCGACAACCTGCGTATTCAGTAAGTATGAGTCTTAGTGTATACGATTTAATCAGAAATCGGATTAGTGTTGAGGATCACAATGATGTAAGAAAATTATCGAACTAGGTATAGGATTTTATCCAATCTTTTTACGTCTTGCCGATAGCCTTAGATAATGGCCTCATACTATAGACGAGTATCTAATATCGAATCTAATGTCTAATAATCTCACAGTTAATCAAAACAGTCCTATGAATGGTTAAATTTTCAGGTCAGTCCTGAAAAATCGGTTTTATGAAGTACTAGCTGTTGCCAGCGACTTCGTCTGCAAAGAATTCGTTTATCGCTATCCCGCGCGAACTACGCAACTTTCCGGATAAAAAGTAGCCTATGTGCTATTCTAGACTTTTCTCTATCTATGTGCCGAATTTCATCCAGATCTGTTAGGTCGTTCTGGCGTGATTGAGTAACAAAAAAACATCCATCCATCCATACTTTCGCATTTATATAATATTAGTTAGACACTAGAGTCGTATGATACATTTAGTACGGCAAGTGTCCATAGCAGTTTGTAGAAAACTCTTTACCATAAGGCAAGCTACATGATTGGTAGCCACTGGCTTCTTCGACAGGAGCATCCTGATCTAATTAACTAACAGGGATTCATCGAGTCGCAATTCATTACAACGTTAGATAATAACAAATCCTACGCTATCGTCCACCCTCTAAGTACCTACAATGGACACCCAGCTGAATTTTTTGCCTTTGAAAAGTAAATCCCACAAGGATGTAACTTTTTGTTGCAGATTAATTATTATAATTTGTTTTTTTAGCTGATAACACTTTGATTTTGTGCTGACTGTACTTGGAGCTCTTCCAATGGCTATCTAACAATCATGCATAGTTCTCAATTCGACTCTAAATTTCATGACAACTACCGAAACTGGGTCAAAATTTCGCAAGTTTTGAAACCGACATCTAAGTTGGGTCATCAACCGTTACGACCATTGGAAACCTGCCACTAGTTCCGCAGTGCGAATAACATTGTACAGACACCCATTTATATTCCTACAAATAGTTCTAAATATCTATTAGCATCTTTTTTGTTTATTTTATCAGTATTCGTCCTTACACATACATGACCAGAAAATATTAAGTCTTCACGGCGCCGTCCTCAGTGGCACATAAAATAATAAAAGACCATTTAAAAATAATAAAAAGCCGAGACGAATCCAAGTCGGTGTTCGGTGTAACGATGAGTGTTTAACGACTGTCGACGGAACGTCGACGCGACGAGATAGCGACGTTGTAACGACAGGCGGTATCGCGTACACGGGTACATAGCTACTAAATGTGTCAAAAATATAGATAAAAAAATGCAATCTGTTTTTGCTTATATTTGCGACTAATTTTATTGTCATCTTTATTTACAAGTAGTAGTAGATACATGGTTTATCGATCAAAATCAGAATTACGAATGAGTTTCACAATGGATGACTCGTACCTACTCGTCAACTCTATTGTTTAACTCCTCCATTCATAAGCCGATTTTTGATTCAACGACAGACTTGCGGAGTTTATTTATTTTTGACATAAAATTCATAAAAATTATTGAGAATAAGTTCCACAGAAGTAGGTACGCGTTGTGCCCACACTCGCCCTTCCAGTTTTATTGAACTTTACAACAATGTTTCCTAAAGACCGAAGCGCATACATATACATACATCGCGTATACGCTTAAGTATACAGGCTGAATACCCTATCGACGGTGACAGGGTTGACAATGTAAATTGGATTTGCATAAGAAGTAATATTACTATAAAATAACCTACGTTGTTCAACGATTACCTCATTTATTTAGACATCCTAGCCGCATCTTACTAATAAAATTATTATAAATGTGAATGCTTTTTTTATGTCTCTCTTTGTCTTATTATTATCACGCTAAAATATAAGTATACCTATTTGGATACCTATCTAAAATAACATAGGTTACAATTTAATCTCGAAATTCCCACGGGATTGTGATTTACGCATGTAAAATCCTGAAATCACAACATTATCCTATCTAGAGACGTGAAATTTGGCATGAATGAAGACCATGACGGTTTTTTTTTTATTTGAAGTACTAGGTACCTAGTTGTTATAGTTATAATGTTTTTACTTAAGAATTAAGTTTAATTTTTATTTATCAGCCATAATTATTATGTATTGTAAAGTAGCGGTTGCGAAAACGATTGTTGGCGTGTGTCCAGCAAAATGGGTCAAGTGCAATTCAAATTTGCGTGACGTCATCGTGAAGCCTACGAGAGGGATTATTATTATGAATAGAACTAGAGTTAATTAATAACCTGAATATACAGGGTGGAAAACTAGGTCGGGCCAGGGGTACTACCTTAAATCCTTAAGTTGTCTCATTTTACTTAAAGGAGACATTCCTTTATGTTTAAAAAGAAACAAATCTGCATTTAAAGATTTTCTAAAACTCGCTTGCCTCGTCCGGCCCTCGAACCAACTAAAATAAAAATAAAACACTCGCTATTTTATTATACTAATTGATAGGATAAAATTTCTCGGCTGTTAACGATAAATTAGTGACTAACCCCCATATTGATAAAAAAATATAAGCCTATTGCAGCAGCCAAATCTTTTGCCTGTGTTTGGCAAAGATGGAGACAAGCAATTTTAAAATTAATATAAGCCTAAGTAAGTAAGTAAGTAATCTTTATTTGCAATTAAATATGGTTTACAATAGATGTCAAAATGAGATACAGTTCACATATTTAGTCAATAATATGACATGCAAATTAAACATTGTAAATAATTAAAATAGGAAGCACAAGTCCACAATCAATCTATTAAAATAAAACAAATACAACTAAATCGCAAAACAATATTGAAAATTAAATGTCAGAATAAATGAAAATCAATGTCAAGTAAAATTAAAATAATAACAATAATAATAATAAATATCTTGGGACAATTGACACCAATTGACCTAGCCCCAAACTAAGCAAAGCTTGTGATAATATGGGCACAACGGATAAACATACTTATATAGATAAATACATACTTAAATACATATTAAACATCCAAGACTCGAGAACAAATATTCGTATTTTGATACAAATATCTGCCCCGACCGGGGATCGAACCCGGGACCTCAAGCTTCATAGTCAGGTTCTCTAACAACTAGGCCATTCGGTCGTCAAAGTAAATAAAGTTAGAAAAGTCATGAAACAAATCAATTAATAATCACTAAAAATATAAACATATATATCACATGTACAGCTTACTCCCTCGGTACTCCATAAATTCCTTAACAGAATAGAAGCACCGTTCTTGTAGCCATTTGAGCAATTTATATAAGGTGGTGGTTACACTAAAATTACACGTGAAAATACTGTGGCCCTATATCTACTGGCCTATACATTACAAATTTACAGCGATTATACAAAACTAAGTGAGTTATTTCGTATGCATAATTTAAAATGACAAATGTTTAAAGCAAAACTGTAACATAACATTGAATGCGAACCTTTATCAAACTTAATTGAATGCCGCATTGAGCGTGGCTAACTTTCACAGTAATTATATAACTTAAGTTTCTGCATATTTGCAACTTTAATTCTAGGTCGGAATTCGGCTCAGTATGGGTTGGCCTGACAGTGAAGAATGAACCTCTATTTTCAGTTGAAAATTGAAATTCCGGCTATCTGTAATTTTCCGGATTCCTGCATTTTAGTGTGACCATGTTAAATGGTGGATGTCTTTACTGCGCCGTAAATTTGTTTCAGTTAGATAGCTGGCGGTATTTAGTCACGAACTAAATAAAACGGTTTTTGAAACTGATAGGTATACCTACTTACTTAAGTTTCTTCCCTTAAGTTTCTGCTATGGGTGGTGTAGGGGTAGCACGCGTCACGGAATGACGAGGATCTTTGATTCCCGGCCATAGCTTTACTTTTCGGATATTTCTATGTGTTCTAATTTTCTGTGTCGTTTAGAAATTAAATTTCTTCCCTTGTCAATTGCCTGAAAAAAGGAAGACTTATTTATTAAACGACAAAACGAGTGATGAAGTTAATGCTCCAGTAGGAAGAATTTGAAAAGCACCATAATTTTGTGTCCATCTAGTTCTTCCAGAGTTCGAAGTTGGTACCCATCTAAACGAAAATGTAGTAATAACTTTGAAGTTTTAAGTTAACTTTTAAACGTTTCTAACCAATTTTTTTCAAATTTCATGGCGTAAATAAACTACTGGCAGAAGCCCGTGACTTCGTCTGCGTAGAAGTATACATAACATAATTATAAACCTTCCTCTTGAATCACTCTATCTATTAAAAAACCTGCATCAAAATCCGTTGCATAGTTTTAAAGATCTAAGCATACATAGGGACACACAGACAGAGGAAAGCGACTTTGTTTTATACTATGTAGTGATAATGCAGCTAGTTTGCCTAGTCATCAATCACATCATACAAGGAGTAAAACAAAATAAATTATGTTGAGACTTCTTTCGTTCCGTAAATTGTATGGTGCCTGTATGTGCATAAATATACCATAGCATAGCTTAAGCAGTGAATTTGACGTAAATAAATACACACAAAATTAAGGATGAAATTAACTACTTTAATTTTGCTCGTTAGCCTTCATCGTGTTTTAAATTACAATGTAATTTTTGCAGTAGGATTTATGTATCGTTTTAAACGAAACAAGACTTATTTTATTATTCTCTGTTTTTAAGTATCCATTCAGTTTATTTATGGTTTACATTAGACCTGAAATTTTACAAATGTATACAACGGACGCTAAGGGATAAACTTACTCGAGACATTACAACATAGACACAGACTTTAAAATACAATTTATTAGCATTACAAATTCCACGCGGAAACCATGAAACTATAAACTTGGAATGGATTCACTGTGGTTGTCACCGTCACATGTCAAATGGCTCGATTTCGAATGGTGATATGTCTCAAATGTAGTTTATTCAAAAGTTAATATAACACTAAAAGGCTCAAGGTTTACTTATGTTTAGTGACGTAAAGACCTGAGTCCCGAGGGGCGAGGCGAAGGCGAGTCAAAGCACTTTGAGACGTCGCGTTGGGCTCTGCACAAGCCTGTCCTAGAAACAGACTGATGACGGAGTAATTAAATGTCTTCAGTGGTATAAATATCACTGGTAAATTTACCAAAAACAAAATATCTCGTCTCGTCTGACATAACAGCTGGTGCAAAATGATAGGGTCTACATTGACGATAACGATATTTGGAATTTCTACATCTAATGGCATTGAAGTGAAACATTGCTGTTAGGTACAAAAACCGCATGCCAGTTGTTAGTCTCTCTCTACAGCACCATCATTAACGCTTTTAAAAGTTATACAATGCATGTTGAGCAACAAGCCATAATAATATAGTGTACAAACAAACTTCTGAGAACTGTTCAGATTTTTGCTACATTTTGGTCAACAGCTAAGATGTTTACTTATATACTCCACGGTCTTCATCTGTCCTGTCTTTAGCATCTTTTCTACGATCACAAAACTGGAAACACACACGACCCTTCCTCGATTGTCGCCTAGCGCGTTCCTTTTCTGACAAAAAAACGCGCTGAACGACAATTGAGAAAACGACGCTCATGCTAGACCCCTTGGTAATGCTTCCTACTTTACCAGCCTCAAAGAATTCCCGAATTTCACGGGTCACGACAAACTTATGTAAAGGGCTATTACGATGCTAATCTCACTTTGTGGTCGAACCGCGGATAACTTCCAGTCCACAAATTATAATTAAATGTACATGTCGTCCATACTAATACTCTAAATTCTAATTTGAATTTGCTTCTTTCTTCACTATCAGAATATGTGCAGAAGTTTTTTCTATTAGAAATGTGTTAATGTGGTAGGTAGTTAATTGTTAAAGTTATTATAATAATTGTATTTAGGCAACTACTCAGAAGTTTTCACTTATTATCTAAAGGTAACAAAGAAACGGCCACAAAACGCGCGCGATCCTATGTCAGACGATGACTGCAATACCTGTAGGTTATTGTCTAACTCGCTCGCAATCGCCATCGTGTTCATTTTGACAGTTCTTGTATGACAGTTAGCTGATTCCGATGCCAATTGTCAGCCCACACAACAACTGTCAAAATGAACACGATGGCGATTGCGAGCGAGTTAGACAATGAGCCTACTGAAAAAAATACTCTTGTTGCAAACACAACCAGAAAAGCGATGAACCTACTGGCAAACTAGTGTGAAGAAATTTATACGAACATATAACCCACATACATGCCGTATTTAGTAAGTCGCCATCACATTATATCAAAACAAACGTATCTGAACATGCTAATTCCTATAACTATACATCTACATTACAAACACATGTTGAGAGTGTCTATGAAGTGTATGTATAGGTGTGTGTCTACAGGAACCAATCACATTTGTCCTATATGCGCTTCATATCTAAACATTTTTCAACGGTGAACGGGGCTGACTTCACTACAGCATATCGTTTGCTTCGATTTCAGGTAGCGACTCTACGTAATGTACCTGGAATGCAAATTCAGTCATTTACCGGCTACATAGAATACATAGATAAATAAACGTTTGACGTAAAACTGAGTGGCCGATGTTTGGAATGCATAAGCTGAAATTGTTATGCGAAGGCACGAGGCTGGCTACACTCGACCGACTTGTCGTAGATGTTGACGTTACAAGCTCCTACCATTGAAATTATTAGGTTACGAAGTTTTGTTTCAACGCAACTTTCTTTTCAAAAAGCTGTTAAAGTTATCAAAGAAATAAAAAATAAAAAAATTATGTAAAATGAGCTTGCAAATTAAGCGTTACAATTTGACGAACTTAAAAATAAATTTAACTGTAGGTATGTACCAGGTATGATACGGTATACCCTATGGTATACTCAACTGGAAAATCACAGGACGAAAAATAACTAAGTTTATAACTCATTTTTAACAAAAAAATTGATTACCTACCTCTCGATAGCAGCATGTGTAAGCTTTAAAGATAAGTTTAATTATTTCTTCGTGCTATCGTAAAGTGCTATTATTTATTGGCTTGCAGGTTAAGCAATTAAAAAATGGCATGCAAGTCTAAGTTCAAATAAATTACCTGACTTTAATGCAAATTTAGCCATTCCTCAGGTTAATCTTTGGGTAAAGTTCTGCCTTACTCTCACAGTAATTATCTGCACGCCAAGCAACATGCTTAAGCAACCTGAAACTGTTGGTTAAAGGTTGGATAACTTGTCGACGATTGCATAATGTATTATAATAATAATAAGCTCATTTGTAATAGGACAATTTTATCACTAACTTTTTCTAGACTTATGTAGGTTTTGGTAAAATCCTGAGATTTTACGATTGCCCAGTACTTTCCTTCGCGTACGTGTCAGTGAGCTTTTATAAATATTGCCTCTTCGCCCAGGTCGTCGCGCGTTTTGTTACCGTTTGTACCTTACCGCCCTCTAGTAATAGTGCGTAAAATTTTTCGCTACACCTCAACCATCCTGCCAAAATGTCGTGACATATTATTGATGACAGCGCTCTTCAAAACTTCTTTAAAATTTCGTGATAAATTTCGTGTTTTTTTATACTTTCTCCCTTTTGAACGTCACGCGAATAAAGGATGCCCTCTTTGTTTTTGTGTTTGTGCATCTTGTCTCCTATCTTGTTGTATATTGTCATTTAGTACCTACTATAGTCCGTTGGCTAACAGAATAATGTAAAGATAATTAGATCGGTACTAAAACTTATTCGTAGTAGGCTACGTATCATGAGTAACGAGAAAACCCTTACATAATTATGAACAAACGCAAAACTTGTGAGTTAGGAAAGTCTTTTGCAGCTGAGCTAAGAGTATACCTAACGAGACGTCTTTAATGTAACAAATCTTCCTCGAAATGAAGAATACTCGTACTGCTGTTTACGAGAAAATGAAAAGCAAATTGAAACCGTAACGGGGCTTACTATGCAATAAGTACCTACCTAATTCTTTTTCCTGCACTTTTCAGTTGGTGCTGCAAATGTCATAGTCACGAGTCACAATATGGTGTAGTGTGGTAGTATAAAAATGTACAGCGTACCGTACGTACACCTATAAAACTTTTAAAATCTGATAGAAGCCCTAATAGTGTGAAGTATATGAAATCCCGCGGGTTTCTGCCTGTGAGAGTTTCCAAGTAAAGGTTATATTTAGTTTTGCATTGCAGCAATTTAAAACTGAAAAATATGTCCGACAAAATTAAAGCTCGTGAAAAAACAAGGTAGACCTATTGTGTGCAGTGTATTAAAAGCCGTCAGCTGGTGTTCATCAGTCGCCTTTGTCATGTGTTCGCTACTGATGTATTCACTAAGTATCTCGGACCTAATCTAGGTCGTGCAATATCCGTGCGAGATGCAACACGCGCGTATACACTTGTTATTCTAGTATGGTTTTATTATAGACTGACTGGAAGATAAAAATATAGATAAACAATATCATCAGTGACCTTTTATAACTTAACACATAAGCACATAGAACTGAGCTCAGGTTCCTTCCTATACATTAGCTATAAATCTACGTAAAAACGTCACGAGTTTCAAATTAAACGGACCAAGCACAGACGAGGATTAAGAAATCCAGAATGAAACCAATTTTAGAATAGGGTTAAAAATCACGAATTAACCTTAATTTTTTCCCGTTTCCCTTTGGCTTGTGGCTATTATAAGAGAAATGTGCACGAAATAAAACCTAATGGAAGGTACGTTTAGTAATTAAATTAGGGACAAAATTTGTTGTGTCCGTAATTGCGTACCTACGGAAAAGGGTTTGCGGTTTGCATTATAAATAAATACTGTGAGCGTTGACCTAAAATTAAGACCTTCGAATATTAAAAAAAAATTGACCCTTAGAAGACCGGGTAATCTATTTTAAGCTATGAGACACGCCCTTTGCCAGTTTTAGTACGGATTTGAATTCGTATTTTTTTATAAAATATATTTTAGGGTTCCCGACCACAAAAGTAAAATAAACCAGAACTTCGTTGTCTGTCTGACTTCGGCTACAGATATGTAGGTAAATTTATTTTTAACCGGCTTCAAAAAAAGGAGGAGGTTTTCAATTCGGTTGTTTTTTGTGTTTGTTACCTCAGAACTCCATCAGTTGTAGACCGATTTGGAAAAATATTTTTTCGTTGGAAAGCAAATACTTCCACTTTGGTCCCATTAACACCAAATGAGGATTTGATGAAGAGATCTTGAAGAAACTGATGGAACTCTTTAAATATTATAGGCATAGCAATAGCGATTTAGGTATATTTTAATGTAACTTAATGTATTTGCCTTAGGAAATCACTATTGATGAATTGAACTATAATTATAAAGACCACATATATGATCATCGGATTCATAAGTAATTCAGGGATTGGGATTCGATTACTGTAATATGCTTGCTAAGCACGTCATACTCGTAAAATATATACAAATTTTCCACATTACCATTATAAAGTGAAGTATATGGTAAAGTGAAGCTGATGAAGGAAGTACCTACAAAGAGAATTCCTCCGTAACTAAAGTTATTTCATCGGGAAAAGTAATATTTAGTAGGTAAAAAGTGATGAAGTTTGCATTAGAGCGTATTACTCAACTTACACTAAAATTATTGGTGAGTGCTCCCTACTTATTTAAACGTGTGAAGTCGGTGCCTCAGCTCAAATAATTCCAAGCTGAATAGGTAGGTACTATATTAGGCAGATAGACTAGGTCCACTTCTGCCACGCATGCAACATAAACATAACGATGTTATGATGGGAGCGTGGATGGTGGCGCGGGCTGAGGCACCGACTTCAAACACACATATATATATATATATATATAAAATATATATATACGGTAACGCACACCGAAAAATAATTTTATAATAATAATAATTCATTTACTGCAGATAAAAAATCCATAGGTTGTTAGTCACAATGTCTTATTCAATGTCTATTTTTTTATTTAAGTATTTTTTTTTCCATTGTCGTATTAAAGCAAAAAATTTTAAGTGTTACAAAAATCTGTAAGAAATCCTCGGTGCACGACTCCAACTCGCACTTGATCGCCCGTTTCGTAACATGTTTTATCCATTATGGCCTTCTGATATAATTTCGAAATAAATAAGCAGAATATACCTACTACGAAAATAAAAACAAACCCTTTGAAACTTACGAAATGGAATTAAAAATCGACGACAGTGCTGGTTTACTGTCTAGACCGCTACTTTGTACTCCCAACGAGTTGAACTGTACTCTATTTATACTTCAAATCTATTATTAGAAACTAGCGTTTGCCCGCGACTTCGTCCGCGCAGGTGACTACAAAGTGACATAGGTACCTTCATCCAATTATTTCTTCAAATAGGTAGGTACATAATTAAGTCCATATTTCCCCCCTGTCCTTTTATTTCGTGAGAAATTTGCAAAGTCCCTTCTAAATGCTCCTTTTTGATCCTCAAGGAACATGTCGGCCAAATACCAATCATTTACAATGAACTTTTTACCCGTATTTCTTATCCCAGGGGAATTTTGCAAAATACAGAAATCAGTCTTCAGATGTCATGGTTACGAAGATTTCAAAGTAAGAATATAAGTCCCTACAGAAATTCTTTTTTTTTAGCAGTTATAATTCCTTACTTGTGTATCAAATTTCAAGACGGATAAGGTTTTCAAAAATATGACTTTTTTATGTAGGTACAACTGTTATTTATGTATTTACTAATGAATCGCAAAGCGTATCAAAAGCCGTTTCCTTTATGTAAAGAAAATCAACAAATGTGTCTATGAACTATGATTTAATACCAATGATTGCCTTGCTACTGGCGACACACAATACACGTGCTCGCGGAGTGGCGTTATTGGTTTTGGTTCTCGGACATTATGTTACACAGGACATGGTCGCTGAGACAGCCTTACCCAAACTGTCATTTCAGCTACATCACTATAACTGCAATAAAAAAGAAAAGAAAAACCATTTCCAGTTCCTGCAGTAGAAAAGTTCGGTAAAGAGTAGAAATGAACCTCAAGGCGGCGTTATTGCGAATACACTTTGCGGCGTCAGAAAGATCTAGCCAGCGTGATAAGCGCTCCATTCAGCGGGGTTCTTTGGAACTTTGGTACAGAATCACTTCTTTTTACAAGCTTTATTTAACTTGCGATGTTTGTTTGTATATTTTTTAAGTTTAAATCTTGCAAGCCAGATTTGACCCATTTCCAGTCGTCGAATTAAGCTGAAAATTAGTAGGGTATATATGTAAGGTCTTTTCATTCTTAACTGTCCTATTTGGTAAACAAAATTCTAACCTCAAAACTTCTCATTTTTGTTATTTTTTTAACTATTTCATCGTAAAATAAAGGAACTGGAGATAAAATATTAACAAAAATATGTACAAAATATTGCCTAAGGTTTATTTGATGATAACATAATACACCATATTCTTTACACAAGTTTGTAGAATCTTGTTATTACTAACTAACTAGCAATATTTAATCAAAAGATAAGTATATTGCAATATTTTAGTTTAATAAAAGCTGAATTTCTAAACGAGACTGAAAGTTATAACACAGAAAAATCCGAAAAGTAAAGCTATGGCCGGCTAACAAATTCTGCAAACAGCGGCTGACTTTTAAAGCGGTTTTTGTGTAGGTATAATTTAATCTAGATATCTTGAGCTATTTTTAAGTCCCCTATTAACGTATGTAGTTTGTAAAAGGAAAATCATAGCTATACGTTGCATCTCATCACAGCCGGTTGGGGTAATCTCTAGCGTTAGAAGATATATATCTAATAGCCAAGTAATTAAAAGACTCTTTACATTGGAGCGGTTTTTATAATTTTAAACCCATTATGTCGAAAATGCTCTTTGAGTTCATCGTTGTTGAGGAATAATAAATGATTACTAGTTCAATGCCACTTTAATCAATACATAGGGGAGAGTGGGTAGGATTCGTACACATTTTTCTGTAAGCAACATAAAATTATGTGGTAACAATTAACGATTATTATTTTTTAAGTACTTGAGTACTAATAATAACTACTTATTTGTAGTAACAAAAAACTCTTGATTAATTTTTCTCTTATTAATAGATAAATAATTAATCAACATTATAAATTGTACCGTTACAGTAACAAGTCTTAGTTTTAGGTAATAATATATGCAACCGGCATTAATAATAATAATAATATAGCCCTTTTATTTCAAATTCGCTAAAATTTCAGTACAATATAGTCTTTTTTTTATAATCTATATATATAAAATTCTAAACTGACTGACTGACTGACTGACTGACTGACTGACTGTTGATATATCAACGCACAGCCCAAACCACTGGACCTAGAGACTTGAAATTTTGCACACAGATACCTTATACAATGTAGGCATCCACTAAGGAAGGATTTTTGGAAATTCGACCCTTAAAGGGGTTAAATGGGGGTCCAAAGTTTGTATGGGGAAACAAGATTAGTTAGACTATTTTATTCGAAACTTCACAGGAGTACTCCCAACAATAAATGAGTAAACACGTGTTTCAGGTTTTTTGAAAATTCAACCCCTAAAAGGGGGATATGTGGTGACAAAGTCTGAAAATCAACGTGGGTATTATTATATTATTATTATTAGTGGGTAGTATTGTTTGTATGGTTTATCGGGTCGCTGATTACGAAAACAACAACACACATACCTACCTGACACACACACACACACACACACACACACACACGCACACTCAAATTTCCATGGGAACGGGAAAAAACGGGATTTATGTACTTATTCGATTCCGAGTGACCCTAGACCCTGAACTAGACTTCAAATTTCGTACACAAGTAGGTGATTACAACATTAAGAAAGCAATTTCAGGATTTTTGGAAATTCCTACGGGATAAGGAAAAAACGGGATTTATATATTCAGGTCAACGAAATCCTATGAACTATAATTATAAAAACGGTTTTAGGGATTTTAGGAAATTCCCACGGGATGAGGAAAAAAGGGAATTTATATTTAATTCTACGGGATCGATTTTTCGTTTTACTGGTCGTAGAAAACTGAAATTTGGCCTTCAGGTTCCTTGGGGAGTATAGGGGAGCACTACAAAGGATTTCCCGAATTTCTGACGGAAACAAACGGGAAAAACGGGATTTTTTGTTATACATTGGTCGTAGAAAGTTGAAATTTGGCATGTAGGTTGCTTGATAAGTGAAAGGAAATATTAAAAGACAATTTTAATTTTCAATATTCCCACGGAACGGGAAAAACGAGACTTCGTTTTACTGGTTGTAGAAAGCTGAAATTCGACATGTAGGTTGCTTGGGGAGTGTAAAGAAGCATTAAGAGAGGACTTTCTAAAATTCTCACGGGAACGGGAAAAACGGGATTTTTCGTTTTACTGGTCGTAGAAAGCTGAAATTTGGCATGTAGGTTGCTTGAAGAGTGTAGGGAAGCTATAATAGATAATTTCCCAAAATTCCCACGGGAACGGGAAAAAGGGGCTTTTTGTTTTACTGGTTGTAGAAAGCTGAAATTCGGCATGTAGGTTGATTGAAGAGTGTAGAGGAGCATTAAGAGAGGACTTTCTAAAATTCCCACGGGAACGGCAAAAAAATGTGATTTTTCGTTTTACTGATCGTAGAAAGCTGCAATTTGGCAAGTGGGTTCCTTGGGGAGTATAGGGGAGTATTAAGAGAGCATTTTCCGAAATTCTTACGGGGACGGGAAAAAAACGGGATCGAAATATTCCTGGTACACGCGAGCAAAGCCGCGGGAAAAGGCTATTTGTCAACAAATGAGTCTACGCGGACGAAGAACATTAAGGTAGGACTTTCCAAAATTCCCACGGGAACGGGAAAAACGGGATTTTTCGTTTTACTGGTTGTAGAAAGCTGAAATTTAGCATGTAGGTTGCTTGAAGAGTGTAGGGAAGCTATAAGAGATAATTTCCCAAAATTCCCACGGGAACGGGAAAAAGGGGCTTCTCGTTTTACTGGTTGTAGACAGCTGAAATTGAGCATTTTCCGAAATTCTTACTGGAACGGGAAAAAAACGGGAATGAAATACTCCTGGTACACGCGAGCAAAGCCGCGGGCAAAAGCCATTTGTCAACAAATGAGTCTACGCGGACGAAGAACATTAAAGTAGGACTTTCCAAAATTCCCACGGGAACGGGAAAAACGGGATTTTTGTTTTACTGGTCGTAGAAAGCTGAAATTTGGCAAGTGGATTGCTTGGGGAGTGTAGTGTAGCATTAAGAGAGCATTTCCCCAAATTCTTATGGGAACGGGAAAAAAACGGGATTGAAATACTACTGGTACACTGGAGAGAAGCCGCGGGCAAAAGCTCTTTGAAAATAAATGATGTTTACGCGGACGAAGTCGCGGGCAAAAGCTAGTTCTTTTTATAAATTACTTATCGCTTAATTCGGCGTGCCTCATGGCATAGGCCTCCTCCGTTTATTGGAGGGTTTGGGCTATATAGTTCCCTACGCGGGCCCAGTGCGACATTATATACAGGCTGTATCAGATACCCCCTAACAATAATCAATAGGGGTATATAACCATGGCAACAGAAGCTAAAAAAATATTTAAAAAAAAATTGGAGTATTTTTTTTATATTTTCTATAGGAATGGTAGTATTAACTGTAATCATTCCTATAGAAAACAAAAAAAAATTGACTATATATTTTTTTTAAATATATTTTTTAGCTTCTATAGCTATGGTTATAAACCCCAGTTGATTATTGTTAGGGGCTATCTGATACATCCTGTATATCCGACATATACGCTTAGGGCCATATTCAGCGGAACACGCAGGGTCAATAAGAGAGTTATAGTTAGTTAGTTATAAGAGGTAAACGAAGATGCAAGTCAGCTATAGAAGATATCTTTTATCGCTGACTTGCATCTTCGTTTACCTCTTCCGATCTTGTTCCTTTTTTACATATACCTACTCGCGGCATAATGGTCCTGAAATAATAATAATAATATTCATGGAATAAGATCTTTTTAGTTACGCAGTTCAAAGTGGGGAGCATTCGTACTGTACGAATCTGCCCCACTGACAACTGTACGAAGGTAACCCAACCCAACAAATTAACAAATAAATTTGAAATAAAATTAACCGTTCTAGATATCCCAAAATGGCTGTTTACATATAAAACCTCGATATCAAATCATAAACTATATTGATCAGTTTATCTAATTCGAGCAAAACTTATAAGATTTAAACGTGTTTCAAGGTGAATACAAAATCAGTTTTCCTAAAGCGAGAACATGAATGAACTTGTCGTGTCGAAGCCGGCGGCCGTACCGTTGCGCCGCCCCGCGGGTAGCGTATGCGCATGAGTGGGAGTTACCCACACAAACGTGAACACGCCACTGTATTCAATAGCGGAGATATCAACACTGTACGAATGCTCCCGGTGTACGAATCCTACCCACTCTCCCCTAGTATAAAACAAAGTCGCTTTCCGCTCTCTGTGTGTCTGTACGCAACGGATTTTGATGAGGTTTTTTTTAATTATAGTGATTCAAGAGGAAGTTTTTTATGTATATTTCTACGCAGACGAAGTCGCGGGCAGAAGCTAGTTTAAAATAAACCGCGCAGGACTAACCTCGCAAGCAGGATCTTCTTGCGTATTACGTGTCGGCTGCCGCCGCGAGGCAGCTCCGGAATGAAGGACTACAGATAAAAACTAAATATTTTGAGCAGACTGGACTTTGATACGTGAGTGCTCCGTTCATTTCACTATGTTGAATGCCCTATTACAATCCTTAAGCCGTTGACGCCCTAAATCAATACAGCCATAATCAATTCCCAATAACAACTCAAAGTTACATAGTGTCCAAGTTTCGGAGCGAGGGTCATCGGGTAATCTCGGCGCTGGCGTTACGAGCACGCCGAACCCTCGTCCTGTCGATTCCCGTCTAATTCAATTATATCCGGATTGATAAGCCGACCGTATTTGTGTAAATAACGTGCACGTTGTTTCGGTGACACCGTCTTGTGTCTCCTTGACTCTACGAGGTTGGCGCGGCGCAAGTCACGCGTGGGGAGGTGTTTTCGGGCTCCGTCTTTTGAAGTTTAACTGAGACTAAGGCGATCCTTAGTATTTGGAGATGTCAAATAAAATTGTGTTGAAGGTGTGAAGTATGGTGATGGTAAAAGTTGTAGGCGAGTAGACTGTAGCGCTAGTTCAATGTAGGATATAAAAATTGGGGCAAGTAAACACAGCCATTGCAGTTGAAAGAGTGTTTTATTTATCGGTCACGGAAATGAATGAATGAATGAATGCTTAAATGTATACTTTGGTTGGTATTGCCAACAAAAGTGACTAAATGTGATTTTAAGGAACATTCTAACTCTACGTATTTGAGCCTCGGGAAAAATCTAGCAACTTGCAAATCATCAATAAGTAAGTGACAGATACTCTGCAGCGTGCTTTTATAATTTCTACACGTCTATCACTATTCAGTGGAGTTATCGCTAAAACGCTATTTATTAATAATTAGGTACATTTACATTAGCAAATTAATGAAGGCTTCAATGTTCCGTTACATTTCACATCCAGCTATGGCGTTTGTTCAGTAAATTAACATTACACTGAGGATAGAGGTAAGTGGTTTTCCCCGTGACTTACGCAGTGATATCCTCGCGATTACACTAAGAAATGAACATGGCAGCGATTTATTTAACGAGCTCCTACCTAAGGGTCTCTGGTTATGCAACATTGAGCTTTACTACTCCAAGGCTCAACGGGAATATGGAGCGGGTAGGCTGAACGGTTGTCTACTGACAGCGGAACACGCCCACGTCATAATGTGAAACACGGACTGAGGCGGATGTTTAATCAAAGGGAAAGTGTAAGTTATTACATGAAACGATTACTGGCTACGCAGAAGTTACCTTTAAAATCTGGCGAAGGTTCTCGATGTGTCAGATGTTTATTTAGGTATACCTACAAACGATTATTATGTTTTTGACATGCTCCGGATTGGAGTTTGTTTTTGGATTAAGTTTATGATTATTCCAGAGATAACAAAGAAGGAAAAGGATGAAATGGAAATTTAATATTTTTATACAAATTTGTTACCATGCTCAGACATCAGACACACATTAAAATGTTTATACTAATTATCGAATAATTATCGAATTATTGCCAGAATTGTAAGTTTTAAAAAGTTTTTTTTTTTATAATATAGGTACCAAAAACGCCGTGGTAGCCTAGTGGTTTGACCTGTGGCCTCTCAAGCAGAGGTTCGTGGGTTCGAGTCCCAGAAATTTATTTAGGTACAAAATTACATTTGCAATTTTCGGTGAAGGAAAAAATCGTGAGGAAACCTGCACACATCTGCGAAGAAATTCAATGGTATGTGTGAAGTTTCAAATTCGCACTGGGCCCGCGTGGGAACTATATCCCAAGTCCTCTTATTCTGAGAGAAGGCCTGTGCCCAGCAGTAGGACGTATTAAGGCTGGAGATGATGATGATGATATAGGTAGGTACCTGGCTCTGTAAGTATCAGGTGGCATTTATCAAATTATTGTATTTGCCATTTTATATATCTTTCGTCACAACTGGAGTCAAATTCCAAGCAATTTTTTCGACAGGTCACTAAATTGAGTACTTACCTACCTACCTACTCTAGACCTACTCTAGTTATTAAAACAATCATCAAACGAAACTTTACTAATAAGCAACATTGAAATTATTCAGTATTTTTATAAAGCAAATACAAATATACGGTTCCCGCCAACAGTGGGGCAGCTTAAATGCTGGCTGAATCCCCATCGTGGGCCGAGCTTTATTCGGCTTAATTTAATTACGCCCTCTGATGACCTCATCATTGCCCTCCTCGCTCATCGGACCTTTGTTTCATTACCAGACCTTGAGGTTATTTGGAGTCACAATGAAAAATGTGTACAGATTGTTCAAATTGCTGTATTTGCCGGTACAATGAGTTTCTATTAGAGTTTAGTGTTGCATGGAAAATGGCGTGCTTAGTTACGTTGGTTAAATCAAATAGCTGATTAAATTAAAAGTACTATAAGTAGGTACGTATAACTCTAGATACTAGGCAGTATTGATAACCCTATCCAACCTAAAAATATATCAATTTAAATAAGTAGGTAGTAATATAATGTGTCAGTTCGTCGTATCTACATTAATAGTACATAAATACACAAATCACGTCTTTATCCCTTACGGGGTAGACAGAGCCTAAGGTGACAAGACCTAACAGGCCACGTTTAGCAAGATTGTAGGCGTATAGGTGGAAAATGGAACCAAAATAGTGATACTAATACCTAGTGTATTTGAGCAATTAAGAGAGTAGATAATTGATGTATGCAGTATTTTATTGAACATGAATTAAAAAAACAAAGACTATTCACAAATGTGTGAGACGAGGTCGAATGTTAGTGGAACAACTTGACAAAACGGAAATTGGACGTCACATGTTACTCGTGAGACGTCACAGTAAACCAAACAATCAGCACACTAACGTCTACGATTAGTAACTGTTTCTTGATAGGCCCATATTTGTACTATGGTAGGCTACGTGAATAGGGAGATTATGTAGAGAAGTGTTTGCCTTCAGTATACCAACTTACGAAAATACATAAATCGTGTGTAAAAAGGGTGAATGATTTTGATAAGGTTGCGAAACTTTTCTATCGCCATATCTTGTGCGTTACCAAAATCGTAAAATTTGTACATGATTTAAAACCAATTTACCTTATCATTCCGCGACATTTGTATGTGATTGCCTTTGTTCAACGTATGTTTTAGTTTTAGCAACGCAAATTACACAGAAATTGAAACCTTTACCCATTTATACCCGCGATGTACACAATTTTTTTAGAGGCGTTGGGCACTTTTTTTGATTGGTAAAAAATGTTAAACTCGCGTCAGACGTAAGACGGAGGGAGAGTTTAAGTAACAGAATATCAGGATCCTCTAAGAGCTTATTTTGAAATACGAATGAAGCTAGAGTCGCGTTCGATTTTTGAACTATACGTTAATTTTGTTGCTTTAATGTATGTATGGTTAGCCTAGTGGTATAAGGTGTGGAATAACAGTGCGTTCTCTCAAGTGACCGCAGTTCGAATCTCGTGTAGAAAAAGTTTTTTTTTTTTTTTATGCGCGAGTGTGTAGTTTCCACTTCTGCCGGCACTCCCTGCTACCCAGTGTTTTTTTATATTACTTCCTGTGTCGTAGCCTCCCACAACCTCCGGCTCGGAGGTTGGAAAATAATTAACTGTATAGGAACCGCGGAGGAAAGTCCTGCAAAATGATATTTCAAACTTGATTTGCTTATTGTATTAGCCACGGCACTCTGCTTCAGCATTTACTGTGCTAACATTGAATGGTGGCAATAGCTGCAGGCGGTACAGCCAGCAGTGACAACTTGCCGACCCGCTTTCCGATACACCAACTTTTAACGGCTGCTATTTTTACTCTACCGACTCCGAAGTTTTACTACAGTCGTTTTGCTTTTGAATTTAAGATTGGAATTTTGAATGACCATTGTTTTTGTCGTTGAAATTGGGTTGACAGCGAATTGGCAGACGTACGAGTTCGATTATTATGAGCCTATACGTACACGTCATCTAACTAATATTATAAATGCGATGGATGGCCGGATGGATGGATGTCTGTTTGTTACTCAGTCACGCCAGAACGGCCTAACGAATCTGGATGAAATTCGGCACATAGATAAAGAAAAGTCTGGAATAGAACATAGGCTACTTTTTATCATGGAAAAATTCCGCGGGATAGCGATAAACGAATTCTTTGCAGACGAAGTCGCGGGCAACAGCTGGTATTTTACACCCCGAAGATTTGTGGGTGACGTGCGTTAACGCCCTTCAAACTAGATTCAGTTACTAGCTTCTTGGGTATTTATGGTGCTTTAAACGCGTGTCGTCGGTGCGTAAAAATACGTCATGTGTATAAGGGTGCGACCAAACCGCCGCGTATACGCAGTGACGTGTCGTATTCGTCACGTTTTCTCACCGTTTCTTCATACATTTTGTTGCGATTCCGTAACGTCACCGTTTTTTAAGCGGCGGTGTGGTCGCACCTTAAGCTCTTAGGCCGGCCACATATATACAGTCAACTGGGGTGACTTTGATTTACGGGGTGACTTTAAAAAGTAGTTTTAATGACAAAACCATTATTTTTTATTTGCATTTACTGCTTTCAATCTGTCTTCGTCGATCGCCTTTGCGTCTACATGCCAAACATTCACCGGAAATGGATAATATCGATTTTATGGCAATTTTAAAACGATCAAAGTAGCCCCAAAATTACCAAAGTCACCCCAGTTGACGTACGGAATTTTCATACGGTTTCCGTATGGAATGACGTCAGCGAACGGGACATCGCTATATAACGGAACGGGATAGGGCTACAAATTGACGTCATTCCGTACGGAAACCGTATGAAATTCCGTATAGTGTATGTGGCCGGCCTTAGTACGGTAGGGTAAGTTGTTTCACCAGTACCCTCATTACCGCCTGTGGCCTGCGGAGCGCCGTTTGTCAACCGCTCTGCCTGGCTAACTGTAAACCATCAATGGTAGGTAGTCAAAAGGCGTAGCACGTAGCATGGTAGCTCAGTAGCGCCTTTCTATATGATTTTAACAATATTTTGTGTGATTTAGTCCACTGATAAGATTCAGGTAATGAAATAAAGAGCCTGAGTAGTTATTTTTTTATATTTACCTGAATCTTATGTAACGTGATTTTAATTTATTTCGCGTGATTAAGTCCATCGAGTGAGCAAAATTAGCATACTCGTATTGTGTATCGGAGCCTCTCATTTGCCCGAATTTCATATGCCATAATGTAATGTTTGCCGTAATGATCATTTTGCCAATACTCTTTTTTTTTTTTTGAAACCATAATTTTTTCAGGAGCATTAAAATGGCAATCCTGTAGAACTCTATAGGTTAGGTTAGGTTCGTTTCATAACAATCCTGAACAATTATTGGATAAAGAGAAAAAAGAGTTATGGCAAATGATCATTATGGCAAACAATAGGTACATTTATGGCATATGAAATTCGGGCAAACGATAGAGAACCATTTTGTATCATCAAGTCCCGGGCCAGGGAATGGCAACAATTTTATTATGATAAAAACCATAGGGTGCGCTTGCATTAAAGCAGAGCGGAGCAAAGACTGTGCAGAATCAACCAATCAAATTAGCTGAAATCCACGCCACATAATTGTCAAGTTATAAAAGGAACGAAGAGACCCGTGTATAAATTTCAAACGCAATTGATAGGATTTTGCACATCTGCCCTGTGCTCCCCTTTAATGAAAGTGCACCCAAACGACTTATAAATGAGTAGACAATAGTCACAATTTAATTAAATAATAATTATTTTTATTATGTAGTTTAATAATAATTTATATTTATGTATTTTTTGGGGTTTGTGTCTGTTTCTTTAAATTTGTACAATAAAGCATTTATTTACTTAGGTACCTACTTAAACTTAATTCCACTCGCACCAATTTTCTTGCACCCTGTCACCATGGTACAATGAAGTTGCATTGATTGAGAGCATAATATTTTAATCTGACAACATTTCCAGTGGTATGCATTGTCCTCGTAACATTATCCTTAGGAATTAATTATTCGAAGCCTTCAACCCTGAGCCTTATTCTCAACCCAGCGGCTGTCTCACGCGATAGCTTAATAAGGGCGCGATTGGTCGGGATCATAGAGGAAATAATTAATAGAGTCAAAATTCCATGCAATTGATATGAAAAAAAAAGTCGCCAAGCCAGTGTGGCGATTGCTGCACTCTGATTGGCCGGTCAAAGGTCAAGCAGGTCACTAGAGTTAGGGAAGCAGCTATTTAATGTTTAGTCGTTACGTGGCACAGTATGAAACACACTTAATTTCGAAAGAAAAACGTATTTTTTCTGACAATAAGTACATTCATTTATTAAGGCGAAGGGATAGGCAAAAGCTCATAAATTGGTTGTTTTTGTGCATGTTTTATGGCGATAATACACAATTTGGAGTTTTGAAAACTGCACATTCTATAAAACATGTCTTGAATTAGAATTCACCGGTGAAAACATATTCCTTAATGTCGTAGTTAGTACAAAAATTCGTTTGCTCTAAGAGTCTCGACAATATTTTGTACAACTTTTGCTCGAGTGAAACAAATCTGTTTGCTACCAATCTCGACGAGGTTACTCTAGTAACTCATAATTAAAATTCCACGGTGCGTTTGCTTCAATTAGCCAACAAATAAGGCTTTAGAGAGTAGTACTGCCCTGAGCTTGTGAAAAGGGCGAACGCAATATTTGCCCGCACATTCAATCAGGCGCTTTTCAATGTACAAAAAAATTCGTAAACCAAAAAAATGTTAAAAAGATAATACAGTGAAATAAATTATTAAGATAAAACCAAAAATGTTCATAAAAAAAAAAAAATAATAATAATAGATAAATAAATAAAAAAATAATTTGGATAAGACGTATGAAAAAAATAAGGAAAAAGCAACGTTGCATGTTCGCTCGGTGGCGGCAGTGCGTAAGCGACGCGACGTTGCCAACATTCGCTTCGCGTTTTTTCATATTGGTTTGGCTAAGCATGTTGTTTGAGTCACAGAATAGGCGCGAAACAGTGCTTCAAAAAGTCGTACTCGTTCGCTTCGCACGTATAATACCTATATTAAGTTAAATGTGATTATTTTCAATCCGTTTTTTGGGAACTTAGTGGCAGGTTGGTTTGATACTTACTTGCTGTTTTAGCGAACAAGCATGGGAAATAGGATTTTGGTTGGAATTACTGCATGATTTTTTTTGATATTTAGGCAAGTAGTACTCCAATGTATGTATATGTCTATCATTAGTAAGAAAAAAAAAGATATCTGAAGGTCCAAGTGGTCCCCAAATATGGATCCGTTATCAAAATAAAAAAGACCGCCATATTGAAATCTTTAGTTTTTCGACCGATTAATTTCAAAATCAATATCTGAGGATCTGAGTTGTCTCCAAACATGTGTCGTATCCGTTATCAAAAATGTCAAATTAAAGTGGCCGCCATTTTGAAATCTTTGTTTTTGGGCCGATTATTTTCAAAATCGATATCTGAGGGTCCGAGTGGTCGTCAAAAATAAATCTGCTACTGAAAATGAAAAACCTGGCCGCCATTTTGAATTCTTTACTTTTTGGACCAATTGTTTTCAAAATTGATATCTGAGAATCCGAGTTGTCTCCAAACATGTATCCGTTGTCAAAAATGACAAAAGTGGCCGCCATTTTGAAATCTTTAGTTTTTGGACCGATTATTTTCAAAACCGATATCTGAGAGTCCGAGAGGTCCCCAAACATGAATCTGTTTTTAAAAATGAAAAAAGTGGCCGCCATTTTGAAATCTCTAAGTTTTGGACCGAGTATTTTCAAAATCGATATATGAGGGTCCGAGTGGTCGTGAAACACAAATTTGCTATAGAAAATGAAAAAACTGGCCGCCATTTTGAAATCTTTAGTTTTCCGACCGATTGATTTCAAAATCGATATCTGAGAATCCGAGTTGTCTCCAAACACGAATCCGTTGTCAAAAATGACAAAAGTGGCCGCCATTTTGAAATCTTTAGTTTTTGGACTGATTATTTTCAAAACCGATATCTGAGAGTCCGAGAAGTCCCCAAACATAAATCCGTTATCAAAAATGAAAAAAGTGGCCGCCATTTTGAAATCTTTAAGTTTTAGGCCGATTATTTTCAAAATCGATATCTGAGGGTCCGAGTGGTTGTCAATCACAAATCTGCTACCGAAAATGAAAAAACTGGCCGCCATTTTGAATTCTTTACTTTCTGGACCAATTGTTTTCAAAATCGATATCTGAGGATCCGAGTGGTCCCCAAACATGAATCCGTTGTCAAAAATGACAAAAGTGGCCGCCATCTTGAAATCTTTAGTTTTTGGACCGATTATTTTCAAAACCGATATCTGAGAGTCCGAGAGGTCCCCAAACATAAATCCGTTATCGAAAATGAAAAAAATGGCCGCCATTTTGAAATATTTAGTTTTCCGACCGATTGATTTCAAAATTGATATCTGAGAATCCGAGTTGTCTCCAAACACGTATCCGTTGTCAAAAATGACAAAAGTGGCCGCCATTTTGAAATCTTTAGTTTTTGGACCGATTATTTTCAAAACCGATATCTGAGAGTTTGAGAGGTCCCCAAACATGAATCCGTTTTTAAAAATGAAAAAAGTGGCCGCCATTTTGAAATCTTTAAGTTTTGGACCGAGTATTTTCAAAATCGATATATGAGGGTCCGAGTGGTCGTGAAACACAAATTTGCTATAGAAAATGAAAAAACTGGCCGCCATTTTGAAATCTTTAGTTTTCCGACCGATTGATTTCAAAATCGATATCTGAGAATCCGAGTTGTCTCCAAACACGAATCCGTTGTCAAAAATGACAAAAGTGGCCGCCATTTTGAAATCTTTAGTTATTGGACTGATTATTTTCAAAACCGATATCTGAGAATCCGAGAGGTCCCCAAACATAAATCCGTTATCAAAAATGAAAAAAGTGGCCGCCATTTTGAAATCTTTAAGTTTTGGGCCGATTATTTTCAAAATCGATATCTGAGGGTCCGAGTGGTTGTCAATCACAAATTTGCTACCGAAAATGAAAAAACTGGCCGCCATTTTGAATTCTTTACTTTCTGAACCAATTGTTTTCAAAATCGATATCTGAGGACCCGAGTGGTCCCTAAACATGAATCCGTTGTCAAAAATGACAAAAGTGGCCGCCATCTTGAAATCTTTAGTTTTTGGACCGATTATTTTCAAAACCGATATCTGAGAGTCCGAGAGGTCCCCAAACATAAATCCGTTATCGAAAATGAAAAAAGTGGCCGCCATTTTGAAATCTTTAAGTTTTGGGCCGATTATTTTCAAAATCGATATCTGAGGGTCCGAGTGGTTGTCAAACACAAATCTGCTACCGAAAATGAAAAAACTGGCCGCCATTTTGAATTCCTTACTTTCTGGACCAATTGTTTTCAAAATCGATATCTGAAGATCCGAGTGGTCCCCAAACATGAATCCGTTGTCAAAAATGAAAAAAGTGGCCGCCATTTTGAAATTTTTAAGTTTTGGACCGAATATTTTCAAAATCGATATCTGACGATCCGAGTGGTTCCCAAACACGTATCCGTTATATAAAATGGAAAAAGTGACCGCCATTTTGAAATCTTTACTCTTTGAACCGATTGTTTTAAAATTCGATATCTGAGGATCCGAGTGGTCCCCAAACATGAATCCGTTTTTAAAAATGAAAAAAGTGGCCGCCATTTTGAAAACTTTTGTTTTTGGAACGATTGTTTTCAAAATCGATATCTGACGATCCGAGTGATTCCCAAACACGTATCCGTTATATAAAATGGAAAAAGTGACCGCCATTTTGAAATCCTTAGTTTTTGAACTGATTGTTTTCAAAATCGATATCTGAGGATTCGAGTGGTCCCCAAACATGAATCCGTTATCAAAATTGAAAAAAAGTGTCCGCCATTTTGAAATCTTTAGTTTTTAGATTGATAGCTTTCAAAATCGATATCTGAGGATCCGAGTGTTCCCCAAACATAAACCCGTTATCAAAAATGAAAAAGTGGCCGCCATTTTGAAATCTTTAAGTTTTGGGCCGATTATTTTCAAAATCGATATCTGAGGGTCCGAGTGGTTGTCAAACACAAATCTGCTGCCGAAAATGAAAAAAACTGGCCGCCATTTTGAATTCTTTACTTTCTGGATCAATTGTTTTCAAAATTGATATCTGAGGATCCGAGTGGTCCCCATCAAACATGAATCCGTTTTTAAAAATGAAAAAAGTGGCCGCCATTTTGAAATCTTTAAGTTTTGGACCGATTATTTTTAAAATCGATATCTGAGGGTCCGAGTGGTCGTCAAACACAAATCTGCTATCGAAAATAAAAAAAACTGGCTGCCATTCTGAATTCTTTACTTTTTGGACCGATTGTTTTCAAAATCGATATCTTACGATCCGAGTGGTTCCCAAACACGTATCCGTTATACAAAATAGAAAAGTGACCACCATTTTGAAATGTTTAGTTTTTGAACAGATTGTTTTCAAAATCGATATCTGAGCTGGCGGCCACTTTTTCCATTTTTGATAACGGGTTTATGTTTGGGGAACACTCGGATCCTCAGATATCGATTTTGAAAGCTATCAATCTAAAAGCTAAAGATTTCAAAATGGCGGACACTTTTTTTCAATTTTGATAACGGATTCATGTTTGGGGACCACTCGAATCCTCAGATATCGATTTTGAAAACAATCGTTCCAAAAACAAAAGTTTTCAAAATGGCGGCCACTTATTTCATTTTTAAAAACGGATTCATGTTTGGGGACCACTCGGATCCTCAGATATCGAATTTTAAAACAATCGGTTCAAAGAGTAAAGATTTCAAAATGGCGGTCACTTTTTCCATTTTATATAACGGATACGTGTTTGGGAACCACTCGGATCGTCAGATATCGATTTTGAAAGCAATCGGTCCAAAAACTAAAGATTTCAAAATGGTGGCCACTTTTTTCATTTTTGATAACGGATTCATGTTTGGAGACCACTCGGATCCTCAGATATCGAATTTGAAAACAATCGGTTCAAAAAGTAAAGAATTCAAAATGGCGGTCAGTTTTTTTATTTTCGATAGCAGATTTGTGTTTGACGACCACTTGGACCCTCAGATATCGATTTTGAAAACAATCGGTTCAAAAACTAAAGATTTCAAAATGGCGGTCACTTTTTCCATTTTATATAACGGATACGTGTTTGGGAATCACTCGGACCCTCAGATATCGATTTTGAAAACAATCGGTTCAAAAACTAGAGATTTCAAAATGGCGGTCACTTTTTCCATTTTATATAACGGATACGTGTTTGGGAATTACTCGGATCGTCAGATATCGCTTTTGAAATCAATCGGTCCAAAAACAAAAGTTTTTAAAATGGCGGCCACTTTTTTCATTTTTAAAAACTGATTCATGTTTGGAGACCACTCGGATCCTCAGATATCGAATTTGAAAACAATCGGTTCAAAAAGTAAAGAATTCAAAATGGCGGTCAGTTTTTTTATTTTCGATAGCAGATTTGTGTTTGACGACCACTCGGACCCTCAGATATCGATTTTGAAAATAATCGTTTCAAAACTTAAAGAATTCAAAATGGCGGCCATCTTTTTCATTTTTGATAACGGATTTATGTTTGGGGACCTCTCGGACCCTCAGATATCGGTTTTGAAAATAATCATTGGAAAACTACACCTTTTTCTGTACCTTTCCCGCACACGTTCAAGTTTTACTTTATTCTGCAATAATAATTTACGTTGCGACTCCAGACAGACTCTGGACACCTTTGACGTCACGTTCATCACTATCCCGCGGAAACTGCAATTTTCTGTGATAAAAAGTAGCCTGTTTTAATCTAGGGTACCAACTGTCTTCGTTCCAAATTTCATGCAGAGGTATTTCATCTAAGTCCTCTAGGTTGGCATGGCAACGCATCTGCAATCCCTCCGGGGTTGCGGGTGTCTATGGGCAGTGGTGATCGCTTACCATCAGGTGACCCACTTGCTCGTTTACCTTCCTATTCACATAAAAAAAAGAAGAAACAAACATTACACACTCACTCACATCGTCACAAACTTTCTCATGTATAATATCACATACATACATACATAAATAACGTCTCTATTCCTTGCGGAGCAGACAGAGCCCAAGGTAACAAGACTTTAAGGCCACGTTACGAATGCCGAAATGTTTCAATTTTTATTATTTTTGCGAAATCTGATTTGAACATTATGCTGTGTCTGTGTAAGGCAATCGGAAAACTGAAACAAGCGCCATCTACTAACATCACAGTGCAATATTTCAATCCATCAGCCCGCGCCCATTCGCATCGAGTTCACGCGTCGATTATTTAACAGATGTCGCGTTGATCGGACTGCTTGCCACGTCACAAACGGGCAAGGTCATTTGCCTATCCCTTCGCCTTAATGACACTAGGCATGACATAGTCAACATTAAAAACTACAATGCAGATGTAGAAGAAGGGCATCGCAAGGAGTTTGTAACAAAAGGGATACCTACCTAAATCAGTTTAGGCTCTGTCTACCCCGTAAGGGATAAAGACGTGATTTGTGTATGTATTTACTTTTAAAGGAAAAACATCCTTTGTTGAGATTAATTTGATACTCGCATCTGCCCACGGCGTTTGCCTGGGAGCCCCGAAGATCCTTTCTCTGGAAAGAGGAATTACATAAGCTGAGCGAAACACAGTCATGTTCAATAGAAAGATGTAGGTACGCTTAAGTGTAGTTTACACCTAGTTCTTCTCAAACTCGTAGAAAGCAGTTGCCCAAAATGCCTTGCTTTTGTGTCAAGATCCTTGCTATTTATCCAGACAATAAAATACTGAACATAACCTACCGATGTATCGTCGACGTATACTGTGCTAACAGAGTACCTACCTTAAATGATACGTTGTACAGAGATGCTGTCAGCATTTCAATCTCGTATTCTTAACCCTTTACACTCGGCTTGAAACAATATGTTTATGTTTATTTGATCATTCAATATAAAATTACATCATCACTTAAAATTAAATGTCAAAGAATTCATATTGAAATCGTCAGCTCAGAATAAATATGTCAATAATTAAAAATTAAAATAATATAATAGGTATAACAACAAGTAAGTAGTAATAATACCTATATATTGCAATAAATATTGGGTGTCTGGAAGAGATCGCTACTAAGCGATAAGACCGCCTATTGTATACTTTGTTCTTTGTTTCTGTATCGTTTTGTATGGGAGCTGGAAGGCTTCGGACCTAAGATTTCACCTCCGAATATTAAACGAGTACAATATTGTATTTGTTAGACCTCTATAACAATTACGGGTAGTATTTCAATCATACTCGTGGCACGTGTGAAAATTGAGAAGAATTGCATCACCCCGGCTGACATGTCGGGTCCGATAAAATTGGTATCATTCACGGCATGACACCGGCGTAATTACAAACTGCTGTCCGCGGAACGGGCGCATCCGGCGCCGGACGAGATCGATCCGGCCCGCATGCAACGAATGCAACTACCTATCTACATAAGTACCTACCTGCCTTTCAATCCAATCCCATCCACCGAGAATAGTAACAGGGTACCTTAAAGTTTTAACTATCATACTTTTTCATTTGGTTTATGGGTCTCTATCGTTTGTCCGAATTTCATATGCCATAAATGTATTGTTTGCCATAACTCTTTTTTCTCTTAAACTGTTAATTGTTCAGGATTGTTATGAAACAAACCTAACCTAACCTATAGAGTTCTACAGGATTGCCATTTCAATTCACCTGAAAAAATCACGGTTTCAGAGAAAAAAAGAGTTATGGCAAATGATCATTATGGCAAACATTACACTATGGCATATGGAATTCGGGCAAATGAAATGCTCCGTTGATTTATATAATTACGACTATGTCTCTGACTTTCAGTGACAGTTCAAGTGGCTTACGTTTTCGCCGAAACTTCCTTGTTTTTGTCCTTCTCCACGGCAATCCTCTTTAAAACAGAAACTCATCGCTATATTCGCTTCGGGGTTGTGGGTGTCTATGGGCAGTGGTGATCGCTTACCATCAGGTGACCCACTTGCTCGTTTGCCTTCCTATTCACATAAAAAAAAAAAAAAAAAATATAGTATATTTCGCAATCGTGTCATAATAAAGTTATTTCCATTGTTTCGAACATTCAACGACGAAAAGAGTGGCGTTGCAGTATTCTCTATGAAATCTTAATAGGTACACAGATTTCAAATGACGAGTATAAAAAACCCATTTTAGGTACTTGTTTGTCAATCCTATAAAATTCTATCAGAAAATTTTCGTCACTGTTACTGTTTTTCAACTCTAAATTATGTTAATTCATTTAATGTGCTATCCGGTTGTGGGAAGCTTATCCTATAAACTTGAAAAATTTGAACTTATGTAAGTAATGTTTGAGCCACGAGGCGATCCGCTCGTGTGAACATAAACGGCGATTAACCCTTTTATGCGCGGTTAAAGCTAAAAGCCGATCAGTCTGAGGCATTAGTTTAAATTGCACTTTTTAAAAACGATTGAAAAATCACCGATAGCGTAATAACTTCAAAACGTGGGCTATCGGGGATCGAGGGAATTATGTAAAAGAGCCGCAGAAGGCCGTTTGGCCGATCGCCAGCCGCCGTTATGCGATACGCGCAACAGGTCACTAACGACAATTTTGTTGGACTTAAAAAAGTATTGCAACTTTGTTTGTTTTGCTTTGGGTGCTTCATTTGTATCAAGTTTGTGAAAGTTCTGGGGCCGTACCAAGACGTCTTAATGCTATTTACGATTCTTTAGCTGTCATTTTTGACACTTCTAGTATGGATCTGACAGCGATCGATCCAACTTTGGCTCGGCATTGAATCTCATTGAGACGTCATGGTAAGGCTCAACCGACCCAAACCAACAAAGTTGACATTTAAATGTGCGATATGTCTCATTTACTCATTTATTTATTTAAGTATTACAGCCATGGTGTTACAAAGATGGTAACTAATTCTAAAGAAGTTTCACATGGACCCCGGTGGGGTATAGCAATACAATAGGTAGTACAATAACAACTAAATGTTACGATTTATCGTCTAAGAAATCAGATACGGAGTAGTAGCATTTCTCTATTAGCATTTTTTTAATTTTATTATAGAAACAACTATCTTTTAATTCGTTTTTGAAACCTATTGGAATTTTATTAAATATTTTAATTGAGCAATAATAGGGTCCTTTTTTAAAAATGCCTAGTTTTGGATTGGTGGTTAAAAGGTGTCAACCGACTATTGAGATTATTTCAGTTTTTTTTTTGTCGCAGACACGCACTTTAAACTTCCCTCGCTCTATTTTGCGTCAGAAGTATAAAGGAACCAAACAATGAAAACTTAACTCGTTTTATTAAATTTGACCGCACCTGTAACACTAATGATAAATTACAAATTTCACAATAAAACTGTGCTATTTAAGCAGCCATACTTTCTTGATTCCAACAAATCCGTTTTTGTTTTATAATAGGAAAGGCAATTGTTACGTCTTCATTTTTAATTCAAACCTATTTAAATACTTATTCGTAACATCGTAATCACTCACACAATCAGAAGACATTTTGAAAATCAAGTATCTCGCGCAGCTGTTAACTTGCATAAATTATTTTCAGTTAGTTACACCACGTTAGTATTTTCCAAAGCAATATAACTGTCACCAGTACAGTTTGATTTACCGACTCAACTCGCTCTGTCCAGAGAAAACAGTTCTACCACTACATGTGAGCTGCCATTTCCCTTTACCAATTTCAGGGATATCTTACCTAACTAATTATGCATTAATGCTAATCGCCACGAGTGAATTCTAGCACTCTCTTATTTATTTACTTAGAAAAGGATAGAATTTCACTCACAACAGCGTTAAGATAACATTTTGTGAGCAGATTATGTAAGGACACGATACTCCCCGGTTTAATAACCTGAATATTGACACCCCTAGAAATGGTTATCATTTTTATTTCGATTAATGGAACGAGAAATATTACAAACTAGCTGTTGCCAGCGACTTCGTTTGCAAAGAATTCGTTTACGCAATTTTCCGGGATAAAAAGTAGCCTATGCGCTAATCCAGAGTTTTCTCAATCTATGTGCCAAATTTCATCCAGATCTGTTGGGCTGTTCTGGCGTGATTGATTAACAAACAAACATCCATCCACCCATCCACCCATCCATACTTTCGCATTTATAATATTAGTTAGATTGACAAAAATTGGCCGCTTGTTAGCAACTAAAGTGCCGGTAGTTACTAAACATAGTGTGTGTAACGTAGTATGTGAAAAAATAAAAAAAATAAGCAATTTTAATTACCTACACTCGAGAAAATATTGCCATATTCATATTCATTTATTCATAAACAATACAGTATTTTTTTTTCATATCATTACAAATTCAGTTCATTTTCATTACATAAACATAAATTAAAATTAAATTTAAACAAAACTAACAACTTTTCACATTACATTAAATACTATCGTGTCATTTTTTTAAACTAATTTGGATCAGCTATCCCGCATGAATATCTCATCAATACCTAGTGTAAAAGTACCCTCTCAATAAAAAAAAACCAGCAAGACAGGTGTAGTGAGTTAAATCAATGCAATAAAATTCTCCTTCGATAGTCTCATTAAATTTTTAATCAAGGTTCAAGCAATGACATGTGCTATCAATCAAAAAATCATATAAATAAAAAGTAAAGCCGCTGAAAAGGAGTTCGCAACAACAGTCTTTATTTTGTGGGGACCTATGTACAATTCCACATTCCCGAATTAAAACCATCACCTTAGATAGTTACTTTCACATGCGTGTATACTCGGTGTGTACTCTACGGATAAAAACGGTCAAATTTTAAATATCACCCACTTTCAATTCTAATGCCACCGCAATTAAAGGCTTTATCGTTTGTTATATTAACTGGTTGACATTATAATCCTATAAAGGCATCGTTTTTGCTCTTAGCGGCACAAGACCCTATAAAATGAAACCACTGGGCACAAGAACGCGCGGGTGCCAATTAAGAGAGTAGGTAGGCGGCATCCCACAATTTACGTTAGTTCTGCGGAACTGGTGAAGGTTAAGTTAGTCGGCGCATTAGTTATTCATTCTGTTAGTTTAGGTTACCGCAACGCGAAGCAATCAATTTATTCATTATAGAATCTAATTAAATTAAAAATAGAGCCGTTTCATTGACGCCGGCAAAGTTATGCTTGATAAATTCCAATAGGTACTAGATCATTAATCATTAAATATTTAAGATAAGTTTTCATGTCAATAATTGTAATTATACAATACCAGAATACCTACCCACAAATGGATAAAGAGTGACCAAAAGAATTACTACGTTTGAAGTACTAGAATCACATTTCAATTTTCATTCTGTGCACAATTTTATTGCGCTTTTTGATAAAATTAATTGATTTACCTACATAATTCACCAACAAAAATGTTCATTATTTTAGAAAAAACACAAAGTAAGATTCCAACTTATAGTCTTAGTTTTAGTTTTAGAAATTGGTTTAATTACTTTATATTTAGTTTATAATTTATTTTAAGTTTAACTTTGCCTTTACATAATGTATACATAATTACCAACGACAATCTGCAACGTGCTATTTAACTTTTATCGGCATGGTAACTTAAAATAAATCAAATAAATCAAGATTTTGAAATCTGGAATCTGGAGGTAGGACTTTGTTCAACGTATGTCCCGAGCGTTTGCCATTTGTATCGTAATCGTATTACTTGTATCGTAATGTACCAGCGTAGTGTCCTAGTCACACAACCGGGGAAATCAGTAGCACAAGAGACATTCCATCTTCATCGGCGCCTATGATATGCCAGGTCTATGGTGTGCCAGGTCTCTTCTGCCTATGACAAGTCTAGAGCAGCTGCGATTCCCACGCGAGTCCAGCGTAGTACCTGCTCTAGTCTACATTTAACACTAGATTGCGTTCCTCCTACGCCGAGAATCTAATTAAAATATCAAGCAAATTTTGTTGATTAAAGCTGAGTCGTATTTCAAACGTGATGAATTTCCTGCGACCAATCTCAAGACAAAAGGTTTTACGTCCAGTAGGCCCGCTCGTTAACGCAAGTGCCTATAATCTCAGCGAGATAAAGTATTGTTCTTATACAAAGACAGGGCTACAGTATGACAACGGCCGAGTGAGCATTATGCTGCTCGGCTAGAGCGGGGAACAAATGTGGAAGTTGTACGGGTGGAATAAAGGATTTCTACACAGTTTTTAATAACCGTCCTGTACTTACATCCTGGTATAGTTGAAGAAAGTTTTTTTTAAATAAAATTTTTTCAAAACTCTCCTTATCTAACTTAAATATAATGCACCCGCCTGTGACACTCCAGAAAATTCGGAAAATACCCATTAAACTTGTCAACCCATGCTATCGGATAGACAAGAAAAGAAAAATATGCCTCACATATGGGACATGGAAGGTACCCTAAATTATTTTGTTACAAATTATTATTTCGAGTTTCATTTCATGGTGCTACTACCAACAACGTTCTAGGTAGTACAACGTACTAGCTAAAACGTTCTACCTATTTCCAAAAAATATTTTATATTACTTAAATTACCCCAGATATAATATTCCAGATCTGTTTGTAGTCGTTTCAAAGCAGTCGTCACAGTACCGCCCTAGGCAACACGGTTGTGCCGCTGCAAGGGACAATGAATGCGTTGTTAGAACGGATATCCTCCAGCCTTTGTACTCCGACCCTGCAAAATTTAAAATTACAGTAACAAACTAAAAGAAATTAACACGTTAAAAACGAAACAATTTAAAAATATAGGTACCTATGTGCCTACAGTTTCTACTTCCTCTCAGCATAATTATTATATACTTAACAATTATGTTTGTTTAGTTTTCGGGCACTGGCGGGTTTTCAAATCCATTCAGGCCATTCTTCTGGGCCAGGTAAAATATTACTTATGCGCAATAAACAAAAAAAAAAACATTTCAAAAATTCAAGCTAGACTAAACACTTTAAGGCTACAACAATCGGAAGGAAACAATAAAATAAACGAACTTCTTTCAGATCTGAATCCGTTTCTAATTAAGATCGCTACCCCGAAGGGACTCAGCATATTTTTGGAATAAAAATTCGCCCTTGTACTTACAACCCACCTCTCTGCCTAAAGCTACGTCAAATTAAAAACAAACGAAATTTTATTTATTTTCTTAAATACTTAATATTTCTGAATGTTATCGAATAAACAACAACAGAGAAAAAAAAATTAGGTACCTAATAATATTTTAAAAAATTCACTAAATATACAAGTATCAATTGAGAGAGTTTATGGTGAGCACTTCTTTTCAACTTTTTTAGTAGTACATACTCTCAAAAGTGACTATTGCATTCCAAAGTAATTTATTTACGTAAAATTACCTACCTTATTTGAGTTACAGCAATGCACGTGTGTACCAAAACTGAACTTAATTGGTTTGGTAGCTACGAAGCCCTGAATGCACTAGTCGGACCTGCACTTGAACTTGTATCTGATTGTTGGAGTTGAAGCAAGCGTATGTTGGTTGTCTGGAAGAGTTGGTGGGCCCAAGAAAGGTGGATAAATGGATGACATTATGCTCGACTGCTGACCCGATAATAGAGAAGACCCACGGTGAATCGGGCTCAGAGGAGGAATTTGACTAATGGTGCTCTGACGACGGAGAAGAGTCGGAACTTTAAATTCAAAGATGTATTATATTGAAGGGTCGCTGAAGGCTCCGATTTAAGATAATCTCTGTAGATTTTGGAGTTTTGCTTCTGCGTGTGTAGGAGTGAATAAATTAGGAAATTAGTGCCACAGCATGATGTGTTGTTAACTAGTTGGCGAGTAGTTGGGCAACTTAATTTCAATTTAGTTCAGCGGCCGGGCCAGTTAATAGCAACATGCACTACTAACATACTCTGACTTCCACTGTTCCATTCATAATTTCGTTCAACATAGTTAAAACCACCAAAATTGAAATATTATTTTTTGGTGTATAGACAAGAAGGTAGGTACAACAAAATATTGCCAGTGTCGCCAAATATCATCAGAATTGATTTACTGCATTAAAGTTAAATCACAGACCTTGTAAATTTAAGCAAATGCGTGTCGTAAAAACGCAATAAATAACTAAGATTTTTTGCCAAAGTCAAGTTTGTTTAAACCAGAAAGAAAAGTGAAAATGGTGAGCTGTGCGTAATTCAAATACTGGCGATCGACAGTTTGAAGATGTATTATTAAAGAAATTACAAAAAAACGTAGGTATTAAAAAAATACTCGTTCGGTTCTCATACTGGAAACTGTATTGTTACAAAGTCCACTAATAAAACTTAAGTGAAACGTATTGACAAAATAAATTACTTCATGTTTAACATTAGATAGCTGCCACGTGTGAATTATGAAGGCCCACCTATCAGGTGCATCGTAAATTGCATCGCCTGACGTGGGCTCAATCTGCCGCTCCGTTGGCCGCAGTAGCTTACGAAGCATTATTTTGGAATGATCATTTCAATAGCTTCAGAGGCTATAAATAGTTTCATCATCATCGTTCATGATGAGACCAGTCTATCCAAAAGCACAGAGATAAACGTGAAAGTTATGATAGCAAAAGGCCAATGCCAAAGATATAAAAATTCGCAAACTGTAAATAATAGGTATACAGGCGAAATTTAGTACTACGTTTTAAATTGTCATTGATTTCTAGATCAATGACAATTGGCGTCAAAATAGAAACTTTAAAAATATTATTTCCCCTGTCTCTGCTCTTCCCCTTCCCATCCCTCCCTTTAGTCTTTAGTCTAATTAAAATAGTTATGGATAAATTGTAACATAGTAGTAGTTGTTGTATAGTTGTGGTGAAGGCAGTTGTTTGTGTTTGTTGTAGATGGATTCTGGCTAATACCCTACCGAAAACTGGCAGCGCTACCGTACAACAGGACTAAAGTCTATTGGCCGTGTCTTATCCAACCTCGACATTGGCAGAATCAGATTTGATGGAGCCATATTTCCAAAAATTGAATTGAAAAAATATTTTAGATTAATGTGACATCAGGAAAATTATAGTTAGGTATGCCTTTCAGTGGTTTCAAAGCTATTATAACTTTATCGAAGCAACACCGCAATATTAAATTAGGTCAATACCCAACACGCAAATGTGGTGGCACCTAGTTGGAAATTTAAATAAAATAACGTTTCATAGTATTCTATAAACCATAATAATATCAATTAGGTACGCATATTTTAACCGAGGTTTCCATGCCTAAACTATTTCATAAGTAGGTTTTTTAAGTATAAAGTTTAGACTTGTTACTTAATAATTGAAGTTGCTTAAATGTTTAAATGTGCGATGTCCAAAGTAATACGCTGCCGTCATAGTACAGAAGGCGGCAAACTGACAAAACGAACTTTCGAGATAAACGGCAAAAACTTTTAAATATTTCAATTGCTTGTATTTTAGGCAAAAAATGGTTTACCAAAATTCTGTTTACACACAAATTTAGACAAAAAATCACGTTTTTTTATTGATCTAATTCGATCGTAGAATAATTATAAATAGTATTAATTTTACAGCATTTTATGTTATAGCTTAGGATAAGGGAATATTATTATACAAAGATTAATAAACTAAAAAGCCGTTGGCTGAACACCAACGCCTTTTAAGCTTAGTTTTGCACATTACTTTTTTAGTCCTATTATTTTAAATAAAAGTTAGGTGCGAGTTATACACTAGAAAATCGTTATTACGGATAGCCGCATTATAGTCTATTTTTGCTAATGGCATATGCATGTTGCGTTGGAAATTAAAATGAAGTTAAAGTGTCATAGCCGTTTTAAAGCTTAGTTATTCCTTTAACTTTTTACACCAATTTATTAAGCAACAGAATTGTTTACTTTTAATACATTAAAAAGCCGCAATGTGGCCATTAATCTGTACGTTACGGCATTATAGTTTATGATAGGACTACAATTATTGAGAGTTATGCGGTCTGAGAAGCGGTAATCACAAGAAATCAAAAGACATTTCTTACTAAAATCAACATTATATTCTTCAAATTTTAACATTTTTATAATTGCCACTTTCAATTTTATACATGTAGGTAATCAAAATAAAAATTAAAAATAAGAATCGTAAACAACAACAAACTGCGCCGACTTTTTTGGGAAAGCATCTGTCATGAAGCAAAATTGGTGATCCACTTCGTCAAAGTTATTTTTGTTAAATAATACATACATACATACATACATCATACCGTCACGCCTCTTTCCTACAGGGGTAAACAGAGACTACTTTGTTCCACTTGCTACGATCCTGACATACCTCTTTCGCTTCACCCACATTCATCTCTTCATACATGCTCGTCGGTTTCGGGTACTCTTGACTTGACCTTTTTCCAAAACGTCCCCAATTATCACGGAACGTCCGTCTAGGCTTTCCCCTCCCAAAGCACCCATTCACACTCCCAATATAAATCTGTTTAGTTAATCTTCTTTCATCCATCCTCTCTACGTGACCAAACCATACCTTTAAGCATACCTTTTTCTATCCTAGTCACTATATCCTCTTTCACACCAGCACGTTCCCTTATCACACTATTCCTTACCAGTGATACGCCTTCCATACTTCTTAACGCTCTCATTTCTACTGCATTGATTCTACTTTCATGCTTCTTTTGCCAAACCCAACCTTCGCTACCGTACATTAGTTTTAATGATTTAAGATCAAATATATTTCAATTATTTACGCAGTTCTACTCTTAAAACTAGTGTATAAAAATACATGTTAAAAAGTATCACTAGTCTAATCCAAATTTGTCTTATGTGTGGGAAAATACAACTCTAAACTAATCAATAAACACGTCAATTTCAGCAACGAAATGTGTGACCTTTACGTCGTAATGTATTCATAAAATAACTGAATTTCAAGAAATTCAAATACAAAAATTTTAATTCAACAAGTTCAAGATTTAAGTATTGAAATTTTGGATTGTTGCATGACATTGCCCACTTAGCCTCATTTTTGTGTAATTAAATACATCTGGACATACATCATCACTTACTTTAAACCTAGTTTTAATATTTCGTGGCACCTGATTCATCTGATCGAAATTCTTGATTATCTTAAAGATTATTTGATTTTAATGAACGCAAAGGTAACGCCTGATTCAGTAAAATATTATTTGAAAGAAAGATTGATTTTTTTACTTATTTTTTAACAGGTTTGAATTTGTTTGTATGCCTTTAACGCAGAAGGGTATTTTTTTTTTCAAAAGTAAAATCGCTCTCCTGTAAAGTTGCACTTTTTGAGTTGAATTAGTATTTACTGAAGGCACAGAAATATTAAAAGATAATCCTACACACAATAATATCCTATTCCAAAGGCAGGCCTCGCTACGTGTCCGTATAGTAAGCATTATGCCAGTCCAACAAGAGCCGTACACTGTCCAGCAATCCGTACAATGCAGATCCGTGGACGCACTTGTATGACTTTCTATACAAATAATACTACGATACGCTGGATGCCTTGCGTCCGATGCCTACGATACGGACGTGTGGACGCCTGCCATAAACTTAAACTCTAGTTTGTAGATACTTACGAGACAACGTTATAGAGAAACACATACTCAAATACACAGAAAACATTATACGGCCACTTTTATTACTTACGAGTAAGTTCATTACTAATTTCAGTTCGTTAATATCGAAATAATTATAAGTATTATACTGTTGTGTCTACAGTTACCTTGATGTTGATACGGGCGCTGAGAACAATCCTGCGCAGCTCCTGTGCTGCTCCTGCGCAGCTTGCGCACATTAACCTAACCTAATCTAACCCAACCCAACGCAAAGGCTTCGCGCGCACTAATTATAATAAAATGTCCTTTGGGCGCCGTCGTCCTCCGACTTACGGGCGGTGGGGAGGTAAGGGGCTACGTGAGTGACAAAAACCTAGCGGCTTTTTAGCTTATTATTGTTATATAACCGCATTATTGACAATATTGCACAAAAAATTAACCCTTTGTCACTGAAGTAAAAAAGCGGTCACCGCTGTATTGACTCTTATGCGCTACATAATACATTTTTGGGTTATATCTAAAAATGCGGCTAAGCTCCCATAACGTAATTATAGAGTATAATTTAAAGTATACCGCCTTTAAATCTATAAATGAGTATTTAACTTCGGCCATGGTAATACGTTAAAACCTAGTTACATGACTTTAACCACTTTTTAGTCTATGAATGATCAAAAAACGCTTTTTAGCTTAGATAGGTATCACATTTAAAGTAAGATATAAAGCCGCTAATGTCATATAACGTCTTTTTAGCTTATTAAATACCATTCATGGCTTTTTAGATTATAATACCGCAACAAAAAGCAAAAGACATGTCGTTTAACTGCTGGCTATCTTGAGAACTAACAGTGCTAGAAAAAAAAAGTCAATACCGTTCGACGCAGAATTTTTTGCTTAGTATGCATGTATCAAAAAGTAAAAAAGCCGCAAAAGTCCCTTTGCCGCCTTCTATACTATGACGGCAGTACGTGGGTAATGACAGTATTGGGCCACATTTTTTAAACCGGCATGCTGGTGTAATTAAGGCCTAACTGAAATTGCCTCATATCTTAACAGTAAAGCGCCTTCCTCGCTCTCTTAACACTTTAATGAAAACCTAGGTTAAAATAATAAAAAATAAATTATGGTACCTTGTAAAAATTCAGCGGCAAGCGTGCTTTAATTACGTAATAATTTACTTTGAAACCTTATTTGAAGTGGCGGCGGGTGAGCCGTGTTATTTACGTCGAGTGTTCGTAAATATAACGACGTTCAGATCACCCACGGAGCGAACCTCAAACACAAATATCTATGCGAATTTATAAAGCTACGAGTTTTGAATTAGCTGAGAATAATCAATTTATTATTTTTAAAAGCTTGATTAACTCGGTCATCGGATTAATTAATTTCCATTCAATTATAACTTTCCACAGCCGTTCGAACAAAGCATCGGACGTCCTAAAATGCGCAAGGAGATTGTTAAAAAGCAGGTCATTATATCAAATTTGCATAATTTGATCAAAACAATGGCTTATGTTATTCAAGATTAATGTTAATCTCTCATTTCTCCTTTATTCTTGGCTAGACATTCTACAATGAAGGCTTTATCTTTATTTAATTAGTGTCCGTAATATTATGGAGATTAAGGTAAATTATTTAATTATAATAATATTTTGTTGTAAAAGCGGCCGTGGTTGAAGAGAAGTATTATGCTTTTCATTATTCATCATTTTCCAGCGCGGGGAAGCACAGCCCTCCCCGCATATGCTGAGCCTGAGCCTTTTGCCTCACTTATGTACTGGTTTTTGTTGTGTGTGTGTGCATTGTAAAATGGACAATAAATGTTTTTTTATTTATTTATTTATTTTATTTTATTTTCATTCAGTAGACAAAAAGTTTAAAACTTTAATTTGCTAATTTCTCTAAGTAAAAATGTCCGATTCGCAATGTAAAAACATTATTAAGAAACTAAGCTTCAGTTTTAAGCATGTCTGTTACTTTTATTTGTATAAAGTCTTCGCGAACAGTACGAACAGAACAACTAATATTTCAAGATTGTCACGCATACACACCTCACTATACTTATTGAAACTTCTGAAAAATGCGTAGGTACTTATAATATAAAGCTTGTTGAAGGTCACATGGGAAGCGCTTAAACAACATGTTACGCCACTTATACGACATAACACAGACCGTGCTGAGTAGGACACATAAAGAACATTTCGCAGACTGTTCGGATCGGCTCAGGTGCGCACCAAAATTAGGCGCGAGCGCCCACCGCTATGTGAGCTCCCGCCGGCATTACGGCTCGCGTCGCTTTGATTTACTCACTTTAGGTACCTACTCATATCCGCAAACATTTTTGAGTTTCTAATAAAATGTTCACTTGTTTACAATTGTGTTGATTTTACTTGCTGAAACAGAGCACAACTGAAACATCTGAGCTGCGTAATAATTAATGCGGGATTCATGCACGCGGCAATCGCGCGTGAGCTACGCATTATTTATAAGCTATTATGAGTATTTTAGGTTGCGCCCGTGAACATCGTCACGCGTTAGCACTGATTGACTAAAATAACCTAGTAAAATTATCCTGATGAAGGTATGTGTAGTTTCGAATAAAGCGTCTTTACTATAGCGTTACCTCGTACCTAAATGATAAAAAACTACGTTAACGTGCAACAAAGAGTGTAATTCCAGCAAAATGTCAGCGGATAGGGGCTATTTAAGTGTTAATAATGCTCGCTCCACGTGTCACTGCGTACGGTAGCAAAAGGTCGACTTAAAGGTCAAACTCTTTTATACTCGTAGAGACTGATAGCTGTTTAGTGATTTTATAGCACTAAGTTAACACTTTCCATCAGCGTATAATCCTTTAATCCTATAAATAAACCAAAGCGTCTAATCCCAAGATAGGCCGTAGACGGTGTGCCGCGCCGCTTACATATTGAAAAACTTGGGTGACATTATTTTTTTGTGTAAGGCAATGTTGCAAAAATTCTAACCCCTTCGCTGCCACCGCTTACCAAAACAATTAGTATGATTTATGACAGATATAAAAACCCTTGAACCCATTTCAGAGCATTTTTTGCGTTAGCAATAGTCGACTTTCGTAATAAAATTTGATTTATAATACATTGAATTTTTGCAAAGAAAGAGGGTGAATTCCATTAACAAAGAGCCTTTAAAGATGTACAATCAACAGTACGTGACTGTCTGTGCTGTTTCTATAGCCTTTTTTATGAAGGTTATGGTAGAAAGAAGATTCATTTTGAAATTTATTCACACCAACTTGAATCGTGACAGTGCCTTTGAAATACTTGTAAACATACCTACAGCTAGGTAAACCGCATTTGATATTTTATTTTATTGAGATACTTGACAGCCTTCAACAAAATGTCAAATGTTTCATCCGTCTCTATCCGCGGGTCAATCAAAACTATTAGTTAACCTGTAGAATGTACCTAATCGGTTTAGTTCTTCCTTTTTTAATTACTACAGTGATCTTGTAATTATACTATAATTACAAGATCGAGATAACGATAAATCTCAACCCAATTTTCGAAACCTACTGAATAATACATTACTATAGGCACCATCAAAAATGCGATCCAACACTTACGGGTGCTCTAATTTTTACGACATTAGGATTGTGTAAGAATAAAACTATAGTAGGTATTGCGGGACAAGTTCGCTTATGGTCACGCAATTTCGCAGTCCGTCTTTCAGGAACGGCACCTCATAAATATTCTCTCTAAAGAGTTTGCCACGTCCACCTGACTTTTTAACGAGACGCTACTTTTACTTGGTCCTCGCAACGGGTAAGTTCAAGTTGTGTAAGAATGTGTACAATTTTAAGTTGTTGTTCTGAATCCGGCTCAATAAAGCCGTTTCATGTTTCAACGCATAAATTTTATAGCCAAATAAATGACACGACAAAAATTTGTTTACGCCACAGTTCGGAAATACTTACTCTTGTTTTACGTTTGTTGAAGTTCTCAAAACTTTTATCGTGTTACTAGCTTCTGCCCGCGACTTCGTCCGCGTAGAATTAGCAATTGTTATGTTTACCGCTATCCCGCGGGAACTATACAATTTTCCGGGATAAAAAGTAGCCTATGTTTTAATCTAGGTTACCTGCTATCTTCGTTCCAATTTTTATCAAAATCCTTTTAGTCGTTTTAGCGTGAAGAAGGAACAAAAATACACACTCACATCGTCACATCGTCACTCACAAACTTTCGCATTTATAATTTTAGTAGGATAAAAGCTATGAGTAAGTACCTACGCATTGTTGCAGTTTTTGTTTAGAAATGTGTCTAGTGTCACGTGGAATGAAGTATACCTACTAATAAGACAACGAACAAAGTAATCATAAAGTTATTTCTGTAATTCTGTGCTTTTATTTCGGACGCAACACACGGGACATAAACCACGGAGACAATGTTGACATCTAAAAGGCAATTACATCGCGCATGGTTAAAACATAACTCACAAAAATGTATGTGCTTTGCAAATAGCGACACTTTCATTACTTTGTCTAATATGCAGCTCGGTTGTTTTTAAAATTCATCGGGCGACTAACTTAGTTCGCTAAAATCCGTGCAAAAATACTCGTTGCTAAATCATTGAATTATTTAAATCTCGCATGCATAGTGAAATCTTATTCACACTATTTACATAAATATTTATTCAAATATACAAAGAAATGTATGTATGTAAACTCTTTATTGCGCAAAATAAATAGACGTAAAACCAATTGACAAACACTGAGATACATGCACAAAGGCGAACTTATCCCTTTAAGGGATCTCTTCCAGTCAACTTTTGAGTGGATGAGAGGAGTATTATATTAGGGACGGAAAACGAGCGAGTTTAAAATTACAAATACTGACAGCCGCAATACGTAACATAAATTTATTGAATATAATAAAGCCCTATGTCCGTTGAGAGTAAATACTTCTTGAGTTAAGTAGTACTATTATTACAAACATTATTATAATTATGAATCTACCTACATAATACTGCATTCCAATATTAGTTACTGAGCAAATCTAAGCATCTACCTACTGCTCTTGGTCAATCGCGAACAGTGGCCAATCTTTTAAGAAGTCCGTTATAATTTTGACACTAAAGCTCGTTATTGTTACTAAGTGGATAGGTACTTAATATAGGTACCTAATTTAATAAGATACCGTTACCCCACAGTAATTGCATAAACATACTTTACGACGTTACCTAAATTGATATTAGTAACTTTATCATAGAGTTTAAAACAGAAAAAATGACGCGGAAATAAATTGTGTAAATTTTATTTTAACTAATGTTAATCTGTCGAGTTTTGACTTATCAAGACCGAACTTGATACTACAAAATATGTATTACTTGAATTAGGTATATCATTGAACTTGTTATAATCCGTCTGGAAAAATCGTATACTCATAACAAACCATTTGGGGCTGACATGGAACGCTTTCACTACTTCCATTGAGTCAGCTTTCATGTGCCTGTCAGTTTTATGCGAAGGCCTGGGAGGCCAGTAAATAAAATTGGAAATTCTCTTACCGTGCATGTATCAGTGGTTACATAATGAAAATTTATTATTTTGTGTTTCTGAGCTGTAAGTATTAGTTACCTACTCATATTTTCTTAGGCTATACATACAGGGTGTATCAGATACCCCCTAACAATAATCAACTGGGGTATATAACCATAGCTATAGAAGCTAAAAAAATATTTAAAAAAAAATTGGGGTAATTTTTTTTTATGTTTTCTATAGGAATGATTACAGTTAATACTACCATTCCTATAGAAAATATAAAAAAAAATTACTCCAATTTTTTTTTAATATTTTTTTTTAGCTTCTGTAGCTATGGTTATATATACCCCAGTTGATTATTGTTAGGGGGTATCTGATACACCCTGTATACTCGATTTTGATTCCCCTTTCCACCTGCACGCCCACAACACAATCATGCTATTTAAGGCCTTAAGGTTTTGTCACCTTAGTATCTCTACCCCGTATATAAAGACACGATATTTATGTATGGATGTAAGTATGTATATATTCGATGATTGCGGAATAATTTAATCTTTCTTTTTTTACCATTTTTGGTAAGTATTTTAGGTAATTTTATGTTTAAATAATGGTTTAATTTAATTAAACAGAATAAACACAAAACAAAATGCTATTTTTGGGCATTTAAGTACCTATATGAAAAGAAGGAATAATAAAGGTTTGCAAAACTCATTCTGTGCCAACAAAGACTTATTTGGACAATTATATTTAAGGGAATACCAAGTTCTGTTGGAATTCCGTAGTCTTACGAAGTGAAGCCGCAAAATTCACTAAACAAACTGAAATGTGACAAACGCTGCGAACGTTAGCGACTGTAATTTGTTTTACAACTTGTACCTACAGTCTTGGAGAGTAATAAAATAAAATGTAGAGAACTGCCTTTTAATATTTACAATTTTATTGCAGTAATTTGGATCGCTTTTAAAATGGAGGTGTACTGATTTTGCTTGTGTATAATTTATTAGGGATGGAAAAAACAATTATTTAGATAGGTAGGTATTATAACTTTCACCCATTCTTATATTATGTTATTTTACTTGATTTTGGTTTTAAATGGACCAAAGAAGAGTACAACAACAAGAAAAGTTAATCAAATCTGAAATGACACCTGAAAATGGTTTAAAGTTTACGATGTTAAGTATATTCTAATTCATGATTTATATTTTAATTACCTACATAATTATTTATATTTTCCTCTTTACCAGTCCTAATAACATTAAGATATTTAAATTCCAATTCATACTAATATTAAATACTCTCTATCTGGTTGATACTTTTTCACGGCATAAACTGCTTTTAGCGATCGTGATATATAAAAGTAGTTAGAAAGAACATATTTTGAATATTGAAGAATAAAGTTGGATATTTTCCATCACGGATAGTTGCGTTAGTATTTCCCGCGAGATAGCGATAAACAAATTCTTCATTGAGTGATTGTTACTCGTCGGTTTAATTGGGTACACAGATAGCAAGCATACTAAAAAGTTTCATAGTAGGTAGTCGGTACTCGCAGCATAACAATGAATTGAATTTTTTGTTCCTAAAATCGTGGGCAACAGCCAGTATTTTTATAATTTTCTCTTATCAATACCTATTAAAACTGTTACATTAAAAACCGTTCACATTACTGACAACAATCTTACTTCGAGTATAAACACCGCCAATAGCAGTACAGTAGCATTTTTAATTAATGAAGTGCTTCATAGTTACAGCCCGGTTTTTTTCTTTAGGTCTAGGAGTGAAAGAAAACACATACATACATACAGTCACGCCTCTTTCCCATAGGGGTAGGCAGAGACTACTTTGTTCCACTTGCTACGATTCTGACATACCTACCTCTTTCGCTTCAACTACATTCATCAATCCCTTCATACATGACAGAAAACACTTGAATAAAAATAATGTTTAATTATAATACATATGTAATCATGTAATTTGTTGGTTTGTGAAAGGATTGGCAGCGAAAAACTCGGAGGAATAAAACGTTAAAAAACTGAAAAGCGTTAGGCATTTATAATTTGTGATCGAAACAAAGTCAAACTTCCATTTGACCTAAAAATTATTGACAATAGCATTATTTTACAAAATGATCATTTGACAAAATTTAAATAGGTATCTGTGATGATAACCCGTGAACTTTTTTAAAAATCGAAAAACCTTTATGCATGCGTGGCCCACATTAGGATACAACGTTAGGTTTGTTTTATAAGTTTTAAAAAGAAAAATACGGTTTATTAGATAGGTATTTTAAGTTTGTTAAATGATCATTTTTTCAATAATTTTTAGGTCAAACGTAAGTAAACCCAAACTAATGCAACAGACGGACGCTTCATACTAAATAGGCTCTACTTACTACTTAACTAGTCAGGCTCAATAAAGACGCATAAATGTACCTACACAAGCCAATATGTGCGTATGTATGTGTTTGTTGCAGAGCGAATCCGTCTCGCTGCTTTCCAAAATACTGCCCAACCTCGTCACCTAGATGACGGAAGCCGATAGCGTCGGTAGAAGCGAGCATACAGAGCGCTTTACTATTCAATATTTTGGTCTACGAGTACCTACCGTCAAATCCTACTAATATTATAAATGCGAAAGTTTGTGACGATGTGACGATGTGACGATGTTACGATGTGAGTGAGTGAGTGTGTATGTTTGTTCCTTCTTCACGCTAAAACGACTGGACGGATTTGGATAAAATTTGGAACGAAGATAGCTTGTACCCTGGATTAAAACATAGACTACTTTTTATCCTGGAAAATAGCATAGTTCCCGGGGGATAGCGATAAACATGTCAATTGCTAATTCTACGCGGAAGAAGTCGCGGGCAGAAGCTAGTTCGTATATAATACTTACCTAGTTTGTTTGGGTAACACTAACAGTTTCTTCGTCTTAAAATATAAGTGCCCCCTCTAATCCTCTCTAATCTTTTACAGTCGCCAAGTTCGTTCCATTAGCATTAAGCTTCGCTTGGCACGCGACTCGCTCGCAACTTGTTGCAACTTGTCCAACTTTCACGTGCCGCGCCAATACTCAACAATTTCAACTTCATCCAATAAAAGTAGATATCAGTTTCGCTGAAGCCAGATATGAACTGCATTTTTTTGCGTTGCGTTGTTTTTTACCGACTGGGCGACGTGAAGGTGCTTTTATTTGTAGGTATCTAAACTAGAAATCGAACCTGTGAGTCGATTTTTATTTTACTTGCGACAATTTGTTTTGACCTTGCGAGTGACACTAAATATGACAAAACAAAAGGTTTGAATGATTATTTAAAATCTATAACGATTTTCAAATTGACAACCATATTCATAGGTATGGGCACACTGCGCAAATGTAAAGTTTTAAAGTTTAGCTATTAGCACCCTTGGGCCACAGAACCCTAAAAAGAAACCAGCTACACGTTAATCTTCAAAGAAGCACTCTTGATGTGAACCAATCATGACATAATAAATGGACAAAAAGCCGTGAACTGATGCGAATTCGGAGCAGACAACTTATTAGGATAGTCGAATTCAGTTTAACCCCGAGAGAGCAAACCAGGAATATTCCAATTACAGAAGTTAAGATAAATTACTATTTAAATATAAGTTGGCAAATATTAACGAGATTAATAATGAAATGTACCAGTTTTTTCGAGCAGTATAAGTTAATGATGTAAGTTTGAGTGTTGTAGGTAAGTACTTATTTATTAAAATGTTGTCATCTTTTTACGATTAAAGGTACAGAATATTTCTATGAAAGTATATTATAATGTCGCCTGAACATCGATATATACGTGGTAAGGTTCAAAAGTTTCCGGCCTAATAATGAAAATTAACGTTTAGGTTAAAAAAAATATTTTTATTTTTCAATGTAGTCTCCTCCTATTGTTATACAATTTTCAGATCGTTTGATTAATATTTCTATGCCTTTAAAATAATATTCGGAAGTTTTGTCTTCGAAATGCTCGAAAACTGCAGCAGCGACCTCATCATCGGACGAAAATTTTCTCCCCCTTAAGTCCGATTTAAGTTTAGAAAATAAAAAATAGTCGCTTGGGGCTAGATCAGGGCTGTAAGGTGGGTGACGGATTGTTTTAAATCCACATTTAGATATAGCCGCCTTTACAACTGCAGCCGTGTGGACAGGCGCATTGTCATGAAGAAGACGGACACCCCTGCTGAGTTTTCCTCGACGTTTAAGCTTTATTGCTTCTCGCAACTGGTCTATAAGGCAAGCATAGTAACTGCCGTTTACTGTCTGATTGCGTTCTTTGATATCTATAAGCAATATCCCTTCGCAATCCCAAAATATTGTGGCCATTATCTTTTTGGTAGATTGGCACACCTTTGCCTTTCGAGGGGGTGCTTCCCCAGAACGACGCCACTCCATCGACTCTCTTTTCGAAAGAGGATCATAGTATAAGACCATAGTTTCGTCTCCGGTAACAATGGACTGGATAAATTCACTCTCACATGACTTGAACTCCTCTAAAAGTTCCTTGGAGCACGCCACTCGTTCAGCTCGCTGAGCACTCGAGAGAAGTTTCGGGACCCATCTTGCACTAACCTTATTCATGTTTAGATGGTCGTGTAGAATCCTAAGGACTGTTATTTTCGTAAGTCCCGTTCTTGACGCTATTTCCTTCGTCTTTAGTCTTCTGTCCTTCAGTACCTCTTGTTCGACTAAATCGACGTTATCTTGCGTAAGAACCTCAACAGGGCGGCCTGGTCGGGGTTCGTCATCGATGGACTCACGCCCTAAACGAAACTGCTTACACCAATCCTTAACAGTCGAAAACGAAGGGGAGGAATTCCCGTACACGTTATCTAACCTTTCTTTGATTATAGTTGGACTTATGCCTTCCTTTGTCAGAAATTTTATCACTGATCGATACTCCAATTTGAACATTGTACAAATTACACCGCTTTTTATATTTAAATCAAAGAAAATTTTATGAAAACGAAAGTTACAAACCACGAAATTATCCACACAATAGCTGAATAAATGACAAATAAAATGACATTCATTTGTTTCTTGTTTTCTTCTTTTAAATATATACGGCCAGGAACTTTTGAACCTTACTGGTACATATAGATAGAACGTTTATTTAGTACAGTAAACTATAATAATATGGCACCAGTTATACTGGCTCTACCTAAGTATGATAATGTATATTCTAAATACATGGTAGTATTGGTTCAAATGGTTCGTGTATGCTTAGACTTTACTCGTGGTTTCCGTCAAGTATTTGATGATAATTTTTACTTTTAAATAATATACTTATTTTGACCGTTACATTTGGCTACTAATTTCCACATAATCTCATTTCATACACATTCGACCAATACAGTTACAGAATATACCTACAACACATCAATGAAACATTTTTCATTGTTTGTGTACGCCACGCGGCAGTGCAAAAGGGCCATGGCTCAGTGGTCAATATTTTTCATAGAATCAAAACACTGGTATTTTGCCACAGCTCAACGACCGAAAAACGAAAATTTATCTCATAAACCCATCAAATTAAAAATAATATTCAATTGCATAGAGAATGATCAGGATGTTTCCCAACAGGCTGCCATCCCTAAATCTGGAAAGTGGGGCGTCGCTATTAATCCTTAATAACGATTGTTTTCAAGCCTTTAAAGCCATCTGTGGCGCTAGCGGGTGACGATTCCCCATCTCCTTCAAAACTTGAAGGATAGCGGATAAACGCTTTCTTGATTGGATGACCGAAGATTCCTAAGCCTCAACTTAATTTATATTCTCTGATTAAAAGTGCTCGTGATATTTTTCCATTCTTTAACTTTGATTGCTTTACATTTATAACGAGAAAATTTATACTTAGAATTCGCGAGTCGTCGACCGACTGGAAGTTGATTTTTGTTTTTATTACCGAGTTCTAGCGTTTTTCCATTAATAATGGAATATTTTTGAGAAATCAAAGTCAAACTATGTTCTTCTCGGTCTGATAATATCATAATAACCTTATTACATCCTCCGTGTGATCATGAAGCATTCACACTGCCACAGGCACCACTACTCATTAAACAGGGACGTGTAGTTGTGGTTGTCACGTGTTCGACTGTTCTTCCCATAGTAATTGATCAAAGGACACTTTCGTCGACTTTATCAGCACAAAAATACGGTGATTGCAGCGGTTCTCCGCCTTACTTACAACCCATATCCCTGAGACTACCGGTGGATAAAGATAGACTAAATGCAACAAAAACAAAGTGATACCGTTGACTACGAATAAGTTTCGTTGCCAAACAATACAAACATTTTAAACGAATTACTTTGAAGTGTCTATTTTGTCGACGTATGCTACGTTAAGTAGCTTGGTTCAAGTGAGAGCAGAAATCGCAAGGTTGATGGTAAATTCCTTCCTCGTATCCTATAAAGATATGAGCAGCCACCCTGTTTCCCCGCATTCAAAGCTTGTCGCACCATGTTATCAGCCGTACCATAAGTTATGCTTCGAGCTTATGAGAAAAAGCTTCTTATAAAAATGTAAAGGTGTGAAAATGGAAATTGCTATGCATTTTGTATGCTTATTATAAATAATTCACGTTAAGTATTCCGCTTTCGCCTAAATAGGTTGTTACAGGGTACGTGATTTTGGCACATGTATCTCGACAGAAAATAGGTTGGTAGACTAGGTATGAAATTTCGCAACTGGCGCTAATTGCTGTCACATAGGTATAGATTTACAGTAAGCAAGTCATATTATAAAACTCTTTCCGTATTTTTAAAAAGGTCTAAATGTGGGGAGTGCCACGATAGAGAGATCTCTCTCCAGGCAGATGTTATGCCTGAGGACCGAAGTCCGCGTTGAGAAACTTCGTTGGCGTGATCCTACTATCCTACTAACATTATAAATGCGAAAGTTTGTGACGATGTGACGATGTGACGATGTGAGTGAGTGCGTATGTTTGTTCCTTCTTCACGCTAAAACGACTGGACGGATTTGGATAAAATTTGGTACGAAGATAGCTGGTACCCTAGATTAAAACATAGGTTACTTTTTATCCCGGAAAATTGTGTAGTTCCCGCGGGATAGCGATAAACATATCAATTGCTAATTCTACTCGGACGAAGTCGCGGGCAGAAGCTAGTGTAGAATAATGACAGCTGTCACTAGAGCTGGCGTTAGCTACTCGTGAATCGTAGTAGTTATATGTATAGTCGACAACACAGACGCCTTAATGCGGCTCAATTCCGACTCACTTCAGGTTTACGGCTATCATTTTTAGTATGGATCTGACAGCGAGCGAACCTAAACTGAATCGCATTAAGACGTCATGGTAAGGCCCCTGATCCAGTTACGACTCAGGAGTACTTTGAAACAATTGGCGGTCTATTTTAGCTTATTCCGGCAAAGCTTTGAAATGTTCAAACGCCAATGAAGAGAGCTTTCCACATCAAGGGAACTTAAGTATCACTTACCGAAATTGGAACTTGACTTTCATTTACGTCCGAGACCCATGTTAAAACGAGCTTAGTGCTGGACAACATAAGCTGTTTAGTACGAAATTTGAGCACCTGTGAACTTTATTGCTCTCCGTTTTAGTACGAATCGAAAGCTATATTTTGATATTTGATGGCTATACGGTAGAGCACTGTAAGGGTATTAACGCCACATGCATAATTAAATAATTTAATACAGCTGGAGACATCTACGGTTGGAAGTACCTTACAGCTAAACTCGTAAAGGATATGTATGTAGGTATAGGTACCAGTGGCGTGGCGTCAAGTATATCAGAAGGCAAGCCGAAGGGAACTTAACTAGCCTTTTCCTCTAATTCTCCACAATAAATTGCCCAACTGCCTTAAAATAGGCAAGCCAGTGGGAATCGAGTTCTATGAACGCCACGCCACTGATAGGTACCCACATTTGCTCATATTTAAAGCAAACAAATAAGACTTCAAATATAAGATTAAAAATTAAACAGTATGTTATTGTTGGCTCAGCAGCGGTGAAAGTTTAATGTTTGAACTAGCGTGTATTTAGTTTAGCAACTAGAACACGCAATCTCGGAAAGTAACTGCCCAGTGGCGTTTTGAGACATACAACATAAACAACAATGAGCTAGGTTCTGTTCTCAAGAGAAATTTAACAAACATTCTTTTGAATTTTCCAGAGAAAAGTAATTTTTACTTGTTATTTATATTTCATTTATTTACTTCATTTATTCATTATGAAATAGTTTTTTGTTTTGATATCCACGTCTTTTTGGGTTCATAGGTAGGTACTTGATGATGATGATGATGGGTGGGGACGCCTGGTTGGGTCAAGTGGGCTGTCGATCCTCTTCAGCGATCATTCAGCCCAGTTCCCCTTGGCTGGAGCCGCCGGTTACTGTCCCAGCGGCGCTCCCACACAGCAACTCTCCTCAAATCTCCTTATTCTCCTGCCGAACGAAAGGTACATAGATTCATAGGTACTTACCTAGTTATAATTATTATCTCACCACTGAAGGAATTTATTTTTTTATTTACCTACAACTATTTTACTATTTACCAACTTACTCGTTACAAATGATATCTGTGACGCCAGTTTTAAACTAGAGTTCACTAAAATTTAATAAAACGCCATCTAGTTAACGTTTTTGCAACTATTTCGTTTTCCAGAAAACCTCGGTTAGATGGTGGAAACAGTTTCACGGAAAGCATTGAAGTTAACATTGCGCTCCACAGATGGCAGCACAACCCTAGTAAGAAAGCAAATCGGTGAAAGCTGGTTTGTATAGAGTTTAGAAAGGCGGCTCGGAAAAGGTTGTGAGCATCGAATCAAAGATGTCGTTAAATTAGACTACAATAAAAGTAAGATTCACACTTCACAGTCTTCTTCTGGTCCAAATTCTATTTTTATTATTATTAAAAAGTAAGTATTTAGTCTATCTCGGTAAATTTTATACGCGTTTGTAATTAATTTCATGGCATGCTTTGACATTATGTTATCTTAGATTTAGGCATTAATTATTATTGTGTGCCCTTACAGGGCGTCATGGACTGACTTAGAATAATGTTAACATCTTTATAATGTATGTACATGACTTGACAATGAATAAATGATTAAATGATTAAACAAACAAGTCACCCCAAATTCATATAAACTGGAAATATGATAATCATAGTCTAATTATTATAAAATGTCGTGAAATATAATATAATGCTTAAACATTCCGGTGGATGTAATGCTAAATACATACAATGAGTAAATGGGGGAATTTAGATGGATTTAGATAATGGATAGAGACACACACTATACAAACCAAAAGAGGCCAAGTTTACGAAGTACTTAACTAATACTTACGTAAGAAACAACTTGTAGTCAGGAACAGATTAAGAATAAGAATATGAATTAACGAAATAATGATGTCCATTAAATTTGTGTCTTACCCCATAATTACCGACCTCCCTTCAACTACAATGAAATTCGTCTCAAAGACGTTACATTTAATAATAAAGGAAGGTACAAGCTACAGCGGCAATGGTGTTACCGTAATCAATTTAAATTCATGCTAATGATATCAGTTTACCCTACTTCCTACACAAAGGGTTACGAAAATGCTTTTCGGTTCCGCTATCTCGTGTTTGTATGGGGACATAATTTGTTTGTTCCGTGGCGGGGTAAAAGCGGAAAGCCCAAGGGCGCAGGGACCTATGATGACCACGCGACTTTGTAAGTTTAAGACTGTAATTTTTTTGTTATACATACGAATACCTAGATAGACATATTTTAGGTTCAAATTTAACTAAAGTAGGTACCCTACAAATACTTTCCTTATACAGGGTGTATCAGAGCCCCCTAACAATAATCAACTGGGGTATATATATAACCATAGCTAGAGAAGCTAAAAAAAAAATTTAAAAAAAAATTGGAGTAATTTTTTTTTTATATTTTCTATAGGAATGGAATTCAAATGAACTGTAATCATTCCTATAGAAAACATAAAAAAAAAACATAATCCATATTAATATGTCGTCTACATAATATACATATATAGACATAGACATAACTTTATTCGACATCAAAAATACACAGACTCTTAAACTAATACAAAAAACATACTGAGTTGATGACGCCGAAAAGGAATTCGACTCAGCATTGCTCCAGTAGGGTGTTGGTGCAGTAGGTACATCATGATCAAAAAGGGCTAAAATTTCATCTTTCTAAGTTGATGAGTCAGTCGGACAGTTAGGACTTTCCTTTCCACGTGCAAGCAGCAGTTGCTGCAGCGTAGAGAGTTAGACAACCGGTGAAATTACTAGCACATTAAATATTCCATTTTATTTTAGCCCTCTAGGCTAGCAACGCATCTGCAATCCTTTGGTGTTACGGAAGTCCATTGGTGGTGGCTCGTTTTCCACGTTAACTACGTTTCTTACGTTTTATTGTATCTGTTATGTGTGTAATTTTAACTAACCCTTTAGTGTAAGTAGTACTTACAATATTATGTGTCACTTAGTTACATGAATTAAATGGATTTTATTTTATTTTATTTATTTTTTTTAATACAGGAAAAAAGTATAAGTTTCGATACTATTCATGATAATACGCCGTTATCATTGTGTTTTCAGTATAATTAAATAAGTGTTGGTCAGCGATATTTTTTGGTACATACTTATGAGTGACGAGAAAATAATTGTCGTTAGATTAAATCAGAAACCTTCTTCGGATCCGTGTTTACACTGATTAGCATAATAAGCTTCCTATACTGGAAATCGTTCCGAGTACCTATAAGTTCATTTGATTATACCTTCTTAATGTAATTTCAAGCGCCGGGGAAGTATTTAATGGGACAGTCAACTTATGACGTGTTGCTAGAAAGTTTCTCTCTGACTAGATTTACCTTAATGTAGTCAAGGAAAAAGTTTTCTCGTTTCATCCTGTATTTTCCAGAGTTCAGAATCGGAGCAACTGAAGACTGTCACTTAAGTAGGTAGATAAAAACCTTGCACTCGTATACTTAGTACTTTTAAACGACATCAAAAAGTGGAAAAAGTTCTGTAGATATCCTTAGTTTTGACATTATTTTTGAAGTTTGAGCGGCAGAACGTACCACTATACTGTCAAAAGACATTTACAGTGTTACGGCCGCCATTAAGGGAGAATATAATACATTTACAGTGCGATAGTATTTAAAAAAACCTCGAATCGGCCTATGGCACCCGAAACCCGAATGCTGTTCTAGAAGCTCATGGACTGTGAGTTTCAGCATTTGAATGTTTAGCAGCACTGTTTATTTGTTTGTCTAAAAATACAGCATATATTTATGTAGATTATTATAGCGTATATTCATATAGATTATTTGTTTACTTCAATTCAAAAAACACATTATACTTAACATATTATATTATATACGTCAAAGAGAGATGAATAACATTTGATATAAAATTCAAAATCAATTGAAAATAATAATTTACATTTAACAACAAAACTAATATTGAACTAATAAACATAAATAAAAAAATGTAAATGAATAAATGTGAATAGGTACAAAATAAAATATATAATAAATAGGTAAAATAACAATTATTGAATCAAAAAATCAATTCACTTCACGATATAAACGTCATAAGATAAACAAAAAAGATCGGGTGGTTAAATTCAAACACAAACAGCGACAACAAACAAGTTTAAGCTTTAAAGTTTGTATGGATAGAACGGATGCCTTAGTAATACAACAGTGCTTTCTAGATTTACCCAAGCCCATTCGGAAATGCATATTACCTCAAAATAACATTACACAATTTCTCATTCGACCTCGTGGTTACATTACGAGGCACAAATGTAACGGTCATAAAGATCCTTCGGATAAACTTGGAACTCAGATTATGTCAGTGTTATGTAACATAAGTAATACTGTTAACTGGTAGGTAGTAGGAAAACTTGTAGGTTCAAAAATGAATCTGAGGGATTATCAGCATAATAAAGCAAGCAGTTCAAGTAGGCAGAATCTAACACCAGCTAGACCAAAGAAATGTGGCTCAACCAAATTCAGTCCGTTCTTACCCGACGTCTAATGCTTATTTTTATTTTTATACATGCATACATACCGTCACGCCTCTTTCCCACAGGGGTAGGCAGAGACTACTTTGTTCCACTTGCTACAATCCTGACATACCTCTTTCGCTTCGCTTCATCCACATTCATCAATCTCTTCATACATGCTCGTCGGTTTCGGGTACTCTTATTTTTATGTTGTTAGAAATTCAACTGATGGACTATTTCTTTAGGAATTGGAATAGGAATTCTTTTAATCTACTTAGGTAGGTATACTTATCAGTTAAAAACCAGAAAATTTTAGTCTTTTATGCCGTGTTTTTCTTTACATTGCTTATTTAAATTTATTTTTGAAATAGCTTCGAAGATTGTTTGTTTTGTCGGATAGTTTATTACGAAACTAAACATTATATCCACAATATCTGGATACCTGAAGAGAAACTCGGCTATGTCTAATCCCTGAAAATGCAAGTTTCCTTATGATAAGGAAAAACTTGTATTCCATGCGGACCAAGCCGTCGGCAAGAACTTCTACGTGTGTCATGCTCGACCTAAATAACAGCTAAATGGGTTGCTTAAGTATTTACTCTCACAATAGCCAAGTAGCTTGTATTGAATTAATAGAAAATGTTAGCAAATACTTATTTCGTTTTTAGGGTTCCGTTACTCAAAAACTAACGACACCTTTTATACCTGCTTGTTAGATTACTTTGTTTTTCGTCCGTAAGTTCGTCTGCCAAGACTCTTTTTCTCAAAACTGAAATTACCTATACTAAATACTAAGGTCTGATGTCCCTTGGAGTTGTGAAAAAAAACAGCCCTCTAAGTCAACTCAATCAAAAGGTACTGTCATTAGAAAAGGTGTTTCTATGCAAATTGCTTTGGGGATACTTCCCGTTGGCCTAGAAGTTTGAAATTTGGTGTATATAAAAGTAGCTATCGAAAAGGAATCTGAAAATCTATGTTTTTTATGTTTGTGTCTAAGTAATTAACCAACACAGAATGACCTCACACTGCCTAAATTTTGCTTAAGAGAGGGCTCTGCTAACGCTGGATAATATATTCACTTACCAAATTTATAGAGCACCCTAGGTGCACGAGTCCGACTCGCACTTTGCTGGTTTTATACTTGTTATGTTTACACCCACCTTTAATGTAGAGACTTCGTTGACTGACAGTCGTTTTAATAAAATTCCAGCTATTTCTTAGTTCTTCTCTAGTAATTCTGTTTTCTTATTCGCATAATAAATGAGTAAAGACATATAAAATGCATGGTATAAAAATACATAAGTATTTGTTTCTGTCGGTCTACTTCTGCACTCTAATCTTAAAAAATACTTTTTGGATTTTCACAAGTAAATGAACAGGCAGAAGCCTAACAGATTTAAAAGATTCACGATTAATAACATGATACATTATTATTACCAACATGATGCAGACGGTCACTACCCGTGATCACGACGCATGCGATTGCCCGTTAAAGGTAATCGCGGTCTATCTATATCCCGTTGATAATATTATGTATTAGGTAGAAGCTCAGCCTGAATAACACAAGGATTTGTATCATCGAAATCGGATGACGGGAAGACAAGATAAATAATTGTCATTAATATTTCAAAAACTTACCTATCGAAATTATGTCTACATAATATAGACTATATACACCACATATATATACATCTATCATCAAGCCTTAACTTGACAAAAAGTGAAAATACTGAATAATAATGAAGAGGAGAACGATATGTTCTTAATTAAATGGAACCACAGAATATATAACAGTTGATGGAACATCTCGTACAAATTTGATGTACTAAGTTCATGTATTCTACGAAGGCTGACTCTTTCCACAGTTTTATATTACCTTATTTACAAATCTCAACGTAAGTAAAGGAAGACTTCAAGACGACTTGCGTATTCTTTTCGGAATTTATGTGCGAAAATTACATTTGTAATTTGCCATGAGCTTTTCGGTGAAGGAAAACATCGTGAGGAAACCTGCACACATCTGCGAAGAAATTCAATGGTGTGTGTTAAGTTCCCAATCCGCACTGGGCGCGCGTGGGAACTATAGCCCAAACCCTCCAATACACGGAGGAGGCCTATGCCATGAGACACGCCGAATTACGCGACAATTTAATAAATAAACGACAATAACATCATCAACAACATGTACTGAAATTGTAGCGAATTCGGAATAAAAAGGCTTTTAATAAATAAATAATAAAAATACATTTATCTACCATTAAATATACAGAAATTTTCTTAAGAGTTCAATATTAGCGATAATTAAGTGAAGTTATCATTATTCGCACGCTAAAATATAATTATTTTATTTAAACAATGTGTATTCAAGTCAGCAAATTTCGAAGTTCTTAGGTTATAATAACATGAAGACAAAATGTTTGGTTTTAATTGGCTAGAATCATTTAATGCTTTCTTTGGGACTCTTAAGGTGTTTAATGCGCGTATTTCTTAGGTCCTTAAAGTAAATAACAAAACTACCGTCGCAGATCAAAATGCTTATTCTTCTGCTTATGGGTTGCTGCTGATGCTAAAAGGAAACAACGCCCTCCACAATAAAAGTATAACTCTATATTTCGAAGGAAACACTGAAGAATAATATAGACAAGTAGGAAACTGCTAGAAACACAGGGAATAGGGAAACTAGGATAATGCTGGTGTTACAAGCATTGAAAGCCTCCTCCAAACTGGGAGTCCAATCAATACTGCTGTTATTTTTCACAGATGGACCACTAAGCAGTCCATGGAGTGGAACTTGTACTTTGGCCGCATCAGCCATGAAACGTCTGTAAAAATTGCAAGAAATGCCTAAGCTCCCTAATAGTTTACTCTTCTCTTCTTCTTCTTCAACCTTGATCTACCCAGGGCTGAGTAAAGGTCTATTTCATTTTAGACCATTCTGTAGTTCTGTACGATCTCGAGTTTTCGAGAATATCCATCGCACCCATGATGTCTGTTCCGCAATCGCACGCACCGCATTAATTGATGCGAAAAAGCGTATTTTGCCTCGCAAACACCATTTACAACAAATTACACTATTGCTATTAGATTGTTACCATTACACAGACGTAAAAATAGATTTTCTAAATTATTAATTTCTAAATGCTATTATTCAATTTCAGAGTTTTTGGCAGACAGTTAAATTATTAAATAATTACAAAATAATATTAGTTGATTAATCTAAATAACTTCATTACAATACCAAATTACCAACATTGACATTTATGGAATTAAACATGTTATCGAGGGAATGATGGGCGCAAATCTTAGGAAGGAATGCTGTTGTTATAGGCGATGCGACTAGCAGTGGCGTGACGTCAAATATATCAGAAGGCAAGCCGAAGGGAACTTTACTAGCCTTTTCCTCTAATTCTACTCAATAAATTGCCCAACTGCCTTAAAATAGGCAAGCCAGTGGGAATCAAGTTCTATGGACGCCACGCCACTGGCGGCTAGTAACCTATTAAGTACTATTTTGTTTCCCCTTTCCACATTTTACGCCCACAATCATGCTGAACGGTGGCCTTAAGGTCTTGTTACCCTAGGCTATGTCTACCCCGTAAGAGATAGACGTGATTTATGTATGTAGGTAATTTTAAATACGTTAAATATTATGTTGTTATTTCTGTATTTTATGCCTATCAAAACATAGTGTTGTTTGCCAAACTTATACACCACTGTAGCCATTTGTACCTATGTTTACAATAAAACCACTTTGACTTTGATTTTTAATTTATTGTTTCTGCGCTACAAAGAACTTTAGTTTTCACTCTTACCAGAATGGTGCAAGATTTTTGCTTAGGCTTGCATCTCAGTATATACTACATACCTACTAAAAGACTTAGGTATCGACATAAATAGTGAGAAACAAAGAACTGGAGTTCTAGAACAGCCATTCTGTTATTTCTCGCTCGGAATGCAGTTTCTGCGTGTTTTTATTTAACTCTCGGGTCAGTAACCACTTTGTTAGAATTATCTACATTTTTTATTTGATGTTAAAGCAAAAAAGGCATCTAGTGCAAGTCGATCGTTACGTGACGGGATTCTTAGACGTAGAATATAAAAATATTCGGTAGTAACAACAGACCATAATATTTTAATGCAAACCATATATGAATGTTTTATCTGTGAAAAAAATAATGCCAGTATAATCATAACGAATTTAAAAGGAAAACTATGACAGCTTCTATAGCTTTCCATGTAACGAGTAATAGTCGACTAGTTACAACATAATGTAGAATTTGTATTTGCCGCATCTTACTAAGGAAATCAACACAGCGCATGGCCCAACACGCACTTGACGGGTTTTTGTTTATTAATTCAATTCAAAAACAACGGTTACGCGAAAACTGGTTTGTTTGTGCAAAAACACATACGGTGCCTATTTGTGAACTCGTTTAGAAAACTAGCCAGTGCACTGCATTCCATGTCGGTCACATAAAACTGGAGCACACAAAATTAAAACAATCCAATCACGCAATGTATTACGTGCCGGTGACATAACGATGCCAAAGAAACAAACATTAGGGGATACTGTAACTGCCGGTTATAATCTTTAGCGGAAACGTTAGTCAGCTCGCTGCTTGCTCGCCGACCACTTTCCCCCTCTTTACAACATTACACGCTCCGATTGAGAATTCTCAATTTTCTCGAAGTGTGTAAGCCTAAGTGGTGTATTGTGTTTGGACGTGTGATAACAGATATGCGGTAAGTGATACAATGTGGGATGGCGGTTTTTTTTTTCAAACATCTTTATTTGCGATCTGTACTTGAAGGCTACTCGTGATCGGTCGTGTTTAAGTGATGTGCTAAGTTAGCTATGGGATATAAGTAAGTTTTATAATGTTAAAAAAAGAAGGAAATAAATTTTATAATACTATGAAAATTAAATCATTAGTGCAATAATACAATTACAATAAAGTGTTTTGTTAAAATGGAAATAAGTTCTATGGATGTTCTATACAAATGGAATGACCATAGTTGTTAGATTGAATTAGTTACTTGCTTAAAACAAATGTTTGTGTACCTAAGTAAATAAGAGTTAGTGGGGTACACAATTTTTCAAACTTTCGGAGATTAAATATTTCCTTTATTTAGAAAAACATACTAGAGATTATGCATCTACAAAAAAAATTCTTAATTATTCACAAATGAGAATTCACTATTTTTAAAAGGAGCTTTTAATTTTGTGTATATTTTTTACTGTTTACAAAATATTTATCGTAGAGGTACGTAGGTGTATATTATGCATAAAAATAATTATAGTAGGTTGTTACCCACATTATTCATAAATACACGCATCAAAAACGATCTTTTGACGCGGTAGTAACTATGCCTAGGTATATTGAAATTTTCAAAATTGACTAAGGATAAAAAATATCCCTAGAGATTTTTCATGAGTGCCTGTATTATCAATTATTTTAAATTAGTAAACGAAAACTAAAAGAGAACATAAACTACCATATTCTAGGTCTAAATGTAAAGCTTAAAATAAAATGTTAGCACAGAATTTTGTTAGTTTCCACAATGATGTATGTACCGTATATGTAGTAAGTACTACAAATAAGTGTAACCTTTGACTAAACTTTCGTTTTCTCCTTATACCGGTTCCTGCCGGTGGTATAACAGTTACAGATATAGACGTAAACTAGGAACAGGAACTCTCATCTGACCATACTTTAGCGTATCAGGCAATGTGATTATACAATTAAACTTCTGTCTTATGAAAAACTGGCCCCGATTCAAAACTAGTATTTTCTAATTGATTATGGACCGAAGTTAATTTTACATTTCCAATCGGATTATTTTTCGCAAACATAAAAACACACATATACTCAACTTCTTGTTGGGCTACCTACCTACAAATTCAGATTTTAAATTGTATAAACTAATGCTGTATGTACAGTTAGTAGTTATAAGTTGTAAGAGAGTTAGTACGTGATGATTTAAGAAGGAATTTAAGTTAACAGGGTGAAGAATTTCGATAGGGAGGAGGTTTCTAATCACAAAGTAACAGTTATGGGTAATTATTATCATTTCTAGCCTTCGAAATATTATAAACGGGATGTGAACCGCGATTTCCTTTATTGAGCTCCCTATATTATATTATATGTTATATAGCTGTATTTCGAATGAACTTAACCGTGAATCATTAAAAACTCTTATTTCTAGCCTTTATCCACTGCTAAGCACAGTTCTCCTGTCACATTATTTTCGAAGTCTGTTTAAAAATAGAATGTAAAATATATAATATGAACATTCGCATCAAAACGTCTAAAATTACTTTTGGAAAAAACCCAATTAAAGTCCCTTCTCCACTTCCGTAATTTCGATGAAACTGTAGAACGTAATAAACTCCAACAAAGTTGAAAAGGTCCGGTATCTACACGCTTTTATTTTGCTGAAATACATTTTTTACCGTGGAAGTAAATATTAAAAATTGATGGATCGTGGTCAGTAAATCATTGTTTGCGGGTGCGAGTAAGTAATATATTAGACCCCTAGGTCCCCAATGTACCCGTTGCTAACACCTTTCATAGAAAATATGATGAATAGTTATGCTGACAGGTCCACCACGGCGGGTCTTTTGTGAGATTAAAAATAATACTGGATAAAAGATCTAATAAATTTGGCTTACGACTTATCACATGATTTTAAGTATGTAGTCTTCTTTCAGCTGTACTAACTTCTGCCCGCGACTTCGTCCGCGCAGAATTCACAATTGCCATGTTTATCGCTATCCCGCGGGAACTATGCAATTTTCCGGGATAAAAATTGCCTGTAACCTGGTCGGGGACTTTCTTGACAAATTAGTACGTTCTGCCATTTTCACGTGATGCGGTCGCAAATATACAGACAAACGACAAAAATTCTAAATACTGTTGAAACGTATTCTTTAATCGATTCTAATTATCCCCAAGACGATTTTTTTTAAATATCTAACATGTATAGACCTTCGACCCTCTTCAGCTTTACTATATGTATAGATTTTTTAGTTGACTGCGGCAAAGCTTAAAAGGAGGGTTATTTACATTTTTCTTTTAACCTACGTGATTTAAAGAAACCATCAAAAAGTCTCAGCGTTCATTAAAACTTCGAAAGGCAATAGGTATTCGGAATCAAACAAAAGCCTTATTTTTGGGCTTCTTATTGATTGGAACAAGATTGGAATCACAGTGGTCGAATTTTGACAGTAGGCACTGAATTAAGTAGACACAAGAAGTAAGTAAAGACATTTAAAAGAGTTTAGTTAAGGAGATTTAACAATTTCAATAAGTATCGTATTTCCAAAGCCAATTACAACAACAACTAAGACGTACTGTTTTTTTTTCTCTGGCCAAATAACTAACGGTAAAATAAAATATAAAAGTTATTATGACGTATAAATATTTTTGCATAAAATTTGCTTGGGGTTACTCGTTCAAGAAATCGTACACCAATCTGACTTAGCCATTTTGATAAAAGTTATAAAAGACGTATGTATTAACAATATAACCCTCGGAGGCAGGCTGTAACTGCCGTTTATACGCGCAAATATTTTGCCGTTGGTTGCTGTGGTGCCCGATATAAGTACGCCCATTATATTACGTGTATTCCTCATAACTCTGTTCTTTATTAATTTAAGTATTCCAAGATGGCTGACATCGTACGACGAAACCCGTTTACTGAAGAAAGAGAAGAGACAAAATAAATGTGATGAATTGAGTCTTTGAATTTAAAAAAAATATCGATTTTTTTTATGTTTTTTAAAACTTTATAGCATATTATATAATATCTAATTCAAAGAAATCTTAAAATAATTTTTTTTAATTAATTATAAGCAATTCAAAATTGATGAAATTTGAAATATGACCACTTGACCGGGAACGGGCCATGATTGGTCGCCATGGCTGTGACGTCACAATGTTAAAGCAATTTCACGACAGTACTGGGTTAACGGCTGATTTCACTAAAAATATCCGAAATTTAATACAAAAAATATCTGCTGAAGATTTTTTTTATGAAATAAGGTGGCAAACGAGCACGCGTATCACCTTATAGTAAGTAAATTTTTGTTTTAGTCATGTGTAGGTAGGTAATAAAAGCTTAATCGTGATAATGTTTCTGATTTATGTGAACTGGATTGATTTTACTGGACCTGAGATTTCACAATAAAGTACCTAAGTACAGTGAAAGATACTGAATCGCTTACGACTGTGGAATTTTAACATACACCCTGCCAGAGATATTATTGCTAAATTGTACCTATTAGGTAGGTTACGTGAATCAGTTTCTTCGACCGTAGGTACGTAAATTTTAATGGCTAGATTTTGTGGTTGATAGGTATTTCTAGTTTTTTTTATAATCCCGTGGGATTGAATTATATATTCAATGGGAATTTTTGCGGGTGTAAGAGCCTAACCTTGTTCTAGGTAGGTACGTTCGGATCGCTAGGTACGGTTAACGGCAAAGATATCTTTACACTTTAGTACCTTGTCGTTGTAACTATATGTTTGAAGTTTCATATGAAGTTGTCAAAGTGCTTGGAGCGACAAGGCACTAAAGTGTAAAGATATCTTTGACGTCGACTGTACCAGCATCTTAGTAATCCTGCCGCCAAGCAGCAATGCTTGCGCTGATGTGTTCCGGGTGAGGAGAGTAACACAGCCCGATTTTGGCATAATTTTTTAAATCCAAGATGGCGGATGACATTTTGACACTATTGACACTAAAATATTGATGGGTGTCGTTTTTGAGTAATTTGGTGCTTCTGAGCCTCATTTTGACATACTTTTTTGGATTCAAGATGGCGGATGACATTTTGACACTTTGACACTAAAAATGTTTATGGGTGTCGTTTCGAGTAATTTGGTGGCTCTGAGCCCGGTTTTGGCATAATTTTTTAGATCCAAGATGGTGAATGACATTTTGACACTATTGACACTAAAAATGTTTATGGGGGTCGTTTTCGAGTAACATTTTACATTTTTTTGTGTGTTTTTGTGTCAGTAATGTCAAAATGTCATCCGCCATCTTGGATCCAAAAAGGTATTCCAAAACCGGGCTGAGAAGAACCAAATTACTCGAAAACGACACCCATAAACATTTTTAGTGTCAAAATGTCATCCGCCATCTTGGATCCAAAAAAGTATGTCAAAATCTGGCTCAGAACCACAAAATTACTCGAAAACGACACCCATAAACATTTTTAGTGTCATAGTGTCAAAATGTCATCCGCCATCTTTGTGCTCGAAATTCCGGGTTTTCTTATGAAATTCCCCTGGGATAAAATCAACGGGATTTTGAACTGAAATCCCACGACTTATTTACTTATTCATATAAATAGTTACTACCAAAGTGTACTCATCACTATTTCTCATCTAATTTTATTGTTTTAAATCCCGGTACCGTGGAAAGTTGGGATAGAAGCATGATAGAAGTATAGATAGTGCCATCCACAAAGACTCGTAGATGTATTAAAATTAACCTTTAACTACAAATTAATAAGAACCACGGTGGATGGCATCCATCGTGAATGACACCTACTATAGCCGGTACGTAAATCCAGATTATAAATTATAAAGTTCGTGTATGGCAAATTTTATCGAAATCTGTTTAGCCGTTTTAGCGTGAAAGAGTCACAAACCAATACGCTCTCACAAACAATAGCATTTTACAATAATAGTAGGATAATAACAGAATAGAGTAGATTAAAGTCAAAAAACGGTATCACCTGTATACTAACTACGAGCGGCAACTAACATTGTGACGTCACACGCGGCTCGGCCTTGTTCGGGAACTGTCGGTGTGTTTTCGGTGCGGTACTCGACGATCAATTTTCAAATCGGTATAACTCGTTAATTATAGCGAATAAAAAAAAACTAAAAATACTTTTCTTACAAAACTTATATATGATCTTTCCATTTATGACAAAAAAAAATTTGATTCAAAAACTCAATTGGAACTCACATATTTAATAATTCAATATTTTTATTAACTTTTAATACTCCAAATATAAAACAAACACAAATATATCCTAACCTACTATATCCAACTAATATTATAAATGCGAAAGTTTGTGAGTGCCGATGTGACGTTATGTGAGTGAGTGTGTACGTTTGTTCCTTCTTCACGCTAAAACGACTGGACGGATTTGGATAAAATTTGGAACGAAAATAGCTGGTACTCTAGATTAAAATAAAGGCTACTTTTTATCCCGGAAAATAGCTTAGTTCCCGAGGGATAGCCATAAACATGTCAATTGCTAATTCTACGCAGACGAAGTCGCGGGCAGAAGCTAGTTTAATAATATATTTAACACCTACATTACGATGAACAAAGACATTTGCTAAAGAACTACCTACTTATTAATTAATTAATTGAAATGGTGTATGTAGTCATGATTGTTAAATCCGGCGACCGGGAGTATTCGCTCGACGAACTATATCGGTCGCTCAGAGTCGTTTCGGCTAGTTACGCGTCAACCGCGTACAGTCTAGTGATCTAACTACTTAAATCGATGTAATTGTTCCAATAAACATTTCCAGGTTGTTAATACTAATGGGGTTGCTGCTTGGAGTCCTGTACAGCCTGCACCTGCTTGTGAAGGATTACCAAGCACTCACAGCTCCGAGGCTGCTGCGATTACTTTTCAAAAGAGATGCTAACGCAACTAACTATATGGTAAGAAAATTTTAGATAAGGAAAAAACCAATGTCGATTTGATTCAGATGGATCATTTACGTATTTTAGCTCAGATTTTGATCGTCTTGTCATCTAAGTGAGAGAGATTGATACAAAAAACAACAGATAAATTTAGTGTAAATATAGGTAAATATTAATTTATTTGATTCTCGCCATGATTTTAAAATTAAAACTACCTACTTATGATTCAGATAAATTTAGTGTAAATATAGTTAAGAATAAAGATTAATTTATTTAATTCTCTCCATGATTTTAAAATTAAAACTACTTATGATTAAATGCTAGATGCCTTCAAGCAATTGGCATGTGACAATGATGTTTATTGTGAGGAAAATGTACCAGATACCGTGGAGGGGATATGCACAGTATGAAAAACAACATCATTTTCATACTGCGCATATCCCCTCCACGTTTTACTTATTTGCCGCCTACTATTCGTGTGTTACCAACACGTCAAAAACATACACATTTATGCCCCAAAATTAAAGTCGGTGACACTCATATTTGTCACGATGGCTGTACCTACTTGTGGATATATTTATCGAATACCAACTTGAGACTGAAATTGTATCGAAGCCCGAACACTCTCGAACGATATTCGGCCACTCAGCAGGCATCGATGAGAAAACATAAACAATGGAAAAGTTCGGAATAAAGTTTATGCATTGCTTAGGTACTTGTCTTTTGCAAACTTTTTTCATAACAATGTTTTCACAATCGATAAGATCTTTTCGTTGCTTACGAAAAAAAATACGACGCAATCCCAGTTTCATATTTTCCTGCTTCAGTATTTTTTACAGCTTTTGTCTGTTACTGATTAGACATCGAAGATCTAAAATGGTTTTCATGTTTTAAAGCCTGAATACGGTATTCCATAAAGTTCCTGGCAGTTATTTCGTCGTACCTTAATTCATTCGCAAAAGGGATCAGTTTTTAACACGTGCTTTTATGAACAAAACCGTATCGCGCATTGAGAATCTAAAACCGGAAATTAATTTCAATTAATTTTTCATCTTCATCAATATTTTATTTTAGAGTTGGTAGTCCCTTTTAGTGCGAGTGCTCTTCGACCTTCTGATACGATCGATACAAAGACTATTTTTGTTCTAATTGTGTTTTAAGATTTAGATTTAGAATTTTATATTTATCTATTACTATAACGAAACGACCCAATCGGCTTTTCTCTTTTTTCCTTATACTTGCCTATTTTTTTTTTATTTGGTAGGTAGGTATTAGATTATTGTGTCGTATCAAATGAGCTGCCATTCTCCTTCCACCAAATTTAAGACTACATGTTGCCTGCGACTTTGTCTGCAAAGAACTCGTTTATCGCTATCCCACAGGAACTACACAATTTTTCAAAATAAAAAGAAGCCTATGTGCTTGCTATTCAAGACAATAACTTTTCTTTTTGCCTAATTTCATCCAGATCTGTTCAGCCGTTATGGCGGTAATGAGTAACAAACATCCATACATACATCCTCACAAATTTTCGCATTTATAATATTCATCATCATCGCCTCCAGCCTATATAAGCCCACAGCTGGGCATAGGCCTGCTCTCAGAATGAGAGGGCTTGGGCTATAGTTCCCACACAGGCCCAGTGCGGATTAGGAAGTTCACACACACCACTAAATTGCTTCGCAGATGTACGCAGGTTTCCTCACGATGTTTTCCTTCACCGTAAAGTTCATGGCAAATTGCAAATAAAATATTAGTAGTAAAACTATTTTTTTCTCCAATCTGCTTCCACGAATAGAAATGTTCATTAGTGACCTATTTTTCGTCAACACCACTTCGAATTCCTCAAGTTTGTGTATTATCTCTCTTTATCTCTTAGAGTCGTCCAAATCTGGCTGCCATAATCAATAGATTTTGTTTATACAAGGTTTTAGTATATCATCGGTATAGTGTGATAGGTAGCTCTGCTAATTTTAGCTCTATACCTTATGTTAGAGATATATGTATTGAATATTATGAGTTTGATTTCATTATGATTATTTTGTTGCAAAGTCGGCGCACTTAGCAGACAGGCGACAGGTAAAGCAAATCTATCAGCATTCTCTATTCCTATTCTTTTATGCTCAAAACACTTTTTACGTTGTCGCATTTTCTTTTCATTGTTTTCCTCATAAATCGCGTTTCGTGAATTTAATTAAATTCTGAATATTCAAGCGACAAGTATAATATTGTGATCAGAAATGAAAAAACGTCTTTGAATAACTCTACTCTTAATTAACAACTGAGCACGAGTTCTCCATAAACGGAACAACAACAAATAAGTACAGACCTATTCTCAATGGAGCATCGGGGCCTCCCGTTGAAACACCCGCCAAGTTGATTTAAGTAAGTCTTCGGTAACATAATTAATTAAATTTGTAAATATTAACTGAAATATTATCAACACGTAATTATTTGGCCTCTTAATTAATCAGCTAATACCAGGGTTTAACGGCGCCATACCCGCACCGGGTCTCATATTTGGGTCGCCTGATAAAAATATTGTTTTCAGAATTGTATCCCTTCCTTTCTCTCAAAGTTGTCAATTGATCTGTTTTGCTGCAAATTGAGAGACATTATTGCTCTGATTGGCTTAACATTTAACTAGGTCACGCTGCTTTATTATATTTACTTTCTCTCAAATTCTTATTTTGAGCAGGTAAGAGCTTTATTTGTTCTTGTGACCCATAATAATGTTACCGATTCTATGATATGAGTGATTTACAGATACTATGTGAAAAATATACCTCTATTTCTATCCTTTTCCACAGCGTCGTTTTCATTTCAGTGTTAAACACAAAGCTAATAAATAACTCATAATATTTTGTGTAGGTATATAACTATGAACCTACATCGTCAAAACCGTCATCCACTAAATTCTTCGTCAGTTTTATTTGACTTCAACGATTGTTATAATATTACACGGTTTTATACCCAAATCAGCATGACCTGGATTTTATTTATTCATCATCTCTAGCCTATATACGTCCCACTGCTGGGCACAGGCCTCCTCTCAGATTGCGAAGGCTTGAGCTATAATTCCCAAGCGGGCACACACACTGTTGAATTACTTCGCAGGTACGCAGGATCCCATATAATGTTTTTCTTCACCGAAAAGCTCATGGCAAATTTCAAATTATAATTAGGCCCAAAAATTCCGAAAAACTCAGAAATGCGAGCCCGGGCTCTAAACCCCGGCAACAAAAGCTTGAAAGGCAACCGGTCAAACAACTTGGCTTTTTTTTTGTTAGTACATTGTTATCTACCGTCAACTGGGGTGACTTTGGTAATTTTGATCGTTTTAAAATTGCTATAAAATCGATATTATCCATATCCGGTGAATGTTTAGCATGTAGACGCAAAGGCGATCGACGAAGACATTGATTGGAAGCAGTAAACGCAAATAAAAAAAGAATGGTTTTGTTATTAAAACTACTTTTTAAAGTCACCTCGTAAATCAAAGTCACCGCAGTTGACTGTTCCGTATCTCTTGTTCCGGGAGTAAGAAGACAGCCGGAGAACAGACCAGCCCAAGCTCTCTAGGTTGGCAAAGCATCAGTAACCCCTCTAGTATGAGTGTCTAAGTCTGAGCCCTTACCCTGATAAGTAAAAAAAACCTTTTTTTTTTAGAAACCACATGTTCGATGGAGGAGGATCCTACACCACGACCCGATAAAGTGTGCGCAGTACCTGTACTGTGACTTGGGAGCACGCCCTGCTGGTGACAAACTACGCGACGGCTTTGTCTTCATGTTAACGTAAGTAATGTGCAAACGAGTTGTTGTAAAAAAAGAATAAGCCAGAAGCCGCGTCACAATGTCCGCTTACTGTGACAAGTGACAAAAAAACGCTCGCGGGATACCCTTCACTTTGGTCTATTCTTGATCTCGGTTGTTGAAAGTTGCGACGCGGCCGAGACATTGAGGATATTTGTGAAAACTAAATATTTTGAACCGGGTAAATGCATATTGGGCCGGCAGCGCACCCGTAATCCCGCTATGATATGAGTATCCATGGGCGGCGGTGATTGTTTTCCATCAGGCAACCCGCACGCTAGTTTTCCCCTATCACAAAAAAGAAAAAAACCGAAGAACTCAATGCCAAAATAACAACACTTTCTTTGCGAGTATTATTCATGGCCTCAATAACAGACGCATACTTATCTTCTATAACTTGTTATTGCCCGCGACTCCATCTGAACATAATTCGCTTATCGATCCCGCGGGAAGTATAAAATGTTGCGGGATAAAAACTATTCCGGAACTTAAACTATCTCTATAGTAACCATTCGGTTGGACTAACATCATTCTGATTGAGATTTTTGGACGAGCCAATCGTACCCAAGTCATCCATGTAGGTCACAACTCGCGACTTGTTTTTTTATTTGCAACTAGCAACCAATTTCGACATTTTCGGTCCTGTCGCTCGACCTCGACGTGAATATTGGAGTTTGTGTGTAAAAAAACGGGTCCAGAATTTTAGGGAGGAAAATGGGTAATGTACTTGTAGGTACCGTTCTTGTATTGCGTTGTTTACTTGCCACCCAGCCTAGTGGTTCTTTGTTTTTCCGCACACACTTCTTTAATACCTACCTATTCCATCTTAGCATCAACCTACATAAATTTAGTAAGTCACTATATTTCATTTAATTTAGAATGTGAAACCACAACAACATTATATTGCAGCTCGTGAACTGTAATCTCTTTACAATTTGTATTAGAGCAACAATTAATGACACGCAAATAAAGTGACATTAAAACAATTTTATTTTGCGGCTCCCAGACTATTTGCACTGTACTATTTGCTAGGTAAGAAATAGTTGAACAGACGCAATATAATTTTATTGTGGTTTCTCATTCTAAATTAAATGAAGTATAGTACTAATTACATTCTACTTCGGGCTTCTAATCTCTGATTGGTACTTGGCGTAACTTTTGTTTTATTTGGCTTCCCACTGCTGGGTGTTTTCCACTTCTCTCTACCTTGGACACGACCTCATCTCCTTTTTGTGTCTCTTACCATAATAGCAGATTTAAGAAAACTGGAATAATCAAAAGGCACAATTATCCCATCATTATTAATTTTCGGCTCTGACAAAAGTATCAAAAATGGAAATTTCGTTTATTATAAATTGATCAGCGTTTGCCTTTTGTCTCACCTAGTAGAAAGTAACTATGAGGCAAAAGGTGTAACTCAGTGGTGCCGGTAATAAGCTTATACTTACCTTCTTATTCAGTTAGTGAGCTCACTCAACCCAAACGTTTTTTTTTAACATCTTCGAAGCATTTTACGTTTTAATTGTACTCTATTATATGGAATTGAATGTATATATTTTATTGCATTGCTTCCAGATTGGAACCACATGAAGAGGACAAATCTTCTCATGAAGTGTTTTTACAAGCATACGAGTCGGGGAAATTAGACAAAGAACCGGAATACTGCAAGAAGAAATATTACATGTGTCCGTTCGATACAGGATTTCTGTTTCAAGTAATACAATACCTAGTTAAAGCTCGATAGCCTTTTGATTGTTAAGTATATTTAACTCTTTTAGGGCCGCTTACATGGTCTAGGGTCAAGAAATAAGTCAAAAGTTTATTTTGCAAATAGGCCGCCAAGGGCTCTTTTACATGTCTTTTTTTGAATCTACCAGCGCATTCGGAAAGACCATCATTGCCAAGAAGAATGTGCCGCAAGAAACTTGGCAGAAAGTCATTTTTTGAAAATAAAATAGATTTACAATAGTACTTAAATTCTACTTAACTTACCTATAATACAATTAATACATTTTATAAAAGGGATGTAAAAGGTCCCTAAGTTAAGTCCGTACCTTAAATTACATTGGCCTATAGTAGAGATGTATAAAGTCTCTACTGGTCAAAGCGAAACAAAATATGCGATAATGATAAGAAAGAGAAAGAAAAAAGTGAATAAAAATAATTTAAGTTCAGTGGAGGTGTAAAACGCTTCCACTGATCTTAAAGTTATATACCTAGGTAATTCTGGGTTAGGGATGACAGTTCCATTCATTCTTACCCGGGTTGACAGTTAACTCGGAGTTATGTAGTCACCCTGGTTTGAGGAAGCCCGCTCTATGTTTTAACCCTTTACCTACGGGGACCTGTAAGCCAAGTAACTCCTCAATACGGGCATGTTTGGCTTACTTACGTACTATACTTCCTATTACATAGAGATTACATAGGTCTATTTTTGTCAGAAAAAAAAACTCTCCGGACAACTATAGATGCCACTCGTACTGGAGCGGTACTGCCTTACTGGCAATCTGGTTGACACCCGTAGGTATAGGGTTAAAAAGTTACCGACCTGACTTAACCTTTGACTGACGACCTGGTTTTAACGTAGCATTTACACCGATGTGCCGTCTGAGAGGCGTAGATTTTAAAACTCATCATAAAAAATACAATTTTATAACTAGTTTTTTTTTAATGACTTTATTGCATACGTACATGTTTAAGCTAATTAATTACAAGATTTAAAATAAAACACCAGCTTTATTTTTAAAATAATCAGTATTTATTGAGAAGATCACAATATCTATTAGCTAAGTTTTAGGAACATTCATCTGTCTCTATGTTTCTTATAATTTTGTAAAATCTAACAAAAAAACATAAAATAATGTTACTTCTTGAACAAATTAACAAATTGAAACAATAAAAACACTTCTAAACCAAAACATAAAAAAAATGACGACGGTCATATAATGACATACAATTTTTTCCTACTGGCTAATTTTGCAGTCACTACATATTTGAATGCAGCACGTAAGGCACATAGGTTTGTTACATTTGTATCAGAAGTACTTCGTACGTCTTTTTAGACGGCCTTGGGCATGTTGCACAGGTTTTTCGAACCCCTAGTGCCGTATATACGCCATCTTTGGCTGGAGGCATGGGCATATCACTGGGTTGAATGACTCGCTCGATAGTTTGCCGCAATTCACGAGGCAGTCTGTCATTATAGACCGGCACTTTCATTACGGGTGTTGCAGGAGCTGTTTTTCGTTTCCTGGAAACGTTTTGCTTTCTTTTGAGCATTCTGAAACATAAAAATACAACTAAAAAACCGACCTCACGTCAATAAGACACTATGAGTTTATATACTAAAACACCGTGGTGACGAATAACAGACGTACATATTCTTTGTACATAAACAACGTACTTACGTCTGTGAGACGGCGGCAGCTTCCCTACGGGCATCTATACACTCTCCGGGCTCGCGGCGTCGACTGTCGATTAGCAACGCGGAGTGGGGAAGGTAGCAGGAGGGGCAGCTCCGCGAGAAGCGTATTTTAGAAAATATTTTTGAAATAAAAGTAATGACGTCTGTGAGACGTATAGGTCGTCAGTTAAAGGTTAAGATAAAATACATGTTTGAATGACAGACATGCGTTAAATTAAATAAAATAAGATAAAGAAGCTTTTATGATAAATGTTTATTTAATAAAAATGTAAATTATTCTTAAAACATTGGCGATGAGAACCAAAAAAGTTAAAGCCAGTTGTGTTTTTTAATGCAACCGGTCATGATTTAACTAGGTAAGTACTTGTTTTAATTCTGTTCATTGTTATTAAGTCGTTATCAATCGTACATACGTAATTGGTATGATAATTTTACCCACAAGTAATAAGAATGTTGCTAAAATATGAAATAAGTAGATGGTCATGAAAATGAGTTTCAAATTGGTTACAAAAACTATTTTATTTACATACTTAATGTATCGACTGACTTGTAAATAGTACTTATGTTAATATTATTAAGTTTGAACAGAAGTTTTATAATTATTTATGCATGATTACTTTTTTGTATATCACAAGTAATAGAGATTCTATGTGTAGAGTTTTTATTACTGCAATGTAGGTGAAATTTCTTCATTTACTATTTTGTTATACACATATATATGTTTTACTCTTAAAATGTTGTTTTTTTATGTTTGGCTGCAAAAAAATTGATTAAAAAGTTCCTTGCCAAATACATTGCACTGGAAGCAAATACTAAACTGTTTTTGTGATACCCGATACTTGTAAAATTCTGTTTTTTCGCTCGAGGCCTTACCACACCATACAATGTTTAAAAACACCATACAGTGTTTAAAAAGTCATAACGTCCAACGAGGTAAATTTCAAAATGTAGACCGAAAACTTTTGGGCTTAAGACTAAAATTTGAAGTGCCGAAATTTGAATAGATCTGCTTGTATTCGTAAGCATGCCACACCTCTGTTAGGATGTAAACCGATCGCAACTCACACCCTTTGTTTTTAGAATAGAGATACAAAGGTAAATAACGTCGCTTGGCCATTCTGAGCGTGCATGATACGGCAGAATACTAGTTATTTTTTGTACAGTAAAATACACTCATTCTGTCTATTAAATATGTATTGTGGTGTACGACACCCGGTGGCGTAAATCTTGAGTCGTCGCTGCGTAAACTGTGGTTACGGTGACCCTCGGGGTTACATAGTTCACTCCAAAGAGTGGGTTGTATTTTTAACGCCACTGAAACTGGACTTGGTACTAAAACAGCCGCATATTGCAATAACGTTAAGTTTTATCGTTTTCTCCCAGACGGAATGCACGTTTTATTTTAGTTCAGGTAATAAATTTAGGTAATAAACAAATGATGCATAATTTTTTTAATTAGTCAAGCTGACGCAAGGTAGGTATAGCAATAGGTACTGCAGATATAGATTTTGATAAAATACGAGTAGGTAGGTAGGTTTAGGTAAGGTAACTCGTTATGTTACTTGTTAAGGTACCTACTTTCAATGTTCTAGTTGAGTAGATGGCAGAAAATAGACAAAAGAAACGCAAATTAAAAAAATCAGTAAGAATACAATTGTAACAATAAATAAAAAATATCTAAAGAGGAAAACTGTTGGAAGTATTCAAACTATGTACATACTAGCGCCCTCTAGTCTAATATTTAATGTGTATGTAGGTTGTTTATAGAAGAAATAAATTCAGTCTGTGGTAACGTCTTCTTGTGTTTCAATAGGCTATGGGCCCAGACTCGCAAATTTAAATTCAAAAAAATTAGTTTTTCGCATTAAAAATGGCTGGGAGTTATATAGTGAATGTTCCGAAGCTCAAGGGACGTGAAAATTACGATGAGTGGGCATTCGCGGCCGAAAATTTCCTGATTTTAGAAGGCGTTGATATTTCGAATAAGCCGAAGACAAACGAAAGCGCTGTCACATCTGACATTTCAGTCGAAGAGCAAAAAGCGAAAGCAAAATTAATTATGACCATCGATTCATCGCTTTACGTGCATATCAGAAATGAAAAAACCGTGCGAGATGTGTGGAAAAAATTAAAATCGCTTTTTGACGACACCGGCTTTACTCGAAAAATAAGTCTGTTACGGACTTTGATTTCGATTCGTCTGGACGGCAGTGAGTCAATGACAGCGTATGTTACTCAAGTCGTGGATACCGCGCAGAAATTGAGAGGCACCGGCTTTGATATCAATGATGAGTGGATAGGTTCGTTGTTGTTGGCGGGTTTACCAGAAAAATTCGCGCCAATGATAATGGCAATTGAACACTCTGGAATTTCAGTTTCGGCAGATAATATAAAAACAAAACTCCTAGATATGAGTGCAGATGTTGGTGACAGTGAAACCGAAGGAGCATTTTTGACAAAAAGATGGCAACAGAAAAAAGTTGGCAAAAATTCAAACGCAGCCGAAGAAACGTCATCTCGAAATGTCAGTGTCAAACAAATAAAATGTTTTCGCTGTAAACAAACCGGTCATTTCAAGAATAAATGTCCATTGTTGAAAGAAAAAGCAGCAAATGCGTTCAGTGCAGTTTTTCTCAACGGGAAATTCAAACAGGATGAATGGTACATTGACTCGGGAGCCAGCACTCATATGATAGCCAGTGAACAACTCATTTTGAATAAGTCGCATAGCCAAACAACAAAAGAAATCATAGTCGCGAACCAAGTTCGAGTTCCAGTGTTGTGTGCGGGAGACGCACAGATTACAACGGTTGTGAACGATTCAGAATTTGAAATTACTGTTAGAAATGTTTTGTGTATTCCTAACTTGACAACCAACTTATTGTCGGTTAGCCAGTTGATCGAAAATGGTAACAAAGTCAGTTTCCAGAAAGGAAGTTGTGCCATTAGAAATCGGCAGAACCAGCTAATTGGTGTGGCAGAGTTAATGAATGGAGTATACAGATTAAACATCAAGTCAGCAAGTGTGTTAGCAGCTGCTGCTACAACGACTTCGGGTATGGATTGGCACAGAAGGCTAGGCCATATCAACAGTAAAGATCTGAATGTGATGAAAAATGGAGCTGTCGAAGGGCTTAGTTACAGTGACAAAGCAGATGTTAGCAGATTGAACTGTAAAGTATGTTGCGAAGGTAAACAAACCAGATTGCCCTTTTCACATAGCAATAATAGAAGTAAGAAAATCCTAGAAGTGGTACATACTGATGTGTGTGGACCTATGGAAGTAAAGTCTCTTGGCTTATCCAGATATTTCTTGCTATTTGTGGATGACTACAGCAGAATGACATTTGTGTATTTCTTAAAGAACAAGAATGAAGTATTCACATGTTTTCAGGAGTTTAAACAGATGGTGGAGAAGCAGACAGAGGCCAGTATCAAAGTGCTTCGATCAGACAACGGGCCAGAATATTGTTCAAACCAAATGGTCAACTATCTCAAAAAGTCTGGTATAATTCATCAGCGAACCAATGTTTACACACCAGAGCAAAACGGAATATGTGAAAGATCTAACAGAACGATGGTTGAAAGAGCTAAATGTCTATTGTGCGATGCAAAGTTAGACAAGAAGTTTTGGGCCGAAGCAGTTCACACGGCTGTTTATCTGAAAAACCGGTCGTTAGCTTCAGGATTGGACCAAAAAACCCCATATGAGCTCTGGACAGGCAGAAAGCCAGATGTCAGCCACATTCGTATGTTTGGAAGTACAGTCATGACCCATGTTCCAAAAGAAAAAAGATTGAAATGGGACAAAAAAGCCATCGAACATATTTTAGTTGGATACGCTGACAACACCAAGGGATATCGGCTGTACAATCCAGTTACAAACAAAATTATAACAAGCAGGGATGTAACCATCATGGAGCCTAAACTAGACTCAGACATGATACAAGCTGTTATAGAGGAAAAACCGGATTTGTCATCAGATACTGAAGACGAGTATGAGAGCACAGCTGATGCAGATACAGATCAATCACAGTCTACAGTGGTACCCTATGATAGCTCATATGTGGCAGATGACAGTAGTCCGACAAGTTCTTCAAATGAGTTGAAAGAAGAAGAAGAAGAAGAGTCTTGTGACACACCTCAAGCTGAATCCAGTGAACCCAGGTATGAAAAGCGTGAAAGAAAGAAACCTGACAGGTATGGCTATAGCAATATATGTGTTAAACCAGATGTCAATTTGTACGGAGACAACACCACATATAAGGAAGCTATGAATGGGCCAGAATCCAGGGAGTGGAAGAAAGCTATGGAGGAGGAGTTAGAGTCATTTAAAGAGAATGATGCATGGGAGGTGGTAGACAAGCCAGAAAACGGTACAGTAGTGCAATGCAAGTGGGTATTCAGAAAGAAGGTGGACAGCGACAATAAAGTCAGGTATCGTGCGAGACTAGTGGCAAAAGGTTTCACACAGAAAGAAGGCATAGACTACACGGAAACCTTTTCTCCAGTGCTCCGGTATTCGACCTTGAGACTTTTATTTGCGTTAAGTGTAAAATATAACCTAGATATAACCCATCTGGATGTTGCAACTGCGTTCCTAAATGGGCATCTGACTGAAACTGTACACATGAACTTGCCAGGAAACTTTATTTGTGCAGATAGTAAAAATAAAGTTTTAAAATTAAAAAAGGCGATTTATGGTCTTAAACAATCAGCGAGGGCATGGTATAAACGAGTCGATGATTGTTTACAGAACATAGGTTACAAAAAATCTGTGTATGAGCCTTGTCAATTTGTTAAACAGAATGGTAATGATAGGACTTTCATTGCATTATTTGTTGATGATTTTTTCGTGTTTTCTAATTGTCAGAAAGAGACGGAATGCTTAAAAAGCGAACTTAACTCTAAATTCAAATTGAAAGATTTAGGAGCTGTTAAGCAGTGCTTAGGTATGCGAGTCAGGAAAGACAATGATGTATTAACAATTGATCAGGAACGATTTGTAGATCATTTGTTAGAAAAATTTAACATGAAAGATTGTAAACCAGTAAGTACTCCTATGGAGGTAAATTTGAAACTAGAAAAAGAAAGTAATTGTACCAAACAATATCCTTATCAACAACTGATAGGAAGTTTATTGTACTTGTCAATTTTAACTCGACCAGATATATCTTTTGCTGTTTCTTACCTCAGTCAGTTCAATAATAATTATAACGAAACTCACTGGAAACATGCAAAACGCATTTTAAGGTATTTGCAGAGTACCAAAAATTTTTGTATGAGATATGCTAAAGATAGTGAGGATCTCACAGGTTATGTTGATGCTGATTGGGCCTCAGATCCAGTTGATAGGAAGTCCTATACAGGATTTATTTTTAAAATGTCAGGCAGTATAGTTTCACATGAGTGTAAAAAGCAGTCAACTATTGTTTTGTCTAGTACAGAAGCCGAGTACATGGCTATATGTGAGGCGAGCAAAGAAGCTATTTATCTTAAAAATGTGATGTCTGAGCTGAACTATAGCACTAATTCGTGTACTGCCGTAGTAATCTATAATGACAACCAGAGTGCTCAGAAATTAACTGAAAATTGTTTGTTCCACAAGAGAAGCAAACACATTGATGTTAGATATCATTTTGTCAGGACAGCTGTAGAGAATAATGTTGTTAAAATTAAATATTTAAATACAACAGATATGCCAGCAGACATCTTAACTAAAAGTTTGGGTTCTCCTAAACATTATAAGTTTGTTAGATTGTTAGGGATTGTGAGAGTATAGGTTAGTTATGTTATGGTAGTTCAATATACTGTGTTTAGTTTGTTTATTGGGCTAGTACATTATTTTAATAAGGGAGTGTGTTGGAAGTATTCAAACTATGTACATACTAGCGCCCTCTAGTCTAATATTTAATGTGTATGTAGGTTGTTTATAGAAGAAATAAATTCAGTCTGTGGTAACGTCTTCTTGTGTTTCAATAAAAACAATTACTTTACTTAATATAGGTAATAATATTAAGTATATTTTAATTGATATTACAAATTCCCCAAACTCACTTTTTTAAGTCGCGCTGAATAATTAATTTTTTGCCATCGATCTAATGACACTTACTACCTCAATCAAGTGACCGCATAATCCAGTGATAAAAATCTCTCTCATTATACTAATGAGCTTTAAAATTATGCTTAGTAGGCATTATAACATAGTTACTAGTTTCTGCCCGCGACTTCGTCTGCGTAGAATTAGCAATTGACATGTTTATGGCTATCCCCCGGGATACTATGCTATTTTCCGGGATAAAAAGTAGCCTATGTTTTAATCCAGGGTACCAGCTATCTTCGTTCCAAATTTTATCTTAATCCGTCCAGTCGTTTTAGCGTGATTAAGGAACAAACATACACACTCACTCACTCACTCACATCGTCACATCGTCACAAACTTTCGCATTTATAATATTAGTAGGATATCATAATTATTATGTACTTAGTCTTAGTAATCGTGATACCTAATACATATTAATATTTTTAATGGCATGAAATTTAATCATTGTGCTACGGTTTTTATCATCATCATCATCATCATCATCAGCCTGAAGACGTCCACTGCTGAAAAAAGGCCTCCCCCTTAGCACACCATAATGAACGACAAGTCGCCACCTGCATCCACCGGTTTCCCGCAACTTTTACGATGTCGTCAGTCCACCTAGTGGGAGGCCTGCCAACACTACGTCTTCCGGATCGCGGTGGCCACTCGAGAACTTTTTTCCCCCAACGGCTATGGTTTTACATTGCAATATTTAATTAGCTATTAATGGGTAGCGTGTCAAAATAAATAAATTAGACAAGCGGATCAGAGTACGTAATGGTTCATTTGATACACAAGGGGCAGTCCGTCGGAAGGTAAGTTTAAGTAAGTAAATGTTTTATTGTACAAATATAAAGAAACAGATACAATAAGTACATACCTCTACAATTTAAATAGTGACCCTGCCTGCAAAGCAAGCGTCCCGGGTTCGAATCCTGGTGGTAAGGGCATATATTTGTGTGGTGAGCACGAATATTTGTTCCTGAGTTGTGGATGTTTCTATTTATATAAGTATGTATTTTCTGTATATAATCATAATCATAATTTATTTCAAATAACAATATACATTGTGTTTGAAGTTACAATACATGTCTAAAACTAAATTATTTTATGTCAAAATTAATAAATCTGAATTCCATGTCATAAAAACTAACAATTATGTAAGTACATGTCAAAAAAGACTTCAATAATCTGGAACAACAATTAAACAAAATACAATACACATTCAGCATAAATAGCTTCAAATTAAAATAGCTTTCAAATACCTATAAGTATGTATATCGTTGTCTAGTACCCATAACACAAGCCTTACTAGCGCTTACTTTGGGACTAGGTCAATTTGTGTGAATTGTTCCCAAATATTATTATTATTATTATTATTATTTTTATTATTATTGTTAAATTATTATTACTTTGTGACATTATTATAAAATTGACAATTTGCGAGAAAACTGCATTGCATCATTATATTCATTATGAACCATTATTTATTTTGCTCTTGGAATCTTCACAAACGCTACTACTTATTAGCGAAAAGAATGCTTTATTATGCACCCTATTACATTGACATAATAATTATGGTCTTCTATCGTCAATCAAAATCAAATATCACCATATAGTTGACACCCGTACTGGAGCAATGCTGCCTGACTGTCAACTCTGGTAGACACCAGTAGGTAAAGGGTCAAACTTGATACATTTACAAAAGGGATTTAATGTGTTTATACTGGTGTCCTTCCATTTGACCTAAAAATTATTGACAAAAGCATCATTTTGCAAAATGATCATTTGACAAAATTTAAATATCTGATAAACCGTGAACTTTTTTAAAAATCGAAAAACCTTTACGCGTGGCCCACATCAGGTTAGGTTAGGTTTGTTTAATAAGTTTTTAAAAAGTTTACGGTTTATCAGATATTTTAAGTTTGTCAAATGATCATTTTGTCAATAATTTTTAGGTCAGAAAACGTTAGTGAACCTTTTATACTTCCTAGTGAACGAGAATCCGTGCAAAAGACAAGTATTATTCAAAGATTTCATAAAACTTACCATTTCATTATTAGTAATTTCATTATTTGGAAATATTTGGCTTACCTACCATACCAATTCCATTTTATATTTGATTAAATAGATGTGATTACATGAAACTGAAAATAAACTAAGAAAGATTAAGAATATTTTTCAATGCTTCTGACTATATAATTAACTAGTTTTTATTTTGCCTCTGTGAATAAAAACACGAGTCAGTCTGTTAATTTTTAACAATTCTTTACACATAAATTCTAGTCCAATAAACGCTCAAATGTATTAATTATTTACAGTTTGTTCTTGGTTTATTTTGTTTGTTTATTCGATACTTAGCAACCCAAATGCCCAACATCAAAGGAAGGCTATTTTCATTTAATAACGACCGTACTAGGCGATACATTAAAAATAAAATATTACTTGTATATCATACATTTTAATAACATTTTATCGAAATATGTACCTACATCCTCTACCTCGTGTTACCTGTAATCGTTTTAAGGTTTTAAAATATTAGTTAAAAGTATTTTTAATCTAACTATATTATCCAAAATCTATAGCAAAATAAATGTTTTAAGTGCATCAGGCAAAGGTAAATATCAAAGAACAAGATTAATTAATTTTAAGGTTATGCTAAAAATGTGTAAAACCTTTACCGTATAAATCACTGTACTGAATAGTGCTTAATAAAAAAGGCGTAAAAAAACCACTTCAATCACAAGTTACATACATAGTAGTAGTACATAAAAAAATTATATTCGAATATGACAACAAAATGTTAGGGCCAAAGTTTGCAATCTTGGTTGATCCTTCCATTGGGGTTGAGTTTGCCACACTCAATAACCATCAGAATATAAAGCGAGCCATTGAAACTGATTGAAAAAACTTGGGCCACATCAAGGCATACCAGCGTTCCCCGACCATTGTGAACAGTCACCTTTGTACGGAAAACCAAGCCGAGCAACACTGCAGTACATTTCTCCTTCGATATACACCGTAGTCACCGCAAGAGTTTAAATCACCTTGCTGAGCCAGCAATGCAGCATGAAATTGTGATGTTACAAAGCATCGTGGAAACGATGGATCATAGGCATTCCGGGCAGCGCCCGAAAAGCGATCATTGTTATTTTTATTTTTGCCATTCCTACTTTGGGACTGAGAGTGGAATTGTGAAAGTACCTGTAATTTATTATTTTGAATAGAGGCTTAGTAACAAACGGGAACGTAACAACTTAGGCTTGTTTGACACGAAGGTGTATTGGTAATACGTAAATACGTATATAGTCTACGTGAACAATTGGTTAATTTACTCTGTGTTGTTAGCTTATTGTACAGGTATTCAAAGTTTACAATTATCAATTCTTACAGTGGACCGTGACTCTATGTATAAAATAACGACGGTTTTAATCCTTTGAAATTATTTTTTGTTATTAAATATAGCAAAGTAGGTAGCGTACCTATAATAATAAAGGTAAACCTGTGGTATAGTAGGAAATATGAGCTCAAAGCTCTGCTTGCTTTATCTCTCAGCCTGTATAATGCCAGTGAGTTTTTCCACAATATTGAAATTCATCGCCCGTTTATTCAGCCCCGAAACTATAACAAGTCACCAAAACGTCCAACCTGTTTTTTCCGTAACGCTGGACAGTTTTAAGAACAGATTAGGTCTATGTTATGGATGTGAAAAATAGCGAAGAGAAACAGTAGAAAATCAAAATGTTTATTTCGCGAATATGTTTGGATTTGGAAAGTTGTGAGTTTGTAATCACTTCATTATTTGTATGTATTGTTATGAAGCCTACTCGTAATGTATATTGTTATATAATTATATAATATTTTCAGATAGTGATTCAATTAAAGATAATAAAAATAAAAATAAAATATATTTCAATTTTATTCAGAGCATGCAGGCAAGTACACATCATGATCATGACGTGTACTTGCTATGAACACTTTTCTTTACTATCTTGAAGCCACTTACTTCCTCGCAACATCTCAAGTTTTTACAGCGCTCATATAAACAAATACTCGCTTACGCTTTGTCTTAATAATCATAAAAACTTAGTTACTGCCAGACGTAATTGGAAGGCAGTCTCTGCATTTTCTTTCTTAGAACTATTTGCAATAAATGTTTTTAGCAGATATCTAACACAATGTAGGCGGTGTTAGATATTTTATATCTCAACTAATGGTTTTATTTTGTAGAGATTGTTCACCTTGGAAAACTACGCTCTATGGAGATATTCAAAGAGATTTTTTAAAAAGTGTTTTTTGTTTCAAGTTCCATTTTTAACAGAACCTTTTTTTGCTAAGTTTTATTTTTAATCCCCAACGCGCGCTCTCTCTCTCCCTGTGTGTGTGTGTGTGTGTGTGTGTGTGTGTGTGTGTGTGTGTGTGTGTGTGTTTGTGTGTGCATTTTTTACTGACTTTATTAATCTCCACTCTAATCTAAAATATACATCCAAGAAATTTAATTCCTGACCCATCGAGGAATCTTCGCATAAAGCGTCATTAATATAAGTGCCGGCACATAAGTCTAGCAATGACCTTGTATGCGCAGAAGTATAAAATACGGTATCCGTGGGTGCGCAGATCATCATCATCAGGTCATGAGTAAACTTACGTGCCGGCACGTATAGTGACATGGCATTACTTAACAAGGAAAATCGTTACGACGCTTACTATAAAAAGGTTCCAGTTCCAGTTAAGATTTTTGAGGATACGTTACCATATTGAATGTATCCATATTTCACAGAGAACGATAAAATAAATAGTACTTAACGTAACCGGACGATTCTAGCGATATTTTCCTTAAATATTACCCTGGCTGGCATAATTAATGCGATTTGAGAAAATGTGGAAGAGAAAAATTGTTTGAACTGTTGACTAGGTACTTCAAGATCAACAAGCGTTTGTACTTTTTGAGATTTGATGGAACCCCCTTTTAACCTTTGCTTACTCATTAGGTTGCTTCAAAGTATATATATCATATATAGTATATCGTTGCGATTCAAAGAGTGGGAATGGTGACAAAGTTACACTTAATACGGTTCAAATTTAGCCGGGGTTATGAATATAATATATATTAATCGCACTGGCCTAATCCCAAACAAGTGGGCTTTATGAATCTAGGTGGCTAATTATTCTACCTAGTTTATTAAGGTCATCGACATATCTTAGAAAAGATTGTCATTTTAACGGCTTTTAATGTGATGATCTTTTTGACTTTCACTATTAAAAATAACGTAAGTAGACTAAGACAAAAAAATTGAATGAAAGCCCCCCGTGCGTGGCACGATGCCCAAAACGCTGTCAGCATTTCCCCGTAGAAAAGCATTGCTAATAATTTGTTGAGAGAGATATTCTGTCCACCGTTTAGCAAATTTGTCACCCTGGCGTGTTTTGTCCATCCAACCTATATAGGTAATAGGTATGTACATATCCCACTACTGGGCACATCCCTCCTCTCAGAATCAAAGGACTTGGGCTATAGTTCACAAACGAGCCTAGTGCGGATTGGGAGACACACACACACACCACTTAATTGCTTCGCAGGTGTGCACAGGTTTTTTAGGGTTCCGTACCCAAAGGGTAAAACGGGACCCTATTACTAAGACTTCGCTGTCCGTCCGTCCGTCCGTCCGTCACCAGGCTGTATCTCAAGAACCGTAATTAGCTAGACAGTTAAAATTTTCACAGATTGTTTACTTCTGTTGCCGCTTTTTTGTTTTGTACGATGATGAACAAATCGCAGTCCTCGCGAGAGGTACGGGCGACTGCGATTCCATGAACTAATAGACAAGGATGTTAGTGCTGTAATTGAAATAAACTAATATGACTTAAGGTCGGTCGGTGATGTTATGTAATGTTTATGACATGAGGATTGTTAATGATTTGTGAAGATGATTGTAATGCTCGCTTGGTACTAATATTAAAATATAGGTGGGTACTATGTGCCGTTGAACTTTTTAAGACTATTGATTATTATGCTAGTGAATTTTCCGAAACATGATAACGTCGTTTCTGTTGCCGCTATAACAACAAATACTAAAATCAAAATAATAATAATAATTAAGGGGGGCTCACATACAACAGAGTATTTCTGGTACAAAACCCTTCGTGCGCGAGTCCGACTCGCACTTGGCCGGTTTTTTATAATGTTTTCTTTCACCGAAAAGCTCATGATAAATTTCAAATGTAATTTCGCACATGAATGCCATGAGAGGCCGTCTACCGTGCCTACTAGTCTACTATGGCTTTTTTTCTTTATAGGAAGGAGCTTTTGTAAATGCTTACTAATTTTTTGTAATTGTGTCGTACAGACACATCATTCAAACAGATGACGCTTAGCGACAAATATTCGCATAGTAACATGGTCACGTGACAGTTGGCAACAGATAGAAAAATTCGGAGGCTTACTCACCTGCTATGGGTGGTGTAGGGGTATAGCACGCGTCACGGAATGACGAGGACCCGGGTTCGATTCCCGGCCATAGCTTTACTTTTCGGATTTTTCTATGTGTTCTAATTTTCAGTGTCGTTTAGAAATTAATGCTTACTAAATTTGTGTATTATTATTATTTAAATTATAATAGGTATATCCTTATCCATACCTTACCATGTAATTTGTTATATTTGCAGAATTTCCAATCAACATTTCAAGCCATTTTGTGATAATGTACGTACAATGGACATCAGGTGCATCTGAGTTTTAGGGTGCGACCAAACCGCCGCGTATACGCAGTGACGTGTCGTATGCGTCACGTTTTCTCACCGTTTCTTCATAAATTTTGTTGCGATTCCGTAACGTCACCGTTTTTTAAGCGGCGGTGTGGTCGCACCCTTTTGTTGCGATTTCGTAACGCCACCGTTTTTTAAGCGGCGGTGTGGTCGCACCCTTATATAGGACGTCTAGGTTCTTAAAATTATTTGAACACGCAGTAATGAGATTAAAAACACAGTTGTATTTAAATATTTTTGAGCACCCAGACTGCACCGTATTTTCGCTCAATATATATATTTATTTTCCAAAAATGTTGTACTTAACTACTACAAAATATTAGGTACATGGTTCCTACACTAGGCAAAGCCTGTCCTGTAGGTAACCAATTCACGGATTGGTTAACAAAATTAGGCGCAAAGTTTAGTTTACAACATGTAAAATAACCATGTGAATAAATAAATATCTTGGGACAATTGACACCAATTGACCTAGTCCCAAACTAAGCAAAAAGAAAAAAACTAAAAAAAAAAAATCTCTTCTCAAAAAAAAAACTCTTCGTGTCTCTTCGTGTTCTTCGTGTCTTGTAAAAAAATTAAAACGTCATAATCATTGTTTATTTCATGCATAATAGGGAGAGTTATTAGTTAAATTACCTATATTATTAACGTAATGTGCAACTAAAATTAAACAATGCTGTTACGTAGTAATTAGTTAATTTCCAATAGAATTAAACTGTTGCAATATAGAACGGAACAATGACAAATATGATATTTTGCAACTATGCCGGAGATATAAATTAATAAGTTACTGTTTTCATTCATAGAACGCTCGTTCGCACAAGAATAACTACAGCATCTACCAGGAAAGATTATAGTAGGTTTTTTTGTGGGCAAAGAGCAAATATCCCCTTCTATTCAACTGACATCTGCAAATAGAATGAATGCTTTGTATCCACAAGGCTATTACAAGGTCACATAATATACTCAGCGGCACTAAATTTGGTCTAGTCTCCATACAAAATTACCTATATTGCACACATACGAGGCCCAAATTTTTTGCCACCGAGTATTATTACAACCAGGTTTTGCACTCACGTTTGACAACCGCCTATATTCACCTACAAAATCGGCTTAGGGTTGTTTAACACGTACCACAACCACACGCCAATTACAACCACACCACAACCACAACACGTGGTCAGGCGCAAATTTTGTATTGAAAATTAATAGTACAATTCACACGTACCACATTTTGCTGTCATTTATCAACCGCGTGTGTGATACGATCACATCGCAACCACAACGCAATCACATCGCAACGGCAATGCAACCACCGGCGGCACCACTTTAGGGTTGTTTCATACGTACCACAACCACACCACGTCGCAGCGTTAAAATGCGGTCGAGCAGTGGTTACGTGTGAATCGCTGCGACGTGGTGTGGTTGTGGTACGTGTGAAACAACCCTAAAAACTGGTGCCGCCGGTGGTTGCGTTGCCGTTGCGATGTGTTTGCGTTGTGGTTGCGATTTGGTGTGGTTGTGGTACGTGTGAAACAACCCTTACCGCCGACGATCTAGCAGTCGAGAGTCAACCAACAAAGATAATAAAATTAGTACTACCCACATGAATTAGTAGTAACCTACCCACGTATCAACAGCGTGGCCGCTCGGCAAACAATATTACTAAATAAAAGTGGTAAAGCAGAACAGATTTACTTAATATTTCTTCAACGTTTCTTAGAATCATTCTGTAATATTCCAGCAGATGCTTGGATTACTGTAATAGAATACCCATGTAAAGATTTTTCTTCGTGATGTTTTATTTAATTTTGACGCCGTATAGTACTTGGAACGTAGACCAATGTATAGAAATATTCGTGAACCACAATAAAAAAATCATTAATAATCAGGGGTGTTGAGTAAAAGTTTTTTAGTTTTTTTTTAAAGTTCAGGAGCCTTACCATGACTCTTAATGCGATTCAATTCAGACTCAGTTCAAGTTTTAGCTGTCAGTTTTAGTATGGATCTGACAGCAACCTAACGCATTAAGACGTCATGGTAAGGCCCCAGGTCAGGAGTAGTACCCAAACCGGCGAGCATGTATGAAGAGATTGATGAATGTCGATGAAGCGAGGTATGTCAGGATCGTAGCAAGTGCAACAAAGTAGTCTCTGCCTAGCCCTATGGGAAAGAGGCGTGACGGTATGTATGTATGTATTAATCAAGATAACCAGCTGAAGTATTCCGGATTAAATTTAATTGGTTCCCCTAATACCTCTTCGTTTTCAATTTTATATAGGTACGGAAAATCGTCGCTAAGGAAACTCCTTATATTAATGGATGTATTGGAGTGAGGCAGTAACCAGTGTTATATCATGATTGTAATTACACAACGCCCAACTGCTAATTGAGTGCGTAAATAGGTTGCGTTAGCCAAGTTTAATTACTTCAGAGGTATGGCTGTGACATGCGGTTCAAGACCGTGTAAACTTCACTCACCTGAAAGCCTTGAGCTTTCTACAAAGTTTCATAGGGTTCGTGGTCCAGGGGAAGAATATTTCCAGCTAAAACACTTTTTTTGAAGTAAAAAATTTCTTTAGCGGCATTGGGCACTTTTTTGGATGGATAAAAAATGTTAAACTCGCGTCAGACGTGAGACGGAGGGAGAGTTTAAGTACCAGAATATCAGGATCAAATGTAGTGTTGTCTGGGGTGGTGCCACAAAAACGCACATGATAATCCTGGAAAGGGCACAAAGATCTTTGCTGAAAGTTATGACTTTTAATTCATACATAATTCAGTAAAAATAGCTCAAAACGTGGCAAAATATATGGAGAAGATTTATCTATGGGGATGGATACCTTATGAGGTAAAGTCAAAATTTATCAACTCTCCCCCCTCCTCCGGGGTGCGCGTCCCCCCCTCACGCCCCCCAAAGTGTCCCGAAACGCGGTTTTTTGAACTTTTTGAGAAAACTGTTCGCGATACAGAAAAAGTGTGTAGGAATGAAATAATGTTCACTAAATTTACTATAAATCTACCATACACATAAAAGCGATATTTCTCATGGTTTTGACGCAAGAAGACGCTGAAAATCATAATTTTTTGTTTTTTTACAATACATTTTATTAAAACTTCAGTTTTCTCAGAAAATACTCATTTTACATCTAAAAAATGTATGACTAAAATAAACAATGGAATATTCCCTTTAAAAAGAGGTATTATTGATTTATATATTAGTTAAATTGACCATTTTATGATAGTTTAAATATTTAATTTGTCATGAACAAATTTTTTTACTTGAAGATTAGGTATGTTTAATTTTTTTTATATAGTTTAGAGTTAATTATAAACCATGCTAGTGTAATTTTGATTAGGTATTATTTTTTTCAGTTATCCGAAAATAATAAGTATATTCATTCATTTCAAAAAAAGGCAATATTTATGTTTATTTAATATAATCAACTATTTATTTAAGTATACACTTTTATTTAAGTAGCTTACACTGAAATAAACAATGTTAACACTCTTATTATCTGGGGGCACGGCAGTGCCCCAGCTAAGATAGCCAAGTGAAGCGCAAGAAGAGCACTAGTTACCTTTTCTCGAATCGCTTTGTAGTTATTTTGTACCCTCATAACTTGGTTTTGGATTGAATCAGATAACTAATATTCTCGGGATATGATGTGGACTTATTACAAGTGTAAAGTTTCAATTGAATAGCTCTTATATGTATCTTAAAAACTAGTGATCGTCACTAGTGATAATCATATTAAAGTCCTAGAAAGCTCAAATTTGCTTTGTAAGCTAGATTAGTATACATACAATCAACAGCAAAAATCTAAAATTTGGAACTTTAACTCTTCAATCGGTCAAACTAGCGAATGGATATTTGTACGAAACTTCGCAAATTTTAATGCCAGTGGTCTGAAAATTGATAAAGGGAGTTGTTATAAATAATAGACTATATATTTCAGGATTTTGAGTAAATTAAACTGAATTAGGGGATGGAATTAAGCATGTGCAAATGTGGTGTTTTCTGAAGGCGCTTGTCAAAAGCAACAATTTACAAACTTTTTACGCTCTAACTCTACAAGCCCCACACACTTTAGAGTTTGTGAAGTCTACAACTTAGTAAAAATAATGTGGCTTGGCCGTTTTGCTACCGTCATATAGGCATAAGGTAAAAAAATCACTGTTCATTACTTTCCTGTTCATTACAATAGTTATTTTTTTTAAACATGAAATTACCGTGAGACTCAGTCAATAATGTGACAACAATTAATATGTGATCGTTTCGCTGCCGCCGGGGCGAGCGGTCCAGGAATAAGGACTACGAACTAGTCTGGAATATGTCGAGCATCACTCGACTTTTATACGTGAGTTATTCGTTTGTGTAGTTATAATTGTAATTATCATTACAATAGTTCTTATAGTAACGAATTTAAACTTTCTAGGACGTAAATTTGTTGATCACCAGTGAGTGAGTCAGTGACGACATCAGAGTTTTTTAGATATCAATAAAATTTAAAATATAAGAGCTATGCAATTGAAACTTTACACTTGTAATAAGTCCAGTATTCACATCATAATTATCCCGAGAATTTTAGTTACCTGGTACAATCAAAAACCAAATTTGAGGGTAGAAAATAACGACAAAGCGGTTCGAGAAAAGGTAACTAGTGCCCTTCTTGCGCTTCACTTGGCTATCTTAGCCGGGGCACTACCGTGCCACCAGATAATAAGAGTGTTAACATTGTTTATTTCAATGTAAGTTAGTTAAATAAAAGTGTATACTTAAATAAATAGTTGATTATATTAAATAAACACTGTAGTACATAAATATTACCTTTTTTGAAATGAATGAATTTATTCACACTAATTATTTGCGGATAACTGAGAATAAATAAACAAAATTATACTAGCATGGTTTATAATTAGCTCTAAACTATATAAAACAAATTTAAACATACTTAATCTTAAAAAAAATTTTGTTCATGACAAATTAAATATTTAAACTATCATAAAATGGTCAATTTAACTAATACATAAATAAGTGATACCTCTATTTAAAGGGAATATTCCATTGTTTATTTTAGTCATACATTTTTTAGATGTAAAATGAGTATTTTCTGAGAAAACTGAAGTTTTAATAAAATGTATTGTAAAAAAACAAAAGTTTATGATTTTCAGCGTCTTCTTGCGTCAAAACCATAAGAGATATCGCTTTCATGTGTATAATAGCTTTATAGTAAATTTATTGAACATTAGTTCATTCCTACACACTTTTTCTGTATCGCGAACAGCTTTCTCAAAAAGTTCAAAAAACCGCGTTTCGGGACACTTTGGGGGGCGTGAGGGGGGGACGCGCACCCCGGAGGAGGGGGGAGAGTTGATAAATTTTGACTTCACCCCATAAGGTATCCATCCCCATAGATAAATGTTCTCCATATATTTTGCCAAATTTCCCATACATTGGATTCTTATTTGATTGAGCTAACAGGTTTCCGACCAAGTTGTTGTATTTAGTAGTTTATTTTATGATGTGTTATTAGATATAGTACGGCCTATTATGACTTTCACTATATGGAATTTTAAACTCGCTCTTTGTCGGTCCCTCGTTTAATGCTCCTCTCATCTACTCAAAGGTTAACTGGTAGAGATCCCTTATAGGGATAAGTTCGCCTTTGTGCATATATTATTGTTATTTGTATTATTTTGTGAATTGTATCTGTTTCTTCATATTTGTACTATAAAGCATTACTTACTTACTTACTTGTATAAGGGATGTCAGGTTTTAACTGTAAGGCAATTGTATGTATTGTTATTAGTAACTAAGCAGCACAAGATTACCACCTATGATAAAGAAAAATGTGCCTCTAAACGTGTACCGACCAACGTTTGCTTATCCTTCAAGTGCATCCTTCAACTACTAAAAGACAGCAAAGGTTTATGGCCATCTATTTACACAATAAAATTTATAAAATGATAAATATGAACAATTTTTTTTTTTTATAAAATTGTGTGTACATGCTCTTATATTTGTGTGTCTTGCAAAATGAATAAATGTCTTCTTTCTTTCTTTCTTTCTTTCTACATTCTCTACCTATCTACGAATGTAAAAATAAACTAAAAGCATGGTTTACTGACGCTGAATTATGAGGAATTTGAGGCACTATTGCCTTAAGAGTCGTTGTTGTAACACACACACACATCTAGTTATATAAGGCAATATTGTATCGTCTGAATGGGAGAGGACACTGACTTCTGTAACACAGGTGTCAACCTAGCTCGGAGGTCAGGGACTGTCCTTCATTTTGATTTTGTAGCGTATTGTCAATAAATAAAAATTATTATTATTATTGTTGGTACGGGTTTCCGATCACGGGCCCATGGGGACCCGGTCATTTGAAAGAAGATTATTATTATTATTGTTGGTACGGGTTTCCGATCACGGGCCCATGGGGACCCGGTCATTTGAAAGGCATTCATGGGGCCGAGGCCAACATGAAGAGGCCTTTGGTACCATATAATATAAACATGAGATGGGCGCAACTATGGAGGTCTATCCCCTAATACACCATGGAGATGTGCTAGCGGACAGTCCTCCACAGTTGCCAAACTATTGCCTGGTAGGGAACGACATGGAATGGGCTATGGGGTTGGGATGCTGTGGCAGGATTAATGGGCTATGGAGTGAGATAAACGGACACCTACCATTTCAATATCTCAACAAATTGAAGTTTGGTAGGCGGTGACTTGCCGCCCACTAAATGGGCCCCTCAAACTGCCGCCCGCTCGGGGCAACGAGGTGGCAACATTGGTGTGCACGGCTAAGGATGGAGAGGTGTTCTGGACTTTGAACAACCATCACTTGGTCCTTATACAGTCGCATCAGGTGCCAACTCGCCACTTACGCAAACACATCCAACCTTCGAGCATTTAGCTCTTGCGCTCCACTCTAGGCGGCCAACCAAGGCAAACTAGAGGCGGGGTGGGTGTGTAACTGTGTGTGAGTGTGTGTATGAGCGCATGTGTGTGTGTGTACCCCCGGAGGTCTCAGGTTCGTGGTGTCGCTACGCACCAACAGCTCGCCACAAGCCGCCCTGCGATGACTGACTGCACTGGTGACACGACAACACCAGCGGGCGATGGGGTCGTCACATCTTATTATTATTATTATTATTATTATTAATAAGGACTTACCAACACGCTCGGAATCAAGACAAACCCTTTAAATGTTTGCATGCCAATTTATTTGGTTAGACGTGTCGCTGGACATTAATACTAAATACTTACTAGACCACTTTTTTACCATGTCTAAAGCAAAATCAATTATTTCATTTATTTCATTTCATTAACTATCTACAGCTTTTAGTCGGAGATACTGACATTACGCGTAGGTACCTGCACTCAAAACACATCAACCTCCCTTTCTATGAACAGGCGAAACAATCAAGTTTTTGTGCTTCTGTGTTGTCCAATAGCAAAATGTCTACCGAATATAAATATAACAGGGCTTTATTTTCGTGATAACTCTGAGTCGACAGGTAACGAACAATGGACGTTGTCATTTTGACATTTTCGACAAGGCAGCAATAGTGTCTACTTAATGTACTTAATTGTTTTATATTTATACTAGCTTCTGCCCGCGACTTCGTCCGCGTAGAATTAGCAATTGGTATGTTTATCGCTATCCCGCGGGAACTATACAATTTTACGGGATAAAAAGTAGCCTATGTTTTAATCTAGGGTACCAGCTATCTTCGTTCCAAATTTTATCCAAATCCGTCCAGTCGTTTTAGCGTGAAGAAGGAACAAACATACACGCTCACATCGTCACTCACAAACTTTCGCATTTATAATATTAGTAGGATGTGTTTAGTTACACATTTTTAGGACTATAATAGCAAGGTTTCATCACTTTTGATAATTAATAGGGCCCCGCTCCTAAGCAGTTAAGCTCATTTGGTTACAAGGCCGCTCTGACGCGTACCTACCGGTATTTTCTTTAACGAACAAAAACGCCCATCAATATATCTGGGGACACGGTAGTGCCCCCGCCAAGCCGAACAAAAGAAGACGGGGCACTCACTACCTAACTTGTCTCGAACCGTTTCGCCGTATTATCAAACCCTCATTACGTAAGTTACACTAAATCTCTACCAGTCAAAATTTCAAGTGACTTAACGGCTGACTGTACATAGCTACTACTATCGGGTAACTGACTGACAGACCACGCACAGCCTAAATCACTGGAGCTAAGGATTTGAGATTTCTCAGACATGTAGGTACTATGTATAAATAAATAAATATCTTGGGACAATTGACACCAATTGACCTAGTCCCAAACTAAGCAAAGCTTGTGACATGGGCACTAGACAACGGATAAACATAGGTACTTATATATATAAATAATAAATACTTAAATACATATTAAACATCCAAGACTCGAGAACAAACATTCGTATTTTTCATACAAATATCTGCCCCGACCGGGGATCGAACCCGGAACCTCAAGCTTCATAGTCTGGTTCTCTAACCACTAGGCCATCCGGTCGTCGAATGTTTGTTTGTAAACTCTTTATTGTGCGAAATAAACATAAAGCAAATACAATTGACAAACACTAAGATACATGCACAAAGGGGGACTTATTCCTTTCTTCTGTCTTTCTTTGTTGTAGTTTCTTTCTTTATTTTTTCCCCCCCTTCTAACCAGACATATTCCGGATTATAGTCTCGTAAGTCTTCGTGAACTTCATCAGGAAAAACGAATAGTGAGAATAACTGCCAATGTAATAAATGAAGTACTAGTTGTTCAATTAAGTAAATAGACCTTTCTTTAGGGACTCGGTGTCGAGGTCTAAAGCACTTAGCGTGTTATTAAAAGGCGGAATTTACAAGTATTGAGGTGCGCTAAGAAGTGGCACTATCTCCGTAGACATGGGGAAAAGCGTTACATTTTGATATCAGTGACTGACGATCCCGTTCCAAAAAAGTCACAGTGAAAAGTCACCGTGACTTTGTCACGCCTGTTACTCGTGTCACTGCATGATATTTAGTGTCAACGTTATTTTTGTCACACTGTTATTTCATCGTGATTTTGTCGGTTACTCATATCACCATATGATATTGTCGCAGTGCTTAAAACTGTCGCACATTATAAGTAAAAAATAAATACATTTGGGAAATTAGTTCATTGTCATCATAATCATCACAATCATCATGTCATCATCATCATAGCCATCATCATCGTCATAATCATCACCATATCATCATCATCATCATCATCATCATCATAGCCATCATCATAATCATCATCGTCATAATCATCATCATCATCATCATAGCCATCATCATAATCATCATCATCATCATCATAACCATCATCATCATCATCATCATCATTATGGGCGGTGTTCATCTTTTTCATGTGTTTTATGTACAATAAAGAGTTATACATACATACATACATACATACATTCTTTTCTACGAGTATGCTTCATTAAAACAACTCTTTGACACGGATGAGTGAGCAAGCATTCATAATTTTATCGCTGTCTCACTCGCTCTCAGGCAGCAGGCATCGTCCGATGTTCGCCACGAAGTTCCGAATCCGAACACTCCCGACTAAGCCCGATTAGAACCGAGCAGAGCTGAGTCACGTCACAGTCACTACAGTCAGTCACTGTCACTGCATCGCGTCGCGTCACTGCTTGCGCTAGGCGCTAGGAAGGAACAGTAGGAACGTATGTGATTTTGTAACGTTGTTATTTTGTGAAAAGTCACAGTGACACGTTTTGACGGCGAGTCATGGTGACTTTGTCACCGTGACGTTATTTAACCCCCATGTCTATATCTCCGTTACAATAAATATCAAAGGATTTTGCATTTGCCATTCACTTTAGCAATAAAATTCAGCTCTAAACAATTTTCAGGACTTTCCGGAATCCTCACTAACAAAGAAAACTATTTTGTACTACCAAAGTAGCTGATTACAGACAAATTCCTTAAGGATGATAGAGTTACGCCTAAATATCCCACGGGATAGAGAAATGGTATATTTCATGGTGCGAAGCCACGGGAATAAACCAGTTTACCTATACGTATACAACCGATTAAAAAAAAACATAAACGAGAAGCGAACATTAGGTTTACCAATCCCTTTTAAGGTGGAAACACATCATTAACACGCGACGCGACCCGATGCAACGAATGTATGCGCATGGCGTCGCGTCGGATGTTCATAGTGTGGTTCTGGTCATAGAAAATAATACAATTTGATTCGACTCAACACGCGTCGCGTTGCATCGGGTCGCGTCGCGTGTTAACAATGTGTTTCTACCTTTATTTTGAATTTTGATGACTATTTGATTTTTAAAATTTTCTATTTTTAATTGTACTAACATAGTTTTGTAAGATGTAACTAACCTGTTCAATTCTATGGGATTTTGGTCCTGAAATAAATGATTTTTATTTATTTTTTTAATTTTTTTTTTATTTTTTATTATTTTATTATTTATTATTATTTATCCTAGGAGAATAAAAAAAAAATACCCGGGACGCCAACGTAGTTGTGAGAAAAATAAATGGTCATTTAATTGAAGTCGAATGTCCTTAATTGGTTCCTTAAACTAAGTAAGCCTCACAAAAGTAGGACGATGGTACACGCAAACAAAACGAATGAAGAGGTCCTCATAGCACAGACCTGAAGTTTACTTTTAATTTTAAGGTAGAGGCGGTACCTACCTGTTATTTAGTATATTAAGTAACCTCAAAATAAAAGTTGGGACCGACCTATTTTTTAAATCAGCTTTAACATATTTTGTTGCAATCCCTGCTTAATAGCGAAAGTAAAGCTGGTGAAATCAAACCCACACTTTCATGACCATAAAAATATACAATCATCTACCAAATTCCTTGAAAGACATTGATGGCGCCTTAGCATTTATTAATCAACTGAAATCATTCCTAATAATTAAATGTTTCTATAGCCTAGATGAGTATTTTAACCCTTAAATAGATTTTGTCCGTTTCAAAAGACACACCAATGAAACTCACACAATTCAGATTTGAGCGAACTCTCGCGCAGTTTAAGTACCACGTGACGTTAGTTAGGCTATCTTTTTCCTTCTTGCGTATCAAGAAGCAGTGCGCATGCGACGGTTGTCAAAAAGCGAGCAGTCGTTAAAATGCAACGGCTGAAACGGTGTCGGGCTCAAAATCAAATAGTTGTATTCGTAACTATTACTATGTTTTACGTTACTTTTTTGCGTAAATGAGAAGTAATAACAGTTAAATAATAGTATAAAGTAGTTATTTTTCAAAAAATACTTGTATTTTCTTGTTTATGTTTGAAATAATCAGAGTGTCACTTAAAACGGACTTTTCCCGTTATACCTTAGAGTTGTGATTTTACTGTTTGTCATTTATAACGGACTTTGCCCATATTCCCTAAAAGTTGTAATTTTAACGTTTGTCATTCATAACGGACTTTACCTGTGATGCCTTAAAAGTTAGTTGTCACTTATAATGGACAAAGTCCAGTGCTAGTAAACAACATTTTACTTCGTATTAATGTTATTGTTTTAGTATAATGGCCGTAAAAGGGTGGAGATCTAGTAAAATTCTTACGCTTGTACCACCCTTAGACAAACAACATCGCCCGAACATTAAGATCCTAAATAAAGACAGTCTTCATCTCCTCGAGTCACCCATTTTCGATGAGGCCATTCCTCCACTTTTGAGAAAATCAATTACTAAATTAAAAAATTATTCGGACCGCCTCACTAAAATTAGCAGTCACTCTGCTTTGCTTGTTTTGAAGTTCTGCCTACTTGTTCCTAAATTTATTTACCTGCTCCGCTGCTGTCCCGTTTGGAAATTCCCCATCTGATAAAACCTATTGATCTAATCTTAAAATCCCAAATTGAATCGATTTTGAATATCCGTTTTAGCGAGCAGGCATGGACTCAAGACATGAGTCTTCTATATCTAATAAGATGTGGTGGTTTGGGAACACGCAAAATTTCAAGTACCTACCTATTTCTATACCGGCGTTTTTGGCATCAATCCTCACCTCTGACCTCTGACCACCTCTGACAAAATCCTTAACGCCTCACCGGCTACAAACTGTGAGACTGCGTGCTTGGTTGAAGCCTCAAATGCCTGCCCAAATTTTCTATCTCGACCTAAAATTCAACGGGCCTGGGATTCCATAGCTTCAGAAAACAGCATTCATTTCCTCGCCGCGACAGGTAGAGACCGCGCCAGACTTTTGGCGGTTTCCAAACCAGAATCAGGCCACTGGCTTCATGCCTATTCCTCACCGAACCCAGGCACCCACATGCTTAGACCCAATTACCCTCCGTATAGCCGTCGGTCTAAGACTTGATGCTGAGGTTTGCGTGGACCACAATTGTGCCTCTTGTGGGGCCCCGGTAGATCGCCTCGGCCACCACGAACTCGCCTGCTCCTCGGGTGCCGGCCTCCTGTCCCGTCATGCTGCCCTGAATGACATCCTCAGAAGGGCGCTCGTCAGTGCCAACGTTCCTGCTGCTCTGGAGCCCCAGATCTCACGGAACGATGGCATGCACCCAGATGAGATGTCATTGATTCCGCGAAGGTACCTACGGACATGCGCTGGTGTGGGACGCTACTTGCGCCGACACCATGGCTTCGTTGTACCCCCCAATGCCGTACAAGTATGCCGGCGCGCGGCGGAAACCCGATAGTGGGTAAAGATGACAATACTTTTGTAATCATTTATAAAATAAGGAAGTTTATGTTCATAAATATGTTGTGATTGTTTTTTGTCCTAAGAATATTTTATTACGTTAAGGGGGCAATGTCCGTTCTGTGTGACAGGTCTGGGTATACACATAAATAGGCAATGTCACTTATAAGTGACATACTGAAAACCATATAAAATATATACATAACTGAAAATTTCAAAATCATATTTCTTTTCCATCCCAAATACCAAAGTATAATCATCATTTTGTAAAAAAACAACAAGCGAAACACACTTTGCCCGTTTAAGGGTTAACGACAAAAATGTATGAGTGTATTTGTTTATGTGAAATAGCCCCTATGTAGTGTCGCATAACGAATGTAAAACCGTTTTCGGTTTAGTTTAGCGCAAAAGTTTTAAAATAATATTAATATGTAGTTAGGTACAAAAAAACAAAAAAGAGCCCTCCGATATTGCTGTGCCCTTGCAGGGTGTCACATGTAGACCTAATTAAAATATTCCATCTTATACTTGTAATGTGATTTGCAATAAATTATTTTGATTTGATTTGATAACTCTGCCTGTCTGTTACGTTTTCACGCCTAAACCACTCAACCGATTCGGTTGAAATTTGGATAGTAAAGTGTCAGTCCGGGGGAAAGGCATAGCATAGTTTGTATCCCAGACAATTCTAAAGATCCCGCGGGATAGCGGTAAGCGAATTCTGCGCAGACGTAGTCGTGGGCAACAAATAGTTCAAAATAAATAATTTACATCAACCGTCGTTTTAACATACATACAAACAAACATGCGTTGCGGGTGTCTATGGAGAGTGGTGATCATTTAACATCAGGTGACCCACTAGTTCGTTTGCCTGGCCTCTCTAACACAAAAAAAAATACACAAATCACTCGAAATATTATAAACGGGATGTGAACCGCGATTACCTTTATTGACACACATCCCGTTTATAATATTTCGAATGAACTTAACCGTGAATTATTGAAAACTCTTACACAAATCACGTCTTTATCTTTTACGGGGTAGACAAATCCTAAGGTGACAAGACCTACAGGCCACGTTTAGTAAGATTGTGTGCGTATAGATAGAAAATAGAATGAAAATAATGATGGGTTGCTAGCCGCATCGACTGTAACATGATTCCTATGATTTTCGTCCATGATTTTAACGAAAAATCAAAATGAAATAGTGCCTTTAAAAGACGGGAAACGGCACGTATTTTTTGCAAGTCTACGGCGGAGTTGACTTGAAAAGAATGTGATCCTAGGAACTGCAAGCTTGCAACCGCTAGTGTTCGCCGTTTATCTAAGTCCTACAAGTGCTTTGTAATCTCTGCCACTCAGCAGCCGTATTAAGCCGATTACCAGTCCATTAATATTTTATCGTTCCTTTTTTCGCAACGGAAAAGTAAAAAGTGAGTAAGTGAGGGTATTTCTCAGCATAAAATGTTTCTCAAGTAATTATTTAATAGTGTACATTTGACATCAATGACTTAAGAGTAGTTGGTGTGAGTTGAACCAAGTTACATTAACGATAACCTTGACTATATCCGACGATTACGACATTTATATTTGATAGGTTTTCTGCCAAATAGTCAAAATTAATACGCGGGTGGTAGGACCTTGTGCAAGGTCCGTCCGGATAGCTACCACCATCTTACTCGCTAATCCTACCGCTAAGCAGCAGTGCTTGCACTGCTGTGTTCCGGTGTGGAGAGTAAGACAGCCGGGGAAATTACGGGCACAAGAGTAGGGCTTGCACTATCCGGTATCTTTTTATTATCCGGATATTTCGGATACATCAAATCTCAGTATCCGGATATCCGGTTTTTTCGGATAATTTGAATAATTTTCCAAATATAAAAAAAACGTTGATTATAATTTAAAAATTATTTACTCAACATAATGTGGAGTCTTTTTAATCAACCCTTACCAAAATTGTTTGGTAAGGACTTAAAAATAATTATTTTGTTACTTTAATGAGTGAGTAATTAAAAAAATATGTACCTATGTTTGTTTACAGTTTTAAATATTAACCAGAATGAGATCCTTATTAGTGTACATACAAATCAAATAATCGACAACAATAAATGTATGAATCAAAAACAATAAAAATACTTAAGTAGGTACGAGGGGAATGCCAAAAGAAATTAGGTACTCCATGCTCATATGATTGATACTGGCAAGGTGTACACCATCATAAACGCTGGTTATTTAGTTATAAATTTAAAAATGGAAGACTCGGTAAGCCTACGTATCTTTTTTTTATTTTTTTCTTGTTGAATCTAGTAGAGCTTGAGCGAGAACTGGGTGTTGAATCAGCAGCATTGCAAACTATAATTCACGAACAACTGTTCCTCCATAAGCGTAGTTCAAGATGGGTGCCACACAAACTCAACGATTTGCAGAAAGAACGTCGCGTGGATTGGAGCAAATTTTTGATAAATAAATTCGACGCTGATGAAATTAAAAACATTTATGATATACTGACAGGTGACGAAACATGGTTGTATAACTATGATTCTGAAACAAATCGACAGACTGAGTATGGTGCTTTGGAGACGAACCGACTCCAATAACATGTCACCGAACACGAAGCACACAGAAACAAATGGCTGCGTCATTTTTGACGTGACAACGTCTTATAAATTGGTTTGCCGGGTGACACTTCAAGAAACTGCGTTACGCTCCGCTCACGTTATGCGCTCACAATGAGAGCGAGTGAGAGGCACGCGGGCATGGTTAGCCCGCCTAAGAGCGAGAGAGACAGACATAAAAAGTGAAAGGCACGCGTCCCTTACACTCGAGCACAGTTAGCCCGCCTAAGAGCGAGAGAGACAGAGCGAGAGAGACAGAGCGAGAGAGAGAGAGTGAGAGAGATAGGCATACACACCGGTTCATGTCTTGCGCTTCTATTTCGATTTAGATTCTTTGTATAAATTAATGTTTTAAATATAATTCTTTGTATAAATAAATGTTTTAAATTGTTACTATTATTTCATCCTTCTTCCTGCTATACGAATGAATATTCACATTAAAATTATTTTACCACTCAAAGTCGTTGTCACGTAAAACTTTCGCCTGTATACCGACTTTACAGGCAACCAATTTTTTTCTGCAAGACGGGACATGTTGTTACTGTTCTGCTGGAGGATCAAAAAACAACTAATTCGGAATGGTATGTTACTGTTTGTGCCCCAAAAGTATTGTCAGTTTGGTGTGACAAGCGGCCAAAGTCCAGAACAGCATCTGCTCTGGCATCACAACGCCGCCCCGCACACGTCTGCGAGAACGCTTGACTTTTTCGGTTCAAAAAACGTCACTATTCTGCCTCACCCGCCGTATTCCCCTGACCTAGCACCTTGTGATTTTTACCTCTTTCCGAAAATCAAAGAAACATTAAAAGGATAGCGATTCGAAAGCAAAGAAGATGCCCTGGCTGCTTATCAGATTGAAATTGCGATGGTGTCCAAAGAAGAGTTTAATCATTTTCGAAGTGGTTTAAGCGGATGGAGAGGTGTATAAATGTTCAAGGTGAATACTTCGAAAAAATGGATAGTCATAAGAAAGAATACAGTTTATAATTTTTGAGTATCAAATTTCTTTTGGTATGACCGTCGTACTTAAAAGCTATTATAAACCTTGTTCTTCACAGTTGGGTGGATTTTTGACGTTGTTATTTGTGTGCCATACTTTAAAGTATTAAAAATTACTTTCATATTTAACAATTAAAGTGAAAATAAATATTTACGTTTGTTGTCAGAGAATTGATATTTGAGTGAAATTTAGACGAGTCAATGATTAAATGTAAGGAAAATCTCATAACTGGGTGGATTTTTGACGTTGTTGAAATCTCAATTAGGGCACGTATTTAAATATCGAAAGTTAAAATATCTAAAATTAAAAAGTCGACGGTCAAAATATCGAAAATCAGAATGTCGAACGATCATAAGGTCGAAATTCAAAATGTCGAAAGTATATATTATCGAATGGTACAATTATCGAATGCTTAAATTTCGAAAACCTGAATATCGACAGCTACATTATCGAAAATCAGAATGTCGAACGATCATAAAGTCGAAAGTCATAATGTCGAAAGTATATATTATCGAATAGTACAATTATCGAATGCTTAAATATCGAAAATCAGAATGTCGAACGATCATAAAGTCGAAATTCAAAATATCAAAATTATATTATCGAATGGTACCTATAGTCGTCATTGAATATATCTGATCACATAAGGGTGCTCAAAAATGTCTGAACATGCACTCCAACGCCCTCACGGAAAGCGCGAGCAACATAGGTTAGGTTAGGTTAGTATTGCGTTAAGGCGCGAAGCGCCTGAACTAGGCGGAATAGGAGCTCCGCGAAGCGGAGCTCCGTCGACTTTTTTTCGTAGCTATTCAAAGTTATTTTGTTAATGACATATTTTACTTTGTCATACGTAACATTTAGTCGCATGAAAATTGAATTAGCGTCGAGAAAGAGTCGACGGAGCTCCGCTTCGCGGAGCTCCTATTCCGCCTAGTTCAGGCGCTTCGCGCCTTGACGCAATACTAACCTAACCTAACCTAATGATGCCTGCGCTTTCTTACAGAGAATAGGAATTATTCGGCATTTGAGCTGTAGGAATGTGAACCGTCAATATAATAGCAGTAGATGTTAAGTTCGTTCGCTATTTCAATTTTCGATATTTTAAGCGTTGGGTTTTTAATGGTCGATATTTTGTGTTTCGATTTTAACATATATCGAGCATTCGACTGTAGATATTTTGAACTTTCGATATTTTAGCCGTTCGGTATTTGAATTTTAGATATTTCAGACGTCGATATAATAATAGTAGATATTTAGATCGTTCGATATTTTAATTTTCGATATTTTGACCGTCGACTTTTTAACCTTAGATATTTTAAATTTCGACATTCAAATACGTGCCCCTCAATTATCTGACAACAAACGTAAATATATTTATTTTCACTTTAATTGTATGAAATATGAAAGCAATTTTTGTATGTACCCACCTTATACAGATAAATGTTTGCTGCACACCACACGTGTGCATTAATATCTGATATTCAAATTATCCAAATTATCCGGATAATGAAGTGCCTCCTATCCGGATTTGAAAAATGTCCGGATATCCGGATAATATGGATATCCGGTTATCCGGATTGCAAGCCCTACACAAGAGGTATTTCATCTTAGCCCTCTAGGTTGGCAACGCATCTGCAATCCCTCCGGGGTTGCGGGTGTCTATGGGCAGTGGTGATCGCTTACCATCAGGTGACCCACTTGCTCGTTTACCTTCCACTTCACATTTAAAAAAAAATGACGGTAGTAATCTGTTATTGTTTAAATAACTTAGTTCAACAGGTAACTGTTAGCTCTGGCCCCTATTTCACCAACTCGACAATAAAATTGTCGGTGGAAATTGTCGGTGACCATTGACAATTCGAAATGCAACGTGTTCTGCCTTTTCGCCGAATTTTATTTGATCGAATTTCATTTGGCAACCAACATTTCACCGAATGTTCACTTTGACAAATTTTTGTATGCCAACCTCTCATTTGGCCGAATTTTCACGAAGACGAATATCATTTTGATTTTAAACTCTTGGAATATCTTTCACATGGCAAATGTTACACTAGGCCGAAAAACTCTAATGATTAATTTGAATTAATTTAGATTTAGGCCACCCCTTAGCCGCGAACATGTTTGTTTTAATTTATAAACAGTCTTTATTTTACCTTAGAATGTCTTATTTTTTACTAATGGCTATGTAGTACCATTTGGCTATTTAAAAAAATGTCATTTTAATAAGTGTCCATGTAAAAAAAAAACGTTGAGTTGGCAATCGTGAGGTTCGGAAATGAAACTAATCATTTTAACAAGTTGACATATGATGATTTGGCAAAATGAAATTCGGCCAAACGTTGGTTGGGAAATGAAAATCGGCAATAAATTTTTCGGCAAATCAATAGAGAACCGAAACGCAATGACTATTCAATATGAAGCCAACCGGCGTAGATTCTCGTCGAGTTTGTAATGTAAAGAAAATAGTCGTATGGAATGGAATGGAATAGGGCCCAGGTCCTTCATAGGTTCGTTGAGTTACTTTGCAGAGGTTCATTTTAATGAACTAAAAACATTTTCCTTGCTACTCCGCTACCACACGTGCACATGTGAGATACACTGACGAGCAAAAATAATGAATCTTTCAACATGAAACTACCGTGAGACTCACACATAATTACAACAAACCGGATAACTCACGTATAAAAGCCGAAGGATTGCTCCGACAATTGTTTCGGACTATTCAATCCAAATCAGCAATTATTATTATTATTAATTAATTATTATTAAAAATAAAGAACAAAGGTGCCGCATTATTTTCAAATCTTAGCCAAATCACTTATTCCAGTGACTTTTAGGTTTGATGTTATTCTGAAAATCCTACTATGACAAATAGACGTACTTTGCTCGACACGGCTGACAAGACGGATCCCTGTATGATGGATGAACTGACAGAATGACTTTGATTGATTAGTTCTTTTCAATTGAACAGCACACAATCCCCTGTCTCTATCGTAACACAAATAACAGGGCTTATTGAAAAAGGATCGTAAGAACGTCTTCAGGAACTCTAGTTCAGATTAGCATAAAAGTGAATAACAAGGCAAATTTTAAGGATTTTCATACTTCTTATTCATAAAATACTTCTAACTAACCTACTATTTTCAATGTGACTGGAAATAACAATTATCAAAGAACAGCTAAGGACAAAATAATGTTTAAATGGTTAACATTAGTTTAACTAGACACTAGACCGGGTTCCTCAAGATATTTTCAATACGTTAAATACGCATTAATTATGTTTAAATTTCACGATAGTTGTCTATGTAAAGTTTAACAAACGTTTAATATACTTAAGTGGGATACCTAGTTACTTAAAATGTATTGGCAGTCTATGTAATCTGGTATTTGAGGTATGATTAACACTAAATTTTGGACAGGTTATTTGGTATTATGTACTATGACTGGTAAAGGGTTTTGTTATATACTGTACGTTTACAATTTGCTTGCATACTTTGACCGGGCAATGTGGCGTGATTATGAAGAGGCCCTTGAAGAAGAATGTGAATATGGGTTGATTAGATAGGAAGCTTTTGACAACCTCATCTCTCACCTTCAAATCATAAAACATAACATTACGCAAAGGTAGGCTTTTAGTAAAATCCTAGATAGCAAATATTTGCTTGAGTAATAGTTAATTAGCCCTGGTGGAGTGTTCTGCCGGCGACCGCTTTCAATTTACTTGGCGGTACGAGGCTGAATGTTACGCTAACCACAATGCGACCCGGCCACATAGGTACCTCTCGAAGTACCTAGCCTAACCTTAATCTATGACGTACCTAACCAAAAGGATACATCCCAATAATATAGGTACTTGATTTAATAATTTATAGGTTCCGACATTACTTTGCGGAAGTTCGAATCGACGAACAAAAAAACATTATTATTGCATGGTCACGAAGAAACAATAGGTTTTCCCTATTCGTAAATTTGCTTAAAAAAATACAACATTAAAATATCAACGAGAAAATGAAAGCAAACTGCAACCTTTATTGGATGGAACTTTTAATTATAATCTTTATATTTAATAATGTATAGCAGATGTTATTTTAATTAACTTTAACAAAAACCTAACTACATTATCGTGGCTCACTGGCCCCTTTTATAAGCCGGTCAGGAAATTTACTATAACATTTACATTATGGCATTTAAAATACCAAGGTTTTATTAGGGGCTCCGATATTATGGGCTATATCTTTCAACTTTCAGCGTTTAGGAAGACTTGGCCTGGGCCTTAAAGAAACTTTAATGTTTCCTGGTCCAAAAACAGTATTAAGTAACATAACTGTTACAATTACATAAACGGATAACTCACGTATAAAAGTCGAGTGAAACATGCCAAGCATCACTCGACTTTTATACGCGAGTTATCCGTTTGTGTAATTATTGATTGAGTCTCACGGTGGTTTCATATTGAACTTTGCTGTTGTTAAAGTTTTTTAGAGTTAGTGTGCCTTACAGGGTTCCCATTCATGATACATACCTCATATAAGAACTCATGGACAATGTCAAATCCATCAGAATATTTGAATTTGAATTTGAATTAACATTTAATTTGTACCGCATAGGCGACATAGGCGCTCTTGACTTAATATAATGTCACCTTATTCTGACAGTGAATGAGTGAAATTATATTGCTTTGTACGATTTTAATCTTGTTGGTGCAAATAAAAAACTATAATTTATTTTTCTAATGAAATATGTTGGCAAATTAGCAAAGTATTCTTAGGAGTAGCAAGGTAAATATTTTGTGTTCAAAGTGTTCTGATGACAAAGCCTGATCGAGTGTGAGCTCCACCACCCATGGACACCTGACGTGGGCGTTGGTATATTAAATGGTAATTAATGCAAGTTTACTGAAAGAAAACATATATCACGGAGTTTTAAATATGTTGAAAAACAATAATAGTATTTTATGCAACAGTTGTAGTAGAGGGGTCAAAAAAGGCGAGTGGTGTGGGTTACGATGTGAGCGTAGCGAACATCGTAAGAAATACGCCACGAGCTTTTTTACTTGCTAATACAACGTTGCATACAATATTTTTTCTACGACTAAGTAGATATGTACTTACTAAATGAAAGTAATACGTTCTCCAAAAATGAAGAAGTCCAGTGTTCCAGTCTCCACGCAGAAATTCTCGTAATAGGTTTTATCACTGCCGAGATTTTCTAGGCAACAAATTTTCCATCACTTCCTGGGCCGCCGCGGATATTTCTTGCGGTGTTGATTTAATTTCGTTTTCATCCATGCTTTTTTTATGATACGTTACAAAACTTTGTTAAAACTATTGTCATCTAATAATAACAAACAAGACAAGAGCGGGAAACATGAAAACGACAAACGACAAAATTAGAAGTTTGTTTATAGTAAACTTTGTTTTTAATTAGGTAACGTTAACTTTTTTATATAGCCTTGCGTTATTGGCGCATTTAGCCAAAACGTTTACCAACTTGCCAGTGACGTTACAAAAAAATCTTGTTTGTTATGTTGGCAACTATGCATTTCGTTCAGAAAGTTTTAGTTCTATAGTAAACCATATGAATGAAATAATTTGTTAAGTTGGTAGGCATGCATTTTCATCGTAAATTTAATGTTGAACGTTTAAAAGTTTTACCTATGGCTGGCAGAGTAACGTTGGAGCACTTTTAGAGCCATAAGCCAACAAGTGCTTTTAGAGAGAATAGACAATATAGACTTATCCAAAGTCTTGTTAAGAGTCTTCTTATAGTGGTGCTCGTAATAAGGTAAATCACAGATAAAATAGTACAGGAGTAGAAAAAAATATTAATTGCAGTATCTAGGATTTTAACTTCATTGCTATAGACGCTACAGCATTTCAGAATAAGTCCATAATGTTTATTTATACGGCACTAAAATTGAATTCTAGTATTTGATGATGGTTACAATAACCTTAACAGCCTTAGCTAATTTGAAATTTTGATATCTCAAGTGGAAATAATTAAGCACTTTGTTGCTACTCGTCCCTGATTGTAAAGACAAAACTTCTTGAAAGCAAATGCTGTTGGTCTTAGTTTATTTTCATGGCTGTGACAATTTTATTGAAAGAAAGAAGATGCCTGACCTGACTGGGAGGCAATTGAAGTGGTCGCCGGCATCCTATTCATAATATTGAAGGGATGCAAGCATGCGGGTCAAGTGGCAACCGGGAAGAGATCGTTATGTGCAGTTTGTGATGCTGCACGATGCTTGGTTCGTCACAACTGAAGTCGTAGGCAATTATGATGCCCAATTAACGTAAAACATAGGCAAAGAGCGCGATTGTCTATTTTGTCTTGTTTATTTTTGTGATCATAATGCGCTGTGCGTAATTTGTGCTGTTAAATAAAGAATATTTGTATTTGTACCTACCTATTTGTATTTGAAAGTATAACACTTAAATGAACGACATTGAAAAATAATCAGTATACTAGGCTAGGTGTCTAATGTGGAATATATCAGTAGGTGGTTGAATGAAGTATAAATGGTAGATAATTTCAAAATTTGCATAATTGTGGTCGACAAATATTATGGTTTTTATACATTGATCGATGTTCGGAGTGTCCGATGTTAAAGATAAAAACCTCTACAAGAGTCAAGAGTGTACCAACTACTGTAATTTTTTCCAGAATAATTCTAAGGCATCTTGTAGAGAATAAACACAATACCTTTGGAATAAACTTACTTATTGGCTGTTCTTGCGTGGAGTCAATTTTTTTTCTGACTTCAACAAAATATAAAAGGACTTTTTGAAGATGATTCGGTGTAAGAACGCTCACACTTTCAATGGCTCTGGATACCCTCATAAAGTGAACAACACATTCCAACCCTCATCCGGCTAAATGAATTTTAATGCAATTTGTCGATACCTACCCTCCATTTAAAATTTTGCGCATTTCATATTTTGGTGTAGAAATAAAACTAGTAATTTTGCTCAAATTATGCTGTCTTTGAATTAAAGTAAACAAACAACCAATAAGTATTTCATAGAATAATAATAAGGCGCTCAGTGAAAATAGACTTTCTAGGTAATTTAATTAATTGAGCATCGAAAACACGAAGTGTCTTAGGTTTATTCTGGGATATTTCAGCAAGGTCAGGTTAGTTCAAAAAACACTATCTTCTGCCCGCGACGTTGTCTGCTTAGAATTATACATAATTACACAACTTTCTCTTGAATCACTCTATCTATTTAAAAAACCGCATCAAAATCCGTTGCGTAGTTTTAAAGATCTAAGCATGCATAGGGAGAGACAGCTGAAAGCGACTTTGTTTTATTCTATGTAGTGATTGTTTTTCTTTAATTTTAAATTCAAACTTTAGAGGAAATAGCTTAGTATAATAGACTCTTCTAACGTCAAAAGAAAGTAGGACACATTTGTTTTAATTGAAATCTGACCTAGATACTAAAACTCGAGTGGGACATCAAGGATTGTGTCATAATAGTGATTACGACCGTAGCGTCAGAAAATTGCAGTCGTATACGGTCAATAAAAACGGCTGCCGCCATTGGTCAAACACATTAGTCGTGCCTTGAAAGCATGGCAATATGCTCTGTTTGCTGTAAGGATTGCTGCGCTAGCTGTGCCGGCGCGGCGCCTCGCGGCACACAAGTCTCAACGGTACAGATTGGCTATGTAATAAAGTATATACTTATAACAACAACGGAGTATTGCAAGGCTTGCACAATTGAACCTAGAGAGCCTAGACAACCTAGTTGTTAGGATTTCGAACTTCAAAAGAAAGAAAAGGAACCCACATAAAACCATTTTGTTATTCGTCTGTCTGTCTGTATGCTCCTGCTGCTCGTTTTTGGTGCACCTTTTTCTTTACAAAAGTTAAAGGTATTAAGTTTTTTACTATAATTCAAAAGTAGCTTCTGCCCGCGACCTCGTCTACGTAGAATTATACATATAAAACCTTCCTCTTGAATCACTTTTTAAAAAACCGCATCAAAATCTGTTACGTAGTTTTAAAAATATCAGCATTCATAGGGATAGCCAGACAGACAGAGTGGAAAGCGACTATGTAGTGATACTTAGGACTATGGTTTGTGGCGATAGTAAAACAAGTTTTTAAATTCACGCGATCAAAAGGCATAACCTTTTGAAAGAGTAGTACAATAAAATGTGAATCAAAACCTAAAGTATATTTCGTTGATATAGAATTATGAAGTTTGGCAAAAAGTTACGCCTCACAACACAAGTAAAATGTTTGAAAATTGTTGATGCGGAAAAAAGATCTTTGTTTTTTTCTTAGAAATACCTACTATGAATTAGGTATGAAGTTACTTTTTGCTGGCTTCCAGATGTACGGAACCCTCAGTGCTCGTGTCTGACTCGTTCTTTACCATGCAGTAAGTCGAGTTATTAGCACACAGGGCGATAATCTTTAACTTGCCCGACCTTAAAGTACTTCCTACTCAGTTTCTGATTTTTTCCTTGTGTTATAGTTTCAGTACGATTTAGAAAAAACAATTTCTAATGGGTGAACCGGAAAAAATGAAAGCAAAACGTAATATTTTCGATATGAAACAGAGTCTCTAGTGTAAGTTTTCACAGAAAAAAAGCTCTAACGGGTTCACGGAAACGTCTCTATACTCGTACTATGGAAAAATTGGAATTGCCACTTGCTGATAAAAACGGCAGCAAACTGTTCTCATAAAGTTTGTCATTTTTAACGTAATCACGTTCGAGTCGTATTTTGTGACCAAAAACTTACACTATTGCATAAGTAAAGTACACATATTATCATTTACTTATTTTGAATTTCTAGCATTACTGTTGCATATTGAGAACAAACACATGATCCGTTATGCGTCACAAAGTCCATTTAAGTAAGTTAGGCGAATCTACGTCGGTTTCAAAACATGAGTTGGAATTGTAATCACAACACGTTCGGGAGCGTCTCTCTTTGTGCCAGCTTATTCAATTAGAGCGTCCGCCGCGTCCCGGTTTTTAATTAGATGCCAGTAAACATCCGCGGAAATTTACTGCATTGTGAAAAAAATGACCATTACAAACTTTGTGCAGCCGATTTCTTCATATTTCTTCTAAGTTAGTCTTAGAAAGATTCATGAACCTGGTACCTATCAGAAATATTCCGCAGTTTTACTACTACATACATCTACGAGTAGGTATTTAATACGAGTAGTAATCTTAGATTATTTATGAGGTAATTCACTGAACAATATTAAAATATCAGGTCTTGAAAAAATCTACAAAAATGCAGAATTTGACTAACATAACCTCAAAACCACGAAGAAGTTGGTTAGCGCTTTAGAATCACAGGACTTTTGATTATTTTGAACAATGATATAAGTACTGTTAGACTGATTTCTGAACGTTGTCTTGTAGCCTAATGCTATAGTCTGTGGTTTGACATAGACAGACAGAGCTCCCTGCGTGGCCTCTTCCCGCGATGGTCGTATTAGAAATGGCGTTGTATTATCTTGGAAATAATATGTTCTAGAATACCAGTGGTCAGTGTTTTTATTCAGTTTAAGAGTACTTAGGTACACTTTTATTACACTTTCTATACCTATACAATGACTGATTGACAGAATGACTGACAAATAAATGATTTCTGATTTCTTATGACTATTATTTATTTATATTTATATTTATAAGCCTTTTTATTCCGAATTCGCTACAATTTCAGTAAGTACATGTTGTTGTTGTTATTGTAGTTTATTTTTTATTTATTTATTAAATTGTCGCGAAATTCGGCGTGCCTTTATAGCATAGGCCTCCTCCGTGTATTGGAGGGTTTGGGCTATAGTTCCCACGCGCGCCCAGTGCGGATTGGGAACTTAACACACACCATTGAATTTCTTCGCAGATGTGTGCAGGTTTCCTCACGATGTTTTCCTTCACCGAAAAGCTCATGGCAAATTACAAATGTATGTCTTATGACTATACCTAAGTATAAAGATAATGCATTCACGTAATTACAATGGACAGAAAAAAACATGAAACTAGCTGTAATAATAAAGTATTATAACAACTTTTCTACTTTAGGTGCTCCTTAGCGTACTGTTCATTGGATGCGTCGATATTTATAAACAAAGTAAAAATAATAAGCGGTAAAATTGAGGGCGCTGAAATGATCATTTAACCAAAACTTTATTCTAAACCTGAATAGCACCGTTGTGCTCAAGGCATAAAATGAAGCTAGGCACTCAAATCAGAAACTCATTTTTCTACTAAATGTTATTTTAAAATCCCGAGTTTCCACGTAGGAACAACAAGGCCATAACAACATTTACAGTGTTTATTTATGGTCGTCTGATTATTTATTAGCTACAGGGTGGAAACTAACAACGAGTTGAAAGCTCTTATTCAGATTTCCAAAATTTAATGCATGCTGCGCACGTAGCTTCAAATTTCTGCTAGAAAATTAACAATGTTTGAAGTTTAGGTGCGCATAAGGTAAGGTTTATGTTACGGAATCTTTGATCCGATCACTTATTCAAGAACCGTCGGGTAACACACCGTAGGTTGGACCTATTTATTCGTATCTTTCAAGAAATCTATGCGGGATTGTATCAAGTAAATTTGTAGAGGAGTCTCAAGGCTTCCAATAGCAGCGTGTTTGATATAAAGAGTTTGTTTGTTTCTTAAACACATTCCACTCGGTTCAAACGAACGTCTTGAAATTTTGAAAAGCGCTTCTGTCTCGACGCTCCTTGGCGATGATTATCCTTTTATTTAACTTTCGTCTAAGGCGCAGTACCAACACAACAAAATACAACGCATTTCGGTTTAGGTTTCAAATTACAATATATTCCTACGGGCACAATAAACGTCACAATTAGGCGTTCGTTTTGGACCTTGTCGCCTTACATTCGTACGTAAACTTAACAATAAGCATTAAAATTTGTAGCCTCAGTGTGGTTGTCTGCATTGTCTGATACCCTTTCACACTAAAACGGTAGGACGGATTATGATCTAATTTTGCATATGTGGCCTAGGATTCTGGCTGACTGTACATATAAAACTTTTATTACCTACCACAAAATTACAGAGTTTAATTAATTGCAGGTGACGTAAATATAATTGTGATAAAATACGAACACCAGCTATAACAGATGACACTTTGGCACTGATAGTGGCACAGACTGGCACCCGAGAGTTAGTTCCCCTCAGGAATAATTGGCACGGATTAGGAACTTTACACACATCATTAACTCGTTCCCGTACGGGAACATTTGCTATGTAGTGCCGAAAAGCTCTTGGTAAATTTCAAACTTCACTTGCCACATAAGCTCTCATAATCAAGGGTTGAATAAAACGCATCAGTTCACTTCTGGATACACGATGACGATCATTTAGGACACTAATAAATCAAAAACAGTTCGGTAACAGTCTATAGTAGTTATATGACTGGGATATACTGTAACAGTTCTACGCACATCACTGGAGCATATTCTAACGTTTCAATCATAGTCTACGGATATCATTGGGGCACATGTCATCCTAACAGTTCATTCACAGTCTACAGATGTCATTGGGGCACATTCTAAGGATTATTTGAGGTAGTTTCTTTGGCTTGTTCCTTTGAAGGGACTACTGCGATTGTTTTCATACAGGAGTACAGGAGTACAAAAAAATTCTAACAATTATTTAAGAGTCCAAAGGTATCATTGGGGTATATTGTTACAGCATGAGGAAGTCTCTTTAAGGATTAGATTTTTAAAATGACGGGTGGTTTTCCGACCCTTGCATAAATTTCACAGAGGTGCAAGCCAGCACGTCTAGCACGACAGCGCACAAGCGTCGCGTCGCGCGCGAGATAGATTGCCTGTCTTTTTCTTACTGTTCGACCTAGAAAGGGACGGGTAATCTATCTCGCGCGCGACGCGACTCCTATGCGCTGTCGTACTAGCCGGGCAGGGTTTGAACTCACGATCATCTACCTACAGTGACAATAATGGTGTACCAAATCTTGCTTAATTATAACTAGGTATTCTTCATAAACGTCGCCTTACGATATATTTAAAAAAAATTGAGGCTTGTCATACGAACAACTATAGCGTAAAAAAATGTGAATTTCACAAAATATCTCATCTACAGCTAGAATAAAAAAATGTTATAAAATATGTATAAATAATCCTTATAGGTACCTATGTATAGGCGCTTCAGGACAGGATGAAGATAATTATTCGAGTTGCGAGGGGAAGTTTTGAAAAGCAATATAAAATCGTGATCGTGTAAAAACGAATGGCCTAATTACTTACCTACTCGTTTTTTATCTTAAATAAAAGTTAAAAGTTATTTTTAAATTCATTAGGTATTTATTTTTTTGATTCTCCGGACCGATATCCGTTTGAGGTTTCAAATATTTCGTGTTGCCACAAACTACCCGCATACAGTGTAACGAACCCAGTTCCTGGTCATTTAGTGTGGCGTGCTGTACTTTTTCGAGTATTTTTCCGTGTTCTAGAATCAGTTATATTTCAAATTATTACAAAATCTTGTCGTAAATAAAAAAAGTAGTAATAATCCAGTGCCTAAAAGAATGAGCCAACCTCGCCATGCTCGGCGGTTCCAAAATTCTGAAAAATACGTTTTCCCCGGAGGAGAAAATACTAATTAGATCAATTTTTGCTACGGAAACCTCAATAATAGTAAATAGAGACTTCAAAACAGTCATATTAAATAGGTACTCAACGGGAAAAAATGTGTGTAATATAGGTAATGTTTTATGGCAACTGGGCCAAATTTTGTGCCACTGAGTTTAAATATACTGACGAGTAAAACTAACGAGTCACTTTTCATAAATAAATAAATAATTATTAGGGAACAATTCACACAAATTGGCCTAGTCCCAAAGTAAGCGCTAGTAAGGCTTGTGCTATGGGTACTAGACAACGATATGCAATACATATAATAGAGAAATACATACTTAAATAGATAGAAACATTCATGACTCAGGAACAAATATTCGTGCTCATCTCACAAATATATGCCCTTACCAGGATTTGAACCAGGAACGCTTGCTTTGCAGGCAGGGTCACTACCAACTAAGCCAACCACGTCATCAAACAACCAACCAATCGTTCATACAACCTTGTATGAGAAGTGACCCGTTATTTTTGCTCATCAGTGTAGATAGATACAGGGTGTCTTACATTTTTTCCGGAATATTTCAGCAGGAGGTTATAGCCCTGTCAAAAGTCAAAAGTTTATTTTGCAAATAGGCCGCCAAGGGCAAGTTAAGTTAAGTTAAGTTCGTACCTTAAATTACATTGGCCTATAGTAGAGATGTATAAAGTCTCTACTGGTACCTGTAAAGGTTTTTCAGGATTTTCGAATCATAGAGTTGACAAATATTTATATAAAAAATTTCCTTATATTGATCGATGTCTAAATAGAACCGCGCCAGGGGCGGGCCTAAACATTTAGAATATTTTTTTTTAATGAAAAATCTATTTAGGGGTGTTCAATCTGACTACCCAACCTGAAATATTCCCGAAAAATTCTGAGATGTATATGTACGAATATTATTTTTTATACGTGTAACTATAAGATAGGTAATCACCTATTACTTGTTATAAAGTACTCTAGATACTTTATTTAATTGGCTAATACTTAATACTTATTCTTGTTATGGCAAAAATATTAAATTTGTAGTGAAGACATCACACTCAGAGCCCCCTCGTGAAATCCAATTAGACATCTTACGCTCTTAACGTTCATTCTAGCTTATTGTGGCACCCTCCAGTAAATACCAACTTAAGTAAGTAAATAAATTTCCTCTGTTAAGTCTGTTCCCGCTGTATTCACTAAAAATATCCATAACATAACATAGGGTCGGCAACGCACCTGTGATTCCACAAGTCTTGCAGGTGTCCATGGGCGATGGTGATTACTTTCCATCAGGTGACCCGTCTGCTCGTTTGCCCCCTTTTATATAAAAAAATAATAATAATAATAATAAGCTTAATATTTGTACACCTACGGGTAAATCATAGTGAGATAATATGACGTCAACTCCACCTAACAATTTACCTATGTTTATACAAATAAAAATTCATATCATTTTTCATTTCATTTAATTATAAAAATTAAATTGACTATTTCAATTGCACAATTATTGTTATGTTTATTGCTTTTCTCAAACATCCAATGAAAAACCTCCAAGAAATTAAAGTTTTATTTCTAGGGAAATTTAAAGCAAACTAGACAAAATAAAACAAATAAACCTCGTTTATTGATTTTTAATAAAGTTAGTGTCATCAAATAGGTACCTAGATACTATTTCCATTTTCAATTCAGTAATCCTTGCCTTGTTCATATAAAAAATGAAACAATTGATCTTTACAAGCGATCCATCCTGTATCAGACCAAACGCATTAAATAAAAGACATTCAGGTATGTTTGCTTAAAAGCAGGTCACGACTCTATATCAACAGCGATTATGGAAAGGTAGGTACGAGTAATATTGATTTCTTGTAGAGATACTCACGTGGGTATCTCTACAAGTTAAATCGTATAACAACAACTGACCTTTTCACTCCAGAATAAATGACGGAGGTGTAGCACGGAAAGTGCTGAACAGGTGTGGAACCTTATCACTGTAAACGAAATAATGGCAGCCAGTGGTCTGTAATGTAAGTAGGTAAGTATGTGTGACATAAATAGTATGATATATTTATTACTTGCGAATTACTTTTTTTTGATACAAATGGAATTTAAATCTAAAATAAACCGAGAATTTATGTATAAACTGTGTAATAGAAATAAATTATAAATTTTAAATGAGGCCAACTTTTAAACATGTTTAAAAAAACGAAAGCGGTTCTGAGCTAGTAATATTTTGACCTGCATTTAGTGTTTCGATTGACTTGAAATTTTCTGTACGTAGTACGTAGAGTAAATGACGATTCATGTAGGTATCGTTGACAAAAGAATGTTTATTGAAATTGAATCTAAAAAAAGTCTTTTTGAAGTCAGTTAAAAAGCATGTAATTGATTTTAATTCTATTGCAGAGAGGTTGATTGGTTCGAGTCCGGCTAAATGCAAAATAATGCGATCAATGAAGTCACTTAAGCCTAAAAAGGATTTAGATTTATACTTAAGATAACACCGACCTTAGAGATTTTGAACATAAAAGCCTTACTGAGAGACTCATGAAATGCGGCGTTATAGCTAAGATCTTGCTCGACTGCTCAGAAGGGAAATTAAACCTATTCAGATAATCTTTTTTACGCGTTTGGACCGTTTACATGCAAAACACTTAAGTATTCTGTATATAATTAAGTAGAATATTGGATGACTATTTCGAACATTCTGGATAAAATTCTCTATGATACATAGGTACTAATATACTTAGGTACACACACATACAAACAATACATCTCACATACAAAAGTTTCAACATGGAAACCTACTTCTGTTTTATTCTACCACTTTGTCGGCCTGATAATTATAATATTAAATAAATATAATAAAATAAATATTTGGGAACAATTCACACAAATTGACCTAGTCCCAAAGTAAGCGCAAGTAAGGCTTGTGTTATGGGTACTAGACGACGATGTACATACTTATATAGATAATAGCTGTTGCCAGCGACTTCGTCTGCAAAGAATTCGTTTATCGCTATTCCGCAGGAACTACGCAATGTTCCGGGATAAAAAGTAGCCTATGTGCTATTCCAGACTTTTCTCTATCTATGTGCCGAATTTCATCCAGATCCCTTGGGCCGTTCTGGCGTGATTGAGTAACAAACAAACATCCCTCCATCCATCCATCCATCCATCCATCCATCTATCCATCCATCCATACTTTCGCATTTATAATATTAAGTTAGATTACAGCTTTCCAGTACTAAGAAACCTAATATTAGATAGACTGAGCTAAGTCGTGGAAGGGACGGACAGACACAGACGGACACACGGACATGTCGCAACAATAATGGTTCCGCTTTTGCATACGTAAGCAAGTGAAAACAAAGCTTGTAAAAAGATGCAAATAAAATTTAGTAATTAATTTCCCGGGACGCAGCCAAAGTTGCGGGCAACATCCAGTATCTATTAAGGACTGATTTAAAGAAGCAAGGAATTCTTTTGAACAGAACAACAATCAGTTAAATGGCGTTGTTTTCATTTCTCGCCCCAATAATCGTAATTTGTTTCCGATGATTTATTTACGTAATTGTACTGTTTCCCTTTTTTTCATGCTGAGATCCTATCGTACCGTATGGGCAAAGTAGCAGGCAGAGGAGCCGTCGGCCGTAGGAAGAAGTGGTTGCGCAATATCCGGGAGTGGACCGGAGTCGCAAGTTTCAACCTCGTGAAGAATCGGAGGAAATATGCAGAGCTGACTGCCAACCTCCACTAGTTGGAGAGGCACTATAAGAGAGAGAGAGAGACAGAAAATAATAAGTTATTTTTTTTTTCTTTATTTTGACACTAGCTGTTGCCCGCGACTTCGTTGGCACAGAATTAAATATAACGTTCGTTCATCAAGGATAATGTAGGATTTTAATGGTGAAAGAATTTTTAAAATGGTCTAATATTAGTGAAGATAACTTATGTTAAGGTAAAGACAAACGAATGTGGTGTTACCCGTGTATTGTAGCAAGCTTCTACGAATGGTGGTGATACCTACTTCAGATTATAATGTAAATATTTGTTATAGTACTGGTTACATATGTTAAATGTTTATCGAAGTATTTTTTATCGACAGATAGAAAAAATAGTAACAGCATTTTTTTATTAAGAATTGATGTGTTCCGATGATGAAAAAAAAATTATAAACACGAAAAAAACTCCCTAAACTTAAAATAACAACCTGTAAATAAAATTTCCGAGACTCTTTTTCCAGCGCGAAAATAAGAATGACACAAAATAATTAATTCACTTTTATCACTTTGACTTTCCTTGAAGGCACGAATAATTTCTAAATGTGGACGATGGACATATAAATATACTTTTAAACCGGGTAAAAGCAAATATCCCGTAGGATAATGAAAAAACTTTTACATTGGGTGAAGCCGTGGGTAAAAAACTTTCGTTTATTAATTTCTCCCCATTAACAATGTACTTTTTAGAGTTCCGTATCCAAAGGGTAAAAACGGAAACTCTATTAAATAGTTTCGCTCCGCTTTCCGTCCGTCCGTTTGTCACCAGGCTGTATCTCATGAACCGTGATAGCTAGACAGTTGAAATTTTCACAGATGATGTATTTCTGTTACCGCTATAACAACAAATACTAAAAACATCCCATCAGCTCCCATACCACAAACGTGTCTATCATACGGAACAAAATAACTACTTAGTTGTAGGTACGTTTTCTGCGTATGAAACAAGAGTTCCTCCGCAAAAAAAAAATGCTGTGGAAGGTAAGGTAGGTCCATAAAAAGCTGTGTAAGTAATTGACCAAGAAAATTATTAACAATGTTGATTGTTGCTTGTTTCTGGCATAAATGGAGTCGGTACCTACCAAAGTAATTAATTATAACTTAGAACGAAAATTTTAAATATCAAGAGAAATAGCATGACAAATGGGCAAAAATTGGAGACAATTTGTAACGCACACAACAGGTGTGGCTTTAGCGATAGGCTTATCGGAGCGGCCAAGGTGGATAATATTTGTACGGGAACCAATTATTTCATCAATCAACATTTGACAAATCACTTTTCTCAAACATGCAATGAAATAATTATTTTCGTTATGTTCCGATAATCAACGCTTTAAGAGTTTTTAATGATTCACGGTTAAGTTCATTCGAAATAAATTTTAATCGGGAGGATGGGTTTAAATTGTCGAATATCTGGAATCCGGTGATTTCCTTATATAATTCTCGTCCAAAATCAATTTCGGGTGGGCGAAGTGACACTGTGAGTGTAGTGTGTTTGAATCGAGTTTCGAGTGAGAACGGTTCCAGTGGTAACGAGAGTGCACGCAGTCGACGCGCAAGAATGAGGGTAGACAGAGCTCGGTCTACCCAACAATAACATCCACCCGCAATTTCTTCAGTCTACCCGTGATCATGATACATGCAACTGTATCGAAATATCGGGAGCTCAATAAAGGTAATCGCGGTTCACATCCCGTTTATAATATTTCGAATCAACGCTTTACTTGCAAGTCAAGATATTTAATAAAAATTATAACAACGGAAATTCCCTACTGATCGTGTCTCGAACCTTGCAAGCCCGCAAGGAGCAGCTATTTGTTGCCTACTGACTATTTCTCACGAGGATAAACGCTGGGGAAAAATGAGATTCATTTCTGCACCGGATATTATTCTTGACCTTTGCTGACTTAGGCAATGAATACAAATAAATACACCATAATAACAAATATAAGTATAAAGTAAAAGTTACTCCGATAAATGTTCTAACAATCACGCTCTCAAGTTTGGTAGTTATGGACAATAATATAAGGGCCTGTAGGCTTATTGTCTAACTCGCTCGCAATCGCCATCGTGTTCATTTTGACAGTTAATGTATGGGCTGACAATTGGCATCGGAATCAGCTAGCTGTCACATTCATACATAAACTGTCAAAATGAACACGATGGCGATTGCGAGCGAGTTAGACAATAAGCCTCCTGAGTTCGTAAGGTCTTTTCATTCTTAACTGTCCTATTTGGTAAACAAATTTCTAACCTCAATGTACAATTTTTTGTTAAGAATAAGGTGTATTATGTTATCAAATAAACCTAAGCCAATATTTTGGACATAATTTTGCTGATATTTTATCTCCAGTTCCTTTATTTACGACGAAATAGTTAAAAAATTACAAAAAAGAGACGTTTTGAGGTTAGAATTATGTTTACCAAATAGAACAGGTAAGAATGAAAAGACTATAGATCAATTTGGGGTGTGATTCTCAAAACGAAACTTATTCGTGATTTTGGTCGCAGCGCACAGAAGACAGTCAATAATTTACCCGTTCTCTAGCAGGGATTATGCACAGTCAGGTGTCTTGACGTAGGTCTTGCGTTAACGTTGACAACAAGACACTTGACTCTGTATAATGTCTACAAACGAAAAGGTCAGGTTATAATAGTCTCCTGACCACAGCGAACATTTCACAGACGAGAATCATACAGTTGATCTAGTTAGATACACACGCACACACAAATCACGTATTTATCCCTTACGGAGTAGACAGACCTACAGGCCACGTTTAGCAAGATTGTGGGCGTATTGATGGAAAATGGAATCAAAATGGTGATGGGTTGCTAGCCGCATCGCCTATAACTTGATTCCTATGATTGTCGCCCATTCTAGTTAGATAAGAGACACATTTTGCCTTAATTACATTAGCCGCTTGTTTTTAAATTTACCGCTTTAGTCCCGATTTAGGCCTAACTTTTCAAAGAGCTAGAAACACGATGGAATACAAGTGGTCACGGTATTTAGTACTATACTCTATTTATTTTAGCTAGATACCAGTGGCGTGGCGTCCATAGAACTCGATTCCCACTGGCTTGCCTATTTTAAGGCAGTTGGGCAATTTATTGTGCAGAATTAAAGGAAAAGGCTAGTTAAGTTCCCTTCGGCTTGCCTTCTGATATACTTGACGCCACGCCACTGCTAGATACTAAAATGACATTACCTGTGTTGCCTGTTTTTTGCAATTCAAAAATAGTGATGTGCCACCACTATAGAAAGTTAACGATAAATTAAATTTAGTATAGATTTTTGTATGTATAAGCTAGTGTAATAAACTAATAAACCTTTAAATTTGCTTGATTATGATACAATCGTATTTTTTTCTTAAAATATAACATGACCAAACCTCTTGTACTCAGACCACAAACATTGTCGATGGTTTCGAGTACACCACTAAACAATAAAAGCTGGTATCATTATTTCACAATTTGACATTTGCAATTGTCAGTTTAGTATCTAGCTAAAATAAATAGACTATAGTTTGACACATTCGCTTCCAAACTAAAATTTGTTTGTTAATCAGTTATTCACATGTTTTTGGTTTGGTTTCACACACTCATCGGTATCGTCATGTTTTTGAATAATAATCAGAAGCCATGTAGTCTTAGGCGCTTGTGCTTATAAATTTTTCTAGCTGTTGCCCGCGACTTCGTTTCCAAAGAATTCGTTTATCGCTATCCCGCGGGTGCTATACAATTTCCCGGGATGAAAAGTAGCCTATGTGTTATTCCAGACCATAATCTATCTCTGTTCCAAATTTCAGCCAGATCCGTTAACCCGTACTGGTGTGAAAGAGTAATAAACATCCATACATCCTCACAAACTTTCGCATTTATAACATTAGTAGGATAGCATTCAGCATCTTAGGGCATATTTATTCTGTGCTTAGGGTGCGACCACACCGCCGCTTAAAAAACCGTGACGTTACGGAATCGCAACAAAATGTATGAAGAAACGATGGGAAAACGTGACGCATACGACACGTCACTGCGTATTCGCGGCGGTTTGGTCACACCCTTATTCTACCCTTATCCTACACCGTTTGGAAATAAATAGTGAGTTCACTGCTTTACTGTTCAGCATGTTCACGTGATCGCTAATCTGTTCCGATCGCGCTAGACATTAAATATGGCCTCAGGATAAGACAGTTTTCTTATCTACAAACTTTAGGAGTAGGTACGACCCTGTCAAAGCCAAAAACCGCTCCGAGGAGAATATTTGTCATTTCATGTACCTATCATAATTACAAATGTTGTTTATTTTTTTATCAATACAAAACTATTCGTCTAGACTATGTCTACAGCAGCTCTCAGCTCTGCGATATTTAATTAAGGGCTGTGTTAATTATTGGTTTATAGTCGATCAAGAAATTGTTTTACCACCTAAAGGTTCAATGTCATTTGAACAGGTCAAAACATCAGATAGATTTTTTTATAGATTTAGATTTTATTTATTTATCAACAAAAAATTATATAAAAACATGCATGTCACAAATATAAGCATGTGTTGAGATCGTCAAAAATTAATAATAATAATAATAGCATAATAAATTATAAACAATGAAACAATAAAATAAAATAAAAGTAAAAAAAAAAAAAGTTGTGTAAAAAAAAAATATGTCAATTTTATAATTCTAATAACATTTGAATAAATTGTATCTCCAATAAGGATCGTCAAAGCATATTAAATTACATTAAATAAATCATAATATATCTAGTCAAATATTATCCAATGTCAAAAAATTACATCAAAAAATTATTATTATTGAGAGTATTTTCACTTATGAAACAATGAGATAATTAGCCTTATCGTTTTGTTTCTGATGAAGGAATTGTCATAAAAATTACGAAGCACTTAGTTGGTTGACTATACACAAAGAAATGTCGTACTATTAGGTACTTTATTATGATATTTATCTTGGATATTGAGCGTGACCTCGTGTGACTGACAGGACAAGGATATCCCATTCGTTGTAGAATATCCTGCGAAATGTAAGTAACATTTCCGTTTAGTGAAATGTCGGCGTTGAATCGTTGGCTACGTGGCTTGTCACACGTGAGCCATTAGCGTGGTCGGGGACTTGAAAACTGTGACCTCGTAGTAACAGTTATAAATCTGTACAATCTGGCAAAGCTGCCTATAGAAGTAGCCATAACTGCAACTATGAATGTGGTCATTCATGAAAGTGTCATCTTCCACCATAGAGATGTTAACTAAGAGTGGTAACTTACGGGTAATAGCGTAGAAGAATTGGATACAATTCTGCGACACGTTAGTGATATTTTGTCACTTGCACTTTTTGTTTTTCACACGATTTGTTTTTCCTTTATTTTCTACATAGAACTAAGCTATTTCAGAAATTCGGCTGGCTAGAATTAAGATAAACATTTATTTTTGGGACGGCTCTGCCAAATTATGAGCTGGTTGCTTTAGATTCGGCGAAACAGCGAGCGTTGAAACTCGAGGTAAATTTTCGCCAACAAAGCCTTCGCCACCGCAGAAGAACGGCATGCTTTTCGGTTTTCTCCAGGTTACGAGTGAGTCTCGGAACTGAATGCTTCTTTCACAGGTCGATCAAAGTTATGTGGATTCTGCACCCTTAAATTGTCAGCATCTAATTCGTTTTCTTACGTCCTTTAAGATCCGTTCAGCTGAGAAGCTGAATTTCCTTATTGCGTCTGTGTTTCCAGACCGCTACAATCTGACCGTCTACAAATCAAGGGTGAATGCGCATTTGCTAGACAAGCGTGCTTCATCTTAGACCACAAAAAGTTAGGTAATAATGGTAATAGATCCATTGTGTATGGAAAAGCGTAGGTAGCATTTATACACACGCACACACACACACACACACACACACACACACACACACACACACACATATATACAGACATCGACGTCAAACTTATAACGGGTACGTATTAAAATACATAAAGTTCAAAATGTATAATGGGTTAAAATATATAATGGTTCAAAATATATAATGAGATTTTCTCAGAAAATGTCAAATTAACAGGATTGTTATAAAACAAACCTAACCTAACCTAAACCAATCTATAGATTACGATATCAAAAAAGTTTATTTAGCTAATAGTTTTACAGAAAATCTTCTTCTTCTGGTGCCATCTTCTATCGAAGGTTGGCGATCATTACGGCGACTTGAACCTTCGACACAACAGCTCTGAATAACGATCGGGTGCTTTTATTGTACCACTGGCGTAGATTTTTAAGCCAAGATGTTCTTCTTCTTCCTGGGCTTCGTCTACCTTGGATTTTACCCTGCAAGATAAGCTGTAATAACTCGTACTTTGAGCCCCGCATGACATGGCCCAAATACTCCAGCTTTCTCCTTTTGATAGAGAGGAGAACTTCCACCTTTTTCCCTATTCGCTGCAGCACCACCACATTTCTAACTTTGTCTCTCCAGGATATCCTTAACATTCTTCTATACACCCACATTTCGAAGGCTTCTATCTTCTTACACATGCCATCGGTCAGAGTCCAAGCCTCAACACCGTATAGAAGAATGGAGAAAATGTAGCAACGCGCAAAACGAACGCGGAGCCCGATATTAAGGTTCCTGTCACATAGAAGTTTCTGCATCTTGGTGAAAGCTCCACGTGCTTGCTCTATCCGGCATCGTATCTCCAGGCTGTGATCATTCTGGTCATCAACATAACAGAAAATAGCATTATATATTTTGAACCATTATGTATTTTAACCCATTATACATTTTAAACTTTATGTATTCTGATCCGCTCCCCTTATATAACACCCCTCTTTTTGCGGCGGGGATTAAAAAAGGTGACCCGCTTTTATCATTATTGAATTTGCATTTCTTTAAACGACAAAAAATAGTAAATGCAGCTTTATTTTTGTAAAACATGGTGTACATAAGTAGATGTCACAATAGGATATTACAACTCACATTTTTATGAAACTCGAGAATATAAACATGTAAATAAATACTTAGGTACTTATTGTACTAAATCATACCACTTATTTTCTCACTGCCCGTATTTGTACTTTGTAGTAAAGTTGATTATTGTCAGTGGATTGTATATTAAAGTGTTTTTCGTATATTTTAAATGTTAACACCAACTTCAAACGAATTACTGATCTTATTCATACTTCAAAAGTATTATAATTAATGCGTTTATTTAGCTTTGAAAAATGGACTCCATTATTTATTAGCACGAAACAATATTGATTTCAATTCGGGAAACCTCATTTATTATAATCAGAATATTCAATTTCAATCTCAAAACGTAACCTGCATTGACAAGAGTATCAATAACAACTAATTATGGTTCCCCTCGATAATCTTATAGCTGTACGAGTGTATTAATTTTGTTTTGTAATAATTGGATGTTATTGTTATCTGATACCCGGTGGTGCTCCATAGATTGGAAGTAGACTTTTTTTACGTGTTTTTTGTGTAACGGACTAATAAAAAATGAAACAGCGTTTTAATTCAAGTTTTTTTAAATAATTTATATCCATCTTCTCACATCCTATATATAATCATCATCTTCAACAACAAATTTTTACGATTGTTATTTTTATTCAATGGGATAACTGTAACTTTTATCCCACATAAACATATTAAAAATAATTTCATAATAATAACTTTATAAAGTAGCTGTTAGTGTCCGCTTCCGGAAAGACTAGACTATAGATACAAAATCATTTTCGGAAGTAAAGAATCGATTCTAAGAAATACGTGTTTAATATAGCCTAAGGCTATGTAAGAAATCAGAGCGTAAATAGAAAAGCAGCTAAAATATAAAATCAGGAGCGAGATTCTCTAAACAAAACTCTTCCTTGAAGTATTCTCTGCGCTTGACAGACAATCATAGCTTGACCCGTTCACTAGGTGATATTACACGGAGTCATGTATCTTCCGTGTCTTGCCGTCTATCGTACGGAACGCCAAATGGCAAATCAACCGATTCTGTTAAACACCTGTGAGTCAGTGAAGTTATGATTGTAACCAGAGAGCAGAGATCATTTCCTAGATTTTTTTTTAAAGAATCAAACGCATGATAATTTTTGATTACTTTTTCCCTCGCTTCCTCGCACTTTATTACGTGAATGCACACCTTGTTTAATATTTTTTGTGGTTTGTGGAGTACGACACACTGCAAAGAAGGAAATGAGATGAAATCTTGCGACGGCAAACACGTCCGCAGGAAAAACATTCCATAGAGCGAAATTAAAACAAAGCGTTGGGAATGAGGGCCGCAGGCAAAAGAACATAATAGTAATAACAAATACATGGTTAATCAGAAAACGTTTGAATTAGGTATAAATAATTAATGCTGTTATCGAAAGCCTTCGCGTACAAAATTATAACCTTCTAGTTCTTCTACTTGGTGGTGACTAAAACTCGTGGTGGAGAAAATAAATAAACTATTATTATTATTATTATTACTTTTTAGAGCTTTTAACGTCCGAGAATGAATACTGCGAGATATCCGACGGTTTACTAGGTACTCTTCTCAGCATAAGTTTATCTTGGGCCCTGATTTTTTAAAGCACATCACTCTAAAGTGGTATAAATCTGTTTATATCTTCAAAACTATGGCTCTAATCAAATTTTTGACTAGTTCCACATGATTAATGAGAGCCGTAAGTATCTTCTAAGCTACTCGTGTTTCAAATTCAGCACAATTTTTCACCACTTTCGAGTGGTATTTTCACACATGTGCTATCAAAAATTAGGCCACTGGATATGAAACAATCTCATTGTTTGTACAATCTAATTGCTTATTAATTTTCACAGCATCAATCTCGAGCCAAATATTCTCTTTGCATAACATACAACCTTCCTTATATACAGCATAATGCCATGAAACATGTGCTATTAACAACTTTTAGTGGCTCGGCTGACACAACAAAATGCCTGAGCATAGATTAAGTATTTCTTTCAAAAAGCACTTAGTTAATCGTCAATCAAGCACCAGCTAATTGCCCCGCGTGAACGATCACTTCTCCGCCCGATACTCTCTGAGCACGCGATTGCGTGATTACGAAAGAAAGGAATAACGCTGGTCACGTTGACAGAGATTTGCTCAAATAGCCATGCTATAAAAAATGCCCCCGCGGTTATTATGAACAAATAAAAAACAGTCGAATACGCAAATCGCCTCGGCAGTTGAGTCGAACTACAGGGTGGATTGGTGATTGATCGGCTTCGATGATTGTTATGAGCGGAACACGAAGAGATAAACAAAATTATTTATGAGTTTCGAGTGGTTCTGCAGTAGGTACCTAAAGTCTATGATCCATTAACATTTCCTTCGCTTAGTTACCAAGCTTGTCAGTTTAAAGCGGTGCAGCAGTGCAACGTTAAATCACATTAGGTAAATGTTGAGTCACTTCAAGTTTTTCCACAATAAATGTCATACTTATGTCTGTGGCTGCTGTTACTGACTAACCTCTTATTTGGAAAAAGCTAAAAATCTGTTTGTTATAGGTAGCAAAATGTATAATTGAAATTTCGTAGTGACAAATAAAAACAAACGAATATCACGTTAACATAAACTTAACAAGCCTTTATGAATAAAGAGAGTTAATATTAAATATGGATTTATTTGTGAAAAAGTTTTACAGTAGGTATAGCTGTAGCTTGACATCTGGGTTAATATTCTAGCATTTTGGCCGGCTACTATCCTCCTACGATCATTTTTTACTTTGTCAATGCATACTGAGGATAATGAAAACGGTGAATTTCGACTTTCCTACTTCATGCAAATCTTATAATTATTTATTAATAATTTTAGATTAGTTTTACTACTTAATTATCGTTGTTAGTACTAAATGAATCAGTTTTGTAAAGCAAGATGTAAGTCTGATATTTGTTTTTATTTTTGGGTATTTATGATATTATTGAAGCTTGATTAAGTAACTACATTTTCATACAATAACAAATTTCACCCATCACAGTTCTTACCTATACTTTAGTTTACATTTTTGCCTTTGATTACTAAATTATTTTCTGTAATTATTGCCCTAAAGCTGTTTGTTGCGAGCAGGCGATCGGGCAATTAGGCGAAACATCAATCGTAAATAAATACTCTACAATGTAAACACGGAATTAATACTTACAACCGTATTTTGTAACTCGTCTAGGGATTACTATAAAATTAGGGTTGCAAATCGGCAGTTAAGTAGTTCGGAGGTTAGAGACACGGGAGTGACGGGATGATACACCACAAAGCTCCCAAAGGACTACAAATACAGATTTTGACGCAACATTGGTGACATGACGAAAGGATACACAAAGTGCGAAAGGGCTTTATGAATTATATCCTTAGTTATAGCGATGGTTTGAGCGGCGAGAACTCCCGTGTCCTAACAATTGCTAAATTATTAATGTGGATCCATTTGCTGGTGCGAGTGGACCTCTTCTCGTAGGTCCTGTATCTATCAACCGTGCGATACACACTGCTCTGCCTAAGTTAGGTCGGTAGGGATATATTTGAAGCTTATTCCACGTGTTGATATCATCTCCGTCCCATGGATAAAAAGATAGATTGTGGGCTGGATTCCACAAAAATAAGGGATGTTTTATATCAGTCAGGCACGTCATAATCTTAAGGCGTTGCGAAGTGACTCTTAGGACGTATGTACATAAATAAATCCGGCAACCCAAAATAGGTACTCGTAGGTTTCCTAGGCTTAGTGTGATTTACACTCAGCGGCGATCGGCAGCGCGCAGTGGAAGGATGAATATCAGGAAGACCTGATCCATCCAAAAGTTATTTTTGTTTCGTTTTTTTTTTGTTCTTTTTTTTTAATTTATTTAAACCAATAATAGTGCGAAATATACATCAGTGATGCTCATAGCCGGTATTGAGAACCACCTACTATGTGGTTATGTAACCAGTAGCTTATTCTAAAGTACTATTAATTTACTAACTCATTATTTTCTGTATGAGTTTCTCCACGATTGTTTAAACGTTTTGTAGTTTACGGCTCGCTATCCATTTACCGCACATCAAAATGTTTTCAATAAGGACATATATACGAGTTTAACAAATCAACATGTTAGTACTCAAGGGAAAGCAGAAACCGTAGAACAGTTATGTATTTTTATTATATAGTAGGTAGGATTAGTTATATTAACAACTAGGTACTGAGATGTTTTTTTTTAATCGTAGGTACCTTAGACCATTATATTCTAAAGACATCAGTTTTTAGTTCAATTTTAATTTGTTGGCATAACCAAGCACAAAAATTTAATTTGTTTCAGCTAAATGGTTTATCCAAAGCCAATTATAATCAATTGTTCATTCATTTTAGGCGATGGAAGGGTACGGATATTTAATTATACGTCAAGTCCTGTTAATGTTTTTGTAAAATTACATCCTCTGTGAATGTAGCGACAATTTGCATATTGTACCATATTTACGGACATTCGCGTTTTATTCCATTCCATCGTCGTTTCGTTTATCTTTTGTCAAACGACCGTGATGAAAAACCATATTGTTGAGTCAAAGGGATAACTTTTAGTGAAATCAGCGTCGCTGACCAGTTCGTCGTCAGCTCTCTGAGAAGCATCACGTCCTAGACTTTGACAGACGCCAGTAAGTACCTACTTTTACTAACTTGTACTAACAGAATAAAAAAGCTTTTACCCTAATCTCTGTGAAGTTGAAAATAGGTAAAATGTTTCCACGTATTTACGCAAAATTATGTCCTTTGATATTGGGTGGACAGCACGTTCTATTATCAGGTCTGGTTTTTCTGCCAAGTTTCAACGAAAATGGTTTTGTAATCAGACTTTTAAATTAAGAGAGCCAATTTCAAACGATATGGAATTGCAAAGGTTCCATTAGATACACACACATTACATTACATTATACACATTAAGACTACGTGTAAAGTAATTATTTCCAAACCATTTATTAAGTGCATGGTGTTGACCGATGATCATCGGGATGATATTTGCATGTGTTTACACAATTAAAGTATACCACATAAACGCTTGCGCTGCTCATTATAATAAGAACCAAGAGTTTTTTGCCAGTGCATTGACTGAATACCGGGTCCCTCTCTAATTCTGTATTTAACAATAATGAACAGGTATTTTAATACTGTGTCATATGACAGGCATGTACACTCGACTATTGGCTCTACTGGCGATGGCTGTAGTGGTGTCCGGCGAGATCAGTTTGTGCAGGAAAAAATCGTACTTAGGGCGCGCTCAACAGTTTGACGACAAGGGCAAGAAATGCTGGGACTACGTGGTGGTGCCGTTTTGCAGCGGCAGATGCGATTCCAGAGAAGTACCTAATGAGAATTAAAAGTCTTTTGTTTTTATTTTCATATTTATTTCGGAACAAGCTGTTGCCCACGGCTTCGATCCGGTTCCTGTTTTATTTTAATGTTTTCTCGCCGTTTAAACCTTCACTGGACTTGTGCAAATGTTTTAAAACCAAAATTATTCAAATCGCGACTCGAGTTTGAGTGAGAGTTTAGTACTATTATTTATTCTGTGGTCAGAGGCACGAAATGCAATTTATTTTTATAATAGAATTACCTAAGACCTCACAATTTGGTAGGTAAGACTCGCTTTATGTATATTTTATTTTACTGGTTCTAAGACAAATCTCTTGGGAAATGATTATTTAGTTTGACGGTCGGTTAGTACCTACGGCACCTCGTCAATCGTCAAGTAGGTAAGACTCACCGAAAAGGCATGCAATAATAATTTCTCGCAAGTATGTTATCCCTAAAATTATTAATCCCCTTTGGGCCCTACGTTTTGGATTGATGAACGGAGATACTGTTGTGGACCAAGTGTCCTACCTGGCCCCCTGGAGGGGAAGCGAGAAAATTTAAGCGGTGGGTCCCCGAACTAGTTGAGTGAGGTGGAAACTATGGTGTAAATCTGCAGGCTTATTACGTAACTCGCTCATATTGACAGTTCATGTATGGGCTGACAATTGGCATCGGAATCAGCTAGCTGTCACATTCATACAAGAACTGTCAAAATGAACACGATGGCGATTGCGAGCGAGTTACGTAATAAGCCGGCTGGTCTGCCGTAAAAGCAAGGGCAGCAACAAAACGCCAGCCAAAATATAAATATTGCGGATAACTATTGCCAGAGTAGAAGAATCGGTAGAAGCTTATTCCGTCTTCCTTATTATAACATTTTCTTTTATGATTTTTGATTAAATACTACTTAACATTGCTACTCTGCTACCATACATGTAATACAGCTACTTTGGCACCATACTATTCCTTAAACATTTGTTGAAGGTGTCCGACTGGCAGTTCCCCTTCAAAAAGGCCCATCATCCAGTATGCATGCACAACGCGCGGCGCACTATACACGTCACGCTACGCCATTGCGACGAAGGTGTAGCCGACGGTACCGAGCTGTTCCAATTCATCGCTGCCGAAGACTGCCGCTGCAAGGTAATACCACATTCATGGGGATTGTGTTGTGGGATCAGAGATGAGGAAACGGCGGATCGTTGGCCAAATCTGGCTAGTAATGTTTTGTACACCAAGCAACGATATTGTGGCAGTATGGCTGAGAATACCGAGCAGTTCCAGCACACTGTTGTCACGGATGCGCGTAGTAAACACCCTATTATTACGTACAGACAAATCATTCAAACAGAGGACGCTTAGCGACAAATATTCGCATAGTAACAAGGTCACGTTACAGTTGGTAACAGATAGAAAAATTCGAAGGCTTACTCACCTGCTACTGGGTTGTGTAGGGGTATAGCACGCGTCACGGAATGACGAGGACCCGGGTTCGATTCCCGGCCATAGCTTTACTTTTCGGATTTTTCTATGTGTTCTAATTTTCAGTGTCGTTTAGAAATTAAACCCTATTATTAGTATAGGGAATTTTGTGACGGGGTATAATAGATAGACCGCTTAAATCAGTTCTCGCCCGTGCGGTATAGGAACGCGGGGTGGGACGACAAAGGGGACCGAGAGAGATGCGGGCGGGTAGTGTGCCTGCCGCCCACACTTCTCGGCCCCCGCATATCATTACTAATTATAAGCAATTATAATTTGGGGGTATAAAACCAAGTCGTGGTGACGGAAAATAGAAGAAAGAGGTTGAAAAATTACCCTCACTACGTCACCCAATGTTCAAAAAGTTAGACGGAATTAGTATGGCTCTTAAATTTTCATTCAGCCGCAAGCCACAGTGCAATCGACATAAAATTTTAAAAAATAAGTAATTCCATAAGGAACTTTCTAAAAGAATATGTATTATTACTCTGCTGAATGGCTGTAGCTACGTGGAATGTTGCGCACAGCGATGTATTTTGAACTAAGAAGTTGAAGGAACTAAGTAACTAAATTCGGTGGTGTTCACAGTTTAGATCACGAAAGTTTCAATTCACACAGGCTCAAGTTTTATTGTACAGTTAACTGCAAAAAAATTTAAATACCTTCTTGACAATATGACGGGAAAATTATATGAAATTGAAACGTTTCACAAATAATGATATATTTACCTACTTAACAACACTGTGTTCGGCCTCAAAAGCATGCACAATTTTAACATTATGGATACTCATACCTATCTACAGAGTATTACTAACACTCGCAGCAAGTCTTGCACAAGTATGCACGTGAGCACGAGATAGGCTACCGTATTTTTCTTACTATCCTTCTACAGTAAACAGACGGGTAGTCAGACGTGGATTTTTTGAGGTTCGGGAGCGTGTATCCGTATAACGATGACTTAAAGTCGTCACAATTTAAAAGGCCCGTTTTGACAGTTCACGCCCATGAAGTTCTCTATTTTTTACCGATCGAAATGTTCTGAAGGTAATTGCATTTTTCATTGATGGGTATAGCTCACTCAGCTAAGTGCTGTGCATAACGATTTTTTCATATTGTCCACAGACTATTAATAATCGGTTAAGGAAAAAATAAATCGATCTAGATAATTTTTTTTAAGCCTGACTCATACTTCGCCGGTTTTATTTATTTTATTTAGACCAATTAATTACTGCATTTCACCAGCTGTGTAGTGATCTTTACTGAAAATTATAGCCTTGGAGCTCAAAGCCGTAAACAATGGCAACACTGATTTCAATAGAATGGCTCGTCTTCATCATCTGAAGAAAATGATTGACTGAAGATTCACTTTCTAATCAGAACTTTAATCATTGGACTTATATACAATAGATATTTAAATCGATCAAATACTCATGCAAACTTGAATCGATTTATCGTGAGTATCGAGTTCCGAGTCGTATGGTTACATCACTAGTTACGTCGGGAAGACAAATGTCAAAACGGGCCTTTTATTTTGCGACGACTCTAGGTTGTTTTATAATTTTATGTACTTTTCTGTCTACACTGTTATGGTCATCCGCAATCATGTCCGAATCGCCAGACTAATAAACATTCCACATTGATTCGTTACGTTGCACATGCAATCTGATTAAGTGGTTTTTTGATCACCCCTACATAGTTCATACGAGTTAATTAGTTCTGTGTTAATGGGATTAATTATAGCCGAAGGCTACTGCCCGCTCGCGTGCACACCCACATCTCAGTTACTAAGCATGTTCCATCTAACGTTTCAGCTCCACATAGACGCCTCTAAAAGTTAAGCCAGCTTCAAGTTTCCTCTATCAAACAATCATACGTTGCGGGTGGTAGGGCCTTGTGCAAGGTCCGTCCGGATTGCTACCACCATCTTACTCGCTAATCCTGCCGCTAAACGCAGTGCTCGCACTGCTGTGTTCCGGTGTGGAGAGTAAGACAGCCGGGGAATTACGGGCACAAGAGGCATTTCATCTAAGTCACAGTATATATCGCACCTTTAGGATGAAAACGACACATCTAAAAAAAAACGGTTTTTGTGTTATGGTCGTAAAAAGACTTTATACGGTCATATCTATCGTTCCATAAAAAATAAAACGCCACATTCGGGTGGGAACGGGACAAAGCTGCAATATCGGTCTCTTTCATGCGCGTGGAATTCCGAGCTCATGACGGTGCGGGAGGGGCGGATTCAGTGTTCTGTCGATTATTAATGAAAAAGCTAGAAATGTTTAAGAAAAATAGAGCCTCAATCATGAAAACGTCAACAGCTTACCATATCTCGTAAACATGCAAAGGACGTAACTCTTAAATGGACACATATTAAAATATGTTTTTCAGTCGAATAAAGACTTAAACCCGAAATAGCCTTTTTTCTGTTTTACTTTTCGGTATAATAATGACCGATTAGATAAAAACCTTTATTTATTCCCATATATTACTCACAATTTATTTAGTTTTTTTAATATAAATTAATAGCTAAATTAATCCTTTTCAATTTTATGCCCAAACTTTAGCTCTCACTTCAATAGTTAAAAAAATAACCACGACAAAGTATAACGGTGCCACAATCTCCATTCTTTTATTTCAATTTCCCGAAAAGTTACTTTTTTGAGTTGAGTCATTTTCATCCTAAAGGTGCGATATATAAGCTAAAGCAGTAGGGAAGATAGGCCTACTTTTCGAAATAAGTACCTACGCTCCAATAAAGCGTTAGGGTTGTCGATTTAATTTTTGTTAAATTGAATAGTTTTTTTTAACCAAGGTTTGCCCTACCTATAGGTATTTGACAAGTTATCCTTCAAGTGTAGTTTTCTATAATATATTAGTACATATACTATACTATAGTATAGATGCAAGATGATAACAATGAAAGTCCGTAGAATTTTTTTTTCACCAAAAACACGGTCTATAATATACGGCAACTACTTACTTATCATCTAAACAGCCAAACGTTTTATTTAATAGAAAAAGCATTTGTCGGAGAAGTGACATCTGACATTTCTCGTTATAAAAATAATATATACATTTTATTTCATAATAATATAGTATCATTCTTACCTTTCAACAGCAGCAGGGGGTTTAAAAAACGAAAGCTCCGGTTTTGAAGAAGCCGAGTTCAAGCAGCTGTACACTGCGCAATACGCTCTTGGCATGTTTAAAACGAACACGGCCGCTCGTCTCAATGCGCCACTCGCGACTGACGGCACCGTGAGATCCGCTTAGGGGTCGTGTAAAAGCGCGTGTCTATGTGTGCGTTCGTTTCGACCGATTTGTTCGTAGATTCCCTACTGCTTGTGCTTAACTATAATATGTACTGTGTCTAAGCCCTCTAGGTTGGCAACGCATCTGCAATCCCTCCGGGGTTGCGGGTGTCTATGGGCAATGGTGATCGCTTACCATCAGGTGACCCACTTGCTCGTTTGCCTTCCTATTCACATAAAAAAAAAACATAAATCACGTCTTTATCCCTTACGGGGTAGACAGAGCCTGAAGTAACAAGACCGAAAGGCCACGTTTAGCACGATTGTGGGCGTATAGGAGGAAAGGGGAATCAAGATAGTGATAGCCTCATCGCCAATAAACATGATTCCTACGATTTTTGCCAATTCCCTCGATGGACTTTTAACTCTATCGATCCATTTAAATACTAAAATTGCACAATGTTATCAATTTTTTGCTAAAGGTCATCACGCTGCTGGTGATTGTAGTCATAATGTGTCTTCCTAGCGTTGTATTTGAAGCGGATAGTAATGAGTGGACTGTATTAGAAATATGGTTGAGAAGAATGGATCGCAAGGAAAAGCAGGTCCTCAGCTCAGGACTAGTTTATTGACACTGACAAGAGTTCAAAAAAAAAGGCAAAAACAATTAAAAAATATATAAAAAGTACCAAAAAGGTAAAGAGTTTGCAACAGTATTTAAAACAAGACAGCAATTAAACTCAGCTTTAGTGTTTTTTTACATGAAGCACTCAAGTATTGACACAGAACTAAATTCTCAGCTAAACGCTGATATTAAATTTTTATGAAAACGAAAGACAATCAGTACCGATGCTGAGTCTGGATTGTTAAAAGTTGGTGCAACTTGTCCTTCGGTCTTGATAAGTATGGTAATGATCGTGGGAGTATAATAATGTCAAACCCTTCTACTTTGTAAATTTTAGATTGAGGTTATATCAAACCTTATCAAAAGAAACATATTATAATACAATTTTATTCAAGTCACGGAGTAATATAAAATCTAATTTTCATACAACCATTTTTTTGTACACCTTTAGGTACGTTATAATTCTTTAATAAACTCGAAAACTTTTTTCGATAGGTAAAAGTGAATAAGGATTAATTTTATTGCTGTTTATTTATATCATGTATCATTCTTACTAAGAGTGGCCTTACGGTCTTGTTACTGCAGGCTCAGTCTGTATGTATGTATGTTTATCATGGATCTATATTTAAATGGATGACGCTAATCAAACTATCACATGTGTCATTAAAACTTCGTAACTTTGATTTTCAGTCAAAATTGTGTTTGCCCAAATCGTTCTCGCATATTACCATGCGTTATATTATATGTTCAACACAACCGAAAATGGTAAATAGTGCGTACCTATCTGATTAATTCAAATACGGGCGGCCAACAGGAGATATAATTTCTAAACGACACTGAAAATTAGAACACATAGAAAAATCCAAAAAGTAAAATTATGGCCGGGAATCGAACCCGGATCCTCATCACTCCGTACCGCTATACCGCTACACCACCCATAGAATGGAGATATATTCGACTAAAATACTCGTATGTCGTTGACGCATTCATAAAATTGACACACTCAGTTTTCAAATAATTCACCTTACTTGTGTCATCCATTTTTATATGTAAAGTGATCAATTTCCATTTTCCATGCCTTCGTTTAAAATAAAAAACATGTGCAAGTTTAAATGTCCTTTTTTTAAATATAAATTCATAATTAAGTATTTGACCTCCTACAGACTTGTTCGTCCGAGAACACCAGCTGCGAGTGGCTGCCACCACATTCGAGCTTGGTCGAGGGAATCAATAATGAAATAAAAGAAGAAGAAGAAGAAAACGTGGACTAATGTTTCGAACTATAACCTACTTTATGTATAAAACATGGCTAAATCAAACTTAACCATTCATGTTTACAAAATTTAATATCACCAACATCTACCTACTTTCAACTATTTTCATATCACCTGCTTTTACATCGCGCCTTTCAAAAGTACCTAGTTAAGAAACATGTTCACTGTGAGTTTTCATTGCTTCTAGTTTTAATTAATATACGTAGGCACTATTCTAACGTTGAATTGAAAACGATGGTACCTAAATAAATCAGTGCCTTTTAGTTCATTACAATAAAATCATTAATCAAAAGGCTTGTTACTGAGTCGAAGTTATTATTCCCTGCTTAAAAATAATTAAATTGCTTTAGTATATATTTCTCGATTCACTAGGTATTTTTAATAATAAGCTTCTGGAATCATCGAATTGTGAATTAGTCTGAACTAATAAACAAGATAAAAAAAAATCACTAAAAATACAACCGAAATACCTCCCCTATTTTTTGAAAGTCGGATATAAAGACATAATTTTGTTGTTGTAGCTCTTACCATTTAAGTACTTACTTAAGATAATAAATCGATTGACGTCTGTTTTGTTAATCTACATATTGGCTACTGTACACGTGTAAAACGGACTTAAACATTAGTTCGCATAGAGCAATGTTATTACCCTCTGTTTGACTCTTAACGCTTTTATGTGGAAATGCATTGTACAACAAAATAAAAGAGCGGTAGGCGTTAAATTAGGACAGACTACTCTCGCAGGACCTAGCAACTACAGAACAACGTCCTCGGTCATATTTCACTGAAATAATGTTGCCTGTTATAATTTGTGGAATTTTAGAACATTTATTATAGTTTGCGGAATTTCACTAGCTTCATTGTTGATAATGATATACATAGGGTATGGGAAAGAGACGTGACGGTATGTATGTAGGTAAGTACATATTATTATGTTTGTATGTACATTACAATTTAAGCGAGCATTTTATGTGCACTTTATTAGTTTTTAAAATTATTGATGCATCCACAAAGCAAAGAGCACAGATCGACACATAAAGCAGGAGGAAAAGTCAGCTTCACTGAAAGAAATCATTCAGACGAAAATTCAGCTGAGATGATGCTTCTAAAATGTGTCATTTCGTAAGTAAAATGTGTCGTACTTTTTCCGCACATGGATGACGCAGAGCTCTTAAGATATAGTAAGATAGCTGTTTACTTATGGTGTGTTTATTTTCAGTTACATTTGCGTTATACTGACTGACATTCAGTCTTTTTGTTTCCCATTCTTATCGGTGACGTGCACATTGCGGTGAAGTCTTGCCAATTAGTGTATCTACGTTGTCTCGCTCCATACGTTTAGCTTTTTATACCTACGAAATTGCATACTGCACATATTTTGTTAGTTGGCAAATAAAAAACTGACGTTTTAGGATTTTTTTGAAACCTAGTAAGTAATTTAGGGAGTGTATTGTATATATAGAAAAATTGTACAACGTCATAAAGTTTTTAAGCGCGCTCCCGGAAAATTCCAGGAACTTTATATATGACTGTCTCCCGTGGAGTCATATATCAAGAAAACTTGAGGCAGGTAAAGTTAGAAGTCGCAAATTACTCTTTCGAGGCACACGCCGTCCGTTATGTTACTTTGCCGATGGCCTTTCTTATGTTATTTTTATGTTTCAAATCTCATATAAGTATACCATAAAGTTGAGGTTTAAATTTATGCGATGAAGATATGTAGCCGACCAAGATATTTCTTTACCACCGTAAGATTTAATGTCATTTGTACGGCTTAAAACAAATAAGACTTTAGTCAATGTGACGATTACAAAAAAATCGTATTACCGGTCTTTATATTTACCTACACGAACGGGTCTTGAATCGAGATAAAATATATCTGACATTCTTAAACGATCCAACATGATTAAAAATCGTAGTATTTGTCAACTTGTCATTTTATTGCAACCTTAAGAAATTACATCCAATCAATATTTTTCGTTATTTGAACTTCATGCTTAACTTTCGAATATAGCATGAACCTATTCGTAGTCATGAATTGGGTGTTGATAGCGGCTGAAGATTATTATGTGTAAACAACCATACCTAAAATTCTGCAACCGTCTACTGATAATACCTTAACTTTATCTCGACTATCAAATTAACATGCGACCTAAATTACCAACAATGAACTACATGAAACACTGTCCTGAAAGTTTATACAACAAAGCGGCTTCTGAACCTCACTCGAATGTTTATCGGTAAGATTATATATAGGGGAAACTATAATCAAAGTTTTCATTGTACGTATTTCCTTAGGCATACAAAAGATTTTATATGTATACGAATTCCTGGTAAGATACGTCTATAATAATTACAAAGTAGACAATTTAATAGTAATCGTACAACCACGTGATTCGACTATAGTACCTTATACAAACCGTAGTTTCTTCTTGTTACAAAACATATAATGTAACGATACATTAGGGTTACGGCCAGACAGTTTGGGAATAATTATGTAGTCCATCCGTCAAGCTCAGAAAAGTTGAATGACCGATCTGTTGTTGACGATCTGAGCCTAGTGGTCAGCGACCTTGACTACAAAATCAGGGGTAGTGGATTCGAATTTATATTTCTAAAGAATCAAACATGAGTAAAGTGAATATAGAATTTGAATACGGGCGGTGCACAAGTAAATTACATTATTTGGCATTAGTTGATTACCTACCTACCTACTGTAAATGGAACGAATGCACGCTCCGGGTGTTCGCAGATGATTTTGGATGTAGAAGAAATGATGATGATGATTATAAAAAAGTAGTTTAATCACGAAGATTACAGATAAAATCGTTAGATTTGAAAATATGTTGCTTCCTGTTCGAGTTCTGTTAACGTAGTGTCGATTTGACACATAGTGCTGTCCCTCGCTCGCTGCCGTCCGCTAGTGTTGTGCCGGACCATGTTGCCCCCCCTCGGAAGCCGTCGGGTTCTGAGGATGGAGTAAATCGCTGATGCTGGTGGTAGGCAGCAGGCAGACATTGCCCACTGCGCGGCGCACGATGCCCCTTGTGGTCCTGACGTCCACAACGCGGGTGACACCATCTCGTCCTGGGTAGACGTTCTCTATGCGGCCCATGCGCCATTTGAGAGGAGGCGCGTTGGGCTCCTTCAGGGCTACCATGGCGTCGCGCAGAAGTGGAGGCTGCGCAACCTTCCATTTTTTTCGCTGCTGAAGCTCCGACAGGTACTCAGACTGCCAGCGCTGCCAGAAATGCTGTCTCAATTTTTCGATGTACTGGTATCTTGTCAATTTGTTGATGTTGACATCGAGTAAGGCAGGTGTAGGGGTTGCCGTCAGTGGCCTGCCGATCAAGAAGTGCCCGGGAGTTAAGGGATTGAGGTCGTTTGGATCGGAGGACATTGGGGTCAAGGGTCTGGAATTTAGGAGTGCTTCTATTTGAGTGAATAAGGTAGAAAGCTCCTCGAATGTCAGATGTTTATCTCCCAGTATTCTTACCAAATGATGTTTGGCAGATTTTATATTCGATTCCCAAATCGCACCAAAGTGTGGGGAGTAAGCGGGCGAGAATCTAAAACTGATGCCTTCACTTGCTGCCCACGAAGATATATCCTCATTGTGTGTCTTTAAAAGTCTAATGAGTTCGTTATTTGCACCGACAAAATTAGTACCATTGTCACAATACAATTCGCCCGGCTTTCCCCTTCGCGCGATAAACCGTTTGAGACAAAGTAAAAAAACTTCAGTACTTAAATCGCTTGCTAGTTCCAAATGAAGTGCTTTAGTTGTGAAACACACAAAGAGACATAAATAAGATTTAGTGATTTTACACCCACGACCCTTGCGGTCGCTTATAAGGAATGGACCAGCAAAGTCGACCCCGCTCACTTGAAATGGTAAGTTAGGAATGACCCTTGATGAAGGTAAGTTTCCCATGATTGGGTTTTTAGCTTTAGATTTAATTAGTTTACAAAGTCGGCAATTATTTACTACTGCTCTCGCTAATATTCTACCTCTAACTGGCCAATATTCATTCCTGATAGTTGCAAGTAATAATTGTGGACCGCAATGCAGAAGTTTTTTATGGTTTTCTATGAAAATTAACTTTGTTAAATGATGATTGCTTTCTAATATAACCGGATGTTTTTTTGTAAAATTTTCAGATGAGTTTACAAGACGACCTCCACAACGAATCATACCATCCGCATCAAGAAAGGGATTTAATGACAACACGTTCGACTTTGTAGGTAAGTCTTGTTTACTTATTAATTTTTCGCGTTCAACTGGGAAACAAGCAGATTGATGTTGTAATATTAAGTATCTTAAGGATGAGTTTAGCTCGTCTACGCTCGGGAAACCAGTTCGGATCGCACTGAGGAATTTTGTCTCATCTATTGCCTTTTTTTTATACATTAATGTTTGCTTTAAGTTATGAATGAAACGCATTACGTAGGCTGTTATTCTTTGTAGTTTATTTATATTAGAATAATTTTCGATGTTTATAATATTAGAAGGTGATTTATATGTATTTGTTGTAGTTTGTAGTGTAGTGCATGATGTAGGTTTAGTACTTAGGTCTTTAGTGTAAGCTTTTTTTTCAGGTAGCATCGATGGAGAGGAATTAGGTATTTTTGGCCATAAACTGCAATGATTCTTTAGGAATGGCGGTCCATTCCACCATAATGAAGCGTTTTGTACGTGCCTTGGTTCTATGCTTCGGGTAGCTAGGTCAGCTGGATTTTCCAGGCCAGGTACATGTTGCCAATGACCATTTTTTGTCAAATCTTGAATTTCGTTAACGCGATTTGCTACGAAAGGCTTTAATTCGCGTGGTGGAGTGGATAGCCAACCTAACACTACCGTGGAATCAGTCCAGTAGTATATGTCAGTTATTTTGTGACGTAAGACTTTGTTTACCTTTGTACTTAATTTTGCTGCGAGTAAAGCTCCGCATAACTCAAGTCGCGGTATGGTAACTGGTTTGAGGGGAGCTACTTTACTCTTTGCACATAACAATTTTGTGGTGGCTTGACCATTTGCGTCGATAGACCGTAAATAAATGCATGCTGCATAAGCATCTTGCGATGCGTCACTGAAGGAATGCAATTGAATATGTGTTGGTTCGCTGCAACTTGCAAATCGAGGTATTCGGATGTCTGAAAGCGTAGTTAAACCCTTTTCAAAATTGTGCCACATTCTACCTAACTCTGCCGGAACGGGTTCGTCCCATTCCAACTTAGATAGCCATAGTTTCTGAAGTAATATTTTTGGCGTTATAGTACATAGACTTAGTAAGCCTAGTGGATCGAACAACTGAGCTGATTTTGATAAAATTGTTCGCTTTGTTACTGGCGTTGTCAAACTAGTTATGGTTATGGGAAATTTAAATATGTCTTCAGATGGGTCCCATTTTATACCTAGTACACTTGACTCAGAAGTTAAATTATATTCTTGGTTGATGTGTTGAAAGTTAGTACTTTCTAGAACTGAAGGAATGTTTGTGCGAAATTTATGTAAAGGTAAACAAGCGGAATGAAGAATATTAGTTACAGAACTAATTAAGTGTTTAAGTTCCTCTTCTGTACTAGCTCCAGACAAAAAATCGTCTACATAAAAATCTTCTTTTATGCATGTAGATATAAATGTATCTGTACACTCCATGCCTAACTGACGAAGACAGCGCGTACTTAAATAGGGTGCAGAGGCTGTCCCGTAGGTTATAGTATTTAATTGATAGATTTTAATTGGAAGTGTACTGTCTTCTCGCCATAAAATCATTTGCAAATGACGTTGTTTGGGCTCAATTAAAATTTGTCTGTACATTTTCTCGATGTCGGCTTGCACAACATATTTATGTTGTCGAAATCTAAGGAGAATAGAAAATAGGTCATCCTGTACAACAGGACCGACGTGTTGAATTTCATTAAAAGAGATGCCTGATGAAGTTTTAGCAGATGCATTAAAAATTACCCGTAATTTGGTTGTTTCACTATTTTCTCGAATTATGTGATGGTGAGGATAATAACAACCGAAATCAGGTTTAGGTACTTCAGTCATGTGACCTAATGACTCATATTCTCGCATAAAATCGATGTATTGCTGACGAACAGATGGATTATTATTTAATGACTTTTCTACTTGAATGAGCCGTTTTTTAGCTAAGTTGAAGGACTCACCTAGTGCTTCAGTGGACTCTCGCAGAGGAATTTCGACACAAAACCTACCAGACTCATTTCTAGATGTAGTTTGCTTGAATAATTTCTCACAGTAATCATTTTCGGTAGATTCAGTGTTTATAGAAGGCAATTCTTCGAGCTCCCAAAATTTAGCTAATTGTTCTTTTATTTCCTGGGAGAAATGACAATGAAAGTTTCTTGTTGAGTTAGTATTAATACCACACAAAGGGCCTCCTATTATCCAACCTAATTGTGTCTCACGTAGGGAGCCACGAGAGCTGTTGGATAAATGACGAGAGCTATTTTCATTTAAATGTAACTCTAATTTGTTTGTACCTAATATCTCCCAGAAGACGTCAGCTCCTAATAACAGATCTACCTCGCTACTTTTGTAGAATTCTGGGTCAGCTAATGGTATGTGACGTGGTATACCTAACTTATGAAAATCAATGGTTACAGAAGGAAGTTTGTCAGTTATTGTAGGTACCACATAGCACTTGATCGGTATGCTAAATGATGAATGTAATGAATTTATTGTGATATTGCAATGTTCTGTAATAGTTATAGATGTACCATTTAAACCAGATACTGATTGATTGTTTATATTTTGTTTGCAGACACCGATTTTCTTCTGGGCTGCTTCGCTGATGAAAGATGTTTGACTTCCACTATCAAGAAGCCCTCTTAAGATGAATGATTTGCCATTGTTTGTTACTCCGACCAGTACCGTAGACAAAAGAGCCTGGTTCGAAGAAACAGCAGACATTGATACAGACGTAGAAGGTTGTTCAGATGAGATGGGTGCAGGTATAGGTGTAGGTGCAGGTGCAGGTGCAGGTGCAAGTGAGTGATGTGCGTTTGTATTAGGTGGAGACGAGTATCCCTGTGATGTATGTGATGTTTGTATTGAATGTTGTTTGTGTAATAAAGTATTATGTTTTCGTTTGCAGATCCTGCAACCTCCGATGTTACATTGGTATGACTGATGCCCACTACGGAAACAGTTACCGCATAATTTCCATTGCAAAACTTTAGCGTTGCGATCCTCTATTGGCCACGATTTAAATTTCATACATGTGTAAAGTTTATGATCTTGGTTACATGCTAAACACGGATATTTGATACCAGAACCAGAAGTGGAAGAAGAAGTTACGAACGACTTTGATTTTACAAATTGGTGACGTTTTTCATTTCTAGTATCTTTACCTGCATGTAATGTTTCTAGTACAGTAGCTCTGTTCCCAAGAAATAAATAAAAATTCTGAAGTGTTATTGATGATTGTGACTCCTTAGAATTCCTAAATTCTTCCCATTTTCTAGCTGTAGTGGGATCCAACTTTGCTGATGCCATATAGATTATAATGGTATCCCACTTGTCAGTAGGTTCCTCTAAAGAGTTTAAAGCGGACAAGTTTTTAGACAAAATATCAATTAAATTGCGTAATCCCTTGTCTGATTCACGTACTAAAGGTTCAATTGAAAAAAGACATTTAAGATGCTCGTTAATAAGTAAGCGCTTATTATCAAATCGGTTGCAAAGAGTAGACCAAGCGATATCATAATTGCTAGATGATATTGTGATTGAATTAATGACATCACTTGCCGGGCTCTCAAGATATGATTTTAAATAGTGAAATTTATTAACATCGTTAATTTGCGCATTTTCGTGAATTAAAGAAACATACGTATCTCTAAAAGTAATCCACTTACTGGCGTCCCCATTAAACGGTGCTATTTTTAATGGAGGTAGATGAAATTTAACAACATTGTTACATGAGCTGTATACAGAAGCGTCAGATGTGTTGTTTTGTTTTTTGTTGTCTGACTCTGACCACTTATCCAATAAATATTGTGCTTTAGCAATGAGATTATAAAATTTGCTCTCAGTTTCCTCTCTCTCGGTTAATTGATCCTCGCTATTTGGATCCAATTGATCGATTTTATTCTGCAACTCATCAAAACTGTACGACACGTCTTGAATTTTTGTTAACCTGAGTTGTAATTCATTAGAAATAATTTTATCTACTCTTTCTACCTCCGTATACAAAAGCGGAGTAAGATATTTTTCGAATGCAGTTAAACGACGTCTAATTGTAGCTCTCTGGCTTAGAAGATCCCTAAGTTCAGTCATTATGAAGGTGCAAATAACGACGATTAAAGTAAAAAACGTAAATCACGATGTAAACAACTTAGATAGATACTGAGACACACAATAAGAATAAATACCTTAGTGATAAGCGGCGACGAAACCGGTCTGCGCGGGAGTTGCACCGCTCGCGATGAATAAAAGTCAATGCAGGCAATCAGCTGATAAGAACTCTCGACCGCGCACTACCCCACACCTGGAACAGTTCGGCCTAAAACTTAATTGGTTGTTTAAACAATGATTTCTATCGAAAGGTTGTCGTAAGCGGTAAATCAGTGACTAGGGTTACGTTGAAAAAAATACGTTATATAAAAATGATGTGAATAGAATTTGTGAGTTTTTATACTCAATTAATTTGTAGTTAAATATGATATTTATTATAGATTTGATGCGAATTTACCAATAAATTGGGAGATTAAACAGAAGAAGTGATGAAATTGTGCACACTTTGTGCGTTAATAAAAAACCGTTGAGGGTAGGTAGGGGAGAGTGGGTAGGATTCGTACACATTTTTTTGTAAGCCACATAAAAAAATAACTGTTTACAATTTCATAATAAATTCAATGCTGCTATATACCTCACTTATCTAGCTTTAATAATAATTAAGTGTCTTTTGGATATTAAGCAGCATGGCGATGATACGGTGATTTTTCTCAAAAATGGGAAACGTACGAAACTGCCCCACACGTGGGGTAGTTTCGTACACGCTGTAGGGTACATTCGTACATAGTAGGGAACCTTCGTACAATCAAAGAAAAAACCATTTATTCAATGTAATATTATCATTTCTTGAGGTCAAATTTAACACTAAATCAGCCATTACGTGGTAACAATTAACGATTATTATTTTTTAAGTACTTGAGTACTAATAATAACTACTTATTTGTAGTAACAAAAAACTCGTGATTAATTTTTCTCTTATTAATAGATAAATAATTAATCAACATTATAAATTGTACCGTTACAGTAACAAGTCTTAGTTTTAGGTAATAATAGATGCAACCGACATTAATAATAATAATAATATGGCCCTTTTATTTCAAATTCGCTAAAATTTCAGTACAATATATATATTTTTTTTATTTTTTTTTTTATAAATTACTTATCGCTTAGTTCGGCGTGCCTCATGGCATAGGCCTCCTCCGTTTATTGGAGGGTTTGGGCTATATAGTTCCCTACGCGGGCCCAGTGCGACATCATATACAGGGTGTATCAGATACCCCCTAACAATAATCAACTGGGGTATATAACCATAGCTACAGAAGCTAAAAAAAATATTTAAAAAAAAATTGGAGTAATTTTTTTTTATATTTTCTATAGGAATGGTAGTATTAAATGTAATCATTCCTATAGAAAACATAAAAAAAAATTGACTCCAATTTTTTTTTTAATATTTTTTTAGCTTCTATAGCTGCTGTGGTTATGTACCCCAGTTGATTATTGTTAAGGGGCTATCTGATACACCCTGTATATCCGACATTATATACGCTTAGGGCCATATTCAGCGGAACACGCAGGGTCAATAAGAGAGTTATAGTTAGTTAGTTAGTTATAAGAGGTAAACGAAGATGCAAGTCAGCTATAGAAGATATCTTTTATCGCTGAGTTGCATCTTCGTTTTCCTCTTCCGATCTTGTCCCTTTTTTACATGTACCTACTCGCGGCATAATGGTTCTGAAATAATAATAATAATATTCATGGAATAAGATCTTTTTAGTTACGCAGTTCAAAGTGGGGAGCATTCGTACTGTACGAATCTGCCCCACTGACAATTGTACGAAGGTAACCCAACCCAACAAATTAACAAATAAATTTGAAATAATATTAACCGTTCTAGATATCCCAAAATGGCTGTTTACATATAAAACCTCGATATCAAATCATAAACTATATTGATCAGTTTATCAAATTCGAGCAAAACTTATAAGATTTAAACGTGTTTCAAGGTGAATACAAAATCAGTTTTCCTAGAGCGAAAACATGAATGAACTTGTCGTGTCGAAGCCGGTGGCCGCACTGTTGCGCCGCCCCGCGGGTAGCGTATGCGCATGAGTGGGAGCTACCCACACAAACATGAACACGCCACTGTATTCAATAGCGGAGATATCACCACTGTACGAATGCTCCCGGTGTACGAATCCTACCCACTCTCCCCTATGCTGAAGATGACGACGTAAAAACTCGAAATAGAAGCAAATAAATAGAAAGGACTGATAGGTAATGATGGGACTGGGCTTACTTCCTTCGGTAAATGATGTGCACGGTGTCCCTCGGGTTAGTCTCGCCTTCCAATACTTCACCAGTCACAATCTCGATGTCCTGTCACGGTCGCCAAATGGAACGAATGCACGCTCCGGGTGTTCGCAGATGATTTTGGATGTAGAAGAAATGATGATGATGATTATAAAAAAGTAGTTTAATCACGAAGATTACAGATAAAATCGTTAGATTTGAAAATATGTTGCTTCCTGTTCGAGTTCTGTTAACGTAGTGTCGATTTGACACATAGTGCTGTCCCTCGCTCGCTGCCGTCCGCTAGTGTTGTGCCGGACCAGTAAATGTTATTATATTTTATTGATCAATTAAATCTTGCTGAATTACTTAAAATGAATTCGATTCAAAAAACCGTTTAAGATAAAATTACCAAAGCCTAATGCAAAAAGAACTTAAAACGTCAATTTATTTGCTTTACGCGTCATAACGATGAGTTTAACTGCTTTTTTACTACACCCCGCCTTTTCTCTGTTTCCCTTTTACATCGTAAAAATAAAAATGTCTTTTCACGACAGTCATTACAGTAAAAAATTCAGATGGCAAAGACAAGCCAGAAAGATGCATTTCCTTAAAAAATACACAATAACACTTGGAAAACAAAATAGGTGTGTAAATAAAAATGAACACCAATAAAGTTAATATTAAGCAAAAACTAAACTGAGAAGAAAACAAACTATTAAGTAGTAAAAAAGTTGTTTAAGTTGTTCAGTTTTTTCTAGAGCGTCAACACATATCAGTTTGCCGGCTAAAAATTTTACTAAGACTTTTCCCAGAAGTGCACACCCACAAATGCATATCAGACACATTTACCGATAAACAGAAGCTGACCAGCTTAAGTAGACCCGAGTAGAAACTTTTATCTCTTACACGTTTATTGTTTGTAGAGAGAATTGAGTATTAGCGGAGTTCTGGTTATAGTGGAAATGGTACGATCCGGGATTATTCTTCCGCAGGGGGAGGCGACTAGACGGCGCCAGCAACGCTGACTCAGCGATACCAAATCACTAAACCGCTGCAATTGACTCATTTTATTTTTACAATTTTTCTTTATTCGGCATATTTTTCTTTCTTCGAAAATAATGAATACATTTACTTAGAGAAATATACACAGCAGGACTTACACCTAACACAACTTACTATTATATTATGTTTATGATGAGAGTGATTTCCGGGTTGATGTTTTGGTTTCCTTAGAAATTTGTGTTATCTATTTAGCGTGAGATTCTCCGAACAGGGAACCGATTTTTTGTAAGAATACTTCCCGGAAATAACATTCTAAATAAGCAACAAAACGTAGGTACTTATTGCTAAAGAACTACAATTCAAATCACAATGTTCGACTAGTTGGAAAGATTAGAGTTGTATGGACTTAATTTTCTTCTACTCTATGTATTCGTATTTAAAATGCAGTAGGTATATTTTTAACACTTTTGAATAGTAGTTTTAAGTGCTTTCAAAAATCAGGGGTAGTTAATGAATGTCTCAATACAGCAATATATTATTTGACCACTAACAACTACTACCTATACTTACTTGAGTAATTGGTATTCAGTACCATATTATTATGAACCTAGATGTAGAACGTCAGGCGCCAAGGTGAAAAGGTGACAAGTCCCAGATGCCATTTTATAGTTTTCCGGTATCCTGGTCCAACAGTAATATTCAGAGTAGGTATTACATGATTCGGTTTTATTGGCCCATAAATGGTGAATAGAGCTCTTGATTGTAACGTTTGTCTTGGATGATATTAGTATGACGTTTCTGTGATCACATTTTAATCATAGTAGCAATAAAACGAAGAATCGGAAAAATCATTATATTTGCTAGTGTAAATATACCTTACATTTAGTAACTATTCACAGTTCTTAAGCTAGTGCTTTAATTAAAGCTGAGCAATGCGCGAAGTGTAAAATACTTGAATAGCACCAAAGTCAACTTAATCTTAGATCGTCAGATCGCCACTACTATTAAAGTTTCAGCACTTCAAACTTATTTTCTCTTCTGTTCATTAAAATGCAGATTTTATTAGCTGACGGCAACATACTAAGTTAGAAGTTCTAACGTAATGGGAAGAAGTAATGCTGCAAACCCGCTTGTCCATTGATTGCTCACGTATCTCGAACGTAATCAACGAACGTGACAAGTAATAAGTCAACTCGTCTCTCTGGTAGTAAATGTGAGACTACCTATCAAATTTTATTACGAGTAGATATATATACCTGTGGGAAGGATAGTAAGAAATTCTTAATATCAATTTATAAGATTAAGATATTATACGTAAAGCTATAAGAAAATTTTACGATAGAATATATGAATTTTAAACATCCATGGTTAACAAATTATCATTTTATGTTTATTTCGAAACCCAGATGCCTCAAAAGTTTTTCATCGCGAATAAAATAACTTAGCAGTACGTGTAAACTGGTTATTTTTATCGAATCGATAGCTTGCTCGGGTGGAAAAGCGTCTTACGTTTAAGAAGCAACAAAGTGTACGTGTAGCAGGGTATTTGTGATTCCAGCCGCAAAATCCACTTAACACTTCGCAGGCCACTGTTCTGACTAATTAATGTAATCCCTAAACGAAATTAATTATATTATAAATTTATTTCAATCCGGAACAGAATTACTTTAAAATTTAATTCAGAGAATAAATACAAATTTAACAATGTGTTAGAGTTACTAAAACTGTGTTAAGTATTATGTTAAGTCGTGGTATTTTAATTTCAAAGCCACGTATGTACATACCTACTATAAACATAGAAAAGTACCTAGCAAAGCAAGCTTTTACCCGTGACTTTGTTTTAAATAAGCAACCTTGTTGAAGAACCATGTAAAAGTCTACTATCACTAACCAAAATTATTTTATAATTATATTTAAAAGTAGTAAATTATGATGAAAAAATAGCGAAAAAGATCATTACGAAAAGGGGTTTCAAATAATTGATTTATCTGTACAAAAATAGAATAAACAACACAGGCGTTCTTTTTAAATAATTCCAATTCGACAAATAATTCATGAAGTAGTTGACTGTTGTCATTTTTTACTGGCGAATGGAGATCGTAAACTATTTTACGTAAGTTCATCCCCTAAGACATTCCTTCCCCTTGCAAATGCTGCCCGCGCGCCATGTCGCATTGCGGGAGGGGACTAGATGGCTCAATCCACAAGCTTGCATCTTCCTGTATTCATCTTTCTGTATTTAATCCAGTTATCCACAAACCTTCTGCTGATGTCGGCGACTCTGCTGTGTCCTGAGCCATTTATTGGTTTTCCTGTCCCTCCTTGTGACTCCAACCAGCTTCCGCTCCATTGCGGGTAACTTGCAGCTTCTCGACTACAGCTTTAGTAGTCACCCAGGTTTCCGCTCCGTAAGTTAAAACTGGCAGAACACATTGGTTGAAGATTCGTGCCTTTTGTTCTTGTTTGATCTTCATTCGGAAGGCGAAACTCAACTTTGAGAAGGCTGCCCATCCCAGTTTAACACATCTATCGATTACACTGATTGCCCTTGCCCATTTTAACTTCCTGACCTAGGTACACATATTTGTCTACTTTTTCAAGCTTAGTGCCCCCCACATACACTTCCGCGGAGTTAGCCTTGTCAGAGGTCAATACTTGGCGAAGCTCAAGTGGCAATGGGCGGGACACATAGCCAGAAAGACTGATTCGTGGTGCAGAGCTGTTCTGGATTGGAGGCCATGGGAATGTAAAAGACCAGTCGGTAGACCACAGATGAGATGGAAAGACGACATTAAAAGAGTAGCGGGCAGCAACTGGACTCTCACTGCACAAAATAGATCGGAATGGAAGCGGTTGAAGGAGGCCTACACCAAGAACTTGGTAGAGAAAGGCTAAGAAGAAGAGAAGAGAAGAGATCCACAAACCAGTTTGACACGAGTGGGTACGCTTGAAACATAATATTATTTAAACGAAGTCCTCCATCGATCGTTTCAAGTATTATACCTTAGTTAGTTGAGCCGTTTAATCACTCTATGTATAAATCTTGTCTCAGCAAAGTTTAAACGACACTAATTACTTTGAATATAGTCCTCCTTATATGTGATATTATAGTTGCGGGTGAGAAAGTAGAACAGGTAAAAGAATTTGTATATCTGGGCTCGGCTCTTACGACAGATGGAAAGTGTGAAAGAGATATTGAAAGAAGAGTGAATGCAGGAAATATGGTCAATGGAGCGCTGTGCGCCTTTGTGAGCAGTGAGAAGGTGTCAAAGAAGGCACGTCTGGCTGTTCACAGAGGGGTGCTCGTTCCAACACTAATGTACGGTAGCGAAAGTTGGGTATGGCAAAAGAAGCATGAAAGTAGAATAAAGGCAGTAGAAATGAGAGCGTTAAGAAGTATGGAAGGTGTATCACTGAAAGATAGAATAAGGAATAGTGTGATAAGGGAATGTGCTGGTGTGAAAGAAGATATAGTGACTAGGATAGAAAAAAGTATGCTTAACTGGTTTGGTCACGTAGAGAGGATGGATGAAAGAAGATTAACTGAACAGATTTATATGGGGAGTGTGAATGGGTGCGTTGGGGGGGAAGGCCTAGGCGGACGTTCCGTGATCAAATTGGGGACGTTTTGGAGAAAGGCCAGGTCAAGAGTACCCGAAACCGACGAGCATGTATGAAGAGATTGATGAATGTGGATGAAGCGAAAGAGGTATGTCAGGATCGTAGCAAGTGGAACAAAGTAGTCTCTGCCTACCCCTGTGGGAAAGAGGCGTGACGATATGTATGTATGTATGTATGTAGTCCTCCTCATCGGTTTCGACAACGGAGACCCTGACTACACTGCCGAGAAAAAATATAATTGTAACTATTAGGTATCTATACCTATACACAATAATTTTCTATCGTGAGCCCTAATGTGGGTTGCTGGACCGAACTTAGTTTTAAATACCCTTCACAGGTGACTAAAGATCTGGTCTTGTGGTTTACTTATACCAACTTACATGTGTACTGAAGAGACGGAAGAGTATCATGTTTTATTTTTGGATCCGCGAGAAACCCGCTAAGCGTACCTACAGGAATCGGGAAAAATGTTTCTTATTTATAAACTTGGCTTACTTCGCAACATATTTATATTTTAATCGTTGTGAAAATCAAATCAAAAAATTTGAAGTAGGAAAAAAGGGGCTTGAGCAAAAACTTAAGTATATCTACATAAAGATGTTACTTTACTTGGCACATTGGACAACTCAAGTCGGAAATTAAAGAAAGAAAAACCTTTTAAGTAGGTAAGTCTTTTAAATATAATAAGTAGTCCGTAGTTGTAGCAAGGCGTCAGGGGAGTGTTTAAAACTTGGACTTTCTTAAAGTCGCTGGATTCCGTGACTTACGTCTCATCAGCAAGTGGGGAAGCTCTAAGCCGACTTATAAATTGCTTTTGGTAATTTAATATATCGTAACGGCGGGGTAGGGGCTCACCGCACTGCAAAACCTTTTACGCGAAGATTTCTAAAGAGAGCTTGAAAAATGGCATTTAGTGCAAACAAATCTTTGGGTGTTAAAATTCAATTTTAAATACTTGGAAACCTAATCATCGGTAATATTTTAGTTACACAAAGTACAAATGAAAACTATTGATAAAAATATAAATGCGCAATAAGATAAATTAATTAAACTAAAACTAATCATTATTTATTACCATTTAAGTAAGACAGTTGTTTTACTACAGTTTGAAATGAATCCGTGAATTTGTCTCGATTGCATATGTTTTAATTTTTTTGACTCTCAACTGTGCTGTGTGTGTGTTTTTTTTTTATTAAACATAAAAGCCTAACGAGCAAGTAGTATATTTTTGCGTGATCACTGGCCAGTGCTGTAGGCTTATTGTCTAACTCGCTCGCAATCGCCATCGTGTGCATTTTGACAGTTCATGTACGGGCTGACAATTGGCATCGGAATCAGCTAGCTGTCACATTCATACAAGAACTGTCAAATCGAACACGATGGCGATCGCGAGCGAGTTAGACAATAAGCCTACTGCTCGGAGAGGTGAGCGTGAGCTCTCGAGGAATTGCAGCCAAGGCAACCTCGTAAGTTTCGATCTTGTCTATCGCTTATGGAACTCTTGTGACCAAAAAGAGCTCGTTAAAGGTATTCAGTCTATATTCCGTTGATAATATGTCTTAAAACTATTTTAAATATTGAACAGGTAGATGCGCATTAGGTACGCAATGATGAATACGATCAAGAAGAAAAAAATAAAGGACAACCTGCATACACACATGATTTAGGTCTGTATTACCCGAAACAAAACTCGAACGAACTTCAAATCACATATTATAACCAATCTTTTCGAGAAAGCAATAACGAATTCCTTCTTCTTCTTATGGTGCCTCTCCAACTAGTGAAGGTTGGCAGTCAACTCCGCATACTTCACACGGTCTCTGGCCAGGTTGAAAAGCTCCGAACGAATCGAAAACGAATTCCAGGACATGACTATTTATACTGTACCTAACCTACCAACTGTTTTTAAATTATGAAACACAAAATTCGGAAGTATTCACAAATTCCTTCGGATGTTAGGTACTGCTGTGTTATTGTATAATTATTTCGAAACATAGCTTTTCAATTTTCTCATTTTTCCACAAGAAAAAATAAGAAGAAAAAAGTTACATTTACTCGTCAGTGTTAATGCGATCTACAATTTTTTACCTACTATGTGTTTGTTATTGCAAATAAAGAAGCTGACTAGGTCTTACTGACTGTTTGACAAATAAGTACTTAAATAAAAGTTAATTTTTTGCTGCAATTAGCTCTAAATGAGCAACAAAAATTCAAAACATTGAATTAAATGAATAACTGATGCTTCTGGCTAGACCTATGTGCCTTTGTTTTAAATTTTAACAGTTTAGGTATGTAAAGTAAGGACTGTAATAAAGTAGGACAACACCTACCGACTATTAACAGGATAAGACATTGTGCCTTGAAATGAAACTAATTCCAACGGATAAGATCGTGTTTAATAACTTACAAATCCCGACGTTTCGAACCCTTTATAGGTCTTATGGTGATGAGACGGCTGCGATAACGGTAATCTAAGATAATTCAGTTAAAACATTCAAAGTACGCTTTTAGGTAGGCTTTTAACCATCTACCTTCTCCAAATGCTTGAAGATATGTTTTTTTATAATACCTATTTTACTACACACTTACCCGTGGTTCTGCTGATTTGTCCTACTCGGAAAAATGCTGCTATTATTTCGAATCACTCAATAATTTTAATTAAAATATCTAGTTAGGACCAAATACCGAGAAAAAGGAGCTCCTCTGAAAACTAGGGGGACAAACTGTAGAGTTTTATGGCGTCAGCTGACTCCATCAACAATCGTGCAGTAGTATAAAAAGTACTCTGTACAGGCAAGTTCGTAAAAACTGTGAGGAGTGCCACAATAGAGATCTCTCTCCAGGCAGATGTTAGCTCTCTACATATTTACCCACTATTTGGAGACATCCTTTCTGTACGACTGGCAGACTTTACCGGATCCGATCCGATTTAAGCTTGACGTTTGTGTTTCCCAACTTCAAACGTGTTTTGAAACGTTTGTGTTCAAAATCTGCTTCAGAACACCAATTGCAGAGAAATAACAGTAACAAGGCAAAGGCAGACATGCATGTACCGCTAACTCTTTCTCTCGATTGACTGTACTCTTTACTTTATTCCATATAACCTTAGATATTATAGACGAACTAGCTAGAACTATAATTTGAATTGAGCTCTGCTGACACCGAGCACTCTACGAGCTTACGGTGTGTGAGAAGCAGTGCGTGGGAGGCATTGTAGCGTATTTCCAGGGCGATTACTTATAACTGGCTTGTGTTCAGGGACTTTGAGACAGAATAGTATTACAGTTCCAACATATATAAATAAATAAATAAATAATAAAATAAATATCATGGAACAATTCACACAAATTGACCTAGTCCCAAAGTAAACGCTCGTAAGGCTTGTGTTATGGGTACTAGACAATGATATACATACTAATATAGAGAAATACATACTTAAATAGATAGAAACACCCTTGACTCAGGAACAAGTATTCGTGCTCATCACACAAATATTTGCCCTTACCAGGATTCGAACCCGGAACGCTTGCTTCGTAGGCAGGGTCACTACCAACTTGGCCAACCGCGTCGTCAAATATATAACTCTAGTAAGCTACTCCTCCAGGAATTTAAATGTACAAAATTCTGAAAATTTGAAATGAACTGTGAGCAGTACACATAAACAAAGCAATTTAATTGTTTATGAGAAGTTCTCAATCCGCACTTGGCCTGCATTGGATTCTGAGAGGAGCTCCGGTGTCTATCAATAGAACGTTAATGAGCTAGCTCATTATATTGGGGAAGTACCTATACTAAGCGACATACGCAGTCATATCTCAGATAGAAAAAGGAACCTAATAGTTAACAAAAAGTCTGTTATTACATCATTATGCATAATGATAGTACTCTTAATATTTTCTTAATTGATGTTACACTCGCTTTTGAGATCATTAATTAAAATTTTATTCGTCTTAAGAATAAACTGCTAACGAAGTTTTATTTAAATTAAAAAAAGAATCTAATGATCTAGGCCAATAACAATGGCCTACTTACGAGTATCATAACTTGTTTTCAAGCATGCTTATCTCTAACACAATTTTATCAACTGTGAAAATAAGTTCTCAGAACGAAGCAAGTTAAAGGACATATACTCATAACACTACGGAAGGACGTGAATGGTCCGAACATGTACCTACCCGACCATAAAAAATATAAAAGAACAGGACCACGAACGAAAACCGTTTTGCAATTCCGACCGACAAGTCTAAACTTGAACATTCCAACGAGAAATCTCGCGAATTTTTTGGGAAAGCTTTGGCAGACGTGCAGTGAGGTGCAGCTAGTGAAGGTCGTTGCAAGCAGATTGTTTATGGTAGCTTACTTTTATTTGGTAAATATCGTACCCCGCATTTTCACGAATGGCCTAACATTTTTTTATTTGCCACTGAGATGGTGTCGCTACAAATAGTTTACATTATGACAATAATGTGCGTACCTCATGTATAGCACTATAAAATGACAGTATCGGTCTTATCAATAACGTCAACGACTTGTACCACCAAAAATCCGCAACATGACGGTGGGCAAATAGAAAGTTGTTAGGCTTTACATTGCATGTACAGAGTGCTTCTATTTTGTTAATGTCTCTCAGCAGACCTCGGTTTTCATATCACTAAAGTCTGAACTGAGGAAAGACGAAGATTGTCAAGAGACATCTAGAAACTCGAAGCACAGTAGGTAAATGCCTGATTTGAATGAACTAAGACCAACATTACTTCTTTGCTCATTAATATTGGCTTTTTCGTCCTTGATTTTGTAAATGCTATTTATAAATTATTAACCCCAATACACTGCCATGGAAGGGTTCCACAGATATAATTACTTGATACTTTATTCAAAAAATTCCAGGGAGACCAGAACTTTTTAGGTCACGGTTCAGATGTGGTGTGAGTTAGCGGGGGCGAGAATTATTTCATCAAACTGAGCAATGAGGCTGTGTAACGGGAGTCCGAGTCGGCCGCAGGTGTTGTTTATCGCGAAACTTGACGTCCCGTGGGCTGGGGCCGCGTCCAACTAAAGCTTAAATTAAATAAATCATGCTTGGCTTTATTCGGATACAAATACTTCTTTTCCCTTGGCTGACATGATAATTACGAAAACTTTACGCCAAGCCAAAAGCTTATCGATTGATGTATTGTTAAGATGTGTTCATAGAGTCTCTTGTGTCCCGCTGCTGAGCTACTGAGCTAAGGCTTCCTCCCAACGCTTCCACTACTAACGTCTACTGCGGTAAGTAGCCGGTCTTTCAGGAAGATGGCCAAACGTTTCGCCATTGCCGGCCAGTTCTACCGAGTCGCCGTTTTGAGTAGATGAAACTCACTCGAGGATTACTTACTTGGTAGTAAAATTATTTATCTGTTATCATATCTATTTACTCGTAATTGTAGATTCCCAAGGTTAAAGTAAATAAATAACGATACAAAGTTAAATATACTTTTCTTTTAATAAAGAACTGTTTATAATTTAATGTAATTTTTACACGTAAACATATATCTTAGAACCTAAACTTAAACTAGAAGAAAACTATGAATGTTTTTTGTGTATTTCATTTAATGAAATACATAAATTCGGGTTGGCACAACTACTAATTTAACAACAGTGGAAATAGAGAAGAATTTCATCAGTCAGAACACGATTTTGGTTTAGTTTTATTTCAGTAGAAAACTGTATTAATAATATTGTCTACCTATTGGACTTTTGAAATTTATCTTAGTACTGTTGGAAGGAGCAGTGTGACCAACGGGACCAACCTGGCGGCGGCACTAGACGGAAGTACGGTTGGACTTGCATCTGAAAAGAAAAAACATCCATTAACGTATAACAAACAAACATTACAAAATCAGTGCTCATAATAACTATCTATGTCAGACAGACTCAAGCATGATAATTGGAATGAAGGCGAAATATAAACCTGTGTAAAGGTCTATTAACCAAATGATGATAACTCCGGGGCAGCCCGAACCGAGCGAACGATCCTGACAAAACAAATGAAATTGCAATTTTCGCCACACAGCGACTATAGTTTGCTCCTAACCCACTAAAACTGGCTGCGATATTTCAGGCGCATATTACCCACTCTCTGAACAAACAGCCGGCGAATCGTGACCGGAGTACAATTTTCGCAGAGCTACCAGTGAAAAATGGTTAGCGTAAAAAATACACGAAATTTTTCACTTTTGTTTGGATTAATCCCCGAAACGAAAGCCACGTAACTGTTTTCTGTTCTAAAAATATGTTGGTGATAAGCTGATAAGCTTTATTAAGTAAAAACCATACAAATTACGTTGAAATTCACATTTCGTATTTACCTATGAGATGTTTTCAGTACTTTCATTGGAAAGAGGAAATAAGCTGATAGTTTTTTTTTCGACGGGCTTGTATTTAATTTTATACTTAATTAGTTCATTAATTTGTGCTTATTCTATAAGGGAGGCTCCTTTTGTCGACGTTACGTCGACTGGCGTTATTTTCAAATTGTCAGAGTCGGGCCTTTCTCTCCGATATTCCATTTTCGAGGTTCGCTTCGTGCTGTTCCGCTCACATTAATAGTCATTAACTTGAGAGTGAGAGAGAAGGTATGAATCAAACTTGGCAAATAAAATTTCGGGGTTGCCCCCCTTGAACTCTGAAGTTGTCAAATACAAAATTATTGATTAAGGCATTTCACCTATTCTGCGGTAAAATTGATAAAAACTACGACATTTTTCTAATTATTTTTTCTTATTAAATTTATGTTATGATCAGGAGGCAAAATGCTTTCGAACCATAAATACATTCATAGGTGCTATAAAAATGAAATGTGGTAAATTTTCGCGGTTTGAATTTTTTTTACTGCGAAAGCCCAATATTTAAATAACCAACTTGAAAAATATTAGCATTTTTTGGTTTTGAAAACTTGGGCATTGATTAAAATACTATTTGTTTAATAAAAAATTGTGAAATATAACATCATCAAAAAAATATATACAAAAAAGTACTGTCCATTCGAAACATTTTAAAGAATAAGTTTAATTTAATGTTAATGAATAATGCATGCATTATAATTCAGTAAAAATAGCTCAAAACGTGGCAAAATATATGGAGAACATTTATCTATTGGGATGGATACCTTATGGGGTGAAGTCAAAATTTATCAACTCTCCCCCCTCCTCCGGGGTGCGCGTCCCCCCCCCCAGCCCCCCCGAAATGTCCCGAAACGCGGTTTTTTGAACTTTTTGAGAAAACTGTTCGCGATACAGAAAAAGTGTGCAGGAATGAAATAATGTATAATAAATTTACTATAAATCTACCATACACATAAAAGCGGTATCTCTTATGGTTTTGACGCAAGAAGACGCTGAAAATCATATTTTTTTGTTTTTTTACAATAAATTTTATTAAAACTTCAATTTTCTCAGAAAATACTCATTTTACAACTAAAAAATGCATGACTTAAATAAACAATGGAATATTCCCTTTAAAAAGAGGTATAATTTATTTATATATTAGTTAAATTGACCATTTTATGATAGTTTAAATGTTTAATTTCTCATGAACAATTTTTTTTACTTGAAGTTTAGGTATGTTTAAAATGTTTTTTATATAGTTTAGAGTTAATTATTAACCACGCTAGTGTAATTTTGTTTATTTTTTCTCAGTTATCCGCATATAATAAGTATATTCATTAATTTCCAAAAAGGTACTAAGATTTTATTTAATATAATCAACTATTTATTTAAGTATACACTTTTATTTAAGTAACTTACATTGAAATTGAAGAGAGACATTGGAATAAACAATTGTTAACACTCTTATTATCTGGGGGCACGGTAGAGCCCCAGCTAAGATAGCCAAGTGAAGCGCAAGAAGGGCACTAGTTACCTTTTCTCGAACCGCTTTGACGTTATTTTGTACCCTCATAACTTGGTTTTGTATTGTACGAGATAACTAAAATTCTCGGGATATGATGTGAATAGTGGACTTATTACAAGTGTAAAGTTTCAATTGCATAGCTCTTATATTTAAAATTTTATTAATATCTAAAAAACTAGTAGTCGTCACTAGTGATCATCATATTAAATTCCTAGAACGCTCAAATTTGGTTTGTAAGCCAGATTAGTATACAATCAACAGCAAAAATCTAAAATTTGGAACTTTAACTCTTCCTTCAATCGGTCAAACAAACTAGCGAATGGATATTTTGTACGAAACTTCGCAAATTTTGATGCCAGCGGTCTGAAAATTGATAAAGGGAGTTGTTAAAAATAATAAACTGTATATTTCAGAATTTTCAGTAATTTAAACTGAATTGGTGGATGAAATTAAGCGCGTGTAAATGTGGTGTTTTCTGAAGGCACTTGTCATAAGCAACAACTTACAAAATTTTTACGTTCTAACTCTACAAGTGTTTAAGAGTTTGTGAAGTCTACAATTTAGTAAAAATAATGTCGTTGGCCGTTTTGCTACCGTCACATAGGCGTAAGGTAAAAAAATCACTGTTCATTACTTTCCTGTTAATTGCAATAGTTTTTTAAACATGAAATTACCGTGAGACTCAATCAATAATATGTGACAACAAATAATAATATAAAATAATAATAATATTAATACTTTATTTACTTTATTTACTTTATTTGTAATATGTGATTTGCAAGCGGTCCAGAAATAAGGACTACGAACTAGTCTGGAATATGTCGAGCATCACTCGAATTTATACGTGAGTTATTCGTTTGTGTGATTATAATTGTAATTATCATTACAATAGTTCTTATAGTTACGAATTTCAACTTTCTAGGACGTAAATTTGTTGACCACCAGTGAGTGAGTCAGTGACGAAATCAGAGTTTTTTAAATATCTATAAAATTTAAAATATAAGAGCTTGTCATAAATCCACTATTCACATCATATCCCGAGAATTTTAGTTATCTGGTACAGTCCAAAACCAAGTTATGAGAGTACAAAATAACGACAAAGCGGTTCGAGGAAAGGTAACTAGTGCACTTCTTGCGCTTCACTTGGCTATCTTAGCTGGGGCACTACCGTGCCCCCAGATAATAAGAGTGTTAACATTGTTTATTTTAATGTAAGTACTTAAATAAAAGGGTATGCTTAAATAAATAGTTGATTATATTAAATAAACATCTTAGTACCTTTTTGGAAATGAATGAATTTATTCACACTAATTATTTGCGAATAACTGAGAATAAATAAACAAAATTACACTAGCATGGTTTATAATTAACTCTAAACTATATAAAAAACATTTTTAACATACCTAATCTTCAAGTAAAAAAATTGTTCATGACAAATTAAATATTTAAACTATCATAAAATGGTCAACTTAACTAATATATAAATAAGTGATACCTCATTTCAAAGGGAATATTCCATTGTTTATTTAAGTCATACATTTTTTAGTTGTAAAATGAGTATTTTCTGAGAAAACTGAAGTTTTAATAAAAAATATTGTAAAAAAACAAAAAATTATGATTTTCTGCGTCTTCTTGCGTCAAAACCATAAGAGATACCGCTTTCATGTGTATGGTAGATTGGTAAATTTATTGTAAATTATTTCATTCCTACTCACTTTTTCTGTATCGCGAACAGTTTTCTCAAAAACTTCAAAAAACCGTGTTTCGGGACACTTTGGGGGGCGTGGTGGGGGGACGCGCCCCCCGGAGGAGGGGGGAGAGTTGATAAATTTTGACTTCACCCCATAAGGTATCCATCCCAATAGATAAATGTTCTCCATATATTTTGCCAGATTTCCCATACAATGGATTCTTATTTGCTTGAGCTATTATACAAATTAATTATTCACACTCGACAAACCATTTAAAACGGCTGATTTGTACAATTTTAATATACCGATAGATATAAATCTATTTAGTTCATCGGCTCACAGAAGATAACCGGAACAATGGAAGCTCGCAAGCTCGCAAGAGATTCATTTGGTCCATCGTCTGGGTATTCTACGACATATTTCATCATTCGTCAATATATCGCATAGACTAACTCTAACCTCAGCAGTAAATTCCCTGCCTTTTGTTGTTTCATCCACCATACAATGTAATTTGATAATAACTTGTGCTATGTGTATACCAAACAGTAATTGAATCTTCGTCTTATACTTAGTATGGGGAGGCCACAAACTACTCGAGAGAGATAAGCTTTATTGCTCGGGCTGCATTGGAGCTGTGTGTGTACCTAGAGATGAACACACTGTTTAAAACAAAAGAAAATACTTACATCGTGTATTTTCCTAAAGTCAATTAAAAGTATTATTAAAAAACCGGCCAAGTGCGAGTCGGACTCGCGCACCAAGGCTTCCGTACCATTATATATAAATATCTATAAATCAGCGTAAGCAGAGCCCTGCTCCAAAGAAAAATGTACGCAGTGTGTGGTCACTTTATATTGGTCACTGCTATATACAGACATACATACATATTTACGATTTTCGCAATTATTTCTTAATCTATGCTATAAGAGCTACCTTCATACCAAATTTCAAGATTCTGCGTTCACGGGAAGTACCCTGTAGGTTTTGATTCCCTTCCGAGTTTCGAAAATTTGCGGCATAAACGGCTGTATCTTTTGATTGCGTAAGCTTAGAAGTTTGATTTTTTCACAGCTCCAAGGAGCAGTAGACCTGAGTATTTGATATAAATTTCAGCTTGATTCTACGTGCTCCTGAGAAAAAGGGTCTTGACAGACGGACGGACCGACGGACGGACAACAAAGTGATCCTATAAGGGTTTCGTTTTTTCCTTTTGAAGTACGAAATCCTAAAAGTAGCAGTTCAAGTTATGTAAGAAAAGTCTGAGCCAAAAAAAACTAATTTTAACCTAAATGTATCATTTATAAAGCTTTTATTTTTGTTTCTCAGAAAATATGCTGCAAGATACTCCATTACCAGGGGGGGGGGGACGATGGGTTGTGGGTAAGATCCCACTGAAATACCCGGGGTGGTTCTTCTTCGTCATATTTTTGGCCACGCCACGATTCAGCGTTATAAACCGTTGCATCGCCAAAAGGTAGTTATCTGCATCCGGATTCATCTTCTGGCCTTGGTCTCCCTTTCCTATCTATAGCGATTCAGGAACACTTAACACACCATTCTCTTCGAGGACCTTATTCTTTTGGGGCAGGGACGTCTCCGTAAAATAATTGTACTAAAAATACACAGACTAACTAAATTTCTTACTACTTATTCATTAAATACTTACTAGGTTCTGGTAATCGATGTACTGAGTAGATTTTTGCCTGTCGGACTTCAGGGCCACTGGTAGTAGTGGTGCGCACGCGCTCTTCTTCTGCACTTTTTTCTAGACTTTTCAGGTATATTGAGTAGATGATGGCTGTACATCGGACCTGTTTTAATGGCTGCGTGTTAATACAGAGAAAACGAGGATGACAAAGATCGAGGAAATATTGTAGAAAATTACAAGGAAAACCAAATAGGAAAACATAAATTTGTGTTTTACCAACGGCGTTATAAAATCAGCAATTTAGATAACAGGCTAGAGAGAAATATAAACATACATACATAAATCACGTTTTTATCTCTTACGGGGTAGACAAAGCCTAAGGTAACAAGACTTAAAGGCCACGTTTAGCATGATGTGGGCGTATATATGGAAAAGAGAATCGAATATAGTGATGGGTTGCTAACCGCATCACCTATAACATAATTCTTAAGGTTTTGGCCCATTTCCTCGATGGGCTTTTACCATCTATGTGACAAGAGAAACAACTGGAGGAAAGTAATTGGTTTTAATTCGTTGATACATTCGTCGTTTTTTAACGCAGATGTTCCAGCGATACGTGACTACCCGAATGTAATTTTGAAAATGTTCACACCGCAAACAATATTCATTTTCTCTTGCGTACAGGGGTCTTACCATGACGTCCTAATTCCGACTCAGTTCAAGTTTTAGCTGTCACTTTTAATATGGATCTGACAGCTTGCGAACCTAAACTGAAACGCATTAAGACGTCATAGTAAGGCCCCAGTACATGATTGGGTACTTATTGTATGTACGGGTTAATTTCGATCTTTTCAGCCAGAGTAAGGGTTTAAAAATGTATTCTGCTGTGCCAAGTCAAAAAGTAATATGTCCAAAAATTACTAATTCCTGTTTTGTGGACATATAACAAGTGAGCCCTTTTGGCTTAGCGTCTATCGACTATCGACTCACCTTTATCCTCTCACCGACGAAGTGATGTTTCTGTACCACAAACTGTATGGTGCTGTATGCTGTCATTAGACCGCTGCTTTCGGAGACGTCGACACGGTGCCACACGTGTTGCGATAACGCCTGCGAAGTGAAATAAAGAGAATGTTAACTCCCTAAGCCAGACAAAATGCTTGCGTTAACGCTACATGCTACTGCTATTTATATTTTTTAGAATTTCACTTGTGCTGCGCCGTCCAGCGCTGAAGCATTAACACTCATAGGTCTGCGATGCAATAAGATTGTGGATAGATAAATTAGTTTAGTACTTTTAAGACACATTTTTTTATATTCATACATATTTTCATGGTTATTGATAATGAAAGTGGAAAATTACCTAATGTTTAAAATTGGGAAAGCAAAATTGGAGTCAGATGTTGAAATATTCTTAGCTCTCGAAAATGAATATAATGGAATATTAATTTGCCTTTCCAACAGTGTAGCAATGCGTTGTAGTTATTTATTTGGAAATTAACTATCATAAAATACACGATACATTAACTAATTTACTTGTTTTGGTCTGGTCTGGTTTAGACACAAAGGAAAACGTCATAATAGAGTGAGTAATTTTAGGCCTCCCTTAAAGGCCTTAAATCTCCGGCAAAGCCTTGCACGATAATGTAATGTAGATGTTTGGGACTGATTAATCTTATCCAGATCTAGTTGGCAGTCAGATTTACTTAAGGCTGGCCCTTTGTCCGACCGATAGCCAAATCAATGTATAGGCAAAATCTTTAATCATCCCTAATGATCCAGAGCTCATTGATGTCACAACAGGTACTGAGGCATAATTAACGACGCGGATAGTCCCGCGTGTGTTGGTAATAAGCCAGGGATTTTGCCGGGTGCCATTAATCGTTTCGATCACAGTTCACAGATTCACGTCACATTTTCAAAGAAGTGCTGTATGATATCGATATCGAAAATATGTCGGTATTTTGTACATAATATCGATAAAGGAAGTATTGGGTAACGATATGGGTTCATCGATCCGAACGCAGAGGTACACGTGTCCAGCCCACACACAACCACAAACAATTTAGCTCAATGGCTTGGTACCTACATCTGCAACACAACATGGGTTTTGGATGGTTCCATGTGTATCCGCGTGTTCTACCAGTTCAGTGAACAATCAGTGTAATGCGTAAATTTTTTTTTCACAAACATTGAGTCTGTAGTCTAACCTCCTTATTCATAAACGCTCTGTAGGCTTCTGCTAACTTAGCAATCGTTTGTCCTTATCTGTCACTTTGACATTTACCTTTCACAGATAAGGACAAACGATTGCTAAGTTAGCAGAAGCCTATAGAGCGTTTATGAATAAGGGGGTTAAGCTTCTAGCTTAGGACTACAAAATGTTGATGTGTTTACATTCCAGTGACAAAGGAAGTTTGTCCTTCATTAGGGACCTTTTAAATAACGACATTATTTAGATTACTACCAGAAAGCAGGTAGGTATCTTACAGGATAAGGCAGCAGGCGATATTCACTATGAACACAATGTTCAGCGCGAATACGGCGGGTACGAGATAGCACAATGGGTAGCACTCATGTTAAAATAATGGTAATGGGCACAGACTACACACAGAACGCGGGAATAATTTAAAACATTACCGGTACGACGATGAAAATACGGCAAAATTTTACCGTAAACATGCATATTCATTTCATACAGTAATTTTTCAATGAAGAAAATAAGTGATATTCCAAAATGCTTTATAATATTCTATGTTCGTTTTCTTGAATAGGTATCATAGAAGTGGCATAATTTTCCCAGAGTACGATATCTTTCCATTCTACCTATAAAGGACATTTGCGGGACATTTTGTCGCAATTTTTTAAGGAACGTAATCAGGACCTTTTACGAAAATACAGGTGCTTTTACACGTAGGTAAGCGATGAAAGTTGTTTTTGGAAATAGGTAGATCTTTGGCGTTGTAGTTTGTGTGTACACTACGTCAAAAATCGACCCAAATATTATAACCATTTTCATGAAAAAATATTTTAAACTCATAATGGTGGAAGGTAGAGCACTAAGAAATATTTTAACTCGCCAAGTCAAGTTATTAGTAAAATGACTAAGTTATTCGAGTTAAATCATTCATCACTCATTGATATTTTTTTTCATTATTTATTTTAAACCCCCGGCGCAAAAAGAGGGGTTTTACAAGTTTGACGTCGATGTCAGTGTGTGTGTGTATAACAACAATCTCCACGTACAATCCATTAGCAATGAAATGAATACTTAATTGAATTATGAAATATTGAGCATACGGCAAATGCCTATGTTACAAAACAGTAAGTACCTTAGCAATTTCAGAATGTTATTAATATTTATTTCTTATTACCCAACTGCATCGAAGCCCAACAACAAAGGGTACGTTTTTGTTTGAGTCTCGTGTTGGTTGTTTTGAGCATATTATTTAAATAAAAAATGAAATGTAAAAGTTAGGTACAAATGACAAATCGTTTTTTATTTGTACACCTTTGTTACGCGCACTGTAGAATGGCAACCTCGCTACACTGTAGACAAGTTGAAGCAATGTTACTGGCAAAATTATTGCCCATTTCGAATGTTTGCTTCTCATAAAAGACGGATAGTAGTACCTACTAGACGGAGTTTTGCAGAAAACTTCTAGCGGAGGTGTTTACAAAATATTGAAGCAGTAGGTACTAGCAGTAGTTACCTATCAAAACTTTACTTCAAACCCTATTATTTAACTTTATTCTTAACAAAAACATATTTTACTAATTATACCCTTAGGTAGGTACTATTAACTTATTAGTTGCGTTTTAAACTTAGATTAATCTAATTGTTCATCATGAGTAATATCTAGATGACGGGGTCTCGACAAATAACAAATAACGCCTTACTTTCGCGGTGACATTTGTTTTGAATATTTCTTGATACCTAGTTGACACTAATATTGTTGGTGATGAAAAATCTTAAGATAAAACATATACTTAAACAAATTTGAAATTTACCATGAGCTTTTCGGTGAAGGAAAACATCGCGAGGAAACCTGCACACAGCTGCGAAGCAATTCAATGGTGTGTGTGAAGTTCCCAATCCGCACTGGGCCCGCGTGAGAACTATAGCCCAAGCCCTCTCATTCTGAGAGGAGGCCTGTGCCCAGCCGTGGGACGTGTATAGGCTGGTGATGTGCGATGTGATGTGAAACAAATTACAAAAATGTCCCTATAGTCCCTAAAGCCGAAATGGGACTAAATGATTCCGTGTAAAAAGTCCATCGGCAAATTATAATAACGATGACTCCTACGAACTACGTAACAACAGTGAAACGTAAGAGTTAACAGTACAGAAAGTCTGTTTAGTTGCATTCTTGTTTATTATTTATTATACCCTGGAACGAGTGGCAAATGACAAGAACAGTAACAATTACTATCTTTCTGTCAAAAGGACTCTACGCGTATGGAAGTTGACCGACTCTATGCATATGAGATGACAGCCTACTAGGGGTGACACTTTTCTTGGCTTCAATAAACAGTTTCTTTTTATGGGTATCATCGTAACAAGTATTGTGTACTGATTTGAAAGTCATCTTTAGTAAGAAGAGACCTGCCTAATATGATTCTGTGGCCCAATTTTAATGGCATCTCAAACATTTCCGCTGGGCTGCAGATTTAAAGATATGTATCTCGGCCCTTTTTAAAGGCAGTGTTTTTTTATTGCGGAAACAACTTTATAAATGGCGTGCCTTAAATTTTATGGTTCCCAAAAACCATAACTTCATCCGCAGTGTTCCACATTAAACAGGGAACCCTTATAATGTCAACATATTTGTGTATCTGTCTGTCCATCTATTGACCCGCGTGTCCGTGGCTTATCAAAGACTTTTAGTATCTACTAGAAATCTGTGATTTTGCATGATTATATATTGTTTTAATCACTCGTAACAAATATTTTGAGGGTACCTACATTCACGTGGAGGATGAATATTTTACTTCGTTCATGCCTTGGCATTTTAAAAATATTTCAGGTATGTCAAAACAAATATTAGGTTTTACAAATGTAAATTGATTTTTTTTATAGAGGAATTGTATCGTATAACTACGGAACCCAAAACCGCGTGTGGCCCGGCACGCACTTGGCCGGCTTTATTACGAGTACCATTAGCGGTATAATGTTTATATTCTTTATTCTCCTGTGTGTAGTTTTTAAAACTCCCGAGCAATAAAGTTCTTTTCTCATTCACCTAACAAATTGCTTCAAGAAAAGCCATAAAAAACAAGTTAACCTTAACACCCGCGTTACTCCCAGCATGTAAATATTTGACTTATTTATGAACTACGAATGTTCACACTATTCCACTATGTATCACTTTCAAAACCAAATTCTCCTACATTACTGTAACAGCTATTACTCTATCACTCACCCTTTTAACATCAATCAAACCTTTTTGCGGCTCACTGTTCGTACCCCCATTCCACCTGCCATCACTCTCATAGTTATTTACTTAGTTATATGTTTCACTAAGTTACCAATTAGTTTGGCGTTTACACCTCTTAATTTCAGCTTCTGATAACAGCAGAATCCGACCAATCACATTAATTGAAGGTCACATCACGCCTCGCGCCTTTTGTAATTTAGCAATGTGACATGAATTTCTACTAATGTGATTGGTCAATTCTATACATTTGAATAGAAACATAGAAACACACCCTTAAGCTTAATATGTAATACAAAGAATATCGCAATCACGAAACTTCACATAATACCTAAGAGAAATTATGCAATGTAAAAATAAACTTCTTGTTTAGAGGCCCTAACCACAGCATAAATAATAGTACTAAACCCTAACCCCCTTATTCATAAACGCTCTATAGGCTACTGCTAACTTAGCAATCGTTTGTCCTTATCTGTCACTTTGACATTTACCTTTTACAGATAAGGACAAACGATTGTCAAGTTAGCAGAGCCTATAGGGTAACTCACTGGGACGCCATGGCGACGTTGCCAGCTACATATTTTTTACAAATTAGACGTTCCCAAACTGTCACTTGCATGGTAATGTTAGCTGCCGTAAATGTCAATATACTTAAACGATTGAACACGGTAGCTCCGGTACGGCTCAAACCCATAGGGACGCCATAGTGACGTCACCACTCGCCAGCTACCTATCTAACCATTTATAATGACACCTAGGCAGCTAACACATGTGACGACGGTTTAGCAAATATCTAATTGGTACAGGATATGTAGCTTACGACGTTAGCCGTAGTCTCGGCGAGGCAGAGCTCTATTTTACGCAACAAAACATTTTTGTTTTGTGTGCTGTTTCGTAACATCCAATATTTTTCTCGCTAAGCTGATGTGTAAACAATAATTTTGTGTTTATGTACATAACATTACACGTGCTGTATTGTGGGTTGGTTGATATCTTGTTAGTCTAATTTCTCTAATTAACTTGTATTATATTTCATATCCAATATTCGCAGTAAAACAAACACAGTAAACACGATAATATACTTCATTGTGATTTCTACTTGAGTACCAACAACAAAGAAGGCAAACGAGCAAGTGGGCCACCTGACTTTTTCTTTGTATTGTCCTTGTTGTTGACGTGCAAATAAAATATGTAGTGTGTCTATAATTTGATGACAACTTTTACATAATAAACTGATTATCAATTTGCTAACAAGAGCACGTACAGTGATGATTACATTAAGGCGACCTTCATTAGTGTGTGACATTGCGGTTATAATTTACAAGCAAAGAGGAATTAGCAATAGATTGGTACTACGGGCTATGAAATTCTGCAACACATTGACATTTGTCACTAATGACCGTTTGTGTAGTTATGATTGAGTCTGGCGGCAGTTTCACGTTGAAAGTATACTATAGCTACTCACTGTACTTACCACTAGTTTTTTGGCCTAGTTTTTCAGTTAACGTCTATTATGGAACAAAGCTATTGTGGTCCTTAGAATTGGCATTGTTCATTTTTTTTAAGCTGTGCTTTTAGCACCTTTATTTGATAGAATGGACTATTTCAAGGAACTAATTTGAATATTATGCTTCTACGTAGCTTTGTTTATTAATAATAAATATTTTTTCGCTGTTTGATAATTTGTTAATTTAGACAGGATCCCAATCGCCTTCGTACAGAAATATAAAAAAAACAGTTTTGTCTATGGTTTTGTCTATTTGTCAACATTGTCAACGTCATTATATCTGTGAATGTGTGTGTGAATTTAACGTCAAAAACAATAACAATATTCGCGTGTTCGATTTATTTCCGTTCGTTGGTGTTATTATTGTTTTCCGTGCTGTTTTTGCTTTTTGGTTTCACCCCTGCACATCTTTCCTGACTCCTACTTACATTGAAGTGGTCTTCGCAACAATACATCGTGTAAACATTGAAATATTCCACATTAGCTTGCATACACCATTCGTTCCGCAAATTTTCTCTGATTTTCACAATGATTTTGTTAGGGCTATAGTTCGAGTCATTGTTGCATCCCGGAACAAAACATTTTTTTATAAATATCCATTGTTTGTTACAGTTTTATACTTTGAATTTGCTTTTATTTGTAATGTTTGCAGGTTAAGTTAGATGTGACAGTGACAGCATGACAGATACCGTAGTGGCGTAGATAAACTTTTTTTTTCATTTTTGTGGCAAACATTTAATGCCCGATTCTGACTAAAAACCCGGTCGTTAGATCAAACAAAGGTCAAAAGTACTTTTACAAAAATATCTGCAATCGTAAAGTATTTTTGAAATAGGACAAGATAAATCGGTTATTTGATGGTTTTCCTCCAAATGGTTTTCGAATTAGAGCATACTAAAAAAAATGAACAATGCCAATTATGGTTATGTATTTTCTTTCTTTATCCTACTAATATTATAAATGAGAAGGTTTGTGACGATGTGAGTGAGTGTGTATGTTTGTTCCTTCTTCACGCTGAAACGTCCGGACGGATTTGGATAAAATTTGGAACGAGGATAGCTGGTACCCTAGATTGAAACATAGGCTACTTTTTATCCCGGAAAATTGCACAGTTCCCGAGGGATAGCGATAAACATGTCAATTGCTAATTCTACGCGGACGGAGTTGCGGGCAGAAGCTAGTCATTTTCATTAAAAGCGATTGAGTTCTTCAATTTGACTAAATTTATTTTATGACATTTCCTGTCTATTGGGTAACTTCTCTATGTTCGTAGATTACAATGTTGGGTATAAACGAAAAGGGTCACAAAACTTTTACTGTTGTCATAAAGTAGTGTGTTTACATCTTGTTGAAGTAAAACGAAGTTTAAATAATTCCCTGAACCTCTAGTGTAAGTTTTCACATATAAAAACGTCTCGAACGCGTTCACGTAAACGTCTCAATTGCTATGAAATAATTGGCAGCGCCACTTGCGGATCGAAACGGCAACAAACTGAGCCTCTAGTGTAAGTTTTCGCATAAAAAAACGTCTCGAACGCGTTCACGTAAACGTCTCAATTACTATGGAAGAATTTGCAGCGCCACTTGCGGATCAAAACGGCAACAAACTGTTCCCATAGTATTTGAGATTTTAACGCAAACGCGTTCGAGACGTATTTTGAGACCGACAACCTACACTAAGCACACTGTTCTCGTAGTATTTGACATGTTACCGCAAACGCGTTCGAGACGTATTTTGTGACCGAAAACCTACACTAAGCATACTTGATTACAAAACAAAGAGTTAAAAACGGATACCACGTTAACCAATATTAGGAAAACGAAAGATTTACACCCTGTTTCAAAACACCTAAATTTCTGTACATGACTTTTTTTGGGATAGTTCTGTAAATATTTTCAAGCATCATCATGCTGGTAAAACAAACAATAACTCTACAAATTCCACAATAATGCGGTCAGCATGGCAACACTACGCCCCAAGTTTCTGCGAAGCCAGCATGGGACTGTTTACCGTGATAAATTTCAGAAATTAAAATATGTAGGTCAGTGCTGCTGTGTTGTTAGCATCGAGATAGTTCAGGGCGGGGGAGTAGCCGCAATTAGAAACGATAAACGATAAAAGATTTTTTAGGTAAAAATAAAATAATCTGCTCACAAACATAGATTGAAACTGGCCGAACGAGAGTCGGGCTCGTGCCGGGCCATGCGCAGTACCTACGGTACTTTCTATTAAATGAAACCTTGCGTTTTAAACCTTTGCAAGACGGGGTATTTTTAGTGGCAATTGACTGAGAAAAGATTCAAATATTCATCTAATGAAAAAACTATTTTTTATTAGTAAATATGTTAGGTTACCTACTTAATATTCAGTAAAATTAAGCGTAATTACATGTTATTATGGACCGGACTGAAGTAGTTATCTCAATTATTTTAAAAAACAAAACATTGGACAGGAACAAAAAAATTACCCAGAAATTTTCAATGGTTTGTTTAGTTATAATTCGACTCATGCAAAAACTAAATTTTCCGTAGTCAAAATACAGTTTTTAAATGGTTACCAGCAAGACCTCTAAGCCATTAACACCGCGTAATGAATATAGGTAGTGAAAATAATAGAGTCCTGTCACAAGAATACTGTTTAACAGGATCGATGAGGATCCTCTGAATAGATCTCGTAATATTTTGACGTTGAGGCCTATGTAGGCACCTAATTTTATCCGTGGTAAAAAATTGCACTCAAAATCTTTTTTTTTTTAAACATTTCCTGCTGTTAGCCTCTGATGGGTATTACAGTTTAGAGAGAGAGCGAGCTGAGATACGGGCTGTTTAGTAAGTGAAAATCTTTTTAGCTTAGCTTGCCAAAGAGAACTCAAAATCTTCCAATACAAGAAATATTAAATTTATCGCTGAAAAATATCCCACACATTTCGAAGCTGGGTGTATTCCGGGTCCACATCAAGTGGACCAAGCCCCGATCGTTAGTTATCAGATCCGTTCATTAATTTAAGGTTAGGCACACTCTTTGTTGTAGCTCGCCGTAGGTAGGTGACACAACTAATTCCGAACCATTAATTACGTTCACTACGTATTACAGCACAACGTGGTAATACTCTATTAATCTTTAATTGGGAACTAATGCTTCTGTCACAAAATAAGTAGTTCCGAGAGAAGTCATACTGGTTTTAGCGTGGTCGAAGCTTATCGTTGGTTTTCAGTGGTTTATTTACTTGTTGGTATTTTTTTTTCAGTGACATTTTTTTTATGCGAATAGGAAGGCAAACGAGCAAGTTGGTCACCTGATGGTAAGCGATCACCACTGCCCATAGACACCCACAACCCCGGAGGGATTGCAGATGCGTTGCCAACCTAGAGGACTTAGATGAAATGCCTCATGTGTCCGTAATTTCCCCGGCTGTCTTACTCTCCACACTGGAACACAGCAGTGCAAGCACTGCTGCTTAGCGGCAAGATTAGCGAGTAAGATGGTGGTAGCGGTCCGGACGGACCTTGCACAAGGCCCTACCACCCGCTTGTTGCTTGTTGACATGTTTAAATCTGAGCTTTCCATGCGTTCTCAAAGTTAACTCAAATATGATTTCAATTCGAGTTGGTAGGTAACTTGCTCTGATCTAGATAAAAGTAGAGGCAAAACTTACTCTACGTTGAAGTGACCTTCATTGGACTTCGACTATTTAGGGTTGTGTGTTAGAGAGCATGCTGGTCTGGGAGCAAAGAAAAAACATCAGCAGCAGATGGTAAAAGCCCATCGAGGGAATGGGCGAAAATCTTAGGAATCATGTTTATTTATAGGCGATCTGGCTAGCATAGCAACCCATCACTATTTTGATTCCCCTTTCCACCTATACGCCCACAAGCATGCTAAGCGATTGACGACTACATTATATACGTCCTGGGAAATGTTGTTGCACAGTGTGACAGTGTTTTATAACGAAGAATTTTAGGAACGAAACAAAAGAATACAATATCCCATGTAAAAATAGTCAGAGAAAACGGCAATGCTAAAATAAGCTAAAATTTTTGGTGGCTAAAGGGTTTAGAGTAGGTCGGGGTAGGTATGTAAGAATAGGGTAGATAAGGGTAGGATCTTAAGGGAGTTGTCCCGGCATAAGTGCTTTGCGGCCAATACAGAGGAATTGCAAATGCATTGCCAACCCAAAGGACTAAAACCTCTTTAAAAGTATTTGCATTTAACAACACTTGAATGACATTCACAATAAAACTAAAACCGACAAATACAAAACGTATTTTAGGCCCACTAACAACATTCAAACGCACGAATCATCAAATTCACGAATAAACAATAACCGTTTATCTACGATAGTACGCCGGCTATGAGTATAGTACGTACAACACAACTAAGTTACTTGACAATACCATATAAGGTAGAGTGCCGTCTGCTTTCTGTTTCTATTACATTTTCTCGACTGGGTTTTATCGGATCTAACCCAATTTAATGACAATTGGCAGAGTACATTGCTTAATTTACCAACGCCAACAGGTAACAGAACCTCATATCATCACATCATCATTTTCATTTGTGCCACCCCTTTCTTTTTATCGTTTTAGTCCAATTTTTGACAGATCTTTATCCTTCTTATCTTTTTAATAGAAATGAAGATGCCGATTGATGGGGGGTATCATAGGGTGAGTTAGGTATGCTGGGTAAAGATTGACTAGTAGTTTAATGTTACAACTATTAATGTACCTACTTTAGCGTGAGATCCTATGTTTAGGTACTTTTTATACCTGGTAAGTGCAAGTTTGCCGCTGGAAAAGGAATGAGAAAACTAGAAGTACAAAATCAAACTTAGCTAATTAAAATTGTGTTAATTAGCCATTGGTGCTCAGCTAGAAGGCCGGGAGTCAGAATTTAAATCTCTATTGTGATACCCTATTTTACGAAGAATAAAATTGAGTGAAGTAATAATGGATGATGAAATGAGTTTTTTTTATATTTATTTACTAGCGTTACTTAAGAGAAACCTAAAAAGTATATTAAAAAAATTTGAGCATCAAGTATACAATATACTCATCATAGTCATCCACTCTAGCCTATGAACGTCCCATTGCTGGGACAGAACGAGAAGGCTTGGGAGTAGCCCTTACCTGTCATCTCTCATCTCTGTCACTGTGTATTTTGAAATTGCGAAGCAGTTCAATAAAATGGTAGGCATGTTTGAAGTTCGTAATACGCATATATTAATTTGTAAACATTCTTGTTAATAAATAAATAATTAGGTCTAATTACAAATTCATACGTTTAATAAACCTTCATAAAGACTAAAAATTGCTTTGAACTTTAAGCCCATAAAAATGTGTTTCATCTGTATAACTAACTGCATTTAGATACTCGTATGAAAGAGCCAAGGTAAAGCTCTAAACTCGTGACTTTGTAGACACCCACTTTTTACACGACAGTTTTAGCCTTCTTTTCTGGAGACATACAACAATCGGTATTATTATTTTTGTATTGTATTGTATTATTATTAAGTACTAACCGTTTCTAAACTATCATAAGACTGACTAGGGTGCGACCACACCGCCGCTTTAAAAACGGTGACGTTACGGAATCGCAACAAACTGTACGAAGAAACAGTGAGAAAACGTGACGCATACGACACGTCACTGCGTATACGCGGCGGTTTATTCGCACCCTAATAATGTCGATATAACACGCAAATGCTTGCACTATTGTGATGAGCAGCCGGTGAAATTACGAGTAAGTACTCTATACAATACAATACAAATACTCTTTGAACACCACAAATCAGTGCAAAACAATCTAATCTAACTTCTAACTATCTAACTATAATATTATAAATGCGAAAGTATGGATGGACGGATGGATGGATGGATGGATGTTTGTTTGTTTGTTACTCAATCACGCCAGAACGGCCCAACGAATCTGGATGAAATTCGGCACATAGATAGAGAAAAGTCTGGAATAGCACATAGGCTACTTTTTATCCCGGAACATTGCGTAGTTCCCGCGGGATAGCGATAAACAAATTCTTTGCAGATGAAGTCGCTGGCAACAGCTATTTAGAATAAAGAACAAAGTATACAATAGGCGGTCTTATCGCTTAATAGCAATCTCTACCAGACAACTAATCTATGTTGGCAACCAGCAGTCACCATCATCATCAACTGACCCAATTGTTCGTTGTTGCATATTAAAAAACCTTGAAAGCGTTGGAAATGTAATAGGTTTACCGGTTCACTGTTGATGAAGAAGGAGAGATTGGCTGCGGGATTCGAGTTCTTGCTGAAGCACTCCGCTTTGAGGGTCATACCGGCTCGGTATCGGCGCTTCATGCCGATCATAACCGGGTCCGACTGCGGTAGATCTGAGGACAACCAACCCTAGAATAAATAAATAACCAAAAAATTACTGGTTCCAACAATTATTTTTACAGTAATTTATTTACTGATACTGCAATACTGGGTTGATACCCAGTATAAGCAAAAAAAATGTCGTTTATGTTTCTTGTAGCAAGGTAAATATTTTGTGTTCATTTAAACGACATCTTTTTTTGTTTTTTTTTTTAAACCCTTCAAGGTAGCCGGTGTGAATATTGCTCCATGCAAAGTTTTAATATTGCCCATTTTGGGTTCTCTATTGTTTACCCGAATTTCATATGAACTAATTTTACATGCCCGAATTTCATTTGCCATAATTTTATATTCCATAACGATATATATGCCTTAATGATCATTAGCCATATTTTCATTTGCCATAATTTTCAGGTGCCACAACGATACGTTTGCCATAAATTTCATTTTTCCTATTATCAATTGTCCTAAAATCATTTGCCATAAAATTCAAACGCCATAATAATTATTTGCCATAAAAAACCCAGAATTTTGATTCTTGTAATAATAATAATAACTAATTTTAAAACGTTATTTTTTACTACGTCATCGTCGTGTTAATTATCTACGTTTAACAGGTGTGATGTCTAGAAAACAAATATAAATATAAACTGAATGACTCTGAGGCGAAGTCGACGGAGCTCCGCTTCGCGGAGCTCCTATTCCGCCTAGTTTTGGCGCTTCGCGCCTTGACACCACTCTGACCTAACCTAACCTATATATTAATTGACCAGTCATGTGGCTATTGAGGGGGGGCTTCGCCCCCCGAGCCCCACGAGCCCTTAGAGATGCTTCTCTTTCTGCTCTGAGGGTCGCAAGAAACCTAACGAACCTACCGTGTTTCGGTAGCAGTAAATTTCAACAGTCTGGATCTGTATTTTCCTTATTATGGCAAATGATTGTTATGGCATGAAATATTAGTGATTTTGAAAGTTATGGAAAGTGATATTATGGTATGTAATATTAGGGATGTTGAACATTATGACGTTTGAGTATTATGGCATTCAAAAATTATGGCATGTGATATTAGGGCAATTGAAGGTTATAGCCAGTGACGATTATGGCAAATGAAATTAGTACAAATGAAATTATGGGAAATGGAGGGATCCCCCCATTTTGCTATATTTCTAAATAAAAATACACACTTCTTGTCACAAGAGGCATAGATTTATTTATTTTATATATCTTGGTCGTGGGTAAAAAAATACAATTTAGAAGAATATATACCCCAAGATATAAAAATAACCGTTAAAGTTTACTACTATTTATACAAACCAACCATGAACTGCTTTTTTAATTTACAAATGTACATTTATTTATAATATAAGGGTTGGGTTACAGTTAAGACCAACACACCTAGCCTGTTAATTACATGATACAAATATAAAGCGAAAATAGAAAGTGTTCTAATGATCTGTACGTATACAAAGATCTAAAAAGCATTTATTAGCAGCTATTGCAAATGCCTCGTTAAATACAATGCAAGGATCAAAGGTCTCGTTAATAGTGATATTTAAGTCTTATAGTTAGATATTATGAGCATAGATGATTTCCAATATATCCATCCAGGTACCACACCTGGGTGAGAGGGCTTTTGACCTGTAATGTTTAAGCCAATTAGACCCCGCCATTATGCACAGGTGCTTACGGAACCGGCGAAAAACTTTTCACGTTAGTAACCTTAGGTGGGCTTGCTAAAGTGTACAATATTCTGTAAAAGAGCCGCTGACCTTCAAAGTTTCGACGGCTCCAATCGAATGAGGGCTGGCTAAACTAAGAAATGTAAGTTAGTTTGTAACGAGACGTTAATAGCGTGAATTAAATATCGCCTCAAATACCTACTTGGTATGAATTATAAATGCATTGAGAAGCAGGACGAGGAAAGAATCATATAAAATAACCCTTTTTTTCTGTGAGGGAAATTAAAACCTGGAGGTCTAGTCAAGTCAACTTGCAGGGGTATTCCGTCTTTACCAGAGACATTCAATGCGCATTTCAAAAGGCATTATTCAACGGAAACTGGGCACTTTAAAACTACAAAATTTTAAAACAAAGGAAATACATGAAAACGATTTATATATTCGATCAAGTAAATGCTTTGCCATTTTTGTCACAGAAGAAAGGCTAATTTTAGCATTGAATTATAATGTGAAAATAGTCTTTGATGTTTTAAGCCATACAAATGAGATTCAACCTTCAGGTGGTTAAGGTATTCCTTGGTCGACTATACCTACGACTTTAGCTTTGATGTTCTTTGGAATTACTAGCAATATTATACCTACTTGTTTCTCATTCATCATTTTCGCAAACCAAAGAAATAGATTCTTTTCTTAGCCCGAAATTCAATCAACTAAAAAATAGTGTTCTGTATGAGTAAGCCGAGCTCCAAATAATTTCACGTTCATAAATCACTATATTTCACGGAAAAGTGTACTGAGTTGAAAAGGAACCGATTACAAGAATTTTCTTTAGTACCTATATCATTTGTAGTACCTTACCTGTGTGTATACTCAGTATACTATACTGTAAGTAGTATAATCTGAGCCTCTAGTGTAAGTTTTCACACAAAAAACGTCTCGAACGCGTTCACGTAAACGTCTCAATTATTATGGAAAAATTGGCAGTGCCACTTGCGGCTCGAAACGGCAACAAATTGTTCTCATAGTACCTATTCGACATTTTAGCGCAAACGCATTCGAGACATACTTTGTTACCGAAAACTTACACTAAGCATACTGAGCCTCTAGTGTAAGTTTTCACACGAACAAACGTCTCGAACGCGTTCACGTAAGCGTCTCAATTACTATGGAAAAATTGACAGCGCCACTTGCGGATCGAAACGGGAACAAACTGTTCCTATAGTATCTGACATTTTAACGCAAACGCGTTCGAGGCGTGTTCTGTGACCGAAAACTTACACTAAGCATACTGTACCTAGGCGTACTTTCGAGGTGATACATTAGGGAGTGAACGTGGTAAAAAATATTTGCACTAGAACCGACCACCAAGGGTGTTAAAGAGCGGAAAAACATACGGATATACATATATTTTGAGCACGTTAAATCTGATTGAAAGTGCTTTACCGCTTTTGGAACAGTTCGTACATAAAAAAAAACAATGTCTTAGACCGATTATCATATTGAATTATGAGTCAAAATAGTTTTGGATGTTTTAAGCCGTACAAATGATATCGGACCTCAGGGTGGCAAAGGGGCTTCTAGGTCTAATATGCTATGAAACACGTTACTTATATTGCCATTATAATATATAATTTTGATATAATGTTAGTTTAGTTACTTTTAGCATTAGCGTGCGTCAGATTCTCAATTTAATCCCTGAAGACAAACATAACGCCATGCTATCGCTTTAATAACCAATCACCGATTATTCAGGTGTTCTCATCTCCCAAACTTTTTATACGGAATAGGAACAAACTTTAAACTGCTACTTAACTAGTTCACACTGCCATGAATGCGTTTAAAGTGGCAGTCCAATATATTGCATGGAAAGTTCTTACACAAAACATTAAATCATTCTTAACAATGTCCGTATACCGTTCCCGAAACTTAAGGGCCATTTTTTGTTTGAATTATACCCGTTTATCGAGCACCCAGTAAAGTTTTGTTACTCCCGTATAGGAAATAACATTAATTTATAACTTTCAGGCGGAGGTATTCCAGATAAATAGGTACAGTATCAAAAGCCGATAAATTTGTATAACTCAGTAATAGCTTAGATTACTTAGATTAAAAAGTAAATATTATTAAAACTTTAAATACTGCATTTCCTCAACTAATCGTTTATGACGTGTGCATGTTGGTATTAAATTGGAGTTTACATGACAATGTTCTAAGTATGCTCAGATGTGTGCAGATGTCTGTACGCAGATGTGTGCTGTACGTGTGTCTTCGCCCCCCTCGAGGAATGACAGAAAATCCCGCAGAAAAGGCGCATCCCGTCCTTATTTATCTGACCTCACATGTATTCAACGAATGTAAATCGACTAGAATTAAAGGAAAAAAGAAACAGACTAATACACGGATTAAAAAAAACACCAGACTAATTAAGAATACATAACATGGAAACACGAACGGTGTGTTTCAGGACAAAGTTTACTCCACGGGCTACGCTCTGTGAGAGTCCTAGAAGTCATTAATAACCAAGGGTTTCGAAAGTGATGTAAATGAATTAATTATGAAAATTCAACATTATTCCGAACAATGTAGAAACTTCTCGTGTAGATCCCGCGTCTATTTTAGGTAAGTAAATACCTAAGTATAAAAACAAAACTTAAGTATGCTAATTAAGATTATCTAATTATTTTTATTGAAAAATTAGATTAATACTTTAAGAATAAGTTCTACTACATGATTAAGGATATAATTCCGTTGGGAGCTTTGACGTGTAATAGGCACGTATCACGAGAAATGCAGTTAGTATAACTACAAGTCAGCAAAAGCCGAACATCTGGTGCGGAAACGAGTATTATTTTCCGCCAGCTTTTTCTTTTGTGAGAAATGATCTGCTGAGTATTCCACAAGTTGTTGGCATTGTGCAACTCGCCGTCCTTTTGATTAGAAAATTATAACAAACACCTGAACCGTCGGCCGACGATTTGCCTCGAACTATATTAGTACCTAAAAGTTTGGTTGTACATGGCATAATTTTTAAAGTTTACGAAAATAAAAATTAACTGTATTTTTCTGGGAAAGTTTGTGTTCTAAATTCATCTGCCGAAATAAAACAGCAAACTACCTAATCGGTTTACTGCCTTTCCCAGGGTATTTCCACCTTTGTATCTCAATGGTATTTAATCAAATAGATACCTAGCTTATGCTGTAATCGCTACTTTATATCACTGCCTTTTACCTTGTCTAATATACCTACATGATAATACTAACCAATTTCATCATTGCTAATACATTATAGTTATCTCTCTCTACCTACTTACATAATCATAAGTGGATTAAACTAGCTATGCAATATGCTAATTGTCGCAAAATGGAACCTACACCGCAGGATTGCCTATCTGTACCTATGTCTGCACCTATTACCGGTCGTGATATAGCTATTTCACGACTGTTTTGAAATTGAAATTTTGCTGATAGCTCCGAGCATCAAAGAGGACAACTGATTTGATACCTAGTTAAAGCTTGTTTTTCATGGACAGTCATTCCAGTTGAATTGTGGTAGATCACGTTTCAAAATGCTTGGTGTCAGAGTTAATGTTGTTGCTAGATGGACCTCACACGTTGTTTTAAGGCACACAAATTACTAAATATTTACAAATTAATTATGAAATAACAATGTAATTTCTTAATTAATTTGTAAAGTGGAAAGATTTAGATTTTTAAAGTGTATTTCAATAAAAAGACATGTCAAGATTGTTTACCTTTTTTATACTACCTAAACCGATGGAGTATAGCAGTATGCCAAGCGCGCCGTGCTCTAGTTTGTCGCTCATCATCTATTTTATTTTAAGGATTCGTTCAGTAAGACATGGATTGCATGCCACTGAGTCATAGAAAGAGGAATAAACACACGTGCCAGATATTCTAGTACTTTGTGGTGACTTACCTACGACATACATGTGGGTGTGGACTTGAGCTGTCTGGAAGGAAGGCGCGTCGGCGGACACTTCGCACGTGTAGCGACCGCCCGCTGTATGCGTGGCCGCAGTTATTGTCAACTGCTTTGCGTCCGTCTCGTCACGCTATAGACCGAGAATAAAGTTTAATTAATGAAAATAACATTAAAACATAAAACAAGTTTAATTAATAAAAACAACAAGAGTTTTCTAGTGAAATTTCCAATTCACTGTCATGTGCCCACGTGAGCACTACCAATACAATCCAATCGGTGTGAGTGGAGGATTAAAGCCTAAAAGCATGTAGTAGTAGTGCACTTTAGTACTATTACTTATTCTGTGGTAGTGCGTAGGTTGGACTGCTAATAATTCTAAAGTTTTGGGTGACATGCACCAGGAAACAGAAGGCACAGTACATAATAGTAGTAAACGGTTGAATCTATGAGGCAAATTTCTGAGGTACGAGTAAATTACGAATTTATGCAAACGAAAATTATACCATTATTCCACGTACTCAGTATGCAAACGTTCCCAGCTCACGAGTACGTGCGGTTTAAAGCGTATTTAAACAATGTATTCGTAACTGTGTTAATTAGGAACTGTGCTTTCTGATGACTGTTACCTGAACTATTATAATAATGAAGAATACAGCCTGTTTCTTCAATTTATTTCACTATACTGTAGGTACAGGTCATCCATTGATGTGTTGTGTAAATAGCTCGATGGTAAAACTATATTTATCTTTGAATCTAAGATTTTAGGGTAAGATAGTAAAATGTATTAACACGCGCATCACATGTGTCTTATTTCATCCAAAATTGAAGGTGAAAAATCGTCCAGCGTCGAGACGAGAGTCGAAATCTAAGAAGGCTCTATTATTTCCTTATCAAATGTCAAACATTTGCTACATAATACCTTTGTTCTTAACAAGGGTAGGTACGTCAGCTTTGTACAATACGAAGTTTGAGTAACATGACGTATTATTGTAATAAGACTTGCTAGCTAATAATAGGCATTTTTAAGAGAAGTTATACACGTGCTTAAAGGAGATGGGACAAGTTGTTATTGGCCCTTGAATTTTGAATTGAACCCTTAATTAATGGTAACATGGCGTTGTACATATTATAACTTTCGCATGAACTGTGTATTTAAAACATGCGCTGAGTTAATTTATTCTTGAATGAACACTTTCCGGGAAATTTTCACAGTTCCCGTGGAATTCTTTGTAGGTAAATACATTTTATCGTAGGTATAGCGATCTAAATCGCGGGCTAACTAAAAAAATGGTTATATAATACATATTTGTGACGTTTTGTGCATTTAGATCAAATCAAATAATACAATCCGTGTATAGTCGCCAAAAAAATGTTTTACCATTTTTATGACAGCTCCTAAATCAGAAAAACAATAAGGCTGATTGTCACTCAACTTTTAACTGAAAACTTTGAACCTTATGGTGGTAGAGGACTTTAGGATTAAAGGAAATATGTTGTGACAGTCCCTGAGTAATTAGTCAGCCGCATATCAACACGTTCATGCGCAGTTTGTCTGCCCGGAAAATCTTCCGGGAAGCCAGGAGATTACGTTGTGGCGTTTCTTTTATTGCATGGTGTGTGTACGTATTGAGTGAACGAGTGTGGCCTATTAGGTGGATTTTATTAAACTTTTGTCAGGGTTCTACCCTTGATTAAAGTAAAATAGTGGAAGATAGGTGATGTACTAAGGCAGCCGTTGCCTAATTGACGTCGTCGAACTCCGACTGCCAGTCGGGTGACACGCGTGCGTGATTGCGATATTTAGGCGAAATATGGATTGTTACCTACAATATAATCGTGTGATTTCACTGATTGTAATCCACGTATTACTTCACTCAAAAATTTGTGTTTTTAAATGTCTCGATTTGCTATATTTTTTAAAACGTTACCGTTTTTAAAACCAGATACGTTATTGGAGTACTTATGAAATGACACGAAGGAACGTCACTTAACTACTGAAACTAGCTGCAGCTACAGCATGCTGCATGTGGCGGTATTACAACTAGGCCTCATAATCTGGCTTTTTCTAAAGCATTCAATGATTTTGGGGAGGTAACAAAATATTTCCTTTTCATCAATTTGCTAACTTCTCTGTTTTTTTACCGGAATCAAATAGGTAGCAATAGCAATACATTTATGACACTGTACGTTACGTAACTACTGGCTGTGCGAGTAGCCGCAAAGAACGGTTAAAGTTGGACAAAAGATAATGTCAGTTCAGAAAATAGTGTTATCAGTGAACCACGTGAGTAATAGCCTCGCTCAGCCCCAAAGGCCGTGTAAGGATTAAACGACTTACCTACTCCCGCAAGATCATTTTGATCTCTTATTGTGTTTCAGCCTAACCGAGTGCTTTCTGTGCGCTACAATACATTCAAGGAAATGAATATAAACAATTTGAAGAAATAAAACGAGAGCGTAAAAGTAAACCGTTTTACGGCGTCACTCTTTATTTATTTGTGACAGTGAAATTCGCGAGTCCCAATGAAAAATTTATCGTCAATTTTTATGACTATTTTTGCTTTGTGACCGTTTCAGAATTTCTATCGTTATCCAATTTAACCTCGCACTATGTCATAAAGCAATTTTTACTGTATCAATAAGAATGCTGCCAGCAAAAGAATTAAATACCTACCTTGCCATTCTGTAGGCGCAGCGCGGCGTATGTACACTCGGTGCAATATGCATACCTGTATTAATTACTTAGGGACATAAATCGGTAGGCTTATTACGTAACTCGCTCGCAATCGCCATCGTGTTCATTTTGACATTTCTTGTATGAATGTGACAGTTAGCTGATTCCGATGCCAATTGTCAGCCCATGCATGAACTGTCACAATCAACACGATGGCGATTGCGAGCGAGTTAGACAATAAGCCTACGGGACAGTATGAATACTTCATTTTATTTCATTTTCATTTCAAATAAAAGCTACCTGTATTATTTTCTAACCTAAAACGTGCTGTAAGGTATACCATTTGTGGATTGCCGCTCTGAACTGCTATTCCTAGCCTATGAGAGAGGTAAGCGCCAGCCCTACGGTCAGTTACTTAATTAGTTTAGAAAAACTATGCATGTCTTTGAAATAGCTAAATTTTCAAGCGCTGGCACTTATTTAGTTTCGGCGATTTTTGCTCAGTCAGCTTTTGAAGTTCTCTCTCTCTCTCTTGTATTAGATTTTATTGCTGTCTGGGAGTCGTGCGCATTTTATTGGCCTGGCAATATAGTCGGCAATCCGTTATTATTGATACGAACATGCTAAAAATGCATGCGACTGCAGAAATATTTTTATTCTTGACAACCATCAATCTCTTAAATAAACAAACATCTCGTATTACTAATATATCCTACTACTACTAGTACTAGTATATATAAAAAAAAACAATGTAAATGATGATATTTCAGAAAATGACGTTGAAACTACGACAGTGAAATCTATCTCGATTTGTCATGACTCATGATTCCGTAATGCATGTTTTCTTCATACATTATAGTAAATAAACTCGAACGATTCAATAATAAAAGTGGAAAACGTAAAATAAAAACAAATATTGTAAAGTAGAATTTCCGATATAAAATAATGATTTATTAAATTGTGGTCGCTTGTTGAATTGGCACATTATCCCAGAAATAATCTCTAAGCCGGTCATAAAAATAGGGCTCCCGGCGGTGGTCACGTGTTATTATTGCTACCCTCCTACATAGGAAAAAATCTACCTTATGTTATATTTCATCTTGACTTTTTACACATCTCCAAAATAACATGGTGTATTAATATATTTGATTTTACCACGGCTGTGTTTATTATAATAAAGAATAATAATATAATAATGATATAGGTGTAGGTAGCATGTATGAATTAAATTGTAGGTATCCCTAAAAGAACCCATCTGCTCGTTAGCCCCCTCTTATATAAAAAAGTAAAAATAAAAAAATAAAGAACAAAGCCTCTTATAATGGGGAATTTTATTATCTATGTTACTAATATTTATATTGTTGGCTTTTCACACACCACGTTGTGAGGAAGTGACGGGTGTGACGCTGCCGCGAAATAACTTCCGAAAAGGGTCAGCAGCTACACTTCAAACCAAGGACGTGACTGTATAAAAAAGTCATGATTGTATCGGATTCTTTTTCAATGTAAACATATGTAAGTAACGTGTTATAGCGACCTAGCATTATAACTAAATCATAAGTTTTCTGTCGTCCAATATTCGCTATTAGCAGTATGTTACTAAATTATTTCATAATTTATTTAACTATTATTTATTCTGTGATTTTAGCTTGTTTGCCGTATCCATTGCATTCCCTCGTCATACATACACAGCATTAAAATTGCGATGCAGATTACTGTACAACAGTAATAATCCAAATGTTTTTTGGCTAATCAATACTTAGAAATTATGTTCACAGCGTTAAAACCATGTTCCACGAGTAACCGATAGTTCAAAAGCCTCCGCTATCAAAAGTACTTATAATCCCGGTATTATAGAGGGATCAGAAAGGGAGTGTACCTATTAGCCATCAAGGGAGTCCGTTTTATTGCGTATCTTTTGCCTAATAGGTAACACAACACTGTCTATCAAAAAGCGATCATTAATATTATCAATGCTAACAACAAACAAGCCAACTTACAGACAAATTCCGAACTAAGTTTGACTGTGGATACCTAATGGCACCAAAGGTTCGTGTAAGAGAACTAAAGGACAGTAAACCATATGCTGCATGTAGACCCCTCAGCTAAACTAATTCATACATACGACATGCTCCACAATTTCATTTCCATGACATGGTAAAATGCGCTGTTTCTCTTGAGGCGCTTATGTTAATCCTTTGTTTAAAATAAGAAACTCCGCATGTTGTTATTATGCAGGATCCTTTACATTATTCACGTAGCCTTAAATAACCAACCTCAAGTGAAAATATAAATATGTTTGGGTCAACAGCAATTTAAAAACTCTCCACATCCAAAGTTGAAGAAGGTTTCTATAGAAAAATGAGACTCGTTTTAATTGGGTCACCCAGCAGGCCCAAGAGACACGCGTATTCATTCAACATTACATGTCTGAACTTACAGGCACCTTTAGATTCCGTAGAATGGAAAGCTGGATCATCCTACGCCTCTTACTGTTAACAATGTTCAATTGATCGAAGATTTGATGGATGACAGTCCTTTCATTCGAACTTATATGTTTTTAAATTTAATTAAATTATGTTAAGGAATCGCTGGCAAAGGTGACTCTGCACTTATTATTCTTCAGAAAATTAGATTTTTGAGTGAGGAACTTATAGAAATAATCTCTTAGAATTTTGTCAACTATCTATGTATGCATAAAACAAACAATTATATTAATTTAAACTTGAAAATATGAATAAAACTTCTCAATCACATTCCATGTGAAGACGTACAAATATTCAGCAAAACTTTTAGAAACCACCTAATTTAATTGATAATTGGTACTTCAATAAGAGTTTTCAATAAAGGTAATCGCGGTTCACACCCCGTTTATAATATTTCGAATTGGTACTTCGTCTAATAACTGATACAAACATTCCTAGATGTTAAGAAAAATTTCTAATTTAACCAAGGACGGAACCCTAAAAAGTAAATTTTAAGTACCCTTACCTACAAAAGACCAGACTCCTCGTGAATGATGAAATGCAAACTGCTCGCCGAGCATATTTAAAACCAACGTGGCATGTGGCAAGCCCTCTCCTGGGATAGTTAGGTTTTCTTTGCTAGTCAACTTTAGGTACTTACAAAATAAATTCAGACCGCCGTTTGTCCTGCTGGCGATTATGATGCCGTCGTAATAATTTGTGACCTGTAGGTACAACTGCCGCCAGTTCCCAGTAATTAAGCCGTGTGGCGGCTGTGTGATAAAATTTAAGGGCCGAAAACGACATCCGCGTAAAAGGGAGTTAAAAATTTACGGTCTCGAGAAGTCGACGGAGTCGGCCGCGCAAAATGTGGCGAATTTATCAAAAACTTTTTTTAATGACGTCATCGTTAGTGAATTGGGTCAATATGTATTATATAAACTTTTTTTTAATGTTTTCGATGTTCATGTTATGTCTATACCATTTTCATTCTTACTTGTCCTATTTGGTAAACAATATTCTAACCTCAATATGTAAATTTTTGTAAAGAATAAGGTGTATTATTGTTATCAAATAAACTTGAGGTAATATTTTGTACATAATTTTGCTGATATTTTATCTCCAGATCCTTTATTTACGATGAAATAGTTAAAAAATAACAAAAATAAGACGTTTGGAGGTTAGAATTTTGTTTACCAAATAGGACAGGTAAGAATGAAAATGGTAGGTATAATTTTGATTATAAGTAGGTACTTAAGTCTGCTTTATGATAATTAGGTACTGCTCCTAAAGAATTTTTTATTTTTCATACTTAATCTTATTTCAGTCTCCCATTCCTCTAATACCGGCTATCAGGACATTTTTATTCCTCTAAGACCGTATTTTCCAAAAAGTAGATAGTAAGTGTCATATTATTGAAAGTTTGCATGAGATATACAGAAAAAGTATTTCCAATCACATGAATCATTGTTACGCATCTTATTTATATTTAAATGTACAACTAGCAAATCCAGCGAAGGACATTCAAGAAGAATATGTGCTATCAGAACGGAAACTTTTCCACCACGTAAGGATTAGATTCATGTACCTCGTTATTAAACAAAAATAAAAGATACAAAGACTCTGTGAACGCGGTCAAAAGTAAATCATACACGCTGTACTCATAGAATAAGCACGAGTATAATTAAAAATCGGTGGATGTATGCAATACAGTGTGTGTGTATAATATGGAGGCAAGACAGACTCGCTACAAACTGAGCTGGCTGGCTGAGGTTTCAACTGTGCCTGTGCCAATTTTCGGAATCTGTGAGAAAACTAAATTACAACTGATTTCGTGCGATCAGTTTCAGATGTTACAAAGCGACGTGATTCTATTTGAACTTTAATAAATAACTTTTGTTATTTCACTTCAAACTTCAAAATTGATAGTTTTGAACTTCTAGTTTGTGCAACCGCCTTCAAGCCAGAGCGGAATAAAATCCGTAAATAACGTAAAGACAAAGTAAAGTAGGTACAATGCCGGTGTCAGGCATAATTATAGTTAAGTGAAATATATTTGGGTAACTGTTACAGTTACCCAAATATATTTAGTGTGCCCTTGTTATATTTACAAGGGTATAAAATAAATAAAGGTAAAACAAAGAACTGTGGCTCAAAAATGTCCAAAGACTAAGAAATCTGTTAACACAATATGACAATAAGTGTCATAAACATGTAGGTACATTTTGAACTCCTGGACCATTTAGCTTATACAGGGTGTATCAGATACCCCCTAACAATAAATAATCAACTGGGGTATATAACCATAGCTACAGAAGCTAAAAAAAGTATTTAAAAAAAAAATAGAGTAAAAAAAAATTCTATTTTCTATAGAAATGGTAGTATTAATTGTAATCATTCCTATAGAAATCATAAAAAAAAATTAACTCCAATTTTTTTTAAATGTTTTTTTAGCTTCTATAGATATGGTTATATACCGCAGTTGATTATTGTTAGGGGCTATCTGATACACCCTATATCTACTGCTGGCTGTTCTGGTACGTTATATTTGTCCAGGAATTAGGGAAAATATCGATCATTGTGATCTACGTGCGGTCTTTAATAGCCCACATTCCCACGGGATAAGCTTCATTCGAATATGTAGTACTATGGGGCCTCATAAAAGTCTGTAACGGGCTGATTTACAAACGTGATGGACAATCAATGCTGACGTGCATAAAATAAGTAATCTCCGATAATCCCTATTAACCTACTTTGTCTCCCGTTAAATTATTACAGCAGTTATCATTGATAACCTGGTTAAAGTTGTAAGTTATGCTTGATCACACAAGGTTAAAGGAAGCCATATAGTAGTAAAGAGGATCCACTTTTAGAGTATTTGACAAATACGATGTTAATCTAAATTGTTTCAATGTTTTGCTTTGTAAAAACAAAACATTCTACGAAAAACATTAATTATTTGTGTGACAAGAATTAAATTTTTAATTGAAATCTTGTTTAATTTTTATCATCGCATCGACTAATAACAAAGTATTTAAATGAACACAAAATATTTACCTTGCATGCGAAACGTATATATTTCGCACAAGCTTGGTTATCTTGCACGTAAGTAGCGGAGTAGCAAGGTAAATATTTTGTGTTCATTGAAATGGACCTCCGCAAAGTAACGCCTGATTCAATAAAACTAAGTATTTAACGTCTATTTTTGCAAGATTTTTATTGACTTGACCTAACGAACCTATTTGTTGTTTTAGAGTCAAATTTGACCCAATTCTATTAGTAGGATTGCTTTAAATTTAGTACACATTCGAGTATGTAAGATAGATGACAATGCAAGTATAGTCAACAAAGTGTCTACAGTCAGCGAAAAGAACATATTTTGTTATCAATAACTCATATTCAAATTATTAGGTACGCTATTGCATAATATAATGAATTCATTCTTACCACGACTTCGATTCCTGGTATTCTGAAAACTTTGAGAGGCGGCGCGTCACGTGGCTGATACCGGCAGAACTCTCTGTCTCCTCGGTACCACTTTACGGAGTATAGAACCTCCTGTTCCAAGTCGTACACGCACTGCATCCTCACTTTGGACCCCCGTTCGGCGGCCTCTGGGACTAAAACGTGAACGTTGCGAAGACATAGGGAACCTGCAATAAAAACATTTTTTGAATTTTGTATCGCGAAAACAATTCATTGTCAACAACTTGATAAAATTTATATAAGTGCAAATATGTTTGAAAGGGAAAGAAATGATAAATGGGTTATGAAACGTTTAAAATGTGCAATGAGTTTGGATTTCTGTCTTATTTTATGTTATTTCATAACTAAACATTTCTAAACATCAATCGTCAAACTGTCAATTTTTTTGTAGTAATATGGCAAGTGTTTGGTTGGATTGATACAAATAATTGATATTTGTTTAATAAAAAACTTAAGTCATATAAAATCCGACTATAGGTACTTAAATTATACTTTATAAACGTCCACTGGAACAATTAATTTATCAGATTATAACAAATCATTTAAAAACAATCTTGGGGGTTAATATTACTAAATAGATTAGAGTTAGACGTTTTCGAACTTTATATTGAATAGAGAAATGTCAAAGAACACCGTTTGAATTTTACATTCGGTAGGTATTCAGGTATCTGAAACTCACAATCTTACAACTTGGGTAATGAACTGTCAAGAGGTCAGATAAGTTATTGACTATTAATAAGTTTCTAGCTATCGGAAGATAGTAATTGCTCTTTTGGCATTCATTTCATACGGTGCTGACATTGAAAATCATGAATCAGTATGACCTTTCTCTTGGAATTTTGGGCATTTAAGCTATTTTTATAGTGGACCTGAGTGTCTAGGTTTAACTATGTATAAGTATATATCTTCGAGCAATGTATAGAACTGCACACTCTCAACAGTCTCAACCAGGATTAACAGTAGATTATTTAATCTGAACTGTGCAATTGGCCCTTATCTTAGATATATAAAATAGTTGTTTCAATCTTATTTTTCAATTTCTGATCCGCAATTATTATAGTAAGAAACAAACCCGGTAATAAACACTGATAATTAGTTATTACGCAAAGAGTAATTGTCGTCGATGGATTGACATCACAAATTTCCACAATGGCTTTCATTTTATAAATTTAATACAGATAAGGATACTAGAAAATACAACTAAGAACACAGTTGTGTTTAACATTAAATTTCCAACCTAACAGAGTAACTCACGAACTCTGTCATGGTACGACCCGGATCGATTAACATTTAGGACTAAAACTGACTCCAGAAAATCGTCAACATACTGGACCCCTTAAAACCTAAGTGAAACACTTAGTTCAATTTCCATTAAAATAAGTGTTTGGAGTGATCGGCGCAGCATTCCACCTCTTGTGTGCACGTCTACTACGCGGACTATTCTATCAAAGACACGGTAGTCCTTTACGACCCTTGGCCAGAGTCCGCGATGAAAGAGAGCGTCCACGTTGAGCACATCACCAAATCACCCTATCGCCCAATGTTGATGCTTCGGGGCTGAACCTCTTTGCTAAAAGGTTTGCAGGTATTATATAGCCAACGTGCCCGAAAGTGGTCAGTGAGACGTAGTATCTTTCGCTAGTCACTTCGGTACATGTTGGCATTAGTCAATGGTCAATCCAAGTCCAATGAAAGGACTGAGGAGGTTCCCAGTATGGAAATGCGTTATCGCGTCGGAAGCGTTCAGTGAAAATGATAATGTACCTACCTACGTTTAGAAAAGAAGTGAGAAAGGCAGTTGACAATCGCTTTCATTTTTTTTAAATGTTTTGTGAAGACTTTTTATGATAAATATGTATAATTTTTTGTATAACACAAACTATCTAATGCATTGGTTGCTTGTCGATCGTGTGTATAGATAAACTGTCCTTAACTTGAGTAGGTTCTTTCACATTTTAAATAACAACAACAGTGTTTTAATTCCCCCTTCCTCGACGATAAATTGTATCGATACTGTCGACAGTAGGTTACGTCTTCTTTTAAGGATACATCGTTCAGGCAAGATTTTAACGCTGTTTTACAGAGCGTACTATACTTTTAGGAAGAAAAAAATACGCAGGTGGGATGAAGCGCCATTTGATGCAATAAAATTTGTGTATTTTTATCAAAAATATTTAGGCATTGTTCGTTGAGTTTTAAATAGCACATTTAATTCAGAATTTAGAACTTCCTCGGAGAATAATCAGCTATAGTTATTGTACTAATGTCGTTTTATTAGATATTCATCCAGATACTCTGACTTCTCAAATATTCAAAGGATTGAAATGAAAAGGGACTTCTGAAACGTCAAAGCCTTCTAACAGGTAGGCAGATAATTGAAATTGGTCATAGTATCCGTGAATAATATTGTTGTCTATACTAGTTTGTGAGTTCGTGAGGTTGTAGGGGTAATCTTTGGATCAACTGAATCGATTTTGAAAATTCTTTTAATCATATATTTAATTCTGCGTGGACGAATTCTCGGACAACAACTAGTCACTAATTTTTAATACCAAGGAAACAATTTAAATGCCACAATATCTAACCACGAACGCTTGACAGTTTAAATTCTACTTTAAATTTGATAGGTCAACAATGTGTGTTTGACGTTTAATTAGTGATTTAGACTCACAAGTTCGTATGACCGAGTTAGTTAATGAACTTTGTCGCACAGATTATCATACGTACGTTAAATTAACGATGTTAGACTTGATTCAATAATCAATTTATACACAGTCAACTATTCACATTTTATCATATTAAATAACTCACGTATTTGCTGCACGTATACTAGAGATGGGCCGACTACTTGCCGACTACTCGGGGAAACCGACTATTCGGCACTATTTGTAGTCGGCAAATAGTCTGCGACTATTCGGCAAAAAATGACGACTACTTAGTCGGTTGTAATTTTATTTAATAAAGGGCGCATAAATGAAACCACAGTGACTAAATCAAATGTCTTCTAAAGCAATTATTGTAAACAAGGTAAAAAATACTTAGAAAATTTTGCAAAAACATGATAAGTTGAAATCAAATGTAGCAAAATGATTTCGACCTACAAGTATGCGCGAGTGCTGTCAATTAGCCGAAGGCGTACAATTTTATGAGAACGACTGCAGAAATAAAGCGAGCTGACGAACGCACACAATAATCGGCAATGCCGAATAGTCGGCCGACTATTCGGCGTTTTTGCAACCGACTAGTCGGGTAGTCGGGTAGTCGGCAAAACCCGTAGTCGGCCGGCCCATCACTACTAATTACGCTTAAACTATTATAATAAACGCACCGTAATAGATTAACCGTAATAGTTTGCCGAACTCCTTTGTTCTAAGGGCTATAAGTTCGAAAGCGGGCTCATCTCAATATGAAATCCTCTGACCCTCTCACCCTTCACGTAATAGTTGCGATTTTTTTGTCATTTTTTAACACGACCAATCACTATCTGAACCTCGTACTTACTACCGTCATGAGGTCATGACATGACATACACCTGACCAACCCGATATATCTGCCAAAACTATTAATAAGAATAAATATCCAATAAAATATTGTGAATACGCATACAAAATTAAATAGCCATGTAGAAACAAACTGTAATTTCCTTCAATTCGTAACTATTCCTATACTTCGACCAAAACAATAACTTTTGTTTTTTGCCACTTGCTCCTAAAAAGTGACGAATACAGATATGTACTTATCATCAGCTTATCATACATAAAATGTATCTCTATAAATAATAATAAATACACCTCTTTTACACAATTTATGCGATAAAAAATGAAAAACCAGTAACAAAGCCGCGTCGAAAAAGGTAAGTATTAAAATTTAAAGAATATTTGCTCTGTTACCAAAACATCATCAATTTTTTTTTAAAAAAAAGGTAACGACAGGGGATCCTTTATTTAGTTAGGATTCCGTAATTGATACCCTTATTACGTTGTTATAATAGCAACATGATTAAAATATATCTGTGAGTTAGCAAATACGTCCACGTCCCACTGCTGAGCACAGGCCTCCTCTCAGAATGAGAGGGCTTAAGTTTATAGGTAATTCTCACGCGGGCCTATGATTGGTAATTTCACACACACACACACACACACACACACACACACACACTATACACTATTGAAAAAATTTCAAAAATCCAATCCAAATTCAAGTTTTCCGAAAAACTTGTTCAAAAATTTCCAGCTCTACTAATTTAGAAGTTATCGAATTATAAGTATTAAGCATCAAAGATTTATAATCGTTATAATTTTCATACTTACATCAAGTGACGGAGATGGAGGTCTTATATTTCTAACGATATCACGAAAGGTGGGTGGTTAGATCAATGACTATAATATACATTCATGAGTTGGGTTGGTGGTAGAACTATTTTGGGCACAACCGTTAAAGCATATATTACATAAGTTTACGTACATAAACCTTCTAAAAGTGATCCAACAAAATGATGACAGCCAAAGTAACGAATCACGACTCTCGTAATGGTACTAATTAGTTTTATGATTGTTTAACAACATTCTTCTTTTGTTAATCAAGAACACATCTTCAAAACTCGAGTTAAAAACTTTGCTCATTAAAACATTGTATGGGGCAAAAGGTGATCTCTTTAAGGACGGGTTCGTGAAAAGACAAGAGTCGAGACTATCTTCAGAACTTTGGCGCTGTGGACCCATTGGTTAAGATTCGTATTATACCGTAGTATACGTTAGAGAATCGTTCATTTTTAATTCTTTTTTTAAGTTGTTCATGGATTGCGTGCATCATTCACCTTACTTTGTAAACCTCGACGTTTCAGATGAAGTTCGGCTAGCTTCAGAGCGATTTGGGGTGATTTTACTCAGTTGACTTTAACTTTAACGGACGATGCGATTTTGTGGTTGTTGCAAAGGCCGAAAATTATTTTTCAGTCTCATTTACTTCTGAAAATCCATTTTTCAGTCAGCCACTACGTTTCATTCTGATGACGAGTACAAAACTTCTAGCAACGTGTGATATACTATTCGTAATCATGGTTCGCTCTCTGATGCAAAAAATAACTTGATAAAATCTGCACGCACCACCTTCAGCAAACCTCTGATCAACTCGCTGAAAGTAACCATGTCCAAGTTAAATTAAATAAATAAGATTTAAAAAAAAACTATCTGGCTGGTTGGATCACTGAACCATACCAGTAGGTCGCCCACTCATTTTATTGGTAAACCGAGCTGTCTCAAATTAACCTTTACAATTAGTCGCGCAAATAATCCCTTGTCGCGATTAAAATAGAAGGATTCATCTTAAGCGTCTTCAAAACAAGGCTACGTGCTTGGGCTCGTATTTCTCTAAAGATCATCAACCCACTCATGATTCCTCTTGTGTTAAGAGCGTGGCCACAGTGTTCGCTTTCTGCCATGTACTCATTCTTCTTTTATCTTAAATCTTATTAATTAATAAAAAGAAGAGTCCTAATTGCCTGACTCATCAAAGCCCAGCTTAAAAACTTTTGAACCTAGAAAGCTACTTTTAGCATATAGGGTTTTCGTTGAAGATGTTGACCAGAAGCAAAAAAAAGATTATACAAAATTCCTACAGGACAGTTCTGCGACGGAGTCTACGTACTCTGCGTAGGTATTTAGCGCAAGCTAGGTATGTAAATAACAAATTTACAGAGTTTTTTTTTTTAATAAATTAAAGACTAGGCCAAAAGCAAGTTATGCCGATTTAAATGTCCGAAACCATGTATACGTATGTATGTAAACACTTTATAATTCAAAATAAATTAAATAATGCATTAGATTAGATTAGATTAGATTATTTATTAATTCAATAAAAAATACATCATAAATTGTACATTGTCAATTGTCATTGTTGTGTGTGTTGTTGTTGTTGTGTGTTGTGTATTATTAATTATGATCGACAAAATCCTCTGAGGGATGAATTAAAACATCCAGAACATTCAAATTACTATTATTAGAAAAATTATCATTATTTTCGAGATATTGTTGTGAAGGGCTGGATTTGCATAAAGCATAATACGTGTATCCGCATAAGCTGCTTTCAAGCCTGGAAAATGTTTTTATACGTTGTTTTTTTTTTCATGGCAGAACACTGCATTATTTATTACGTACATTGTAAAGTATAACTTAAGTATATACATAATGTCTACTGTAGTGATCTAAGTATATTGTTACACGTAAATAGACACTCGATACTGGTTTCAAGGTGAGTAAACACCACAAAAATATTAGTAAACTTAGTTCAACCGGCCCTTTATTTACACGACGATACGAAGAAAAGAAGAATATATGTTGTGATTACTTAACGTGTTTTCTATTAAGTTCGAAATATATATTGGATACCTTTATCAGAGTAAATAAATCTTGTTCATACAATGTCTATTTACTCCTTCAAAGGAACAAATAAGAGTAAAAACCTGTTTATTTTTTTAGATTTTCGTTCAAAGTGGTCTTAGCAGGTTTCGATGACTTGCGGGTTTCCGTGGGTGGTAGCAGTGCATGCTTACCATGAAGTAACCCACTAGCTCATTTCCTCCATTGTCGTGTAAAAAAACAAGTTGCTATCTCCAAAGATATGACGACCGGATAGCCTAGTGGTTAGTGACCCTGACTATGAAGCTAGAGGTCCCGGGTTCGAATCCCGGTAGGGGCAGACATTTGTATGATGAATACGAATGTTTGTGCCCGATCATAGATGTTGTATGTATTTAAGTATGTATTTATCTACATTATATAAGTATGTTTATCCGTTGCCTGGTACCACATAGCACAAGCTCTGCTTAGTTTGGGACTGGGTCAATTGGTGTAATTTGTCCCATGATATTTATTTATTTACTAGCTGTTGCCAGCGACTTCGTCTGCAAAGAATTCGTTTCGCTATCCCGCGGGAACTACGCAATTTTCCGGGATAAAAAGTAGCCTATGTGTTATTCTAGACTTTTCTCTATCTATGTGCCGAATTTCATCCAGATCCATTGATCCGTTGAGGCGTGATTGAGTAACAAACAAACATCCATCCATCCATCCATCTATCCATCCATCCATCTATCCATCTATCCATCCATCCATCCATCCATACTTTCGCATTTATAATATTAGTTAGATTAGATTAGATTTTGCGGGTGGTAGGGCCTTGTGCAAGGTCCTTCCGCATAGCTACCACCATCTAACTCGCTAACCCTGCCGCTAAGCAGCAGTGCTTGCACTGCTGTGTTCCGGTGTGGAGAGTAAGACAGCCGGGGAAATTACGGGCACAAGAGGCATTTCATCTTAACCCTCTAGGTTGGCAACGCATCTGCAATCCCTCCGGGGTTGCGGGTGTCTATGGGCAGTGGTGATCGCTTACCATCAGGTGACCCACTTGCTCGTTTGCCTTCCTATTCACATAATATACATATATATTATATTAATTAAGTTTTCGCGCCTACTCGACAAGATAACTTAGCTTACGAGTAAACTTATTTAACGAGGCTTCGACTTATATTTCCTTTTATTGTGTTACCTACTTATAAAATAAAACCCACCAAAGCTGTTTTCTAAGTATGTGATTAGGTAACTTCCAACCACCCACGTCTTCCCGCTAACTCAACCACACTCAGTGAGAAAGCACCTACTGTCAGTTTCAGTTACTCGCACGAGTAGCTCCGCTGTGCTATTTTTTCGTGTTTTTTTTTTGTATTACTTCATAATAACCATCATCATCTGCCCTATATTGGAATAAAATGAAAATAGTCACGAATATACATAAATTGCAGAAAGGATAAAAAACCGGCCAAGTGCGAGACGGACACGCGCACGAAGAGTTCCGTACCAGAAATACTTTGTTGTATGGGAGCCCCCCTTAGTTATTATTATTATTTTGATTTTGGTATTTGTTGTTGTAGCTACAATAAAAATACATAATCTGTGCAAATTTCAACTGTCTAGCTATTACGGATCTCGAGATCTAGCTCGGCGAGTGGTAGCCATGAAAAAGGGCTAAAATATCTCGTTTTTTGTATGAGAGCCCCCCTTAATTATTATTATTATTTTGTTTTTAGTATTTGTTGTTATAGCGGCAACAGAAATACACAATCTGTGAAAATTTCAACTGTCTAGCTATTGCGGTTCTTGAGATACAGCCTGGTGACAGATGGACGGACAGCGAAGTCTTAGTAATAGGGTCCCGTTTTTACCCTTTGGGTACGGAACCCTAAAAACGTGTATAATATTAGCTCCATTCTAAGTCACCTAGAATTTCAATACGTTCAACACGCGTTCAACATATTTGCAATGTCATCGTACGACGACACGAATCGTGGAATATGAAAAGTGGAACTGTACGTGCAATAAGGCTTAAAATAGCATGCGGTTTATTTCCATTCCGCACAGCCACGCTGAGAATATTCAGAGTCCATCCAGTCTACTAGTACAGTAAGTACAGGCACAGTTATAGTATAGTATGCAGTACAGTATTGGGTGAATCAACTCATACAAAGAGCTTAAAATTAAGGGTTACGTTTCATAAAAATCAATTTGGAAAAGTGACTCGTTATTTTTGCTCTTCAGCAGGTACACTTTACGCTAACTTTTGCCACTTACTGCTTTCAAAAGGTTCTCAACTTTTCTGTACCATTTTTATGTCAATTATATCCTGTAAATCCTACGAATATTATAAATGCGAAAGTATGTATGGATGTAGGGAATTTTGTTACTCTTTAACGTCAGAATGACTGTACAAACCTGGCTGAAATTCGTCACAAGGATAGACTGTGACCTAGAATAAGACATAGGCTACTTTTTATCCCGGGAAATTCTTAGTTCCTGCGGCTATCCCGAATAAACGAATTCTTTGCAAGAAATTAATATTATATTTTAAGATGAGCCTTTTCAAATTCGCACACGGACTGTTTACCTATATGCAAAAAGTTATTAGGTTTTGACTATCCAGCTACTTCAGCTGACTGTTCTGAGATTCAGAAAATAACGAGTCTATTTACATGAATCCTTTGCGTGGTTTGCAGCTATGTATGCTATGTTTGATCTAGTTCATGTTTGTCGGAGAACGCCCACAGGATAATTGGCTCTGAGGTATACCAAACTAGATGGCCGAGGATGTTATCGAGGAATATGTTCTTGGGTTCTAGTTAAAAAGGTAATCTTAAATATACCATTAACAATCGCGATAATACTTGGCAAGAAGATACTTTGAACATAAGTAAAGAATTGATATACTACTTTTTATGCCGAAAACTTGCACAGTTTCTGCGGGATAGCGATAAACGAATTCTTTACAGACGCAATCACGAGCAATAGTTAGTTATATATACATACATACATACATATCGTCACGCCTCTTTGACACAGGGGTAGGCAGAGACTACTTTGTTCCACTTGCTATGATCTTGACATACCTCTTTCGCTTCATCCACATTTATCAATCTCTTCATACATGCTCGTCGGTTTCGGGTACTCTTTACCTGGCCTTTTACCAAAACGTCCCCAATTTGATCATGGAACGTCCCACCATGGAACTCCCAACGCACCCATTCACACTCCCCGTATAAATCTGTTTATATAGTTAATCTTCTTTCATCCATCCTCTCTACGTGACCAAACCAACTAAGCATACTTTTTTCTATCCTAGTCACTATATCTTCTTTATATCGTTATATATTATATGAATTATTAACCCCATTTGTCATTAAGATCCTAGAGTATGTCCCAAAAACATGGTATAACTTAACAATCCATCTCTCTTTAGGAAACTTAATTTAATCGTGTTGAAATATTAAACTGCACTGCACTAAACACACAAACACACGGAAACATACTAACACTTAACCAACAGACGGATTCACTTTGGTATCACTTTATTTTATCCTAAACTTTCTACTTAATATTTTAAACGAGAAGGATACGTGAAATATTGGGATGGCTGTTATCCCGTGCGCATACATATCAGCTAGACGGATTTGCCTTAATACGTAATAGATGGACAGGTACTTGAAGATTTCTTTTTATCCCCTGAAATTACATACACGGAGAAAAAAATATTTTATAATATTACCAGATTGCATTGTAGTTATGATTCTGGTGTAGGAATACAGATTTCAGCCATGGTTCATAGTTTTGTTAATACTAGAATATTCTAGTAAGTATATTCTAGTACCTAAACGAAATTTGTGACATCGTTTTGGTAACCATCTAATAGTTACAGAGTACAATATGCATTTAGCTTACAACACTAATATTGTACTATGCACAATTTATTTTTTACGATACTAGGTAAGTGGGTAATAGGAACTAGAAATGATGTTGCAAAGAATAGAATTTTCTATTAATGTGTAAAAAAAGTATAGTTGTCACATAATAATACAATAACATCAAGTCGAGTTTACAATATTCTGTTAAAGGAAACTAGATTTTTTTTCTCCGTGTATTTTCCGCGGGATATGCAATAGTAGATTGATAAACTAGGGTTGAAATATACCCATTTCACCTGAGATATTTCTGGCACTCGAACGAAGTGAGGGTGCCAATAGTTCGAGGGTGAAATGGGTAATTTCATCCGAGTTGAACACTCTACTTTTCATTTCGAATATGAGGAAATTAAAATTTCACTAACGTCGCATGGTTGCATTTAATATTTGTTACGTTTGTCATTCTCTTCCTGCTCTTTTTCTATTGCGCGATTTGCGCGCATTGCGCATTTCTTCTGCGCACCAATGGCGGCCGGCTAGTTTTTTTTTAAACTTGCAGACACGGAGGTTGCTATCAATTAATTGTCGACTTAAATATTTCAGGCTAAAAAAAATACCGTACGTAATAATTTCTACTAATTCTCGTTGTATACGCTTGCATAACCTTATACATAATTATATAGCGGGAATGTTATTTTTAGATTATTTGGCCTTTTACAATTAAAAAGGAACTATTAGTATAGATTATTATTTTAAACATAGATTACATGGCTGTATACGTATTTCCATTGCTATATACCTCATTTGGATTAGCTAGAAAAAAAAATTACTTTCAACCCAAGGGTCGCGATGAGTCACTTTCAACCCTATATCCAGATAATCAATGACCTACTTTCAGAGTATGAGAGATGAAAAATAATACAAGTAAACAACGTTGATACGCTTTTGTCTTATGTGAAGTGGTTTACATCATACAATACAATACTCTTTATTGAACACCACATATTATATAACAATCAAAACAGAAAAAAGGTATACAGAAGTAGTAAGGTAATAGGCGGCCTCATCATGTTGCATAATGTTGTTTTTAAAACGTTGTTGTGCTTATCGTAATAAGCAAGTTAAAGTGTCGCGACAATTAATCTCCAACGAGACAACGTTTTAAAAACAACTGACAACAAACAACAATGAGGCTTTATGTAGATACCTAAATAAACTTGAAGATGACCGGGTGAACAATATTGAATTTACACTTATTTTGAACTGTAGTCAAAATTATTTATTTTATTTCACCGAATAATTGTGATGTTGGGACCTTCTACTTATTCATTCATCATACTAATACAAATATTATCTAACTAATATTATAAATGCGAAAGTATGGATGGATGGATGGATGTTTGTATGATTGTTTGTTACTCAATCACGCCAGAACTGCCCAACGGATCTGGATGAAATTCGGCACATAGATAGAGAAAAGTCTGGAATAGCACATATCCCGGAAAATTGCGTAGTTCCCGCGGGATAGCGATAAACGAATTCTTTGTAGACGAAGTCGCTGGCAACAGCTAGTAATGTATATGCGAAAGTTTGTAAGGGTGTATGGATGTAATTGTATGGATGTTGTTACTCTTTCACGCCAGAACGGCTGAACACATCTGGATAAAATTTAGACAGAAAGTTAGATTAAAGTCTTGAATAACGCACGGATGCTATATACGAACGGATAGCTATTAAACGAATTATTCGCAGACGAAGTCGCCGGCAACAGCTAGTTGATTCATTATATCGTCTTATATGATATTACTAGTATTATATCGTCGTCGATTTATGTAACAAATACACTCTTGGAACAAATAAAAAACCGGCCAAGTGCGAGTCGGACTCGCGCACGAAGGGTTCCGTACCAGAAAAAAGGCTAACAACTACTCGGTTAACGTTACTCTGTTAAAACGCCAACAGCTACTCTGTTGTATGGGAGCCCCCCTTAATTATTACTATCATTTTGATTTTAGTATTTGTTGTTGTAGCCACAATAAAAATACATAATCTGTGCAAATTTCAACTGTCTAGCTATTACGGTTCTTAAGATCTAGCTCGGCGAGTGGTAGCCATGAAAAAGGGCTAAAATATCACGTTTTTTGTATGGGAGCACCCCTTAATTATTATTATTATTTAGTTTTTTTAGTATTTGTTGTTTTACTTGTTTTTGTTGTTATTTTGTTGTTATTTGTTGCTATTACGGTTCTTGAGATACAGCCTGGTGACAGACGGACGGACGGACGGACAGCGAAGTCTTAGTAATAGGGTCCCGTTTTTACCCTTTGGGTACGGAACCCTAAAAATGAAGATAGAGTTAGCTGAACTACAAAACTAGACCGGTTTAAACTACGGCCCATCTTGTGCGTGTGAGCATAGCTCAAGTAGTTTACTTCATCATCATCATCATATCAGCCGAAAGACGTCCACTGCTGGACATAGGCCTCCCCCAAGGCTATCCACTCGGACCGGTCCTGTGCCTTCCGCATCCACCGCGATCCCGCGATCCTGATCAGGTCGTCGCTCCATCTTGTTGGAGGCCCTACCAACAGCTCGTCTCCCGGTCCGCGGACGCCACTCGAGAACCTTCTGACCGCATCGGCCATCGGTCATGCGAGCAATGTGCCCCGCCCACTGCCACTTCAGTTTCGCAATTCTTTGGGCTATGTCGGTCACCTTAGTTCTACTGCGGATATCATCATTTCTGATTCTATCTCGCAGAGAAACCCCGAGCATAGCCCTCTCCATAGCCCTCTGAGTGACCTTGAGCTTCCTCATGAGGCCCATCGTAAGTAGTTTACTTGGCGACGTTCAATAGCACATGTGAGTGTATGCAACTGTTTGCTCATTTTGACGAACTTGTTTTACCTTGTCCCTGCTACCAACTTTGAACACCACACCACACCGCGATGAATGACGCTCCTCCATTGTGCGGTTTAAGCGGTGATTTTTGCTTCATATGTGCAAGAACCGCATGCCCGTTTGTCGACTTTAATATTTAAAAAAAATACACACGGCAAGACGCAGTTTAATTCGACCTCCCTTGGCCGTTCGATCTACGAATTTATCCAAAGGTTTTCACAAGAAAACCGTTATTATAAAATATTAAAAAGATTCAATCTAACTAATACTAATGGATGGATGTATGGATGGATGGATGTTTGTTTGTTACTCAATCACGCCTGAACGGCCCAACGAATCTGGATGAAATTTGGCACATAGATAGAAAAAAGTCTGGAATAGCACATAGGCCACTTTTTATCCCGGAAAATTGCGTAGTTCCCACGGGATAGCGATAAATATTCTTTGCAGACGAAGTTGCTGGCAACAGCTAGTAATTTAATAATTCTAGCGTTAGAAAAGTCTATTGTAGAGCTAAATAAATGTCCTTGTTGCAATTAGCTTGAGATAAACAACATGGAGGGAGGGAAGGTTTGTCATTTTTTATCTTAAAAGAGACACAAAACAAAATAAAAAACTGATGCTGCTTGTTCTGTCCTTTTGGTTTTGTTTAAATTGGTTGAAATATGTATAACGATAATTGTTGGAATTGTCTGGAAAAGTCAAGCCATCTGGGATACGAATATTAGTTCTGTGCGGAGGAATTCGCAGGCAACAACTAGTCTACTGTAATTTATGACAACCAAATCCAGAAATTATCTTACCTTGAAAGCTTAATGTACAGAAAAGTATCCATAAAACGTTCTTAAAATTACAACTCATTATTAACTAAAACAAAAACTTAACTTGTTCACTAAACACTTAATTATGAGTAATGTTTCACCGTTCACTTTAAAATGTCGGTAAGTTTTCGTAGCGGATCGCGTCGGGAATGGGCGGCGTAGCGTGCGGCCGTCCGTAGCGCGCCTACGAACCGACTGAGCGAGAATGTGAGCAGTGTGGGCAGGCTACGAGAGCGAGAAACTCTCCTGTCAGGCTTAAAATGAAATGTTCCACTTTTCCCTATTTGTCTTGCTTAGCCAGGGATAATACCTTATATTCACAAGAAAAATATATAATATGCCACCTAACAATAGGCTTCGGCAAATACAACTTTGCGGGATATTCCGATTGCCTTTACATTATACTGCTTCGAACAATGGCTTTGTTGAAAATATTTGTCCAATTTAAAACTACTTTAATATAAATGAATAGGTACAAGTTTTCTTCGCAAAGAGAATTATTGTTTCTGATATAATACTGAACCCATTTTGATAAAATTACTCGTAATATTTATGGCACCAATTTTAAAACTTTAAAAATATATAAAAATATTTAATAATATAAAAATTTAAATAATAAAAATTATATAAAAATATTATTTATTTAGTTTAAGGTTTAAGTTTAAGGTTTAAGTTTTAATTTTTTGCAATGCCCTTCCAGGGCTATTCATAATGTATTTTTTGATGATGCAAATAAAGGAAATTTAAATTGAAATAGGTACTCCAATTTTTTTTTAAATATTTTTTTTAGCTTCTGTAGCTATGGTTATATACCCCAGTTGATTATTGTTTGGGGGTGTCTGATACATCCTGTATAAGGATCGATAGGGTAAATGATTCTGAGTAAAAAAAACCCAAAATAATTAAATTGTGGATAAAATGATCATGTGGACTTTTTTTTTGGAAAACGCCCAACCACTGCTTGACCGAATTATAACGCTACGACGTGGTGTGGTTGTGGTACAGTCACCAGCATAAATAAGTGATCACTTTTGTACCTTTTCACTTTTAAGACGTGTTTGAAAAACCATACGACATCATGTAACGACTGAAAGCGACAAGGTACAAAAATGATCACTTATTTATGCTGGTGACTACGTGTGAACAACCCTAAGAGTGTCACAATACAATCAGCATTCACGAGCTTATCTATTTTAGTTCCCCTGTTGTGGTAATGAAGTAAGATGATCCCGAGGGGTAAGGACCTCGCATCTAGAAACTCACTCGCCCGTGGTCGGAGGTATGCTTGCGATTTTAATTAGACCTTCAGTCTACGATCTCTCTTTAGTTAAAACTGAAATTCGCTGAGTAATTACATTAAAACTGATCATAAAGTTGCGAAGTTATTTGTTTGTGCGATGCGAAGCTATTTTGAGGACTTCAATGGTTTGCATGTTACAAGCAAATACTTAGCTAAAATAGCTGCGTGTAACGGTTACATAGATTCTGGGATTTCATTGTTGTTGTAAATTTAAAACAAAATATGCTTCAGGAATTATTGTTTTTTGGAATCTTGGATTGCAAAAGTACATAAATACATACATACATACCGTCTCGTCTCTTTCCCACAGGGGTAGGCAGAGACTACTTTGTTCCACTTGCTACGATCCTGACATACCTCTTTCGCTTCATCCACATTCATCAATCTCTTCATACATGCTCGTCGGTTTTGGGTACTCTTGACCTGGCTTTTTTCCAAAACGTCCCCAATTTGATCATGGAACGTCCAAAAATTGCAAAAGTAGTCTCCATTTTTTCTAGTTACTGGCATTAGGTACAAATACTTTTACAAAGTTGTAAAAAGTCATAGGTGTGATCAAAGAATTCTAGGAGGAGTAAAGTGTTTTTCGCTTAACCCGTCTGTAATAAATTTTTAAAATTTCTACAAAAATGAGGAAACATAGAAAACTCCAATTCTCGGAATGGTGTAGGTACGAAAAATAAAAAAAGATCCTAAAACAATTCCTTTTTGTTTCGCATAATATAAAGAACTCTAAAAACAAAAAAAAAGATGTTGCGCATTCTCTAACGTCCACAAAACTCGAGTAAAACGCATATTATTTTGTTCCGCATAATATAGGACACTGTCAAATTCACAAAGCTATGTCGTCACAAAACATTGTTATTATAACCTCTCTCAGTTATCGTCGAGATTCAACGCTGTACATCTTTGTCTAACCAGTGCGATATAAATGGGACAAGAGTGGTACGGAAGCAGAATATACGAAAGTTATTTCGTGTCGTGTCGTGCTAGCCGTGCTGGGCGTCACAGAGGACGATAAAAAATTAACACGATCCGTCACACGCCCGCCATAATCAGTTATAATTATTCCGCGTAATGTCTGCGCATCACGAGTGTCCCCGGTCCCAATGCCACGCGGGTAAAAGTCCAATGAGTTACGCAACCGACTAACTTAGTGCTTATAAATTACAGTTTTAAATAACTCACAGTTAATAAATAACGTTAGATATATTTTATACGAGATATATGTAGACCGCGATTACTTATCTTTAATGAGTGTCTGATTTTTCGACGCAGTTGCATGCATCATGATTACTAGACTGAAATTATTGCGGATGTTATACACCCCATTGCAAAAAAAACGGGCACCGATGGTTTTTGTATTTTATGTACATAAAAGCTTACTTTCTAAGCTTTAATGCCTAAAAATCTGAAAACCATAGTTGCCCGATTTTTTTGCAAGGGGGTATATTAAGTAGCTTTGTCTACCCTCATTCATACGCGTAGCAATGGAATTCCCATTTAAATATCTGGAGCTTAAAAGGCAATCACGGTCTATACATACATACAAACCTACATACATACAAATCACGTCTTTATCCCTTGCTGGGTAGACAGAGCCTAAGGTAACAAGACCTAAAGGCCGTGTGGGCGTGTAGGTGGAAAGGGAAATCAAAATAGTGATGGGTTGCTAGCCGCATCGCCTATAACATGATTCCCCCACACACGTTCGCCCGGGCGCGCGGTCTATACACAGTAGGAAATATTTCTAATTTTTTCGCCTCAGATTTGTGTCACGTTAACTGAACTTGAACTTTATATATTATACAGAAATCAACTTGGTCTAGCATGGATACGTAAAGCTGCATCAGCGTGTTAAAGAATCTAACTCTGTTCGCCTAGCCTAGAAAAGTAAACAGCTGTTAGGAGAGGACTCGTAAAGTTCTCAAGTGCGGCGTTTAAATCATCCTACTAATATTAACTAAGTAAGTATGCAAAAGTTTATGTGGATGTATGTATGGACGTTGCTACTCTTTCACGCCAAAACTATCCAACAGATCTGGATAAAATATGACACAGAGATACATAAAATAGACAAATAGTCTAAAATAAAACATAGGCTATTTTTATCCCGGAAAATTGCGTAGTATACGCGGGATAGCGATAAATAAATTATTTGTAGGCAACAGCTATTTTCTAAATGATTTTGAACAAAAAACTAACTTCCGCTGAGGTACTTGAAGCACAACATGGCACAGAATTTCGGATCTAGATCCAACAATTATCTGAAGTCGAATCGAAACTAATGACGACCTACAACCACGACTTAAACCGTTTAATTGGTAGATATACAATACAATACAAATACTCTTTATTGAACACCACAAATCAGTACAAAACAATACAGAAACAAAGAACAAAGTATACAATAGGCGGGATATTGCAAAGTGTATATAAATAAATGCAGTCCCATCAACGCATTTAACCAACGCCCGCTTCGTTAATTTGTTTAGCAAACGATGCAACTTTTCGAGAAAGATTTTTGCTTTAAGTATTTTTTTTTCCTTTTAGGTACTTATATCTCTGCAGTACCTAGGCCAAGCCCAGGGTGTTTGAAACTGTGGTATATCCAGCCTCCTACTTATACTTCATTTAATTTAGGATGAGAAACCACAATAATGTTATATTGCGGCTCGTGAACTGTAATCTCTTTACGATTTGTACTACAGTAACAATAAAATTGACGCCACGCAAATAAAGTGGCAATTTTATTTTGCGGCTGCCAAACTATTGCACTGTACTGTTTGCTAGGTAAGAAATAGTTGACCAGCCGCAATATAATGTTATTGTGGTTTCTCATTCTAAATTAAATGAAGTATAGGCAAGTTCACTGCTCGACCACTCACCGCTAAAGTTTTACCAATTGGAAACAACTTTCTTAAATGAAATACTTAATAATTTTTCGCTTGGGGCAGGTTTTCCAGCTACCCGTTGGCTATCATTTTTTATTACGAACATTTCTAGTCAGCGATTTTAGCATTATTAAAATGTAAAAGTGAAAAGTGTTTAAATATCGATTTAGTTGCCCTACTTGATATTTTAGTCACCAATTTTACATAAATACATTATGTTTTAAAATGATTCTTTGTCTTAAAATTATTACATTAATTGCAACTTTTTAGCAATTGATGGGGTCAGAGTTAGTTTGACTGCGTGAACACTCATGTTACAGTTCTTATCGAAATGTTTTATCTAACTAATATTATAAATGCAAAAGTATGGATGGATGGATGTTTGTTTGTTACTCAATCACGCCAGAACGGCCCAACGGATCTGGATGAAATTCGGCACATAGATAGAGAAAAGTCTGGAATAGCACATAGGCTAGCCCGCGGGATAGCGATAAACGAATTCTTTGCAGACGAAGTCGCTGGCAACAGCTAGTTTTACATAAATACAGTACTTATGTTTTAATAAGATTCTTTGTCTTAAAATTATTACAATAATTGCAACTTTTTAGCAATCGATGTAGAGTAAGTTTGACAAAAAAATTCGATAAAAAAACTGTAACTCATGTTACAGTTGTTTTTTATCGCAATTTTTTATTGAAAAATAAATCACACAATTACGCTATAGACTTAAAACATCGACCAATCAATGTACGGAAACGATTGCGAACCACATTTAAAAATCCTGTGAAATATTTATAGGGGCGTTCAGTTAAACAAACGCAACCAATTGCATATGTACATATTCCCAATAAATTTTAAGAATTAGTGTATGTGTGTATATACCCTATGGTTTTGCGTTAAATTTTTTAGGGATTCCGGACTGAATTATCAAACCTTCCACTTTAACCTTTGTGTTTCGGTAAAACGCTTACGCAAGCACTTTATAATATTATTTCTTTAACAATTCACGTCTCTGTGAGCGAGCAGCGCTCTTGTTATTACGCCCTGTTATGATAATGGCTGCTCGCGGATTTGTCCAAATTGCCAAGAGTATCTCTTAACAGATTACCACTTTCGGTTACAATCGTTTGTTCCCAGCCAACTGGTGCAAATGAGTTTATCATACAGATTTCTCGAGTAGTCTTCAGGCTAATAGTCATTGCGACTTAACTTTTTATACGTAAGTATTCGTTTGTTACGGAGTGCGACCCCATCTAAAAAGAATAGTTTTGAAGTATGATGCCTAAACATTGGAATACCTACCTTCACTTTTAAAATACTGACATGTTCACACACACATGGTCATACAGACACCTTCTAGGCAAACGTGTACCATCTTAGGCCTCATCTTCGCCTTCCATCAAGCGAGATTGAGGTCAAACGTAAGCCTATTTTATGTAAAAAAAAAAAAAAAAAAAAAAAAATGTTGGAAGTTTATTGAAAAACTAGCTGTTGCCCGCGACTTTGTCTGCAAAGAATTCGTTTATCGCTATCCCGCGGGAACTACGCAATTTCCCAGGATAAAAAGTAGCCTATGTGCTATTCCAGACTTTTCACTATATATGTGCCGAATTTCATCCAGATTCGTTGTGCCGTTCTGGCGTGATTGAGTAACAAACAAACATCCATCCATCCATCCATCTAACCATCCATCCATACTTTCGCATTTATAATATTACTAGTTAGACTAGTTAGATTAGATTAGATAATGCATTGTTTTAGGCGTAATTTTCACATAGGTACTTATTGTGAACTAATTTGAGCTTATATGAAATTTTCATACATAAACCGCTGAAATTATAATACTTACGCACGCTTTTACAATTCCCGTCTTAACCCCCTGTAGGTTAGTATGTAGGCATCGCTTTGCCTGTTTTCCAACAATGTGAGACCGGTTAAAACTATGCTTTTTTTTGTTTGCTATAAAATTATGCTAGGTACTATAATTTTGCATGCCAGATGCTGGTGAAATATGCGAGCTGCTAATAATAATATGTATTATGCTTATGTACCATATTTCAAGCGAAATAAAGTTTTAACATAAAACTACCGTGAGACTTAAACATAATTACAACAACCGGATAACTCACGTATAAAAAGCCGGAAGAATGCTCCGACAATTGTTTCGGACTATTCCGTAGCCCTTCGTCAGAGAGAGAAACAATTGTCGGAGCATTCTTTCGGCTTTTTATACGTGAGTTATCCGGTTGTTTTAATTACGAAATAAAGTTATTCTTATTCTTATTCCTCTAGAGCATGTATATGGTTTAAAAAGTTTGCTTACAGCAAAAACTGTTCGCACGTGTGAGTGTGCACACGACGAGGCGTAGTTTTACCGGCCTCACTTTGTCTTTACATTTTATTTGGTCTGAATCTTCCTACTACATACTAAATATCCAGTAAAGGAGGGAGTCTGCAGAAAAATGACTCAATTTTGTTTATGTGTAGGTAAATATAAGTCAATGATATCGCCTTAGCGCAAAACCCTCTATTTCCACTACTTTCTCTTCTCGTTCCTTCACTCGAGGTTTTTCCGAGTTCGCACTCCTACAGGAAATGAAAACAATTTTATAAAATGAACCAACATAAAAAGATAGGACGCCTACGTTCTTGAACGTGAACTAAGATATTTGGTCCTATTTGTGATTGCGTCAGAAAAGTTGCTTATTTCGTTTTACCATCGGCAGAGCTGACACAGAGCTCTCGACCAGCATTGACTATGTACGAGAATCTAAACTCGAATCGTACCTACTTTTCTTTAGAAGCGTTGCTACGTACGCTAATTGAAGTTTTTTTCTGGTTATTTTTATCCTTACAAAGAACATTATTACTATTGGGTACAATACATACATAAACGAAAAGAGTGGCAACTCTATAATAATCAAACTAGCATACTGTATGGAAAGAACGAACTTATGATGATGAACTAAATTTATACCAATTGCAACATCGATCGCTTATGCTCAAGCTATAACTAATATAGAGTCGGCAAAGCAGTTCTCAAAGTCGACAGACAGATGGACAACGAAGTGGTCCTACAAGGGTAAGTACCTTTTTGCCTTTTGAGGATTTGAGGTAGGTAGGAAGTGAGTCTTATAAATACCAACATCACTTTATTAAGTCACTAGCTGCTGCCCGCGACTCCGTCTGCGATGGATTCTATTTTCCGGGATAAAAACTATCCTTTCGCGGGACTATAACTATCTCTGTACCAAATTTCAATAAAGTTTTGCCATGAAAGAGCAACAAACATCCAAACATCCAAACTTACAAAGTTTCGCTTTTATAATATTAGTAAGATCATATAATAAAACCCGTGACACAAAATTCAACTTTTTTTATAAGCCCATGCTGGTGAGTATAACAAATAAACGGATTTTCCTGAGAATTTCACACTTGGTAAAACTCGAACCGGAAAGTGCCTACAAAGTTATTTACTGAATTATCAGGAATTTGAGGGAGAGTTTTGTGTCCCAGTTAATGTAAAAAGTCAATTATGCGTAGAACTGAAGTAGGTACTGTAAGGATACAGGGAGGTTGTAGCCAGCAATACCAAAACTAGAGCTAAGCTTGCTGGATTTTAGCGAGAGAGGAATCTTAGCGCTCGGAAGCTATTTAATAAAACGTTTCAAATGCGTTTAATTGTTTTATTGTATCTTTCGTTTTATAATTTACAAACAAATCAATAAGACTGAGCTCATAGGCGGCTAGTCAGGTAAGGGTGCGACCAAACCGCCGCGTATACGCATTGACGTGCCGTAGGCGTCACGTTTTCTCACCGTTTCTTCATACATTTTGCTGCGATTCCGTACCGTCACCGTTTTTTAAGCGACGGTGTGGTCGCACCTTAATGCCACAAAGATACATGTTTCTTCCGATTCATCTTAAATTCTAAAATCAAATTAATATTAGCAGCATTACCTGCAAGTAAGTTGGTTGGTATATACAAACTTTTGTACATACAAACTCAACTTCTTACAGTACATATTGGATAGGTACACAAATACAATAATGTGCAGTGTTTTTGTAATTATAAAACTTATTTATAGTAATTTGATTTGTGTTAATTTGATCATTTTGTGTTGTCTTGAAAATATGGTAAAACGTCGTCTACGTAAATACATACTCCAACTCTACCAGCTAATTAGTTAACTAGCTCGCTGATGTGTTAGTAATCTGAAATGTGACTCTTCTTTGACACATTATACTAGGCACTCGTCTGACTAAGTTTTAAGCATGGCGTTGCGTTGTTGAATTAACAGTGGTGTGAAATTAAATGCTATCTATTTATAAGGTATTTAAACCTGATAACGCAAAATGTGTTACTTGTAATTAACAAGCGTTTGGTAGGTAGTTGAGCGTTTTCCAAAAAAAGTCCACAATGTATTTTTTTTCCAGAATTTAAATATTTTGGGTTTTTCTTACTCAGAATCGTTTACCCTATCGATTCTCATACAAGAAAAAATGTGTCCCAGATTTTACTATGGATTTTTTTCCTGTTCGTCACGTTCCACATATGTCTCAGAATGTATTAGTGTGTGTTTGGGTGTATTGTTTCATGATTACATTTGTAGAGTTTGACCACAATAGAAAAAAAATCTATATAGGTACATAATATATATGGAAAAAGTGACGAACTGGAATGGAAATTTAGGGACACATTTTTTCTTGTACAAGGATCGACAGAGTAAACGATTCTGAGTAAGAAAAACCCAAAATAGTAAAATACTTGAAAAAATGTCCATGTGGACTTTTTTTGGAAAACGCTCAGTTTCAAGCAAAATTCTAGAATTCTTTTTATTTGAAACTTCTTTTGAAAAAGCGAATGAAAACACAACTTGAAAGCGACGTCGGGAAACTAAACACGATAACGTAATCTGTTTCACTCGGATTGAGAGTTGTGATCGTATTTGTGTTAAAAAAACTTCTGGCGAGAAAAGCTTTTACTTTAGTTTAGTTTATTATTGGTTAAATATAATAAAATACATTACTTTACATTAAATACATTAATTAATCGCTATTCTTTGTTTCGGCATCGTAAATATTTATGCTCAGTTAGAACTTTCTCTCAGTGTTTTATTAGTTAGATTAAATTGTTTTCAATATAGTTACGTACTAGCATTTTAATAATGACTAATATTTGTTATGCTCCGTAATAACTGGGCCAAAATACTTTTTAATGCCTAATATGAGCATACAATTTTCAATTTTTTTTTTAAATTTAAATATTCATTTTCTTATTTTTTAATGCAGATATAGATTCGATATGGTTCGATTTATAATATACATACCTCTGCAGCGATAGTTTTAATGATTTAACTATATTTGTGGTAAATTATATACCAAGGTGTCGAAAAATTAAACAACAGCGTTACTTTTTTACAAATTTAAGTTTTATTATTAAAATTGTACAATGAGACTCACTAACATGTCAGTTTTTAACTGTAACGCTTATATTAACCTCATATGAAGTTAAATCATACAAATAATCAGTTTCATGGACCATTATCATCAATTTAGATTACTGCGTTACTAAAGCCTACATTTAAAACTTAAACTTTTCTATTAATGATTAAAATAAACTTTAAAATAATACCAATTGACGACATCGTCGTCCATATTTGATGAATAATACCTACGTATGAAGTTAAGGCATTTTAAATAATTAGAAGCCTTTGTATTACTGAAAATACTATAGTAATCCGAGGGACACAACAGTAACGCAGTAGTAAGCTTAGTAACACAGTTGTATTTTCTTGCATATAATACTTGGTACTTTCTATAGATATCTTGCATAATGATAAAAACAAAACAAAATTGAAGTTCTTATGACTCGACGAAATAAAAAGTAACTCGAAATAACTTCGAACATAACAAAGCCTAGCTGATTCAACACACAAAAAAAAAAACATTTACCCACGTCAATATTCTTGTAAAACATAATGTTGACCTCTCCTTCTTCATCAACTTCGCTTCTAGCAACACCTAAGTGTAATGTTTGTCTTTAACAGAAGACACTTTTACCAAAACATGGACGAACATTTTCGTTATCAATTAGCTGCATTAATTTTATACTTATTAGAAACTGATGGTTGGCTAAAACTTGCTAAGGGCTCGTCAGTCACTAAGTACAAACGGGCCTTGCTCATCTCCTTCAAGGTGTAAAAAAAGGCTTCTGCATCAGAAATATCCGAACCAGAAGCTACTTTTTCATCTGCGGTGCGTTTTTTCTGAGAAAAAAGAAACAATATATGGGTATTTTGGTTTTAATAACGTATTACTAACATTAAAAATACATTAAAAACAACTGCGTTGCCGATGCAACATTTGCGTTACCATTTTAGTAACGCAGTGTAGCAGTTACGCAGTTGTAAATATTTGACCATGTTGTAAATTATTACTAAATAGAATAACAAAATATAGATTTTCTAACACTGACTGAACCAAGACATGACTAACTGCTTATAAAAATAATAATAATGTAAATAACGTCAGTACGTACCTTTTGACAGCGGTAACTCAGGGGTCACGCAATAAACACACGCACTTCTCGATTGTGATGCGATTGATCCGACTAGCGTCCTCCCCCCGCGCAGTTGCTATCATTCGTTATAAGAGTTACAACAAGTCGAACCAAATGAAGTGCAAGAAAATGTAATACACTCACTTTAAGGTTTATTTTCATATAGCAACGCTAGGTAGTTACGATTTTATTCTTTGTTGGGGACACAGACGAAATCACTCTTTATTCCATTAAATGTTTACTGTAAAAAATATCTATTAGCATTGTAATAAAGTTCAAACTTACATTTGTATACTGGTATTCAAGACAAACACGTCATCTAGGAAATATTGTGAGAAATGGCACAGCTGAGATGAGCACAGCTGAGATGATATGCTTGAGACACTGCTCAAGGACAGCAATATTTTGTACGAAGAACTACTGCGTTACTAAAAATGACAACGCCGTTACCGTAATTTTCGAATAAATAACATATTTTTCACAATCAAATCTTGTTTTCTGTATTAGACAATAACGTTATATTTTGAAATTAGTATACTTTTTTCACTAATTTGTACTGATTTCCTATAAAATTTAATATTCATTCGGAGAGACCGGTTTTTAGGCATCAAAAAGTATTTTGGCCCAACTACCTATAGCTGAAGAAACTTATCAGATAATCTACGTCGTACACGTAGCACTTAATATACCTAAACAATTAAAGTCAAATTAAAGCATCCACAGGGTAACTACGCACATTGAAAATCTGTCACGTAAGCGTAAAGTAGACGACATGTTTTGGCTGAGAATTTCCCTAATTCGTCCAGGAGGGCTTGAAAAAATTAAGCCTCGAGAAAAGGCATCAGCATTCCGCACACGACTTCTCAGTATTCTGTGTGATTTCGCTCGGCGGTCTCGGAACAAATCCAGGACTGCATAATAATCCCTTTCCATAGAGGGTGGAATCTTTGCATTTTATTTATGAGTAACCCTGTAAGCAGAGAAAAATATTACCTTACCTACTTAAGTGTGTGCTTAATTTACGAGTCCAGCTGTTCGATTTTTCTTTTTATTTCTAAACTTAGCACAATTCAATCATAAGTAACATAACATTTCATTCATAAGTGTGTTTTTAGATTTAACGTTTGGGAAAATATTCATAAAAGATTTACCTACATAATGCCCCAGCTTCACACGAGTACAGACCGGCAAAAAAATCCATATTTTATACCATTTGTGTAACGTACCTTTCGTGTTTTTTTTGTAGGTAAGTACGTACACTAAAAAAGTAAAAGGTTGATTATATAGGTATATATTTCGCTAGAGAAGTAAACGTTAGGCGTTTTATAATTTACCTCGCGCTTTAATATTGTTACGTGGCCTTCTGTTGAGCGTTTAAAATGAGCAGCCTCTTAATGAGGCTTAGCTGGGGGAGTAAAGCAGGTGAATGTCAAGGGAGATGAGGCATTTGCTTAAGATTTGATGCGTGTGGGGATCGTGAAACAGCGGGGAACGGGCAGATTGCAGGCGTTATCGTGCGTGCTCCTTGGGCATTGTTACACTTTGAATGCCGAGTAATTTTCAGATATCACACGGACATTCGTTTTGTGGAAGCTCACGAGTGACGGATTCGTGAGATGGATTCACGCCAATGCGGAAGCGGTTTTTTGAGCGAGTTTTTTTTTTATTACAAGCTTCCATTTTCTTTTATAAGAAACTTTCTCGTAACACTAGTATAGTAGTAGTGGTATTTTTATGTGCAATAAAGAGTTTACATACATACATACATACATACATACTAGGTAGAGTGGTTCAAAAAGTAAAAATTTAATCACCATTATTATTTTATTATACAGTACATACCCGGCCATATACGAGTACGATAGCACATCGTTCTCCTCGGCAAATTTCGCCTTCGTAGAGCGTGTCTCGCTCTAAATTACGTGACGCCAATTGTCTCTTTCCAAATACCGAAGTGCAATCTTTATGGCCGAGTACTGTATACTATTGACAATCTAAGTACAGTCAACAAAAAACTTACAGTGAAAATGACAAACATTAAGGGTGCGACCACACAGCCGCTTTAAAAAAGGTGACGTTACGGAATCGCAACAAAATGTTTGAAGAAACGGTGAGAAAACGTGACGCATACGACACGTCACTGCGTATACGCGGCGGTTTGGTCACACCCTAAGTGCTTGAAATTAACTTACTATATGTACAGTCGAGGGTATAAATATCGATACAGCCATCATGTATTCATCTAACTAATATTATAAATGCGAAAGTATGGATGGATGAATAGATGTTTGTTTGTAACTCAATCACGCTAGAACGGCCCAACGGATTTGGATGAAATTCGGCACATAGATAGAGAAAAGTCTGGAATAGCACATAGGATTCTTTTTATCCCGGAAAATTGCGTAGTTCCCGCGGGATAGCGATAAACGAATTCTTTGCAAACGAAGTCGCTGGCAACAGCTTGTGTCATATAAATGTATCACCGACCTTATTGTTTGCTGCATAAAGGTGTATAGATGGTTTTCACGTCTTGGTAACGTACATATATTATATTTATGCCCTTGATTGTACTATACCATAACTAAATTATTGTTACATCAGCTTTATGATGTTAAAACAATCAATATTTGGCCCAACTAATTGAGCCTGTATAGTAAGAACTCTAAAAATTTGAAAAGATAATCAAAGTCAAAAGTTTATTTTGCAAATAGGCCGCCGAGGGCTCTTTTACATGTCTTTTTTTTAATCTACCAGCGCATTCGGAAAGACCATCATTGCCAAGAAGAATGCGCCGCAAGAAACTTGACAGAAAGTCATTTTTTCAAAATAAAGTAGATTTACAATAGTACTTAAATTCTACTTAACTTACCTATAATACAATTAATACATTTTATATAAGGGATGTAAAACGTCCCTAAGTTAAGTCCGTACCTAAAATTACATTGGTCTATAAATAAGTAATATTAGTACCAGAAATACGTGCCCACCGAAACGGGGTAAAATTTGAAAAGCATAATTAGGGATTGATGAACCGGTAATATTCTGTGTAAAGGCTTCAATTCCTATTCAGGGGTTTTGTCTCGGATTTCTCGGTTTAGATTCAATTAACTTAGTCCTTGGACGATGTAAAGAAAATCTTACAGTAGGTCAATTTTATTGGTACTTATATCCCGATCTTTTCTCATTGTTTTGATTTTATTGCTCTTCGAAATGAGAGTACTAAAATAATACAATGTTATTGGCACGTAAAGTCTTCGAACGATTAACAACTAAAGAATTAATTACGATGGACATGGACAAATCAATCAAGATTTAGGTACCGCAACATCAAGCGATTTAAAAATCGTTTGCTAACTGATCATCAACGCACGGTCAAAACCACAAGTCTAGAAAGCCTATAAATTGTTCTGAAAAGTTTTTTTGAAGCGCAAGAGCCGTCTAAATAAGAACGGAAGTTTCGTAATTCTTAGACGACAGCAAAGTACCTATCGTAATTTTTTTTCAGAATTGCGAAGCCGCGGCCTTTAGCTAGTTTTATTTACAAAAACAGATAATCCGCATTAGTTACAACCAGGAAAGGTTAACCTAATTAGTCATACCTTTGATCTTGACAATGTTACAGTCATGGCAAATCTTCTAGTCGATTTGTATTTCATTTCAGAATTTATTATGGTTTTCAAACCAAAGAAAAGCACAGAGTTTTATTTTTATTTTTTTATTTTCTTTATTGGGAAAGTTCTGCAAAACTTATAACCTAACCTTCATGCACATGATGAAGAGGACTCTTGTGTCCCGATTTTTGTAAGCGCTTGAGGTTTGAACTTTTGTAATTGTTTTAAATTATACATATTAGCGTCTTTAAATTTTTACTTCAAATGTAACTGAGCAGTTATTCTATAAACCAAGCTAGGGCCCGCGTGGATCACCACAATAATAGGATTGTTATAAATGATGTTTACTAACTACCGTATTATCAGTACGCAAATGATTGATGATTAATTATTAAAATATTAGGCTACTGTATTGTTTCATAGACTACACCGCACTATGCACAGTATTTGTACTGGAATGGAAACCGTATCGGCAGAGTGTTTAAACAGCCGCCCGTTTCAATTGACTTAAAATTTATTAGCTAAAATAGCTTTCCTATTTGCATTTGCTTTGGTCATTTATACAGCTGCAAACTGTATTACTACCATAGATTGAATAGGAATTGCTTTTCACTAAGTAATATAGAAACCCATAAAGGGCGGGCTTCTTAGCGTTATAAAAACCTCTATTCATTTACGCCATTTAACTTAGGAGTTCAATGGTCGTGTTAAGTGTTTCTTCTATGTAAGATCCCACAAAACAGTAATGACAGGACATGAAAACTGCCCGTCTGCCAAAAAATATGTCAGGCAATAACCTCATTGAAAATGGGAAATTGTTAGTTATGCATGTGCATGATATATCGCATTTATGTTACATTGTTATAGTTTTATAAGGACGTGACAAATTTTGATACGAGTCTTCACTCACTAGGTGCTTGACGGTATATTTCACCTGCGCGAATATTGACAGAACGCAGTGCTAAGGTAAGGTAAAACGCATCTCCTGTCGTAGGTGCTTTGTAAATAAAGAATGAACCGTTCCCTTCAACAAGAAATTAAAAATCATCCCCTATAGGATTCGTAGAGTGAGGGATGCCCAAAAGGAAACTTCGCCGACAAGTTGTCGAGGGTGTCGATTCAAATAGATAAATAACCCAAAACGAATGGAAGTGATCGCGGCCGCTTGCGCGGGCAGGGGCTGCCCTACAAATATTGTAACCATATATACTTATACATTTTATGTAAATGAAAATAAGGTTCATAAGGGTAAATCAGGAAACATAACAATTTATTTGGGTACTCGAGACCCCGCTGAGTCAACAAGGATGGGTAAATGGGGCACGTTATATGCCGGCCCTGTCCTCTCTAATTCGATTAGGTAAGAAAAGTATACAACCCTAGTCAATTTAAGGCTATCCTCATGCAACAAATATTTATACTAAATCTCCTTGAGATAACTTACCTAACCACATGGTAAATAGTAGTTGGTATCTTGTAAAATGTATTACGCATGTAGCATGAATCTCTATTTTTATCTATAAGTATTATCCACATACAATTGGAGCTTCTCAATTAAATATCTTCATTTAGCTGTTCAGTACCTGAATAGAAATAGACGACAAGTTAAGCATCGTCAGCCAATTAGAAACACACCTATTTCTCCAAATTATTATGAAAGCCCACAGAACTTGTTTTGAGAGAAGTAATAAAATATTTTTTTTCCTTCTAGAATCGATATTGTCCTTTTTTGTCTTCCTTCTTTTAATACACACAGTCACTTTTATTGTTTTTTTAGCCCGCGTTACAATTTTCAACTCATTTTTCGTTCTATGCGAAAGCCTGATTTAAGTTACTACCATTATGAAAATAGAAGAGGTTATTTAATCCTAAACAGCGAGTATTTTTTCGGGTAATTTATACTTGCGGAATCACTTCAAGAATCATTTTGTTCCCGAAAACTGGGTTGCGGTTGAATTTTCTAGGCTTTCTTAAGATATCTGACGAGCATGCGTGAGCAAAGTTATGATAAGGCAATCATGACTTTATTTGAAGCCTTACAGTTGGGATTATTCGGCAGTTAAACGATTTACTCATAATAGGAACAAACATTTATTCTGTAAGACTTGCGTAGTAACGAAACATGCAAAAATCTTATCATGTTACATGGCAATAAAATTTATACATAAGTTTGAAAATATATATTTTCTAACAACAAGCATATTAACTCGTGATTAGAAAAGTACCTAATTATTAATAATGAATTCGTGTTGAAGTCTTTCTAAAAATAAACCCCGAAATTGCCGAACGGAGTACATTTCTTATGGAGATAATCTCCGTAAGAAATATTATATCGATGTAATTTCGACGTAGATACGTAAATAAAAGAGTTCTTAAATATAAGGTCTTTGATTCAGGATATGAATGTGTTTTACGAACATCAATTACACACAAATTATTCACAAACTAATATTTGTACGCGTCTGAAACATTTGTTCCTTCCTGGAAATAAAACCCACAAGCTTTTCTATTGTGTGTTTTAAGAACGAAATGTTGCCGAGAATAGGCTGAGTCAAACGGCAAAATATCGTTAGCGACGAGGGTAGTTGTTATCATAAATAGCTACCTACAATAAATGTAAAATGGCTGCCATTATTATGCCACGTCCACCATAAAGGCTCATTTTGGAGATGGGCTTGAATCTACTTAATTCTTAAGGCACCACCATCTTGTAGGAAGAGTTTGGGGCCCGTCTCTACTGTCTAGGGTTCCGTACCCGCTATCTGCCACAGACTTGCCGAATAGGTAAATAAATACCTAATTAAAATTTTAGACTGGCCGCTGCTACAACAATAAATAACAAGAATTAATTATTTATATAATTGATAGCAAGTTAATTATTTTATTCGAATTAAAAAAAGGAGGAAACAGCTACAAACTATTATCAACATTTGTTCAGCTTGTATAGTTCAACTATGCGTCGACAGATGGAGCTATACGAGTTTGAAACATGGTATCGAAGTGTCGCTCTGTAAAGTATAAATGCGGCCAGTTTTAAATTGTAATGTGAGAATCTTCAGCAGGAAGAGTAACTGTTTTGATTAGTAAAATATAGAGTTTGATTCAAGTGCGACTTTTCATTCAGTTTACCATAGTCCATTCTCAAACAACATTTTTTAAAATTCTTACGGGATAATAGAATAAGTATAGAGTGTTTTTACGCCAGAAAATTCTATTGCGTACGTCCCGCGCGACAGTGATTAACAAATTATTCACTAGTAATAATGTGAAAACAGTCTTTGATGTTTTAAGCTGTGCAAATGATATTGAGTTATAATAATAAAATAATTTCTCGATTGGCTACACGTTGCTGAATCAAATATAGTTGGCATTCATGTTTTAGTTTCCACCTTATCTTTTTTATTTATTACTCTCCTCAGATATATTCAGTCTTTTAAAAGTACGTTCCTAGTACTGATTATTATGTATGTCGAATCAGGGGAAGCGCGGGCATTTTCAGAGATACATCTTCCATCCTCAGTAGCCGTAGCGGTAGCGAAAAACAAATGAAAGTCTGTTTGCATCCAACGCTATATTACAATTTGAAATAACTTAATCAAGGGTCTTCAACCGCGGCCCGCGGGCCGCAAGCGGCCCTTTACGTCCATGGCGGCCCGACATTGTATTGACAAAATTAAATTCACATTCACCTACTTTACCTTATTTGCCTACTTTTAGTTTAGAATGGAATGTTTTTATTATGTTGCGGCTCACCGAACCAATATCAGAATATACTAGGCCCTTGACTACAAAAAGGTTGAAGACCCTTGGGTTCATAACACTTTGTCAACAAAATGTCACTAACACTAAGCTTGACATTAACAATACTGTTAATTTAGCAAACCGGTAGGTTCAGTCCAGAAATCTCGTCATTCGCGCTTTTCATTTCAAGTCAACAATATAAAAGTCACTTAACCTCAAAACAAAATCTCTTGCCCTTCAAGTCCTACGGGCATCGGGCAGACTCCCAGTCTCTTACTCAGATTGCTTTAACCACCCAGCGCCGCCATGACAGTCTGCTTTACCGACTCTACCCAGGCGTAACGCCCACGTTTACTCAATAACAGTTTAGAATTTGTCCGACAGATGGCGTTTAAGCTACAACTCATTGATCAGATAGTATTAATTGTAATGTCAATACAATAATATTATCTCTGCTTCAGTTAATCTCCGACATATATTTATCTAGTCCTTAAATTCCCAACATACATACATTGATATAAGCTACTATATTATCCAATACCCCGCGCCAACTGGAGAATATGATAATTGCGAGCTAACTCCCGCATCGATCATACACTCCCCTCCATTGATACGCTTTTGTAGGTACCACTCACCCTAATCAATCTTCTTGATAACTGAATACTCGTGCGGGTATTATGTTCCCTTCTTAAATAAATCGCTGCTACATATCTTCACCATCCTGACCAGGAAGGTCGAGATTGTGGGTTTTCACGGAATGCGTCCCGGATACTAATTTTAGATTTAAGTACTTACTTAATGCCAAGATATTGTTGTAGGGTAGATTTTACAATTCCCAAATAAGCTCTCTCGTGTGTGGAATGGAAGTATTATACAATTATTTATTACTTACGTAACTATTGTGAAGATTGCTGTACTTTGATTGATCAGCCCAAGGTAAAACAGGACACTAGGTTGAGCAAACAGATAATCATTACCGATCCATACTAATAATCACAAATGAGAAAATTTGTATGTTTGTCTGTTACCTCTTCACACCTAAACTGCTGAACAGATTTATTTAAATTTTGGTATAGAGATTCGTTTCAGTCTCGAGGAAGGATATAGAATAGTTTTTATTCCGGAAAATTGCATACGTAGTTCCCGCGGGACAGCGATAAAAAATACATATATGTTCATGTACAAGGTTGAAATATCGAATGCCACATGTATGGCAACTACCTTAAATATTGGAAATAGCACATTCTGTGTCTAAAGATCTTTCGATCTGCATTTAAAATACGGCATGTAATTTTTTGTCGCACTTGACAGATTCGAGTCTCGACTAACACTTACAAACGATTTTTCAAAAATTACTTTACGGAAATTACTTTACGGGCTCATTAATTTTTGGTTACTCATGAGTGGCATACAAAATTATACTTTTAATCTAACTCTCTCTCTCTTATAGTGCTTCTCCAACTAGTGGAGGTTGGCAGTCAGCTCCGCATATTTCCTCCGATTCTTCACGAGGTTGAAACTTGCGACTCCGGTCCACTCCCGGATATTGCGCAACCACGACTTCTTCCTACGGCCGACGGCTCTTCTGCCTGCTACTTTGCCCATCATTATTAGTTTAATCTAACTAATATTATGAATGCGAAAGTATGGATTTGTTACTCAATCACGCCAGAACGGCCCAACGGATCTGGATGAATTTCGGCACATAGATAGGGAAAAGTCTGGAATAGCACATAGGCTACTTTTTATCCCGGAAAATTGCGTAGTTCCCGCGGGATAGCGATAAACGAATTCTTTGCAGACGAAGTCGCTGGCAACAGCTAGTTCCAAATAAAAGTTAGTATTTAACGTATACTTTTATTTATTCCGCATTTTGGTTCAATAATGAGTTTTGATTGATTTCAATCTCGTTCTTTCTCACGAAAATTCTCAGAAATGACACAGATGAATGACATTCACGAGCGAGCACTGAGGAGTTTATTAATATTTCCCCCTCCCTAATCATGTTGAAAGGAAAATGTATGCTGCAGAAAACATTTTTTAGGATTCTACGCAGCAAAGCGAATTCATGTACGATGTCGTTTAACTGTTTCTTCGCCCAAAAATAACAGTAATAAAATTATTAAAAAAAAATGTAGATTATTATTAAAAAAAAAAGGCTTTTGCTGCGCACGCAGTATACACTCAAAAGTTAATGTATGACAACCCCAATGTGGATTAAACGTCAGACTAAAAAAAGTGTTCTTTTTTAATATAGAGTTGTACAGTCAGTGAGCTCATAGAATGGCATTCAGATTTGTCTTGCTGTCTAACTCACTCTTATGGGTTTGCTCCTTGATTAGGCCGAGTGAGTGAGACAGCGAGACAAACCCAAACGCTATTCTAAGAGCTCACGGACTATTTATTAGTGTCTGGACTGTCTGGTGCGGCCCGCGCCGAGCTGAATATAGGAGAGGGGCTTACCTTACTTCGCCGCCATCCTGCGCAACTAGCCACGGGTCTGCTGCGGATGGTGATAATTATTCTGTCGCACGTTGTTGCGCCCTTTATCTCAATCGGTATAGTGTGATGCAAATTTCAGGCTCGGAGCGTATTTTTTAAGTCATTTTGATAGAGCAGATTTTCTTACACTAACGAGCGTTGCCTACTACGTACCGCGGCCGCATGCGCAAACCACGTGGGATAAGGAGGATTTTGACCAGCTATAGCTTGGCTTGCTCACCTCCTTGGATATGGCAGCGGCGCAACCAGTGTCATCAAGATGCTAGATAGCTTTAACGCATTCGCTGTCAGCTGCCAAACCCGAGACTCCTTCAGGTGCCAATGACGCACACATGACCTGTAAAATTATGACAGCGGCACCGAGCGAAAGTCGCGAAAACGCATATATGCGTCGGTGGCAGTGAATGCATTAAAATGGAGGCCAGGGCAATAACGTATGATGTTGCATAATTAAAAAAAACTTTTAAGTATAAAAAAATACTAAAACTATATTGGAAAACCCCAAGGTATATTTGTGTACACCTACCTCATTTTTCTTTTAAGTTTGCATCTTTGTTCAAACAAGTATCGTAATATAAAGTATGTCTGAGATGCTATAAAACTGTCAGTGAAAACTCGGCCTAGCATTTTCATGTCGAGACCAGGAGCGCAAGTCAAATAGAATATGGAAGCAGCGCGGTAAGACTCAGTTTTCGCAATGTACCAACTAGCTTACTAATTTATTACACAATTTTGACAAAATATGGACTACGCTGTTCACTATTCAAGCTTAATTTACTTATCCATAGATTCGCTTGTTACGTTAAAATATCTAATAAAAATTAATGAACAATAATTTTCTTCAATACATTCAACAATCGCTTTACTTGATAATGTATCACTTTAATTTGCACCTTGAGAACTACTAACCTCTAACGTATTCACCACTTCAGTATTAAACGATTAACTTACGATTATAAGTCGAACGGTCCGACTAGTTATCTTTAGGTAATAGATATATATAAATCAAATATCACGAGAACTAAATACCATCAAAAACTATTCTTCAATTTCTTAATTCTCCGTTTCTAACTGGCTTCTAAGTTCAAACTTCAGATTCAAGGTAGTGTGACTACTCATGACTTAAGCTATCCGGCTCTCAAAATACTGATGATTAAGTAAAAACCTTGCTCCTGGAAAAGACAGAAATTCCAGAAACAAATGATAATAATCTTTAACAGAAAACCTCACCTGTTAATTTTTAATGCTGTGTATCCGCCGTTAACGGTGTCATACCATTTCCCTTTTGCAACATCTGCTCACAAACGTCGGTTTGTGCGTGCAAAACTGAATAATATATTTGCTTGCTAAGGACTTTATTCAACCTTTATTATCTGAAGCAAGCAGAGCAACAAAAACCTGAAATATAAACAAGACTTGCGTACTTCACGTGTGTAGGCTAGGTTAGCGTGTATTCCGGCGTTTCAAACAGGCCTGACCGCTCTAATAAAAATAAAATAGGCATATTTTCTCCAAACGCAATATTGCGTCTAATTTAAAATAATGTAGATATGCTATAGCCGGGGAAAATTGCTAGGTATGAGAGCTGCGAGGAATTCTTAAAGGGAATTTCATTAAATTCCCGTGCCTCTTATTGATATGGGCGGCGAACGCTCCGGGCTGGGTCGCGCTTTATTAAGAAATCATATAGATGTCTGCGGAATAGCGCGTACGTGACGATACGCGGTATTGCAGGCGCGGCGGCGCTCCAGCGCGAGCCAGGCGGCGCTATGCGGCTCCCACCGACCCACCATCCACCAGCACCCAGTAGCCTGATTAATAACCCCGGCCAGCCCGGCCGCTCTTTCACGCCTCTCTGGCCTTGTTCTAGACTTGGACTGTAGTGAGACCGTACAAAATTCCAGTACGTAACAAATTATTACAAGTAGCAATATGTGCAGGCATGTTAGTCATAAAGTTCTCCAATAAGAGTTAATACTAAAATAATTAAAAAAAAGAAGACCACATAATACAATATTGTCCAATACATACATTATTGTACAATAATATATCGAAAAGTCAAATTTGGAACCACTTACGTGCACATGTTAGCAGATTGTTGCTTTAAAGTTATAATTAAATTATCAAAAGTCAAAGCGATAAAATAATCACTTACTTATGTAATGCTGCTTAAGTTATAAACAGATATGAACATAGGTACCAAAGTAGGTACCAAAATGTTGGACATGTTAAAAATATAATATTTTTATTGTACATAAAACACAATAATTTTACAAATGATTACAAAGTATAAAACATAAACTAAGCTACCTTAAAAATAAAAATTATAACAAATTTGGACCCTTAGGTAGGGTCCCCATCACGCAGGCAGCATTCCCGCGTTGTATCGCAATTGCGAGTCTTTGTGCGAGAAAGCTGCCGGCGCGAGGGTCGTCCGTTGCCTCCCTCAGGCGTTTACTTAAGTCTCTGTAGAGCCCACGTGCGCCCTTGCCCCACGGACCGAGTGTCTCGACGCCAAATGCAACGAACTCGTACTGGGCGCCGAGACACTGGTATTTTGTTGTCTTTGCCCGCTCTCGGGTGTCCGCCGCCGCGCCGGCATGCTTGCACGTCATTGGGAGGTACGACGAAGCCATAGTGTCGGCGCAAGTAGCGTCCCACACCAGCGCACGTCCGTACCTCCACGGGATTAAAGACATCCCATCAGGGCGCTTGCCATCGTTCCGTGCAATCTGGGGCTCCAGAACAGCGGGAACGTTGGCACTGACGAGCGCCCTTCTGAGGATGTCATTCAGGGCAGCATGACGGGACAGGCGGCCGGCACCCGAGGAGCAAGCGAGTCCGTGGTGGCCAAGGCGATCAACGGGGGCCCCACAAGAGACACAGTTATGACCCACGCAAACCTCAGCACCAAGTCGGAGACCAACGGCTATCCGGAGGGTGACTGGGTCTATGTAGGTGCCTGTGTTTGGTGAGGGATAGGCATGAAGCCAGTGGCCTGATTCAGGTGTAGAGACCGCCAACAGTCTGGCGCGGTCTCTACCTGTCGCGCTGTCAATGAGAGAATGAATGGTGTACTCTGAAGCTATTGAATCCCAGGCCCGTTGAATTTTGGGTCGGGATGGAAAATTTGGGCTCGGTCCAGCAAGCCAGGCATTTGAGGCATCAACCAAACACGTAATATTTTTAGTTTAACTTAAAGATTACGAGTTCATGAACCCTCAAACAAAGGAGGTTTACCTAAGTAGTTGGCGTTGGTAGCGTGGTCAGAGATCAGTACTTCTAGTCCAAATAGAAACGATCACGGATTGATAATCAAATTACTTTTCTAATTCTTTGCGGTGTTACAGTTCAGATATATTAATATTTTTTTCGATTGAATTGTCATCCGCAAAACCGTTCCTTTTAAAATAGATTAATATGACATTTTGGCTCGGAAGCAGCCAGTGCGTTACAGTAGTCAGTCAAGCACCAATATATTATGTATTTACGTTACCAAGACGTCAAAACCATCTATGTATACGTAAACAATCTATCACATACATATCATCATAATCATCTATGTACATGTATGTATAATATTTATGCCATAAACAAAAAGGTCGATACAAACATACATTACATTTGACATGATAGCTGTATATATTTATGCCCTCGGGTATACCTCCTCAGACGTTGATAAATATAATAATGATAAGGTTTCTTTTAAACATTGAAAGTCAACCTTTTAATAGTTTTATTTTGATAAAACTGCACGTTTCCCACGAACGACTACAAAATTAAGATAAATGTGACCATCAATTGTTTAAGAAGTAATTCTACCATTTAATTTCATTAGCAACAAAGTAACATTCGCGGTGTCAAATATAAGAAAACTAGCTTCTGCCCGCGACTTCGTCCGCGTAGAATTAAATTAAATAGGTAATTGATGTTGATAGTTATTTCCGCAATAATTATTTACGTTGCAACTCTAGGCAGCTACGTTTCACATACTACCTTTCACATGTTTATCGCTATCCCGCGTGAAGTATTCAATTATCCAGAAAAAAGTAGCCTATTTGTTAATCTAGGATGCCAGCTATCTCCATTCCAAATTTTATGTAAATCTGTCCAGCCGTTTTCGCGTGAAGAAGTAACAAACACACACATACACACTCACAAACTTTGGCCTAATATTAGTGTGATAGCTTTTTCCCGCAGCTTCGCTGGCGTGTACCAGGAGTATTTTGATCCCGTTTATTTCCCGTTCCCGTAAGAATTTCGGTAAATGCTGTCTTAATGCTCCCATACACTCCCCAAGGAATCCATATGCCAAATTTAAGCTTTCTACGACATTAAAACGAAAAATCCCATTTATTTCCGTTCCCGTGAGAATTTTGCAAAGTCCTCTCTTAATGCTCCTCTAAACTCTCCAAGCAATCTACATGCCGAATTTCAGCTTTTTACAACCAGTAAAACGAAAAGTCCCGTTTTTCTCGTTCCCGTGGGAATTTTGGGAAATTATCTTTTATAGGTTCCCTACACTCTTCAAGAAACCCACTTGCCTAATTTCAGCTTTCTACGGCCAGTAAAACGAAAAATCCCGTTTTTTCCTGTTCCCGTGGGAATTTTGGAAAGGGTGTGTAATGTTCGTCATAACAACGATTAGCGAATTTTCATTTCTCAAAATACGAATATCATAATTTTAATTTGTCGAAGTATTGAGATCATATAAAAACAATATGCATACAAACCAAATGCCGAGTTTCTCAAATCATAATATCAATTTGCATAATTGTCTTATGCATAATTAAGGTACTGCATAATAATCATGCAGCATAATAATCAAAGTTTATACAAACATCGAGGATAATGATCGAAAAGTATAAGCGCCTGGCAAAAATTCAACAGCAATACTAATATAATTATTGAATATAGCAGTTCGTTTTTATCTGGCCTGCTATAAAAAAAATACCTAACATCGAAGGCTAAGGCGGAAGCTACGCTCCGCTTCGCTCCCGCCTTAGCCTTCTGAACCTAACCTATCCGACTCGCTTCTGCTCCGAACCGTCTTGCTCGCTCGCTTCGCTCGCTCGCACAAATGAAATGTTTTTTGCATTTGGCACCAGCCAAGTATAAATATGCAACAAAAAATAGTACGCTTACGTATTAAATATAATTATGTTGCATGATGTTATACCCTCTAATCGTTATTCTAAATGTTGTTATGGATTTAAATCATTATATTGAATAACCGAATATTAAAATGAAATTATTACATATAATTAAGCATTATTGCAATTGTTGTTTTATGACTAATGAATCTTTTATTATTTAAATCTCATGCTCGGTAAAAATCTGAAATCCGTTGCTATGCTAAATGAATATTATGATTTTTGAGCGTAGTGAAATTAAATTAGGTAGGTATGCTAAAAGTTTGTATGACGATTGAACGGCACCCATTTGGAAAGTCTTCTCTTAATGCTCCTCTACACTTCCCAAGCAATGTAGGTTGCCGAATTTCAGTTTTCTACAACCAGTAAAACGAAAAGTCCCGTTTTTCCCGTTCCCGTGGGAATTTCGGGAAATTGACCCTTAATGCTTCCCTACACTCATCAAGCAACCTACATGCCGAATTTCAGCTTACTACGATTGGTAAGATGAAAAATCCCGTTTTGTCCCGTTCCCATGGGAATTTCTGAAAATCCTTCAAACTGTTTTTACTATTATTATCACCTACTTCTATACCAAATTTGCAGAGTCTAGTATTTATAGTTCACAGGATTTCGTTTAACTAATTATATATACTTATCCCGTGGAAATTTCCAAAAATCCTGAAATTAACTTCTTAGTTTTCTGATCACCTACTTGTGTATCAAATTTGAAGAGTCTAGTTATTATAGTTACTGAGATAGGGTCACTCGGAATCGAATTATATAAATCCCGTTTTTTCCTTATCCCGTGGGAATTTCCAAAAATCCTTCCTTAGTGGATGCCTACACTGTATAAGGTATCTATGTGCAAAATTTCAAGTCTCTAGGTCCAGTGGTTTGGGCTGTGCGTTGATATATAGTTAAGTCAGTCAGTCAGTCAGTCAGTCAGGACTTTGAATTTTATATATATAGATGGAAGGATATTATTCGCTTACATTATACTTGAAGGTACATCACTCCTGATAGATACCTAGTTATTGGATATTTTCCTCGTAGAATTTCTGCGACATAATTGCGATATATTGTTCGTTTCGTATTCATATCGTTTAACATGCCTGCACATATTGCTTTTTCATAGCATTATTATAATATATAACTTTCATACCAATATAGTCTGATAGACTACGAACTTTTATTTAGTGTACATATTTTATGGCCGTCATATAAATAAATAGGAAATAACCAGGTTTTTTATGGAGTAACGCTTTCACATTATTTTCGCAATACTCACTAAAAAAGAAAAGAGTTACAGAAAAGTGTTACAATAAATGCCTAGGTACTAATATTGTAAATGCGAAAGTAACTCGGTCTGTCTGTTACACTTTCACGCCTATTCTAAGCCACTGAACCTATTTTAATGAAATTTGGTACAGAGATAGTTTCAGTCTCGGAGAAGGACATAGTATAGTTTTTATCCTGGAAAATTGCAAAGTTCCCGTTAAGCAAATAAAGTGTTATTTTATCTAATACATTTAAACGAGCAATTCTTGTATATCCAGTACACATATACATATTCAGCATAATATAATCTGAATCTTGGAAACGGCTCCAACGATTTTCATGAATTTTGCATGCAGGGGGTTTCGGGGTGATAAATCGATCTAGCTGGGTTTCATTTTCAGAAAACGTACAATAAAAAACTAGGTACTAATAAATAGTATGGCAATGAAAATGCTTAGTTGTGTCGTTGCTAGAAAGCAGGATTTAGTGTGTTTTGCAGACCGCATAATGTGTCCGAAAAGGCTGAGGGCTCTTTGACTTCAAATTGTGGAAAGTCTCAAGGTGATTTTCAGCTCATTTCTTATTTAACTAACCACAAAAAGCACATAACTCTACTTTGACAAACCGTCTAAAAATAAATGTTTATAGCTTTTTATGATTAGGGGAGTATAAGTCCACGGCCTTTCATAATCATAATCGGTCAGATGGTGAGTTATAGATCGTGGAGTTACAGACCAAGCAAGAAAAAGGAGCGCTCGCGCTGGAGCGCAGGGTTGGAGTTGACAGCGTTGAGTAATCCCGCTTTAAATGACACACTCGCTCAAGGATTATATTTAATCCTCCGCTCCTCACCGCTCCTCTTTGTTTAATTAGCTGTCCAAAGGAACGCGAGAAGTTTGATCGAAGTAATAGAACCCGTGATCTCACTGATGAACAACTTTCATAATTAATACAATGGAGTTTTCTCATGTATTTATACGGAAAAGTTTTACAGGGAAAATTTTGTACGCCGATGCTGGAATTTTAACCTCCGAGTTGCTGGTACTTTGTGTTTGAGTGCTATTTATTTTGTTTAAGCTACTGCTTTAGCGTGTTCAGGAAACATGATTGTAAAAGTTTACGCCGGTATCCAAAAAAGGATTAGGTATAACAACATTTCAATAAACAATCATCTACACCGTTAACATTGTTTAGATCTGTGATAGAACCCGTGATGGAAAGTCATAAGCATTCTCTTCGAATACTTACCTAATTTGATAAATAGTAACGGATGATAAAAGCACAAATTCGACTCCAATGCATTCCTTAACCTTTCGTATGCTTAGGAGCAGTAGGCTTATTGTCTAACTCGCTCGCAATCGACATCGTGTTCATTTTGACAGTTCTTGTATGAAAGTGACAGCTAGCTGATTCCGATGCCAATTGTCAGCCCATACATGAACTGTCAAAATGAACACGAGTGCGATTGCGAGCGAGTTAGACAATAAGCCTACAGATCTGCTCCATATGATCAAATGATAAAATTTGACAGGGTCGCATACGAGGGGTTTAAAACAACAAAGAAGGTCCTTCACAATTGTATTATACCAATCGGTTCAGATATTAGGAACGATACGTTTGACCTCCAAGTCATTATGCTAATAGCAACTTGACCGAATATCGTGCCTACAAAAGTGAGATTATTACTAAAGCAATAAGGCGATCAGCGAGTCATTTACATTTTGTTTATACATATTTATGGATTTATGTGGAATGAAATGTTTTTATCGCAAAGATTTAGGTTTATTTTAATTACCTACTGAAGAAATGGCTTCCCAGAGATGAGTCAATAGGTGACTATCAGTAATTTTCATGTTCTAGTTAGTACTTAAAAGGCGTTTTTATATTTCCCCGTGAAGCGGCCTTTTTCTTATTCAGTCACCGACACCGATCAGCAAAACGGTTTGAAATAAAAAAAAATTGCACATATTTATACTAGGTACTAAAACATGCATCCCCAAAATGACTTATGTAGAAAAGGCCGCGGTATTTCCACAGGCACAGTCTGAATATAATAGCATGTACTAAGTACAAAATAAAAATGTATACGTATTCCTATAAATCTTAATCTTAATAGTGTATAAATTTTCTCTCGATATACTCTAACTGTGAACTATTTATCCCACGAAACCGCGTAACCGCAACATCCAAATTGTAAATATGTAACTCAAACACGCGTTGTCGTACATTCTATCGATGCTCATTTAAACCTGTCTAAATTAATTTAGCTGAAATTAATTCTGCTAAATTTACTCGCTTTGTCACCATGCCTGAATACTCGAAATAAGATACAACTTTGATATTACTTGCTTTGTTACTTAATATGAATTATGTTAAACACGCATCAATTAATGAAATCGTTTATTACTAGGAATTTGTTCCAAACCCGTCTCAAATTACACGTAATTGGAATAACTATAAAACAATAATCATTCAATTTTTGAGTGGATATCTGACTTTGAGCCACATTTAAATCTTGTTGTTTGAGCAACAATTCATATAGGCCTACTCGTAGCTATTCAAACCACCATCACCAGTATATTTATTCGGAACCGAGGTCAAGGGGACTTCTTTTAATTTTAATCTAATAGCGTGTTGTAGTTAGATAACTTTATATTTATTTTATATACTTCAAAGTTCAAGATTATGTAACTTCTCATTTGGGTATAATTTTAGAACAGTGTTTTTTTGTAATGTTAAAGTTTGTTTTAGTTACTTTACAAGCCATACTATTTATGTTTGATTATTTAATTCATGACATACCTAGTACCTACATATTACCAGAGGCCACAACCACTCACCCAAGAGTGCAACGGCAGTTTATCAATTTAATTCGGGCGTTGAGAACAGAACTTAGGGATCAAGCATCTTATTATAATCTAACTAATATTATAAATGCGAAAGTATGAATGGATGGATGGATGGATGGATGGATGTTTGTTTGTTACTCAATCACGCCAGAATGGCCCAACGGATCTGGATGAAATTCGGCATATAGATAGAGAAAAGTCTGGAATAGCACATAGGCTACTTTTTTTCTTATTCTTATTCTTATTCTTATCCCGGAAAATTGCGTAGTTCCCGCGGGATAGCGATAAACGAATTCTGTGCAGACGAAGTCGCTGGCAACAGCTAGTAAACTATACAGCAGCAGCTATATGGCAGCTAGTAGATTATTAAGTCTAATAGTATTAATATGCTAAATGTTACAATTTTACCATATCTCTTCAGGGGTTTCGTCTAAGCATTCGAGGTTGGGAGATAACGCTCTGCAACTCGTCACTCGGCCTATTTACAAGGGAGTCCATCCACCCTCACGCTTGGGGCCTAGGGCGACGACCCATTCAGCCAGAATAAACAATTTTACGGATCGGGAAAAAAGCAAAAAGCGCTTGATAGTGCAGATTGGGATCAAGAATAATAAGTACGTAAATGCTTTATTCTACAAATATAAAGAAACAAATACAATTCAATTTACAAACGACACTGAAAATTAGAACACATAGAAAAATCCGAAAAGTATGCTATGGGCGGGAAATACAATTCACAAAAAATCATTAAATATATGCAGAAAGGCGAACTTATCCCTATAAGGGATCTCCTTCAGTTAACCTTTGAGTAGATGAGAGAAGCATTAAACTAGCGACTGAAAATATATAACTGAACGCTAGAGCAAGAAAATTGTGCCCTAAAGTCTATTTTAAAATATCAGTGCTAGTATAAACTGGTCAAAATATCAGTGCTAGTATAAACTGGTCAAAATATCAGTGCTAGTATAAACTGGTCAAAATTTTGTCGAAGTTTCGCATCGATTCTTTCTTTTATCTGTATAATATGTTTGTTAACTACATATAAGTGAGTTCAAAGTCATAAATTCATAACAAAAAGTTTTTGTAACATGATAACAAACATTTTTAATACTTACAAGCTTTTTGACTGTATTTGTGTTGTCGTTCTTCTAGATATTCATACTTTCATGATCATGAGATTTGAAACTTGAAACCAACAACTTATTTATGTATATTTTACTAGTAATTGCAAGTTTTCGAACCAGTTGACGGCACAATTTCCGTTAAAAACATCATAATCGAAGTTGAAAAGAAACAATGCTTTCAAAAAAACCAAACACTTAAAGAATTAGGCACCGTAACGAAATCTCCATAGGAAGTATTGGCACACCCATTTAATGGGAAATCAGTGCGTCAACATATCGTAAATTCTGCAAAAAATAAAAACTATTAAAAATATACCTTGCCCACGACCCAAACGCATCATGGCTGCTTTATGCATAAAGGATGCAACGTCTGTCTTTTGAATGCTCATTTTCAGCGCTACAGCGGCTGAGAGAGCGGGCGGCGGCGCCTCGCGGTCGGGCCCGGGCTGGCACAGATATACTTGGCGGCAACTCGGTGCGTCAGACTCGAATTCTTAATGTCGACGCATTCGCATAACTTTTACTACGCATTGGGGTAGGCTATGCGTTGGCCGCAAGCCACAGCGACCATGGGTCTAAAAAGAACAGTATAAATAAATATCATAAATATCATGGGACAAATTACACCAATTGACCCAGACCAAAGAAGCAAAGCTTGTACTATGGGTACCAGGCAACGGATAAACATACTTATATAATGTAGATAAATACATACTTAAATACATACAACATCCATGACTCGGGCACAAACATTCGTACCTATTCATCATACAAATGTCTGCCCCTACCGGGATTCGAACCCGGGACCTCAAGCTACATAATCAGGGTCACTAACCTATCCGGCTATCCGGTCGTCAAAAAGAATCCATCTTAACCGAAAAGGGTCAAGAGAAATGTAAATTTATGAATCAAAATTAATAATGTAGTTTATAATTATTTCTGTAACATATTAGTATTTGTATGAAAATTACATTTAAAATTTTTACATAATAAATAATGAAACAAGGCAATATTTTAAAACAACTAATATTAAAACAGCAACTACTACTAATTATTAAAATTAATAGTGAAATCTTTGTTCTGTAAGTCGCAATGAGCTCTTTTACGTGTCTTCTTTAGTAACAACATAAAAAGAACTCTTATAAGTAGTTTCGTTCCATCTGCCCGTCTAACCGTATGTCTGTGTGTCCTTATGTCACATGCATTTACTCGGAAACTAGTTATAAGTATAAGAGCTACCGCAAATAAAATTTTGAAGATAGGTTTACTATACAATACAATACAAATGATCTTTATTGAACACCACAAAACAATACAGAAACAAAGAACAAAGTATACAATAATAGTAATAATAATAGTAGGAAGGTAGGAAGTAGTAGGTAGTAGTAATAGTAGTAGTAATAGAATGTAGTTTAATAAAGGATTCGAAAAAAAGTGTTCAGCTTATATTGGTACTTGTAATTTTATTTGGATGTAACTCTCATCATTCCAATAAATTTTTAATACATCTTCTGTACTTTTATAATCAAATTTCGAGTAAAAAATGTAATATCGGGTGATAGTACGATAGATTTGAAAATCTGGTGAACTAGGTTATGTTATTCAAATGTATGCCAACAGATGTGGCCGGCCATTAGACTTAAAAAAAATGCAATTCATAATAGTACTAATTCATCAATCAATTATTCAATTACTAGCTGTTACCAGCGACTTCGTCTGCAAAGAATTCGTTTATCGCTATCCCGCGGGAATTTTCCGGGATAAAAGTAGCCTATGTGCTATTCCAGACTTTACTCTATCTATGTGCCGAATTTCATCCAGATTCGTTGGTCCTTTCTGGCGTGATTGAGTAACAAACAAACATCCATCTATCCATCCATCCATCCTTCCATACTTTCGCATTTATAATATTAGTTACATTAGATTTCAGGCAGAGATTCATTTTTCTAGTACATACTCGTACCTATGAAAACCTGATAAAACTTAATATGTATGTATGTATGTATGTATGTAAAACTCTTTATTGTACATAAAACACATGAAAAAGATGAATACAGGAAAACACGAATGCACAAAGGCGAACTTATCCCTAAAGGGATCTCTTCCAGTTAACCTTAACCTTTACCCCTTTGACCTTTTTTTTTTGGTTATTATGTTAGTAACTCAAAATAACGCAAAAATAAAAGAATGAATTGTAAAAAAAAACACAAAATTCTTAACCATGCACTTTAATTTGCCGTGCTAAGTCCAGGGCCCTATTTCATAAAGCTACAAGTTTCAATTTACAAGCGGAAGTCTCTTTCTGACCCTATGTGTTAGATAGAGACTTGTAGCTTTATGAAACGGGGTCCAGGAGTGCATTGTCAGACAAGATATCCTCCGACATAGTACAAATAAACGATACTTGCAAACAAAGGGGAACAGGACAACTGAAAACTAATTGAACACGGTTGGAATTCCAGATAAAACTTAATTTTGATTAACCAGGTGCAAGTCGGCACTATCTGCACAACCGATCTCAGTTATTTGGCTGCATTGCGCACAACTTTAACACGTCCAAATTTTAAATACGAAATAAGTAAAAGTAAAAACAACTGCGGATACCTAAGGATTATAAACTGCATCGGTTTGTGATTTTCCTTTGATAAAAAAAATAATTATAAGTTCCAAATAAATATAAGTTTAATTTGCTCTACTCATTTAAAGGTATCCCTGTGGACCAAGAATTACAAATATCCGCCAGATAAATTGAGAAAAATTTCATTTTCGTCAATTTGTACAGGTACGGACAACGGTATAGAATGCTAACAATGGTTAATTTTTGTACATAGTGCAAAGTTTTTCAATAAGGGTGCGACCACACCGCCGCTTAAAAAACGGTGACGTTACGGAATCGCAACAAAATGTATGAAGAAACTGTGAGAAAACGTGACGCATACGACACGTCACTGCTTATACGCGGCGGTTTGGTCGCACTCTAAAGCATAAAATGAAATGGTCTAACGTAAACCCGTGTTCTAAAGGATTTCTACACCTTAATTTACCAACACTTTCTACAACAGCCCATTTACAAAACAAAATCTTCGTAAATACTTAACTAATTACTTTACACAATGCATGTGGTCATCTTCGTAGCAAGATATTGGTTTTTTGTTATGTTGGTGAGGAAGATACGGCTTTTGAAACTCTTCGTAGCCTTCCTTAACCGTCAACATCCGGCCAGAAACTTAGCCTGAAACTAAGATATATGTACCGAGATGACTGGTAGAATTCAGTTTACATTTAGAATAGTAGGTAGCAGTGGCGTGGCGTCAAGTATATCAGAAGGCAAGCCGAAGGGAATTTAATTAGCCTTTTCCTCTAATTCTGCACAATAAAGTACCCAACTGCCTTAAAATAGGCAAGCCAGTGGGAATCGAGTTCTATGGACGCCACGCCACTGGTAGGTAGTGCCCCGCCAAGACGAAAATAAAGATGGCATGTCTCTACCCGCAATATTATAATGGGAAGGTATAAAGCAAGATTAGATAACATATTAAGCATGCAGCGATGTGATTTCGAAAATCGGGAACCTTGCACTTGAAAAAAAAAAATTCTGAGTCAAATAAAGCTTTTGCATGACGCACCACTTTAAGACGGTACTTTTACGAAGTCCGATATAAAAAAAATGGCCAATAGTAAACTTTATACTCAGTGTTGCCGCTAATAATCAACAAGTGAGTTTTTTACAACAAGTAAACCAAACGAGCAAGAGCTCACCTGAGGTAAGTTGGTGCCGATTGGCTAACTTCAGAAAATGCACGTCATAATATCTAATTAATCTCTGCATGCAACCTATAAACTAAGTTAATTTGTATCTCTAGGATAACGTATGGAGCGGCGTGATCGTTTGTCGACCAAGCTCCTTAAATTAAAGAATAATATCTAATTAATGTTCCTACCTTGAGGTTCAACATATATATCTAAACATTGTTTGCCAGATGGCCGGTCAAAGGCTAGCTGTCTGTTACCAGCGCACCGTGAATTCCATCCGCCAACCTTCGTTCACTAATGCCAGGATATCCTGAGGGTTAAAGCTTTCATCTCTTCACTTAACATTTTTGTGTACTTGCATTTCATTTAGTAGGTAATAATAGCGTTGTGGTAAGGTAAGTAATAGCGTTGACGCCTAGATCTTTATATACATGAAAACAGTAAGTAAACTCTTTGTTGTGCAAAATAAACATACGACAAAACAATTAAATGTATTTGTTTTTCTTTTCTAACTCCGAAACTAGCTCCGCTGTTACTCGTCTTTTGTCTATTGTTCCAGGATTTTATAGTTTTCAATCCGTAAAATATACATATTATTCTTTACAAAAAACAAATTAAACTATGATTAAATAAAATTTATTATTAGTTAATCCGTAAAATATTATTTGGGAACGGCTCTGTACTTCCAGAAATTACACCTCTATGTACAATATGTACATGCAAAATTTACAGTCTTCTTCGTTGATATATTACTTTAATTGTGTAGAGATGACTTTATAAACTTAGAACTTGACTCTCACAAATCTCGTATTTACAGAAAAATACGTAGGTAGGAATACCCGAGGACTTACTTAAACACATTGAACTCTGTATCCACAAACAATAGGGACAGCACCAGCACCTACCAAAACCAGAACAATTATGAAAGTGACTTTAAAGTAGGTAAGTATCTGAAAACAGAACTGTTTACGAGTTAGGTACTAATTCGAACTAATGACGCTGCATCGCACGGGCCAAAGTACTGAAGTAACCCGGCTGCAAGGCAAGATAATGATACCCACAATGATAACTGTGTACATAGAATAAGTAAGAACATAGTAGAACGGAATCTCCCGCTCCGGCCGGACTCAAGGTCACGATTTACAGTACTTGTTAAACGAGCGGCTCAGTCACGCTGCCACGGCCGGCCGGCGTCGCCGCACAGGCGTTTGGCATTCTTGCGCGTTCCGTCCCTGTATGTATTTTATTTTATATTTGTCGGTAAGTAATACTTACTTGAATCATCTTAGATGGCTTCATTTGGTATGGCACTTGTAATAACTTCTTCCTTAATATAATTATGTAGGTACGTACCTAATGATTTATAAATTTCATATTTTGTAAAACTAGAATAAAATAATGATTTCAAAGTAAATAAAAACTTATATTTTAGCGATATATATTGCACCAAATAAACCTTTTCCTTTCTTTCTTTCTTTCTTTTATATTATCTTTAGACGTAAGTATAATATTTAACGGTAAGCAACCCTAGCAATACGCCTGGACGACAGAGGGGCGTAACGACGTGAAGGGGGAAGTAGGTATATAAATGGCGGCGTTTTGGACGCGGTCAAAAGAGATTCCCTTCTACCCTGGTATTATCTATTCTATGCTGTGTAGCAGGGAGAAATACCCGGGTAAGTCATTGTGCTCCCAATCCCGGCGCGGCAACTCGGGCGCGGGTCTACTGACTCTAAGTAATGACGGCAATTTGTTCTTATTATTGCCCGCTAGCTCAGAATATCTCTCTTAGTTGCTTACGGATCTGTTAGTTACGAGGACTGGCTAATAATGTTTCAATTAGAGGGTCAAGTACGCAGTTGGGTGAAAACTCCCTCATTATTTGGGTAATAAGAAAATACATTTCTTTCGAGGCAGTTGACCAGAAAGAAATCGAGTTCTTATTTATACTAGAAAAGGTTCTTGAATAGATAAGTGTTAGGCACTCGCGAGACGACCGTTACGTACATTTGGAATTTAAAAAGTAAAGTCGGTATTACCAAGTTGTTTATTAGGCCCATTTTTACCACGCGCCATGCCAGAAACAAAGATGTAACAAAGAAGATTGTCTCGCCTAATTAATACTTACAAACAAGTACTTATTAGTTTATGCAATCATGTTAAATCATTTGTATGCAATAGGTTTTACTTTAGAAAGGAAACGAGCAAGTGAATCAGTGTGATGGTAAGTCATCACCGCTGCACAGAGTCAACCGCAACATCAGAGGGTTACCGGCGCGTTACCAACAACGTAGAGGACTCTGACTGAAATGCCTCTTTTATCCGCAATTTCATCGACTCTCCGAGTCTGCATCGTTCATTTGCCTACCTTCCCTATTCTTTTCTTTCTTTCTTCTCTTATTTTAAGTCCTTAGCCCTTAGTCACCTAATTAAAAACAAGAACACGGTTCAAGCCTCACCGTAATTTTAGAGTACAAAAACTTCTGTGTTAAAAAAAATACAAAAAGGTATTCTTAGAACTTGTACATAATAATATAGTATAAATACATTGTAAAATAATGAAGGGTTAGTCTTTGTAACTTTTTGTAGCATTTAAATGCAAATTTCTACACGGAATGCACTACTCTTTCGTTTGGGTATATGTACTGCATATTATGTAGTGGGTTTACACGCAAGAAAAGTAACTTTAACTAGGTAATAGTTATTTGTTATACAAGGGGGGAAAGTTGTATTTTACCTGCGAGTGTTCATTGGAAACACGAGCTAGCGAAAGGTGTCTATGATTGACCACGAGCGAAGCGAGTGGTACAAAAATAGAATCCTGAGCGTAGCGAGTGTTTCAACACACGAGGCGTAAAATAACTTTTCACCCGTGTATAACACAAAACTTTTCACCTCACTACAGCGAGGAAAATAAGAAAAAGGGTTTGTAATATCACTCATTTATAACTTATTTTTTTTTTATTATTTGAAAGAAAGAAAACATTTATTCATGATATAAATTACTTACAGAAAAAAAGAAGTAACACCATATACAATCACGAAATGGTTCCACCTCATCATAATGCTGGCCTTACAGTCAGCGCTGGTCTTCAGGTGGGACCATCAAGTGCTACTGTGAGCACAAACAGTGAACCGGCATTACAATCTTTAATATGGCTGAATGGACAATAATTCCTTTACCTATCCCACAAGGGATGAATTTTATAAAAAAAAAATTTCGGATGCGTTTTGTTCGCATATTGACTTACTTGGACTGTCAGAACATTTTATCCGTTTTTACAACAAGAATGAAGGTTAATGTTGAATGCTGATATTTATGAATTAAAATAAAATTATATGACTGTATTGAGTGTTTTTTACTCGATGCAATTCATTAATTGTGATATTAAAAATTCAGCACTTTTATCGTTTTACGTTTTATTAGCTGTCAAAAATCACTTGAGCTCCCTTCAAATGTCAAAACCCTGTACTATATCTTTCTAATCTGTAGTCAAAACTCTTTCTCCACATGTGGATAAAAAGCGATTTTCTCAATAACTGTCAAACAAACAAAGAATGCTTTCCGAGCTAGTGAGGTGAAAACATGCACTCAGTACGTACTCTGAACACTCGATAATAATGTTACAGCATGTAATTTAAAAAATGGTTTAGAACTAAGTGAGTACACAAGATTAAGTAATTTCAATAGGTATAGTAAATCAAACCAATGAAAAATGACTCAATTGGTAGGTACATGAGGTCTATTCTGTTCTAGCCCTCTAGGCGGCGACATGTTTGCAATCCACTGGTTTGGAGTGTCCTAGAGTGGTGTTTATCACTGTTCACTTACCTAAAACAATCAAGCAGCGCACTAACATTGTTTCTATATTTTATCGCTTACATTTTCGTAAACATGATTGAAATATCGTTAGCCCCGATAACACTATCAAATTTATCAAGCGGACCGGAAAACCACTTCCTTCAGAAATATGGAAACGTAACCTACACTACACTTTTCTTGTGGGTTGCAAATTGAAAAATATGATAATGAATATGAGTAACATAATTTGTTTTAGTACCTACTCAACAAATTAAATATTTTTCATTCAAGCTTTTTTACTGATTAAATTATATCGTGTTGGCTGTATAGGTATTTTCATCCAATCTACATATCGACCTACAAATCCTACAATCAAGTCAATCCTATTACTGGAAGTGGGTGAAATTCGATTCGCAAAATTATTTACCAGCTGTTTCCTTTTCTTTCGCGCACTGGACCAACAGAACTAACAATATTTCAAATCACTGCGAATAATTCCTCTCAACCCTCTAACAGAACAGTGAACCCGTCAAGTTGCTCCGGAGAAGCAATAAATCTGCGAGAACCTTAACATTTACCTTCCACCGAGCGAACGTACAGAATGAAAATAAATCGCACCTAATTCGGAGCCAAATCGGCGAGATAAAATTGAAATTGAGATTGGGCTGTGTAATAGCGCCATATACCTCCTTAAGGCGCTGCTACACGCGCTGCATTACGCTCTATACGGCCCTGTTGCGATCCTATTTGAACGAAAGTGATATTTTCTTATATACGTACCTATAAAAATACTTTTTGATCGTAATTCTGAAGATGAGAATCGATTTCTATAAAGCTCCCTAATATGGAATGAGGATACAAGTGAAACACTGCAAAGTATAGAAAGCTAAGGATTATGAATTTCTCACGCGTGCCTACGTTTGCGAAGACTTCATTTCACGCTATCCCGCGGGAATTACGCAATTTTCCGGAATAAAAAGTACCTAGCCTTTGTGTTATCCCAAACTATATACCTAAATAATTATTTATTTATTGGAATATATCTAAAAATAGTTTACAGAAATGAAAATAACCCTTTAGTGATGAAAACCTTCATAAGTCGATTTTAATTGTGCGTAAGTAATTTTTAATTTAATTTATTTAATACTATTCGACCAAACAAAAAGTAAAGAGATTGTTCTGCGAACGGCAAAGTGAGGCCGCTACAAGTACGCCTCGCTGAGTGAACATACTTATAGTCCATTCCAATCCACTTTAACGATTTTGTAAACAAACAAATCCCCCCTAAGTTCATATAAAAATAAAATATGATTGTTATAAAATGTCGTGAGATGAGTATGATCCTTCATCATTCCGGTGGATTGTGATGCTAATTGCATACAATGAATGTTTATGTGGAAATTTAGACGAAAAAAGTTTGTTAACAAAGGTGATAAAGAGCACTATACAGTCAGACGCACACCTGTGCAATTGAAGTCCGCCAAGCATAAAACCTTAACTTTAGTAGGTACGTATTCAAAGTTATTGACACCGAAAAACGTCTCAAACGCCTTCTCGCGTGTTTTACGCGAAGGACCTTTGTTCTTACAACAATCTGACAGCGCCACTAGCGGCACGTAATGGCAACAAACCAATCTCGTAGTGAGAGTTATTTTTTACGTATATTTAACACAAAACCTATGAAATATAAATATGTAAAAATCAACGGTTACAGTTTAAGTAACTTGTGCACGTCATACACAATTATTTATATATGTATGTATGTAAAGTCGACGTCACAGATATGTTTACACTTTAGTGCCTTGTCGTTGTAACTTCATGTATGACTTTCATAATAAAGTTGTCAGTGTTTGGAGCGACAATGCACTAAAGTGTAAAGATATCTTTGACGTCAACTGTATAGTATTTGACATTTCAACGCTAACGCGTTTGACACGGTTATTGTGACAAAAAATCTACACTGTATGCTTAGTGTAGGTTTTCGGTCACAAAATACGTCTCGAACGCGTTCACGTTAAAATGTCAAATACTATGAGAACAATTTGTTGCCGTTTCGATCCGCAAGTGGCGCTGCTAATTATTCCATAGTAATTGAGACGTGTACGTGATCGCGTTCGAGACGTTTTTATAGGCGAAAACTTACACTAGAGGCTCTGGTTACCTATACCTATACACACCTGCACGAGTTAGTGTATTGTATTGTTTGATATTAGTGCGTTAAAAATATTTTGGAAGCTAATGACCGACTGAATTTTTTAAGCCGTACCAATTCAGCCGTTTTAGCAACGTGTCAGCAATACGCCATTGCCGGAAAATTTTATGTTTGTATTCATTCAATAAGTACGTATTGCGAAATTAGCAGCTCCCAGTCTACCGAGAAGGTATTTACTCGTGCCTGCCTAGAACCAATTATCTGCAAGCCGTTAGAAGCACGGTAAAGTAAACTAAGCAAACGAATTCTGTGCATGCTATTCTGAGTTTCCGAGCTGCATTTGATTTGACCGGAGGCTACACACGTTAATTTTCTGAACGTGTATTTTTCACTTAGGTAGGTAGGTAATTGTTCTGGTTTCCCATAGAAAGAGTCAATGTATTGTATTGCGTTGAGTTTTGCCTTAATATTTTCACATTATCAACTTCGATTCGGAACAGGGAGTCGATGACCTTAGAATTATTGTCTTTGACTTTATGAGTCTAGGGAGGAAAGTGTGCAAATGGGTCACATGGGATAAGTGATCTGAACATGACCAGCGTCGCTAATAGACCTCATAGTGTCTAACTGATACTAAAACGGGTACCTTTTTGTGAATATAACACAGCGTAACGGAGATATAATAGCAAGAGCAGACGTATCACAAACTGGAGTAAAATAGCTAGGTATTATAACCATAAATTAAAAAATGTGAAACCCCCCACGAAATTAATCATACGTAAATAAAAAATAATTCAATTTTATGCCAAAAATGCCTTACATCATTTTTCAAAGGAGCTGATACTCTTCAAAGTGCTGGACCGATTTTTACCAAACATGGCTAAAAACCCACTTCAAAGAAATTGGCTGTTGAATGAAAAAAAACGCATCGATTTTTTTTTTCGAAGTCGGTCCATCCGCTTGAGAGCTACGATGCCACAGACAGACGCACACACTCACACACATACACACACACATCGACTTATAGCGCCCTTCTTTTTGCGTCACGGGTTGAAAAGAAAAGAAGCCTTCACCCTATCAGGACAAAGTAGGTAGATACTTAGGCTATTTAAAAAGCTGACTGAAGCTGTATGAGGTATGGGTATGGCCGCACCTTAAGATGGAGCGAGTTCTTACTGCCCGGAATGCCGTAATTAATGCCTCTACGCGACTGCTATGCGCACATTTCACCGATACAAAAAAATACCCCAACGCTATAAACGAGAGAGGAAATTGCCATTTCTTTATCCGTATTAAATATCCGGAATCCATCGTATTTGCTACGGCCTGCTTAGCTATAACCTCTGTCATAAAAGGTTTGTTGTGTAATGTGAATGTCACATTTTGATTTAACTAGGTAAGTATGCCGCGTGGAAATAGACTAGTTATATTATTTGTAGATACATAGCTGTTGCCCGCGACTTCGTCCGCGCAGAAATTAAATTTGTGCCATCGGCAGCTTGCCTTTTCCCGACTCTTCCAACAATTATCGTTATATATCAACCAATTTACACAAAACCTTGGCAAATTATATTATTTACTTAAACCTGTCTCTGTATCACTCTATCTATTAATGAAAACCGCACGAAAACCCGTTCAATGGTTTTTGAGTTTATCGCGAACAGACAGACAGACGTGGCGGAGAGAAAAATATTTTTTTTTGATACTAAGTGTCGTACCTTCTTCCCTAAAAAAATATTCTAGTTTTTTTTTTACTACTTAGTCGGCTTAGTTATTATATACACCCATGGCAAATTACAGCTTTCTAGTACTAAGAACCTCTGAGCTAAGCCGCGGACAGACAGACATAGCGAAACTATAAGGGTTCCTTATTGACTACGGAACCCTAAAAACTAGCACATGTAAGAAACCTCTGCCTGGCGCGGCCGATTCCAAATAAAATAATATATCACGCCGCGGGATTATATTTCTCATAAGAAGACACTAAAAGCAGGTTCAGAGAACTTAAAGAAAACAGCAAGAGGAAACCGAACACTTTTTATTCGGATGGTAACTTGGAATACTTACTTATTAAGCAAGGCGCTGATGGCTGGAAGCGCTGAGTGGAATTTAAAAGGCTAGTACAAAAATAATTCTGCGAAAAGCGCGATGGCATAGTAGTACTTATAGAATTAGTAGTTTTTTTTTTTGTGTTTGTTGTAACAATAGGCAAGCAAATTTATTGTTCTGCTGCCACCATTAGTGGTGGTCGTTATTACAACAGCAGATAACTTAATGCATTATTTGCACGCAACAAACAACATAATTATCGAATCGTCAACTATCCTGTTATCATTATTCGTTGTCTGTTGTCAACGTTGTCACTTGTCATACGCGCACTGTAGCCGCACTTGCCATAGAAGCGCAAGCGAGTGCGCAACAAATCATGTAGGTGTGTGCGAGAGATAGCGCTATATACGCGCGAGCTCGCATCGCAATCGCAATTCAAATAACTGACTTTTGGTATCATTATTAGCTGTTGCTGTTTGTTGTCAGTCAGTACAATAACAAGCAAGGTAACAGAGCGTTGTTTTGCTTTTGTACCGTACGTTTTTATTACGCTGCGATCGCGACGAAATAAGTATAACAATTATTTAATAATAAGTTCATTATCGTTTTGTAAAACAGCAATATAATAGGATAACAGACAACAGTTTACAATAACAGCTATTTAAGAATAACACAACACTGTTATTCATTATTGCAAAACAGCCGTTATTGCCACCACTAGCCACCATAGGTGGCAATAATACATAGACTTAAATCAATATTTAAAGTCTATTAAAGAGTAGGATTGGCTACTTATTTCAATAAATAGACACTTCGTACTAATTACGCAATATTACTAATACATAAGCACAATAACAAAGAAAAAATATAGTTATAGTTATAATTACAACAAACCGGATAACTCACGTATAAAAGCCGAAGGATTGCTCCGACAATTGTTTCGGACTATTGATGAAGGGCTACGGAATAGTCCGGAACAATTGTCGGAGCAATCCTTCGGCTTTTATACGTGAGTTATCCGGTTTGTTGTAATTATGTGTGAGTCTCACGGTAGTTTTATGTTGATAGTTATTAGTTATCATTATGCATCTTAATCTGTCTCTTTCCCGCTCAACTAAAACGCCACAAATAGGTCAGGGTTCTGTACATGGACAGACCTGCATACAAATGGATGGCGCGACCTATCTTTTTTTAATATCATGGGACACTTTACTTATACACCAATTGTCCCAGTCCCAAACTAAGCAAAGCTTTTACTATGTGTTCAAAGCAACGGATAGACATACTTAAATACATATAACATCCTTGACTCGGGTACAAACATTCATATTCATCATACGAATATAAGTGCCTGGCCTGCCCCTCCCGGGATTCGAACCTGGGACCTTTAGCTTCAAAGTCAGGGTCATTAACCACTAAGCCCACACGTTCTTACTTTTCCTATTCTCGAAAAAGTTGAGTTTGAGTAAACCAGTCAGCCACATTATATTGGTACGCGACGGTTACATAACCTACGTTTAACAAGTGATAAATTATATACCTACTAGCTTCTGCCCGCGACTTCGTCCGCATAGACTTCATTTATTGACGACAGTCTCATATTGCTATGCATATTTGAACAGGCACTTAACACCCCTATTCTGACATTTAACTGTTTTTTTTTTATAATAAGCGATATTAAATCCCTTGGGAATTTTGTAAATCCCTCCTTAGCGCACCTCTATGATACTGAAGCAATATTTATATACGTTGCGACTCGAGGCAGCTGCGATTTTCGACATGTTCATCGCTATCCCGCGGAAACTATACAATTTTCCGGGATAAAAAGTAGCCTATAACCTGGCTGGTGATTTTCTCAACAGATTAGTAAAGTTTCCAACAAAATCCGTTCAGCCGTTTTCACGTGATGCGCGCACAATCGCACATATATACAAGCAGATAAACAGACAAAAATTCTAAAAACTGTTGGAACGTGTTCTGTTATCGATTCTCAGTATCCCCAGCTTATTTTTTTTTAAATATCTTCCATGTACAGACTTTCGACCCTCTTCAGCTTTATTATTATGTATAGAGTATAGATGTATAGATTGATAATACTTTTGTCTCCTTTTACAATAGTAGGTAAGAAACATGTATACCTACGTAAATTAGTAAATTAAGTAGGTACTTTATTTTTTTTTAGGATTTCTTCGCTATCAAGCTTCGCAAATCAATGGATTTATCCCAAAAATAATAATTTCCTCAATAAAACTTTATTCGAACTCGATCATGAGTGAAATTACTTAGAAGAAAAATCGCAACTTTGTTTCTACAGTCGCCAGCTGTTTCGTTCTGTCCGTCGCAATTCAGAGTTCCTAAATAACACTAAGAACCCTTACCCTGCCATAATAAATTTTACAGACTTCAAGAAGCTTCAAAATGACTAAGTTAGCATCATGTAGCACTGTATTATTATTATTACCTACCTTCGTAAGTATGATTTAATTTGGAGAAAGAGCATTATCAAAAAAGGGTAAATATTATTAACTTTTTCCTAAATGAAGAAATTTCGGTTTTTAGGGTTCCGTATACAACAAGGAACCCTTATAGTTTCGCTATGTCAGTCTGTCGGTCTGTCCGCGGCATAGCGCTTAGCTCATAGATTCTTAGTAGGTACTAGAAAGCTGTAATTTGGGATGTTTGGGAAAGTAATAGTAAAATAAAATCTTGAATATTTTTTTTAGGGTACCTCCCCTACACGTAAAGTGAGGATGTATTTTTTTTCGTTTTTCCCCATGGTGTGGGGTGTCTTTGGAAAGGTTCAAAAATATGATGGGTGTGGGAAAACCATTTTGTGATTTTCATCGGCAGCATCAGTAGGTAGCTTATTTAAGTTATTTATGGAAATAGATCATTTTTATTGTCATCTTCCTTTTAACGGAATAACGTGCTACTTTTAGACTTCGGCTTAATATTAGTGCCAAAGTTGAAAATAAGGTCAGTTGGCTTATTGTGTAACTCGCTCGCAATCGCCATCGTGTTCATTTTGACAGTTCATGTATGGGCTGACAATTGGCATCGGAATCAGCTAGCTGTCACATTCATACAAGAACTGTCAAAATGAACACGATGGCGATTGCGAGTGAGTTAGACAATAAGCCTACTGGAGTTTGTCCCTACGTACTGCCTCAGTTCCTCATCCGCACTATCTACATGCACGAATGGATAAAATCGCTATACAAAACATATACTCACTACCTAAATAAGTAGCAAAAATTTGTCAGTAAAAATATATTTTTCGACTTATTTCTTAAATGTGAAATAAGATACTTTCTTGCCCCATATTTCCGCCTTAATACAGAAACCGATCGCCGTGAAAGTTTGACCTCGGGGTAGTTTGTAGCGCGGATACGGGTTACTTTTTATCCCGGTTAATTGCAAGGATCACGTGGGATAAGTAGAGTTATGCCACGCTAGCCAAGCCACGGACATAAGCTAGCAATTTGTCATATAATTTACAAAAGTTTGATGATGCGCACAGGTTCACACCACAGTGTACACACATATGTAGAAAGAATTTGTCAAGGAACTGCATGTGTTATATGTAGGTTTGTAGGTATCTAACTATGTACCTACTTAAAGATACCTACTTGAAGAGCTAATATTTAATGACTATGTCCTCAATAATTAAACATAATAATTAAAAGTAGAACTATTGAAAAGGTTAATTCGGATGAAGAAAGCTTCACGAGAATCGCCCTTGCGAAAATATTGGAAGAATTAACTACAAAATATTTTTTTTCCCAATCAAAAATAAAATTTGAATTTATAGTTGAACTCAAATTGAGTTGATATCATTTCATGGCCTAAATCTCCAAAATACTCTTTTGGAGCTTCGATATCAGGTAAAGAGGGCCCACCCACTCGTTTGCCTGTTTGCCTTCTTCTTTCCATAAAAAAACCGGCCAAGTGCGAGTCGGACTTTACTATTGACTTCACTATACTAAATAGTCTGTCTAACGAAAACTGAACCTGTAAAAACGCGGCAATTTCAAAAAATCATGACAGGGTAACACAGGATCACTCACACAGCTGCAATTTTCTCAGAGAAATGTCAATTTGAAGTACAACATGACACCTCAGAGACACACTTAGAGAGAAAATGTTGCCAATCAAATAACTAGTGGGTTCAGCTTTCGTTAGACAGACTCTACCCACTTCTTGACTTCACTATATCGCGGAGATAGCAAAGTAAAGTTAGAAGTTGGCTGTAACATTTGACTGAGTTGACTTTGTGGGTTCATTTTTTCGCAGCCTAACAGACCGCAGACCTGAATTGCATTTATTTTAGAATATTTTTTATTTTATAACATTTTTGCTATAAATTTCAGCTTTATACCAACCTACCTTTAAGAAAAAGGTCTTTACAGACGAACGGACGAACAACAAAGTGATTGTATAAGGGTTCCATTTTTCTTTTGAGGTACGGAACCCTAAAAACTAGGACTAGTAACCCGCGGTACTCCACCTAAATTATAGTATCTACTACTATTACTTATTAGGTACTTACCTACTTAATATGCGTAGGCCGCCAGAGACTTGGATAATCTTTTATTTGGGTCATTACGTTTTTAAATTAGCTCCCCAACTTAATTTGATCTCTTGGAAATCTTGGAATGTAAAGTTTGATAGGTAAAGGTATAAAAGTATAGGTAACTAAGTATAGCTTAAAGTATTTAATTGGTAAGGGTTTGGCTTTTGACTTAGGTACTAGGTACCTACCCCCGGAAGTCAATCACTCGGTCAGGTTTCTGTTTTTAATCATCATGTTCATTTTATCTTAAGTACGTATATTATTATAATTATTATTTTAATTTATAAATAAAATTCTTACTGCGGCCTGCCGACCGCTATCGGCGCGGACGACATTTATGATCTAGGTACCTATGGTTGTTATTCTAACCAAATTTACATTGTTATAAATAAATACTTAAATCAGTCATTCGAAATGAACAATTGGTTGGAATAATGATTTTCACGCTCTTGGTCTCCAAAAAACCGGTTGTGTATAAAGTCGGTTTGCAGACGATAATTTTACGTGATAACGATAAATGGTCGCTTTTGAGGGTGGGCTAAGTTACGCCATCTATCGGCACTTGGTTAAATCGCTTAGTATCTATCAAATCAATCTATCGACCATCAAAATGAAGTAAGTACGCAAAGTGGTTGCGACACCAAGCAACATGTCACTATTTGCGACACACACTCTGACGTCAGTAATGTTACGCAATGAGTAACGCTTTTTCGTGAGCGCGGCCGGGGGTGTTCATCGATTTATAAAACGTTATCACGTCAAAATTTTTTTAGAACGCGTAGTAGGTAAGTTAAGTATACACAACCAGTGGGGACCGTTGGGGAAAAAGTTCTCGTGTGGTGACCTCGAACCGGAAGACGCATTGTTGGCAGGCCTCCCACTATAGCAGTTCCAACCAGCAGCAGTAAATGATTGGAAATACTATAGGTGAGCCGACGACATCGTGAAAGTTGCGGTAAACCGGTGGATGCAGGTGGCGAGTCATCGTTCATTATGGTGAGCTAAGAGGGAGGCCTTTGTTCAACAGTAGACGTCTTCAGATCAGACTGATGATGATGATTATGTTGATGTGATGATGATGATGATGATTATGATGATGATTATAAAATCCGCCAACATTGTTTTTTAACAATTTTATGTACTTAGCCCGTGACACCCGCGTCATCACGACGAATCCAATAAGTGAATATACCTTACACTGCGACTAATGTACCTATTGTAAGAGCAGCACAGTACCATCTATTTCATAAACAAGAAAAATGTTGCAAAATTATTAGTTAGTTTTATTCATCTAAAATCTAAATAAAGTGAACTCCCACATGCTTCCCAAATACTTTGTGCATGAATGTTTGTGAAAATCATAATGACGCTCCTCCACTATCAGTTTCCAGTGTCAAGAAATAGGTTGTGTAGAAGCTCTTTGGTATGGTGGAGATGGGGCTGGGGTGTACTTAATCTGTGGAATATGAATTTTGAGGTTATGTTATGTTATTCATTCAATTCAATTTCTTCAATTGTAATATCGGAGTAAAATATGGTTTAAAACTGCTATTCCAGCAATATTCGTGAAACAATTTAGTACATAATACTAATAATGACGTCAATATTAATAAATGCGATTAAAAATTTGCATATTAATATCAAACCACAAATTAGAGCCCTTTCTTCGGCGAGTACAGCAGTAACAACAGGCGTTGGAAACAATGCAATAACTGTGACAAGAAAGGAATGGAAGATTGAACCTCAATATACAAAGCCTCGTGAAGTATGGATAGAGAACATTGATACAATTGAAGAACAAAAATTAGGGCTCTTTGAACTTCACCCATCTGTGTATGCTGCCGTCCCTCGACTGGACATAATACAACGTAATGTGGTATGGCAGAGGAAGTACAGATGGGTATCTTGGGCTCACACGAAGACTAGAGCTGAGGTACGTGGCGGTGGCAGGAAGCCGTGGCCTCAGAAAGGTCTAGGCCGGGCTAGACATGGTTCTATCCGTTCCCCACTATTCCGTGGAGGAGGCATTGCTCACGGGCCACGCTCCGGCACAACACACTTTTTCATGCTTCCTTTCCATATCAGACTACATGGTCTCACATCAACACTGTCGGCCAAATTGGCTCAAGATGACCTGCATATAGTCAAAGATCTTGAACTACCTTCAGATGAGCCAGAGTATCTAGCAGAGCTGATAGAGAACAGGAATTGGGGACCATCAGTTCTTATTGTTGATGAGTAAGTTTTTACTATTAATATACACACCACCTAAAGAAAGAAAAAAAAATGAAAGTTATTGTATACATCTATTTCCGTTTGTTCTCCAAATAAAACAATAAAACCTAACCATAACCTGCTAAATAATTACATATTCGCAAACGCTCATCTTACCCTATATCATTTAATAAAAAAATTATGACTTATTGTCCTTTACAAACGAACTAACATAATTTTACTTATAGTCCTTCCAATCCATTTTAACATTTTTGTAAACAAACAAGTCCCCCCCCCCCCCTCAAGTTCATATAAAATTTAAATAGTTTGAGATATCAAGTATGATCCTTCTACATTACATTGAATGTGATTGTGAATTTAAATTAAATTGGTTTGTTTGCAAAGCCATTTCAATAGCTTAGAATGGCAAATAGCTACAACATGCAACATGCTTAACATTTTAAAAAGACTTCCTTTTTTCAGCACGGACTTTGCACCAAGGAACATAACGGTGGCCACAGATGCTATGCCACATGTCAACATAATGCCCGTCTATGGACTGAATGTGTACTCAATGTTGAAACATGACACATTAATACTTACTATGTCCGCAGCGGAAAGAATTGAAGAACGCATTTTGACCCACCTACACGGAATCACCACAGAAAAGCAGGCTGAATATAAGTTGGATCAAATGTAACTTGCCTCAAGAAAAGTTAGAATAGAAATAAAACTGTAGAACATAATACTTGTATTATTATTTATTTAATTAATTAGTATTCACCACCACTCTTTAACAGACCATTCTTTAACTTGTCTTATTGTGATAACATTCACAAATCATCAGTTAAAAGTTGCCAACTGTACCTCTGGAATGTAAAAATATCATACTAAAATAATCCATAAACTGGATTAGTTTGCCAAAATGATACATAAGTCATCATAACACTAAAGAGGTTGGTAGCAACTGAGTATTGAATTGTTCAGCATCACATCCAATGGATACAAATTACATTACTTGGAAGCACCAACTTTTCTCACAAATGGATTATACATTACAGTTACTTAACTGGGCCATTTCATACGTTGTATGTACACTCAACTTTTTTCTGGGATTTTGTTTCATTTTCGGTTATCTACTCAAAATCACATGCACTATCAATCCTGATAGGAGAAAAAAACAACCCAAAATTTGTTCACAAAATTTATGGAACTTTTAGGTAATTTTTTTTCTCCCATCAGGATCGATAAAGCTTGTGATTCTGAGTAGAAAACCGAACATAAATCAAAATCCCAGAAAAAAGTTGTGTGTACAAATTTTAATGAAATGGCCCAACTAACTTCCCTCATATAAAATTGTTCTGAACTTGCTTTTACATCCTCTGATTGATAATATAAAGAAAGTAAGAAGTTTGTGTCACTTATCCACAGTTTTTTGTTGTGATGAAGCCACAGAAACCTGGAAATAAAAATAAATTTAAAACCTATGAAATTGTTGACTCAACCAATAACAAAGATGTGTAGTTAAATCATCAAACCAAATGTATTGATTTTTTACCAGTTGATAATATTTAACTGAGGTGTGAGATACCAACCTTGATTGGAACGTCTTTACAGCCAGCCATTTTCTGGCGCACACTCCACCGTAAATCTGACCAGTTGTTTTCACCAGGAACATTGGGCTTGTATTTTTCCCAAAGTGATGTGTAATAATGGTATAGAGTAACAGGATCACATTTCTTTTTTATTGGCTGCTTTGGAACCTTTATAACTGTAAGGGATAAAAACATAATTTATGTTGTATGTATAACTAAGAAAAAAAAAATTTTGTATAAGTTGTTGACCAATTCCAGATGATTATACATATTTGACCCTGTGTGCAATTTGAAACCCATGCATGTATATCAGTGTTTTCAAACAAAGTTGTTGGATCACTCGATGTTTCAAAATTTAAAAATTTTACATTGTTCCTACTCAGAATTGAGAGCTCTATTCATTTTAATATGTGAAAAAAAGTGTCCCGTTTTTTTTGATTCACTTACGCAACCACTCCCAATTAATTTCTATGGATGGTTGCGTAATGGAAATATTTTATCCATACAAAATTTTGAAACATTTTTTTTTTCTCCTATTAGAATTAATAGAGCTCTCGATTCTGAGTAGGAACAACGTAAAATTTTAAAATTCTGAAACATCGAGTGATCCAACAACTTTGTTTGAAAACGCCCATCAAACAATTAAAATTAATATGATATGGCCATGCAATACACTTTTTTTTTAATTTGGAATGCCAGAATTTAATATTACAACTTACTATTTTTGTTCAAAGTTGTTGTTGTAGTTGTGATTTTGGGCTGATTTGTAGCAGAATCTTTCTTTTCAACTCTAACACATGAACAAGCCCTTCTCAAAGGTTTCTCTTCTGGCGCCTCTTGCCTGACATTAGGGGCAGAATGGGTGTTACGTACGAGCAGGTTTCGTCTTCTGGTTTGGCAATCTCTGGCACATTTTAATTCAGTCCCTTCAGAGACTCGAGATCTAATTCTTGATGAGAATGTACTAGCACTATGTAGCCTCTCTGGGCCATTTGTATGTACATTCTCCTTATCGTCTGACTTTTCATATTTCTGTTGTAGATCATATTTGATGAATTTCTTTAAATCTGTAGAAAAATTGGATTGGTATTAGAATAATTCACATAATTATTAAATAGGTATAAATACAGGCTATGACACCAATGTACACCAATATTTAATACCCGATTTACACTTAGCCCTGTTGGGCAGGGAAGTGGGCAACGCGAGAATGTAAATAGGTCACTCGCGCAGCGCTCCCGCGTTTTTTTTTTACATAAAAAAGGCTTACGTTTGACCTCAATCTCGCTTGATGGAAGGCGAAGATGAGGCCTAAGATGGTACACGTTTGCCTAGAAGTTGGTCGTTTGCGAGTGTCGGTTTTTCGTGCGGAAGTCAAAGGACGGGCAGCTCGAGCGCGAGTATGGTAGTCCTAGCCCGTAAGGGATAAAGACTTAATTGATGTATGCATGTATGTCAATAAAGCTTACACTTCGGCATGTTTATTAATACTAGTTAGTTTAAAACTTCCACATTATTTACCTGTTATGAAGTATTTCAAAACTTCCCCACTTATATTGTGTATTCCCAAATTATTCAAGTATCGTAAGACTTCTCTTGCGTCTAGCTCCGCCGTCAGTTGGTAATATTCTTCATTCATGATAGAGCAATAAATTATGTTACCACATCCGTATTCTCGTATTATCACTATCGGAACAAAAATCGAGCCCAAAGTAAGCGTTAGTTTTCTTTTGTATTCCTAACCGCAATGCAGTGAAGTGACAGCTTTTGTTGACAGTGACACTCCACAGACTAAAAATCTAAATATTGGACTACATCAAATTTAAGAAATCTGAACTACCAACATCAAAAACTATTGGTTGTCAAGTCAAATTTTATTAACTGTCAACCGTGTCAACTCAACGTCAACGTCAAGTAGCAGCTAGCTAGCTGCTAGCCTAGTAATTACCATGCTGTGTAGTGATTGTGATTGTGACTATTGTGAGTGATTTGATAGCTTTTTGACCAAATAAAATAGTTATGAGTAGGTACATTATTTACTAAGTTATATAGTAATTGTGTAAGTAAGTAACTACTTTGTTGCACAAAAAAAAAGAAACCAACACAATTAACAAACATACACGTACAAACTTATTATTTTAATTAATATACCTACGTAGTGATTTATTTGAAAAAATTTGAAACAATGTTTATTTCTACTTTTTAACTAGTGAGTACAAAGAGATAAACAAAACTATATGACTACTTCAACCATTGAAACAGCTGAATCCATAATAGTGACAAACAAACAAACAATAACATTGGTATTAGTATCGCTGTATCGCGGTTAATAGAGAACCCTGATATTATTATCATATCACAAGTACCTAGCTGCCAATCGTCTCATATAAAGACACTAGTTGAAACAACTATCATTCATTTCTGTTTCAGAGCCTATAGTGAGTTAACGTTTGAAGAATGTCGTACGCAAACAACCCGGCCATTGCAAACTTTGTAGAGTATCTACAGATACCAAGTGTGCAGCCGAATATTAATTATGGTATGTTACTAACTGTTATTACTTGTGTTATAATTTCTTGAATTTTTTATATGTTTGTATAATATGTGGCTTTAACCATTCTAGACAGAAATAGGGAATATTCATGTTTTTTGTTTATTACTTATAATAATCATTTGCATCTCTATAACACAGAAAAAAATATAAATAGGCTTGAAAATGGTCAAATTATATTTTAAAGTGAAATTTAAAACATCGAATAAATTTGCGCCGTTCAAAACGCCGCCATTGAGCGCGCGCTTTTGATTTGATGACGTCATTTGTCATATCCCGTATTTGTCTACGCTAATATTATTAAGGAAAAATGAGCATTTTTTGTGTTTTTTCTTTTTATTATTGATTCACTTAAAAACTACTAGACCAATTTTAAAATTTTCTTTCATCATTAGAATGCTACATTATCCCCGAGTAACATAGGCTATAGAATATTTTCAAAAAGTTAGGGATCCGTATGAAAACCTCGATAATGTCGCCCAAGGTGTGAAAATAAATCCAAAATAATCCTGATATTGCGTACGGCTGCGGAAACTGTTGACAATATAGCAAAGTGATGTACTACAATTTTATAGAAGACATCAATATCTACAAAAAACGTCCGCAATACTATATGTTTAACTATTACAATTATGTCACAATAACTACTTTTTCAAAATCTAAATTTATAATACCTATCTCTGTATGTAAATAACCAGTATAAAATGACCTCACGCTGCGTACATTTTGCTTAGAACCAGGACTCTGCTAAAAATGGATTTTATATTAGCTAGCCAAATTTGTACGGAACCCTAGGTGTGCGCGAGTCAGACTCTCACTTGACCAGTTTTTTATTAAGCCCCGACACAAAAATATAGTTTTTGATAGTACTTATAATTTTTGTTAAATACTTATATCTACTATATATACCCGTGCGAAGCCAGGCCGGGAGGGTAGTTTACTCCTTCATTCCTACGTACACATTTCCAGTTTTAATTGCTATACAGATCACAGGTTCTAAACAGTAGAAAACTCAGTTTAAAACTAACCTAAGCTAGTTTATAAAAGTTCGGTAAAACTTTCTTTAAAACCTTTCATATTCATATTGAGGTTTTACGAAAGTTTGATGATTGATGATGATGATCAATCATCTGAAATTAATTTCAGGTTAAGGAAGATACATCAAATATAGATTCACTAGAAATTATAAATAGATGATGTTGTTACAAATCAACTTTTTAGCATTAAGCAAGCCTGCCCACTTAGGTTTGACGTAAAATTATAAAGTTTCAACCTAGAACAAAAACACATAAAAATACACTGCCTGTCAACATACATTTGCAAATACGATGACCCTTACAATGATTTTAGGGAAATAATCTAACAAATAATAATATTATTTATTGTTGAATTATACAAAAATAATAAGCCTAAAAATAAACCATACTATGTCCTGCATATTGTGCATAAATAATTGTTGACTGTACATTGAAAAAATAATCTTATCTGGTATCTGACACCAAGTAGTTCTTATCAAAGTAAAAATAAAAACTCTCCAAACACAGAAAAAAGACTTGTCTTCAGATGTCATACTTATAAAAAACTGCCAAGTGCTAGTCGTGCTCACGCACCAAGGGTTCCGTAAAAATCCTAAGCAGTTCAATAAGTATCAAATATGCGCTACAATACAATAGCCATATTTCTAAAATTCAGTATTAACAAAGCCCTGCTAACCAAAATGTACCTATTGTGGTATGGGGACATTTTATATTGGTTATTATAGACACAGACAGACACACAGAAAAAAAAAAATCCAGAATTATTGCACTCGATGTGCTAGAAGAGCAGGGGGGCTACTCCGAAATTCGATTTTCGAAGTTCGTATAACACCGTCCCTCTCACTCTCAAATTAATTACCTACTATTAGTGTGAACGGAATGGCATGAAACCAACTTCTTAAATCGAATTTTGGAGTGTGACCTGCTAACTTCGTACCAAATTACAGCCGGAAGTACCCCATAGGTTTTGATTTCACAGCAACTTGTATAGAAACACTTTGTCTAATGATAATGACTGTACCTATCTTTTAATTGCGTTAACTTGGAATTTTATTAATATTTTCACTGCTACAAGAAGTAGCTTTCTGAGTAGGTATTCGATATTAGTTTCACAGTTTCAGGTTGATATCTCCACGCATTTCTGTGAAAAGCATCTGAACAGACTGACAAACGAACAACAAAGTGATCCTATAAGTTCTGTTTTATCCTTTTTAGGTACTTACTTAAAATTAGTTTACTATTCCACAAATCATACAAATGTCACCAGAGCGAAAGTATGTACTAATAAATAAAAAAACACAAAAAATAGTACTAGTCTGTAGTAGTCTCCTCACGCTCTATACCTACCTACTCAATTTCTTCATTGTTAAAACGGTGGTACATTACTACTATAACTATCATAGAAACGATAATGTAATTAATGTGCGAATTAAATTATTTCTTTATTAATACAGGTACTCAACTTTTCTACTTTATCTGCAAATCGTAGGCAGTTGTATAAATAACATGAATGGAGGACAGGAGTAGGCCCGACCCCTCAGGATGTAACGCATTTCGTACATATCTAGATTCAGGCAATTGAGACTGTAGTGTAATTGAACGATGTCGGTTGCATGTGACTTATATACCCTTGGTATCCTGTTTGCAATTTTCAATAACATTACTTTTTCTCGAAACCTTTTAGGTACTTTCAGGTCAAAAATAATAAACGACTCCATCCAATAAAACAACACATAAGTTTTGTAAATTTTATTGGTTTGTTACTTCGCATTTCAGACGCGTGTGTGGACTTTCTAAGGAGGCAAGCAGCTTCGCTTAATCTAGCGGTCACAGTACACGAAATAGTGCCGAAGAAACCAATCGTTGTATTGACATGGACAGGCACCGACCCAACTCTGCCTTCAATACTGTTAAACTCACACATGGATGTTGTCCCTGTATTTGAAGTATATATCATTGATTATAAAATGTCTACAACATTATATACTTATTATTATATTATGCCATAGTTATCATACATACTAATAAATTACCCTGTTCATGTTTATTTTAGAAAAGCTGGACTCATCCTCCATTCAGTGCTCATATCGACAAAGATGGCAAGATATTTGCCCGCGGCTCTCAAGATATGAAATGTGTTGGCATACAATACTTAGAAGCCATACGTAAACTGCAGGCTGCCAAAGTTCAGCTGAAAAGAACTCTCCATGTTACATTTGTTCCAGGTGAAATAATAATAAATCTATTGAACCAACTAGGTACCAATAGAACACAAGTCAAGTGTTACATGCCATTTGCCGATTGAACTGTGCGAGCCTTTTATTCAGTCGTAGCTCTTTACGACTAAAAGTCGGTATAGTTATTATTTGCTATTAAGTAATATAACTACTTCAGCAGATAACTGTAACATCACGTGTAAATTAAAGCAGTGTTTATTTAGCGATAAATTGAGATAAACTACAATTGTTCTGTCATGAAAGAAATATTTGCTGCCGCTTCTGATTAATAATAGACTTCATTTTTATATCTTGGTACTTACATCTAAGTAGCGATACAATTCACGTTTTAGACGAGGAAATCGGTGGTCACGATGGGATGATGAAATTTGTTCACACACCTGAATTTAAAGCACTCAATGTTGGCTTCGCCTTGGACGAGGGAATAGCGAGCCCCCAGGAAGAATTCATCTTGTTCAATGGCGAGCGGAGCATTTGGCGTAAGTTCACCGAACTCATATTTTATCAGAAATTTTATATGTTTTGTGCGCTACATAATAATTAATTTGTACCTCAAATAAATTTGCAAGTTTGTGTTAAAAAAATTATAAATAGCGTTTGAAAAAAAAAATACTTTAAAATTGTTTTTTTTTTCTAGAAATTCATGTCCACTGCACAGGAAACCCCGGGCATGGCTCGCTAATACTCCCAAATACGGCTGGTGAGAAGGTATGCTTCAAGTAGATGAATATGATAGTATTTTCCATGGAGATATTTTATACATGATCTCGATATTATTTTGCAGTTGAGATATATCATCGACAAGTTTATGGACTTACGAGAACAGCAAAAACGAATTTTGGAAAGTGACCCAAAGTTAACCACTGGCGATGTCACCACAATCAATATGACCCAGATTTATGTGAGTGATCCTGTTTTTTCTCTTTCTTTCGTAAAATTTGGCATTATATTCTATAACTTTAAATTAAAAATTAAAAAAAAACTCCTACGCATTAATCGAGTTTAAACGTAAAGTAAATAAAAAAATGATTCACATTTATGCCAAAAATGCCTAAATTAATGTTGGAAAAGAGCTGATAATTTTCAAACTGTTGGACCGATTTTTGCCAAACATGGCTAAAAACTACCGCAAGGAAACTGGCTTTTGAATGAAGAAAACCGCATCAAAATCGGATCCGCTCGAGAGGTACAGTCGCCATTACATATATCGTAGCCAGCGAGGTCCTCAAATATTTCGGAGCAGCATTAAATTTCAATCAATTCGTTATTCTAGATAAGGTTATTAATAACATCAAAACACGCAATTCGTTATAATCTAAGAGCAACGACTTTTAATAATTAGGAACGTTCAATGAGGTGAGGCAAAAATATCAGAAAGCACAGATCTTTAAAGGTATCGACACAGTCAGGCTGCTCATAAATATATGAACATTTATGGAAAATAAGCCTTATCAGCCTGACTGCGTCGATACTTTTGACGATCTGGCTTCCTGATATTTTAACTCATTGAACGTTCCGTATTCATTGAAAAGTGACGCTGCTCTTATATTTATGGCAAATTACGCGTTCCTAATTATTAAAAGTCGTAGCTCTTAGATTATAACGAATTGCGTGTTCTGATGTTATTAAACTTATCTAGTGTAACGAATTAATTGAAATCTAATGCGGCTCCGAAATATTTGAGGACCTTGCACACTACTTTGGGGGAGGGAGCCACAAGAGAGATCTCTCTCCAGGCAGATGTTATGCCTGGGGACCGAAGTCCGAAGGAAGATAGTTGGAAGTTGTATTTATGCATCCGTGTTGAGAAACTTCGTTAGCGCGATGTAGAACAATGTGACAGCTGTCACTAGAGTTAGCGCTAGCTACCCGTGCGTCGCAGTAATTATGTAGCTGTCAACTAAGTGGCGCTAGTGTCGCTACAGATATATCTGATGGGGACTGTATGATGCCACAGACAGACTGACAGACACACACACACACGAAAACTTATAACACCCCTCTTTTTGCGTCGGTGGTTAAAAATGTTATGACACTTATTGTTTTTTGTAAATTTGTAAAATGAAATTCTTTTTAATGTCAACAACTTTATTTCAAGCTGACCACTGAAACTGAATAGTGATGGTAAGTGTGCCTAGTTGAAAAGCAGTTCTAACCTTGTACTCAGCTTCAAGTATCTACATTAAGTCCTCAGCATAATTAAAAAAATAAATTATTTTTGGCAACAAACGATTCAGCTTGAAATCTTACTAATGATATTGATGGTTCGAATAGGGTGGCGTGCAATCGAATGTTGTTCCGGAAATGTTGAGCGTAGTGTTCGATATGCGATTGGCCATTTCAGTCGATCACGTGGAATTCGAGAACACTGTAAGTTAAATTGTAGTTTAGATAACTATATTTACTTAATATATTATCATAAAAACCGGAAATTGCTTAAGTTTCGATTCCCAATTATTATCATTAAATACTTTGAGATTTTATAGTAAAGGGATTTTATTTTGGAATATTTAAGCAAAGAAAATATTTTTTTGGTCTGGCATGGCTTTGTTATTGAATGATGTCGAATGTATTCAGATCAAACAATGGTGCAAGGAAGCTGGCGGCGGAGTGACGTACGACTTTGAACAGAGAAACGACAAAGTGGAGTCCACCAAACTAGACGCGAGCAATCCTTACTGGCTAGCCTTCAAGGCTGCGGCTGACGAGTTGTAAGTTAACTTATAGTGTCCCTGGCGTGCAAAGATGAAAAAAGGAACGCCACACGCAATTAGTACAAATATTGGAAATAGCTAGTCTCTATTATTTTGAAAACAAATAATTTTAGGTACATTAATGGATTTTTTAAAAATGCGTTTGTAAATCGGGAATGGAATTGAACCTAATAATTGTACCAAAAAATATCATTATTTTATTTTTGTATCGGGAATGGAATTCAACCTAATAAGTATACCGAAAAAGATCATGTTGTATTTTATGATACAGATCGAAAGGGATAACACTCATTTATATGTTATTTTTATTTTCCTAATTTATTTATTTATTTATTTTCGGAGAACCAACAGCTATAAATAGATTACTTCTATAGTACCAATGAAGCCAATTAAAGGATCTCACATTTCTTCAAAGTAAATAGTAAAATACAGATCCTACTTAATTTTAAAGGAATATTAATTGTAAGTTCCATCACATTAATTAATTGTAAATTCTAATTTCAGGAAAATCAAACTGGATTGCAGAATTTTTCCGGCCGCTACCGATAGTAGATACGTTCGCAAGGTTGGCATTCCTGCACTAGGATTCTCACCTATGAATTTTACTCCTGTGCTTTTGCACGACCACAATGAGTTTTTGAAAGCTGATGTCTTTCTGAAGGGCATTGACATTTATGTCAAATTGATTTCGGCCGTTGCCAACTTGTAAAGAAAACAAAATTTGACATCGAAAAATAAACGGTATAATGCTGCTATATGCAGACTTTTCGGTATTTAGGTCATTCCACGAACACGAACAGGTCTAATCGGTTTCAATGGCTATGATTCTCTGTATCTTACAACTCCGGATATAATTAAAATGTAGCAGTAATAAATAAAAAATAGGTATACTAAACTAACAAGCTGAGTACACTGCAGTGAGTAAATACCTATACTCTTTTACAAGAATAATTTAAAGTAAGTACCTAACTTGTTACTTACTAATAATAATTTGCTTAGCAAATGATATGGTAATTTTATTTAATTTTATCGGTTTTGAATTATTAACTATCCAAAATGTTTCAATTTATATAGATTTGTTTTAATAGAAATAAGCATTACTTTGTTTCTTTATGAAATAATTTATACTGACTGTTATATTTAAATAAATTAAACATTATATGGCTAAGTGCAGTATTTATTTTGTAAGAATTATGAAAAATAAAAACACCATGTTTAAGAATGGGTTAAAGTACCGTTAAAGTACACAGTAATCCTGCCGCTAAGCAGCAGTGCTTGCACTGCTGTGTTCCGGTGTGGAGAGTAAGACAGCCGGGCAAATTACGGGCACAAGAGGCAATTCATCTTAGCCCTCTAGGTTGGCAACGCATCTGCAATCCCTCCGGGGTTGCGGGTGTCTATGGGTAGTGGTGATCGCTTACCATCAGGTGACCCACTTGCTCGTTTGCCTTCCAATTCGCATAAAAAAAACAGTAAATCAGCGGGATATTCAATCTTTGGATTATAATATATATTTATATATATTTTGACGACCGGATAGCCTAGTGGTTAGTGACCCTGACTATGAAGCTAGAGGTCCCGGGTTCGAATCCCGGTAGGGGTAGACCAGTGCCGGATTAAGCCAGCGCGGGGCCTGTAGCAAATTCTGTCAAGGGGCCCTTCGGCTTCGAGTTTAAGGCATACAAGATATTTTACACTCCTATCTAAATTAATATTTTTTTATTACGGTCAAACAGGCGTTGGAGCAAGGGCCCCCAAATTCGCGGGGCCCGTAGCATTTGTCGCGAAGCTCGCGAGCCATGACCCACGGGTAAGTTTATTATCTATGCCTTTTCTGACGTTGGCAACACTGTGAAGCTGTTTGTTCCTGTGAATTCGCACTTTGACAGATCGCAACGGGTTTAGCGCGGCAAAACCGAGTAAGAGAGAGAGTTGAGAGTAGGAGGCGAGCGAACTAGCAGCCACAGGTGAGTCCTCCTTATATTACAACTAATGATCATAACTATTAAATGTTACTACCAAAGATGGACTCATGTCCTTTCGTGTAGGATAGTGATCCTGAGACAGTGACTATAGGAGATGATGATCATGCCGGTGAACAAAGGCAGAAGGCATAAGTGATCTCAGAGGCATACAGAAGTTGTGTATGCTAAGCGTAGTCAGTAGCTTGCAGAAGTTGTGCATGCTACAGAAGTGAAGACAATTTATGGGTCTAAGCACTGAGAGTTCCGGTGGTAAGGGTTGGACTGTAGGGGTGTTGTGGAGGTCCTTCAAGGGACTTCGGTCCCGCTCGGTGCTTAGGAGAGAGTGTAGTAGTTTCGCCTCTCTGGGACTCTATGCGTGCATAAGTTTCTGGAAGTCCACCCATATTTGTCGAGGGTTGCATAAGTTTAAAGGGGGCCCTCATGTATAAGTTCTACCCCGTATTAGAGATGGAGACCATGGTCTCGTGTTGCATAAGTAAAGCTAAAGTTCAACAGACTTAAATGTAAAGTTCAATGAAATATAGTCATTGTGTCACAGGATCGCTATCCATCTGTATTTATGTGGTTCATAGAGAGATACGTCGCCACATAATTTGGTGGAGATGCAAGCAAACGATTAACACCTCTTTTGGTTTGGGAGTGCCTCCCGGACTGCAAGCAATGTGCAGTCAAGTTTCAGTCTCAATTGATTGTACCAGTATGATGCTTGATGAAATTGAACCTAATTGACAACATAAATTGTTGCCAAGTCATCGTGCCAAGAAGAATGAGAAGTGGTTCAATTTCAATTCTTGACATGATTGGACAAGTACATAAAATAATTCGCCATATGTCAAATAACTTGGTACCTAAATTTGTAGGTCCGAAATGGACAAACTGTAATACAATATACATGTAACACAATAAAATAGTATCATAATCAGAGATTAGCCTTAGCAAATTTGTTCCTATTTATTTACGTTGCGTTTCGTTATTATCCATGTGATACTTTTCACAAAGCAAAAGGATACTATATAAGTTATCGACCAAAACATACCGATCCATTACGTAACGGAAGTGTGTGCCTTACCTTACAATAACAGAGTATTTAACTATTTAATTAATCTATGATGCGCGTTCGGAAATGTGTAACATGGTGTATGCATAATAATATAACATTTCGTTCAGAAATTGGCAATTGATAGCAACACTTCGGCGTTCGCACATTAACCGCGTCAGTGTTATGAATTTGCATTTCAGGTTTCACCATGAAGAATTAAAAAGAAATTTTTTACATGTCGTTGTTCCCTTATTTAACCCTTTAGATAAGAATATAATAAATAAACACACAGTAACCAGACCAGTCGTCGATTAAATTTAACCGATTAGGCTGTATGGGTCGCTTGCCTTTACAAGGGAGGGCCGTCATGTTGGCCAAATTGTCAATTCGCGTATTGATAGCAATGTGTATTCGACGCGCTGGTAATCGCATTTGCGCCTACATTTCGGACTCTGTGGTAAACGCTCATTCCATTTTTTAAACTACCTATCGTGGAAAAGTGAAGTGAAAATCTTTGTTTGAAAGTGCTGAATTTGCCTTATTTACCGCCAACAGTGACCTAGATTATAAGAAGTGGAATTATAATTACTCCAAGGATAATCAATAAGCTAAGGGAAGTGCATATACATCTCTGGAATCCATCGATTAAGTGGTGAGTGCGAATTATATGAAAATCCAGATCAGTGTAATCTCCATTGTGAGCCCCGCAATTCAACACAGGATTCATTGCAGGATAGCAACAGAACACGTCGCTTGCTTGCCGTGGTTATATTAGAGACGCCGACACAGTGTAACCCGAGAACCGAGATTAAATAATTGAATGAATACTCAACGCTCATACTGTAAGTATTCGATACAACTAAACAAATTTTATATTAAAAGGTGGAACGCGACCCGTGTGGTCGCGAAAACTTTAAGGATGATCGCAATTTCCTGTAAATTAGCAAACTAATATGTCCCAACGAAGGGCAAAGCCTTAACAACAACAATTATGCAATTAGTTTCAATTGCTATATTCCCTTATGTGTTGTAATTTTAGATCAGTTAGATTAAATAACAAAAGATTATTATGTACTACATCTTAAAATGTGCCAATTTTAAATACTTCAAATTGTATTATAGGCAAGTATAGTCACTGAATAAATTCATACTAATTTTGGAAAATTTGAAACACTGCTTTATATAAAAAAAATACAAAGTAAGCCTCGTGCTGCTCTGTGTACAAGTGCATAAACATTGCGGGCTAAAACTAACTAGGACCTACTAGTTTTAAAAGGATTGCTAGTTTAGTCCTTAACGGATTATTTAAATATTTATTGAAATATTTCAGTCTGACACACAATGGAAGAGTTGTTGAGCACACGACTGCGCCTCAGGCAGAAGAGCCTAGAAGAGATCATTCAGGAAACTGAGAAGCTCATACAGGATGGTGTACCTGTGGAACTGCAGGAATTCGTCAGATATAGGACTACGATACAAGGTCTCTCTAAGTCCTTGTCTGATGACACTCTCTTGTACGTCGAAAAGTGTCCTGGGCAGAGTTCCATCGATATGACCACGCTAGTAAACTGTCAGCTGAGAGCCGAAAAGTTACTACTGACACTTGAAGCATCTGAGAGATCACATGTAATGGAACAACCTCCGGCAAGTACAACCGAACCTGTGCAGAATCATGCCAGACTTCCCAAACTAGACCTAGTGACATTTGATGGTAACATACTCATGTGGACATCCTTCTGGGATAGTTTTGAAGCAAGCGTCCATAGGAAAAATATTCCGGAAGTAGAAAAGCTATCGTACCTACTATGTTCCCTGAAAGGAGTGGCACGTCAGGCAGTTGATGGGCTTGAAATTACAAATTCGAATTATGAAATAGCAAGGAAGATTCTGGAAAACCAGTTTGGAAAAAGACAAAGAGTTATTCTTGCTCACTACAAGGCCTTGCAATTTTTACCTAAAGCTCAAGAGGCTAGCGCCGATTGTAGACGCACCTACAATGAAATCGAGAAACACCTTCGAGTACTTGAAGCAATGGGAGAAGGCATGGAATCCAACTACTTGAGGTTTATTATAACCAGCAAATTTCCCGAGAAAATAACGTACCAAGTAGACCTGAATACTACTGATGAGTCTACTATCGACACACTAAGGAAGGAGTTTAATAAGGTCATCTCAGTGCGTGAAAAAAACGAAACACCAGTAAACACTGAACCAGCGAACGTTCCGACTACATCAACTCCATCTACCTCAACGCTGTATATGAGGTCTGGCAAAGGGCAAGAGGTACGAAAGAGAAACTGGCAGCAGGCAAACAAAAAACCCGAAGAGAGAAGCTCACATGCAAAGCCGAGACAGCAAAAACAGCATCAATCCCACCAACCGAAGAGGCCACGATGGACATGTATTTTTTGCAATGACCACGAACACCTGAGCGAAGAATGTAACAAATACAAGACCTATGTAGAAAGGAAAGGGAAGCTACAGAATAGGTGCTACATCTGCTTCCGTCAAGGTCATAGGGCTACAGTCTGCACCTTTAAGAAAAAATGTGTGCACTGCGGAAAAATGCACAACCGAGCGCTGTGCCATCAGAAAACGAGTGGTCAAGGTGAGCATATTGACGATTCTATGAATACAGTTGCCTTTGTCAACAAATATATGAGTAATCATCTTTTGCAGACCGCAGTGGTTCAAATAAAGACCGGAAGCAACCAGAGTCTTCCGTGCCGACTCCTCCTTGATTCGGGGAGCCAGAGGTCATACATCACTACCAGATTATTTAACAAACTCCATATAAGACCAGATGAAGAAGACAGCCTTATGATTTACACATTTGGTTCAAGTGTACCTAGCGAGATAATCAGTCCGTCTGCAGAAATAATTATTGTCACCAAACGCCAAATCGAAAGGAAGATGAGAGTCAACATAGTGCCACACATTACCGATCGTGTTCCGATAGCTCAAATTGAATCAACCCGGATAGATGTGGTGGCAGATGATGATTCTATTGGAGAGACCATTGATCTCCTGATTGGAAATGACCTCTACCTTTCTTTCTTGAAGAATAAAATAATCAAGATACGTGATGAGATTTACCTGGCGGATTCGGAACTTGGATGGTTGGTTTCTGGAAATCGGATAGAAAGTACCGAAGATGACAATGTACTGTCGGTAGTCACTTACTGCCATTGCCATGACACCAGTTGCCCATATTTTACTGAGCCAGATCTACCTTTACGAAGCATAGACATAAAGTTCCTGTGGTCCTTGGAGAGCATAGGCATCACAGATTCTCCAAAAACGTCCTGTGAAGAGGAGTCCGTTCAACATTTTAATGAAACAGCAAAATACGACAAAGGCAGATATCAGGTGAAGTGGCCCTGGATACAATATCCTCCCGAACTCCCTACCAACTACGGAATGGCTTATGGTAGACTTAAAGGCCTGATGAAGAGACTAGATGAGAATGCCTTAAATGACTACAACCAGATTCTCAAGGAACAACTGGAAGCCAATGTAATAGAGGTTGTAGACTCTAGCGAATATTATCAGGACAAACACCCAGTACACTACCTACCACACCATATGGTAAAGCAAAAGGACAAAAGGGGACGTATCGTATACGACGCCTCAGCCAAGACTAAAGACGAAAAGAGCCTCAATGAATGTCTGTATCGGGGACCATCTATGCTGGAAGACCTTACTGGGTTAATACTCAACTTTCGATTGGGCAAAGTCGGTATAACGGCAGATGTTGAGAAAGCCTTTTTGCAGGTTGGTCTCCAAAGAGAAGATAGAGACGTCACCAGGTTTTTGTGGGTAAAAGATACCCAAAGAGAGGTGACCGATGACAACATAGTCCAGTACAGGTTTTGTAGAGTTCCTTTTGGGATAATTTCCAGCCCCTTTCTGTTAACAGCAACCATCAGACATCATATTTCAAGGACGAACCCACCACTTCTTAATAAGATAGCTGACAAATGCTATGTCGACAATTTGGTTACGTCAACAAAGTCAACGAATGAAGGCCTTGAGCTCTATGATGAAACAAGAAAGACATTTGATGAGCTCGGAATGAATATACGTGACTGGGTGTCTAACGATCAAAACTTTATGAATAAAATCCCAAAACAACAAGTGGCGAAACAAACTGAAAGGGCAAAGATCCTCGGATTGATATGGCACCTAAAGAGAGACACTCTACAACTAAAATTTGATGAAACAGCTCATGAGAATGGCCTTTCTGAAAGGGGGATTACAAAAAAGGGTGTGTTAAGAGTACTGGCACGTCTCTATGACCCGTGCGGATTTATATCACCCCTCATACTTCCAGGAAAGCTACTCTTTCAAGAACTTTGCGCGAGGAAGTTAAAATGGGACGAAAACCTACCAACCGACTTACAAGAACAATGGACTACTATAGTAGAGAACCTTAAGGCCATTAATGATTTCAAGTTACCAAGGTATATCGGCAGTGAAATGAAAGACGACTCCCTGGAGTACGAGTTACACGGGTTTTCAGACGCCTCTATAAATGCACATGCGACCGTCGTCTATATCAGAATGAAAGGGAAAAGAAAAATAAAAACTGCCTTTCTTATGTCAAAATGCAGAATTAATCCCATTGAAGACAGAGATGATTTAAAAATTCCGAGACTGGAATTATTGGGATTCCTAATCGGGATTCGACTCCTGAAATATATTAAAGGTCACCTAAACATAGAGATTTCCAAAATAAATTTATGGACAGATAGCCAAGTTGTCCTAGCATGGACGAAAACGAATAAGTTGCTGCCTCCGTTTGTACTGAGACGCATTAATGAAATTAAACAAATTAGGGACTCCCTAAATATAGAACTGTCCTATGTGAACACAAGAGAGAATCCTGCTGATATAGCGACACGGCCTGAATTATGGCACAAGAAGCAAGATTTGTGGATTAATGGTCCGAACTTCCTCACCCACGAACAGAAATATTGGCCCAAAACTTATAACACGGAAGATGCAGACATCTGTTTGGCTGGGAGCGCTATGGACATAGTAGACACGCCAGAAATGTCCGTGAAAGGATATGAAGACCAAGAAGTAATCTCTCTCTTCCCAGAATATCAAGCCATACCCATGGAAGATACCCATAGATCAGACAAAAATGTGCAGAGCGAAGAAGAGAAGATAAAAAATGAAATTAGAGAATTGCAAAAATGCTACTTTCCTGACGAGGTCTTGGGTAAACCTACCAGCTTGTTGAAGAACTTGGGCCTTTTCTTAGATGAAGAGAAAATTTTACGAAGCAGAGGCCGTCTAGCAAGTACAAATTGGCCACGTGATAAGAAGTTTCCGATTCTCATTCCTAGGAAGTCTCCTTTCACACATCGGACAATTCAGAAGATACATGAAGACAATTATCATGTTGGTGTACCTCACACTCTCAGCCTCTTAAGAAACAAGTATTGGGTTCCACAAGGCCGGGCCCAAGTAAAAGGGATAATTGAGAAGTGTCAACAATGTAAGAGGCATGCTGGTGGTCCATACAAGATACCTCCACCACCTGCTTTGCCCAGCGAGAGGGTCAATTACAGTTCTCCTTTTACTTACGTTGGTCTTGACTATCTAGGCCCTATACTTGTAGAAACACCAAATAGCAGAGAAAAGAGATGGATTTGCATCTTTACATGTCTAGCAGTGAGGGCGATACACTTGGAAATGGTAAAAAATTTATCAGCTGAAGAATTTCTACTCGCTCTAAGACGCTTTACAGCGGCAAGAGGCATACCGAATACTATTATCTCAGACAATGCGTTACAATTCAAACTGACGAGTGAAGTATTGACCAGTTCTTACTGCATAGACAATAGTATCAAATGGAAATTTATAGCTCAACTGGCCCCGTGGCAGGGCGGTTTCTACGAAAGATTAGTGGCCCTGGTTAAGCACTGTTTAAAACGGACGCTGGACAAGCATTTATTAACAGACAACCAGATGCTGACAGTTGTTAAGGAAATCGAAGCGGTCCTTAACACACGGCCACTCACTTCAGTTGGTTCCGACTTGGAAGAGGTTCTGAGACCGGCTGATTTCCTATCACTAGGCCAGTGCCTAGAGGTAGACCCCACCCTTCCAGAGTCGGTGTTACAAGGCACTAGTACCAAAGTCGATTTGATCAAGGGATGGAAAAAGGGACAGACAATTCTCGAAGAATATAAGAAGATGTTTGTTAACCAATACTTACCAAGTCTTCGGGAAAAGTCTTTCCATACACACAAGCAACCAAGGGTAAAATCTGATCGAACACCTCAAATTGGAGACATAGTGCAGATCAAAGAAGACACGAGAAATAGGATCAACTGGAAGGTGGGAAAGATCGTTGCCGTGATTAAGGGTCGCGACGGAGAATCTAGAGTGGCCAAAGTTAAGGTCGGGAACACTGAATATACTCGATCTGTAGGTCATTTATATCCTCTAGAAGCCGATATGGACCTAGACCAAACAGACCAAAGGAAAGCACATCAGCTAGATCCTAGTATCACCTCAGACCAACCTGATCAGAGAATAGACACCTGTGATATTAATCCAGATACAAGCTTGCGTACCAGAGTGATTCCGGAAGAAATTATCGTTCCTCAAGATGAGAAAAAGACTGAACAAGTATGCCCAAGCGAAGTTAGTGCTCCTTCTGAACCAGTATCTTTAACTCAACCTGAACCGATACACTCGATTCCGGATGATCCAGTGACTCCAGATCAGATGGATGTGGAGGAAGAGTTACCTTCAGCCGAAGTAGACGATGTACAAATGGAGCATGACACAAGACGAAGAGCAGCCATTCGAGCTAGAGAGAAAATAGCGGAATGGACTCGTCTGTTACTGTCTCTACTCTAAAACTATTTTTTGCCCTCGGGAGTGTCGCGAAGCTCGCGAGCCATGACCCACGGGTAAGTTTATTATCTATGCCTTTTCTGACGTTGGCAACACTGTGAAGCTGTTTGTTCCTGTGAATTCGCACTTTGACAGATCGCAACGGGTTTAGCGCGGCAAAACCGAGTAAGAGAGAGAGTTGAGAGTAGGAGGCGAGCGAACTAGCAGCCACAGGTGAGTCCTCCTTATATTACAACTAATGATCATAACTATTAAATGTTACTACCAAAGATGGACTCATGTCCTTTCGTGTAGGATAGTGATCCTGAGACAGTGACTATAGGAGATGATGATCATGCCGGTGAACAAAGGCAGAAGGCATAAGTGATCTCAGAGGCATACAGAAGTTGTGTATGCTAAGCGTAGTCAGTAGCTTGCAGAAGTTGTGCATGCTACAGAAGTGAAGACAATTTATGGGTCTAAGCACTGAGAGTTCCGGTGGTAAGGGTTGGACTGTAGGGGTGTTGTGGAGGTCCTTCAAGGGACTTCGGTCCCGCTCGGTGCTTAGGAGAGAGTGTAGTAGTTTCGCCTCTCTGGGACTCTATGCGTGCATAAGTTTCTGGAAGTCCACCCATATTTGTCGAGGGTTGCATAAGTTTAAAGGGGGCCCTCATGTATAAGTTCTACCCCGTATTAGAGATGGAGACCATGGTCTCGTGTTGCATAAGTAAAGCTAAAGTTCAACAGACTTAAATGTAAAGTTCAATGAAATATAGTCATTGTGTCACAGGATCGCTATCCATCTGTATTTATGTGGTTCATAGAGAGATACGTCGCCACAGCATTTGCTACTCTTGCTACGTGGCTAATCCGGCACTGGGGTAGACATTTGTATGATGAATACGAATGTTTGTGCCCGAGTCATGGATGTTGTATGTATTGTATGTATTTACCTACATTATATAAGTATGTTTATCCGTTGCCTGATACCCGTAGTACAAGCCTTGTGCTTAGTTTGGGGCTGGGTCAATTGGTGTAATTTGTCCCATGATATTTATTTATTTATTTAACCCTTTTTACTACCAACGAAGTGGAGGTTGTTTAAATTGCTACCCGAGGTCGACAACCACACCATGCGAACAAGGTTAAAGGTGGAAACACATTATCAACACGCGACGCGACCCGATGCAACGAATGTGTGCGCATGGCGTCGCGTCGGATGTTCATAGTGTGGTTCTGGTCATAGAAAATAATACAATTTGATTCGACTCAACACGCGTCGCGTTGCATCGGGTCGCGTCGCGTGTTAATAATGTGTTTCCATCTTAAAGAAAGACGATGGTCTATAATATTTTATGATGTTGGTCATCCTTGTAAAAATCTATTTTTTTTTGTCAAGCGCAGTATGCCTCCAGTAAAATGTATATAACACTTCCACACTCTGTGTGAACTGTGAAGTGTCAAAAACTATTTTATTCTCAAACACATGATTTGTTGACACTTCAAATACACATTATGAGAGTATCATTAAATAAAGCTCCAAAAAAAAGAATTGTAAATATGTAATTATAATAGTCATCAGCTAGTTTATAATGATGTCTGTGGTCATCAGCTGTTTTAGTAAAGTAAGACATTTTATTTCAATTTCTAGTAAAAAAATAGTAATAAACAACTAGCTCAGGCGTATATCCCACAAAGTAAAAAAATAATCAATGAAATCCAACTGGTATCCCATCCCTCTCACAACTTTGTCCACATCTTCACATTGTATCTGGAACGGTGATATGACAGCATATGACGGGCACAAGATTCCTTAGCCTTTTCCATAAGTGGGATAAATAAAAAAAAAGGGAGGTCACGAAGTGGTCATGGTCACGAACGAATTATATATATATAGTCCTCCTGGCCGAATCCGGCTACGGCGACTACTTCACCTCCGCTCGTGCGCCCTCGTGTGGCTCACGTAGCCAATCTTCTTCGAGAAGGTACGCGGGCACAGCGGGCACGTAAGGACTCCGTTTTGGTAGTTGTATGCAATTGCCGCAGATGGTCGGGCTTTTAATTCGTCACGCTTGGTATCGAGCTCAACCCGACGCCGCGTTTCAAAACTCTCAACTTTGCGCCTCACGAGCGACCTCCACTCGCCACGATGTGCTGCACGTTTTTCCCACTGAGATGGCTCCACGTCACACTTTTTCATGTGACGTTTCAGCACATCTTTGTACCTAAGGAGTTGACCGCCATGCTTACGCTTGCCCTCCTTAAGTTCCGAGTAAAAGATGCGCTTAGCCACTCGATCCTCCGCCATCCGTGAGACATGTCCACACCACCGAAGTTGACGCCGCATGAGATAAGACTCAATGCCACCCACATTAGCTCGTCGCAGCACTTCAGTGTTTCTCACACGATCGGACCATTGGATCTTAAGGATTTTTCGAAGACATTTCAGGTGGAACCGGTCCAATGTGCGAATGTGTCGACGATATACCGTCCACGTTTCCGCGGAATACAGAATATTAGGCAGCACAACTGCCATGTACACTGATATTTTTGTTGCAAGCTTTAAGTCGTGTGAACGGAAGACCTTGCTGTCAAGTTTACCAAAAGCCGCAGCTGCAGCAGCAATCCTACTGTTAATTTCGGCATCAAGATCACACTTAGCAGATACAGTACTCCCCAAGTAGCGAAACTTGTCAACCTGCCTCAGCACGTCTGAACCGAGTTCGATGGCTAGTGTTTCATGACTGTTGATGTCCAAAGACATTACTTCAGTCTTCTTTACACTGATCTTAAGGCCAAACCTACAGCAACTCACATGAAAGTCAGACACTAGCTGTTGCAGACTGCTCGGGGAATCCGCAACAAAGCACAAATCGTCCGCATACATGATCTCGGAAATCAATGTATGCGTAACTTTTGTAACGGACTTAAACCTGGCAAGGTTAAAGATACTGCCGTCAGTGCGGAATCGGATGCGAACGCCACTGGAAGAAGCCTCTGAGACATCACGGACTACAACTGCAAAGTATAAGGCGAACAGTGTAGGTGCCAAAACGCACCCTTGCTTCACCCCACAGGTAACGGGGAAGAAGTCTGACTGTTCGCCATCAACAGCCACACAGCACTTCATGTCGTCATGCAGGAGCCGCAATAGCCTCACAAACTTCTTCGTACACCCAAGTTTCTCCAGCACTGTCCAGAGGGCTTCACGAGGCACACTATCAAACGCCTTCTCAAGATCAATGAAGCAAAGATAGAGTGGCCGCGCCTGCTCTCTGCTCTTCTCCTGCAGTTGACGCACAGAAAAGATCGCTTCACAAGTGCCTCTGTCTGGACGGAAGCCAAACTGCGTTTCCGGCAATATCCTTTCCGAAAGCTTCATGAGGCGGTTAAGCAAAATTTTGGCAAAGACTTTTCCAGGGGCCGATAACAAGGAAATACCGCGGTAAGAATCGCAGTCCGAACGGTTGCCTTTGTTTTTATACAGGGCTCGGATTCGCGAAACTTTAAAATGCTCAGGGACTTTTTCTTCCTCCCACATACGAGAAAAAAGCTCCCATACCGCAGACCGCAATGCCTCACCACCGTATTTCATCAGCTCTCCCGGTATAAAGTCAATGCCGACCGCACGCTTATTCTGTTGTTGCTTAATGGCTAAGACAACCTCCGCACGCATTAGCGGCTGATCAAGCTCATTGTCCACTGAAAGCTGTGGCAGCGAGAGAATGTATTGTAGATCTGCTGACCGATCCACGTTGAGTAGCGTGTTAAAGTGCTCTACCCAGCGTTTCAGAACATTCTCCTTGCTTTTCAGAAGTTCCATGCCGTCGTTTGACTTTAATGGTACTTTAGCAAAAGAGGTTGTCCCAACCAACTTTCGAACCTCGCTGTAAAACTCCCCGAGCCGGTTTGCATCAGCCAGCCACTGCATGTAACGAGCCTTGTCCAGCCACCACTTATCCTTCACTTCCCGTGACAGCTTGCGAAGTTGGAGATTACTTTGTTGAATCTCAGTTGCACTGTTTGCTGACGATTTCCCATCACATCTTTTTAGTAGACTCCGATGCCCGGCAATTGCCTCCATGAGGATCCCATCATTCTCATCGAACCAATCCTCATTGTTGTGGACTTTTAGACCCAAAGTAGATACAGCGGTGTCTAAAATTTGAGTAGATAAGTATCCCCACGAATCGCCAACGTCACCGGAGACCTCACTGGACGACAGAATTTTACTCGTTAAAGCTTCTGTGTAATTGTCCCTTGTCTCTATATTCTGAAGCTTTTCCACGTTTAGACACAGGGATTTTGTCTTTCCAGTCCTATTAGGACGGCGGAGGCAGAGACGCAACTTAGCAACTACAAGCCGGTGGTCGGTCCAACAATGTGCACCACGCATCACTCGAGTGATCTGGACCTGAGAAATATCTTTTTGTCTCACGATAGCATAGTCAATTAAATGCCAGTGCTTAGATCTTGGATGCATCCAGGTAGTTTTGAACTTTGCAGGGAGTCTAAACATAGTGTTTGTGATAGCTAGGTCAAATTGTGCACACAGACTCAGCAATAATTGACCATTGCTATTCATGTTGCCAACTCCATGTCTACCCAACACTCTAGGCCAAGCGTCAGAGTCCCGGCCTACTCTAGCATTAAAATCACCCATTAGCAAAATTTGCTCTCTGGGGCCTATACTATCAAGACAGGTCGCCAATTCTTCATAAAATTTGTCTTTTACATCATCAGATTTATCAAGTGTGGGAGCGTAGACACTGATGATATTCAGGTAATTGTTGTTGTCTAAATGTAGGCGCAGTGTGGTAACGCGGTCCGAGATGTGCACAGGACATTCCCGAAGTTGCCTTACAATGCGAGTTTTGACTGCAAAACCCACCCCCGAGCGTCTTGGCTCAGCAGCAACAGTACCCTTCCAAAAGAAAGTGTAACCACCGCCGCTTTCTACTAGCTCTCCTTCGTCGGCAAGGTGAGTTTCACTAAGGGCAGCCACATCTACATCGTAGCGACTGAGCTCTCGAGCCACAATGGCAGTTTTCCTTTCCGGGCAAGAGTTTTCGGCTCGATCAATGAGCGTTCGCACGTTCCACGCACCGAAGGTCATAGCCTTTTTGGTAATATGTTTTTTATTATTATTATTGTAACGTCGACCACGAGATGAAAGATGCGGAGGCAGCCGTGGCTACTACCATCCTTTAGGATTGGGGTGAGCATTTTTTTAGGGCACCTTTTCTAGCCCCCTCCCCGGCTGAGCGGGGAAAGCAGTGCTTCCCTAAAAAGGGCTGCTTTGTCACACCAGGTGCTGCCGAACTCATTTTGTCCCCCCAGCTCAAAATGAAGACGACCACGATGCACCTACCGCATCCCTGGAGCCGCCTGTGTGTAGGCATCAGACAAAGCCCGACCTGCATCAAACCGAACCTCTCTACCTCAACCCATCGCCACAGGACTTTTGATAAAACGGAGTCCAAAAATCTGAAGCAGTCATGTACGCAGGATATATTTAGGTGCACAAGCGCACGCGCAAACACAAGTGCACACACTCGTCCTCCCTCTTCTATTCCCAGTGGAGCGGAAGACCGCTACGACCGGAGAAGAGCTCGGATGATGTGTCTGACCGACGACAACTGTACGCCCTCTGTCGCCGCTCTGGGCCTTCCACATTGCCTTGCTTTCCCGCCGGATCCACCATACCCGTTGCATATCTACGTTGGGTTGCCTTCACCGCCGGGAGAGACTTAGTGCATTAAGCGGGAGGGACCCGCAGTTAGGCCTAACTGCCAAGGCAGTAGACCCCCCTCAACCAGGTTTAGCCCGCGAACCAGCGCGGTTTACCGGGGTGTGGCCGCTGCATGCACGACAGCTGCTTGGAGCCACTGGTGAGAGTTTATAGGACAGATTGCCCTACTACACCCCTCACGAACGAATTACGGTGCGTACAAAACGTAGACATGGGGAAAAGCGTTACATTTTGATATCAGTGACTGACGATCCCGTTCCAAAAAAGTCACCGTGAAAAGTCACCGTGACTTTGTCACGCCTGTTACTCGTGTCACTGCATGATATTTGTGTCAACGTTATTTTTGTCACACTGTTATTTCATCGTGATTTTGTCACGCCGGTTACTCATATCACCATATGATATTGTCGCAGTGCTATTATGACGTGATTTTGTCACACCGTTATCACACAAGTAGTTGATCCAAAATAACCTTTACACTTTTACAGGCTTAGAACTGTCGCACATTATAAGTAAAAAATAAATACATTTGGGAAATTAGTTTATAGTCATCATAATCATCACAATCATCATCATGTCATCATCATCATCATCATCATCATAATCATCATCATAGCCATCATCATCATCATAATCATCATCATAATCACCATCATAATCATCATCACAATCATCATCATGTCATCATCATCATCATCATAGCCTACATCATCATCATAATCATCATCACAATCATCATCATGTCATCATCATCATCATCAACATAGCCATTATCATCATCATAATCATCATCATCTAACGTACAATAAAGAGTTATACATACATACATACATAACATACATCCTTTTCTACGAGTATGCTTCATTAAAACAACTCTTTGACACGGATGAGTGTGCAAGCATTCATAATTTTATCGCTGTCTCACTCGCTCTCAGCCAGCAGGCATCATCCGATGTTCGCCACGAAGTTCCGAATCCGAACACTCCCGACTAAGCCCGATTAGAGCCGAGTCACGTCACAGTCAGTCAGTGTCACTGCATCGCGTCTCGTCACTGCTTGCGCTAGGCGCTAGGAAGGAACAGTAAGGAACGTATGTGATTTTGTAACGTTGTTATTTTGTGAAAAGTCACAGTGACACGTTTTGAAGGCGAGTCACGGTGACTTTGTCACCGTGACGTTATTTAACCCCCATGTCTAACAAAACGCTAAAACGCTAACGCAATCGCAAAATAAATAATTAGACAAAAAAATAGAGTGACTCTATATTGGTATACTATACTAGGCCAAAAATGAATAAAATCTGTAGAATTTGTTTAGAAGAAGGTGTTCTCTCTTCCATTTTTACCAAGAATTTTAATATATCGTTATGCGATATGATCGAATATTGTTGTAACGTGAAGGTAAGCTATTAACATTTCTTATAGGTAAATAAGTACACGGAGACTAATATAGTAATTTCTTTATTCATTAATAACAATAATCACTACGTTTTAGTACCGGAAAGCTCTTCATCAACAAATAAATTAAGTATATATGACCAGTTAAATCAGAAGCGTTAATCGTTAAACTTAAACATAAATCATAAGTATGTATGTAGGCTAGGCATGTAGTTATTTTTTTTTGTTTGCTTTATGTACCTAGTTAATTCTTATTAAATATTTAATAACCTAATCTTAAAAAATCATTTTAGATACAAGCTTTTATGCTGACTGCTTTTTATTGACTGTGCTTGCATTGTCATCTGTCATCTGTCCTACATATGTGAACCAAATTTCAAGTCAATCGGACCAACCGTTGAAGAGTTCTCTCCTGCGGAGACGGTCCTGGCTGGACCACCAGAATTTTACTACCAGATTATCGTATTGTCAGCTGACTTACATAAGTATGCATAATTTCAGCTCAATCAGATTAAGATTTCTGGTTCAAAATTGAGTTGCAAGATTCCACCCAGACAAACATACATACATTGATTTTTAATATAAAAGGATTTTTAACTACTATTTATATGTTAATCTATTTTCAGATAAGCAAAAATGATGGGTTGCCTGAACAGCTCTGTAGCAATTGTGTTTACAAGCTTGGAGTGGCATACCACTTCAAACAAACTTGCGAAAGTGCTGATGTCCGTCTTCGGCAGTACCTAGGACTGCAGTTATCACACAAGTAATGAGCTCACTAAGTAATTCCTTGGATTCAATTATTATTCTTTGCCACTATAGTCTTGTAGTAGAATTCAAAATTTAATTTATTTGACTGAAGTATGTACAGTGCTCCTCCATTCGGGTTCGGGTACATATTAAAATCCATAAAGTTGGCAACGCATCTGCGATCCCTCTGGGGTTGCAGGTATCTATGTCTATGGGCAGTGGTGATCACTTACCATCAGGTGACCCACTTGCTCGTTTGCCTTCCTATTCATATAAAAAAAAATAAAAGTAAAAAAATGTATAATGGGTTAAAATACATACATATCGTCACGCCTCTTTCCCACAGGGGTAGGCAGAGACTACTTTGTTCCACTTGCTACGATCCTGACATACCTCTTTCGCTTCATCCACATTCATCAATCTCTTCATATTCATACATGCTCATCGGTTTTGGGTACTCTTGACCTGGCCTTTTTCCAAAACGTCCCCAATTTGACCATGGAACGTCCGTCTAGGCCTTCCCTTCCCAACGCACCCATTCATACTCCCCATATAAATCTGTTTAGTTAATCTTCTCTTCATCCATCCTCTCTACATGACCAAACCAACTAAGCATACTTTTTTCTATCCTAGTCACTATATCTTCAAACATATAATACATAATAAATATACATAATAGTTCAAAATATATAATGCGATTTATTTCAACATTTTGCGCTTTGCAACATTTTGTCTCTAAGTGTGTCTATCTGGGGTGTCATGTTGTATGTCAAATTGACATTTCTCTGAGAAAATTGCAACTGTGTGAGTGATCCTGTGTTACCCTGTCACGATTTTTTTAAATTGCCGCGTTTTTACAGCTTCAGCTTTCGCTAGACAGACTATAAACTAAACCTAACCCAAACCTAAACCAATCTATAGATTATCATATACCAAATAGTTACACAGAAAACCGACCAAATAGCCTAGTGGTTAGAGAACCTGACTATGAAGCTCGAGGTCCCGGGTTCGATCCCCGGTCGGGGCAGATATTTGTATGAAAAATACGAATGTCTGTTCTCGAGTCTTGGATGTTTAATATGTATTTAAGTATGTTTATCCGTTGTCTAGTACCCATATCACAAGCTTTGCTTAGTTTGGGACTAGGTCAATTGGTGTCAATTCATGTCAATTCATGTCCCAAGATATTTATTTATTTATAAATGGTATTATACATTTTGCACCATTATGCATTTTAACCCATTATACGTTTTAAACTTTATATATTCTGATCCGCACCCCCTCCATTCCTCATAAAGGACAAACCACGAGAATGATTTTATTTTCAAAGAAAAACAATAACCAAAATGTGTCTATTATCATAATATCAGCCTCTTAAAAAGCATTTGAATTCCTGTAGGCTTATTGTCTAACTCGCTCGCAATCACCATCGTCTTCATTTTGACAGTTCATGTATGGGCTGACAATTGGCATCGGAATCAGCTAGCTGTCACATTCATACAAGAACTGTCAAAATGAACACGATGGCGATTGCGAGCGAGTTAGACAATAAGCCTACTGGAATTAATTTTAATATTAGGGAAACCAATCCCATCAAATATTGTAAAGTTTAAAACAACCATCTCTGTATGTAGATAGATTTTGTGTAGAACCATACAGTTATTTATTTTCTGATTACAGGTATAGTGATGCTTCTATTATGACCGACCCAGTAAGTAAACCCTTTCCTGTTCATAATTTTATTCAAATACATTCTTTCTCATGCAGTACCCTGAGATTCATTAAATGTTTTTTGTTCTACAGATGCCAATACCACAAACTATTGTCAAGAAATGGTAAGATTTAGGTATATTAAACTTTACAGTCAGTGTCATATAGGTAGTTTGAAGCATTCAAGTCGGCTAAACAGTTTGGTAGTTGGCACACAAAAGAAATAGTATGGTGTGGAACTTTTGGGTCACCTTGGATGTTTCATACTTGCGGTCTGTACTTACCTACCTTGACTACCTTCTCCAAAAAAACCATGTTAGCCTAGTGGATTGATTTGTGGCCTCTTAAGCAGAGGGTGATGGGTTCGAATCCCAGGCACGTACCTCTTCAGTTTTCCGCAATTTATGTGCGAAATCACATTTGAAATTTTCCATAAGCTTTTCGGTGAAGGAAAACATCGTGAGGTAACTTATATAATATTTATTATATATATATTATTTATTATTATTACCTACCTTAAAAAGTTTGAAGTTTGTTAAATCTTTCATTTACAGCAAATGTAAATTATCACAGAAAAGAAGTAGCACAAATTATAAGAGGAAAGCCGAAGATGAAAAACTAAAGCGTGGTCCAAAACCTAAACCCAAATCAGTACATGCATGCTACCAGTGCAATAAGGAGTTCCGCTGCCAGGCCCAACTAGATACGCATGTCAGGTATAACATTTCTATACACAAATAAATTCCACAGGCAGTACTTTGATTTTGAATTTTCAACTCAAGTGGTGCATGGTAGGACCATGGGCAAGTTCAAGTTAAATAAGGCCTGAATGCCCGTTGAAGTCATGTTCAGCACCATAAAGAAAAAAATCCAAAAGTTTTGTTATGTGGTCATTTCTAGACTTTGTTTTTATGTGAAGCTTATTTTAACTCAGCGTACGTATCATGCACTGGCGCAGTCATCCCATATTATGGCACACAAAATCAATACATTTTAGGCGTTACATTCAGTCATATTTACATTGACTCCACCCAGTTTAAAAGTTCTTATGATTCATTTTCAGGACCCACACAGGAGACAAACCATACAGTTGCATGTATTGTCCCCGCCGATTCACGCAGAAGCACAACCTGACTATACATTTACGAGTGCACACCGGAGAGAAGCCATTCCAGTGCGAAGTGTGCAGGTGAGCAAGCCCTGCCATGGGCTGCCTGGGACATCACTTTCATGCAAGGGCTGGATTGTTTCCTTTTAAAATTTTCTCAGTATATGCATGTATATATTTACTAGGTACAATTTGATTTTTGTGTGAGCTAATGCCCTCGGTTTTACTTTCGTAAAAAAAAATTAAAGGATGCTACTGGCAGCAGCTATCATGTGGGTTTTTGAGGTGTCCAAACAAATTAAGTCGTATACATTATCTTATCTTCAATCCCGGAGGAATAAGACTCTTCAATACTAAACAGGTTTTTGTGATGTTTAATAACGACAAAAGAGTCAATTGTATATTTTCATTCACTTTTGATTTCAGTAAAACTTTTTCTGCACAAGGCAATCTACAGGCTCATTTGAAAATACACACGGGGCAAAAGGATCATGTAAGTAAATACATTAAGTTTAGTTTTTCTTATTAGTTTATATTAAGTGACTAAATACCTAAATTGTTTCGCGTAAATCATGGTAGGTACTTGTAGTATGGGATATACTGACTATAAAAGTATATTTTTGTCTCCAGGTGTGTACACTATGCAATAAGTCCTTTATTTCGTCCAGTGAGCTGTCTCGACATATAAACAAGCATAGAGGAGTCAAGAATTTCAAATGCGATATTTGTGGGGCTGCATACGCACAAGGACGAGATCTGGTATTTTCAATTCAATAATTTGATACATTTTTTTGCCCCTGAAAAACTAGAAAATGTGTCAGTACAATCAATCAGTTGCCAGCCATCATAAAAATTATCTTTGTTACAGAAATTGCACAAGCAGAAAAAACATCAGATTTGTATTAAAAGCAGTAAAACTCAGAATGATGCTTTCAACAACAGCAGCAACATTGACATAATTGGCATTGATGTGGGAAAAGAAGTACCTCTTACTAAGGAACCTCATAACATGCACTTAGGTAATAAAGAGCATAAGAGTTTTAATATAAATGCCAAAGAAATTGAAATGCATCCAAGGATTCCAAGTAATGAGAAACATCCAGCCCAAAGCCAGAATTTGCTACCTTATGAGGGGAAGGGGTTTCAACAGTACAACAATAAGCTTGATCCACACACCTGCACCATTTGTGGAGAAGTGTTTGAGTACATAGCGGCTTTAGCACACCATTATTTACGTCGCCATAAAGATTGTGATCCTAATATAACATAAGAGAGTCAATGTACTCTATATGCCTGCTGTAGGATGCAGGGGTAATCTGTTTGCGGCCTTGATGTATAGCATTTTTAGTTTTCTCCTATCCAAATTTATTGTGGCATACAAATTAATTCGTAGAAGGAATGAATAGACTGAATCTAAGTTAAGCTATTGAATTAATTTATTAAACCATAGTATTAAATTAACAATTGTTTAATTTGCTCCTAATTTACATGTATGTTAGGCTATTGAAATAATTTTAACGAATTGGGATCCATGGCTCCAGGATGTCACCAATTTTCTTCCTCTCTGTAACAAACATGCTAATGTGAACCATTGGGCTATGGAGACTAGGTTAATTATTACTAGATACAGAGCCTATTATTACTATGGCACATCTACAAAATTGCTGATCTTTGGTTAACACGTTCACTATCCACACTTACTTTTTGTAACTTCTACTCTAGTAACAGTGCCTCTGTCATAAATCATGAAGTAAATTTTGAATTATTCTATTTATTTGGTAGAGATGCTACAGCAGTTTGGTTATGAACATACCTGGAACTGGGAAGTCTTCAGGATGGAGCTCGATGTAGTGCCTGTACACTGCATCTCTTTCAGCGAAATAAGCATCGCGCCTCTTTTGAGCGTAAGATAGTGCAGCTGTCCATCCTACCACACCTAATATGTGTTTTTGAATACCTGAAATAGAACATTATAAGGATTAATTATTTACTGATACATAGACAAGCGATTTAATGCCGTGTTATGGTCAAATTATTATGTAATTACCGCTGAAGACGGGACGTCTACTGCCAAAATTAATAAAAACTCCCGTTGCTACGCCAAAGCCGACACCCAGGATTTCTGGCCAGTATTGATTGAGAAAAGGCTTAGTTCTGTCTTGGTCTCCTAACTTAAGCAATTCAATTGCCGACAATTGTGAGGACATTTTATTTGTGATTATTTTCTCGTGTGCGAAGCAAAAATGAATGAAACTGCTGTCAAAATGACAGTGATAGTTCAATTTTTTTAATAATCTTTGGAGTTTGGCTTTTTTTTGTAGAATATGGCTTGGTAACTGGACCTTTAAGCCAACCATTTATTGAGACTTTAAGACTGGGAGTTTGGAGTAGTCTTTTTAGGCACTCCCCTCCAATATTCCAAGTTTCAAGTGTCAAAAAATTACTTTAGTGTGGTGAGAAAGGAGATGAAGTGAGGTGGTGAGGATCACTTTTGGACACTTGAAACTGTTATTGGAGAAGCGTCACAGTTTTTTTGTATGGCAAAAAAATGATTAATTTGTGGCGAGAAAGTACCAACATACATCCTCACAAATTTTCACGTTTATAATTAGTTTAGTAGGATAGGATAAAGAGCCGAGCGTGGTGAAATGAATCTATGCACATGTTTCAATATTTTAATAACGAGCTATACAAACACATTTCTATAGGCAGACCACAAACACATCACCATACATGCACAAAATATCTAGGAGGACATGAACTTTATATGAACATTTTGTACAGTTTTCTTATAGTTTATGGGAACAGAATTAAACAAAAAAACCAAGTGACATTGATTAGTTGAGTTGACAGTAGACATGGGGAAAAGCGTTATATTTTGATATCAGTGACTGACGATACCGTTCCAAAAAAGTCACAGTGAAAAGTCACCGTGACTTTGTCACGCCTGTTACTCGTGTCACTGCATGATATCTGTGTCAACGTTATTTTTGTCACACTGTTATTTCATCGTGATTTTGTCACGCCGGTTACTCATATCACCATATGATATTGTTGCAGTGCTATTATGACGTGATTTTGTCACACCGTCCGTTCTCACAAGTAATTGATCCAAAATAACCTTTACACTTTTACAGGCTTAGAACTGTCGCACATTATAAGTAAAAATAAATACATTTGGGAAATTAGTTCATAGTCATCATAATCATCACAATCATCATCATGTCATCATAATCACCATCATCATAATAATTATAATAATCATCATCATCACAGCCATCATCATCATCATAATCATCATCGTCATAATAATAATAATCATCATCATCATCATCATCATCATCATCATTATGGACGGTGTTCATCTTTTTCATGTGTTTTATGTACAATAAAGAGTTATACATACATACATACATACATACATCCTTTTCTACGAGTATGCTTCATTAAAACAACTCTTTGACACGGATGATTGAGCAAGCATTCATAATTTTATCGCTGTCTCACTCGCTCTCAGGCAACAGGCATCATCCGATGTTCGCCACGAAGTTCCGAATCCGAACACTCCCGACCAAGCCCGATTAGAGCCGAGTCACGTCAGCACGTCACAGTCAGTCACTGTCACTGCATCGCGTCGCGTCACTGCTTACGCTAGGCGCTAGGAAGGAACAGTAGGAACGTATGTGATTTTGTAACGTTGTTATTTTGTGAAAAGTCACAGTGACACGTTTTGACGGCGAGTCACCGTGACGTTATTTAACCCCCATGTCTAGTTGACAGTTGACTTGACGTTGCGTTTGCGTTGACATAAAAGAACAGACTAACGTTGTTTCGCTTTCGCTTGCAGTAATTATAATTGATATTTGGTAGTGAACTCAGTCTAATTACACAAAGAAAGCAAGCAGAGCAATATCGTAAATTATGGTAAGATAGCGAGTACCTGATTCAATAGTTATTCATTCATATTAATACAGTTGGCAATTGACAAGCCAACTAGCTAACCTTAACCTATCATTTCGCATGTAAATATATTCACGTGGTATATTATGTTTTTGCAGGGCAAACAACGAAAAACTCGTAAAATTGTAGAAAAACGATTCGCTCAAATGAAGAAAATGATAAGCCCCAGTGACAGCAGAATAAAGGCTAGTGAAAGAGCGCCTCCAAGGAAAAAGAAACCGGAAGATCCTAATAAGTTGAAAATTCGGGAAGCCCCACAGGCCAGTTCGGCCTTATTCTTCCAATATAACACGCAGCTGGGGCCTCCATATCACATCCTTATTGACACAAACTTTATTAATTTCTCCATAAAAAATAAATTAGATATAGTGCAGAACATGATGGATTGTCTGTATGCAAAATGTATTCCGTACATAACAGATTGTGTCTTGGGTGAATTAGAGAAACTAGGACGCAAGTACAGAGTAGCTTTGAGGATTATAAAGGACCCGAGGTTTGAAAGAATAACTTGTCTCCATAAGGGTACTTATGCTGATGATTGTATAGTGCAGCGAGTGATGCAGCATAAAAGCTACATAGTTGCTACTAATGACAAGGATTTAAAACGGAGGATAAGAAAGATTCCAGGAGTTCCTATAATGTATGTTGCAGACCACAAATACACTATTGAAAGAATGCCTGATGCTTATGGCGCACCTAAGGGTGCCATCTAATGTTCAATTAAACTAAGTTACAATTTTATTATGTAATTTTATTTCCTAAACCTTATAATAAATAAGTGGTTCATATGGTCACTACAATGATAGGTATCCTTAGGTATCTGATGCTGATGGTACAGTGGAGTATTTGATTATAAAATTAATAACATTGGTTTCTTGCTTTATATTCTTAAATTGTAATTGTAATAATTATATTTTACAAAAAATGGTTATTTTAAATGGAAGTGTTAGGAGTGCCTGGAGATCCTACAACATCAATTATTTCTCCAGTTGGCTTGCTCTCGCCATCAGTGCTGGTATTGCAAATTGATGCTGGTATTGTCAGTGTCTGGAATTACAGAAGCAAAGGAAACATAAAAATTCATGATTACAATAATTTAAAATTTCACAATAAAATTTACTACATACCTTTCCAGGGTTGAGAGCCTCATACTGATGTCTCAAAGCTTGTAAATCAAATTCACATGACACCAACGCGTTTTTCAAGTCCAACATCAAAGCAAGGTCCGACCGCAGCTCATTGAAGTGTTTGCATATGGCCTCCGTTGGAGTAGGTGCAATGTCTGAAAATAAATAAGATAAATATCAGTTGATGTAAAGATTCTCAACATTTCCAAAGTGTAATCATAATTTAAAAAGGCCAGCTGCACACTAGGAAACAAAACTAATTCAGTATATCTCTGACATCCTTTGAAATAAGAATTTCTACATAGTTCTATAGAAAGTGTTCAGTTAGTATAGTTATTAAGGGTGTCTCTTTCAAAATTTAGTCTGAACATTATTAATGTAGAGTGAAGATAAATACTAAGTGTACCATAAAAATAGGGTTGTAACAACTTGTAACATTACAAGTTCTAGTTAGTTCTGACAGTAAATAAAACTATATACAAAAACATATACTTACCAATAGCCATGAGCCGCAGCTCCTGTTCAATGGCCTTGGTTTTTCTCTGACCCACTCCAGGAGGCAACTTCATGCGTTGAGAGCGAAGCCACACTCCAGTGCCACGCGCTTCAGGAAATTTGATGCCAGACCACTCTACTGTCTATAAAAATGAATATTATGAGTAAATTAATACAACTTCCATGCAATGAATTTGTTTGAGACTGATAAATTATTATGGCTTTGATAAGAAAAAGTTATCTTTTTTAAGGCTTTTTGAACTAAAAATAAGCTTACAACTGTTTCCACAGCCCTAATAGGCCGTTGTTGGGCAGACAGTTTTTTCTTATGCAATTTCCTGTCATGCCTGCGAGCAATATTTGTTGCTGCATTTGTCGGAGTATTGGCTTCTACATTGAGCGCTTGGTTGGTGTTCACAACACCACCACTATCAGCTCTGGATATTAGCTTTTGAAGGTCTTGAGTCTTTCGTTCCCTCTCACGTTTTCTTGCTTCAATCTTCTTTAGTTCAACAAGCAGCATTTGCTCCTCATCAATCTATTAAAACAAAATCGGTTTTTTTTACATAACACTATGGATCTCTGCAAAGTAAAGCCTGATTTAATTGACTGTATAACTATTTCCAGGACTTTTTGTAGGACTGATTGCAACTAGATTTGGAAATCAGTGCATATTTTTCCTGTAGATGCTATTCTATTAGAAAATGGTGCATAAAAAGACAAAGGAAAAAATAGTAATGGATTTGAATACAAATATACAAAGAATATTTATTATTACCAGTATTATTTCTAATAACTGATAAATCCAGTTGCAGATGCAAACCTCACTAACAAGTCTGATATTTTTTAAATAAGATTATGGAATGAGATTAAAAATATGAAATCACACCTGTTCCTGTGTTCTCTCAAATAATCTGCGCAATTGCTCTTTTCTCTTACGTTCATGCTCAGCATCATAATGATAAGTTTTCTTCTCACCATTAACAGTTGTCACTGAATTAGACCATGGGTTTGTTTTTAGCTAAAAATAAAATACATTTTACAGAATGTTTCTTAAGTTTTATCTAGAGTTGCGGAAAACCGCCCAATACAACATTATGTAGCATTATGCTGTTTTATTCTCAAAGTATGTACTTTTACATCTTTATGACCTGATTTAGATACCTTGCCCAAAGTAGCTGAAATGTGATAGTAGCGTTCTTTGAGATCTTCTACACTGCGGTCTCTGAAAGCAGCACGGTCCCATCTGTCATGTATGACAATGAATCGAAGATCAAATCTCTGACACAAGTCCATCAAGTGGTCTGTTTCAGCTTGACTCCAGTCCTCTGACTTCAGGTATTGATTATATTCAGATTCCGAATATGACGGTATTGACACTTGCTGAAATCGCACATTCAAATTAGGAAATTATTAAACATCTAATAAATAAAATAATAATAGGCTTGTAACTAGACTAAAAAGACTAAAAGCTGAAAAACAAAGATAATATGACCAAGAGTAATTTGCAATAGTTTTTGGGAAGATTAAAAGATGCCGAAAAACCTAGCCATCCTTGGTAAATATTACCTTATTAAATTGTGCAAATGGGTATTCTTTAGCTTCATCAGAGGCCCTCTTCCAGTGGTGGAACACAGCATTGTCTTTACGAGCAGGATTGGTGAACGGTGCCCATGTCCATTTTCTAACTTTGCGCATACCCAGTCTTGCTTTAGTTTGTTTGTAGGCTTTACCTAAAATTGTGTTACATACTTGAATAGATGAGCAGTAAAAATTAATAGAGCTTTAATCTTATCACAACAAATTACCCGTATCAGTTGGCAACAGCGGTGGCAGCTCCTTGTTGTCATTATAGAGAAGAGCGAATACTTCTCTGTGCATTCCCTCTGGCCTCTTGACGGCCTTAGCGGTCACATATTTCTTCTTTATCTTGTCTCCATGAATGATGCTCTCTCGAGTGACCTCCGAGGAGGGTTGTTCAATGTCCAAAATATCTCGAATATCTGCCATTCTGTTGTTTCTCCAAGGGGCACGTAAACTTCACTTAAAATCTGTTTTATTGTCATTCACATACATACATTATAGCACTCACAATTCACATTCGAAATTGATTATTCTCCTTGTCCGGCATTCATTTTCCATACAATGTCATGAAGTAAAGAAGCAAACCACACACAACAAGCAAATAAATTAAATAAATTTGCTTCCGTCCGCTGGCTTGCGTCGCTTTCGTTTTCGTTTGACAAGTTTGACAACTTCATTCAAAGCAGCAAAGCACAAGCAGACATTTTTTCTAAGATTATGGCCTGGATGCAAGTCCTTTAAGCCAACACAAGCCTCAAGAAAACAAGTTTAGTGTCAAAAAATTTCGTTCGGAAGGTGACACTAGCATTAGGGGAACTTTACTTTTAACTCCCATAATATGGGTGAAGAATTGAAGATGCTTACAAATATTTGCGCACATGGTATATGAGGATTGCTATTGATAAACATTTCCGAAAACATTTGTCCACTTCGTCACATCATTTGGTCGGCTTTAATGACTCAAAAAATATTGCGCGGGAATATTTAAGCCTGCGCTGACACGACAAGCCCGCCTTTGTGCATGTATCTCAGTGTTTGTCAATTGTATTTGTCTAGTTTATTTTGCACAATAAAGAGTTTACATACATACATACATACAAGCCGTACTTACTGATTTGAGATTTACACGATGTCAATGACTGATTAATGCAAACTTTTTGGTCAAACATGCGCTATTTATTTCCATACGCGTGTAAACCCATTTCACATCGAAAAGTAACATTAATTTAGTGATAAAAGGTTGCATGGATCATCAATATCATCATCACTAATTATAATAGTATAAAACAAAAGTCCCCTGTCTTTTCTGGATTTTCATGCAGTTTTCACCAAAACGTAAGTAGATAAAAGTGATTTTTGAGGAAGACTTAGGTAAGTAATACAGTTTGTCAAGATTTGTTGTAAATTGAATTAAATATCACGATAATTGTGGCAGCGCTGTACCTACCTAAACCCATTAGTATCTACCTACATTGAACCCGTGCCGTGCGATGAATTTGTCATAATAATCCATAGGTAGGTAGGTTATTTTGTCGAAAATCGTCGGTTATGGTTATCAGTTATTGTCATACTCGCAGTAAATTGGTGCAACTCACACTTATTACTATAGGTGTATGTAGATACGTAGATAGATAAGTATACGTATATAAGGTATGGAGGAAATAAAGTGGGTCTATTTATTGAATTTAATCGTTCTTTTTATTATATTAACCTTATGTTGATGATGTTAATCGATCCAGAACACGTCTCATGGCTACTGGATTGTCCAAAGGCACCTGTAATTATAATAATAAATAGATTAATATTTGCCCCGACTGGGGATCGAACCCGAGACCTCAAGCATCACAGTCAGATTCACTCACCACTCCGGTCGCCAATTTTATTAGAGTGTGAATGTATGCATTGGGTGGGGGCAGTTGCCATGCCATGCCAATGTGGGCCTGTGCGGAGCACAGTGAGCCCACGTTCAAAATTGTTACCAATATTTAGTGTTTATATCCCTAATGTTTTTTATTTCTATTATAAAACGATGCTAATCTACTTATGTTGATTTGGGAGCTAAATAAAAAAAAGCGACGGCTCGCACTCCGGGAGTGCAGGCAGATGTGAAAACAGCAGCTAAGATTAGATTTTAGTGTTGTAACCTCCATGATGCTCAAGACGCGTACCGTACGTACGTATTATCTGTATGACAGACCTCTTACAATGTGCTGATAACCAGTACTTTTGCTCCACGACTCAACAAAAAAACTACAAAAATCGAACGAGATTCATTCTTATTTCAAATTAAGCTCTTAGAGGATCTGATATCCTGGTAGGTACTTAAACTATCCCTCCGTCTTACGCCTGACGCGAATTTATCATTTTTTACCCATCCCAAAAAGTGCCCAACGCCGCTAATTGGCTGAATCTCTCACCGATTGGCCAGCAGCATTCATCCAGTAGAAGGCAAGTCGGTCTGTCTCTCTGAAGTAGCCTTCGACTTGTCTGTTGACGATGAGGGTCTGCCGAGGACTACTCAGGAACGCCTGCTGACCCGGCCATTGAAGAGCGTTGACCCATTCCAGCTGACCTGATAAAAAAAACGTATTGTTATGTAAAGTCTTTTAGCCTGAGTGCCAAATAATGAGTAATATTACCTATCAGTTGTGACTGGGTCTTTGCCACCTGCACGAGTACATAGCACACGCGTCAGTGCGCCATCAGCGTTACATTATTATTATATTTTTAATTAATAAAGTTCAGTTCACGTTCGCATTGCATAAGTGTGCACACGTATTACTACATGTCACGTATGTCTGTCTGTTCCTATGTATGCCGAGATCTTTAAAACTACGCGACGGATTTTGATGCGGTTATATTAAATAGATAGGTTTATGTGTAATACGTAGACGAAGTCGCGGGTAGAAGCTAGTCAAAAATTAAGAAAGTTATCAAGTCAAAGTCGTCTTTCCTGTTTACCTATCAGTGCCTACTTATCACGGCGAAGGACGTAGACCGGTGGCCATGTTTTTGTAGGAAAAAAAGGACAGTTAGAATCGTTAAGTTTTATTATTTCGGGGCTTTACCTATGTAGTATGTAGGCGTCTTGCCGACAGACTTTATAACTTATTTGTGTCTTTTTAGGGTTCCGTAGTCAACAAGGAACCCTTATGGTTTCGCTATATCCGTCCGTCTGTCTGTCCGCGGCTTGGCTCTGGTTCGGATTCGGAATTTGGCATGGTTGTACATAATATTAACTACCTACGCCGACAAACAGGTAAAATAAAATCTCGAATATTTTTTTTAGGGTACCTCGCCCACACGTAAAGTGGGAATGAATGTGGGGGGTGTCGTTGGAAAGCCCATTTTTCGATTCAGAGATCCGTTTGCGAAATATTAAGCTTTAAAGTTCTAATTATCGTTACACGCTCTTGGCCGGTTCTTTTACACGTACTACTTAGGGCCGGCAATGAACTCTTAACACTCCTATGTTATGAGTGTCAATGGGCAGCAGTGATTGCTTTCTATCAGGTGACCCGCATGTTCGGTGCCGCCTTATCATATAAAAAAAACGTACCTAAATTAGGTAAATGAAGTAGTTACGTCCTACCTACAAGTATTGTCAACCTAGTCATAAAGAATTTTGTAACACAATACCTACCTATTTCTTACAAAATATTTTATGCGGTGCAAGTGTAATGACTCTATGTCGTTAACTTTGTGTTATCTACATAAAGAAGGACAACTATTGTTGTGTGCATTGTTCTGTATGTGACGCACTTACAATGCAGGCAACATTATGACGAAGATAGAGTCTGTCTAACCAAAGCTGAACCCAGTAGTTATTCGATTGGCAATGGCAACATTTTGTCTTTAAGTGTGTCTATCTGAGGTGTCATGTTGTATGTCAAATTGACATTTCTCTAAGAAAATTGCAGCTGTGTGAGTGATACTGTGTTACCCGGTCATGATTTTTTGAAATTGCCGCGCTTTTACAGGTTCAGCTTTGGTTAGACAGACTCTAGTGATAATCCTCATGCGAAACTTTCATTATTTGTCGCTAATCCATTGCATTAGCTGTCCCATAAATATCTCACTATGCAGCTAAAAGGTGAAGTACCTGGTGTGTTGGACACAGCGTCTAAGTTGCCGTTGTATATTGTCACGCTGAGATCCGTGTTTTGGAGTATGTATTCAACTGCGAACAATGAAGATTACAATCACATGACATCTTTTATTTAATTTTATGAAGTATTGAAGCGGTTCAACATGAAACTACCTTGAGACTCAAACATAATTACAACAAACCGGATAACTCACGTATAAAAGCCGAAGGAATGCTCCGACAATTGTATTAATGTTGCTCTCTGATGAAGGACTACGGAATAGTCCGAAACAATTGTCGGAGCATTCCTTCGGCTTTTATGCGTGAGTTATCCGGTTTTTTGTAATTAGTATTGAACCGTATAACGGAGAGTTCTGAGAGTTTATTAAACTTCTTACGATAATAAATTCGTTAACTTATCACAATTATTAAAATTTCACGATAGGTACGCCAAAGTATTATAATTTAATTATGAGGCATTTTCACTTATTAAAGTTTATTTTGTACAAAAATAAGCATTTACAAAAAATGCTGTGTACCTGTAAGTACATGTTAGGTACAGTCAACCTCATAAATAAGTGATCATTTTTGTACCTCGTCCCTTTCAGTCGTTATATGATTTCGTATGGTTTTTCAAACATGACTTTAAAGTGACAAGGTACAAAAGTGATCACTTATTTATGACGTTAACTGTACCTATATATTTTTTTTGGTGACATCCTTTAAGAAATAGTACTTACCTGTGTGTAGCTAATAGCTGTTAGAACACGTGTCGGCGACTTTAAAGTAAAAAAAAGTCTGTCCAGCCTATATACGTCCCACTGCTGGGCACAGGCCTCCGCTCAGAATGAGAGGGCTTGGGCTATAGTTCCCATGCCAAAAAATAAGTACACACATACAATTATACATACAATTTATGGCTTCAAAATAAAATAAATAAATAAGTTCGGTTCGTGTCGTTCCCCTCACAATGTAATGCAATGTATGATACGAATTTCAAATTTCGGAACGCAGAGCGTACCGTTTTGCTACACCTCCGGGCATACAGGTGGCGGCAAATAAGTAAAACGTGGAGGGGATATGGCATGCGCAGTATGAAAATGATGTTGTTTTTCATACTGCGCATATCCCCTCCACGTTTTACTTATTTGCCGCCTATTATATAATAGTAGCGCAGATTGAGATGCCCTTGGATACTTGATATAATATTTATAAGCATGAGACATATTTTCCGTGGACTCTGGTTACCTTTAATGAGCTCTCGATGTCGACGCAGTTTTGCATGCATCGTGATCACGGGTAGCCAGACTAGATCTCAAGAAACTCGGGAGAAACTGGGCATGTCTAATGTAGGTAAGTAACAGTGAAACATTTATATTTGTTATAGGTAATATAGCTTACTCTTGTCGGTATCTGGCTCCATAAATGAGCTTCTAAACGCTCGAAGAGCAGCATTTTGTCGCGCGCCATAAGTACTGCGGCTGATCCCTAAGGCAGATGCTACCGTCGTATCCATGAACCTGGACGTGTCCATGTCAAACATTCGGTTGAGATATTCTTGTTGACCAAAATATCCTGAAAAAATCCAAAATTATTGAGATTCTCCTCTAGTGTATCACTAACCAGAAGCAACGACAAAACGATGCAATAATCATAACGAGCGAGCATCAGTGCTCTAGTTAGTCTAATTTGGCATAATTTAGGTAGGTACACAATGTTATATAAGTGAGATCATGACCTTGCCGGGCATCACGTGGCAATTTTTCAACAATGTGTCCCAAATTAACGGCTACTGCTCCAACTATTTCGTTTGTGTATTCGCCCAACGACAAGAAGTGATCAAAAGCTGCTTCTAGTTGGCCGTTGTTAACCAAATCGTTAGTTTCCTCTGAGAATCTCTCAATAGCCTCGCGCCCATTCTCGTCTACGTATCCGAGCTCCCACAAGTAAAAACTGAGTTTAGTTAGGGCAAGAGCTGGTGATACTATTCCGTTGGCAATTACAATGCCAGACAGATTATGCGTAAATGCCTGAAATAAAGAGACACTTCTTAAATAAGTGAATATCAAGTTTGCTTGATTGATTATGCAGACTACATAGGTAGGTACCTAATAATTTATCTTTTTGTAATAAAGTGTAAGCTTTGAGTATCTTAAAGATAAAAGTTATGGACCAGTTTTAATTAAGTAAATACCTAGTACGTGATGTAACTAAGTACTTGTTACTTACAAGCTCACTTTCTCCAGTTAAACGAAGAGCGAGAGCCAGCCCCAACTGTGCTCCATGTCCTTGACCAAATATATAAAGAGGCGTGTCTCCATATCCTTCATGAATCGAATAAAATGATTCCAATGTAAATATTAAGTGATCAACTAAAATCAAATACAAATGGTTAATTATGTGCTTATACAACAGCAACGTGATAATTTATGTCAACCAACTTCAGAAATTTGGCTTACTGTTCTCCTCAGGAGTATTTGGAATAGAACTGTCCGACTGTGCTGAACTGAAGCCAGTGCCTAAAGGTGCATCCACGAAAAGTAGGTTGTATTGATCTACCTGCAAAGATACACGCTACATACAGTTTTAAAAATAGACTAGACATTCATTTAAAAACTCAAAGAACACAAGTGCAGTGATATACACGCATCAGCTCAAAGAGCTGCTAGTGTATTATTTTAAATAATAATAATAATAATGATAATAACTGAAATTCGCAGACTATGAAAGATCTCACTCTGACAGATTCTTACCCAAGACTCGTTACGTCTATTCAGATTGAAATCATATGGTCCGAACATTCCGAAATTGGCGAGTAAGCTTGGAGGCGCTCCTGTCGCCCCATCGAGCCATAGAATGATGGGTCGGGAAGTAGACTCTTCCACATGCGAAGGGAAGAACCACCAAAACATGTCCCCTCTATTTCGTATTCTGGTGAGCGCCGCTGTGCTTTCAACATCGCCTATAGCTCCTCTGTTGAGCTCTATTAAGAAGAATACTTATTAGATTTTTACATTCCATAGTGGCATTACGTGTGATCTACGCTAAAGGGCATACTTTTAGTCAGGTTAAATGTGTTAGGTCCCTAGACATTGGTTGCAAACATAAACATGCGTTAGTACTTGTGGTTAGTACTATTAGCTTTTAATTTTAGTGTTTTGGAGATATGAAACAAATTACTGATATAAGTGAGTGCCGGTACACCAATTTGTTAAGTAGGTATGCTTATATTAGCGTGTATGATGCCAACACAGGGTTCCCTACTGACCTTTATTTCGTATTGTAGTTATATGTTAACTTACCCTCTGTTGTAAAAGGGTCACGTCCAGCAACCAGCCACCATATAAGTACACCTAAACCAGCTGCTATCACCACACCAGCAGTTACCGAAATTATAATAACTGTTCTTTTCACCATGTTGTACAATTGATTAAGTACTAAAAGTAACCAAATGCTATATCATATACTTAATTTTCAATAATGCAGTCCCAAGATTATGGTAGGTAGTATTTGTGTTATCTCTTTGATAGTGTAACTGATTATTTTTTAAAGGCGATTTGCTATGATAATAAGATTAATAAGTTAATGACTCCACGCACTATTTTAATCGTTTGGTTATTCCCCATTTAATGAAATTGTTCGAATACTCTATTGACCACGGTACTCCCCAAGCTTTGAGTCATTAATACCATTTTGATACCTATGTCTAATAAGTAATAAATCATAGGGTGGGCTCTGGAATTAGTAAATGTATAAACGAGTTGATGTCCAAGTCAGTAGATTTGGGAAACCATTTCTCTATTTTATATGAGTTAGGTACAAATGTTACATTAGACAAGTGAAGTAATAATGACAGTTTCCATATTTATTATGGATGGGATAAATCTCTTTTACACAAAATGCACGTATAAAGATGCTGTTTATAGTTAGATAGGTGTTGACTCTGCCGCTACATCCAACTTTTCTTTCGAACGTACTTTTGCCATCAACCTCTGATAGCTTTTACAGCTGATGAGAAAGTGCACTACCATACGGGCCGCTCAGCAAGAAGAAGTTCGCATCCCACAGGATGCTTCTATTGAACCGACTTCGGATAGATATAGGACGTTAAGGAATTTATGATCAATGGCCACAATGATTATGGAAGGAACAATGGGACATTTCATTGTGCTAACTAAGTTTATTAAGAGTGACTGAGAAGAAATGACAAGAAAGCCAGTCTGTTTCCGGGTGGATTGGAAAGAACTGACGCGGGAAATGTAAGTGTTAGACCTGGCCTAGCAATGTAGGTAATAGGTAGGTAGGTAGGCACAACCAAGGCCACCAATTGTATACACCACAAAGTAGCATTAATATTATTCAGAACTTATTAGTGTACCGATAAGGTTGATGTATACCATATTTTGGCAACTTTCCGTAATTCCATACCAACTCAATACACAATATTTATTGTGAGACTCTCTTGACCTATCTTATCTATGGAATTTAATTAAATGATTGCAGACAATTAACTTTAAAATTACAGTGAACAGCAACAGAGTTATCTTTTTATCGTCAAAATTTATAACAATAAGTAGGTCTGTAGTAAGTACCTAAGTACTTATTGTTAAAAAATTTCATGATTAGCTGTACTTATTAAATCAACCCAATTACACTCACTCTAGAACTTTAAATCCAAAAATAAACATCAGCATGTTTTAAAGTTTTAATCGACATTAACGTTTTGGTGGATAATATGTTGTTAATACAAGTATCACTTATGCCTATAAATCCAGTATCCTCAAATCTGGTTGAACAACTAACCCAACCAAAATTGATCAAAAATATTTCCACATACAAAATAATGAAAAACGTAGGTAGGTACTCCTTAAGAACGTCATGATATTTATTTATTTCTTTACCATAAGTTTTCTTATCAATAAAATGAATACTCAGACAACGTAAAAAGTATTTTACAAAAAAAAAATATCAAGTTTATGTCATTTTCAACCAAATGTGGTCATATCTCGCAGGAAAGCATTCGATCCCGCAGGATTGTCTCGTGGGACCTGAAAGAAGTCACAAAGATAATATTATAAAACTGTGCGCAAACAGATAAATATTTATAAATAATAAATAAATAAATAAAAAACATTTATTTCGGACAGAATCCATAGAGGTTAGTTAAGTACAAAAATAATAACAAATGGTATTAGTAGGTAGGAGTAGGATAATTAAAAACAATCAAATTTGTGCTTCATTGAACTTACGCTGTGACCAGCCACATTTATCCAAAAGAATCTCAAGTTTCCATAAGATTTGGAATATCCCTCCAGCTGATTGTTCTCCCAAATCGGTTGTCTAGAGGCATTTCTGTAGTTTTCAGCGCCGGACCATTGAAGGCGATCCATCCACAACAGTTGACCTTGGAAAAAAAAATACAATGGTTTTTATTGCGTAAGCCTACACAAACTAGTATTGAACAGTCTTCTCATTCAAAAGTTACCTGGAGTATCGCAGATCAAGTCCAAATTTCCATTATATTTCTGCACAATTATGTCAGTTTCGTTAAGAAGCCTCTCGACTGAAAAACAGATAGAATGTTAAACGGCTAGTGGTTGCTCTTAATTTGTTTTACATGCACCTAAACATTTACAACATAGCACAATACAATCTAACTAATAATATAAATGCGAAAGTATGGATGGATGGATGGATGGATGAATGAATGTTTGTTTGTTATTCAATCACACGCCAGAACGGCCCAACGAATCTGGATGAAATTCGGCACATAGATAGAGATAAGTCTGGAATAGCACATAGGCTACTTTTTATCCCGGAGAATTGCGTAGTTCCCGCGGGATAGCGATAAACGAATTCTTTGCAGACGAAGTCGCTGGCAACAGCTAGTTAGACATAAATACATAAATCGCGTCTTTATCCCTTGCGGGGTAGGCAGAGCCTGTGAGTTAAGGCCACGTTTAGCACGATTGTGGGCATTAAACAAATTAAATAGCAAACAATCATTAAATAGTGTAAGTATTTAAGTACTTACTCCCTTCGGTGACAGGCTTCATGAAGTCTTCCCTGAGCAAGTCGAACACTTGGCCAGACTGCGAGCCCCAACGAACGTGGTCAGGTATCCGCAGCGCAGCTTTCACGGGATTGTTCATGAGATAGTTGAGGTTGTATTCTTCCTGTCTAGTCATAGATGTAAAAGACAGGTCACGAATCATGATCTCCCTCGCTATTTCTAAATGACAAAAAAGGAACATAAATAAAGCCTCAAAATATTAAGAAAAAAAAGGTTAAACCTATTACTGTTGAAATAATATAATGCTTTACCTCATAAATAAAGGTTCTGGCAAACATCATTTTTAATTATTAAGATTATACCTTGGTTCGCTATTTCAAATTACAAGCAATTACACGATCTCCAAATTACGCGGTTAGCCATTTCAGTATACATAATACTTACGCGAAATGTAAACAGTGTTCCCTGAATCACTCCGCTAAGGTTACTTACTTAAAAGATAAATTCGCTTAATTAACATTTTGATATCTTAAACAGCTACCTACTTACCATAATCACTCCTTGTTTCCGGCCCCCATGCCGGCATTTTGGTCAGAATGTTGTAGAAGTCTACATTGTGGGTTGCAGCAAACACTTGACCTTGTGTTGCTGCCCATTGTTGAGTGGATTCTCTGTACAAGCCTTCGTTGAACAGTCTCTCAGCTTCTCTAGCAGCTGTTTGTATGTTTTCGTATCCAGCATCGTCGACTAATCCCGCCGCTAGCAGCAGCGGGCCCCACGTGAGAGTCAGGTCCACGGGATGTATCCAAGCGTTACCCATAGCAATGCCCCGTAAGTTGGATCTAATTGTTTGGGCTTGTTCTGCCTACGAAAATTAAGAAACCGACGATAAATATTGATATAAGTAAATCTAATCTAACTAATATTATAAATGCGAAAGTATGGATGGATGGATGGATGGATGTTTGTTTGTTACTCAAGCACGACAAAACGGCCCAACGGATCTGGACGAAATTCGGCACATAGATAGGGAAAAGTCTGGAATAGCACATAGGCTACTTTTTATCCCGGAAAATTACGTAGATCCCGCGGGATAGTGATAAACGAATTCTTAGCAGACGAAGTCGCTGGCAACAGCTAGTATATAATAATTTAAACAGTTTAGAATTTTTTACTTCCTCACCTCGTGCATTCGCAGACCCATATCAACAGCCATTTTTCCACCATACGACTGCCCATAAATATAAAGTGGAACTCCCTCGAATTCAGGATGCGACTCATAGAAACCTCGCATGAGATTGACAAAATCCACAGCTGCAAAAGTGATTAATTTTGTGAAAAATATATTTTTATTAAGCACCATATTTTGATGAATAATATTAGCATTAATTTTTTTTACCGATTTGGTCATTAGTCGTAGTGAAATAGCTCCAGTCGTCGACATAGCTGTAACCCGTGCCTACAGGATTATCAACAAAGAGGACGTTGAAATTTTTTACCTGTAATCAATCAACAGAATTTACACAAATACCTACCTATTGATTTAAATGTTGCGAATAATAGCAAATGGTTAGTTAAATAAGGCAGTATTATGTCTTAATGACTACATTTTAGTCTTGATAATTAGCAGCTTACCCATGTATAATTTCTTTCCTGAAGTGCCAAGTCGAGAGGTCCTAATATCTCAAAGTTACCAATGCCAGTGGACGAGCCTCCGGGTCCTCCTTGCAGCCAAACAACCAGCGGCCGGTCAGTGTAGTTCGGAACATTAGCCGTCGTATAAAACAACCAGTAGAACATATGAGCGCCTCGTCGAACAGTTACATAGTCGAAGTCCTGTTTGAATGGTCCAAATTGACCTGTAATAGTGTGAGATTAATTTTAAGCACTTCAACATGAAACTAAAACACTTAAATGATTGTAGATAACTATTTCTACCGTTCACTGAACAGCATAATACCGTTGAAATAATTAACCAGTAAGACAACATTTTAGGTTATGCGTTACACTGCATGTCGAGTACTTAAAAGATAGACACCATTATCGGACAAGAAAATTATTCGATCAAATTATTAATCGAATTAAGACATAAGTAATCGCTGATAAGGCTTATCAAGTTTGTTTAAATCAGGATAATAAAACGAAACAATTTCAGCTTTGCTTAGCCTTAATAGCCTGCGTAAAGTCGATTGTGTCAACAATTTAAAATAATTAGTAGGCTTTTCATGGTCACACATTTGCTTTTTAACACCCGTAATGTTAAGAAATGAAAGATTTAAAACGTTAAAAACGTTTAGTTTTACTCTTTTGAAGGAAATTCACTTCTATGGGTTACCTAACTTAGGCGCAATATTATCACCTGTCTTAAAGAATGCTCATTGACTTCCTATTTCAGACTAATGATCGTTAAATAAGTTTTAACACATTTCCATTTACAGTATAACGTTATAAAAACGTTTATGTGCTCATTTGAAACCTTGTAATTATGATAACTTAAAGCACGTGACGGCGGCATCACATGACTGGTATTGTTAACTGTTTGACACCTGTATTTAGTAACTTTGGGATAATACATATCAGAAAATTCGTATGTACAGATTTCTTAATTCGTTTTTGCAATATTTGTACATGATAGGTACACATTTCGTACATTGTCAGTAAATAGATGCGAAAAAACCAAGAAAGTAGCAATATTTGCACGGTAAACTACTTTATAACTATCTTTTGTTACCTGTCATTATTTAAATAACTATGCGATTAGGTGAGCAATCACCACTGCCTATGGATATCTGCAAAACCGGAGCATTGTAGATACGTTGCCAATTTAGAGGTCTAAAGTAGTATGTATACCTCATGCGCCAATCATTTCACTGGCTATCTTAATCAAAGCACTGCTGCTTGGCGGTAGGATTATCAAATAAGGTGGTAGCAGCAAACCGGACAGATCCGATAAGGTCCTATCACTCGCTATCAGATCCTATTAGAACAATAACTATAAGTCTAAACCTGTCTCATCCTTCAAGTGTTTCCACATTCAGTTCTACACAAATTACAATATTTTTTTAACTGCCATAAGGTTAATTGGACATCTCCCGACACGGTTCAACATTCACAGTACTTAGACAGCAATATGAACTGACGAGAAAAATAATGGGCTACTCATAAAGCTGAATGCTTGTATTGAGAAGTTGACAGATATGAATTCCTGCAAGTAATAATGATGGGCAAGATTGCAGGCAAGAGACGAGTGGGACGTACAAAGAAATCGTGGCTCCGTAACTCCGTAACGGGAGTGGACGGGCATCTCTTCAGCAACAGAACTTTTCAGGCTCGCAGGCAATAGAGAAGGATTCCAAAACTAATCGCTCACCTTCACTAGTTGGAGAGGCACTTGAAGAAGAAGATGAGAAGTGTCCCCATAATTTTGATAATCTGTATAAAATTTTATGGAGCCGCTTGTCCAGGCTCACTGGGGGGCTGCTCCGAAATTCGATTTTCGAAGTTCGTATCACACCGTCCCTCTCACTCTCAAATTAATAACTATTAGTGAGAGCGGAACGGCACGAAACGAACTTCGAAAATCGAATTTCGGAGTATAAGGCCAGGACACGCTTGAACATTAACGGTGTTATTACAAAAAAGTTAAACACGTGCTTTAACGCGTGTCTAAAAAATAATCTATTGCAAAATCAATCTTAAGTCAATAGATTAATTTTTAGACACACGTTCAAGGTTCAACGTCTGTTTAATTTTTTTGTAATAATAACACCGCACTGTACATAAGTGTTTTATATTTATTAGATTTATTGGTGGAAGTGGTTTCACAGTACTATGTGGATGGTAAGTGTATTGCAAAATTCATGTATATAAACAGTTTAATAAGTGGGTAAGTATGTCAAATGATTACAGACAAGTAGACAAATACTCATTCAATAAAATGACGTCATTGCAAATATTTACGGAACCCTTAGTGTAAGAATTTGACACAAAAACGTCTCGAACGCGTTTAGGTAATGCTTCGACTACTAACTATGAGCCAAAGTGAATAATGGAAAAAGTAAGGCATATTAGTTAGTATCTCGCCCACGGATGAAAAAGAAAAGGGTGGTTTTATTTTTCTCGTGAAATCTATCCCATAGTGTCGGTAGTTGGATAGCTGGTGTAAAAACCGTGCTGGTAGTTTGTGACATCTCATTTTTCAATAGCAGTTATCCCTTTGATAAATATTAGGTTTGGTGCTAATTTTTGATAGAGTCGAGTGGCACGCTCTGGCAGTTAAACAGTTGTGTTGTTTTAATAGAAACTTGTGAATAAAATCATGGTTAACTGTACGTATACAGGGTGTATCAGACACCCCCTAACAGTAATACACTGGGGTATATAACCATAGTTATAGAAGCTAAAAAAATATTTTGAAAAAAATTGGAGTAATTTTTTTTATATATTTTCTATAGGAATGGTAGTATTAACTATAATCATTCCTAAGTATACAAAGAACAAAAAAAAATTTACTCAATTTTTTTCAAAATATTTTTTTTAGCTTCTATAACTATGGTTATATACCCCAGTGGATTATTGTTAGGAGGTATCTGATACACCCTGTATAACAAAATCAAATATAATTAATTATTACAAAACCCCCACACAATAAATATTATACAGTTTAAGAACCCTTAAAAAGTACTTACATACATACCGTCACGCCTCTTTCCCCCAGGGTCAGGTAGAGACTACTTTGTTCCACTTGCTACGATCCTGACATACCTCTTTCGCTTCATCCACATTCATCAATATCTTCATACATGTTCGTCGGTTTCGGGTAGGTACTCTTGACCTGACCTTTTTCCAAAACGTCCCCAATTTTTCTCAGTCTTCCCTTCCCAACGCATCCATTCACACTCCCCATATAAATCTGTTTACCTTTTTCTATCCTAGTTGCTATATCCTCTTTCACACCAGCATGTTCCCTTATCAGACTATTCCTTTTTCTATCTTTCAGTGATACACCTTCCATACCTCTTAACGCTCTCATTGCTACTGCATTTATTCTACTTTCATGCTTCTCTTGGCGTACCCAACTTTCACCACCGTACATTAGTGTTGGAACGAGCACCCCTCTGTGAACAGCCAGACGTGCCTTCTTTGACACCTCACTGCTCACAAAGGCGCGCAGCGCTCCATTGACCATGTTTTCTGCATTCACTCTTCTTTCAATATCACTTTCACACTTTCCATCTTTCGTAAACGCCGAGCCCAGATATACAAACTCTTTTACCTGTTCTACTTTCTCACCCGCAATCATGATCTCAAATTCTGTCAAACTATCGTATTTTTCAAACACCATAACTTTCGTCTTGCTTACATTAACTTTCATACCTTTCGTTTCCAATGCCCCACATAAAATGTTAGCCATCCTTTTGCAACTCCTCCTCCGACGATGCTAACAACACTTGGTTGTCGTCGTATAAGAGGCATTTGATGGTTAACTCACTCATCCTTTGTCCACAGTCATTCTCTTTCAAATCATTTAGGAACGTATCCATGAATAGGTTAAACAGCCACATGTGATGCAACACATCCTTGTCTAACACCTTTAAAAAGCAATATATAAAAAAACAAAAATGCCTTACAAAAAGCTGATACTCTTCAAACTAATATCGGTCTATAAGAATCTGTCGGTAACAATCACAGGAAAGAAGGCTTTCGAATGAAAAAAACCGCATCCAAATCGGTCCATTCGTTTGAGAGCTACGACACCATACACACACACACACACACACAAAAAAAAACATAGTAATAAGAACTATGAATAATGAACCGTAATGGGACGTAGTGAATGGCACATACTATAACTTTGCGGGGGTCAACATTAATAAACAAAAAGCATTTCCCTTAGGTAGATAGAACTCCCCTGCCAACAAGTTAAATGTAAATGGTAAATGATTTTTTTGTGGTTAGGATCCTAATCATCTTATTTGTGAATTTAGCTGGTAAGAAAATACCTACGTACCTACTAGGTACTACCAGTAAAATTACAAGCAGTATCTCAACCCTCTAGGTTATTCTAGTAGTGTACCTAGTGTATGGGCAGCCGCTGCGGGCCTGGCTTTACCTAAAAGTGACCTACTTACTTGGTTATTTACAGTCTTCGACCAAAAAAAGGCGAAAAAAAACCATTTACATTCGTTCAAACAATTAATTATTTATTTCATGCAATGTCACCGCTAAAACTTTAATCTAAAACCATGGGAAGTGTTTGAAATGTGCTCAATCAAAGTTGAAGGCCATATTGAATGTTTAATTAGTCATTAATTTTAAATTATAATTTTCCATTTTTTTTTTAGCAACGGTTGATCTTGATATTAAATTAATTTGATAAACTTGAACAAACCGGCTAAGTGCGTGTCGGGCCACAGACCGTATAAGTCAACGCACTTAAAAAGAGCTCTTGGGTGGCTAGTGAGGGGATACATTTGCGCATCTGTTATAGTAGCGTCCCCCACCGCTCCCTCCAATTTGGTCCGTATTTCGCTCATGCGCAGGTAGGTATATCGCAAGGAGCTCTTTTTACGTGCGTTGATTAAATTTGTACTTCCGGTACCGTAGAGTTACCAGTGGCATAGCTACCGAGGGGCTACGCGGTGAAGTGAGCGGGGACTCCAAGCTCAGGGGGCCCCAAATCCTGATTAATCAAACCTCATACATATTTAAATATGTATTTTGATTTGATAAAAATTAAACAGTTTAGTTAGGGACCCGTTTTTAGGGTTCCGTACCTCAAAAGGAAAAAAACGGAACCTTTATAGAATCACTTTGTTGTCCGTCCGTCCGTCCGTCCTTCTGTCAAGACCCTTTTTCTCAGGAACGCGTGAAGGTATCAAGCTGAAATTTTATCAAATACTCAGGTCTATTGTCCTTTGGAGCTGTGAAAAAATCAAACTTCTAAGCCAACGCAATCAAAAGATACAGCCGTTTATGCCGCAAATTTCCGCAAATTTTCGAAACTCGCAAGGGAATCAAAACCTACAGGGTAGGGTACTTCCCGTGTTCTCAGAATCTTGAAATTTGGTACGAAGCAACGTCTCATAGCACAGATAAAGGAAAAATTACGAAAACCGTAAATATGTACGTCTGTATCAGTGACCAATATAAAGTGTCCCCACACTCCGTACATTTTGCTTTGGAGCAGGGCTCTGCTTACACTGGTTTACTTATAGATATTTATAGAGTACGGAACCCTTCGCGCACGAGTCCGACTCCACTGAGTTACCCGTCACATTTATGCGCTGGAGCCTTACCATGGCGTATAGTATAATGTGATTCAATTCCGACTCGGTTCAGGTTTAATTGAGAGAGAGAGAGAGAGAGAGAGAGAGAGAAACATTTATTTACACACATTCGATACACGTAGATTTAAAAATAATAAATATATAGATTAGATGATATAGATTTAATTATGGATCATTCTCAGTTTTCTATCATTTTTAGTACCTATGAATCTGACAGCGAGCGAACCTAAACTGGATCTGAATTGAATCACATTATTTTTTCAGTGGCTATCTATCGGACGGCGCCCAACACTAACTAGGATAAAAAATACCCACTACACATTACCCTAAAAAAGTTACAAGGTCACCTGAGGCAAACGCGTCACTGTTTTTATGTCATTTTTTTAAATCCAAAATTACGAATCATTGACTCGGTACCTTTAAGGGGAAGGGATTGGCAAATGACCTTGGCCGGTTATGTTCAAAATATTGTCAAGACTCTTAGTGCAAACTAATATTTGTACTAACTACGACAAAAAGGAATATGTGTTCTTCTTTGCATTCTAGTTCAGTCTTGAACAGTTTTCAAAACTCTACATTATGTATTATCGCCATATAACATGTACAAAAACAAACAATTTATGAGCTTTTGCCCTTCGCCTTAAATATTTAAAAATAAGTCAAATAAACGCAATTTCCCGATACTCACATTTACGTCAGGTGACTTAAGATTTAATTTTACAACTTGTAATTTAAATTGTTATTTCATGGGGTTTTGTATGTTCGGAAATTACGCGATAAGCTTGGCCTTGACTTGGAAGATTAGTTTACACATAATGTACTAGCTAAAGAATGAAACCAATAAAATTACATTTTACAATAATGAACGTATAAAAATCGCGGCCAAGTGCGAGTCGCACTCGCGCGCCGAGGGTTCTGTAGGTACAGTTGGTATTTAAATAGTTCGGCAGGTGAATATAAAAATGTTAAGGCGTCATTTAATTATACCAACAATTCTAAAATTACTTAACACATAAAATTAACATAGAAATCTAAAACTATTCTATTTAAAATAAAAGTAGCCTAAACTTAAAATACCTATATATATCGGCGTCATTTTATATACCTAGGACACTTAAGTAAGTACATATAGAGACGAACATAAAAAAATATTTTTAGATTTTTTATTGGTTGTGCTACAAGAGCAACTTTCTCAGTGAATTTCAAATTTTTAGGACAGCTGGAAGTTACTACCCAATATGTTAAGATTCCTCGGCAATATGTATGGAAAAACTAAAAACCTTTTCTAATGATTGTATTTTTTATAGAAGTTTGATTTTTTCAATGCTCCAAGGGGTAGGTAGGAGACTTGACTACTTGATATTAAATTCAGCTCGATACCTCGACGCGTTCGTGGACGAAAATCTAAACGGACGGATAGACGGACGCGACGGAAGGACGAACAACAAAGTCACCGCTTTTCCCGATTGAGTCACGGACGGAACTCTAAAAATATGAAAGCGTACAAAAAGAGTTAATGAATATTTAAAAGTACTATGTTAACCTAACTATTAAATCATTAATAAATCATCATTCAAATTTAAAAAAATCGCGCGAGAAAGGGAGTACCTAAGTACCTTTCTAAGTAGTACTTTCTGTATATTACAGTTGTTTTTGTTTGTTATTAAAAGAAAAGAGCGGACTCGTCAGATGCACCGTCCATACCTCCAACGTTGATTATACCTACTCCGCGAAACCCATGTCATGTTTGTTGATATGCAGGGCTCAATCGGGTGCGAGTAACCTGCACCGGCTGTGGGTGAACCTTGGCTACATCTCACATGACTGTTGACGCAGATTAGAAGCGATTTTTTTAAGTGCACCCGCAATCAAAACAGGTGGTAAGATCTGTATCCATCGCAGTCGGAGCTGGCAGTGTCAAGCTACCGGTCCGTCTCTGCCGATGTTTTATTTTTCATTGTCCATCTTGTGCGAGACTCGATGAGTCAGTGCGGTGCAATAGTGACATCCCGGTAACAACATTTGTGCTACTTAGTGATCAAATAAATCACGATGAACAAAATTACTGCGGCTTTTTTGAAACAGGTACATATCAGACGTTTTTCGGTGAATATATTCGAAGTACATAATTTTGTTGTTAATTGTTTGCAAGTTTTATCAAAATATCCTGCATATTGCATAATTTATGTATGAGATGTGCCTGATGTAGCTGTTTTTGTTTATGATGCGGCACTAACGTAAACAAATACATTTTTAAATGTCAAGTTTAGACATCAGGTTTTAGTATAATTTATTAAAATGCTCGTATCACTACATAGTATAATTAAAACATAAAGTATATTTTAAACTAGCTTGACATATGATTAACAACCCAATTATTTCGGAACGGCATATGATTAAACTGTAAGTAGTTACTTTATTATTTAAAGTAACAGTCGCAAGATAGGTAGGTACGATAGGATTTGAAAAAACATAGGTTTTTTTAAATTTACGTCTAATAACTTCTGTCAAATAAAAATATCTTATTAATTACACGTTTAGCGGAAAACTCTTATGAATCTATTTATCTATCTTTGTTTTATGAAGTACTAACTAATATCAGATCAATATAAATAAATCTCAAACACAATTACTTAAATAGTGAATCTTGAACCATTATCAATATTACATTTGTTCTTTTAATTGATTGCTTTGCTTGAAGAGAGCATTATTAAAGTGGTTATCGTCGCCACTTGAATCAAATACCTTCTTCGACGGATGTTGAAAGGCTTCCACCCATTTATAGAGGGTGCTACTAGAAACTTCAAGCCTATAACGATAAGCTTCTTCCAAAAGAAAATGAAAATCAACACTAATTACTTAAACATTTTTATCCCGAAACACTAAGATTTGTAAGTTGTATGTAAGTAGTGATCGTATAACTACCAAATTAAACTGGTAATTTTTTATTTAGTGAAATAGTGTTGCAAACAAGTAAGTCGGTCACCTGGTAGTACCTAAGTGGTGGTGGTTTGCGGGTGGTAGGGCCTTGTGCAAGGTTCGTCCGGATCGCTACCACCTTCTTACTCGCTAATCCTGCCGCTAACAGAGATGCGATTTATTTGAAATACTTCTATTTAAAATGCAAATACAAAATGCAAAATACCTATTTTGTATTTTGCATTTAAATACCTTTTAGTAAAAAGCATTTTGTATTTTATTTGAAATACCTTTTGAGATGTATTTTGCATTTTTAATATTCATTTCAAAATGCAAAATACTTTTTGATTAAGTTTAGCCAACATTACCAGTCAAACAAAATGAAATGAACGAATGAATGTCGCTTGTATTTAACCGATTTTAATTTGACCGATAGAGGCGCCTGGTAGCCATGCGTGCCCATTTTTAGGGTTCCATAGCCAAATGGAAAAAAACGGGACCCTTATAGATTTCGTCATGTCCGTCTGTCTGTCTGTCCCTTCGTATGTCACAGCCACTTTTTTCCGAAACTATAGAACCTATACTGTTGAAACTTGGTAAGTAGATGTATTTTGTGAACTGCATTAAGAGGGTGCATCCGTGCTGAGCTGGCAACGTCGCATTTTTAGTGATTTTTTGCGATTATTTCACAGAAATTAAATGAAAGTATCAAATATCCGTCTGTAGTGCACTTCGTTTTTAGTGTATTAATGTGTGCAATGCAATGATTAATGGTAATGGACTTTTATTTTCGTATTAAAGCGATAAAATACTATATCTCGTTTAAAAAGAAAATAAAAGTCCATCACGATGACCCCCCTGTAACTTATTTCTCATGATAAATACCTAAAATAAATATAAATCATTTGATTTGGTAAAAAGGTATTTTATTTTGAAAAAGTATTTTGAAAATACCTATTTTGCATTTAGCATTTGAAATACAAAACGCAAAACTATTTGGTATTTTGCATTTGAAATAGTAAATCTGAAAAGTATTTTGCATTTTGTATTTAAATGCTTTTTTAAAACCATTTTGTACATCTCTGGCCGCTAAGCAGCAGTGCTTGCACTGCTGTGTTCCGGTGTGGAGAGTAAGACAGCCGGGGAAATTAGGGGCACAAGAGGAATTTCATCTTAGTCCTCCAGGTTGGCAACGCATCTGCAATCCCTCCGGGGTTGCGGGTATCTATGGGCAGTGGTGATCACTTACCATCAGGTGACCCACTTGCTCGTTTGCCTTCCTATTCATATATAAAAAAAAGTATGTGGACATCACTACTCGCACCATCAAAGGATTGCAGATAGTACCTTATATCAATCATATCAGTATAAATGCTCAACTATCCACGAGACTTAATGTAAATCCGGGAATGAAATTCAATAAACTCTATCAAATTTTAAGATTTATTATCGTTCACCCATCTGTGTTTTTGATTGTCAGACTCAACAAGTTCGATAACAATGTACCTGATAGGCTGATACTACGATTGAGATTGACGAAATGTACGATAAAATAGCACGTGGTTCTAGATAAGTACATATTTAATTTACATATTATCCTACTAATATTATAAATGCGAAAGTTTGTGACGATGTGACGATGTGATGATGTGACGATGTGAGCGATTGAGTGAGTGTGTATGTTTGTTCCTTCTTCACGCTAAAACGACTGGACCGATTTGGATAAAATTTGGAACAAAGATAGCCGGTACCTACCCTAGATTGAAACATAGGCTACTTTTTATCCCGGAAAATTGCACAGTTCCCGGAGGATAGCGAGAAATATGTCAATTGCTAATTCTACGCGGACGAAGTCGCGGGCAGAAGCTAGTTATAATATATACATCAACCAATACTTTAGTTTTTTTAGCATGAGAAAAAGTTAAACAATCTTGAAATATTATATATTTTTGTTATCTTCCCGGCCATAGCTTTTAGCTTTACTTTTCGGATCTTTACAATTCGAAATCCCTGGAATGTTGTGATTTGTATTATATTGTGTGAATACCTATTTTTAAAAAGTGTTTTTCAATTAAAATACATGTCAAGATTGTTTACCTACTTTTTTTTCATGCTAAAAAAACCGAAGTAGGTAGGTATAGCCTGTTGTACTTAATTATATATTTAAACTAGCTTCTGCCCGCGACTTCGTCTGCGTAGAATTAGCAATTGACATGTTTATGGCTATCCCCCGGGAACTATGCTATTTTCCGGGATAAAAAGTAGCCTATGTTTTAATCTAGGGTACCAGCCACCTTCGTACCAAATTTTGACCTAATCCGTCTAGTCGTTTTAGCGTGAAGAAGGAACAAACATACACACTCACTCACTCACATCGTCACATCGTCACATCCTCACATCGTCACAAACTTTCGCATTTATAATATCAGTAGGAAGTAGGATGAGAATTAATCTTAAGAAATAATTCAATATTTTATCCTTATTTTCTTAAATTGCTACCGGATAAAATTTATACACATTTAAGATGATTTATCTTTAACCTGTTTGGTTAACCTCTATTCAATAAAAAATTAGAAGACGCAGCGTAGGAAGGCGTCACCCGGTAAAGGTTGCGGGAGTCCGCTGCCTGGTCTTATACTCCGAATTTCGATTTTCGAAGTTCGTTTCATGCCGTTCCGCTCAACAATTCATTTTAGAGTGAGAGGGACGGTATGTTACGAACTTCGAAAAACGAATTTAGCCGAGCGGTCAGTGCCTCAGTGGCGCTCTTATTGGCTATTTGGGTCTCTTAGTAGCGCTGTTCAGTAGTGAACATCTTTTAGTTGATGATGATGGTGCTATTAAATTCAAGTAGATTTAACAAATTAATATGTTCGTAAAAATTTGGCCAAAACTATTCTTCGCTCAGCAATAAATAGTTACCATAAAGTACCCAAAGACAATTTCAATGCTACCGCCCGGGTAATGACCCATTGGACAATGGTCCATTCGAGTGTACCTACTTGAAAAAGAGTAGAGTCAACAATGAAAACATTATTGTTCGATCATCGGAATATAGCGGGAAACGAATAACATCGCTTTCATATCCGTTATATCTTTACATAGTATAAAACAAAGTCAGTTTCCGCCATTTGTATGCATGTAGATATCCTTAGATCTTTTAACTACCTACGCGACGGATTTCATTGCGGTGTTCATCAGTAGATAACATAGTTATACAAGAAAAAGCTATTTATTAGTTTTATAAATCGTGCAAAGTTGGGGCGGGTCGCTAATTAGTCTAATAAAAATAAAGAATGTATAATAAATTAAGTACTTGCAGCTAAAAATAACATCGGAGAAATATGTTTGCCTATTAAAAACATTAGATGACCGTAGAGTTTAAGATATTTGTTGCCCCTGTTTAATGCACGGACGCTGGTAGGTAATCGCATTAACCATCTCTTTCTACCGTCATTCTTTTACCATCTGACAAAACGAAATGGTGAATGGGATTGCGATTAGGAGTGCTTCAGACAGTACCTATGGCCTCTAAGTCCAGTTAGACCAATTTTATTTATTAAAGTACTTACTTTTCCTCACTCCAGAATAGTGTTGAGTCCTTAAAAGTATGTTTGTTACTGGCTTACTTAATTTTATTTAATAAATTAAAATATAATCGCAGAGAAACGCAGCCACCAATTATACCTACTTATGACTACTTATGATAACTAACACGTAATATTTTGCTAAGCAACTTAACGTAATTTCATGGTATAAAGGGTGGAACTAACTAGATGCCGGACAAAATTAACATATGGTAATAAAGCCGTGTATACCCAAATTACCCAAACTAAAAGTACCTGAAACATGAGGAATTGGAAACTAAAATTTTATTATTGTATGGTCTCAATTTCCCAAGAGGATTACCCACGTGATTATCAGTTTTCAAAGGTCACTGAGTTTTCTACAGACATTGTTATGATTTTCCTACAATATTATTATAATAAATGGTTGATGTTATTTTATTTCTTTCCCTTTCGGGTTTTCCTACCGCTGCGTGCAATTGACAATATTTAAATTTTTCAAGTGCTACTTTTTATTGTCTGGCTGGAAAGAGCGCACAATTTTAAGACACCCATATTTTTTATATTTGTGAAAATCGTGTATTTTCGTGGAAAAATCCATTTAAATCGTTACTCAAGCAGAAAGAACGTAACGTAAGTAACAAACGTCAAGTATTAGCGAAATGACGTCACTGCTTTGTTTCCTACACTTAAAAAAACGTTGAAATAATTACCTACATTAATTGACCGACAAAACCTGTGCTTAAATAGTTTGAAAGTGAATGCAGTTGTCAATGTCGATGAACGTCAAAACGAGCTGACAAACTCAAACAAAATACTTCACAAAAAATATGATTTTAAATGAAAACTTGCAAAAACATTATCATTATTGCCCGGCAAACAGTTATCTAGTGTTCCCGATGGCAACAAAGCCGAGTGATGTGCGAATAAATTAACCGTCAGCTGTCAGTAGTATTGTGTTGTGAAAGTTGTAAATGTCAAAGGGAAACCCGGAAGACAAGGTTTTTTATAATGGTAGTATTGGACCGGCCGCTGGACGTCATTTCCCGTTTTACATATTTTGCTCATTTTTCCAAAAAAAAATACTGTACGAAAAAATCCAAAAATATTTTTTTTGTGTTCTACAAGTGTTTCTCTCGAAATGGTTTTTGATTTATGAATATAAAGAAATTTGAAATATTGTCAATTATGTAGTCACAATAGTACATTACAGACCTAGGGCGGCGATCTGGGGCTTTACGAATTACCGCCCGTGGTTTGTATAAAGTTTTACGTCTTGCCTTGGCCAGGAAGTGAGATTTTCTGTCCGCGAAGCGGGCGTAAAATCCCAATTACGGCCAAGGGTGACGTAAAGAAATCTTATCTAACATTTTTTAACCGAGCTTGTCAAATTATGAAAACGTCAGGTATCGGCAAAATGCAATTGAAAATATCTAAATTCTGTCGATCGCATTTATTTGATTAATTCAGATTCGCAAGTTCACCATGGTCGCCCCTCTGGAATCGCCGCGTGGCGTCCTGCGTTTCTGACTGGTTTAGATCAACCTACTTTTGACATAAAAGGTCGAAGTTCGGACATTTTTATGACCCACATGATAGCGTCATCCGCCATTGAATAAATCACGTAGAATAGGAGACAATTTCTAAAGCAAAAATCCAATACTTGTAAAAAACCTACTGTTTCAAAGATTTGAACTGTCTGTTGGAGTAAATTAGTTTTACGTCGAAAAATATTATCGAAAAATATACTTACTCCAGACCAATTTACTAGAAATCTACAGAAAAAATGTTACAAATGTTGGCAAACAACAAATCAATTCAAAAATCAAAATCAAAAGTATGTTTTGCAAATAGGCCGCCAAGGGCTCTTTTTTTAAATGTCTTTTTTGAAACTACCAGCCCATTCAAAGAAAATAAGACATTATTAGGTATGTACTTTTTTGTTAAACCGTGTTAAGACTTTTTGCAACTCACGAAAATCGACATCACTTCTACTTACAAAATATTTACGGCCAACAAAGTGATCCTATAACAGTTAATTCTTTCCTTTGAGTAGCGGAACCCTAAAAACAACAAACACCAATAGGGAAATCCCAATTGGTATTTTGGAGGATGTACTTACATATTATAATGATAAAACGAGTTTTATGGAATGCAAAACAAGAATGGTGTTATGGTATGGTGTATCAGCGACGCTTTGCGATTCGACAAATTTAAATACGAGCGCAAATGTTACGTCCTTTCTGACTCTGTCTGAGGACAATTTGTGTATCGCGCGTCCGTGGGAACTATACAATTTTCCGGGATGAAAGCTATCCATGTACTTTCCAGGGTCTAGACTATTTCCATACAAAATTTTGTCACGATCGTTGGTGTAGTTTACTCGAGAAAGCGTGACAAACAAACAAACATACATCCGCATTTATAATAGTTAGGATACCTAATATTAGTTAGGATTCTAAAATAAGTACAAGTGGGTTGTTAATAATGAGGTGTTGGTGTTATACAAAATGGTAGTTACTTGCGCTCTGACATCTTGAACGATTCAATCCGGCTTTGTGCATGGCCTCACTCGAAATCATGTGTGATAGTCTTCTTCCTTTGCAACCGTTAGGTGCTACGTGTTATAATGGTGCTTGTTATTTCTTACGTATTCTTATCGAGATATATATACTTATTTAGAAAATAATAGCTTGTCTGTGTACCTAAATATACTCAACGGCGATTTTCCTTCCATAAATTTAAGCCGTTGTTTTTTGAAACGGACTCTTGTTGTTATAGGTTTCTGATGGCTTTTACCTCTTACCGGAGAGAAAGTGAGGTGCCAGATGGGTGCTCGGAAAAATTATTTTAAGTCGTTCTACTCTAGAGCGGTCGTAGCCGTCGTCGAGCTAAACCTTTATGACGACTTTCTTGTGAAAACAGTTTAGTGAAATCCCCTTGTCTTCCGTGTGTATTGCTGCCTGCTGGAATCCGGACTTCATGGTTGGCATTAGAGAGCGCTGCTACCATCTTTAAAATCAGTTCCCTCAGTCGCCTTTTACGACATCCTCGGGAAGAGATAGGTACCCTCATACATATACGTATTTAAAAAGAAAAATATCAGGGCCATTTTGTAAGTTACTAACGAGTAGTCGGCCAAAATTTAATATTGAATTTTGCCACATTTTGTCTCAAAAGTCAAAAGTCAAAAAGTCAAAAGTTTATTTTGCAAATAGGCCGCCGAGGGCTCTTTTACATGTCTTTTTTTGAATCTACCAGCGCATTCGGAAAGACCATCATTGCCAAGAAGAATGCGCCGCAAGAAACTTGGCAGAAAGTCATTTTTTCAAAATAAAATAGATTTACAATAGTACTTAAATTCTACTTAACTTACCTAATATAATTAATACATTTTATAAAAGGAATGTAAAAGGTCCCTAAGTTAAGTCCGTACCTTAAATTACATTGGTCTATAGTAGAGATGTATAAAGTCTCTACTGGTCAAAGCGAAACAAAATATGCATAATCTAAGTTCAGTGGAGGTGTAAAACGCCTCCACCGTCAAATAAGTTAATTGGAGATCTATATCTCCAATGTCAATGAGAAAAAGAGCAAAAAAATAAACTAAGAGGCCTCTATAAGCGCCATAGAAGCCAAAAATACAATATATAATAAAAATTATGAAATATGCATTTCATGTCAAGTAAGTAACCGATAAGCTTTTGGATTCCGAAGGCAAGCTTACGTCTGCCGCCCCCAATGTTGGCTCACACGCGCTCATGTCATGCTCTGAAAGCAGAGCGGTACCGAGGGCATGTATCACTTCCGTCCCCACAGGCTCACTATGGGGACGTTTTAGGAACTTCGACGTTGCTAGCCTGTAACTAGACAGTAAATGAAAAAATAAAACAACAAAAGAAATCGGAAATCCATAAGCTTAACAATATACCTACCTAATACCTATCTTAGCACACATACACATACGACATAGCAATATTTATGTCCTTGTAAATAATTAATAATAATAAAAATAAAAATATTACTAAAGTAAAAAGAAAATAATAATACAAACTAATTAAAACAGGTAGGCACAATATTTAAATTGATAGATGCTAATATTGATAATGACTATATTTATAATCTTTTATCTTAATAAAATTTTTAGTAAGGTAACCGAGATCAGCAAGTCTAAACAGCAGACGGTAGCAACAGGGCCAGAGACCGTATATAGATACTACACACACACACACACACACATACACACACATACTACAGGATCACTCACAAAGCACTGAATTCTCCGGCTTACGGTCATTTTTCCAAAGATGGCCATGTCATATGTCTCTATCGAAACCCTGCTCTATATGTGACCCGACACTCACTTGGCGGGTTTTTTACAACAATTAAAGTAGTATTTCACGTCAGTACCTATTGCGCACGCGCTCGTTTGCGGAAGCAATAGTTCGAGCAATTGAGATGACTTTAATTAAGGTCATTATGTGCCAATAATTTGTCTTCGTGACATGATTTGCAGGATTTATTATATGCTAATTGTAAACCGAGGAAGTTGTAATCTACAGAGAAATTACCAATCATAACAATTGATGGCAAAGACTCTTGAATATGTATCTACGTTACTTGTTTTGTTAATGTTTTTTGTTTTGTTAATGTTTTGTTAAGTAACATTAAAACCTTTTTTTTTTTCAATTTGAGTTTTCGTTCAATTACAAAAAACTGATACATATTCAAGAAAAAATAACTACTAGAACTAAAATAAGTGTATAAAAGAGCTCCTTCTGTTGCGTTTTAGAAATAGCAAGGTTATATAAGAAAAGTGATTGAAATTATAGACGTATTTTTTTTAGTGTCACAAAATTAAACATTTTAACCCAATTTTTTGTCGCTGTAAAACGTTTTTTATTGTCAAAAACGTATTTTCAACTAAGTATTCTGCGATAGCAGCGCCGACTCTATTGTGACGCCGTCATGACAATTTTACAATAGTAAATTGTCTGCTTATTATCCCATCTGTAGAAAATGGCACAATTTGATCTGACCATCAACGTGTATAACATGCTCATTCATCGTCAGATTGAGCGGATAAACAATGAATGTAGCTAGCAACCAGCTACTATTACATATAATACATATTTATAATCATTATAAGATCTGCACATCTTTTTTCCTTTATTTATCTCTTCGTACCTCCGTTGCGGTTAAGTATATTAAAACGTGACTTAAATAAATCGTAAAGTTATTTTAATTTTTTAGAAAATGCATAAGTAGCAGTGTTACACCGTATGTAGATGCGTTTTTACCCATGTGTAACGTGACAGTTAACAAATCATCTGCAATTTTTTGGATTCCTCTACCGCTACCGTTTCCACTTAAACGAAATTAAAAATATCCTCTTCCTCCTCCGCTTCTTAAATTTAGAGGAGTATTAGAGGAATTTTCATTTCACCGCGCGTGTCACGTACCTATTCACTCGCGCGTTCGACGCGCTACTACATTTTCATTACAATAAACCTCCCAGTGGTCAATTTTGATTATTAAAGTGAACTTTATGTGCATAATTATGTTTTCTATCATTTAATTAATAAATAAACTGCAACTGAATTTTCAACTATCAATATCTCACTTTTTCTCTTCCTCATCCGCTTCCGCATCCGCATCTTCATCCTCATAAAAATCTCCTCTTCCTCATCCGCTTCCACAAACTATGTGTATAATATTTCCTCTTTCGCTTCCTCTTCCTCATTACCAACCTCATCAACTCTAATTCCTCCAAGTACCTACCTATAACCTATAGCGCAGTGCCAAATTAGGCATACCTGCCTATACTGGGTTTGTTGCAATACTTGCAATAGTGCAAGATGTGATTGTAATGCTATAATAAGTACTCTTATAGCTTATAGAGTTGTCTTGTCAAGTCATTGTCAAGTCTTGAGTGGTGGCGCTAGGCGTCAGACTAGGGTTTCTGCTCGAGACTTCTCGAAGTCGAGACGACTCGAGAGTTTCGCCTCCATTCGAGACGAGAAAAAAATAGCCAACTCTCGAGACTCTCGAGTTCCGGCGAACACGAAATAAGGGCTAAAGTCAGACTCGCCATTTTGCCGCTTTTAACAGTGATAACGTCGCCCGCGCACGTGCACGTAAACACGTGCAGTGCAGCGGACTTCTCACTCGCACGCTTTGTAACTCGCATCAAACCAGTTAATCAGTCTCTTCTCCCGCTCATATTGGTCGGTGAAACTCGTGCTGTGCTTTAATATTCTTAAAGGCCTACTTTTTAAGACAATTTTTTTTTTTGTACCTAATTACTGACTGAATTATGAAAATGATTAACACTCACACATGAATAATCACACAAATGATTAATATATATAATATTTTTCACTTAGATCATTAAACGACAGTTAAATATGATTGTTGACACTCCTTAATTTTATGTCACGTCATTGCAGTAATAAAAATCTTTTGTTTGTGACGGTTATTGTATTGTATTATTTGCATTTGATTCCTAGTCCTAATCTCATTTAAATTTAAGTCTAGCCTTGTTAAAAGAAAAGATCTCTATCAAAAATACCAGTTTAAATGTCTGATCAAAAGACTGAGAAAGTAAATTATGTATACATATTATTGTTTTATTTTAATTGTTGATTTTTTGTAAGATTTTAGTTTTTGTATGTTTGTAAGAAGAGTTTTAATTTTTTTTGTATTTCTAACTTGTAGTGCAAAGTGCAATAAGAGAATTCTGATTTTTATTTGTTTTTGATGCTATTTTCATTAATAATTTACAATTTATTGCCAAAGACTCGAGAGTCGAGACAACTCGAGAAATTGGTGTCGAGAATTCTCGAAACTCGATAAAAAATTGAGGCGAGAAACCAGAAACCCTACGTCAGACCCAAGTTCTTTGCCAGCCCTTTCTTGTAAACAAGCTGAAGTAGGTATGTTTTTAGATATTCTTTCCGAGGTCCACAATGACAGTTAATTGGACAATTTATTTTTACGCAAAGCATTGTACTCGTATGTTAAATTGGTGCCCTATTACTTTATACTCGTTCAGTTGGATGTAGTATCATTCAAGTTGCCATTATAAATTAACTGCGTTAGTTTCTTTTCCGCTGTTTTTACTATGAACCTTTTGTCTTGACTGCCTTAGCCGTGGCCTCAGTTTTTTTGACAGCTATTAAGTCTTAGACGTAGGCGTGGTTACGTCTCATTTAGTTCCTATTCCTTAGTTGAATGGCAGCAAAAATCAGTAGGTTAGGTACCTGAGTAAAAAATACATATATGAATAAAACTTTAGTGTTGCTTGCAGATAGTATACGACAAAGCATTAATTTGTTCTTTACTAGCAGTGACTGATTGCAGCTTTGGCTGACGTTCGGCGCGTCGCTGGCATTTTTAATCATCGGGTTGGTGAGGGGATACTCTGCATCCGCGCTCCCGTCTCTTGAGGCCTTTGACCCTACGCTCATTCAGTCTAGTGAGCAGAAATCATGGATAGGTAAGATATATTCAACTATGATTTTGGGCATGTACTACATGGTATATGATGTGTATTTACTCGCACCTACTCAGAATAATATTCAATGCCCAGCAGTGGCGTGGCGTCAAGTATATCAGAAGGCAAGCCGAAGGGAACTTAACTAGCCTTTTCCTCTAATTCTGCACAATAAATTGCCCAACTGCCTTAAAATAGGCAAGCCGGTGGGAATCGAGTTCTATGGACGCCACGCCACTGATGCCCAGCCCAAGCAGCACACAGTTTGGAAAGCGATGGCTGTCAGATTTCTCGTTACGAGCACTGGCAACATTGCCACCGATATTATTCCGAGTTTAATCGCAATATATCCGGCTAATTACTATTTTTCGGAAACGTTTTATGTGTGTATGTAGGTAAACTCTTTATTGCACTTATAAATTTTTAAAATAGAGAAGTAAGTACACAGGAAATAGTACAAAGGCGAACTAAGAACTTCGTTCTACTAAAGAACTAAGTTCCCTAAGACGTTTTAATTCATTATACAGACACCGAATATTTCCGCCAGCGCCAAATCTAAATCGGATTGATTAATTATATCCCGTTTTAACTGTGGTTTTGTAGGTGCAATCCCACCGCTGGGAGCGTTCGTGGGCAGTATAATGTCGGGTGCGGTGATGCAGCGCGCGGGGCGCAAGCGCACGCTGCAGATGACGGCGCCGCTGTGGGCCGCGGGATGGCTGCTGCTCGGGTTCGCGCCTTCTTTCCCGCTCATCCTACTCGGTCGCTTCATCTCTGGCCTGTGCGTCGGCTTTAGTCTGGCGCCCGCGCAAGTTTATGTAAGTTGTTTTTGAAATGAAAATATTATTGTCTTGACATATTTTGACGACGCGTTTGGCCTAGTTGGTAGTGACCCTGGCTGCGAAGCAAGCGTCCCGGGTTCGAATCCTGGTAAGGACATGTTTGTGTGATGAGCACGAATATTTGTTCCTGAGTCATGGATATTTCCATCTACTTAAGAATTTATTTCTCTTTATTAAGTATGTATAATAAAATCAACGTTGTTTAGTACCCATACCACAAGCCTTACTAGCGCTTACTGTGGGAATAGGTCAATTTGTGTGAATTGAATATTTATTTATTAAAGAGCAAGGGGAAGAAATGTTAGAGTGACTCGTAACGTGATTCTCACAAAAAACAGCACCAAGCGTATACGGGAGAGCGGATTTGTCAACTGCTGTTGCAAACTGCAAAAATAAAATCTGTCTTTGAGTCTTATTTTTTTTTTGTTAGAGCAATAATGTATTGTTTTTATTGAGCTTCTGCAGTTTACATACATACATACATACATATCGTCACGCCTCTTTCCCACAGGGGTAGGCAGAGACTACTTTGTTCCACTTGCTACGATCCTGACAAACCTCTCATGTTATGTTAGAGGAGGAATGCAGGATAAAATAGACGAAGTGTGTCAGATGATGGATGATAGACATATTGATGTTTTGTGTGTGAATGAGACCAAGCGGAAAGGCTGTGACACCACCGAACATGGACCCTACAGGGCATATTGGTCTGGTGCCACTCGTGGCTGTCAGGGAGTTGGTGTCATACTTTCCGCAAGAGTGGCTGAGTGTGTGATTGAGTTTGAGTGTGTGAGTCCCAGGCTTGTCTGGGTGAGGCTGAAAGTTGGACTCACTCGTATCTTCGTTCTCGGTGTGTATGCACCGACGGATGTGGGATCGAGTGGGTCTATAAAAGACAAAGCTGAAAGAGACAAGTTTTGGGATAGTGTGAGAGATATATTGAGTAAATGCAAGGAGAACGAGAGGATTATCATGCTAGGTGATTTTAATGGATGGGTAGGTAAAAAGCGTGACGGATATGAAAGAGTGCTTGGTGCGTTTGGTGATGAACGAGTGAATGAAAACGGGAAAAGTATGCTTGAAGTGTGTTTGGAGTGGAATCTTTGTGTGACAAACACAATGTTTGCACATAAAAAGATCCATATGTACACCCGGGAAGAAGGAAGTGCAAAGAGTATGATTGATTTTGTGATCGTGGATGAAAGATTGAGAGTTAAAGTCAGGGACACTCGTGCATACCGTGGAGTCGGCATCCATACAGACCACCACCTGGTGATATGCCGAATTAGTGGTCTGTTTAAGCGATGGCGGCACCGGGTCAAAGAACCTACTAGTGTCCTAGAACGAATAAAAGTAGAGAATCTGCAAGACGAGAATGTACGAGAAAAGTACAAGGATGAATTAAAAGGTCGATTTTGTGATGTAGATGAGGTATGTGAGATAGAAAAGGTGTGGACGGCATTTAAGGAAGGAGTTGTGAATGTAGCTACTGAGGTGTGTGGGGTGTGCAAAAGGGGAAAAGGAAGAAAGAAGATGAACGTATGGATGGATGCTGAAGTGCAATAGGTGGTGCGAGAAAAGAAGAAGGCATGGTTGGATTGGTTAGCGAAAAAGGCTAATCGAAGAATGCAAAAGGTGACGGATGAAGAAGTATATAAAGCGAAAGACGTATACAAAAGAGTGAAAGGATTAGTAAAGGCGACTTGTGACAGGAAGAGGGAAGAACATAAGGATAATTTTGATAGGAGGCTTTCTGATGACTTCCGGACAAATATTAAAATGTTCTGGAAGTCTATAAAGACAGCCCGTGGCAAAAACACAGCCTCGGAGCTGAGTGAAATCAGAAGCCAGGATGGGAGTGTTATAAAAGAAGAAGAGTGTGTGCTAAAAAGATGGAAGGAATATTTTGAAAGTTTGTTTGAAAGAGCAGAAGAAGCAGTGCAAGTACCGGCTCATGCCGGAGAGATGAGTGAAAGTAGTCAGAAAAATGAGATAGGTATGGATGAGATTGTGAATGCCATGAAAAGAATGAAGTTAGGAAAGTCTGCGGGGTATGATAGGGTGTCGGTCGAAATGCTGAGAGCCGGTGAAGGCGTGGTAGTTAGTCAGTTGTGCCACCTTTTCAACTTGTGTTGGACGAACGGTCGGGTACCGGAGGATTGGTGCAAGGCCGTGATTGTGCCGCTGTACAAGGGAAAGGGGTCACAACTAGACTGCAAAAATTACCGCGGAATAAGCCTTCTCAGCGTCGTCGGCAAACTGTATGCAAAGGTATTGATTGAAAGAGTTATAAAAGAGACCGATGAGAAAATATGGGATGTACAAGCGGGTTTTAGAAAGGGAATGGGATGCACGGATCAAGTTTTCTCCTTGCGGCGTATAACCGAAAAGTATATGGCCAAAGGCCAGAAAATATACTGCTTATTCGTCGACTTGGAGAAGGCTTATGACAGGGTGATGAGGAATGAGTTGTGGTCAGCGTTAGCCATGCATGGGGTGAACAGTAATCTGATACAAGCACTAAAATCTCTCTATGAGGATTCTAGTGCTTGTGTGAGGATAAACGGGGCGTACACTGAATGGTTTAGCATCGAAAAAGGTGTTAGACAAGGATGTGTTGCGTCACCGTGGCTGTTCAACATATTCATGGACACGTGCCTGAATGATTTGAAAGAGAATGACTGTGGACTGAGGATGAACGAGTTAACCATCAAATGCCTCCTATACGCCGACGACCAAGTGTTGTTAGCATCGTCGGAGGAGGAGCTGCAAAGGATGGCTAACATTTTGTGTGGGGCATTGGAAAGGAAAGGTATGAAAGTTAATGTGAGCAAGACGAAAGCTATGGTATTCGAAAAAGACGATAGCATGACAGAATGTGAGATTATAGTTGCGGGTGAGAAAGTAGAACAGGTAAAAGAATTTGTATATCTGGGCTCGGCTTTTACGACAGATGGAAAGTGTGAAAGAGATATTGAAAGAAGAGTGAATGCAGGAAACATGGTCAATGGAGCGCTGCGCGCCTTTGTGAGCAGTGAGAAGGTGTCAAAGAAGGCGCGTCTGGCTGTTCACAGAGGGGTGCTCGTTCCAACACTAATGTACGGTAGCGAAAGTTGGGTATGGCAAAAGAAGCATGAAAGTAGAATAAATGCAGTAGAAATGAGAGCGTTAAGAAGTATGGAAGGTGTATCACTGAAAGATAGAATAAGGAATAGTGTGATAAGGGAATGTGCTGGTGTGAAAGAAGATATAGTGACTAGGATAGAAAAAAGTATGCTTAGTTGGTTTGGTCACGTAGAGAGGATGGATGAAAGAAGATTAACTAAACAGATTTATATGGGGAGTGTGAATGGGTGCGTTGGGAGGGGAAGGCCTAGGCGGACGTTCCGTGATCAAATTGGGGACGTTTTGGAGAAAGGCCAGGTCATGAGTACCCGAAACCGACGAGCATGTATGAAGAGATTGATGAATGTGGATGAAGCGAAAGAGGTCTGCAGTTTATTAATATGAATATAAGTAAGTAATGTCATAAGTATTGTTTAGTTTGGAAAACTCGATGCGCAAATCCGGCTCGTAGGTATGTAGGTAAGTGGCCGATATTTAAAGAAATAACTAGTGATTAAATGAGATCTACATAGATAATTTAAATTAAGTACCTACCAAACAGAAATAATGATCAAAGGTTTATTAATTATTAATACACAAGGGTATTAACTGGAGCTACCTATTAATAAGCTTTAATTAGTTAAATAAGGTTTTATTTGTTCAATGCGGATAATGTAAAGGAAATATCACTGTGTAATTTGCTACCTAGGTTCTCTAATTAAAAAAAAATAACACTATTAACTAGGAAACCATTGAGGGCCTCCTTGGTAGAGTGCAGTTTATTTTTGTCTCTATAAACGTAATGTGACTAATTGAATATAATCCTATAGGGGAAAGTGGTCACCAGGCCTACACTTTTTAGATTTCATTTTTTATTTTTTATTTAATTGTCAAATTTAGCTAGTTTATGTACCTGAGTGTAAAGTGTAACAAATGTAATGTAGTTTGTTACAAAAAAGTCCGAAACTAGTATGTCAAAATGTTAAAGGGTTATAGCCATTTTTCAACTATAAGCTATGTGTACGAATGGTGACCACCTCCTTCCCCTACCTATTAAATTATGAGTATACATGTACATATAAGGTGCTAGAAAATTAGGTATGTAGTTAATAAAAAACATAAATTATTTAAGAATTGTGTGGTATTTTTTTTGTTTCATACAAAAATAATATTACCATTACCCGTCCAAACAAAATCATCCTTGCATTAGACACTATAATTGATTAAGTATGCTTTAAACTGACTAACAACGATGCAAACAATCGATCCACAAAATATCCGTATCTGATTTTCTGCAGCCTGTATATCAGATGAAGAACAACTTGCCTGATATTCTATGAATAGATAGGTATCGAAAATCTCATTCCGTTGCAGGCCAGGTATTAGGTACGCAAGCTATATGAATACCAAACGTTGCACCATCACATCTCCGATTCCTGCATTTTCTCGTTTATAATCAAATAAGGGTGATTGCACCAAGTTAGTGAATGAATAGCAATATCCAAAACCAAATGTTTTGACATATTTTTACGTTACATAGGTTTTCTGTGACGACGATACTGGCCACTAAGAAGGCCCTGAAACACTTAAAATACATAGACAATCAATTAAAATAATAATATGTAGAGTGGTAAAATAGTGCGTGAGATTTTTCCTCTTATCTAAGACACAATTGATGGCAACGGACGACCCTCGCGCCGGCAGCTTTCTCGCACACAGACTCGCAATTGCGATACAACGCGGGAATGCTGCCTGCGTGATGGAGACCCTACCTAAGGGTCCAAATTTATTACAATTTTTAGCAAAAGTTTTATTCTTATTAAGTTATATTTTTAAGGTAGCTTTAGTTTGTATTTATATGAATACTTTTGTAATCATTTACAAAATGATGAAATTGAAAAATGACATTAGTAAATTTAATATATTTTGTACTTATTTATAATTTTAACATTTAACATTGTCCATTTTTAAATTAATATTTTAAATTGGATTCCAATATAATTATAAACATGACATCTTTTAATAACTCCTTAACATAATAATCATAACAAATAATATTAATAATAATAATTAATGGATGGCTGTAATTTTAATGTAATTTTATCTTATTTTAATTGGAAATATGTGTTAATTTTAATCTAATCTTAAGTACCATTGTGTGCCCTTACAGGGCGTCATGGACCGACTTGAATATATTATAACATCTTTAACTATAATGTACATGACATAAACAATGAATAAATGAATATGAATATGAATATGAAAATAAATTTATTTATTGATGGTAGGTACAATGTATTCTGTTAAAGGTGAGCGAATGCTGTGATCCGGAAATCCGCGGCCAGCTTGGTTCGCTGCCGACATTGTCCATGTCTCTGGGCATCGTGCTCTCTTACGTCGCCGGCAAATGGCTCTACTGGAGACACCTGGCTTTCTTCTCAGCGACATTCTGTGGTAAGATCGTCTGTTTTCGTCGCATGATCTGTTTCTCTAGGCCCAGAAAAGAACGAAGACTGCTTTCGTAAAAGTGATTTAAAAACACTTCGTAATGTTGCTCTATTGAACGGCTTGCATTCCTTGCCGGCTGGCAGGTTCTAGGCTTTTACTACTACTAGGTTGGGTATATTTATTGGTTGGTGACAGGTTTTGTTTAATGCAAAACGGAACTTACCATGTGTAATACGAGTAAGTACAATTTTATTTATTAGGTATCACGACTTTTCGGCCGTGTAGCAACATTTGCAACGGTGTGAGCTATATTATTATGTAAAGCGCAATTAGTTACTATAAGATTTTGAATTTTGAGCCTGTATTGTAAGTTTTGACTACGGCCAAATTGGCAGCGCCACTAGCGGTACGTAACGGGAGCAACAACAAACTGTCCTCGTATCATTTGATAGTTTGACGTATGCGGTCGAGGTGCAGTTTGTGACTGAAAACTTATACACTAAGCGTATTGTTTAATGTTTGCAGGTGCGCTGTTTGTGGTGCTCCTGCCTCTACCAGAGTCTCCAGTGTGGCTGGAAGACAAGGGTCTGGATTCTAAGGCTGCCATCAAGTGGCTGCAGTTGTCGCCCCGAGCCGTTGCTGTTGTTAAGGACGATGAAGTACCAGAGTAAGTTGCTCAGTATGTTTTGCATTACATGCAAACCCAACACACAAAAAACATATATATTTCACACAGACTTGGTTATCTTGCACGTGAGTAGCGGAGTAGCAAGGTAAATATTTTACGTTCATATTTTATTATTGTTGTTATAATATATAATTGCAGAAAATCAGAGGCCCCTGCGCCCGCCGCCCCGCCCAGCCTGTTCACGCGGGAGGTGTTCTTCTCCTCATCGGTCATCAAGCCCCTTGTCGTTGGGTTTGCGCTGCTCTTCTTTCAACAATTCAGCGGCATTGACGCCGTTATATTTTTCACTGTTGAAATCTTTGAAAGTGCAGGTAACATAAAAAAAAATAACATGACAGTGGCGTCACCATAAAGGTGCAGTTCCGAGCCAAGCGAAACTGCCGCCACTAACCACTAACGCTCTCACTAAGGCTCGGAATTGCACCTTTAACACGACACAGTGACCTTATTAATGCTGAATTAGAAGCTCCATATTAAATCAGTTGCTAGTCACTTTTGTATGTTTAAGAAATATTCTCATATTGATTTTGTACTTCAGCATAAATTAACATAGCATGACGTCATTATTTCTAAGATAACCCGCTAGAGGGCGCCGCGCGCAATAGAACGCGGTATCGTATGGCCGACACGGAAACTGCAAGTAGTAAGTCAAATAGCAACCGAGCTTACGATATACGCCGACAGATGGCGCTGCGCGCAAGTTACATCGTGCTATCGTTTGGTTGACCGAGCGGCTATATAGACTAGAGATGATTTTAACTGAGGATCTTGTAACAGACACAGGAAGCGAGTTTGACTAGCCTAGTGTGCACGTTACTGCTTCTAATTCTTTAGGACGTTAACGGGCCCGGTCTATCAAACTCTGCAGGTGTGTGCACGGGTTGCCGTATCGCAGTGGCGGTCGCTTCCTCGGGCCATTACCCCTGTATTTTTTTGCGCTTTTAAAGTTAGCCCATTGTTAAGGGCAAGTTCTTTTATATTTTGTTTTACGTTTGTTTACATAAATAAAACCCACTGTACACAATCACCGTGTATCGACACTCCGTCCGACGGAATTCCCCGCAACTGTTCCCTGCGCGACCCGTACCGCCGTTAAACTGGCGACCAACGTTGGGCATCAAAACGAATTCTACGTGACGAAGTACGGCCGAGTAACAACTACTGCGGTGAGAACGAAGGAGGACACATCAATACCTACAAACATGTCTATCAACCTGACGCAAGATCAATTCACCGAATTACTTTCTGCAATTAATCCACGAAGAAGCGCATCTTTCGCGAACTGCTCTTTCAAATATGACGGTCAACGAGATCCTCAAGCTGTGGAAACCTTCCTAACATCCATCAAAATTTACAAAGATGCGGAAAACATATCCGACAGAGACGCTTTAAGAAGTATGCTGCTGGTATTGCAGGGGGAGGCTGCAATGTGGTGGCAAGGTGTCCAAGGTGAAATAGTTACATGGGGCCAGTTTGAAGAGAAGATGCGACACATGTTCTCACCGAAAAAGCGAGCTTATATCATATACCAGGAAATCGTCGAACAAAAACAAAAAGAGCATGAAAAAACTGAAAGTTTTATTGCTCAAAAGAAAGCTCTCTTCGCCCAGCTTCCAAAACCGACCCTCTTGGAGTCCCAGCAGATCGATATGGTGTTCGGTCAATTACGCTTGTTAATCAGGGAGAAGATACAACGCTCTTCACTAACAAAGCTCTATAAACTGATTACAGAGGCAAGAGCTATTGAGGCAACGATGGAGGAAAAACGGTTCAGTTTCAACAACTTGTTGAATGGAAAACAGTACAACACCCAACCCTCCAATAGGGGGAGATGCTCATATTGTAGGGTGATTGGACATGCCGTTGAAGACTGCAGGAAAAAGAAGGCTGAAGAAGAACGAAACGCGCCTAAGACTACCAATATCTACACTCCGAAGCCAAAACCAAGTACCTCATCATTGCACTGCTACGGATGTGGAGCACCTGGCAGATACCGCAGCGAATGCAGCAACTGTATGCCACAGAAAGTAAAGAAGGAATCAGTCGGGTTCTGTGCTTTGAATACTATTATCGACAGCCGATCCCGACCGGTGGTGTTTATAGATGTTGCTGGAGTCCAAGGTGTCGCTCATGTGGATACATGTGCGAAGGCTAGCATTGCATCACATACGCTCTATAAAGTAATGAAGTTGAAAGGTGTCAAATTTTTTTGAAGAGAACGTCAGCATCACTCTCGCTGATGGTTTTCCCAAGCAACAAAGGGTTTTAATTACTAAAGTCCCCGTAAAGCTGTGCGACCGAACTATCGACACTACATTCTTGGTTCTGCCAGAATCGAGAGACAACAGGACTCTTCTGGGAATTGGATTCATTCAGAAAGCTGGAATGATTCTCGACCTGCCGCAGTACACCTGGCACTTTAACAATGTTCCCGAGCAGACTTACGAATTGTATTCTGAAGATTTTGTTACTTTTGATGCAGAAAATGCGACAACACCGGATGACATAGTTCATGAAGCCGCTTTACCTGAGGAACAAGCATGTGGTGTATACAAAGTCGCACGCATAGACTTTGGAGATGTCCAAGAAAATTGGAAGCGACCGAAACCTTGTTTTGATATGCGCCCATCACATTACGCCTACATGATGCGAGATGCTGAGATGACAATAGTTGAGGCAGAAAACAACTTATCACCCCATTCAGCGACACTGTTCCCCGAGCCTGATCAAGTATGTGTAGACGCTCTCAATATAACTAAGAGTATTCTGAGCGATGAGGAACAAAAGGGCCCGCAACTGCTTTTAGATCAGAGCGCCGAGATTTATGAATTAATAGCGGACCCCGGCTCACCTCATCACCCACTGGGTACTTATCACACCTCAGCGTTGAAACCATGTTTTGGCATTGCCGTACAACCACCCGCACCTATATGTCCCACACGAAAGAAAGGGCGATCGAAGAAGCAACCAGAGGCCACAACCACAACCACCGAAACTAAGGCACGAGGTCGAGGACGACCCAAGAAGCCCAGTACACGTCATGCTTAAATAGTGAACTGTCTCCTCGTCGGGCCGCCAATCGGATCCAGAGGGGGAGTCTGTAGCATGACGTCATTATTTCTAAGATAACCCGCTAGAGGGCGCCGCGCGCAATAGAACGCGGTATCGTATGGCCGACACGGAAACTGCAAGTAGTAAGTCAAATAGCAACCGAGCTTACGATATACGCCGACAGATGGCGCTGCGCGCAAGTTACATCGTGCTATCGTTTGGTTGACCGAGCGGCTATATAGACTAGAGATGATTTTAACTGAGGATCTTGTAACAGACACAGGAAGCGAGTTTGACTAGCCCAGTGTGCACGTTACTGCTTCTAATTCGTTAGGACGTTAACGGGCCCGGTCTATCAGACTCTGCAGGTGTGTGCACGGGTTGCCGTATCGCAGTGGCGGTCGCTTCCTCGGGCCATTACCCCTGTATTTTTTTGCGCTTTTAAAGTTAGCCCATTGTTAAGGGCAAGTTCTTTTATATTTTGTTTTACGTTTGTTTACATAAATAAAACCCACTGTACACAATCACCGTGTATCGACACTCCGTCCGACGGACCTCCCCGCAACTGTTCCCTGCGCGACCCGTACCGCCGTTACAGTTTCAATTTTCTTAAATTAAAAACACACTTAGTGCGAATTCACTTCAAATAATTACATGTGAAGCTATTTGATGGTGTGTGTCTAATTTCCAAGAGAGACTACATCCCAGAGGCGTATTTGTAGCAAATATAAAATTAAAGTAAAGCATACCTGTTTCTAATGTTTGGTTAGCAACAGATTCCACAGATAATTTACCTAGATAGATGAGGGGTTAAAAAAATTCATGAAACTTGTGGCATCGAGAAAAATCCGCTGGCATAGCCTCAGAAATATATAGGTGCCTAATATGCGCACTGTCATAGGCAATGATGAGCCGCAATCTCGTACGGGGCTCTTTGTGGCCCCGTAATAACCACCACCTCGAATAATTCCCTCCTCTTAACCTTTCGACGAGGAACCTGGTTTATTAGCTTCTAACACTCAAGAATGTAATTACGAATACCTTACTTTGAGTAAATACAAACAATTTATCTTTATACTGCTTGGATTAATTTGCAGATTTGGATATTCATTGTTTTAAATTATCATACCTCACATTTAAACGTTAGGTTTACAAAATAGGTATAGTAAATATGTAAATAGATAGGTACCTAGTTGTTCATTTCATTCCAATCTATATTGGCTATCAACAAGAATGGGGTTTGCATGAATGGATTGTTTTTTTTTTCACATAAACTTATTGAAAAGAGATTTGTATTCTTTTCAGCTTTAAAAGTACACTTAGCACCTAGGCAAAAGCTAGATCAACTTCAAGACTTTTTAAGTTAAAAAGGGCTCGCAGTACTTATTGGGGATTGGAAAAAGAGTATTAATTTGCAGTGTTCGCAACTTAATTTTAAAACATAGGGATGCAGTATTTGCAGTGTTCACAAAACAGAGAGATGTTATTAGGTTATCGTATTTATCTGTGTGTATGTCTTGTCTATCACATCCTAACACCAATTACGAAAGGAAGATTTTGTTATTCAAATGTTGTCGTTTTTAAATTTTCTGTATTCCGTTTATCTTATCTGACCATATCGACGTTCTCAACAGTAAAAGTTTAGTCTACTACGGCTCTCAGACATAATAGTGAATAACTTACGCATTTGCATATGCAGGTAGCACATTGGACCCGATGGTGGCTACGATCATAGTGGGAGTGGTGCAGCTGGTGTGCAACGGAGTGAGCACTATGGTGGTGGACCGCGCGGGGCGGCGGCCGCTTCTGCTGCTGTCTGGTGCGGTCATGTGTGTTTCCATGTTCGCTATGGGCACCGCTTACTATTTGGAGCTGCAGCATTCTGCGTGGCTTGGGTATGTTGAAACATGGGTTGATCGGAGAATAGTTCTTAAGTAAGGGCAAAAGTCTCGACCCGATATTGAGCAAAATAGTTACAAAATCTTTTCCATATTTAATGGAACTCGAGTTTCAGTAAAATAAAAATAATCTCAGCCTCATATCTGAATTAAGACGAATTTCTCCCAGAGGTAAAACTGTTTTATTAAAGCATGCCTCATTGAATACTGTGAAATAAAATGTTATAATTTGATAACGTTCATCGCGTATCGAACTTTCAGTAAAATATTTCGCCTCCCGATATGGACGTCGATACGACTAGACTTTTAATCTTTATGTGCGATTTGTCCCGTCTGCGATTGTTAATATTTTTTTATTAAATTTATCGAATGAAATTGCCTGTATTGTAGGTAATTTCATTGTTAATCTAAGTTCGTCCACTGCTGATCCTTTGACGAATATAGAAATTATTATTTATTATTATTTATTACGTGTTGTAGGTACCTACCAGTTGCCAGCTTAGTGGTGTTTATGGTGGGTTTCTCGCTGGGCTTCGGCGGGCTGCCGTTTCTGCTGCTCGGCGAACTGTTCCCGCAGCATTACCGCTCTCAGCTGTCAGCTATGGCGAGCGCTGTCAACCTTCTTTCCATGTTCACCGTCATCAAATCTTTCCACGCACTTGAGGTTAGAACATTAAAATACTTACTCGTATGGTTTAAAAAAAACGGCTGTCACTATAGGCAGCCCCACCGCTGCACCGATCAGGCATCTGAGTGGCCTAAAACTGACATCGAAAATTGTGTGATTGATAGGATACCTACCTAGAACTTGTCTTTGGTGAGAGTAGGGCACGGAATGTCGAGGTTATACATTCTATTTCTGTCTGTTGTGAACATATGTTTCTACATGCTGTTAATGCAGTTAGCAAGTGCCTGTAGAACTGCATAATCGCAAGCAAGCAGTTGAAGAATAAGTTCAGTTAGACAAAGATCTCATGAACAGCATTACTTAGTCACCGCTTTTAGTTTGTGCAAAGATCTTGCTTAGAAACACATTGAAATCAGTCGGTCTGTAGTTTTAATTACAGTCGGCCCAATTAGCCAAGTTCAAGTTCTGGGCAAGCTAGTTTACCAGCTCCCGGGTATATTGTTAACGCTGTTAGTTAATTCATCGATTCATATTTGAATTAAATTTCAACAAACCCGTTTGAGTATACCATTTTTCAAATTTCTTCTAACATATTTAAATTAAAAAGGTTCCGTCATTATTACTTATTAACTAATTATAAAAAGATAATCAAAAGATCAAGATCTGTCTACGATAGATGGATGGCAAGCCTGCAAGCTTCAGGTATACGCCAAAAATATTACAGTTACGAACAAAAGTGACGTATGTAAAGTAGGTAGTTGTTAAGGGAAAAACTCAACAACGGCTGGACCAATTCGGCTATTTTTTTTTCATAATGTTCCTTAAGTTCCACGGAATGTTTTTTGTGGAGAAAAAAACATAAAAATTAAAAATTAAAATGAGATTGGGGCGAAGCCGCGCGGAGCAGCTAGTTATGTAATACCTATAATGTAGGTTCTTAAAAAATTCAAAAAAATGTGTTACAGACGGTGCTGACATCTGCTGGCACTTTTTGGATGTACGCGTGTTTCTGTGCAATCGCATTCTTCTTCGTCCTCTTCATGGTGCCAGAAACTAAGGGCAAGTCCCTGGCGGAGATCGAGCAGCATTTTCGCGGCCATAAGAAAGCCAATAAAGTGAAATTACAAAAGATATCTACAATATCGTAAAGACGAACCAATTAGTTAATAAAATTAGTCGATACATTTCGCTTGAGAAACTTTATTAGATTAAAGAAATTTTGTTCAAAATATTAGGAAATTCCTTTCTTAAATGCTAATTTCTCTGAGGTTATGGTATGGTAACTATGGGCAAAGGTCGATAATATGTGTCATAAACAAGAGTTGCCCACCGCCCGCTTGCACCTCATAAACAAGAGTTGCCCACCGCCCGCTTGCACCTCATAAACATACAAAGAATATTTCTAATACACATATTTAGTTACCTACTTACTTTATATTATTTGTCGTGACCATGATAAAATCATATTTTGATACATTTTGATTCTGCAAAATGGAAATGCACTGACGAGGAAAAATAAAGGGTCGCTCTTCATAGTTACACCTTTGTATGGAAGATGACCCGTCAGTGTTTTTAGGCCTGAACATAAATCTTTCATTTCGATTTTTCGATATAGGTATTTTTTTTTATTCCGAAACGCTTAGAAAAACAATAACTACATACGTACCTGGGGAATTTCAGAAATAGGGTACAATTATGTTTTTCGGAAAAAAAATTAAAAAAACATAATTGTAGGTACCCTATTTCTGAATACCTATGTAGGTATATCTTTTTTTTCTGTTATGTTTCACGTAGAAATCGAAAAAATATTTATGTGTTAGGTAGGTATAGCAGCACGAAATGCGCCATACTTTTTACATTTTTAAATAAGTCCCTAGAGTTAGTCTTGCTGAGGCAGTACCTAGTAGCAATAAAGTAGAACTGTGATAATTTAGATATAAGAGATTGAGGTTATGAGGGGATTGTGCTTAAAAACTGTTTTACATAAATGTAGCTCCTGAATTATCAGAACAATATACAATCTACACTTTATAATTAGATACTTATTGTAAAAACAATAGTTTTTTTAACACATACATTCATCCACTACCCATACTACTACCCAAGCCACCACTTAAAATTGGTTCAGCAAGTAAAATTTAATTGCTTGAGAATATTCTCCTTTATTCGAAAGCCAAGTAAAAATAGGTAGGTACCTACGTTTCATGTTGTCAAGCCATTGTTTGCGACTATGGTCAGTAAAATGATAGAATGTGTGTAGCCATAAAATTATATGTTCAGGAGCTACCTATGAACCTTGTGCACGGATCTCTAGAATTTGTAAAAAGCAAGTTGACATAAAAAAAAATATATACAATTTCAACAAAAAAGAATGTGTATTATTTACCTACTGTATTATTTTATTTCATTCATAGAAATATGTTTGTGTAACCATTAAACAACTAAGATCTATGCTGATATATCATACCAATAATCAATAATATTAGAAAGTTCCCTAATTCAAAATGTTAATTTCATTTCAGTACCCGCCCACCGTTTACATTGTCTTTGGCTGTTTGCGCCTGCAAAATATATGCGAGAATAACGAACGAACGGTAAACAATTGTAAAATAATAATAGTAGGTAGGTACATGTAAAGTTCTGGTTCGCAAAAATCTCCAAATTAGTAGGTATTTCGATTTTTAGTGCTGAGTGATATTCTGGATATAGAGGCCACATATTTAAAAAAAAGCGTCCAAGCATTGACGTTCAAGGCGTTTTAGGGCTGACCTCAAAAGGAAAAAACAAAACCCTTACAATTAATAATATGTATTTAAGTATTTATCTTTATCTATATGTATAAGTATGTTTATCCGTTGTCTAGTACCCATATTACAAGCTTTGCTTAGTTTGAGTCCCACGATATTTATTTATTTTATTTTTTATTTATAAGATCACTGTGTTGTCCGTCCTTCCGTCTTAAGAAGACTTTTTTTTTTTTTTTATGCGAATAGGAAGGCAAACGAGCAAGTGGTTCACCTGATGGTAAGCGATCACCACTGCCCATAGACACCCGCAACCCCGGAGGGATTGCAGATGCGTTGCCAACCTAGAGGACTTAGATGAAATGCCTCTTGTGCCCGTAATTTCCCCGGCTGTCTTACTCTCCACACCGGAACACAGCAGTGCAAGCACTGCTGCTTAGCGGCAGGATTAGCGAGTAAGAAGACTTAGAGGCTTACGTAGTATGTTGAAATATTTTGTAGTCGTTTTAGTCCATTAATGTCTTATTATTACATCTTATTACAATGTTTACAATGTATGATAGCGTGTGATCTAGAACGGTGACGCAGGCGCACAATCTCCACTGAGGTGTTGGATGGAGGCGTCTTTGCTGGGCAAAACGGTAGGGCTGTCAAAAGTTACGGCTATACTTTTTAACAGCTAAAACTTCGTTGTTCGATCGATCGGACAACCCGGGGGATACTTCGAAATTCGATTTTCGAAATTCGTATCGTACCTACCATCCCTTTCGTTCTCATACTAATGGCCATTAGTATGAGCGGAACGGCAGGAAACGAACTTCGAAAATCGAATTTCGGAGTACATGGCCAGGTCGCACCTCGTGGTCTGAAGCTGTTTATATTATTAGCTTCACTTGTAACCTTCTTGTAACCAATTAGTGGCTAATACAGACGATTGTTGTTGTTGTGTGTGATCGTGTGTTGTTAACTAGAAATTAATTTAAAAAAAATGAAATGGCCTGAACGTTAGATTGTTTACGTTTTCATTCCCTCCCTATGGCTCCGCCATTTTGAAAAATCCAAAAACTTAAACGACAAAAGGATTCTATAAAAATAACGAGCCTGGGCACAAGATTTCATGAGAATCTGTCCAGAAATGTGACCTGAAGGAACATACAGCCGGACATAGTTATGAAAGCATTTATGTACAAGCTGAAACTGAGATAGTTAATTCGTTCGCACTTCGTGCTGGCTCAGGTTAATTCATAAAATATCCCTAGACAAATTTGATCTTTTGACGCGGTAGTAAAATACTTATATTGAAATTTTCAAAATTGACTAGGGACAAAAAATATCCCTAGACATTTTTGATGAGTGTATAACTATGCAACAAACAATGTTAATCCACTTCTAATGGCTTCTAAAATTAGCTCTAGTGATAGTGAAATATGGAGAAAGTAATGTCAGTGTCAAACAGCTAAAATGTGAAAATTTTGACGCGAGCCTACTTTTACGGCTTACTCAATATCATATTGATATCATATTGATATTGAGTAAAACAATGATAAGAGAAATACTATTTTGTTTAAGATTCAATACAACTGACAATACCGAACAAACAACACAGAACAGAACAGAATATACGTAACTACATTGACGAGCAAAAATAACTGGTCACTTCCCATACAAGGTTATATGAAATTTTTGCTAGTCAGTATACTTCCAGAACATGTCTTGAGCGGGAAGAGCCAATTCTCAATTAAAATACTGGCATGCCACGTCGAACGTTATTTCTGAATTTATCGAATGAAATATTCAAATAAATAAGTCTCACAATGTCGCAATTCCGTGGTATTGATCCCCATTAATTCAGTCCCAATGTTCCCAGCCCTAGAGCTACGTTGCGCCATACAGTCACGACGCTAACTAGCGAGGACGACACTAGCACATGAGACTCCATCACGGCGCTCGATACCGGTGTAATTGATGGGACTGCCGCCACTGACGTGATAATTTGCAATATATTCGAGGACTGACAATGGTTGATATTGTTATTATAGAAAAGTGAGCGCTTTGGTGATGAGCAATTTTATAGTTAGGGAATTGTCTTCATGCATAAGACGTTCGTTATATTCATATCTATCACATTATATTATATTATAATTTATGTATTGTATTCGGTAATGTATTATGTATTGTGGCTCTCAGTATTTGCAATTTTAAACTCACTCGTCTGTCCCCAATATAAATACTCCTCTCATCCACTCAAAGGTTGACTGGAAGAGATCCCTTAAAGGGATAAGTTCGCCTTTGTGCATGTATCATTTGTGTTTGTGTTTGTCAATTGTATTTGTCTTATGTTTATTTTGCACAACAAAGATTTTACTTACTTACGTAAGTACTTATAAGTTTGTGACAGGTTGCACGTACTGCAACAGCATACTGTATGCTTAGTATAAGTTTTCAGTCAAAAAATACGTCTCTACCGCGTTTGCGTTGAAATGTAAAATACTATGAGAAATTTTATTTGTCGTTTCGTTCCGCTTGTAGCGCTGTTCATTTTCTCATAGTAAATTGAAACATTAACGCGAACGTGTTCGAGACGTTTGTCGTGCCTAAAACTTACACTAGAGGCTCAGGGGCCTTACCACAACGTCCTAATTCCGACTCAGTTTAAGTTTTAGCTGTCCCTTTTACTATGAATCTGACAGCGAGCGAACCTAAACTAGCTAGAATTTTTTAACTTGTGTTGTCGCGTATTGAAAAAGATTAAAACTTTCATACTGTTCCAGCAGGTATGTTTACATAGGTACCAACGTAAATGTAAAGCGAAATTTTGAATAAAATAAGTTTTTGTCATTTTGCTTCGTTATGAAACAGATTAATAATGTCGATTAAAAATTGGGGTGCATCGATAACCGACGTAGATTTATTATTATTGCATCAAGGACTCCCACGGCGCCGTCGATAGACAGATGCACGAAATTAAACGCGGAGACACGACACGACGCGTGAGCCGCTCTTGCATTACCATTGATATCACGCTCGCCGCCGACCGAACTATATAAAACCCGAACCCCTCAAATCTAACGTATTCCTAAGCTAAACCTTAATAAAGCAGCACATATTAACTGCAATCCTACATTACTTAGAATAGTCTCTACAATATTAATGCAAACAAAATATTAGAGAAAATGATTATAGTAAGCTTTTAAAATATTTCTCAGTGGTGCTATGATTTAATTAGTACTTCTGTGTTTAATTAGTTCATCTGTTTTCAGTGGGTTATTTGGTTCAGCGCTCTTGCGTGGTCAACGAGCAAATGTGAGCCCCCTGTCAGCAGCTACCTCCCGCCGTCGACTGGTGGCAACGGCAGACCTGCCCCTCAGTATGGGCCCCCAGGATTAGGGAATGGATCCCCCGGTGGTCCTGGAGGACGATCAGGCCCCGGAAGACAGGGCAACCAAAATCAGATCAGTGATTCGTATTCGCCCCCAGGCCAATTTCCTCCGTCGAGTAATTTAGATGCTGAATACGGGCCGCCAGGGCAAGGCTCAGGACTTGGAGGCGCCGGTTCAACTCAAAGTGGTTTTAGCGGCAATCCATCACAAGGGATTTCTCGAGGTAGTCCATCCCAAGGTGGCTTTGGAGGCAGACCATCTCAAGGAAGTTTTGGTGGCAGTCCGTCTCAGGGAGGCTTCGGCTCCCAGTCACAACAAAGCAGCCAAGGAAACGCCAATACACCGAGTATGGAGTACGGCGTCCCCGGGCAGAGCCCCAATTCATTTGGAAGAACGGGAAGTCAATCTTCTGCAGGTGCAGGAGGCAGACCTGGTGGCGGTGGGCGACCGCAATCAAGTTACGGTCTTCCAAATCAGCAGCCTAGTTCAGGCCGATCTCCCGATGGCGGTAACAGTGGTAGTGGGCGCGGTGGCCAAAGCCCTGGTCAGCGACCCGACAGTTCTTATGGTCCACCGCCGAGTGGCGGATTCCAGCAACCAAATAACCAGTTCGGTGCTGGTAGGCAGTCACCTAACCAGTTCTCAGAATCGCAAAGAGCACCTGAGTCTTCCTATGGGGCCCCGAACGCAAACGGTCCACAGGGTGGATTCGGAGGACAAGATCCCACCAGAGGTTCACCTTCGTCGATGTACGGTGCACCGGGTTTTGGAAATGGGGGTGGTGGTAGAGGCGCTGGTAGTAGCGGTTTTGATAATGGTGGAAGCGAATCCGATGTAAGTATTTTTAAATAGTACGAAATATCTCACACGCTTTGAAAAAATAACTGTAACAAGATTTGACTGCGACCAATTGACAATATTTCAATTTTTTAAGAGCTACTTTTTATTGTCTGGCTGGAAAGAGCGCATAAATTTAAGACACCCATATTTTTTTATATTCGTGAAAATCTTGTATTTTCGTGGAAAAATCCATTTAAATCGTTGCTCAAGCAGAAAGGACGTAAGTAACAAACGTCAAGTATTAGCGAAATGACGTCACTGCTTTGTTTCGTACACTTAAAAAAACGTTGAAATAATTACATTAATTGACCGCCAAAACCTGTGCTTAAATACTTTGACAGTGAATGCAGTTGTCACTGTCGATGAACGTCAAAACGAGCTGACAAACTCAACAGAATACTTCACAACAAATATGATTTTAAATGAAAACTTGCAAAAATATTATCATTATTGCCCGGCAAACAGTTATCTAGTGTTCCCGATGGCAACAAAGCCGAACGGTGTGCGAATGAATTAACCGTCAGCTGTCAGTAGTGTTTGTGTTGTGAAAGTTGTAAATGTCAAAGGGAAACTCGGAAGACAAGGTTTTTTATAATGGCAGTATTGGACCGGCCGCTGGACGTCATTTCCTGTTTTACATATTTTGCTCATTTTTCCAAAAAATACTGTACGAAAAAATCCAAAAATATTTTTTTTGTGTTCTACAAGTGTTTCTCTCGAAAAGGTTTTTGATTTATGAATATAAAGAAATTGGAACTATTGTCAATTGCAAACAATTTGTCACCGTAATGAAATATGGTAGGCACCTGCTTTGTATCTATTGTAACTTTTTTTTAATGTTTTAGGAGCCTGCTAAATACGAGTTTAACTATGAGGTCGACGATTCGCAGACAGGTACTAAATTTGGTCATTCTGAACAACGTGACGGTGACGTCGCCACCGGGGAGTATAACGTAGTGCTGCCTGATGGCAGGAAGCAGGTGGTCGAGTACGAGGCTGGCCTGCAAGGATACAAGCCTCAGATACGATATGAGGGTTCGTTTATTACAAGTCTAAATATGGATGGCACATTACGCAACACAAAGTTTTTTCATCATAATAATATGAGAACAATAAACCCACGTCTACAACAACACTTTATCTTCTTTAAGATTAAGTACACATGATTGAGTTTCGGGTTTCTACATATATTTAAATTGAACTAAAAATATTGTGATTTATAAGGAGAGCTCTTTGAAGTTCTGTCTATAACTATCGGGTCAAATGAAATCAAGGTTTCATTTTTTTTACAGGTGGTGCTGGCAACGGGGGATCAGGTTTTGGATCAGGTTGGTAATTAATTAACTAAGGAGTTTTTGCAAATAAACATTTACTTCGATACCTTAAGCTGAAATATATTTATTTTGAAAAAACCAGCAAGGAATATTATGTCTCCTAGTTTTAGCACAAAATTCCTTCAACTTTAATTTTTTTTTACAACTAGTGCGATTCATTGGGTTTCTTAATTTTATCTTTGTATTATTTTGTTTCATCAGGGAACAGAGGTTCTGGAGGTGGTTCCCAAGGCTATCCACAAGGCGGACCAAGCACAGGGGACTTTTCTGGTAGTGATAATGATGTTGGTTACCCACGAAGTGGACCTGGTGCTGACAGTTCAGCATCTGGTCAATATCAGGAACAAGGCAATCAAGGAGGTTTCCAGGATTACAATGACAGATCATCTCAACAAAGAGACCAGGGAGAATCAGGATATCCAAAAGGAGGCTCTGGAGGCGGTGGAAACGGAAGGAATCAAGGAGGTCCAAGAGGTTCTCAAAGGGGTCCACAGAACAGTCAAGGGAACTCTGGGTACCCATCTGGAGGTCCCGGTGGGAACGGCAATGGTCTGGAGAGTTTGAACGGTGATAATGGATACCCCCGTGCTTCACAAGGTGGTCAAAGAGGTCCATCCAGCGGTGGTCAAGGAGGTGATACTGGATATCCGGGACGAAGGCCTCTGGGAGGCAGCGGGAGCTTTGGCGGTCAAAGGCCAGATAGTGGTAGTGGTGGATACACAAGCGGCGGACCTCAAGGAGGCAGGGGCAATGGTGGAGGCCAGGGAGGAGACGAAGGATACCCCAGCGGCGGTCCTAGTGGCCCTAGAGGTTCCGGCTACTAGTAATCACTGATCAGACTCACTAAAAACTTATCAAACCACTATAAGCTTTCATAATGTTACAAATGAGATTAGAAAATAAGAGACATTGTAAATAAACGTTTTATTAATATAACATAAACAGTTTTTTTTTGTAGTATTTTTACCACTACAATATAATGTAAGTACCTACGTACTAAGTTGATCAGTTATTCTAACTACAAACATGTGAAAACACGATTACGTTTATAAATAATAAAATAGCTAGCTAACCATTAAGTAAATTTATTAAACACATAGGAGGATGGAGGTAGGTACTTAGACAAAAGCATGTCGACAAGTAAAAATTTAAGTTATTGGATTAAGTATAAGTTTACGTACCTACCTGAAACTATTGTGTTAATTTACTACTGTCAACATCATCACAGTATAATTTCGTCTATAAATGGACAAGAAATTATATTCTGTTCATTTTGCATGTGCACATTAGGTCATTCTTTATGACAACTGACGAGTTTATTAAAAACATACAAAAACAAATAATTACAAGACTAAATAATTCAATAACAAAATATTTTTTTCGATTTTACAACTATTATGTAAATGTAATTGATAAAAAACTATAAATGCCTTCAATATTTTCAAATTAAATTGATATCACAAACCAAACGAATGCATGACGGAAGTAGGTTAGGTACATCAAAATATAATTGAGAAATAAGATAACTTTACCTTAAAAATAAGCTACTCAAGCTCAAGCAAGACCTGTGTTCCTTTCCCGCTTGCCGCTGTATGATTACTGATTACTTTTACATACATGACAAAAATATTGAAGCAATCAGCACAACAGCATAAACAATTAACATCAAATTTAACTGGCTTGCAATAATTATCATATATTATTTTAACCTAGATCAAAGCTTTCTAGCCGAGCGGGTAAAATGAACAAGAGCAACTTTTAATTAGATTCAGGTCCTTTTCAGATAGTTTATTTAATGTACTTAATTTGAATCCACATAATTTTGACATTTATTTTATCTTCATAATCTAGATACTAAAATAAAATCTGTATCAATAAGACGAAGCACCACTAAGGACCTACATGGAAATAATATGGTTTTAATTGAAAAAATGGAATAAAATCAACAATGAAAACAATAAATCCATCTAAAACAGTGCACCTATTGAAATACAAAGCAACAACGCCACGGTGGAACTGACCAGGTGTCCTGCGCTATCTGAAAACAAAACGTTTACATATTAGCTCTGCATATTATACATAATGTACCTTACCATGACGTCTTAATGCGATTCAGTTTAGGTTAGCTGGCTGTCAGATTCATACTAAAAGTGACAGCTAAAACTTGAAGTGAGTAGGAATTAGGACGTCGTGGTAAGGCCCCAGGTCGATTTACCAGAGTTGGCACGAATGGATTGAACAACGAAGTAATGTCACTTAGACATTTTTGTATGGAAATGACTTAAGGCGCTGTCAACAGCAAATGACCTTGAGCAGCGCCACTCTTCACACATACGGTTCGCGTGCCTGTGAGTGAAAGAGAAGAAACTATTCCGGGAGCTTGGCGCGCGTCTAAAATCTTGCAAATAAGACACAAATAAGAAGAAATAAAAAAAAGTATGGATTATTTGTGAAATATGACTCGTTAGCCGTGTAGGTATGAATATGTTAACTTCATGTTTTTAATTGCAGACCCATACGCAGAAAAAGTAAAGACATAGAACCGTTTAATGATGATTTTAAGACCAATCTTTGCAATTATTTTCTATCGAGCCGATTTTGTTCAATTATGTATCGAGTCCGTCTAGCGTGTTTGAAATATGATGAAAATTAACATTATATTTTTTTGTATTTTTTTTTGTGTGTAGTTTTTCTTAAAAAAGTGCTTAAATAACATCAATTTCAACAAAATTAGGTGTTGTCAGCCTCTTAAGCCTGTTACTTTCACACGTGTGTGAAGTGTATTTAAACAGGTAACACATAGATACTTCATTCACTCAATCAATCCATCCGTGCCAGGTGCCAACTCTGGTGAATCGGCCTGTTTATAGCCTGATAACTTTCCATTGGCTCTATAAACTGTCAGTGGCGGTTATGTTAACGACCAATTATAAAAATGTTTTTCGTTTATTTCGTTACAACAGATAAAATACGCAACGATCATAAGAATTTCAGGCTAGCGCTGCATTGGATTATGTTCTAACTAGTGACTGTAGTGTAGGTAGCCTCTGTTAGCGATGTATCGCGCTGTAGGCATTTTCTCACTAGTGGTGCAAACAAAAATAAATCTGCGCCTATTTTGTTAAAGGTACAACTACATATGCCTGGTTTTCTCTGAAGGGTATATTCCGGGAGAAGCGGCATTTGTATTGAACGTATTGAAAAAAAAAAATGTAACTTTACTCATCAGGTGAATAGCTAGAAAGTCTGTAATTTTGATGTGAATGATGCGAATCAAAATAGCACATTGATCATTTCGATTAATCCATTTGCCGCAACTCCCGGGAAGTGATCTAAACTAAGACTTATGATTATGAGGCGTTATAGGTACTTTCTGCAGACGACGCGACGCGGATGACGGCTGACTCAAAGTTCATAAACTATTAGGTACAGTGCATTTATTATAGTGCCCGGCCGCTAAGAAGTAAATCCTGATACATCCTCTAGGGTTGTCTGTTGCACATTCGATCATTGTATCGATAAAATTTTAGTCAAGCATAAGTCGAGCTGTATGCAGTTCTGCAGCTATAATAAAAAATATTTATTAGATGTATATGAAGCAAAGTATGAAAAAAAACCACCTAGAGATAATACTTATATTCATTAATTTAATTTCTAACGGTAAAACCGTAGAAATAAACATAAAAAATCAAGAAGTAAAATTCTTGATTCATTTGATAGTATAAAAATATAATTAAACTATTTAAACTATGTCATCAACCGTGACCGCGTGCGTCATTCGCTCGGTACAGTCTTATCCAGTAGTCGTCAGCTAGAACTGTTTGTGACTTGTGAACTTACCAGTTGTTTCTGACGTAAGAGACCAGGGCTCCAAATGATTGGAAGGCTCTTCGATCTGAATCTTAATAGTGCTGGTGCTCGGCTCCTTTGTGGTCTTGAAGTAGTACTCTGTTGTGGTGTCTATGAGCTTACCCTGTTTGGGACGTAGGAGCATCTGGTACCGGAATACGGCCTCTTTGTGATACAAAGGCGGTACTGTGGCGCGGCACTAAAACAAAAATTGTGGTTCCAGTACTTCTAACAGGTATTGGGGCCTTACCATGACGTCCTAATTCCGACTCGCACTGAAACTGAATCGCATTAAGACGTCATGGTAAGGCCCCTGGAAGAGATTCGGCACGATTTTTTTTAGATTCTGGACTATTACAATAACTTTAGAGATAAGATTAACACCTGCTATGGGTGATGTAGGGGTATAGCACGCGTCACGGAATTCGATTTCCAGCCATAGCTGTACTTTTCAGATTTTTCTGTGTTCTAATTTTTAGTGTCGTTTAGAAATTAGATAAGATTAAATTTCTGAGGCAAAAAAGACAGTAAAATACTTTTTCTCAAGCATGCTCGGAAATGTACGCGTTAATGTCGCGAAATGAAGCCAAGAAGTTTCACATTTACGGCCTAGGCCAAGAAGTAATGTGGTGCGGTCGAAATGAAGCCAAGAAGTTTCACATTTACGGCCTAGGCCAAGAAGTAATGTGGCGCGGTCGTCGGGTGCGCTCGGCGCGGCGCGGCGGCGCGGTGGCGGGTGTGCGGTTAAACATGGCGCGAGCAGGGGCGTGCACAGACATTTTCAAAAGGGTAGGCAAACCCGCTTGCCTGTTTACCATCATGAAGAAAAAAAAACTTACCAGTGTTATTCACCCAATCTAGTCTCGTACTTAGTGTTAGTTTATATTGGAGTATTGGAAGAGCACTAAAAGCGTTGATGTGATGCAGTTCGACGAAAAGTATGTGACCACCACGTCTATCTATCTGAGTGATTGATATTATTTGAACAAGTCACTTAGAAGATATCCGAAGTGGCCTTTAGAAAGACCTTTGTGAAATGGATTTATATTTTTTTAGCGACACAGGGCAGATTAAATACATGTAAATATTTAGTTCGCAACGAAAAGTAAATGCTCTATAAAATCATTTATAAACTAAATCTGGACGCCTATCTTTTTTTAAATAGCATTGTAAGACATCGTCATAAAAAGTTGGTGAACGTTTAATGTTAGTTAAAAGCTCTTTTTCTATGGAAATCAGAGAAAGGTCTGTGAGCCTTGATTGACCTTGTGTGTTTCGTAAGTATGTGTGTATACGTTTCATGCAAGAGAACGACCTTTCCGCGGAGGCGCTACTCGCGGGGACCGTGGTGATAAGTTTTGCTAAACACAAGACTTGAGGAAACACATTGTGCAGATTATTGCTGTACAAGTTCTGAATGATACTATACGCGTTATCATTTTTGAATTCAGGCGATTTGTAAATGCAACGCAACTCATTTTTTAAGCGATCTATATCAAATTTCCCTTCGTAAGTATTTACAAGATCATTTAGTACACTTTCTGGCATAGAATTAGAATTTTTCGCAAAATTTTCGTTTGAAAGTAATTCGAAAAATTTTAATTCTTTAATGTTACTGTAGCGGTGCCGGCACTCGCTCAGAACATTGTCAATAATTTCGATGAACACCCTTTTAAAATGCATTTTTGTGTCTGATATGTTCCGCTTTCGTTTAGGTGGCCCGGCCACTTCTACTGCGTCGTTAAAGTTTGCCTCGAATGTGCTTCTGTATTTTGTCATAAATAATTCGAACTCGCGAATCTTTTTCACGCAATAACCAATGTCACTGGTTTTTTTCTGTAGAATGTCGTATAAAATGTCCGATTCCGCGAAAATTTCTGAAAATGTTTTTAAAAAGAAATTGAACTCAAATTCTTTCAAATTAAATAGGAACGCAGTAACCTGCTGTAAAGTGTCCCCATCCCATCTATTATCTTGATTTTCTTGCATCTCCTCAAAAAGAGATACAAGATGATATCTTTCACTTAAAACAACGTTTACTATGCGCGAATGAAACGTCCATCGCGTCTCGGCGACACGAGGTATTTTTTTCATGTCGGCAAACTGATTATAAAAAGCAAAACGCTTAGTCCCGCCGTGAAAAAAATTCGCAATTGATTTAATTATGCTGAAAAAGCGTTTTGTTTCGGCAATCCGTTCAAAAGACTTTGACAGTACCAAATTTAAAATATGAGCAGAGCACCAAACATACAATGCTTGCGGACATTTTTCCCTTACTAAAGTTTGCACACCTCGCAGATTAGACGATAAAACAGCCGCACCATCGTATGTCTGCGCGATTAATTTTGAGAGACAATCGTATTCCTCTAAAATTTGAAGTATAATAGAACTCAACGTTACTGCCGTCCGGTCGATGCTAACATCTACATACTTAATGAATCGATCCACTACTTGGGAATTATGAACATATCGTAAAATCAAAACTAATTGCTCACGACCACTAACGTCAGCTGTTTCGTCCACCATGACGGCAACAAAGTCGGACTCCTTGATTTGTTGTTTGATGTTTTCATTTATTACAGAAGCGACGCTCGAGATCAAATCATTTTGGGTGCGGTTCGAAAGTCCTGAAAATGCACTAGACGAATTTTCTAAGTGACTTTCTAATATGCCATCATATTTAGCTAATAAATCGACCATTTCTAAGTAATTGCCTTTATTCAGAGATGACACCGATTCATTGTGACCGCGGAAAGGCAATTCTTGCTTGCCCAAAAAGCAAACTATATCAATCAATCTTTGAAATATGTGCCTATTTCGTTCTACTTTCGCGTTATGTCTCTCAATATCGAGTCTCAACTGACTATTTAAACTCGTTTCAATGCGGTTTTGGCCAAAAGTAGCTAGTTTAACGGAAGCCTCCAAATGTTTTTCAGATTGCTCGTGCTTTCTAGCTGAATTGTGAAAGTTTCTTAAATCCACATAACCGGTGTCATTCCAAACACTTGAAGAATTTCCGAATAAAATGCACGGAAAACAAAACAATCTATTTGTGTGTACACAACCAGTCAGCCAGCTAAAAGTTTCGTAATAATTTAAGTGAAATTTACGAGAAACATTTCCACTTTTTTGAGCTAGTGACAAGTTAGGCACACATCTACCTTTCTTAATTACTTTTGCCTTGTCATTGAATGAAAGTTTACTAAATTCGCCGTTTATTATCTTCCGCAAACACACAAGGTCAACGCACCGGTCACAGCTAAAACACATTTTTAGTCAACTGTAACGTATCACTATTACACAATTAACACTATTTAAATATCTGTATTCCACGACAAGTAATTATTATGCGAATAAACCACAAATTCACCTTAAACTTTATAACTACAAAATGTACCGCGATACCCTGGTCGCAAGAAAAACGTAAATATGGCGGTTTTTCTACTAGTGTATTCAAAGCTTCAAAGGAAATAAAACAGGACGAATTACAAAGCGTCAATATTATTAGGAAATATTTGCAATGTCAGGCCTACCGTAGCTGGTAGCATGAAACGTCAAACGACTCCAATATCGCGCGCGCATGCGCGAAACGTCACAGCGCCATCTGGCCTACTTTAGTTCAAGCGTCCGCAATGTTGCCAATTTAGTGGTTGTGGGAGCTAAATAAGGCGCTATTTTGGGTTGTGATATTTTTTATTTGTCGAGTAATATTTCTTTCTGAATTCTACCGGGAAAGTTAGAGGTACAGAAAAATTGTGGGAAAATCCATAATATAGTGTGGTATTTCGTTTAATTGCTATTTTTAAATAAATATTTTACTGTAATGCAAATTAAAAACGTAAGTATAAAAGTTTATAATTTATTAATAAAACAAAGTCTCAGTATAATCTCGTGTATATACGATTGAATAAATAATAAAAAACGTTTATTTTGGGTTTTAGGGCATATAGATGAAATTAGTAACTTTTAACTAAAATATTTTGGCGACTGTTTGATGGACCTGGCATCACTGGGGAGTCAGGCGGTCTGACTAGGAATTCTATTAAATCGGACGCTAAAGGCTATCTTTGTGTGCGTAGCCACACACAACTGTAGGTTAGTCTTGTCTGGACGTAGTTCACGGACGATATTTACATATGCACGCTGTAGACATGTGTGCATTTTTGCAGGCAAGTCGGTTCGCTGCTTTTACAAGGAAAAGAGTGAAGTGAAGTAGTATCGGTATGGCAAAATTCGAGCGCTCAGGGTACCGTAAGAAAGATTGAAGTTTTATAATAAATTTGGTTAGTAAAAAAATAATATTTTATAATAAGTTTGGTTAGTAAAAAATAATGATAATGAAATATGAACATAATAGTAGTATGTAATGTACGTATGGTTATAACGCACTGCTTATGTGCCTGTAAGGAATATTCGCGTGTGGGCGCGAGCAATAGTTTGTTCAAACGGCATGTTTCAAAAATTAAAAATGCGGCTAATTAAACAATTTTTACTTGATTTCCTCGCATTGCTTGAGAAAAGCACTATACAATCCTCGGCCGGAAACAGGGATTGCAGGACTCGCTTTATCCGGCCTCGTCTACGACTCGGCCGTGTACCCCAATCTCGTCCTGCAATCCCTTACTTCACGGCCTCTGCAGTAATGTACTATTTCTCAAGCATACTCGGAAATGTACGCGTTAATGTCGCGAAATGAAGCCAAGAAGTTTCACATTTACGGCCTAGGCCAAGAAGTAATGTGGTGCGGTCGAAATGAAGCCAAGAAGTTTCACATTTACGGCCTAGGCCAAGAAGTAATGTGGTGCGGTCGAAATGAAGCCAAGAAGTTTCACATTTACGGCCTAGGCCAAGAAGTAATGTGGCGCGGTCGGCGGGCGCGCTCGGCGCGGCGCGGCGGCGCGGTGGCGGGTGTGCGGTTAAACATGGCGCGAGCAATAGTTTGTTCAAACGGCATGTTTCAAAAATTAAAAATGCGGCTAATTAAACAATTTTTACTTGGTTTCCTCGCATTGCTTGAGAAAAGCACTATACAATCCTCGGCCGGAAATAGGGATTGCAGGACTCGCTTTATCCGGCCTCGTCTACGACTCGGCCGTGTACCCCAATCTCGTCCTGCAATCCCTTACTTCACGGCCTCTGCAGTAATGTACTATTAAGTTACTAACCGTTATTGTCATGACTCCCCTCAGGAAATGGCTAGATAGGACCCCAAAGCTGAGCTCCAGTGTGGTGTCAGTAGCGTCAATCCTGTGCACCGACCGCGTGTACCAGGGCCCGCGAACGTGGTACACCGGCGCCGGATATCCATTCACCAGCCACTGGATCTGGCTCGTCGGCCGAGAGCCCAGGGACGAGCAGTTCAGCTCGAGTGGTTCATTGACCCTGTAGGATTCCCGGAGGCCCGTCACTTGCGGCTCTGATTCAGGGAGAACTGGAATAGATTGAACAAAGTTAGAGGTGAATGTAAAAGTTAAAGCAAACTGTAAAAGGTAAGTATTCAATCAATTTCAAGACTTTATAATTATTTGAATCAGGCTTAACTTTTATTACTTATCTAGCTTTTCATCGACCAAGTTGATCGAGTCGCTGACCGCAATTTCACACAAATTAGGAAATTTTCACAATGAATTGATTATTTTGAGTCTCTGCCTGATACCCCTGTGGGAAAGAGGCGTGACTATATGTATGTACTGATTATAAAGTAAGTGAAATGACTCTCACGGTGTACGGAGATGCGTCCCTTGGCAGAAATCTGTTCGAAGCCGGGTGCTTCGCCGGTAACTTCGCAACGGTACTCGCCCTCCGATTCGCGGTTCATGTGCACCAGCGTGACGGATGTTAGGCCAGAACGCGACAACTGCAACGAAAGAACGAGACAATTAAATTTAGAAATTACCTACCCATTCGAAATATTATAAACGGGATATGAACCGCGATTACCTTTATTGAACTCCCGATATTTCGACGCAGTTGCTTGCATCATGATCACTGGTAGTCTACCGGATAGTCTACGGGTAGTCAATAAAGGTAATCGCGGTTCATATCCCGTTTATAATATTTCGAATGAACTTAACCGTGAATCATCGAAAACTCTTACCTACCCATTATTTAATAAACAGGATAACACAATCAAAGGGGTCGCTTGCCAAGAAAAGGGTGGAAGGCGGTTACAAAGTGGTCAAAATTAGGCCGAAGTTTAGCAAGCTCAACATCAGATGCCATCTGACAGTCAGGGGGAAAGCTGTGGATGATATTGGCATAGGACCGGGAAAAGTGAAGGGAATCAAGATCAGTTAGGATAAAAAAATCTCTGGTATCTTCTGAGCGTTCTACTTCTTTGCCTTTTCCCATGATTTGGAGTCGGATCTCTTTGTTTTGAATAAAGGTAAAGCCATTGAAATATCTATCCTGTAACCTTGCATTAATATTTTACTTGTTTGGATTTGTGTTTGTTTATTTGAGTGTAGATGATAATTCCTGTAACCATTGAATCGGTTTTGAAAAATCTTTTATTCACCAAGGAAAGTGCAAAGTTCCTTCGGAACGTAAACGAAGTCGCAGGCAAAAAGCTATTTAATTCGTTTTATTTTTTATTTTGGAGGTTTATGTGACTATTTTTGACCCATTACTTGAGTTAGATAACATTTTAAATGAATGTCCGCTGAACGTGACAACAACGAAATTTCACGCTTGTCGACTCTGTTTACCCCTAGGTGACGACTCTGACAGTTACTTTGACCTACTACCGTATTTGTGTATTTGTTGTTCAGCTACGTAGGACTCCAATTATACTTAACTATAATGTACAATATATAAACAAAATAAAAATAGGTACAGAAGAAAGTAGGTCTGTATAGAGGGTTGATATTTGCTGTTCAGCGGTTCTCGAGTTTTGCGCTTAGCAAAATTATTTTTTATTGATATAGATTAAAATCAAATAATAATATACTTATTCAAAAGCAGTCCTGTTCGTAGAACGATATTAAAATTTAAACAAAAAGATAAGAATACGTCACTAACCAAATTTTTACGATTATTATTTGTTATCACCGAGTACTTTTTAGGTACCTATATACTTAAAAATGATTTGTTGGTAACAATTTGACTAAAAAGGTTATTCCTTTCGGTTCAAACTCTCTATGCTGGAAGTCATTATAGGAATATCTCTCTCTACGACAGTATTATGTCTGGCTGGAGACCGAAATCCGAGACTCGGAAGTTGTATTTGTGCATTCGTGTGTAAAACCTACGATAACGAGAGAACTCTTTAAATAACAAATTTTACGAAACTTGGTGGCGCAAGGAGTAGTTATACTTTTTCCGTACGCCTAACAAGCTACCTATTCCTACTTAGGTACAACATTATGCAACTCACATCAACGGACACTCCGTGTCCTTTAAAGGCTTGAGCGCTGTTTCCGCTAGGCTTATACCCGTAGAACTCGTGGTCATCCTTAAACCACCTCACAGCATACAGCTGCTGATGGTCCAAGTCGAACTTACAGCCCAGGACGGCGTCCTCGCCCTCGGCAACGTGCAACGGGACCCGAAAGTCCTTTATCCGAATACATGTTACTAGACCTGAAATAGAATGAAATTGATTTGATTATTGTTGGTAGGTAAACTTTTGTTTAGCCAATACGGGTAAATCATAGGGTGCACCGAAGGAACTCGGATATAAAAAAATAAAGTATTTTTAACCGACTTTTAAAAAAGAGGATCAATTCGAAGGAGTATTTTTTTTACTGTCATAGTAAATATTAGATTAATTCTTAGAACTTAATTATAGTTCATGCTGGTTTTCCTACCTAGGTGGTACCTAGGTATTCGTTTTTAACGCTAATGAAATTGTTTTATACCTACTTAGGATTTTAACTGAAGGCAGGATTAAGTTTCTGACAAAAAAAAAAAAATACAAGTTTTTTTTGCTGACTGTACTTGCATTGGCATCCGTCTTAAATATGTGTGCACCAAATTTCAAGTCTACCGGACCAACCGTTGAAGAGTTCCCTCCTGCAGAGACGATCCTGGCTAGGTCACCACAATCCACTACCAGATATATTTTAAGCATGTTGGGATAAAACGCCAACATACTTAGTTCTAGTGACTGGTGAACCAGCATCGCATTTACAAGGCTGGTCACCCTTGCCTTAAAAATTTACAAAGCGATGTCGCGCTGTTGCCATCCTGGCATGATTTTAATTGCAGAAGGCTGCATGTAGATATTTGGCCCAATTGTTGAAGCGCTCGGGGGCAGTGGCTCTTAAATTTTGATAACAGGGTCCATACCTGGATGAATTTCATATCGATCCACCTTTTAATAAAGTAAAGAATCAGCTTTAAAAACGAAAAATGGTAGCTTGTTGTTCCATGGTTTCCTGTCAATTAGGAACACTTCATGCAAGTAAATTAAACCAGTAAGCCCCCTCTCATAAATATGCACAACAAATTGGGTGCTCTTTATGTGACGGTAACACCCTTTACCTACTCCTTTGTCTTTTATCCTTAAGTGACAAAATTCCTGCTTCCGCTCTCGTTATTACAAATCGCGATTTACAGGCAATAAAACGTGAGATGATTGTTAAACGTGTTTATTCTTTGGAGGATCGCGAAGTCTCGAGCGGGCGCTTTTCATGCAACATTCGTCTTTATACTGTTTAGGTGTTTATGTTGTGAGCGTCGCCCCTGTCGAAGCCGAGCCACAAGGGGCCGCTATCTCGGCACTGTACGTGTACAATCGACAAGCATTTTTCGGGGGAGATAAAAGCTTGCGGGAAAGTGACATGGGACCAATTGACCGATTACTATCTCTGATAACTAAAAATCGACATTATTGACAAATTGGCTTTCTCTTTTACAGGGTTCTTTTTTCGCGAAATATGAAAAACTATTTACTATTTTTATAGGGCAATCGGTTAAGCCGATCGATTATACTTAATAGTAAGTTAAAGAAATAATAATCGGGATCTTACCTCCTACTGACAGTAATACTAAAACACTCAACAACAGAACTGCACGCATCTTCCCTCTCAGCTAATTCTAACCTAGTCAACACAGCTGCACAGGGGACACACTTCACTCGAAAGTGTCCTTCTTAATACACAGCACATCACCTTTCACAGACACTACACTGCAATATAAATTACCCACTTATAAATCGACCATAAATAACGATAAAGTAAACTTTGAAGTCAGACAAAATTTGCCGTTTGTGGCGGTATCGAAATAGGCCAGCAAAATTCCGGCGACTCGGCTAAATTTAAATCTCGTCGCGATGTCTCGCGCATGCGCATTAGGCGATTGGGAAGATTACACACATGTGCCTTGCCGCAAGCTGGACAATCAAAAGACATATTTTTAATTTCATAACGTGGGCTGAGATCTGATCAGACCGACAACACTATCCTTTCCCGAGGTCGATGTGAAGATAATAAGGTCGCTGTAGTGTGGAAAAATTTTGAGTGCGCCGTCGAAAGATGACGAAATGATTAAATGATTTTTACTTATTTGTACCTACCTATAATCTTGTAGTAGTAATTGTGGCTACCAAATATAATGCATTTCAAAACAGATTGGCAGGATCTGACAAGGACGAGTTGTGGAAGGAACACTTCGATGGACTAATAGAAACAGAAAGTAATTAAATGGTGAATGTTGGTATATTTATAAAGGTTACGTAATACTATAAGAGACTTCCAACATTGGGGTTATCACCGAACCATTAAACGTATAAACAAAATAAACGTCACCCTATATTACCTTGCATTTTGTCCGCTAAGCTATTAAAATCTCAGCCTTTTCGTTAAAGTAGCATACAGCCACCTATTTGTATTTGAATCTGGCCCCATATCCGTAACGGTTGTATCAAAAGGTACCTGAACTGGAACAAAGGTCTCGAGACCTGAATTAATGTGGATTTGCGGTCCATTCACACAGTGCTGGGTACACTCGGACAAATAAGTTTATTTGCGAACATTTAATATTCGCTTCGGGCCCGCGTTAATTAAGCTGGGGGTAAGACCAAATTGGCCCCTCTACCTTCTCTATGAGTGATCTCCTGCCTTGGTTTTGGAAATGAGAATGAAACGTCATTGGAATACACGGAACGGAACAATGCTTGGCATTCCTGCTGCTGACAATTGTTACACTAACACTTAATATATCAGCGTGATATCTAAAATGATATTATAATTTAATTCCAGTAGATTTAGATCTGGAATAGGTAACTAAGCTGTTTTTGTTTTGGTGACTTTACCGCAATCTCGTGTTCTGATTTAAGGGCTTAAAGTCTACTTATTAAACTGAATCATACTTTGTCCATTCTCCGTGTTTCCGTGCTTTAGGAATCACAAGTTTCCTCATAGCAATTTAATAAAAATGTAACGGAATGCAATCTCGTATGTACCTAGGTACTGAATAATTATCAGTCATACGTCATTCTATTTTTTCGTGCATCGGCATCATCACGTAAATTGAAGCACAACAAATAGACATAGGTAGGTACCTAGTACATTTAGTAATAAATTCCGCAGTCGCAAAACTTCAATAATGATACCTATTGATAAAACATAAATCTTTCAGCAGTAAGTACTGGCTAACTAAGTACTATAGGTACGATACAATAGCAGTAGCAATAGCAAGTACCGACAAGGAAGCTTATTTATAAAGTAGGACATAAGAAGGTACAAGACATTTTAAAACTTTGTTCAGTTATATTGTAATTGACGTAGGAGTAACATGTTCAAAGTTGAAGAACATTGTTTTTAAAAAAAGTATTTCAAGAATCATTAAAGAAAGAAATAGGTAATTATTAACATTCTAAGAATTATTATGTTTTATGTACCTACTTACTCTCTGTGATCTGAAGGCAACAATCGAATTAGGTACCTACTTTTCTATTAGTGGTGTTACTGAAGATTTTGATTTAGATTTCTTTAGAAGTCTTAAATATCAACATTAGTGTGATTATTAATGTCCGTCCGTTATTGTCTGAAGTATAATTACTTAAAACTTACCTGTAATACCTTATTATTATCTGTCTAATACCGTTAAACGAGCAATTCTTGTATATAGAGGTATACATATAGGTATAATTTGGATCTCGGAAACGGCTCCAACGATTTTCATGAAATTTGACATGCAGGGGGTTTTGGTGGCAATAAATCGATCTAGCTAGATTTCATTTTTAGAAAACGTACTAAAAAGAACCGGCCAAGTGCGAGTCGGACTCGCGCACCGAGGGTTCCGTATCATTATCTATAAGTATCTATAAAACAGTGTAAGCAGAGCCCTGCTCCAAAGCAAAATGTACGCAGTGTGGGGTCACTTTATATTGGTCACTGATATATACAGGCATACATACATATTTACAGTTTTCGCAATTATTCCTTAATCTGTGCTATAAGACCTACCTTCATACCAAATTTCAAGATTCTGCGTTCACGGGAAGTACCCTGTAGGTTTTGATTCCCTTGAGAGTTGCGAAAATTTGCGGCATAAACGGCTGTATCTTTTGATTTCGTAGGATTAGAAGTTTGATTTTTTCACAGATTTAAGAGGCAGTGGACCTATGTATTTGATATAAATTTCAGCTTGATACCTCCACGCGTTCCTGAGAAAAAGGATCTTGACAGACGGACGGACGGACGGACGGACGGACGGACAACAAAGTGATCCTATAAGGGTTCCGTTTTTTCCTTTTGAGGTACGGAACCCTAAAAAGCACGGAGAATAATGACAGAAATAGGTAGGTACCATTTGGTGAAAACTTGATCGTGTTTAAATTAAAAATTGTTATAATTTTAGGGCCCCATACTCAAAGGATAATACAATGAGTTATAATCAGTTTGTTCAGTTAATATTTATAGGTAGCTTAATGTTTGATGTGCCTAACACGATGAAAGGCATAAATAATTCAGCAAAATTCGCCCTGAAATCAACTTCCGTCGTTTACAACCGCAAGTGCCCTAAGAATGTTAGGAACTTTCTAGGAAGGCATCTCAACAGCTGAATCGTTTTTGCACAGTATAAATCTCAATGAGTGAATCTCTCGCGGTCCTCACACTACGCGAGTCAGGGAATGAATGAATGATTAAACGTGGGTGTTGTTCATTTGTTTTCACTTTGGCCCGGACAGTAGTGCGGTTGGCGGCGTAGTAAAGGAGAATTACGTGGCCCGCGGGACTGGGCGCGAGTAAATCATCATTAGAGCCGTGCGGTCGAGGGACAAGCCTCGTCTTTATAAAAGATTCAACTTAATACAAACGAGAAGGACGAGTAATGGCCGACTTCTTCCGAGTTCCTCTAAAATTTGGACTCCAATTAGAAGCATATTGCCACGCTTTTACTATTTTAAATGAAAAGATTATTTTTGTGTCTTAACTTGAAGCCTCCTTGACTTATTTATTTGGTAACATAATTTACTTTCGCTAAAAAAAATACTAAAGCATATTTAGTTAAAAGGTAACTATGATTATCATACGTAAAACTCATATACTTATTCAAGTTATTTAGATGCCTAAAGAAATTAAAAATTAAATTCAAAGTGTGCGTTTCGATGGAATTATAAAGTACATATTGCGCCGGATGTAAAGAAATACTAATAAATTTTGTGATTTCATTAACCAATGCTATATATCATGCAGTAAATGTCTGAAAATTATAAGGTCTTAGCGGAAAATGTTTTATTGCCAGTCCCGGGGCGGGAGCAAATGGGCTGTAAGGGATGCGTCGGTGGTTCCACCCGCGTTACTCCTCGATAAATATCAAATAGAGAAACACGTACTCAGTCCCGCGTGAAGTATCGAATCACCCGTTATTTGAGCATTGCGTCTCATAAAATCCAACCCAGGGGTTGTGGACACAAAATTTGGTAAAAACCCTTGCACGTTTTGTTTTCTCTGCAAACAATATGATCTACATAATTGGCGTATTTTCATACTGTTTTTTTTTATCAATTTTAAGATTATGGTGTTACAAGGAAGTTCGGTTGATGTGCCTATTACAGAGTTTTCTTCCTCAGAAATTAATTACCCTCACGTCTCGTTGCTACGAGTTAACTCGTGTCCCGTGGCGTGTGGTTGTCAATTCCTTAATAATAGTCTACATAATTGACCACATTTCCCAACAAGTTTCTGCGGATTGCGGTTATGAAATTGCCCCCTAAGTTGTACAAGAATAGTGCCAATTTCGGGCTATTCCCACAAATTATCCGTGTGATTTAGTGCGATGTAGGTCAGGTTCAGGTAGGCGCCGAGTTCGTTGCAAACTTTAAATACAGGACGTTTATGAAACTGTCGGCTGCGAAAGTTTAGTTAATCAGACGCGGTGAGCCGGCGGGTCAAACTAGTTTAGAGTTTTCTCCGCTATCCCTGGAGATGGGACAATGTGGGGATATTTTAAAATTATTTCATTTACATAGGTTAATTGGCAATCCGTGTTTAATCTCGTGACGCTGAACCGTTTAATTAAATTACCCGTAGGATAAACGCGCGGAGCGGCCAGACTGCCATTAATGAAGTTCTTAAACTGGTCGAGTATAAGTGCTTAGTGATCAACACACCATTTTAACTCTATTTGGACCCTTATTCCACTACACTAGTCTTGTCTTCAAAGTCTCTTTAATTGTTCCGAGAGAGTCGCACAAATGGTCGCTTTCAAATATCGTTGTTAGTAAATAATAAAAAACATTGCAACATAAAATAATATAACAATATTTTATAGAAAATAGTTCAAATATTAACTTGCTGGCATTTCTAAATTTTATTAAATATCTGGGAACAAGGGAGTAGTAGGCACCTAAAGATTGAGAAAAATATTGAAATCATAAACTCAGATTTCTTACCTAGTAATTTTCTCTATGTACCTGTCGTTTATTACGTGGTGTTGTTTAATAAAGAGTCATTGTATTTATTGTATTTTCGCTTACAATAAAGGCTGCTCTACAAAATCAACATTAGTGGGTCTTCATAATACTGCTGTCACTTATTTTGAGTTCTAAGTAAATTCGCTTACCATGGCCCGCTAGCTCGTTTGTTTCTCTCTATCCATATAAAAATACTATGGCGGTAGTAAGCTTGTCATGTAATGCAAATGAAGGTGAAGTAAGATTTATTAAGATCTAGGACTCTAATAATAGTGTGCACAACACTTATTCAGTTCATTTTATACCGTTAATGTATCGATACTAACCTAAGTGCAAGCTCGACTTGGATATCCCTATCGTATGTGTGGGGTTATTTCGGGAGAGGTTGTGAGCGAGTACGGGCGCAGAGAAGGCGACACTCATAGATATTCATTACGGCGTGATCTTGTTTTGTTACTGCTAAAAGTAAATTTCGCCTGTAAACTTAACAATGAATTGGAACGGTGGCACAAAGTTATTTATCCCCAGCTTTACAAGACTCGGCTGTTACCAGATGTCTATAAAATTTGTGTCGAGTTTTAAATTGTCACGTTGAATCCGCAAATTTCTTTACAAATTTCTGCTCTGGAACGAAATTTTAATTTAGTTCTTAGCTATTCGCAGGATCTTAATAAAACTTTTGCGTGCATTCACACTTTGCGCCGTGGGACCCGGTAGTAGAATACCGGCAACTTAGCACAATGTACCAAGAGACTCATATTTAATATTAATGATACGATTCCTTATAATCTCCGGTTGCAAATAACCGATTTAAGTGTGTTTAAAAAAATGTAAGCGCTTTTAATGCTGCCCGAGCAGACGTTGGCAGTTTGCGCCAGTCTGGTGAAATAATTGATTTTCTGTTAGGAGCCAATGTCGAGTGCGCGATTGGATTAAAGTTTATTTTAGGGCAGCGGATCGGAGAAATGGAACCAGTTTGTTTTGACTACGTACACTAAATAAACATCAATGCTAATAGTTGGAAGGATATTGGACCCTCGCTATCTCCCCTTTGGCGAGCAACAATAGCGTGAGCCATTTCCAGGCATTTCCCATTTAAATTTGTTCCCTCGGTTACGTTATCGACAGGGGTTGTCTGACACGAGGGCTGGTGACTCACCCGCAGCGGCTCGCACCTCGCACTCGCAGTCAGCTCCTCTGCTGGCTCCTTTAATAAAATTGACATTACGAATATCTAAAGCTGCTAATTCAATTTGGTTTTCGTACGATTGTCGTCAGTTTCAACACATAAATAACGTAGAAGTGACTTTTATGACGCTTTCATTACTAGGGTTATGAACGGTCCGCTTTTAACGACCGCTAACCACTCAAATGCATCATTACCTTATATTGACATTATCTGTTTATGGAAGCAGTAATTTTATAACCTATTTGTTAAATCAGGGTTGAATAGTGCACGAACACGAATATTTTTCACATACATACATACATATCGTCACGCCTCTTTCCCACAGGGGTAGGCAGAGATCCTGACATACCTCTTTCGCTTCATCCACATTCATCAATCTCTTCATACATGCTCGTCGGTTTCGGGTAGGTACTCTTGACCTGGCCTTATTCCGAAACGTCCCCAATTTGATCATGGAACGTCCGCCTAGGCCTTCCCCTCCCAACGCACCCATTCACATTCCCCGTATAAATCTGTTTAGTTAATATTTTTCGTTCTAAAGAAAATTTAATTATTTTGCTCCATAAAGTTTCATGTATTCAATTGGCGGTTAGTATAACGATGGGTCCTACGATTACATATCCTACGGAAAATTTAGGAAAAAAGACATAAGTATACAAAATAGAAATGACATAAGGATGTAGGTATGTACAGTGAACCCATCGATAAATAAATGACAAAATAAAAACAATAGAGATTTAGAATGAAACTATTGTATCAAAAACGATCGAGAAATTAATCTGTCGCCCACAGCAGTGTAGACTGCATTAAAGTGTTATTTTTCCTTTTCCATTTCCATCTTTCGTTATAAGTAAGTAAACGCTTTGTTGTATAAAAATAGAGAAACAAACACAATGTACAAAAAAATAAGGTATATATATATAGGTGACATTACAATACATCATCATCATCATTCATTTAATTAGGTACAATCCATTGTTTTGGTATGCAACGCAGCCGTCAAATTACGTATTAAGCAGGTATATACATACTTAACAAAACCTAATAATGTAAGTTACATAAACAAAGAAACACAGAATATGAGTGTGTACATAAATTTTTACGCATCTTTAGAATCGAAGGCAATATGTAATGTTTCATTAATTATGAAATTCTTGTGATTCTTCCTTAAAAAAGCTACTTGAAACAAACTAAAAAAATGATAAACAAATTGTGTGGGTGCTTATGCAAGAGAGCAAAAATGCGTATAATATATTACGCATGTTGTATACGACTACCTAATTAAAAAGTTACCTTTGGCATTGTTTCCTTGTTCGACAAAGGTTCTAGGAAAATAAAATACAAATCTTCCCGGGATTAAAGACTCAATAAAAGCGATTAAACATTGAAACACTTATAATATACTGGTGCTCTAGGTGCTCCCAATTACTGAGACCTTCAAGAACTAAAGAATTAACGAAAATAATAAAATTGTTTCGACAACAGACACAAAAGTCATGATACATCGATGTGTTTGTTTTATTAGTGATTGCCTGCGAGTATTAAATATTTTTATGTCTGGAAAAGCCGTTTTATTTCCGGCCTTGGATTGCAACAAAGAAATAAACTTTCCCGTTTGCTTTATAACAACAATCGATGCTTTTGACCCACTGACGGAAAAACTTGATTGGATTGACGCTTTGCAATCTTACTTAATGTATACTATTTGAAAGACCTGTCAATGAAATATCATTTGCTTTTTGACGAAACAACAATGATGTACTTTACTGGATAGATATGTATAAGAATTGAAAATGATTAGTTTTTTTAATTTAATTACTTACCAACAACTTATTATACCTTAATTTCAGCTTAAAGGAAATCTTTAAGAGAGATTTCAGTAATTTACCATCGCTTTCGCTGTAAAAAAACCAAGCGCTAACTGAACACTTTACTTTCCCGGGAGCAGAAAGGTACTTCAGCGTCTTTTACAAAGGGTAGCTAGTAAATCATGAACTGACATATACTTAAAAGACCTAATTGCTTCTGCCCTCTTAAGGGCGACGTTAACATTCGAATCGCCACATTATAAGGCATGCTTTAGGACTATAAATTTGGTCGTGTGACAAATTTCGCAGCTATTAAATTTGACAGCGTTCAGGCGGTGCCAAAGTTGGGTGAAACAAACGCTCAATATTTCACAGAGCGTCAGAATTTACGTTGTTTACGTCCGCAGCTTACAGACGAGGTTAAAAATGCAACGTTGGGAAACACTTTTAAATAAATTACACCTCGAGTCACTTTTTGATTGGAAACTGCGGGATTGAAAACTGTCGGACGGCTTTTACTTAGAATTAAAACGTTGCTACTGCGGTGCACCACGCGGGGTAAACGACAGATTAGCATTTCCCATTTAAAATTGTAGCCTCATAGCCTCTACACCTATGCATGTTTTTTTTACTTACATATGCTTCGTTTGTTTTTGATACTGCCGAGTGTTTATTGTTATGAAAAAACGTGTAACTCAGTTTATCTCATTAATTAATGGCTTTATGGAAGCAAAAAACCACTCGTAATGAATAAACAAAAACACCGAAGGTTGTTAAAACAGCAATCTTTTACGCAGCGTACAACGGAAGTCTTGAGAAAACTAATTACCCAAACGTAAATGCCTGTTATAAGCCTGACTTATTGCCTTAATCTGCGAGTGGATCGCCTCAGGTGCTCCGTACACTGTGCTTCACGCTTCACTCGCCGCTGCCGCTGAGTCGCGGACTTAGCACACTTTGCAGGCTGTATACGAACTTAATTAGGTAGGGGAACACCAGTAACTTTGGTGATGTTTCACGCTAAGAAGTTTAAGATTTTAAAGAACCTTAAACCGTCAGTTTTGACGTTTCGTAGAGAAACTATTGATCCGCAATCTACTTATGATGACAATACTTAACAGCATTTAGTTTTATCTACTATAAGTAAATAAAATGTATGGTTTTATTTAACTCGTAGTTACCCCTATTTTAACTTGACAAGGTAAAGGCAATTTATAAGCATAGCGTTGTATAGTAATTATGAAGACTTCTGCAGATTTTGCACATAAAATTATTTTCAAAGGAAAGTTGTACAGATTCTGACGTTATAAGGTTTTAATGTCCGTCAATCTGTTTGTTACCATAGCAAACAAATTACGTGTAGGTAGATGTAATGAATACGCGTTCAAGCTGTTTGGAGAGCGGCGATTGACGCCCGGGGCGGCGGGGTCTTCGGCCAAGCGCCGCTTAGGGCAGACTAGTATATACATTAATTAGTTACATGTAGTTCGACCATAGTAAGTTAAGACAGGTACTTAGTCTTCTTTCGCGTAAATCGAACGAAACACAATTTCAACAAAACGCAAAATGCATAAAGGTCCTATCCTAACCAGTAGACTATAACTATAATCATATAATTTGAATAAAAAAATTCGTCGAAATTAAGAAAGACCGATGGATACTTATTTCGACATATCAACGCAATCAAAAAATTAAAAAAGGTTTTATAACTTGAAACATTAACCATACATTTTCTATGAAATTAACGACGAATATGGATGAATTTACGGACCGAGAAGCCTTACTATTAGTCCCGTTGGAACCCTTTAAAAACGGAAACCAAAAAATTGCGTAATTATAATCCCAGTCACAACATGAAATAGTGATCTGGTCCTAGTTTTTCAGGAACACGGAAAGTGAGGACAGTTCAACGTGCGGAGTGCATGATTTTTCTGTACAAAGTAAAAAATCCGGGAATCTGTAAAGCTGGAGTCCAAACAGAAAGCCGAAAGTACATTTCCGGACCAATCCTGATGGGTGGTTTGGTTACCCCAATAACATGCTATCTGGGGTTACGCCACGCGATACAAGCTCAACGCTGATTCAGACATTCTTTACCTTTCGAAGGCAAATGAATCAACGCCATCGCTCGCCCTAAGGGCAAGGGGCTGTCGTTTGTCGATATTATTTTCATGTTCATTTGGTTGGGGAGGGAAATGACTGCACCGTTTAGGGTTGCTGTTGCTACTTGCTTATACATTCTGATTTATTTGCTGTGATTAGACATTATCGGGCTCACATTACTAGGTATTGCGCTGCCTTGTGGGAACTGGTATCATTTGTTAAGTTTAACCATTGTGATTTTTACATTTTAACATTATCATCTTCATCTCCAGTCTATAGGTTATTACTTATTCTACAAGAGTGGGTCCAGGGCGATTAAGGACTATCCACACACCATTAAACAGCTTCTCTGGTATGTGCTAGTTTAAAATGCATTTTGCAGATAAAATCCAAGAAACTTAGAGGTGCGAGCTCGGTTTCGAACCCACGATCCTCTGCTATATTTTGACAATTGAACAAATACAATGGTTATTGAGTAAGAAGAACTTTGGCAATTGGGTAATTTAAATTAAAAATAAGTTGAACAAAACATATTTGAATCCACACTTTATCTGAGGGCTGGCTTCAAGTTCTAATTAAAAACAAAACAAACAAATAATTCGAACGAGTGTTCGATTTGTAAAACTTGATTGCAAAGCAGCCACGAACCAGCCAGTTCGTAAACCAGCCAGTTCGTAGACCTATAGAACCTAGTCTACAGTACCAGTACCATTAGATATACCTAATTACAAGTCAATTCTACCACTGGAAACGGGTTAAAATTTGCCTGCAAGATTAAAACAAAAATACTTGACGTAGTATGTACCTACGCTGTTTATCTTGTCAGCAAAATAAAGTGAGGAAATAGTTTAATAATTTTGCCTACATCACGGCACATCTGATTATCCTGTTGTGACTTTTCAGCTCAACATAAAACGCTACGTGTAAACAAATTATCTCAGATTAACGGTCGTAATTTTGTCCCTTTAAGCTCCTATTCTTATACAAATTTGCTATTGGGCCGTTACTAAGGAGACGATTGGCCATACAACAATGGTCTGGTAAAAAATAGCCTCCATCCTTATTCGAAGTTATAAAAGCTGTGCAAATTGCTGAAGTTATATCTCAGTCTTACTCATCACATACTACGGAAGAGAGTGAGATGAAGCATCTCGCATGGGGTAGTCTTTCTATTCTATATTCCCGCTAGTCTTCGTGACTTGGAATTAATTGGCTCCCTAATAGTTTACCCGGTAACAAAGTTGTTATTTTACTACCTAATATTTTCCCTAATTATGTTTATGTTTAAAATCAGGACGTAAACTGTGAACAGTAAGTTAGTAAACACTCAGCTAACCCGGTAACAATTTACCTACAGTCAACTTTATTACAAAAACATTTTATATCGCATAAATTACAATTTACATATGTACCTATAAGGGAACCTACAATAATGTTTAATGCAAGCTTTACGGGTCTGCTGTGTTTTGGTTATAAAATTTGCTTATTCAAAAAGTTGGTGGTTCTGTATATGATGGAGTGTTTACATACCATAGTGTAATAAATAAGTTAAGTTATTACTCTGTGTAGTGTATAGGTATACGTAAACACGGAATAAATTAATTTAGCTACCTACTTAAGTACTCTTATATCCGAGCAAAATTACGTTCTAGTTCCTAGTTCCTTCCAAACGTTCTTCTACATTTTGATATTATCTGAGCTCACAATGTTATAGAATCTATCTGAATGTAAAAACAAAATTCTTACAGGTACCTACTATAATAATATAGTAGGTAGGTACATTGGCAATATAGCCAAATAGGTATTTGGCATGCAATAGGTATGCAATAGACATAGTATTAAAAAAATTGGCATAGGTTGTGTTGGTCGTATTAAATAGGTAACACGATGATGAAAGTTGTGTTTAATGAAAACGCCTGCCACAGACAAATAGCTCGATAGCCGCTACTCGCACATCTGTAAGTCCTTTACAAAGCACGTACGACTACATAAACACTTATCTATACCTACTAATATTACAAAGAGGTAAAGTTTGTGTGTTTGTGAGGTTATGTCTCTGGATCAACCTAGGTACTTTTAGGTAACTACTTCTTTTATTAACAGAAAGCCACATAATTTGTGTTCATTTTTAAGGTAAAGAAAAAAAAACCTTAGGCCAAGTGTGTGTCGTGGCAAGGGGGGAGGAACTTAATATTTCGTAAACGCATCCCTGAATCAAAAAAGATTTTCCCACACCCACCATATTAAATTTTTGAACGACCTTTCCATAATGCTTTCCAAAAAAATAATCATCACCACTTTACGTGTAGGGGACCTACCCTAAAAAAATGTTATTCAAGATTTTACTTTACCACTTTGTCGGCGTAGTTAATATACACGCATGCCAAATTAGAGCATTCTATAGAATCCGCGGACAGAAAGACACGGACATCCATAGCGAAGCTATAGGGTTCCTTGTTGACTACGGAACCCTTATAAGATTACTTCGTTGTCCGTCTATTTATTTGTCAGTTCAAGACTATTTTTCTCAGGAACGCTTAGAGGGATAAAGCTGGAATTAATACCGAATACTGAAATCTTATACTATCTGCAGTCCCTCGAGAGTTGTGAAAAAAATCAACCCTCTAAGTCTAACTAAGCAATCAATAGATTAGAAAAGGTTTCCATATAAATTGCCATCATATGAAAACCTACAGGGGTTACTTCCATTTGTCCTGGATATTTTAGAAATTTCATGTGACTACCTCTTATAGCCCAACAAATGAATTAATTTAAAAACTTATTTTTTTATGTAGGCCTATCTATGTAAATATAACAAATACCTATAAAATGTACTCACTCTGTTTACATTTTGATTAGAACTAACTTACTTTTGATTAACTCTGGATTTTTATATTCACTTACCGTACCAAATTTGCACGGAACCCTCAGTACGCGAGTCCGACTCGCACGTGACCGTTTTTTTAATTGTATTTGTCTTTTATAAGCGCAGAGTTATTGAGATATCTTGTGTGAAAGCAAATGACACTTTTCATTCAAGTTTGTTACATGAACGAATTGAGATTGAGGCTAAATAAATTCCCATGTAGACGCTCTATTTATAGGTCGGTCTACTCTCAGAAGAGTCCCCAGATTCAACAAAGCGAATGCCAAATCGGATCGTGAATATACGTAGATATAAGTAAAAATAAATAAATTTTTAGTGCAATAAGACACTTCAAACCGAGTCATCGAGACTTTTATCAATAGATCGTGGCAACTTAAGGGGAACGAGTAAAAGTAAAAAATAAATACACTTTAATCCCCAATATTCAGGTCCTGGCACGTATCGCCCCGCCATTATTTCGTTCATAATTTGAATTTAACGTTCTCACATTTTAATTAATTTAGACATAGTTATGTATCTTCGTTTCTAACTTGCAAATTGATAGGTATTATTCGTATCTACTTGTGCTTGTCACAGCTGGAATGTCTTTGAACTTTAATATGTATTTGTCTGTAGTGCTATTTATTTCTGTCCGTACTTACCTACTATCAGCAATATCTATCTGTAATAAAGACTACACAGATGGAAATAGTGGACGATGCAAAGAATTTTTAGCTTTTAATAGTCCATATTTCTCTATTAATTATCACTCTTACTTTCCAAACACTGCTAAACGAATTAAGTATAATACATTTTTATACCTATTATCAAAAGATTTCTCACATATTTAGGTAGTTCACAATTTCTGTGGCGTAAATGAAGCAATTGTATTTTTAATTCTGTTCCTTTCCAAAATAATAAGTAGGCTAAGGCTTCCGGCATTTCTTCTTATTACTTACGTAGGTAGTCATTATTATTATCTTTTAATTTTGGAATAATAATAGAACGTGTCTCAAAACAGCGCTAATGGGCAATTACCTTCAATGGGTAGTTAGTACACGTTAAATAAAAACTTTCCTTATAGATCACATAATTGTATTTCTGTTGATTCCTTAACTTTGAGCTACACAATTAGTTCATTATTTACATATTGACTCTTAATCCTACGATTTTTATAACAATAAGCAACAATTTGAAACTGCAAATCTTTAGCGCTTCTTTATATAGCGTTTATTGGCGCAGCTTAATAACTCATTATAATGTATAACATGTATATGCAATTAATGTTTAAATTTTGATTTTAATTTCTTCTTGCCTACTCAATGCGAGAAAATTAATTAAGTAAATTAAACAAAAAAACATGATGTGAATATGATCAAGATTTTTTTTCAAACATTTGGTTCGTTTTATATAACTTTACTTCTAGGCGAAATACTTTACAATATTTCTTTTATTCAGATGTCTCCTTTGCTCGACCATACACACGTTACAATTAAGGATGCGGCTCAAACTACATAGAGTTTGAAATGCATAGTGGATCATCTTTAATATACATACGTAATAATATAGACAATATAGATGTATTATATAACTGTTTAGTAACAAGTTTCTGAGAAAATTGCATTATATTTTGAACCATTACGTACCTAATACACTCATCAAAAATGTGTAGGGATATTTTTTATCCCTAGACAGTTTTGAACATTTCAATATAGGCATATTACTACCGAGTCCAAAAATCAAATTTGTCTAGTGATAATGATTATCTCAAGGATGTACGGTGTATTTTGATCCATTATGTATTTCAAACTTTATGGATTTTAATAAGTGCCGGTATAATAGGAAGGTCTCATCTGACTGCAAGTATTTTGTTATCTGATACATTCCGGAGCTTGTGACTTTTATATCAATGAAAATTCATTTTCCAAATTTAGAGTTTGTGGTGAAGAAATAAAATAATATTTTGAATAGTACCTAGTTAACATTTCGCTCATCCAAAAAAACAATGACGCAATTGCATTTTTACGATTTTACAAGAGAGTGATTTAAAGATTAGGTAAGTACAAACCGAAATCTAAAATCCCATTCAGGTTTTTTTGCACTGGTGTATTTGTTCTGTTGGATGAACGATTTGTTCTTCGCATATTTTATTTACATTATACATACTTCACAGAACAATATAATAACTATCTACAGTTATAAAATAAGAATATTTAAAGTAACTTCGAAATATAACAATATTTCGAAGTTAAGAGACACATATCGTGACAAATGATTAGCATACTTAAAACAAAATAAAACAATTCAAATTCAAATTGGTTATAGGTGAAAAACGTGAGTAAATGACCTGTTGTATGTCGTAGTGTAGGTACGAAACTGATATGGGACTTAAGTCATTTTTCTAATTTGGAACGTCAATTTGTCTATTCAATTTCTGTGAAATAATCGTAGAAAACATTAAAACTGCGGCGTTGCCAGCTCAGTAGGAATAAACCCTCTTAAGATTTTCACCTATACTATGATTTTACAGACAGAGCCATCAAAGCAAGCAGACAGACCAATCCCCTTTATTAATAAATGAGCTTCTGTTTATTTAACGTTCGTTGGCCTTTATGGGTAATTTTGCATTTACCGTTGTCTTGTCTTTGATTGTACAGACAAGACATGAATTAAAATTACTGTCAGGACCCTATTTCATAAAGCTACAAGTTACAATTTACAAGCGGAAGTCTCTATCTAACACATAGGGTCAAAAAGAGACTTCCGCTTGTAAATTGTAAATTGTAGCTTTATGAAATAGGGTCCTGCTAGCTTATTACGTAACTCGCTCGCAATCGCCATCGGGCTCATTTTGACAGTTCTTGTATGAATGTGACAGCTGGCTGATTCCGATGCCAATTGTCAGCCCATACATGAACTGTCAAAATGAAGACGAAGGTGATCGCGAGCGAGTTACGTAATAAGCCTGCGGGTCTGTAACTTTTTATGAACAGAAACGATAAGCTTTAAAATTATAACACCCCATTTTACGATCGGTCCCCACTGACCCCGGTCAAAAACCATACTGCTACATCTCAAATTGTACGTGCCAAAGGCTCTGAGCCAGTCAAATTATCATATCCACATCGGCAAAGTAAATGTTATGAAAGTATTAAAAGTCCATATAGAGCGTATATTGTGAAGTGTTGGCAGACGATTGGCAGTTTTTACCCTCGGCCTCGGCCAGTCGAGAGGGTAAGGGCCGAGTCGCGATTGTCAACTGTTCCAAACAACGCTAAACTAGGACAAGGAAAGTTTTAATGTACACAAACATATTCATTCATGGAAATTCCTTTAAGTAGTTAGTATTTAATGGCAGTAGGGGCAATTTCGTTATAGAGGGTAATTTTAAACATTTCGAATACGAACTCTTCACCCTTTGTTTAGTTTTAGTTTCTCGTTATAAATATATAATTTTAAGTTAGTAACGACTAATATACGATCATGATTTGACTATAGACGTTTTTATCTTTGTAACAAATATGTTAAGTGCCTTACAAACGTCACAAAGTGTGTTTTCTCCATAACATTTTTACAAACCAATACAATATTCGATAGGCAAGATAGGTTCAGTAATTTTCATTACCTACAATATTATTACTGTTAAAAAAAACAGGGTTGGAAATGGAACCTTAACCATTTTTTATTAGCTCATAATGATTTTTTAAATCTAAGTTCTTCTGTATATACTGACCGTAGCCATGTTTTTCCATTTTCTCGTGTAACAGCGCTGTTTCGGTATTATCACCTCAATATTTTTTAATATCACTAGCATCTCGTTATACAGATTTGTACAAACGAGGAGATATTCTTTTATAATAATGTAGCGCAAAGAATAATCTTCACGTTAATCCAATAAACTTCTATATCCCTGTACAACTTATAAGATTATCTTTAAGTAGTATTTATTACGCAACTTTTATCATAATTTGTAATTGAGTCCAAATAGAAATATAAGTTTTTTAAAAGAGACACAAACGTCTCTTTACAGTGCGTTCTTATACTAAGGTACGTAACAATAATATGTAAATATCTCTCGCGCAAACCTAGCTACTTTAATATGAAATACAATAAAGCGTATATTTACATACATAGAACGTAAGATTATAATATTTACCTAAAATAGAAAGTAAATTATAATGGTAATACGTGAGGTTACCGCTTGTCTATTTTTTAGACACAACTTGAAATAGCCCACTCGAGTCTACATGATAACAGAATGAACGTGGCGTGAAGAATTAGTACATAACATTACAAAAACCTGAGCAAAATTGTAAATACACTCATCGAAATATCCCTAGACAGTTTTGAAATTTTCACAAGTCAAAACATAAATTTTGTCTAGTGATAATGATTATCCCAAGGCTTTTTTGATGTGTGTAGGTAATAGATTACAAGCAAAGGTACTAATGAATGTCAATATAAAATCGATAATACTATGAACTTATAATTTTTTATGGTACGGGCTCTGACATCGATTTCTGGGGCCTTACCATGACGGCTTAGGGTTGTTTCACACGTAGCACAACCACACCACGTCGCAGCGTTAAAATTTGGTCAAGCAGTGGTTACGTGTGAATAGTATCGCTGCAGGTTTTTGCAGTTGCGTTGTGGTGCCTACAAAATGTGGTTGTCGCTAGTAGTTGCGATGTGGTTACGTGTGAAACAACCCTAAGGCTTTAGGGATTTTTAATGATATTTGGTTAGATACATATCAAAATACATTTTTACCATTACGAATACCTTAACTGATTTTAAGTGATATGTCACAGTCGTACATACATATAATCGAAATAGTAAATATATAACAGCTACATTAAATACTTAATAATACGTTTTGGGATTTAACTATTTTTATTAAAATGTTGTCCTTGATTAGGTATGTTACAAATAAAATGCTTCTACTTTGGTGACAAAAAAACTCTTTGGATCTTGAGGTGATAAATTAACAACAAAAAACACATTTCAAGAATGGCACAATATCTAATCACGCGTTAGTAATCGGCTACACAGAAGCGTAATTTACATAATTATATTATCTAATCGACACGAGCGTTTCGCCGTCAACAACATTCTGAACACGAGTACCTTTGTAATTTTAACAATGTCTTTTTAAGTGTTCTGTAGTAAGATGGCGGGTTTGTAGAGGAGTAAGATTGCGGGTAGTAGGGGCGGCACGGCGGGCAGCGCGCGCGCCGCCGCGCCGGGGTTGCCCGCGGCCTGCACTCGGTCGGCGCGCGACGCGTCGCTCAGCTCCCGCGACCGCGCGTACCCTTTCATCCGCTCGCCTTGCACGCTCTCCTCGTTACTCCGCCAGTACACGGTCGCTATTGTGGCGAGACACTGGTAAAACATAAACAATATGAATTAGCGGCTAACGAACGCCCATTGTTCGGATACGGCAAATTGGATCCGGTTTGAATTGTAGAATTAATACCCGAAATTGATGGTGTTTCAAAGAGACCGGTTTATAACAGCTAGAGGGCGACCGAAAAGTTATTAGATTCAGTCTTCCGTTACATTTCTCTCTATAGGTACTCTGGTTACTGGTTACTATCAATCGTTCGAAAAAAAAAAAAAAAAAAAAAGTTTAACTGGAAGAGATCCTTTTAAGGGACAAGTTCGGCGATATAAATCTGTTTATTTCATTACTTGTAAAATTGATGTGTTTTATATTGTACAATAGAGAGTTATACAAACATACAGACATTTTCTAGTAACGTCGTACCTAACATACAACCTACTGCTGCTAAGTCATACATATAATACGGTCAAATAAGAAGACGAATACGTCTTGGATACATCTAGTATAGATAAAAGCGTATCATTTAATGTAAGACGAAAAATTTGATTAAGAGTGGTAGTTATTTATTATTGAACGTGCCCTAAATATCAGTCAAATGTATTGACGAATTTTGGTCGAGATATCTAAGAAATTTAGCTTATTAATCTTGGCACAGTTAGGACCAGACAAATATATCCAAAAGCATGAAAATTAATATACTTAAATCTGTTACTTCACTCTGGCCATAGACTCATGTGTTTTTGCTGGTTACTATTTTTCAGTTGTCTACGCCGCAAGTACTCGTATTTATCGTTTGGAATAATCCTAGCTGGCAGTCGTCGATTGAATAATCGTCCACTTGAAGATAATAGATGTAACCTAAAGCATTGTGCGGCCTCAAACAGAGCGAGTTCCGAGAACAACCAATTGATCGGAGGTCATCAATTTAAAGCTGCTACAGTAAACTAATGTGTCACACAACTTTTGGGTGGACTAAATAGTTAATACACACATAAACCACGTCTTTATCCCTTACGGGGTAGACAGAGCCTAAGGTGACAAGATCTACAGGTCACGTTTAGCAAGATTGTGGGCGTATAGATGAAAAATGGAATCAAAATAGTGATGGGTTGCTAGCTGCATCGCCTATAACATGATTCATGATTCCTATGATTTTCGCTCATTCCCTCGATGGGCTTTTACCATCTGCGCAGGAAGAGAAGCAACTGGTACATGCTTTTTTTTTTGCTCTTAGACCAGCATGGAGGAAATAAATTAAACTAAACTAAACTAAATAGTTAAACAGCTTTTTATTTACTCCATGACAGACTATTTACCTTTTACATCGGTACCTACCCCCTGTTTGAGCCACGTTGCGACGATGGTCTTTAAAAAGTCCGGCATTTCAATTTGTCTTAAAATTATCTTACTTTTACGGCTAAAATAAATAGGTACAAGGAGACACTTTTATTCACGCGCAACTCAGTTTAATAGTACTCACTTTTAGCTTCAAGTCGCCCCTCCTAAAGTGCTTCGGCTTGACTTTGAAATCGAGCAAGAGGCTGGTGGTCTCGAGCCCGTCCTCGTGGCGCTCCTGCGTGGGCGGCAGCAGCGCCGCCGCGGGCGCAGGCTCCCCGTTCACGTACCACGCCAGCCGCGTCGCCGGCCGCGACCGCCCTGACGTGCAGTTTACCTACAAACACATTTTCTTTCGAATTGCATTTCTTACAGCTTTACATTACAAGCGTAGAGTCAATAAGTCTATTGACAACAAATCCCCAGCAGCGTTATTGTGTAACTATTTTGACACTCGGCATCGGATTGCAATGCCAGTTTTTGTACGAACGCGACAACTAGCTGATTCCGATGCCAATTGTCAGCCCATACATGAACTGTCAAAATGAACACGATGGCGATTGCGAGCGAATTAGACAATAAGCCTACAGGTCCCATTTGTTACATTGCTTGCATTCATGTGTTTCACCGCAACGCATTCCATCTGTTTTTTTCTACCGCCATCTTGTAACGCGATGGCGCTTGCGATTTAAGGCTGTAGCTTTCTTCCGCTGTTTTAAACACCGTGTGGAGGAGATTTAAGGTCGAAGCTATGATATTTACACTCAAAGTTCGCAAAGCGTATGTATGTTACAACGGCAATCAGCGTCGCATCAGTCGCTGTCAACAGACACTGTCCAGACACAAAAGTGGACCTGTGGACGACGCTAGAAATAATCGCTGACGACTGAGCAGCTATTTTTGTCGGAGCCTAATTAGGGCTTGTTTCACCAAGCTCTGGTATATTTAACTATAATCTATGACGGTGAAGTCTTTAGCGTAAACGTACCCACGAAATCGATATCAATAAGACGGTCAGACTATAATAATAATAATTGCATGAACTCTGGGAAAAAACGGTTACCATTGCTGTGTTGACGACACACACAACTTTTTGCGTCAATTTTTTTTAGACCGCTATGGTATAATTCAAGTTTGTATTCTTGTCAGAAATTGACGCCAATCAAATCGTATCGTATCTAATTACAACACACCGGATAACTCGCGTATAAAAACCGAAGGATTGCTCCGACAATTGTTTCGGACTATTCCGTAGCCCTTCATCAGAGAGCGCTCGCCCCGGCGGCAGCGAAACGAACACAACAATCCTTCAGTTTTTATACGTGAGTTATCCGGTGTGTTGTAATTATGTGTGAGTCTCACGGTAGTTTCATGTCGTATCGTATCGTCAATAAAGTAATAGTATATATAAAAAGATTTTAAAAATATATTAAAATTTGAACCTGCACTCGATCTCCAATTTGGTAGCGGACTCGAGAACCCGTGATAGTGGGCCCGTGGTCCGGAAGAGCTAGAAAATAAATATATTTGTAATTAGGTAGGTAGGTGGGTGGTGGGTATAATGGGATGATAACAATCATCCGCTTCTAGCAAGACCTATTTATAAACCTGTTTATGAAAACCAAATTAAATCAGTAGGTAAAGTTAGGTTAGGTATTATTTCGTGGGCAACACTAAGACCACGCTTATCAAATTATTTATTGGCGTTGCGATCTTCAGACCTGTATAAAAATTAGTATGAAATAAGAGCACCCGCGTTTTCAAGTATTGATTACCATGTCTTCAGAGGCAGACAAGAAGATAGAAGCATGAATGATTAAAACAGTCCAACAAAAGCCTCATCATGTTCAGTGAAACGTATTAAACAGTGTGACGAAAAATTTCTGATATTTTACCGCAGCGCATTATTATTTAAGTCGATGTTGTTTTTTTGCTAACTCGAGATCTTGTACAATTGTTGTAGCATGTCCAAATTAATGCGCTATTTATTATGACCATTTTAAGCTACTAGGATTGCAATTTGCATGAAAAAATGACAATTTGAGATGCCATTTGGATGTGTTAAGTAGGGAAGCGAAGCGAAGCGCCGAAACTAAGTAAGTATTCAATTATATTCAAGTACAAGAACGGCATCATAAATAATTATCGTCTTTTGTTGCAGACGATCTGAAATTTTATCCAACAATGAAGCCCACACATCACAGTGAGTTCCCGCCTTAAACATCACCAACGCGCCGCCACTGTCAAGCACAATAAATATTACGTGGCACTATTATTGTGGGAGCCTCAGCAGCCCGCACTACTGTCAAGAGTGTCAAGTCAGTCGACGTGGTCGTATCAACAGCTGCTCGCCAGACATCTTGTGGCATTAGCGCTCCCACTAAACCTCTGCACAAAAGGCTATAGCAGCCCAGATCCCAGCAACAACTCACCGACGACTGTCATGTCAGCGTGGTCGGACACAGTGGGGAATAATGGCCGTTCACCGGACACCTCGCAGCGGTAGCGACCGCCAGTCTCCAATACCGCTGGATATAGCGTCACGTTGGCGCCGTTCGTGCTCGACCTCTGTAACAAATTTTTAATATAAAAAAGCACATTAATACACATACATGCATACATATATGCATTTTTTACATTAAATAATATCTCTGTAACAAAAATCAAATAAATGTCAATATACTGGGCAGGTCATCTCTCCAAATAACATTAGCTCGGCTAAATTGTCTTTTATTGTATCTGAACGTATAAGAGACCGTGTTTCAATAAGAACTCATTGACACAGTTCGTGTCCTTAACTGTACATGATTATTACTTACTTACTTATTATTATTGAGTTAAGATTTTTTTGGCAAATCGAGGCTAAGTCGAGATTTGTGTCCGAGCAACCTTGCTTGAGGAAACAACTCTTTATTAGGAGCCGATTGGGGCCAGCTTTTCATCTTAACTGTTTTCTTCCATGTTTCCTCCTTAACCTGAGCGTTAACCTACTTTGGATATTTGAAAATGATGTAGCCAAATATGAATTATCTTGCGGCTTAGTCTGTAAACGTAAGTATTTATGCAATGTAAAATTTTCAGCTTAACACAATGCGAAGTCGAAATGAGTTGATAATGTGTTTTGGTGACAAGAACGGCGTTTATAGTTTTCAAATTTTTCGATTACGTGCGACTTTTAAGCTCGTCACTTTTAGTTCGGAAGTTGTAAGCCTCTTTTGACAATCTTATCTTACAGCAGCCCCATTCGCTATGGCTAAAATATTATTCGGGATCTACTTATTCGACAACGCCTAAAGAATATGTACATAAATAAATCACGTCTCTATTCCTTACCCCGTAACACAGAGCCTGAGGTAGCAAGATCTAAAGGCCACGTTTAGCATGATTCAATCATACGAATTTCATAGGTTTTGAGACTTTTATGCTCTCGTTTGATAGTGGCCTCCCAATGCAATTTCTTACCCATTCACACGTAAAATTTTACTGACCTCAGAAATTTATATCGACGATATTATTATATAACATGGCTATTCTGAGTGTGCTAATTAATAGAAAAACACTCCAAGATATGGTGTTAAGAAGACAGTAATAACATGGCGGAGAATGAAGCAGTGATTTAATAAGAGGTTTCCCGCCACAACCGTCAACAGACGCGTCTTGTTAAGACGAGGGGACGATGGCTCACTTTCATCTCGCTGCCTCACTACTTAATTGTTACGGTAAACAAATTTTAGCCTCTCTTTACTACTTTACTTGGAGATTCAGTTTGAGATAAACTTTACTATTAACTTTCTAAGTGGATGATGAGTTTCTAATAGTAAAAACTTGACGTAGGCACTTGATGAAATATGTCTCAAAGTTGGTCCCGCATTTTTTTATCAAAAGGCTGCTCACTAATTAAATATACACAAATATACATAAATCACGTCTTTATCCCTTACGGGGTAAACAGAGCCTAATGTAACAATACCTAAAGGCCATGTTTAGCACGATTATGGGATTTTTAAATTGATGTTATAGTTTATTTAGCTTCTGCTCGCGACTTCGTCCGCTTAGAATTATGTTGAAGAACTGATGTTTGTAGTTATATTCTGTTGCTATTTATTCTACGCAGCTACGACCTTTGACATGTTTATCGCTATCCCGCGGGAACTATGCAATTTTCCGTGATAAAAAATAGGCTATGATGGCAGGCTGCCATCATATCACAAACATCATTCAGATCGCCGCATGGAAAAACACTCCATCGCTAAATAGAACCTCGGATCCTACTGTCTGTCAGCCACTAGAAATAAGAAATAAAATAGCTGAGAAACGGCGTCTTAGACGAATCTGGCAGTTATCGCGTAATTATTCAGACAAATACCTACTGAATAAAGCAATAAAAGACTTAAAATCAACTCTGGACGAACATAAAAATAACAGCCTCAGGCTAACCCTAGAATCGCTGTCACCAACTGCACGCGGGGAGCAATCGTTGTGGAAAGCCTCCAAACACCTAAATAGGCCCCAGCAACCATCCTATCCTCTAAGATGGCAGTCGGCTTGGGCTCGCACCGACCATGATAAGTCTGAGGCTTTTGCTGCTCATCTGAGCCAGGTGTTCCAACCAAACGAGGGAAACAATGAAGACGACCTGGATGATGTCCTCAAGCAAGATCTCCAATTATGCCTACCTATCAAGCCAACGTCACCAAGAGAGGTTATAAGGGAAATCAGACTCTTAAATTCTAACAAGGCGCCAGGATTCGACCTAATTACTCCAAGAATCCTTAAAGAACTTCCGAAAAAATGTGTAACTTTTTTGACCTGCGTGTTTAACGCCACCTTTAGGCTATCCTATTTCCCGAGTCTATGGAAGATTTCAGAGATAGTTATGATCCACAAGGATGGTAAGCCACCTCAAGAGTGCTCTTCGTATCGACCCATAAGCCTCACTCCAGTCATGTCAAAGCTATGGGAAAGGATCTTCCTCAAAAGACTAAGTGAAGTAATGAATGAGCATGAAATTATCCCTGGGCATCAATTTGGTTTCCGTAAAGCGCACTCTACCGTCGAACAGGTGCATCGTGTGTACCATTGTGTCAGGCAAAGTTTCGAGAACAAGAAATACTGCTCTGCTGTGTTCCTAGATGTACAGCAGGCTTTTGATCGAGTCTGGCATAAAGGACTGCTCTATAAAATAAAGAAAAAATTACCACATTCAGTATTTCACATCCTAGAATCTTATCTATCTAATAGACTATTTCAAGTCAAGCAAGGTGATGCGAGATCCTCCTTGATCCCCATTAAAGCTGGCGTGCCCCAAGGGTCAGTGCTGGGTCCAGTTTTATACAACATCTTTACGTCAGACCTACCAACTTCTGATGATGTTACTGTTGCCACATACGCTGACGATATTGCTTTTTTAGCTGTAGACAGTGACCCAGTGAAAGCCAGTGGAAAGCTTCAAAAACTCCTTGATGACACCTCAGATTGGCTGGAGAAATGGCGCATCCAGGCTAGTGCGCAGAAATCTACCCAAATAAGCTTCACTCTAAGGAAAGGAGACTGTCCTCCAGTTCGCTTAAGACAGAATATTCTCCCTCAAACTGATTGTGTGAAATATCTCGGCTTCCATCTGGACAGGCGTTTAACGTGGAAAGATCACATAAAAGCCAAAAGAGACCAAGTCAACTACAAATTTCGAAGTCTATGTTGGATGTTAGGCAGAAACTCTGTGCTCTCCCTGGACAATAAACTTTTAATATATAACTCTATCTTAAAACCTATATGGACATACGGCATCCAGATATGGGGAGTAGCCAGCAAGAGTAATGTTGCATGCCTGCAAAGGGTGCAAAACAACATTTTGAAGAACATCGTAAAAGCTCCATGGTTTGCGAAGAATGACGAAATACACGAGTATTTGAACGTTGCAACAGTATCCTCAGAAATAGAGCGCTTTAAGAAACAGCATATCGAACGACTCACAAATCACCCCAATCCACTTGCTTCAGGATTACTTGACAATGCCAATGTGGTTAGGAGGTTAAAGAGGAACCACATTCTCTAAGTTGGCAGCAAGGCATTGGCCTGCTGTACTTCAAAAGCCCTGCATCCACTAAACTCAGCTGATAAAAGTCTGGCGACTGATTGCAGTTATACATATTAAATAAAAAAAAAAAAAAAAAAAAAAAAAAAAAAAAAAAAAAATAGGCTATGCGTTATTCCAGACTTTTCTCTATGTGCCGAATTTCATCCAGATTCGTTGGGCCGTCCTGGCGTGATTGAGTAACAAACAAACATCCATCCATCCATCCATCCAAACTTTCGCATTTATAATATTAGTTAGATTATATTCATTACTGTACTGATGCTGATCGTGTAAAAGGGATTGAGGAAAAAGCTTAAACCAATAATTTTCGTAAATTCTTAATCCTCCATTAAGAACTTATTTGTGTCCCTATATATAGCCTAATCTTGTATATTCTTATGCTCTTCAATCTTGTCATAGTGTTATTATGGAATGTCAAGAGAAACTTAATGTGTTGTGAATACAAGAAACAGAATTCTAAGAACAATGGGAGCAACTGAGCCATCCACAAAAGTTTTACCCTTCGTTGGAAAATTATTACACCGCTCTTGATTCGTCCTTGTTAGTAGTATAAGCATAAATAACATTAATTATTATGAACTTAACATAGCGAATAATTCAGTTATTTATGTAACACTGTACAGATAGAATAAATTTTGGTTATATTTTAACTTAGGTACCATATGATCAGTGACGGCGGACAATTATCAAATTTGCACTTCTTACCACATGCCACTGCGAATTTCGACTTCCACTCCCAAAACAATTTTCCTTCAAAACAAGACTGGATGAAACAGCTCCCGGTCCGGCGGTATAAAACAACAACCGTAACCGGCGGACAAGTGCTTTGAGTAGGCCGCGTAGGTGAGGCTAAATGAAAGAAAGTACAGAATGGCTCCTCGTGCCAGAGTGAGACTGTGTTTGCACCTGAACCTCTCCACGGCTTAATATCCGCTCTAGTTTTATATTGTTTCCACTCGGAAAGACCTAAGCAAACTCGGCTCGACCGGATTAATCTAATTATACCTATATCTACCTACACGTACATGTTTGTGTAGCTGTTTAGACGAAAATTAACGTACATAAGCTCTGTTTGTTGTTCTTTCCAGCTACTTCAGCAATACCTTTTAGTCAAATTGTGGAGTTGTAATGGTCGGTCGATTTCAATTCATATGTATACCGTCATGGAAGCTTCATAGCGAATAATTGGTACGATGTAACATTTGGGAGTCGTAACCGCAATTTTACTGAAATTAAATGTGAGTAAATGTCGTTGCGCAGCGTTCCAAGCTGATAGTTTCTGGCAAGTTTACTGTTGAAAATTTGCCGGAAGCAACCCGTTCGGATCACAACTCGAGTTCACGATTCTGACAAGGATGGTTGGAGAACTAGCTTATAAATACATCATTGTTATCATTAAAACCAGCGATACGAACTGGGAATAAAAATACCTACATATAAAGCTTCTGTATTAAATAATAAAGATTGAATCCAAACAGTTACTAACTGCTAGCAGCTCACGCAGGTCCATCAGTTAATATTTTAGCGCTATTAAAAACATCATTAATTTGTGTGCCAAGTACCAACTGCTAAATGTTGCATTTCATTTGTTTACGAAGTGCCTACCTACACCTTATTTGACATGTGATATGAATTAAAACTATTCTTGTATAATGCACCAATCTATTTTCTAACCAAAGGAATTGTTATTTATTAAAAAAATATAAAAAAACAATACCAATTGCATGAATAGCCTAGTAACCAAACATTGCGACACCCGGTAATTTAGTTAAAACACGTTAGTCACGTTACGTTGATCATAATTCTTCTATAGTAATACTCTTCAAGAAGAACATTCGTAGACCTGTTGAAAGAGAAAGTATAAGTCGTATCGTATCAGGGTGTCAAAGAAAAGGCCCAGGAAAGCACGTCTTGCTGGAAATTGCTCCACCGACAAGAGCCTAGCTCCTATGTTTAAGAAGAAGAATATTCTTCAATAATAAGTGTAGGTATCCGGACGTTTTATTGTTTTTTTTGGGCTTACTATAACTAAACATGGAATTTGAAAATCAAACTTCGGATCGACTTGTTTGTATCAAAATGAAACTGACAAATTGACGCATTGTATTCGGCAATAAAAAAGTAATAAATAAAAAGTTACTTTGTCTCATGCACGCTCGAAGCAAAATCGTATTTTGCTCACTGTCTTTTTACAACAAAACTCGCCTGTTTAAGATGCTGAGGTGAAAAATATGTAGTTATTGCCCGTGTTGCATCATCTTTCGTACGCGAAACTGTAAAATTATGTCATGAATCACGAAGATTGTGAAGCAGTTCATTTCACTTTACCTCAACGTCAACGCCGGGCAGCGGGAACTTCCTCCTCGGCTCTTTCTCTCTTGGCACGTGTCGGAAGAACTCCTTGCCGTCCTTGTACCACTTGACAGAATACAACACGTCGGTGGGGCCGAGTGCCCAACGGCACGCCAGAGCCGCCCGCGTGCCGAGCGGCACGTGCGCTGGCACCCGCAGCTCTAGGAGTTCCAGACAGCTCGCTCCTTCTAAAACAATGAGATTCGTCTAAATGTGGAGTTCAAAAAGTGTAACCATACAAAATTACAGACTGCAAAAAGTTTTATTGTGAATTGTTAATCACAGAGCCGAATGTTTCTATTTTTATTTGCCTACCGTTGTTAAATTTAATGTCCAACTCAAGCTAAACATCAAGTTTGGGGTTTGAAGTTTAAGGAAGCCTCGCACTAAAGGGTCATAAAACTTTTTTTTCTGTCCCCACAATAAAGTACATGAAATCCGCCACACAAAAGAATTGTTTAAGCTCTATCAAGACGAATCTAATGACGTACATAATCATGTATGTATCAAAATCGATTTAGCCGTTGAATAGTTACGAGCGAACGGAACCGCGGTCAGGTTAACTATACATAGCGGTAGGGAAAACTAGATGATTAGGTATTAATTTTTACGAACAATGTTTTAAAATAACTTGTTTATTATAGGTAAAACTACCGAGAGTCTGATATAATGTAATAAACGGATCACTCACGTGTACGTTTAACACGAGTTTAGTCTGACATGTTTCATAATCATGTAATCGGGCACGACGTGATTGCTAATTAGCGGCGAGATTCTACGCAGTTCTAATACATTTTATACCTACTATATTGAACAGGGACTTTTGAAATGCTTTAAAAATATTATGGCTAATACCCATGGTTAAATATGGCAATAAAGCTAAATAGCAAAATGACTCCATTTAAAACCAGTAAGCTTATTGTCTAACTCGCTCGCGATCGCCATCGTGTTCGTTCTGACAGTTCTTGTATAAATGTGACAGCTAGCTGATTCCGATGCAAATTGTCAGCCCATACATTAACTGTCAAAATGAAGACGATGGCGATTGCGAGCGTGTTAGACAATAAGCCTACAGGTAGGTATAATACTTAAATCAAAACGTCTGAAATCATTACAACTTATTTGTTTCATACGTAATATGCACAACGAACAACGACCCTAAAGTCCCATACACTCATAAGTAGACTTCATTGTAAGGACATAAACATTTTGACAGTTTCGTAAGTGGTCTAAGCTGCTTTTTTGCCCATTTGTTGCCTTCAGTATGTTATTTTTCATAAGTCACGGTAACTTTAGTTTAGATAAATTAAAACTATCAAGTACTGATTATTGCGTAACAACGTGATAACCCACCTGATAATCACAACAATCGAATGATCAAACAGTAAATAAGGTAGAATCTACCTGGTATATACATACATTTTGAAGCATAAATACAACGATGTAGATTCTAACGCCGATGAAATATAAATTTGTGCAAAAGTTTAAATTAGGTGAGCACTCCAGTTGCATTACAGCATTTACAGCGTGTTCTAGATAGGTATCAACTTTGTACTTGAATTTTATTTGCCTGTAGGTAGCGTGTTATGAAGGCAAAAATCCATTAAACGCCACGTCAAATAATTTCCCATGTGACGCGCGCTCGCGGCCCGTAAAAGAGGCACTATTGCCCCCACCCGCGCCCAGCGGTGGATAATATTACTTTACGACCCACGGGGCCCCACAAATGTAAGTAAATTGGTGAATAAAGACAAACAGCGCACAAAATGCCAATATTAGAAGTACACTCCAGCCCGGTCCGCGACAACGGCCGCTCCCGCCTTATTTGCGACACACTTTAAAGTGTCGTAACAATATTGAAATATTACTTACACTACTCGCAGAGCAATGCTGATTCACGTTTCCTTTACGAAATTTAAGTTTCTGACCTAACATCTGTGTTGTTATAAATGTATCAATTATTTAATCAATCAAATAATCATGACTACATCATTCACGACGACGTTTCGTTCGGCGTTTGAATTCTAATTACACTTATAAAATCGTTAGTCCTGACTGACTGACTGGTGACACACAGCCAAAACTATTGAGTCTAAAAAACTGAAGATTTTTTAAGTAGCTTAAACGCGTAACTAAGGCCAGATTTTGCGGCATTCCCTCTGTATCGCCGAACACATTTGGTTATGATGAGCATATAAGGCAAAAGTGTAACAGAATGTAAATAAGCCAGCGCCATCCGCCGGGCTGCACGCTAATATGTCATTGCGAATATTACGTCATCCATGAAAAATATTCATGAAATTTCCAGTTACGACTCTGTTTTCCATTGATTATTTAAATTATTGCAGACGATTTGCGTTATATGGCGCACAACGGGTATACATTTAATTCGATTTCATTTAACATTTGATATACTTAATGACAGTTTACTACCTCAGATAAAAAATTACGTAAACTTTTAGTAAGCAAATAACAGCGAATATTATTTCATTGGCGGCAGGTAGAAGACTTCAGCAGGCATTCGGAGAAGTGGAATTTATAATTCGGTTGACGGAGCTTGATTTAAAAGGATGATTGTGTTGTGTATACTGCCACTTGTGCTGGCGGAAACGGAGCTAAGTGAGGTGTCAGCGCGGCGCCTGCTCGAGAGCCGCTTAGCTCGATAGTGCACGTACGAGCATCCCCCACAAAAATATCAGACCAACAACACCCGCTGTTGCCATCCAATTTACAAACGCTGGTAACGAACCCATCTGCATTGTCAAAGGCAGATATGTTCGTTTACAATGTGCCAAAACTTTTTATGCAACTGGAAATGTGTTGCCAAAACATAACGCGATAAAATGTAAATTACTAAGACGTATTTACTGATCGGAATTCATAATCAAAGCAAGTGCCGTCAAATTGTTAAATTAGAGTACCTACAACATGTGCTCGTAATCATTATTCCTCGACCTCTATTTCTATTCATTAGGTACCTACTGAGCTATTAGCACGGGCGCCATCATTAAATTGGGGCCAATTTTGCAAAAAAAGATCAGAAATATTCAACCTTAAGGGTCTCAATCTCAAGCTAGTGTAGTGATTGAGACTGTACTTAGGTACCCAGGCAACCGCTTATTAGCGAGACCTTGATCTAGACATTAGTAGGGTATTAAACCACAGAATTTGATATATAGAGCAAGGTTTGAGTGGCATTACTTTCATCGCAAATCTGAATAGGTGGTGTACAGAGTAGGTACAGTATTACATTGCCTCTCAGGTGACTTATGGGTTTCTGACTTAGCTTAGTGAAAGTAAAAACCACGTCCTAACCAACTCTCGTCTTCCACGAGGTAAGTTAGGACTTCAAACTCTTTTTCCACCAACGCATGCTCAATTATTTCAACACTTTCTTATTTACAATTCCTAACTTATTCTATAGGTCGGATCGGAGCATGGTAACGCCGGTGTGATAACTTTTGTGTTACAAACGTCTATTATTTTAGGAGGAGGCAATTAAGTACCATCAGCACTGTAGGTATACTGATTTTCAATTTAAGTGGTATACTGAACTTGTTTTCTTCAATTTATACCTAAGCTTAGACGTTGCTGGATGCATTTGAAAACGTAATAGAAAAATCAGAGGTCAAAGATGAAATGGAACGGCTTCCCAGTAAAACCCGATCAGATACTGAAAATATGAAAATAGCAAAAACGTAAACATATGCGATCTTCGCTCAGAATACGAAATGGCCGGACCGGGTCCAGCAAGTGCTTACGTTAAGGCTATTCATAGGTGTAACATTCAGTTTATGTTATGGGAAACAGGAATATTGCTCGCTACGACTTATTTACGTTCATTAAATCACGGATATAGAGACTTATAGAAATATTGTTTAGAATAACTTTCTACGAAGAAAAATCTAATTATTAAAATATGGTTAATTCCTATAGGAATTGCCCTGCAGACATAATTCTTTGAATTCTTTTTATATTTTAATAGGACCTAAATTGCTCATCCGCCTGGATAACAATGACCCAAAGGACGAATACTTAACCGTGCTTGCAAGGTCGTATAAGATCCCTCTGAATATAGCAACTTACTGCAAAACGGGTTGTTAAAGAATAACTCCGCGTGATTTCCGTTTGCGAAATCAAATTCAGTAACCCGTGAGCCACAATTTCCTGATGCTAAGATATGAAGATATCAATTTCGCATCGCCTGTAGTCTCAACGCTGCCAACATCAAAGTGAGAAGTCAGCTGTCGTCAGGGTTATGACGGCAAGCCCGGCAGCTCACGCGATCGCAACACGCGTCACGCCACATTGAAGCCCAATTACAGAAATTGACAGGCGACGAACGCAATCATGTTTCCTAGGAATAGATGTAATGAAATTATTATAACTGGTGGAATAATTTTAAATATGTGGCTCCACCTTGTTGATTTAATGCGGAAATAGGGTGAAAATAGCTAAGCGACGTATAAAATATGTAACGGCGGCGTATATATCTGACGGCATTCATCATAAGTATCATAACCATTTAATTAAATATCGAATCTAAGAATAGAAAATACGCGTTAAAAAAAAAACAAATTTCTTAATAAAATATGATAATATGATAAAAGAGATGACAAAAAGTGAAATTAAAAGTGGTATCGGTCAAGAAATACTTCCTGAAAACATACGAGTTTTAAACTACTAATTAGACAGCAATTAGAAACAGAGATCCGATATGACATGTGACGCGAAAACACTATGCCCTTAATAAATTCCATATCTATTCAATTCAGTTTTTCTACAAAGAGATGAAGACAAATCTTTGATAGTTCTTGGTTATTTTTATAGTTATGTATTTAGAAAAAAAAAATTGCATTGTTTGTTACATTAAATGAGCTTTTAAAATAGCAATTTAAAAAAAAATGAATATTCCCTATTGGTGCGAGTCAGTTTTCTTCCCACTCTCTATTTGCTAGTTGGCTAAGTAAAGTTTTTGGAAGAGGTGCAAATTATATTTTTATTCGACAGTCCACGTCTTAAGTGACAGTTGACGTACGGTTGACGTAGTTTTTTTTTATTACAAGCTAGTTCTAGGCACGCGTAGCTGGTCATCCATTAAATTTCACAAATGTCAAATCGACCACTTAAAAAAATATTTCTAACTAACAAGAGGGAATAAAAATAAAAGAGCTGCAGTTCCTCGATTATTAAGATGTGGACTGTCGAATAAAAATATAATTTGCACCTCTTCCGAAAACTTTACTTAGCCAGTTTCATTATGTATGTGTCACATTATGGATTCTTTGCTCGGAGGAATAAGACATTCTCTGAGTCTAAAATAATTTTGTTTTTAATTACATTTTGATTTAAAAATGATTTGACTACTTTTTCTTTGGAAATAATCCAGTGTGTAACATATATCGCAATAGTAATTTTTAGAATCAACGTTACGTCATATGATATTTTATTGCTTAGGTACCTACATTAATAATAATAATAGTTACCTATTTATTATGCGAGACTGCAAAGTTTTTATTTGGCGGGAGTGCCTGTTTTGAAACCCGAGCGTCGCGATGGTTTCAAGGCACGAGACACAATTTTTCATCTCACTACAGCGAGAAAAATGGTAGATGGAAGTAAAACAAATGAACTAATAGTAAATCAGTATTTTATTTAGCAACGAACGTTAGCAGATCATGAAAATAACTTAGGAATAACGGATTTTAAAATAAATTAATATTGGATGACGGATCGCGTTTCTAAAAGTGACATTATGTTTTTTTTTAATCGAATGAATAATTTAGGGCTCTGATAACAAGTTCTGCATTTGAAGTTCGTATTATTCCGTCCCTCTGACTCACCTAATTAACTAGGTACTATTCGTGTAAGCGGCACGGCAACATAACAAAGTTCAAATTTCTGAGTATATGAGTAGGTAGACAATGGTGGTCATTGTCATGTTCGAATTTCAAAAACCTTTTCCACCGAAGGGGAGAACATGCACTTCCACGCAGATGATTTCGAAGGAGAAAGACAGCCTTTTCGAGCAAGTGAGATGCAAAATATATTCTAGAGAGACAAGACACTGCCTATTAAATTTGAAACATTTTACTAAATGTTCTGCAAGTTGAGCAGCAAACAAAGATCTCACTCAGGACGATGTCGAAATGAACAGAGCATCTGGTTTGTGTCGGACAAAAGTGACAGGCCCGCTGTCGATTCACTTTGCACATGGGCCTCGAATTAAGTGTCTTTCAGCCTCCACTCACATTGATTAGGTATGTATTTGAAGCAACTACTACTAAAGAGAATGTTCATGCTACGTGAATTATTTGAATGCAACTGTGTCACTATGCTGTCCCATCTGCCAAGATAAGCAATATGTTCAAAGGAACAGGAAACTACCGTTATATTTCATGTAAAGACCACCAAAGGCCACAATTTCAACGGTTTATTCACAAAATGTCCTTACACAACGCTGTAGTTTGTAAAAAGCTAATTTAAACACATTAAAAGACTTTTAATGTGTTTTTTCCTGTTCAGAATATTATGACAAAACAAGGTTTAGCGTGAAATGGAACGGAGGCGTAGAAAGCTGGTCGTTCTTGTAATAATATAAAATTATGTTTGCAAAGTGCCCTTTTATTCGCCAGTAGTGTTTGCTTGCCTTGAAACGTTTTAATTAAAACACTTGTGAAAAATGAAGGGCTCAGGCCACTACACGGGCGCAGAAGGACTCTCCAGACCTGTTTTCAACTCTTTTTGATAGAATTCCACAAGCTATTAGTACAATTACTAAGTACTTGGGAAACGGGTGTAATTTATATTTCCAACAGAAATAAAATAATTAAAATTGGAATATTATACACTCTCCAAGATGTAAAATTTTTAGGTCGTTCCGATCTTGTTTCTTATTCATGTTTAGCTTTAATTAAGTTTAGGCGGCCTGGCGAAAAAATTGGAATAATTAATTTGTATTGAGGGTTTGAAAGGTATAAAACCTTGCCAGAAATAAGTAACTAAAACTTTTACTAATATAGACTCATTTTAAAACAAAGTGATATTTGGTTTTGAACAGTCACCTCTCATTTAATCGTAATGTAGCTGTACTGGTACCGTGTTATTTGTCACATTACGAGTATAATGCGAGGATGCTTGCTCTCCTTGTCCCGATGTAATAAGGTTCACAAATTGATGGTCAGTTAAGAATACAAGCAGTTATCACAACTCATTGACTTCCGCAATAAAAATAAGCAGTTGATTGAATTTTTAACAAAACCTTAAGTAATTAAGTATTCAGGAAACAAAAAAACCGGCCAAGTGCGAGTTGGACTCGCGCACCGAGGGTTACGTACCATTATCTATAAACCACTATAAGCAGAGCCCTGCTCCAAAGCAAAATGTACGCAGTGTGGGGTCACTTTATATTGGCCATTGATATATGCAGACATACATACATATTTACGGTTTTCGCAATTTTTCCTTTGTCTGTGCTATAAGACCTACCTTCATACCAAATTTCAAGATTCTGTGTTTACGGGAAGTACCCTGTAGGTTTTGATTCCCTTGCGAGTTTCGAATATTTGCGGAAATTTGCTGTATCTTATGATTGCGTTGGCTTAGAAGTTTTATTTTTTCACAGCTTCAAGGGACAGTAGACCTGAGTATTTGATATAAAATTCAGCTTGATATCTCCACGGGTTCCTGAGAAAAAGGGTCTTGACAGACGGACGGACGGACGGACAACAAAGTGATCCTATAAGGGTTCCGTTTTTTTCCTTTCGAGGTACGGAACCCTAAAAAATACCAGTTACAAATGGATTATTTAGACATTCAGCACAACTGGGCTTAGGACGTAAATAATATTTGGATTTCAAAGGACTGAGCACCAGAATGTTATGAAATGTGGACTGGCAGCAATAAGTAAATAGTTATGTGACAACTTTATTATGAGAAGAAGCGTGTATTGAGTTGACCGTAAAGTGTAGACGGGTAAGGGTGCGACCACACCGCCGCTTAAAAAACGGTGACGTTACGGAATCGCAACAAAATGTATGAAGAAACGGTGAGAAAACGTGACGCATACGACACGTCACTGCTGTTTGATATTTTAAAGTTATTTAAATAAAAACTGTTGTTTTTTTATTATTGGACTTTTTATTCTTTTTCCACACACGGTACAAGTTTTTTATATTTTTTATATTGTGTCAAGTGTTGCCAGTGCAAAGCGGCTGTCATATCTACAGCAGTTTTAAAATATTACACAACTGCGTATACGCGGCGGTTTGGTCGCACCCTAAGTATATTCATCTCTGGTAGGTGGAGAGAATAGTTTGACGTAGACTTACTAATTGTTCGCCACTACACGAACAGAACTTACTAGAAAGGCCCCTTTTCCCATGACCACAGTTGCGGAGACCGCCGTTAAGGTAATTTGAAACTACTGCACTTGTGTTGAATATTCTCTATTACACTACTTTGAACGCCAGTAGGGTAGGTAAATAGTCGTAGTTGAATGAAGTGGGCGAGTTGTTAAAAAAGAGTCGCCATGAAGTAATGTGTCAATAGAGCTCGTTCATGGCCCGATAAGTGTCCCCGCGGAGTAAACAGTCGCAAGTTTATGTGTAATTAAATTACGACGGATTGTGGCCCGGAGCGCGTTGCTCGCTCTTGTTAGAAGGTGAATTATGTCAGCGAGACATATTTCTTAGGTTGGCAACCTTTGTTGCAATTTATTTTACATAGCGTGAGTACTAAGTTACTTTAACCATTACCGACGATTTTGACATTATAATATTACATATTTCATTGGTATTCTGTTAAAAATCGTTGGTTTTGGTCAAAGATATCGTTAATGTAACTTGGTGCAAATCACGCTTAATGGTTACATTCTTGAGTGGTGTCCTTAGTCGGGACTTAATCCTACTAATATTATAAATGCGAAAGTTTGTGAGTGACGATGTGACGATGTGAGTGTGTACCTATGTTTGTTCCTTCTTCGCGCTGAAACGACTGAACGGATTTGGATAAAATTTGGAACGGAGGTAGCTGGTACCCCAGATTGAAACATAGGCTACTTTTTATCCTGGCAAATTGCATAGTTCCCGCGGGATAGCGATAAACATGTCAATTGCTAATTTTACGCGGATGAACTCGCGGGCAGAAGCTAGTAGAAAATGAATTCAAAAGTGAGTATAACTCTTGTTGAATTTTAAAAATGTTTTGCACTTGAATGATTCTCTGAAGCCTCAAAATATAGAAAGAAAGAAAGAAAGAAAGAAAACATTTATTCATGATAACATTACAAAGACAAAAGAAGCAAAAAAAAAACATAAGAACATGCATCATGAAATGAAATGGTCCCATCTCAGCATAATGCTGGCCGCTCCCATGCAGCATATACTGCAACTCAATCTTAGGTAGCAGAATAGTGAACAAGCGTGCTCTCACTTGTCTCATTTATTTTAATTTTCTGCTGTGCAATCCAGTCTTATAAACAGAGCCACCGTTACATGTACCCAAGTAAAAAGATATCGCTACTGCTTTAAGATGTCGTGTGCATATAGGTACGTACAACATTTTTTTTAAACGGTTAGTAGTTAAGTCAGGCTCAGGTGTGATTGGCTTCCTGCCGCTATCGCGAACGACGGAGCATCGGCTCCGGTAGATAGGAATTATACGGACGTGGAAGTTACGAGCCAAACGCTTATCCTTTCACACATTGATAAAGTTTTAGCGCGTTTGAATGGCAATGGCTGACATTATCGTAAAAGTCGGAACTTTGTGTTGAAATAGCTCCGGCGAAACATAAGGGGTTCACATACAATTGCTAAAGTTTGTAATATACTATGATATATACATTTCTGTTATGGTTTATATGATAGCGCATAAAAATATCAAAACTGTTGGAGTTTCAGAAGCGATGAAAAACGGGAAAAGTTTTATTTAAATGTTTTGGAAAATGTGATTTGTAAAATATTTTAGGACCAGGATATTGTCTTGGAAGAATCGAACACCAATTATAAACGTTCTTGAGTTTACGTCTATTATTATACAAGTAGGTACGATTAATATTGTTTAGCCCGATTCAAACAAAGAATACTTTGTCTGAGAAACGTAAATTTACGAGCTTTTGTGATTGACAATGGTTTACATACACACATATGTATAAATGAATATACATAAACAACTATGAATAAGCAGCATATTTATAAGTACCCACATTTTCTGTACGGCAGACGCAATGATTTTATGATCAACACACTCATTTTTAATGATATAAATAAGTAGGTACTAGTTGGTACCTATCACTAGTATAACGCAACAAAAATAAAATTGTTATTGTATCTCTCAAATGTTTATATGTAAGTACGCAATGATATTGTATATATAAAAATATATGTACGTATAACTTTAGTATGCAACATGCTAAGTTAATCAGTCGAATAAAAATAGTAAGCTCGTAAAAAGTTGCAACAAGTTAGAAATTTGACGACAAGAATTACGCAGCAAAATGTAATCAGTTTAATTGAACATTCAAACTAGGTTCTTGGAACGTGTGATTGTTATAAAGCTTTACCAGCATTACATTATCTTAAAGCAATCATAACGAAATAACTTCTTCGCTTGTGCCATTTGTCTTTATTTAAACATCTTTTCACTCTTACTTATGTTTGATTTTTCATTTCTAAATAATTTATTAAAAATGATAATTTTAATCTCTTTTAATTAACATAAAATTCCATTGTAGTTAAGAACTCGTTGATAGGTAAGTGATTCAAAGGACTGTGGGGACTATAGTTTCAAGTGAATTAATGAGCGGATTCCTTAATCCTGCAGGCGAAGCCGTGGCTGGGACGGCGCGTCTATGAAGGTCTTCCTATCGGGTTGCAACAGGACTCACTTAAACATCATTAATTTCACAAATTGTTAGTTTCACGTCGCGCACAATGCAGCGTACTTTTATGTCATCATCGTAAAGTTTCGACGCAGACAACGTTATTACTGTGAGGTTACAAAACGTTCCTGAAATTAAATAAGCCGAGCCGTATTAGCTGTACAAACTGTTTAGTTACCCACACCGCTTACTGCGGAGACAATGTAAGCTTATTACCGTTTCCGCCTCGCAAAATGCCCAAGTGTGCATGCGCCACTGCACGATACAAATTTAACCCTTCAGCGCTGTGCGGCACAAGATTGATAGAATGTTTGCTTTGCTCGTCGCTAAAGCGTTCTTAATTGCCCCGAGCAATAAATTCTCGCCGTTAGGGAACAAAGTAAAATGTTCTGTTCACAATGTTTATGCGCAGCAACAATGGCAACAAAGCTCGTACAAAGAGGTTTTAAGCGGTTCTCACGTGGTCTAATTAAGCGTTACACTTAAAGTGATGGCTGAGCGAGGGTGCCACTCAATTATTCGCAACTCGATGCGGGATCACGATTCCGTTCCCCTCGAGGTCGCCTCGGCTCCTCCGTGCCAAATCCTGCCGCATGGCAAAATTCTACACCACAATTATGTGTCATACGCGACGGAAGGATTAAGCGAATTAAGCTTAGAGCTGAAACTAAGCTTAATACACGCGAGCTCATCAGCATTAATGTGCGCTCTAAGGTTACCCGGTAAGGCGAGATTGCTGCGTCGCGGAATCTGTCCTGCAATTTAAATAATCATATTGCATTTTTCTTGTGCTACGTTGTTTATGAGTAATCATCATATTAAAAAAATAATAAGTAAGAGGTTGAACCAAACATGAAGGACTACTCATATTATAAATACGACTTAAGTAGCCACTCAACAAAACATCGGCCAAGTGTAAGTTCAAGTCTTCGTTTAGAAGATTCAGCACGAAATACGGGAATAAGTTTAGAAATTTATTTTTGTATCACAATAATAATCATAATTCTATTTTTCACTTCTTATGCTCTAAAAAGTATGTCAATATAGCCTTACGTAACGGGACTGAAGTGCTTGTTTCGTCTCTAGGGACTAAATAAAATAATTTTTATTTTATTTACTTTTAATGAGTTAGCCAAATTCCAAAAGCCACTACTACCACCACTGCATTTCCTATTTTATGTCTTTTTCTACTCCTGTACTATTATAATTTGTGATTTACGTTATCACGAGCACCACTATAAGAACACTCTTAACAAGACTTTGGATTAGTCTATATTGTCTATTCTCTCTAAAAGCACTTGTTGGCTTATGGCTCTAAAAGTGCTCCATCGTTACTCTGCCAGCCATAGACTGCCAGACCTAGGTAAAACTTTTACACGATCAACATTAAATTTACGATGAAAATGCATGCCTACCAACTTAACAAATTATTTCATTCATATGGATTTTTATAGAACTAAAACTTTCTGAACGAAATGCATAGCTACCAACATAACAAACAAGATTTTTCAATAACGTCACTGGCAAGTTGGTAAACGTTTTGGCTTAATGTGCCAAGAACGCAAGGCTATAAAAAAAAGTTAACGTTAATTAAAAACAAAGTTTACTATAAACAAAATTCCAATTTTGTCGTTTGTCGTTTACATGTTTCCCGCTCTTGTCTTGTTTGACATTATTTGATTGCAATAGTTTTAACAAAGTTAAAGTATCATAAAAAAACATGGATGAAAACGAAATTAAATCAACACCGGAAGAAATATCCGCGGCGGCGGCGGCTCAGGAAGTGATTGAAAATTTGTTGCCTAAAAAATCTCGGCAATGATGAAACCTACGAGAATTTCTGCGTGGAAACTGGAACACTGGACTTAACTTAATTTTTGGAGAACGTATATATTACTTTCATTTAGTAAGTATCTACTTAGCCGAAGAAAAAATATTGTATGCAACGTTGTATTAGCAAGTCAAAAAAAGCTCGTGACGTATTTCTTACGATGTTCGCTACGCTCACATCGTAACCCACACCACTCGCCTTTTTTGACCCCTCTATAGCATACTGTTGCATAAAATACTATAAAAATAAATAAACGTTTAGTGCAGTTCGATCTGTGTTTGTGTCTTGAATGTTGTCTGTATGCAAGTATTTTGAATGATAAACTATATTTTTTTTATTTTTTCAACATTTTGCGCTCTCAGTGGCTGATTTGCCGTTAGTCCATTGCTACGCATCGCAGCGCCAGAAAAAAGCCGGCTGTCAGTTTCAATTAGTAAAAATTGGAGGTAATTTGCTCGGTTGTAAGTTTAATACTACTATTTAAAACAGCGAAAATTAATCTTATTCATCAACATCAGGTAACAACATCAAATCATCATTAAGTAACAAGTTCAAAATGCATTTGAAAATACTGTAGGGTAATTTTCTTAAGGAGAAACATAAGTAGATACTATAGTATTGTGTTTTGCAGGTTATGGACTTGTTAATATTTTCTCACAGTCGAGATGAAAAGTACTGTTTGAGGTAGGTTAGGTAGGTAAGTATCTCAAAACTAAAATTTATAAAACTCTCGATTTTCGGTCCGTGCGAATAACCACCTCGGGTTGTCTTGGTAATAATTTTACTTTAAACTTCAACTAAGTATAAATATACAATACACACATACCTATATGTAGGTACGTTGAAAATATGTATAAAAAATAAATAAGTAGGTATTTCTTTATGTCAATTAATCGCCATAAACTCAATATAGGTAGGTACATAGGTACTAAAACTACAAATACCTATCCTAAATGTACAACCAAATAAAGCTACTGAAATTAAACTTGGAAAAAAATGTTTACCAAAGTAGTTTTTTTTATTTTATTAAAATACTAACTATTAAGAACTAAATAGGTAACAATAAAGAACGCTAAAACTAGGAAAGTTGATTTAAAGTAAAGTATGTTAAAAATAAGTTAAGTACCTAGCTCATTATTTTTCATATTTGTTTTGTTGTCAATATACACAGTCACAAAATTTGCAAGAAATTGCACCCCTGAGTCTTTGCTTAAAGTAGCGGTATATTTTCAGTGAGTACTTCTTCTTCACCCACATAACTTCAGTTCATGTTCAACCCCTATGTTCCTATAATGTCAAATGCCGTTTAGCCATTGAGCTTGATTAAAATACAGGGGACGTACCTTTAAAGGCGTCAAAAAAAATCGATAAACTTTTATACGGTTATTATTCAAAAAGTATTACTCATCCCACGCCTTAATCTGGACGTTTAATCAAAACAGGGCCCTGGCACGTCGCTCTAAAGTTTATTTTTGGTTGTTCAGAGTAAGGACTTAGCTATAACATTGTGAGATTACGGTGTGTCGTTACGATGCTCGTTTAGATAGGGCACATGAAGAATTGCAGATCTAGAATCGGCAGAGAAACTTGCGGGAGCGTCATCTCACTCGCCGCCAAACAATCCCGTCATTACAATATCATATAACACATTTAAAAGTAAGAACTACACGCCGTCCAGTTAGTTAGTTATCTGTTTAACTAGTTAAAAGGAACCCGGGTAGAAAAACACAGCATAAATGTCATTAATTATTTAAAACGAACTACAGTTTTCAACACAAATTAACAGTATAAAACAGGAGAGGCTACGAATGTTGGGAAATCTCGTAGTAATTTTCATAATTTACATAGATTGTGATTACGAGTGCATATATACATACATAGATCACGTCTTTATCCCTTGCGGGGTAGGCAGAGCCTAAGGTAACAAGATTGACCGCCGCGATTGATAGACCGCCTATTGTATACTTTGTTCTTTGTTTCTGTATTGTTTTGTACTGATTTGTGGTGTTCAATAAAGAGTATTTGTATTGTATTGTATTGTATTGATTACGAGTAATACGTAATAATAATATTGTTGACTAAAATCTAAACCTAAATTCAAATTTAACTTGGCAAGATTGCACAAAATTACAGTCCGTTGAAATACAGACGTAAGAATATGACATCAAATTTCAGATTGTAAACCGTTCTAGTTAAATAAAATAGGTGTGTCAATTATTATAAATAGGTGGTGGTGCAAAAAACTTTTGGGGATCGTAGTTTGGCAACGATATCCTGTCATAACATTTGTTTGTACAGATTTGCAATAATTTTTTGACCGCATGTAATAAAAACATTGTTTTACAAAGTATTCAAGACATACCTAATACGTTTTGTTCAGGGCGTAACTAATTTTTAAATATACCAAGCTAAAATGTTAAAAGTTTTTCTCTTGTCTGCCAGACAAGACAGCTCGATAGCTGCTAGGTCGGTTGGCTTCGGACCCGAAAAATAGCGAACGAGGAACGAGGAAACACCCGCCAAGCTGCGTGAAACCCGTCCACTCTTTGATCTTTATTATATAATAAAGTTAGTTCATTCCGCTCCAGTAATGAATATTAATGCTCTCTCTTAAGTCATAAAATAAACTTTATCTGAACAACGCGTCGTCGTGCTGGTGCCACCTCACCTCTGCCTCGGCCCAAGTGATAAATTCAAAGAATAACCCCAACTCGGTCCGTTTTCAATTAAAACTCAAATTCGTATTGTTTACTTTCTAACTCCAATATCATGAATTATTAACAACGCCCGTTAATAACAACCGTGTACCTATTTGTTGTTCTGTGTTACCTCCCAGGCATAACCCTTACCTACCTGTATTGTATTAAATTGTGTTATTGCCTAATTACATCAACCGAAATTCGGTTACCTGCCTTCAACTTGTTCGTTGCTCTGTCGAGTTTCCTGCGGAACTACGAATTGACTGACTGTGGAGGTTTGCCAAACTTCTAGTTAACGTTTACTTGTGTAACAAGTGACTCACATTAATTACTAACGATAGGTACCTAAGTATTCGAATGATGAAACACCTAAAAATGCAAGGCGAAATCGTGTATAAAGTAAGCCACTTTTGATCTGTTTATACAAGAACGAATGTAACACAATTTTTATTTGAAGCAATGATGAATCACGCACCAGCGGAATATAAACAGGGTTAATCTCGTTCAGTTCTCCGTTACGTTTGCTCGACAAACACCCGGTCTGTTTGCGCAGACAATAGCTAAGTACAATAATAATTGTGCATTGAGTGCCCTGGAGAGTCGTAGCTTGTTGGCACAGCGGTCCCGCTAAGCCCTTCCGATGTGAAACTAATGTTTGTGTATGGTAATGAGATGGTAATGGCGGAGAACGCGCCAGTTCACCGTAACTGGATCATCCACCGGTCGGCGAGCGGCGGCCGCCTCCCGCGCCGCGCCTAGATGCTGCCCTCCACCGGCGTCAAGGCTTTACTTATAGTCCTGCTTGATTTACTTATTAACTGTATAATTCAGTTCATACAAGACGGTCGGTCAACTTAACTATAATGAGCGAAAACTTTGATGATAATGTTAACTCAATTTCACTCTGTTTCGCGTAGGACCTAGCCTTGGTTCTTCTTTATACATAGAAAGCTTTCTTAATTGTCCCACTCAACATACACAGGTACTAGTACTAGTCATGACTTACGCTGTGATAATATGACCTCTGAATTATCATTCAAACTGGTTTAATTAACGTTCCCTTTACTGCACCAAGAAATACCTAGCTGCATCTATAAGTGGACACTGTACCAACATGCCGTCTGTGAATAAACAATGGACCCTCGTGGCGTCGACCAAATGTAACGTGAACTTCGGAGATCTCTGCAAACAGATTGGAGGGAGAAAACCTTCATATCGGTTAGTCGGTCTACTTGTCCGATTGTTGAACGCATGTATGTTTGAGTAAGTGAGCGGTGACCTAAATTAGCTGAGTTACGTCATATTTACCTAGGCTTAAACATCTAGATTACATTACATTACATCTAGATTAGATTAGATATCTACTTTGTTCTTTGTTTATGTATTGTTTTATACTGATTTATTGCGTTCAATAAAGAGTATTTGTATTGTATTTTATTGTAGATTCTTGCCGAATAAGGCAGTGTTGCAATACGGAGGATTTACGTAGTTACAACGACGAGCAAATATAAAGGGTCACTTCCCATATTTATGAAATCGTATGAATAGCGACCCGTTAGATTATTTCTTGCTAGACTCTAAATGGAAATCTTAAACACGGTTGGTGTTTTCGCATTTTGTTTTTAGTAATCGTACAACTTTACATAAACAGCATCATTAAGAAATATTAGATTATCCTGAATAAACATCGGTTTAGGTAATACAGCCAGTTGGCTGCCGTGTTTACAATGCTGTTTTTTCTCTCTTTTAAAATATCCAAACGTAATGTAGATGAAAACGTTTGAACCTTTTATATTGAATTAACCTTCTATTGTTCTACTTCAGATTTAAATATAAAATATGTACGAGTTCAACCGTAAACGTGAATTTTAAATACGTACGTTTGGGGCGGAAATATCGAATTTTCCATGTTCGTTTTAGGGCGCCGCTGCCGCTGGTTGGTGTTAAGTTTATTTACGTAGATAATTAATCATCGTTTGAACTAAACTGAACTAATGTAACCTGGCTTTTGTGCTGGACTGATCGGCGGGTACACACATATTATTAGACAGTCTATTAGTTTTGACTAAACAGCGGCAAAGGGTGGCCACTCGCCAAAACGTGATTAAAACTGAAGTGAAATGTTTCGTAAAGTTTATAATTGTTTTGCCTACGTCAATATCATATTTCAAAACCAGCCCAGATAATCCAAAGTGAAATAGGTAGTAGATACTTATATTAATGAATCAAATTTAATTTGCTAGCTAAATTATCAATAACTTTTCAGGCATTTCATAAAATGGCTTAAATTCTTAAAATAAACTTTATTCGGATATTTTCTATACTTGAGCCCTATTAAACGGATAACGTTTATAATTGCCATTTGTCTTCATTGCAAGTAATGACTCGAGGACAGCAGTTATAAAATGATATGCTCACCACGCCTCTCAATCACAGTTCACAAGCCGCGGCGTTAAAATAAACAAAGTGCATGATTACGTCGTCGCGTCCCGTCAAAGAGCGTCACGCGCCGGTCGTCCGTCGTCCGCCGAGGCCCAGAAGTAATCCACTTAGGATTAGCCGTAAACAAGAACGGCCATTGTCGCGACGCGAGCTATCTGTTAACGTCTAAGTGTAACTGATAAAGGGCGTCAACGGTATTGTTCGCAGCGGTATTAGGCTTTAATCCGGTCTTGCGAGCGGCGCTCGTTAGGCTGATTGTCCGCGCGGCAGATGGCCGCCGTAATCCGACCCGCGGCCCGCGGCCCGGCCGGGACCTCCTCACGGAAAATATGGCCTCTTTGTGTTTGTTGCATCTGCAGGTAAATTGTGCGCCAGAATTGGGCCGTCCGTTACCGCGTACGACGTGCGCAGCGTGCCTCCCTGAATGCAACCGCTATGAATTTATTATTCTTGAAAACGTATTGTTATCAGCGTTTATTACGTTTATGCGCGTGTGTGCAGTATTGTCTCGGCGTGTATTATGGAAATCCATTATTTAAGAAATCTTCCTCTAACAATTGTCCGAATTAACGTTTTTACAGACAGACTGATAATAATGATATCGTAATGTAGCTTAAAAACAACATAGTTCATAGTTTTAATAGTTGTTATGTATTTTTATAAAAAAAAATAAGTTTCAAATATTTTTTCTTCTTCTTCAAGTGCCTCTCCAACTAGTGAAAGTGAGATTTAGATTATTATTAGATTCAAATTAATAGATGCTCGAATCCTATTTTTTTTCGTTTTATTTGCGACATAAAGGGATAATTTCGTTTGTATATTTCTTTTAACGTTTTACCCCCTTATTCATAAACGCACTATAGGCCTCTGCTAACTTAGTAATCGTTTGTCCTTATCTGTGAAAGGTAAATGTCAAAGTGACAGATAAGGACAAACGATTACTAAGTTAGCAGAGGCCTATAGAGCGTTTATGAATAAGGGGGTTATTATTTAAAGCTATAATAAAGTGGGAGATCACAATCTCGCAAGACTCACATTAATAAATCTGAAGCTCGTTGAAAATCAGATAAATTAATAAATAATGTCTTGTTGTTGTTACACTTCTTAATTAAAATGTAAGTCGACGTAGTGAATTCAATTTATATTGAAGGAACGTTTTCAATTTAGGGAAAATGCAATTTACTTCGCTAAAGTTATGAATATTTTGAACAGAGTATAGTTAATTAGTCAGTTGTAGTTAGTTAGTTATAATTAGTTGTAAATTTTATTTTTTATTGCTAAAGTATATAAGAATATTAAACATTTAAATTCCTGTGAGACAAGATATTTTATAAAAGCGAAAGATCGAAACTAATCGGATCGTCCCCGACTCGCAATCGTGAGTAAAACCATTACATTTGTACTTTTTATTGGCGTGTGGTTATCGTAAATCCTATAAACTCTACGCCTTCCTCTATGACAACGCGAAAAACATAAGTAAGCACCTCCGGTACTAATGTAAGCATCCAATGAATACTTGACTAATTTCCAAGCAACTTTTCGCTCAGCTCCAAGTATCTCTTTGATAGCTTAGTGAAATAGAAACCTTGCCCTGTGTTAAATAGTGAAGAGGCGACACTTCCTCCCTAATAGCTCCACCCATAACAAAGTTTATAAAATATTAGCCTATAACTTACAGCTATGACTAGGGGAGACCCGAGTTATGGTTTGTGATCAGAGATATTTGGATCATGACTTGAGATTTTTGATAGACCTGAGGTCGTGTTTGAGAATTAATTAAAAAATAAGTTTTTAATTAGATTCACGGATTCGTATAATCAAACAATTTCCAAAACGGTTAATAATAATATGGAGTCGAATCTGACAATAAGGAAAGTAAAGCGTGGCAAAGTATCTGGATAAGTAGGTACCTATTGTTTTTGTTATGGTTATTTGTGATGGCGTCGAATAGGTAATATTATGAAAATGTATTATATTGGCATCAATAACTGGACAACTGCTGAGAGACACAGAAATTTGCATCTTGATTTGTAGAATGCATCTAGATACCTTCTGGAGAGCAATTTTATGAAAAGGAACAGGATCTCGCAATTATGTATACAAATTACTGACGTAAACTAAGAGATTTTATAGCGACAAATTCCTGATAATTCTAAGAAACATTGAAACCAATAGTAGTTGTACAGTTGTTGACGCCTCATCATTACCATGTCTACTGCAGCAGCAGCAGCTGCAGCTGCTGCAGATGTGCTCCAGGTACATCCTCAAGAGACATTGAGTCTGCGTCGCAAATTAATTCTGCGAAACGCGGACGCAGAAAACACTTACCTACTGTCCCCGACCTACGCGTTACCATTATATAGACGCTTCTTTAATCTATATTTTATCATATTTCCAGTTCTATTTGGATATTGTATTAACAGATATTTTTCTGTCGTTTATTAATCCCTTCCTTTGGCGCCTACACTTTCTTCCACCAATTAGTTTATTTCTTGGAAATATCCGGGGGTAATCCAATCGTAATCTCCAATTATTAACATTTTTCATAGAAGCGTTAATCTTTGGCAGTTATTCGAATTCAAAATACTGAAATCAGCAAAGGATCCTTGACAAATTAAAAATGGCGCTGAGATTACATCTGACTGGCTCTGAAAGAACGATGAATGGTTGAGAAAATCAATGAATAGCTTCCCGGTTACCGTCACAATCCGGTAAAGTGGCCAATCTCCGGGAAGATCGCGTCACGCGCGCCGTGACAAATTAACTGGAAACCGCACTGACGTGCCCACTTTAAAGGCATTAGTTAGAGTATGAGCTGAGTAAGATATTTGTTATACATTGGGACTAGATTAAGGGATTCATTTTAAATAACCAAACAGTCTTTCATATTATTACAATATTCAACTTTAATTATATGACTAGAGTTCAGAATAACAATTTAGAGCTTTCAAATGTTTATTGTGGCTCAATCGATACTTGTGGCGCTTTCACAAGCGGAAAGTAATACAGAACTTACGCAAACAATTACACGATATATCAGGGGTCCGCGCGGCCATATGTCAACACGGCGCGGCGGACGGGAAAAGCGAGGAAACTAAGCGATTCTGCCAAAAGTACGTGACCTTAATGTATATCAATCCGAGCATGATTTATACAGGAGGGATCTGTAAAATATGATATAAAATAAACATTGACAACCAAAACGATGAAATACGACGTAGCGTTGTGATTTAAGGGCGCGTTCACAAGATTTTATGACGCTATAAAATCAGCTCGCGCCGTTCGTCCGTGCCCGGCAAAGCGCGCACGTACCGCACAGATTTGACAAAACAGACGACAGGCATTTATTTGTTCTAGTTTTTTTGCAAGTTTTATGGACTGCTGCCAGCTTTATGGTCCCTGGACGGCAGACGTTTTCGCTTGACATTGTAAAATTGGGCGACTCGATTTGATTTACTTTCAATACAATACGTAAAATGGGTCTCATTTCGTGTTATATCTTTTCCTTGTAACAATATTTACACTTATCTAGTTACTGTGATAAAACAGAATAAACGTAAGTACCTATATTATAGTAGGTACTATAGTACCTTGTAGTTCAGATTACTTGATATTTGCTTTATAACTGACTATTAAGTAAGTAGTGTCTGTTACGGTTCAGTCAGTGCTTAGTGCTATTTGTAATACAATAACCTATCTACAATTACCTTTGAATAGCTGCATGTATGTGAACACACTAACCACAAGTAAAACCTGTTTTTCGTAATGTAACATTAAACGTGTAGATAAGATTAGTATTTGTTTATTGTTATACATAATTTAATCGACTTCAAAAAAAGAAGGAGGTTCTCAATTGGCTAAGTAAAGTTTTTGGAAGAGGTGCAAATTATATTTTTATTCGACAGTCCACGTCTTAATAATCGAGGACCTGCAGCTCTTTTATTTTTATTTCCTCTTGTTAGTTAGAAATATTTTTTTAAGTGGTCGATTTGACATTTGTGAAATTTAATGGATGACCAGCTACGCGTGCCTAGAACTAGCTTGTAATAAAAAAAAACTACGTCAACCGTACGTCAACTGTCACTTTTGAGTCAAAAGTGACAGTTGACGTACGGTTGACGTAGTTTTTTGAGTCAAAGTAACAGTTGACGTACGGTTGACGTAGTTTTTTCAGTCAAAAGTGACAGTTGACGTACGGTTGACGTAGTTTTTTTTATGACAAGCTAGTTCTAGGCACGCGTAGTTGGTCATCCATTAAATTTCACAAATGTCAAATCGACCACTTAAATAAATATTTCTAATTAACAAGAGGGAATAAAAATAAAAGAGCTGCAGGTCCTCGGTTATTAAGACGTGGACTGTCGAATAAAAATATAATTTGCACCTCTTCCAAAAACTTTACTTAGCCAATTCGGTTGTATGTTGTTAGATCCGCTAGTAAAAATCAAAATTTTCCAGTTTTAATCCTGGTCGACTAAACCGTGTAACTGACAACAAAGTTACGAAAAAATTACGCTTTAATACCCCTTCAATTTACTTTCGTTTCGTATGAATACGGCATGCTCTAAAGGTTGAAAGATTACAAGCGGTATTTGATCGGGTGTGCCCACGGGCATCATGCTAGTCCAATCACCGTGGCGTCTGCTGCATTTCATTCGCGCGTTTACTACATTGAAGTTTCCACGATGTATCGGGTCGACTTTAATTGACCACGGCTCGGAACGGCACGTCTCGCCTTTTCACGGATAAAAACAAAAGCTCTTTATGTTAATGGCCGCTGGCTTTTAGAAAAGTTATTTAATTTGACCCGTTGTTGTCCAGTTTTTATGCTGTTATGTATATATATACCTAAAGCCTTAAGTAACGCGACATATATCTAAGCAATCAGAGATAACGGTTATCTTACACATTAAGTTTAACATTGTTCTGTTTAAGTGGTAAAGTATTGCTTGAATGTAATAGCTTGAATTATTATTGTGTCTTATGTTATGTCTTAATTAAACCTGCCTTAGCGAAAACATTGAATTAGATATTTGTAATACGACTTTAAAGGCAGCGAGGACCCCCAAGTTAGAAATATCCGATCCGCTAACTAACTTAACCCGGCGCCAGCGGCATTTGACCAATGACGGCTAGGAATGGTGAATATCGTTTTACAAGCGCGTATTAATTAATAGCGAGCCCTATTCAGAGCCGTGCTCATCTCATGCCATGACCATAACAACAAGACATTATACAACTGGTCTAGATTGCACTTAAAATAAGTTTAGTCCATTTTGCATAGCTCAAAATTAAAAATGAATAGAAGCAACAATTTTAGAAAACATAGCTTTGTTTGAGTATTTCTATAATATATTATTATACTAGCTGTTGCCTGCGACTTCGTCTGCAAAGAATTCGTTTATCGCTATCCCGCGAGAATTTTCCGGGATAAAAAGTAGCCTATGTGCTATTCCAGACTTTTCTGCAAGCAAAATGAATAAATGTCTTCTTTTTTTCTTTCTATCTATGTGCCGAGTTTTATCCAGATTCGTTGGGCCATTCTGGCGTGATTGAGTAACAAACAACCATCCATCCATCCATCCATTACATACTTTCGCATTTATAATATTAGTTACATTAGATTAGATGTATAGATTACGTACTTAAGTGTATTGACCTACTATGTCAGGATGTCGAACTTCAAACATTGCTTGTTATTACTAGTATAGTACCTAGTATTGTAAATGATTTACAAAGACCACAGGAACTGACATTACAAACACTAATTACAACGTCAACGTTAAGGACCCTAAATGGCGAGATATCTCAGAATTGAGTGTGTAAACCCAAGAATTGTGCATACAAAGTATCACCGTCTTGTGGGATCAGTCGTTATTGTACTTGAAAACAAAGCCATTATTCGAAATGACCCGTCATCCTGTCCATTGTCCCCAAATTACTGTCGGATTATAAAAATTGTAATGGGATTATTGTTTAAGGGCCAGCGGCACGGACACGGTTGAGACACATTTCAATTACTGCGCGCATTGTGTCCGTGGCGTCGCGACGAGCGAGTCATGCCAGGGAGCACACGGCGCCGCGACGCGATCGACGCCTTTTGCAGCTGGGATGCCTAACAAACGATAATTTCGACTCCGATACGCTGTACGATTCTTCTTCTTCTTTGGCGCTACACTCTTGCCAGAGTGGTCGTGGCCGTCACGCCGATTCTGTGGCCTGCTTTACAATGCGACGCCATTCTGCACGAACCGCCGCCCTCCTGCTACATTCGTGCAGAGGAACGTCGATAGCGGTCTTTATTTGATCTGTCCACCTCATCGGCGATCTTCCGCGCGGTCTGGTGCCCTCGACTTTTCCCTGCACCACCAGGCGTTCGATGGATTCGTTTCCGCGTCGCGATACGTGTCCAAAAAAAGTGAGAATACGAGCTTGCACTGTGCTTGAAGCCTCTGCTTAATGCCTAGTTCCAGAAGAATGGACTTGTTTGTTCGGAATTCCGTCCATGATATACCGAGCATTCTCCTCCAGCACCACATCTCCAGGGCATCAATCCGCTTCTTCTCACTCTCTCGCAGGGTCTACGATACTATAATGTATTATATTCGTACTTAGTCCGAGATAACTATGTAGTTCCGTCTTTTCTTGCTACATGAACGCGACGTATAAAGACACCATAGAACAAAAAACAGCACCTGGCTACACTATCATATGTCAATCATTCGTCATTTCGCGCTCGAATGCAATTGACACGCAAATTGGTTTTTCTTTCGGGAAAAAATACATTTTACAGTATCAGTTATCGTTATCGAAAATATTATACTGCACCATGCCAAAAAGAATGAGAGATGTGGAGGAAAGCAGAACAAGAACGAAAATACTGCAATTAGAGAAGAGGCTGGATAGAGATGGCGAAAAATTATGACGCAATTCCCTCCACCGGCCTCTCCAAAGGGTAAGTGATTAGGAATAATATAATACAGGGGGTTTAGGCAAAGAAACATACATCTCTCTTCGTTATAATTATAAGTTTATTACAACGGGAAAGCTTTTCCCAAAAAATAGTTACGAAGATATGAGAACGTACGTACCTACTTTCCGTGGGAAAGTTGTACTTATACGCCTCACTGTAGTGAGACTGAGTATAATTAACTCTGTTTAAAAGCATTATCGTGTGACGATTTTGCTATCTATCCGTTGGATAGTATTGGGTCAAACCTTGACTTGTCTGTCACATTATTAACCTTACTAAATTGTTTGGAGATAAACAATTTTTTTTGTTTTTTATTCAATTACTTTTTGCCTGTATATATTTAAGCTCAAATTAACTCTGTTTAAAAGCATTATCGTGTGACGATTTTGCTATCTATCCGTTGGATAGTATTGGGTCAAACCTTGACTTGTCTGTCACATTATTAACCTAACTAAATTGTTTGGAGATAAACAAATTTTTTGTTTTTTATTCAATTACTTTTTGCCTGTATATATTTAAGCTCAAATACCAGAGCCGGACCCAGAATCTGACCCTAAAGCACCAGAATTAGAAACTGATTATTTCTGATCAAAGTGAATCGAAGAAGTGGCTGACAGCTTGTCGGCACTGAGTGATTCGAATACTGGTGAGAAACAGTATAGACAGAAGGTGCATGACCAGTTTTACAACACAATAACGGAGTATTAAACAATCCCTCCCTAAACACGGGATATCTTATTACAAGAAAGACAGTAAGAAACGGGCTTGGCAATCTCGGGTCTGGGTGAAGTTATTAACAACTTATCGAAGAAAGACTGACAGACTGAATATTAATGCATACTAGCATATGCTATAGATGACACATAAGAAATATTTAAGGTTCCAATTTAATTTGGTATTATATGAATAAAATTGCTTACCGTTGGGCTTAAGCACCGCACCATTCCGTTAACAATTTTGTTAAAGCCGTTGATTAGTGCATCTAAGAGAAAGAGGCATTTGCTTAGTGATTCATCTCAATGACCTGATTTGTCTGGGCTCAACTTATGATGAATGTTTCAGTAATGTTAAATTTTTAAAAGACATATACTGTCTAAGTTTTGTCATAAATGGGAAAAAAGTATTTTTACTTCACCTAATATTAGAGAATTTTAGTTTTCCAAATAGATACATTATAAAGATGATATTAGCCCCTACAGATACAAGGAAAGACTGCTGATGATAATTTAGAAATATTTAGATTTAGATTACTACTCAGTTAGGGACTTTGCATGTTAGGAAGTTTAGTTTCAGTATATATGGCAATAACTTATGGTGCGAATGTTCATTTCTCATAACACAAATATCAGAATTACAATCCGTCGAAATATTGAGATCATATAAAAACAATATGCATCTAAACAAATTGCCGAATTTCTAAAATCATAATATTAATTTGCATAATTGTCTTATTCATACTTAGGGTACCTACTGCATAATAATCATGCAGCATATTAATCAAAGTTAAATAATTTTTGTGTAAACATTGAGGATAATGATTGAAACCTGCAACAGCAAATTTAAAAAAAAAAAAAAAAAAAAAAAAAAAACTAACATTGAAGGCTAAGGCGGAAGCTACGCTGCGCTTCGCTCCCGCCTTAGCCTTCTGAACCTAACCTATCCGAGTCGCTTCTGCTCCGAGTAGTCTTGCTCGCTCGCTTCGCTCGCTCGCACAAATCAAATGTTTTTTGCGTTTGGCACCAGCCAAATTTACTTACTTATTAAATAATTATATGTTGCATGATGTTATACCTTCTAATCATTATTAGAAATGTTGGTATGGATTTTAATCATTATATTGAATAACCGAATATTCAAATGAAATTATTGCAATTGTTGTTATGACTAATGAATGTTATATTATTTAAAGCTTATGCTCGGTAAAAATCTAGAAACAGTTTTTATGTTAAATGAATATTATGATTTTTGAACTTAGTAAAATTAAATTATGCTAAAATCCAATATCTTATAAGTATATATATATTTTTTTTTTTTTGAAAGAGCTAAATTTGTGGCTTTGGAATAGTTGTGGTTAATTATGATAACATTATTACCATTGGCCAGAAGGCTAAAGAAGATCTTACATGGTGGAAGAATAATAGTAAGACTATGTGTTGCCACATTAAGTAATATAGTTTTGCTTTAGAGATTTTCTCAGATCTCTTTATCTGGTTGGGGGTCAGTATGTAATGGGAAGAGTGCTAAGGGAAGTTGACCAATAGAAGAAAAGAAAAATTACATTAATTATCTGGAGTTATTAGCGGTATATTTGGCTCTAGGATGCTTTACAGGTGATCGGAGATAAATTAAGATTTTATTACGAATTGACAATACTACATACTACTGCCATTTCTTATATAAATAGGATGGGTTCTATTCAATTTCCACAGTTAAATAACCTTGCAAGACAAATTTGGAAATGGTATGAAGCAAGACATCTATGGATTCTTGCATCATAATATTAATTTTAAAGATAACTCTCGGAGGCAGATTATGAATCTTGGAGTTCAAATCAGGATACAGAACGGGAATTAATTACCACATGAAGTTTTTGAAACAATACTTGAGTCAATAGGGTATCCATCTATTGTTCTGTTTGCTTCTCGGTTTAATGGAAAGTGTTTTAAATACATTTCCTAGCACAGGGATCCATTTGCATGGAACATTGACGCCTTTACATTCAAATGGAGGGAGTTCTTTTATGCATTCTCTCCATTCTCGCTATTCTCAAAAGTATTGTGTAAAATTAAACCCGATAGCGCAACAGGAATATGTATTAGTATTTCCAGTACGGCCCACTCAAACCTGGTATCCATTGTTAAAGTCTCTCATAGGCTCAGAGGTACGGTCACCACATCCCTTACATCTTTAACTTACCCTGGTTACCTCAATATTTTCAGGGAATCAATGTAGAGAAGAATGCTACCTAATGTTGCAATTGATGTTATGGTAGCCTTAGCAGTATGATTCATGTTTACGACAGTGGAACTCATAATGAAGATCTAGTAAACGTTTCTGTACCCAAGATTATATGATATTTAATGTTAGTATTTCAAAGAGGAGCCTGCTACCAAACTTTGAATTGCTATAAGTCAGCTTTGTTTTTAATTTTAGGTAGCCATATAGGTAATGACGATAGAATAAAACGCTGGTTTAGGGGAGTTTATAAACTTCGCCCATGTATACTTAATACTTAAGTACCTGGGACTCGGCTTCTGTTCTGTCTTACCTCAAACACTGGTATTCTTTACCTTTAAAGTACTTTATACTTTAAATTTAAAGAGAGCTCACTTTAAAGTCTATTATGTTATTTTATTAGTTTTAACTACAGGACAGAGGGTCCAAACGCTGTCGCTAATTATTTACAATAAGATTAAACAAATTGAAGAGGGCGTCGACATATTTTTATCGGATATTCAAAAAACCTCAGCTCCAAGACGATTTATGAATAAATTATCTCTACCATTTTTTAGTAAGAATCCAGACATTTGCCCTGTAAAGACCCTGTTAGGATATTTGAAAAGTACTAATGACTTAAGACAGAATAGTGACTGCAGTAAATTGTTTTTGACTGTAAAGGGACTTCACAAACCAGCTTCAACACAAACAATAAGTAGATGGCTCAAGTTAGTGATGATTGATGAAAGACAGTAGTATAGATGTCAATAAGTTTTCTTCACATTCAATTAGGCACGCAGCATCGTCGCGAGCATACCTTATAGGTCAGTATTTTAAAAGCTATTGGGTGGTCTAGCAGGTCGCCTACCTTTGGGAGACATTATAACAGACCTCTCATCAATGAGTGTAATGCACAAGATTTATTTGGCCAATCTGTGGCATTGCCTAATTATTCATTAGAATAATGTTAAGATTTTAAATTTAAATGTAAAATGTGAATTATCAAAGGCTGATTTTCTAAGGATTTCCTGTGGTATTAAAATTATAAGAAGTAATGTTACTGATTTTTGTTGTTTTAAATAATTATGTTCTTATTGTTTTATTATTAAGAAAATTAATATTGAAATTTAGTTAGGATATTTATATGTTTATTTTTTCTCTAAACATCTACATAGTTATCTCGGACTAAGTACGAATATAATGATAGGATTAAACGAACTTACCTGAAGTGAAGTTCGATCCTGATTATATGAAGTACTTAGTCCGAGATAAGGGAGCCTCCCGCCCTCCTCACGGATAGTCATTTTCTTACTATCCCCCTAGGCCCTATTATGATGACTCTAAACGTAATGATTGACATATGATATTAGTGTTGCCAGGTGCTGTTTTTTGTTCTATGGTGTCTTTATACGTCGCGTTCATGTAGCAAGAAAAGACGGAACTACATAGTTATCTCGGACTAAGTACTTCATATAATCAGGATCGAACTTCACTTCAGGTAAGTTCGTTTAATCCTATCATTATATTATGGTACCTACATCTACCCCTCCTCTTAGAGAAATAGTACATAACTGTAGCGGCCGCTAAGTAGGGGATTGCCGGCCGAGTAGTTATGGATGGCCGATAGATACGATAGATACGAGGCCGACCAACTCTGTTCGTGGCCAAGGCTTATTGTATAGTGTTGTTCTCAAGCATAATATGCAATGAAATAAAATAAATAAAAAGTCCAAGAAGTCATATTAAAACTAATATTGTCGTCGTAAGGCAAATTAATACTAAGCCCGCCTGATTTAAATTATAATTAACACACACCTACTTTTATTTCACTTATTTATTATTGATAAAACTGGCCACCTACAAATAAACAGCCATAAAATAAATATAAAAATAAATAGTTATTTGTTATACAAGGGGGGAAAGTTGTATTTTACCTGCGATACTACAGCGAGGAAAATAAGAAAAAGGGTTTGTACTATCACTCATTTTTAATAACAAAATAACTAGAAAAACATGCGAATATTTAACGTTAACGGCTTAATTGAATAGTTTTGACTTAATTTTTTTTTAATTATTTGAAAGAAAGAAAACATTTAATCGTGATATAAATTACAGAAAAAAAAGAAGTAACAGCATATACAATCACGAAATGGTTCCACCTCAGCATAATGCTGGCCTTACAGCCAGCGCTGGTACAATCTTTAATATGGCTAAATGGACAATAATTCCTTTACCTCTCCTATAGAATTTTATAAAAAAAAAAATATTTCGGATGCGTTTTGTTCGCATATTGACTTACTAGGACTGTCAGAACATTTTATTCGTTTTTACAACAAGAATGAAGGTTAATATTGAATGCTGATTTTTATGAATTAAAATAAAGTTGTAAGACTGTATTTAGTGTTTTTTACTCGATGCAATTCATTAATTGTGATATTAAAAATTCAGCACTTTTAACGTTTCACGTTTTATTAGCTGTCAAAAATCACTTAAGCTTCCTTCAAATGTCTAAACCCCGTACTATATCTTTCTAATCTGTGGTCAAAACTCTTTCTCCACATGTGGATAAAAAGCAATTTTCTCAATAGCTGTCAAACAAACAAAAAGTGCTTTCCGAGCTAGTGAGGTGAAAAATAAATTATGTTGTGCATTGAAACAAAAGACGGTGGTATTGCCGGCATTCGCCAACAATGTTGTATGAAATCCCAGACCTCTTGTCAAGTCGCACCTGAAACGTGACACTTCGCGGCTTATTATAAGGAACACAACATAAATATTTCGTTGCATGTATGAGAAAAAAATATTCTAGTTTTTCTGTCTGCTTCAACACCAAACATAATAACCAGATCATCAGTCATTACAAACGATTTATAGTTTTTTATCAACATATCCCATTGCAGCACAAAATATGTCCCCTAAAATTACACTTTTGCTATACAGTACACAGTCATTGTTTTGATACCAATGGGCTCTATTTTCAATACTCTGGAGGCCTTGGCAAGTTCAATTTATGCCGTAAACTAAATATTGTTATGTGCACTAATCGACACATTGTGTCCTGTTAAACTGATTTCACAGTCCACAGTAAATTCCTGAATGGATGCCTATTTTACTTATAAAACGTACAAAATAATCATCATTATAAGATATAATGTGTGTATTCGAAATATTATAAACGGGATGTGAACCGCGATTACCTTTATCATGATACATGCAACTGTATCGAAATATCGGGAGCTCAATAAAGGTAATCGCGGTTCACATCCCGTTTATAATATTTCGAATGAACTTAACCGTGAATCATTAAAAACTCTTATAATGTGTGTATCTAATGAGTAGCCAGCTCTCCATACTAGTAGAAAACTCTGTAGTTTCTTAGCCCTTTCGGGCTTAGTGGCAATTCCACCCTTAGCCACAATTTGCTTAGTAAGTATTTTGGTATTAAAGATTGAGTAACGCCTTAGTATGTACTACCAAGGAGTGCAGGTTATATTTGTTCGTAATTTAATAAAAACTGTTAATAATCTTGCTTCATTTCGCTTCAGTGTCCGACTGAAGGTAATACAAAACTTTGCCACTTTATCGCTTCTTGGGTGAGTAATTACAGTCTCTATTCAGAAATCACGGAGGAGAATTCTTGCTAACGAATGGCATTAGGCACAAGCTAACTAAGAGATATTGATGTATGTTATTACATCAGCCGGTAGCAAATAAATAATTAGTACCTATTTTTGTCTTACTTAAGCTGAGTCAAATATCGCAAAGCCTAGTACTTATAAAGGCTTCCAATCCACAGCGTCAAGTGCAACTAAATGGAAGGAATGATAATGAAGAACTTCTGGACACTAAACTCTAAAATAATAATTTTCAACTTAGGTCCCAGTTAGGTACCTACTAGGAAAATAATAACGCTCTACAAAACATTCACGGTACAAACGTCAAGTTGAGGCGAATTGCCCTGGGACGTCTCTATGCCTATATTTCTGTGAAGTATATTCCTCCGTCTCTCACCAACAACATGGAACTTGTAAGATTGTGTTGTGCTAATAGATTAGTTTTGCTGCAAAATTGGATTCTCCCTCAACAAACTAGCGAATGCAACTGAGATATCGAGCATAAAGGTTTCATCCTTAATATCTGTTAAGAGTATAAGGCCTTGGACAAATTGATAGGAAAATTAACGATATATTTAACTATGCAAGTATTATATTTATATATATTTAATATTAAGTATTTTATGTGCTAGTGACGACGGGCAGATTCAATTAGGTACTCGTAGGTTACTTATGATAGACGGCGAACAATTCTAATTATTAAAATTTTCGCATCTGTGTAAAATTTTAGAATTCGAATTAAATTACCACTCAATCTACCGATTACATTGTTGCATAATAAATCCGTTTCAAAATGTTATGACTGAGTGGTTGAGACTTGGGGATTTCACAGGCGCAGATAAATCTCGATCTCGATCTCGTGCTAATATCGAGAAATAACTAAATGTGCTCAAATTCGTCCAGCCGTTTTACCATGAAGATCGACAAACAGACGGACATACTCTCAGACTTTCGTATTTACATGTTTATTATCGGCAGGCGCCAGCTCTTAGATATATTATGTATCTAATTATGTATGATTTTCCATGATGCATGATAGTTCATATATTCCTTTATTACAGAAAAATGTTAGTTCAATTAATTCACCTAATTAAGTAGGTACGCATAGTACCTATAATAGGAGTACTTAACGAAAAAATGAAATCTTACATATTATTAATTCTCATAAGTACTTCAGCATATTATACAAGTTCAGAAGAAGCATTAAATTAAACACTTCCATATATTTTTGCACATTCCAACCCACCTACGTTCCATCGCTAGTCAGACCGGCCTCCTCTTATCATGATAGGTACATGCCCAAGTCCCACGCAATCCTTGTGCGAATTTGAGATTTTACACGCATCGTTAAATTGCTTCGCAGATGCTTTTCTTTCTTTAAATGGTTAACAGTACAACACAAATTTTAAACGCATAAAATGTTAAGCATAATAATTTGTAATCGACTAGAAAACTTTTTTTAAATGTACTCACCTTAATTGATATTTTTCCCGTAGCGATCGCGTTTACGAATAAAAGGCACCTTTAACGGTTTTGTTTCAAAAGCATTCGAGATTTATCGTTTAAGCGATTATTAAGAAAGACAAAATAAATCCTAACTTATCGAGCGTCTTACAGAAATAAACAACAGAAGTGCCTAACCTAGAATTTATTGACGATCGACAGATAATGCGTATTTAATTTGTCAGACACTTTTGCTTCCTTCGTCACTGTCAATTTCAAATAAAACAGCTACAATACGTGAAGGTATCTTTTGCTGCGAAAAACCCAGATCGAGCACGGGTTTGATCGGCGCTTTCCTTGAAAGGTTTACTGCGAATTCCGCGCAGATGCCTGTCTTCGGCTTCTATACAAGATATTGTACCACACGAAAGTACCAGCACAAGCAGAACTAATAACTAGAGATGGGCTCATCTTTAAAAAAATGGGGACATTTAATTTGAAGGCAACTTTCATTTTGTTAAATTATACGGCAGCTATAAGCAAAATATTCAATATTAGGCCGGGTGCCGCAGCAGTCGCGGGCCAAATTAACATATTATGGCCATGTCTACGCAACGTATCTTCCCCGCGCACATTTGTAAACAAGATTATACCTGGAGGATATCGTTACTCGCGAGTTATGGAAACCTCACGGCCCGCAGCCGTTTACTGCCAAAATATGGCCTATCCACTTTATTTATTTAAAACTATGCGACCCCTTAACCTTGCACTTGCTGGCTATTATTCTACGGACAAACAGAAATTCAAAAATGTAAAAAAGGCTCTATTTTAAAATTTGTTTAGACATTTATAGACAATACGTAAAAATTGCAAAAAGTATACAGGCCGGTAAGTCTCGGTCCACATCCAGGTAGATCTACTCTCACCTACTAATCCCTAATCACCCTGGTGGTAGACATACCAAAAAGGTACATTTGGTAAGACCACCGTAAACATAACAACCGTGTTACCTCACAAAAGTCACGTATTCAGTTCAGTAGGATTGCTCATGCATTGTAAGAGCATCCTATTAGTGCAAGAAGTAACCCGACCCAGCACACACAACAACTTGTGTGTTTATACTAAAGTTTTCAGCTACTTCTACAGCGTCTACACATCAGTTCATCAGAGTCTTCAGATTAAAAAGAGTAGAAAACACAACAGAAGCAAGTAATTTAATATAGAATGAGTAATGAACAAAAGAGTTTGTAGAAAATTCGATCTGGCAATTAATTATTTTCATTATGGGAATCATAATAATCCGTTGCTCCCGTTATAGCGAGAGTGATCCTTTGTTTTCAAAAACAAAGTAGATATTTGTGAATATAAATGTCTCCAGATTCTGAAAATTTCGTTTAAATTGCTGCCATTAATTACTGAGATAGTCTTATTAATAAAATTGGGTACCACTATTGAATTAGGAACTGTTGAAATTTGGAAACGTATGAATAAAACATAGGACAAAAATATCACCATTGATGCTAACTTTCCTTTAGGTGACGTTAGGTGATAGTTGCATGCATTTAGATATTACTTAACCACGAGTTAACTAAGTTAAGTCGGTGTTAGATAGTCAACCCTGGTCCGCGCAAGGCTGCGCTTATATAAGAAATGTTCGTGTTAATATTGCATATACCCGTAAAAAGCCTCTAGCTGTTAATCGTGAACGGCTAATCCCCCGACCCGAACACAGCCCGAAGCAAATTAGCCACTTTAAACGATTTTTTTGTACGTAATTCCGTAATTTAGAATCATGTCATCGAATGCAATACAAATTATTATGCTAATAGGATTGTCTATCGGACCCGCGTCACAATTTCTTATTAGATGTGATCTTATTACAGATAGCCACGGCGCCACCAGGAAAGAAAGTAGAACAAGTTCATTATATTCTTTCTCTTATCCGAGCTCGCAATGTTATCTGTTCGAAATGAAAAACAGCTGACTTCAAAATTTAAAGCGCGAGTTTTCCATCTTCTTTTTATTTTAAGTAGGTAAGTATTCAAGTATTTCTAGGAGTATTTTGTTATGAAACTTTTGAAACAAGCTTACAAAGCAGACCTACTAAGAGATTTGCACATTTCATGTTTTCTTGCTGACTGTACTTTTTCTGACCGTACTTGCATTGTCATACGTCCTACATTATGTGTACCAAATTTCAAGTCAATCGGACAGACTGTTGAAGAGTTCCCTCGTGCGGAGTCGTCTCCGGCCTCCGGTCGGCAATGTTCCTGGCTGGGTCACCAAAACTCCCCTGCCAGATTATTGTACTGTCATCCAACTTACTCAAGTATGCAAAATTTCAGCTCAATCGGTTGAAGATATCTACTTCAAAATTGAGTCGCAAGACCCCGCACAAACATACTTACATATGATGGTATTTTCATTCTTACCTGTCCTATTTGGTAAACAAAATTCTAACCTCAATGTGCAAAATTTGTAAAGAATAAGGTGTATTATGCTTTCAAATAAACCTGAGCCAATATTTTGTACAGATTTAGCTGATATTTTATCTCCAGTTCCTTTATTTACGATGAAATAGTTAAAAATAACAAAAATGAGACGTTTTGAGGTTAGAATTTTGTTTACCAAATAGGACAGGTTAACAAAAATACTCTTACATACATACATTGCAAGTTAATAAAAAGCATACAACTTAATGATGACATAATGAAGCACATTTGGTGGGTGCATATACCTTAAAATTAACTACCTACAAGTTTTACAAATGGTGCATAGTATGGTAACAGTCTACGGTAATGCATATTCTCACGTTTAAGTCACGTGAAACATGTGTATGCCTGCACTAAATACCGTAAAAAAATAATAGCCTTATTTACTCAGCAACTCTAAAACAAGGTGTAATTGCATTTCAGAATGATGAATCATGCGCCGCCGGTGCATTAGACCACTCTAAGTAGGTAACGAACTTTTAAGCGATTGCGTAAACACGGTCTAAAGTTACTTGAGATAAGAATAAATCAAGAGGAACAGTTAAAATTGTGGCTGTGTTGCAGTCGCTGACTGAATATTGATGACACAGAGCTCCACTGTAGCCAATTTGTATTCTATGCATAAGTAATGGGGAAAATATGGAACGGAGATTCAAGCGCACAATAAATATTGACACTGAGCTTCCTTTGGAGCCCGCGCCCACAAATCCTATGTGTTGTGCGCACTAACACTGTAAACATCATTTGGGGATTAAATATTTTTCTTGCTTTACAACCGTTACGATGAGTGTGCGTAAGAAACATCTAGAATTATAGCTGAACAGTCAAAATACAAGTTCACGAACTAGTGTGCTAAGTTAGGTATTAGGTAGGTATATTGTTAAGCTTATGGATTTCCGTTTTCTTTTGTTGTTTTATTTTTTCATTTACTGTCTAGTTACAGGCTAGCAGCGTCGAAGTTCCTAAAACGTCCCCATAGCGAGCCTGTGGGGACGGAAGTGATACATGCCCTCGGTACCGCTCTGCTTTCAGAGCATGACATGAGCGCGTGTGAGCCAACATTGGGGGCGGCAGACGTAAGCTTGCCTTCGGAATCCAAAAGCTTATCAGTTACTTACTTGACATGAAATGCATATTTCATATTTTTTATTATATATAATATATTTTTTTTGCTCTTTTTCTCATCGACATTGGAGATATCTCCAATTAACTTATTTGACGGTGGAGGCGTTTTACACCTCCACTGAACTTAGATTATTTTTATTCACTTTTTGCTTTCTCTTTCTTATCATTATCGCATATTTTGTTTCGCTTTGACCAGTAGAGACTTTATACATCTCTACTATAGACCAATGTAATTTAAGGTACGGTCTTAACTTAGGGACCTTTTACATCCCTTTTATAAAATGTATTAATTGTATTAGGTAAGTTAAGTAGAATTTAAGTACTATTGTAAATCTATTTTATTTTGAAAAAATGACTTTCTGCCAAGTTTCTTGCGGCGCATTCTTCTTGGCAATGATGGTCTTTCCGAATGCGCTGGTAGATTCAAAAAAAGACATGTAAAAGAGCCCTCGGCGGCCTATTTGCAAAATAAACTTTTGACTTTTGACTTTTGAAATATAAAATTCCAAACAACAAAAAATTCCAAATGCAATTTTTATGTACCCGTAAAATGATGCATCTAATAATGCCTTCGTTCATATTGTGAATTTGCTAGATTACTCTTGTTTCCTGTATGCCAGAGCGAACATTTTTAAAGCTTTTATGCCCCGAGCATTTTGCATGCTATTAAAGTGTTAACTAGTTTGAACTTTTTTATCACAGCCACAAGTTATTTTCGAAATATTCATCGTATCAATAGGGGATAGCGACATTAATTAGCTTAGAGTTTTCCTCGTTTTCCATATAAACGGTCCGTATGCAAAGACTGAACCGTATTAGATGACGCTCTTACGTAGTCTATATGAAAAGAAAATGTGCGCCCATATGACACCGCTCCGAGACAGCCCTCCCTAATGGAAATTTGCATACGCACCTTTAAATTTTATTCATAAGGAGAAAATTGTTTCGCATTCACGCCGCCGTCGCGCCACTGCGTAGCCGGGAGACGCACTCAAGTAACAAAATCGAATTATTTCCGTACATTAGGAATTTGGGCCGTTACTTTGCGGGTAACAAGGACATTAGCTTTTAGCTTATCGAACTCCCGCAATCCTGACGTACAATTATGCAGCTCCGCCTAAAGACACCGAAGTCGGCTTCATAATTACCACCGGCTGTTTGAGATACGATTACACTTAGACAACCATGATACCAGGTTTCCGGACTACTACGGTCGTTGTTTGTTGCTTATTCGTTGTTAACTATCATACTTCCAAACTTGGATGTTTACCTACGTACTCATAACATAACAGCTATTAGATGTGTTCTTATCATTTTATCCCCAGATTCTTTTTTACAAAGAATAAAAATAATCCCTGCACTTAGTAGGTTCCCGTGGGGCACGGAACAAATATAACCATTAGATCCGTAAACAGGAGCTTAGGTTAGATGTTAGGAAAATGAGATTGTTATTAAAAAATATGGCAAGTTTCAGGCACAAACTCACAGTCAGGAAAAATTGCATGAGTCTGGAATAGAGCCGTATTTGTCCCCACAAAAGACGCGTTTTATACTCGAGGGATTCGAACAAGTTTTACGAAATAGATATCTTTCATATGAAAAGCTAGCTTTATCTTTTTCCTGGCTGCCGACTAAAATTATTGTAGAGCGGACATGTTATTCCGTGTTCACGTTACTCTACAAAATACAATTTTAACACCACCTTATATAGATAGGTAAATTAAATATTTAGCTAAATGGCTATTACAGATATGTAGAGCTAACTAATGTACCTACATCCAGGCACACAGGCGTGTAATTTCTGGTCTACTTTTTCTGAAGCAACAAACAAATATTTTCATTCTGGTTCCCTTAAAATCACACCAAAAGAGTCCAAGATTAGTATTTATTTATAAATTAAGCGTGAAAGCTATAAATGCCGAGGCTTCGGCTTTCATCTTATTAATCTTCGGTACAAAAAGGAATCGCACGTGGGCTTGCCTCGGCTCGACAGGTTAACACCTGTATTAGCCTTTATGCTTCTGCCCGAAGAAACGGAGACGGTTTATGTGTTAAATCTAAGAATCTCTGAATGAATTAATCTGGTTATTTATTTAGCAGTCTTTGTCTTGCCAAATCCCTTTAACGATTAAATCTGTGGACCAAAAGGTCCTTATTGATTTCAACCAAGAAAGTGCTGAATTACTATGTTAGATTCAACAACGATACTACGAATGAAAAATGTCTAACTTGCAAGCTACTCGTTATTTTTATATGTATTTTAGTGTATTAGAATACGCAAATATGTGTGATACCTACTTAGGAACGTATTAGTTATTTGATTTTAACTGAGGTACTTCTAAAAGCCGTGGTAGCCTAGTGGTTTGACCTGTGGCCTCTCACGCCTCTGCTGCTCTCGTCGTGGGTTCAAATCCAGGACTCGCACCTCTGAGTATTGTATGTGCGAAAATTGCATTTGAAATTTGCCATGACCTTTTCGGTGAAGGAAAACATCGTGAGGAAACCGGCACACATCTGCGAAGAGATTCAATGGTGTGTGTTAAGTTCCCAATCCGCACTGGGCGCGCGTGGGAACTATAGCCCAAACCCTCCAATACACGGAGGAGGCCTATGCCATGAGGCACGCCGAATTACGCGACAATTTAATAAAAAAATAAATAAAAAAAAACAACGTACTTACTGAAATTGTAGCGAATTCGGAATAAAAAGGCTATATTATGAGGTACTTCCATTGCATGAAAATATTTTAGTTCCAGGTTTTCTGCCAAAAACCAAACCTATTTTCAGACTATAGTACGACTGCATGAAGCTAAAAGCCTCAGATAGAGGAACGAACACAACTTGAGAATTTAGAAACAGCATCCTGAAACATTTCGTTTTCGAAAGCCTCTTAGGAGAGTAATCTCCCCGGTTATGCTATTTTTCGTCTATTTCTAGGGATTGTTTTAGTTTCCTGAATTTTGCTACTGTATGTACCTACCACGTGCGAATGCAGTTCCTTTCCTGCTTGTTAAAAATCACTGTTGATTTTAACTTTAATATATTAAAGTCAAAAAGTAAGTAAGTAAGTTTTTCTATTCTATTCTATTCTATTCTATGTTTACGAGCACGATCTCAATAACATTAAGTTTCAAAATTCATCATCATCATCGTCACCGTGAACCCACGGCTTTAACCGTCATCTGTCCACCTCGTTGGTGGACGTCCTGCGCTGCGCTTGCTGATCTGCGGTATCCACTCGAGAATTTTTCGGCCTCAAGGGCCATCTGCGTAATCGCCATCGTGTTCATTTTGACAGTTCTTGTATGAATGTGACAGCTAGCTGATTCCGATGCCAATTGTCAGCCCATACATGAACTGTCAAAATGAACACGATGGTGATTGCGAGCGAGTTAGACAATAAGCCTACTGTTCACCATGCTATATAGGTATGGCCTGCCCATTGCCACTTCAATGAGCTAATTCGCTGTAAATTATTGCTAACTTGTTTCAAAATTTATCTAATAAATAATCATCTATTTCTCTACTAGATGCTCTGGTTAGATATAAGTTTCTTAGATCAGTGGAGATGAGTCGGTGCAGTTTTTTTATAATGAAACTATACAAACAACGAAACTAAAAATGCAAAGACTCGTAGGTACGTGATGCGTAGAGATAGTATGAAAAATATCTAACTATGTATTCACGTCTTTAGCTCTTTTAGACCATTGATAGTACCTATCGTCAATATATAAGACAACATAATAAAATATAATTTCATTCCTTTATTAAAAATTACGAGAAATTAATGATGGTTAATCAAGTTAATTTACTTAATAAGTTCTTGACGTTATTGTTCTTAATTTAAATATTTAATTACGAACTTAAATCCAAATTCTTGACTGAGCATGTGTGTTACAAATGTCAGTTTACAAAAAACTGTCATTTTGGGCATGTCCAAGTCGTGTCGTACATACCTACGAGTATTTAACTGGGTATAGCTCTTACAGTTTACGATGGCGAGTGAGCTTTATTTGTGGTAAACACATATCTGCATACGTGTCAAAGTGTGTGTGAGAGCGAAAGCGGGTAAGGTAAGCATATAAAAAATACAGAAAAATGTAGTTCGAAAATCGCTCCGTAAGACACGCACACTTCGAAACGTAAGCAGATACGTGTTTACCACAAGTAAAGCTCACTCGCCGTCCTTAATTGTAAAAGCTATATATTTTCTAAGTTCTCATTGCGATTAAAGGACGTATACAGATTCCCTGATTGGTAGATATTGAAAGAAAGATAATGCATTGAACGAGCTAAGGCTGCACTTGACTTTGAATCGAAGACAAACAATATCTAGTTTTCTTTATGATTTACTAGCGGTTGCCAGCGACTTCGTCTGCAAAGAATTCGTTTATCGCTATCCCGCAGGAACTACGCAATTTTCCGGGATAAAAAGTAGCCTATGTGCTATTCCAAACTTTTCTCTATGTGCCGAATTTCATCCAGATTCGTTGGGCCATTCTGGCGTGATTGAGTAACAAATAAACATCCATCCATCCATACTTTCGCATTTATAATATTAGTTAGATTCTCCTACAAAAAAACAATGTATAGATACATTTATTATTTCATTTAACATTTTTGATGCGTTTTTCTCAGATTAGTGCAACATTAATTTAATATGAGTGGTTACATCCAGTCAAGTTATGTGCATTTAAAATCTATAATAATAATAATGAGTCTTAGTGGTGAACTCTCTATACATACGCCTTACCTACATCATAACATAACATGCTTAATTCATTCTTTGTATTTGTTAAAAAATTACAAGTCCTACATCCACCTCCTAATGTTACTGCGTCAAAATCATCTCCGTTTACGCCGTCGTGAAGAGCACTTGTTGTCCCTACTCTCTTGTTCGGGATTTTCGCCAATAACAATAACGTCAAGTGTTTTATCCGCGCGGCAACACTCTAGCCTTTATTACAAAGGTTATTATGTCATATTTCATAAATTATTTGAAGCGGCGATTACCCCGGTAACAGGGGTGAGATAACAAGAGGGTCGCGGAACAATTTCCGCCGCGGGTTCCGTGAGCCCGCAACTTGCCGCAACGCACGCACTCCGCGAACCAATAGCGCCCACTTTGGCCTTTGCCACGCAGATAGGGCCGTCCGTCGGTGACAGGAGCTCCAATAGTTGTCCTACTACGCGGATAAATTGTTAATCTGGCAGTGATAACAACTAGCGTCTTCGAGTAATGCTATTAGCCTAAGATCTTCCCGACAACAGCCCAATAAATCCATTGAAAAAAATCTTGAAATTATTCACGTTTAAAATATTTATTTTAAACATGAATTTGGATACTGGCCCCAAAAAAATATTGCTTAAACTCGATAGGATTTCCGGATCTTCAAAAATATGCATAATGCGATGGTATCATAACGATAAGGTGTAAACTTTATTATGCATTTTTAAATTTATTTTTAACTAGCTTTTTCCCGCGACTTCGTCCGCGTATACTTCATTTATTGACAAATAGCTTTTGCCCGCGGCTTCGCTCGCGTGCACCAGGAGTATTTCAATCCCGTTTTTTTCCCGTTCCCGTAAGAATTTCGGGAAATGTTCTCTTAATGCTCCCTACACTCCCCAAAGAACCCACTTGCCAAATTTCAGCTTTCTACGACCAGTAAAACGAAAAATCCCGTTTTTTCCCGTTCCCGTGGGAATTTTGGAAATTCCTCTCTTAATGCTTCTTTACACTCTCCAAACACCCTAAATGCCGAATTTCAGTGTTCTACAACCAGTAAAACGAAAAGTCCCGTTTTCCCGTTCCCGTGGAAATTTCAAGAAATTGTCTCTTAGTGCTTTCCTACACTCATCAAACAACCTACATGCCAAATTTCAGCTTTCTACGACCTGTAAAACAAAAAATCCCGTTTTTTCCCGTTATCATGGGAATTTAAAAAATTCCTCTCTTAATACTCCTCTACACTCCCCAAGCAACCTACATGTCGAATTTCAGCTTTCTACAACCAGTAAAACGAAAAGTCCCGTTTTTCCCGTTCCCGTGGGAATTTCAGAAAATTGTCTCTTAGTGCTTCCCTACACTCATCAAGCAACCTACATGCCAAATTTCAGCTTTCTACGACCCGTAAAACAAAAAATCCCGTTTTTTCCCGTTCCCGTGGGAATTTTGGAAATTCCTCTCTTAATGCTCCTCTACACTCTCCAAACAACCTACATGCCAAATTTCAACTTTCTACGACCAGCAGTATAACAAATAATCCCGTTTTTTCCCCGTTCATTTCCATCAAAATTTTGGGAAATCCTTTTGTATAGTGCTCCCCTATACTCCCCAAGGAACCTGAAGGCCAAATTTCAGTTTTCTACGATAATTAAAACGAAAAATCGATCCCGTAAAACTGAATATAAATCCCGTTTTTTCCTTATCCCGTTGGAATTTTCGAAAATCCTTAAAACTGTTTTTTACTATTATAATCACCTACTTCTATGCCAAATTTGAAGTCTAGTAATTATAGTTCAGGATTTCGTTGAACTGAATAGGTATAATATAAATCCCGTTTTTTCCTTATCCCGTGAGAATTTCCAAAAATCCTGAAATTATTTTCTTAGTTTTGTAATCATCTTCGTGTACGAAATTTGAACAGTATATTTATTAAGTATAGTTACTTAGATAGGGTCACTCGGAATCGAATATAATAAATCCCGTTTTTTCCCGTTCCCGGAAATTTGTGTGTGTGTGTGTGTGTGTGTGTGTGTGTGTGTTATTGTTTTCGTAATCAGCTACCCAATAAACCGTACAAACAATACTACCCACTATAATATAATAATAATAATACCCACGTTGATTTTCAGACTTTGTCACCCCCTATCCCCTTTTAGGGGTTGAATTTTCAAAAAACCTGAAACAGGTGTTTACTCATTTATTGTTAGGAATACTCATGTGAAGTTTCGAATAAAATAGTCTAACTAATCTTGTTTCCCCATACAAACTTTGGACCCCCATTTAACCCCTTTAGGGGTCGAATTTTGAAAAATCCTTTCTTAGTGCACCCCTAGACCTTATAAGGAACCTACGTGCCAAATTTGGAATCTCTAGAACCAGCGGTTTGGGCTGTGCGCTGATATGTCAGTCAGTCAGTCAGTCAGTCAGTCAGTCAGTTTCTTCTTTTATATATTTAGATTCAGCGTACGATTTGAGAAACCACCATTACTTCAATTCCATTAATAAATCCTTATTGAAACTACAAGTTGCAAATACGATATGTTAATGTTAGGTAATGTAAACAAAACGCAGACGCTGACTGTAACAATAGGCTGTAATCTGTATGCAAAGCGACTTTAATTTTGAACACAAGTAGTAGGTACGACGCGTCGAGCCTTAATTCAAAATTTAGAAGAAGACATAGTCTTGACAACGTTAAACGAAGAAAGTTTTTGTATTAGACGTGTTGATTGATTGTTATTTTTTGTCTTTATCTTTTGTTTACTTACTTATTACTAAACTTACTTATTTCAAAAGACATGTTTATGTTTGTAAATACCAGCTAGCAAACGAATATCAAACTAATATTTAATTGACAAGAATCATCTCAGCTGGTAAACCTACCCATTACATTTTTGTTAAATAAATGAAATAAATATTTACGTAAATTTTAAGAAAGTAAACAAAATATTTTTCTGTAAAGAAAACGCTAAGCGGCGTTTTAGATATTTCTGAAAGTTTAATGAAAGAAATAGTAGGTAAATGAAAATGTTCGAAGTATTAAGAGAATGCGATGCTGAAGCGAGTTTTGTTGACACTCGATCAAACAATTTGGACGCTAAATTAAAATTTTGACTGTGAAAATCAGTTTACATCTCGTACTTTAATAACGGTTGATAAATAACAAAAATTACGTAATTGTTGCGTTAATCATGTTACAGGGTAGCCTGATTTCTATCAATACTAATGATGAACAAGTACCAACTTATAGCATCCAAATATCTGGCTCAAATATATTGCCTTAGATAATCAAGACACATATTAAGCTTTCATCCATGTTCATAATTATAAAACAGCAGAAATTATGTTGTTTGCTGTACTTTTGTTTCTACGACAGTGTGTTCTTTAACACAAAGGACTTGTTTTGATTGAAACGTAAACAGCAAGTTTAAAAATGAACTCACGGCGTGATGGTGATACTTAGTAGCGTAGCAGTAACGGTGGCGGCGGGATGGTCGTAGCAGCAATGCTAGAGGCAGCTGTGGCGGCAGTTGTAGCAGTAACGGTAGCTGAGGCGGCAGCGATGGTCGTAGCAGCAATGCTAGAGACAGCTGTGGCGGTGGTCGTGGCAGTAACGGTAGCTGCTGCGGTGGCGGGCGCTAACCGCGCGCAACTTACTTGAATGCTCATGACGGTACACTACGCGACTCGTTTCAATCTCTACTCTATGCATAAGTAATGCGAAAAGTATGGAGATATTGGAGATACCGCTCCGACGCGGCACACACGCTACTCTAAAATATTGTTCAATATTTTTATGGAAACGACTTTGGTTATTTGTTCTTATTCTTAGAACAAAATGGCCTTTGCAGACGTATTTGGTGCTCAAGATTCTCGCTCGGGACGGAAATTCCTGTATACGTTACGTATTCTTTAAATTAAATACATTTGTTGCTTTGGCTTAACTGCTACTGTTGTGATTTTAAATATACATTAAGTTTATAGAGTACAACATTAGCGGTTTTATGGCTTGGAACGGACAAGAAAATACAGTAACTATTAAGTTTAAGAATTCCCAAGGACGTCGTTTAGTTTGTTTATTTTCCTTAAGTTGCATTTAACGTACATAAGTTGTCTTAATTGTCTCGTATAAATGGAGAGGCCGACTCATTTTAAAAATATCAATTAAATGTGGAAATCTGCTCAGTGGATTTTGTTTCCCCTTTTTCTGAAAGCCCGGCAAGGTGCCGACGATCTCTTGCGCCTGTAGATGGTTACGGATAGCAGAGATTGTTTTTCATAAGATCCTCTTTTTATTTCCCCTTTAATGATATAAAAAGACTGAACAATATAGTACGTCCGCCGGCAGCATGGACGGCGCGGCGGCACGGCGGCAGTAAGACATTTCCACATAAGCGAGTTATGGCTCATAGCATGTAAATAAACGAGCGGTTGGCGTGGCTAGTGTCTATTCCAACATGGGCAATAACTATGCGATTATCCTATTTGAGCTCGCAACAACTAACAGGCGTGACTCAGTTCAACATTTTTTATAAGCATCCTTGGGAAAATTATGATCGCACTACTAAGTATGTACGTAAATGTGTAAGCAAATGAAGGTTTGTCCCAGCAGGGGCGTGCGGTGGTGGATGGTATCGTTTTAATTTTACCGATGCAGGCAAAGCTGTAATTCGCGTCGTGCTCGGCTTGCCAACGAGGTGTCTTTTCCTCCAATAGAGCCACAGCCACTCTATCCAGAGCACGCCGCGCGTACTCCCGATAAAAATACTCATTTGATATCGGCCTTAGATTAAGTTAAGAATTAATTGTACAGTTTATCTTTATCTGCGTTACTTCTCATCAGTATTTTCTTAGCGTTTCATTTCTGTCCACTTGACATTTACATTGTAAATAATAGTCGACAGGATTAAACTTCGAGTCGGTAAATTTAACTAATCACAACATCAATAACAGCGTGTCATTCAAAACGGATTGACATTAAAACCATTTAACAATATAGGTATTTTGTGTATCAATTCAAAATTCAAATTAAAATTAATTTTATCTCAGACTACATTAATGATCCGGGTACGTTAGTAACAATATATAAAATATTATTAACTATATTAGTAAATCATAAAAACACAAAATATTTTATCGGGTAGCAGCCATAAGACGCTCATACTGCCGCATGGTAGGGGAGTCGTACCTAGCCGTCACAGTAGGTACTAAGGACGAGGTTGGGGCCGGCCCGCGCCCTGCACAGCAACAAGACGGCTCTTTTTCTCATTATGGCGTAGAAGTCGACGGTGCGAGCCAGTACAAAAATGCCTGATCTCCAACAACATTCTGAAGCCGTTATTATATACTTCGAAATATTATAAACGGGATGTGTACCGCGATTACCTTTATTGAGCTCCGGATATTTCGATACAGTTGCATGCATCATGATCACCGTAGGGTCTACCCGTGATCATGATGCATGCAACTGTATCGAAATATCGGTAGCTCAATAAAGGTAATCGCGGTTCACAACCCGTTTATAATATTTCGAATGAACTTAACCGTGAATCATTAAAAACTCGTTATTATATAGTAGGTACTCGCAGAGTACCCATTGTCCTTTGCGTAAAAGTCGTCTAAAGGCTGCACGTGTAAAACACCTGGCAGAAAGCTTTGAACAGCGAAACTTTCACCTGCTCACCACAATGTGCGAACCTTCGAGCCAACATGTTGGATCGGACCGCCACCGCCCTACGCTCCCGCTCAATGTCCTTCTGGCCCTTAACGTAGTCAGTGACATGGTGCCCGAGGTATTTAAAATTATATACCCGTTTTAACTCATTGTTATCTAGTTTAATGGCGGGTACATCCCCGGGCAATTTACCTCCGGCGGCCTTAAACACCAAAAGTTCAGTTTTAGGGTTCCGTTCCGTACCCAAAGGGTAAAAACGAAAACCCTATTCGTGAGGCTCCGCTGTCCGTCCGTCCGTCTGTCGCCAGGCTGTATCTCAAGAATCGTGATAGCTAGACAGTTGAACTTTTCACAGATGATGTATCTCTGTTGCCGCTTTATACTATGTAACTACTTAGTGATAGTGACTAACAAAAAAAACATATACCTATAATTTGTTCATCCGGGCTCAATAATCACTAATTGTAACAAATCACACATTTCAAACGATTCGTAAAATCTCACAAACCAGCTTTTTAATACACACCCACTTATACAACGGAACTGCCATTTTAGTCAGTCAATCAAAATTCAAATTTCTCGAGTAAAAAGTTCCCTGTATTTTCTTAAAAATTCTTACTGAAATTAAGATATTCTCTACTTTGTGAAACTTATATACGGAATGACTAAAAATGTGAAATTAGGAACGGAGACATAAATATTCAGCAAGAACTGTATATAAATAAACGAAGTTTGGGTCATTTATTCCGATACACCGGGACGCGGTGCACGGACTGGAAAAGTTAGGCGGCAACTGAATTGCCTAATGCGATTTTAATTCGTTTTTTCCGACTCGGCGAGGAGGACAATTTCAATAGAAGGCATTCGGTTTTATCTCCTAAGTGAGTAAATGTAAATATACCAACAAAGCAAAAATAAAGGGTGTGGAACCTCGTATGTAAAGTGTAGTTTTTGCTTCAGTGTAAATGGCTTCGATATTAGGCGTAGCATCGAATTTCGAAAGTATCGTCCAATAGTGCCTTTTCATGTCGGTTTATGGTTTATCTATATGTATTTAAGGTTTAATTGGACATCAAACATGGAGCAATTTATAAAGAGATCGAGAGCACTAAAACGTCTGTCGGTGGTAAACGAGAATTATTATTTTAGTTGTTGTATGTACATCCGGATTTATATTTGTTTGGCGTTAGTATCTGACCGCGCTAGAATATTAGGCATCGATTTCATACAATGTGCGTGAGAGAGAGATGCACCTCAAACAATGTCGTGTGAATCTCTGAAAGAACCTCGTCCAGGACCAGGACGATCGCTGCGCTCGGGAGACAATCATAACTCAACCCATTCACTCCCAACCCAAGCAACACATGGAATTTGGCGTTCCGTACGCTCGACGGCAAGAAATGGAATAGATATAGATAGATACTCTTGACGCCGTGCTGTCTCCAAGCAAACGAGTCAAGTTATAGTGATCTGTCAAGCATAGCGATTACTTAGCGAGTTTTCTTTCGAGAGCAACACCCCTGATATATTTAAGGTTTGACATGTACCGGTTGCAGTCGACAAATTGGAATATTTTAGTGGAATTGGTGTAGGGCAGGTCACGTTTTCGAAAGATGTGCGATGATGGAAGCCGGCACTTGTTCCATTATGATCATGCCAATTCCGTTTTTTTACTTTACGTACCTGCCTAAGTATATTTTCAGATATAACACCTTAAAGATTCATCATAATTTTAGTAATACAAGATACCCATATGCGAGTACCTGTAAACATATCTAATCTTCTAATATTATAAATGCGAAAGTATGGATGGATGGATGTATGGATGGATGGATGGATGTTTGTTTGTTACTCAATCACGCCAGAACGGCCCAACGGATCTGGATGAAATTCGGCACATAGATAGAGAAAAGTCTGGAATAGCACATAGGCTACTTTTTATCCCGGAAAATGGCGTAGTTCCCGCGGGATAGTGATAAACGAATTCTTTGCAGACGAAGTCGTTGGCAACAGCTAGTAACTAATAAAATAAAACTCGTTAAGTAGAAACTATTCTAATCTACTGTAAAAACTCCCAAGCTGTGAAGAAAAACCGGAGGTCAGGAAACTCTGCATTCACAGCAGTGCACCGTGTGCTTTGAGGAATGCATCCCCGAGTTTGCTTTTTAGCCTTCATTAACAGTCATTGTACGAGTACCTATTATTACGTTTGCAAACAAACTGGCCGTCCGGAAAATGTGCCTAGCCAAGGAGCCTAATAACACGATCGATAGCACTATTTCAGTTCGGTACGCTAATCTATTTGTATTTGATCGCTAGAAGCGTGCTTTAAAATAAAGACGCTTCTCGAAGTCAACCTAGATGCCAAATATAGTAATTTGGGCCAAATATTTCATTAATACCTCGTAAATCTTTTATGAACTGAGTCTGTTTTTGACAAAACCACAACGCGGCAAGTCTCAATGATAGCCGTCTATTCTTGTAGGTTCATAATACTTAACTGGCCATTGCTAAAGCTTTTATAAGAAACGTTAATCTGTAATAAGTTTACTCGTATGTTGCTGTGGATATAGTAGTAGTATGCAACTGTGAATATAATATAGTATCTGTGATAGTTTTAAGTTATCTTTGTAAATTGCTTCTATGCAAAGAAAAAACATAGAATGTACCAGATGCTTCTCTTCCCGCGCTGATGGTAAAAGCCCATCGAAGGAATGGGTGAAAATCGTAGGAATCATGTTATAGGCGACGCGACTATTAGCAACCCGTCACTATTTTTGAATCCATTTTCCACCTATACGCCCACAATCATGATTTAATGTAGGTATGTATGTATTGATTTATTTATTTTATTTGAAGCCATAAATTGTATGTATAAAAGGTACATGTTGATGTTGTGCAATACAGATTGTATCAATACAATTTTACCCAGTGGGTGTAGCAACATAGTTTCCTAAATGACTAACTGTTAAAATTAAAATATTCATTTAAGCTATAGGGACATAACTCGATGACAAACTTTTTCAGCGCTGACATAAATTTTGAGTGTTTGAGTAACTAACCCCCTTATTCATAAACGCACTATAGGCCTCTGTTAACTTAGTAATCGTTTGTCCTTATCTGTCACTTTGACATTTACCTTTCACAGATAAGGACAAACGATTACTAACTTAGCAGAGGCCTATAGTGCGTTTATGAATAAGGGGGTTAATCTCCAGAGGCAATTGGTTATACACTTCTGCAGGCACATGGGTAGTGCTGCGCTGGTAGATTGCTGTCGTAGCAGTAGGCCCCGAACATCATGACCAAACCTTAAATTAAGTCTGTTGCTATTCAAATCAAATCAAATCAAATAATTTATTAAAATAATCAATTGTACAAATAAAATTATAAATGGTTAGTAAGCACTATAATTATGTCTATCTATGAATTAGTAAGTACACAACAAAATTAAGAACTAAACTAATGACTCGACATAAAACAAGTGCGCCTGCGCTTACAACGAAATTATCTAAGTCATACAACTAACTTCAGCAGGTTTTCGGTTTCCTCGTACGACAAACTTTGCAACCACCCTGACAGAATGATTTTACAGTTGCCGTAGTTTGAGTCATATATATTAAGGAGCCTGTTAATTTTATTGTAAAGGAAGGGACCCAAAAACGAGGAGAATTTGCGCCTAAAAGCATGATTGGTGCGGAGTATCTTAAATACTATGTCAGAGCGCCTTTTGCTGAGGATACTAGAGTTGTAGGGAGCCGACGTGTGCTGTTTTAGGATGATGCTCAAGATGAAAAGCTGGCGAACCGTGAGTACTCTGCAGGACTGGTACAGCTCTTTGGTAGGGAAAAAGAATGGCCGAGAGGTAGAGACCTTTAAAATAGCTCTTTGATTACATAGATGTATTTATTAGATTAGTATGAATTTTTATACGTCCAAAACGTCCTATTCAAGCTGGAAGAGGGGAGAAACTTGAGTTTAACAAAAAAAATTGGTTGCCTGTAAAGTCGGTATACGGGCGAAAGTTTTACGTGACAACGACTTTGAGTGGTAAAATAATTTTAATGTGAATATTCATTCGTATAGTAGGAAGAAGGATGAAATAATAGTAACAATTTAAAACATTTATTTATACAAAGAATTATATTTAACACTAACTGTGCTCGAGTGGAAGGGACGCGTGCCTTTCACTTTTTATGTCTGTCTCTCTCGCTCTTAGGCGGGCTAACCATGCCCGAGTGGAAGGGACGCGTGCCTCTCACTCGCTCTCATTGTGAGCGCATAACGTGAGCGGAGCGTAACGCAGTTTCTTGAAGTGTCACCCGGCAAACCAATTTATAAGACGTTGTCACGTCAAAAAATGGTTAAAAGCTTCTCTGAAACGAGAAATGGTAGTCATATAACTAAAATATTTTAAACGAAATATTATAAACGGGATGTGAACCGCGATTACCTTTATTGAGCTCCCGATATTTCGATACAGTTGCATGTATCATGATCACGGGTAGACTGAAGAAATTGCGGGTGGATGTTATGTGTAAAGGTAATCGCGGTTCACATCCCGTTTATAATATTTCGAATGAACTTAACCGTGAATCATTAAAAACTCTTAATATTTTAAACGTCACTCATCATAGGGGATTTTGATAGATAGAGTGATTCAATAGAAAGGTTTATATATGTATCATTCTACGCAGACAAAGTCGCGGGCAGAAGCTAGTTATTATACATAATAATATACTTATACTATACCAACACGGCAAAACCATACATTTTCCTTGTTGATTTTGGGACTCTAATAATGATGATGCTTCCAATAATTTGGGTTGTTATTTTATTTCATTCTTAGTTATTTGTAATCTATCGTTATCGTTATCGTTATCGCTAATGCTTCAATAATTTGGGTTGTTATTTTATTTCATTCTTAATTATTTGTAATCTAATAGCAAAGTTTGTTAAGTAGTTCAATACGATTTTAAGAACCCTGAACACACAATAAAGGAATAAGTAGGAAACTAGGTATATAGACATATCATCCGTGGCATATTAAATGTACCCCAAATGTACCCACACAAACTTCCCACTTGCAGACAATAACCAATACTTGCACTACCCTCTGCACAAATTGCACAATGTTAGAGGAATGAGGCGTTTACACAGAACTTCGTTCGTTACTTACTCTTGTGCTTTACATTCAGGTACCTTCGCAAGCTAACAAGGAAACCACATGATATAAGCACTAACTACAACTGATTATGCAACAGATGCTAACATTTATTATTATTAGTTAGTATCTAAGACATTTAGATAAACTAAAACTGAAAATGATGACTAGGTATTAGGTACTCTAAAGTCGTCGCAATTTAAAAGGCCCGTTTTGACAGTTCACGCCCATGAAGTTCTCAATTTTTTTACCGATCGAAATGTTCTGAAGGTAATTGCATTTTTCATTGATGGGTATCGCTTACTCAGCTAAGTGCAGTGCATAACGATTTTTTCATATTGTCCACAGACTATTAATAATCGGTTAAGGAAAAAATAAATCGATTAAGATAATTTTTTTTAAGGCCGACTCGCACTTGGCCCGTTTTATTTATTTTATTTAGACCAATTAATTACTGAATTTCACCAGCTGTGTAGCGATATTTACTGAAAATTATGACCTTGGAGCTCAAAGCCGTAAACAATGGCAGCACTGATTTCTATAGAATGGCTCGTCTTCATCATCTGAAGAAAATGATTGACTGAAGATTCACTTTTTCTCGATTTTTTTTGTTATCGAGTGAATGTTATTGTAACAAAAATACTAAATGAAAGAAAATTGACCTTTCGTAACATTGTATTATTTCAAAATACCTATAATATCAATTTCAGTTAAATTTTCTAATCAGAACTTTAATCCAATGCTCTTTACAATACATATTCAAATCGATCAAATACTCATGCAAACTTGAATCGATTTATCGTGAGTATCGAGTACTGAGTCATATGGTTAAATCACTAGTTACGTCGGGAAGACAAATGTCAAAACGGGCCTTTTATTTTGCGACGACTTTAGTTACCAGCCGATAGAGCTTGTGGGTGGTCAAATTATCCATTGGGAGTATTATTTAAAATAGACAAGAATTTTTTTCATGTTCACACATAATTGAGTCACATTATGTACAAGCGAATTCAGCAACATGCACTTCAACTGAAATGGGTACAGCAAAGTAACGCCTGATTCAATAAAACGTGCAATAGTTTGCAATTCAGATGTTAATAATGCTCTCATTAAGTCTACTAAATCGGAGTTAAGGTCAGTTGGGTAGAACAACGGCTTGTTGGACAGAAATCGACTGGAAAAACGTGGATGAGAGTGACACAGGATCGGACAAAGAGGACGGTTGCCATTTACCCAGCGGTGAGTGGATGTAAGCTGATTTGATTGAGACTTTCTCGTGGTGTAGGCTAGGCGCTGTGCAAAAAAACATAGTATCTAGATAGCTTATATGGTTTAAAAATGCTGTGTCTCCGAGAGATGTGCGCATTTGTTACTTTTGCAACTGCTGAAAACATTTTCCTGTTGGAAACTACTAACAATAGCAATGAAACTGATTCGTTTCTATAATTGTAGTTACAGATAGAGCTATCGTTGACCGCGTAGTACTAGTTTATTTTGTTAAAATACTGAAACCATTAGGTACCACTTAAGTACATAGGTAATAATTGTTATGTATTTTCTCGTTATGAAAGCGCAACAAAATTGATGATTTTTACCCTATAGTTTAATTAATATTGCTATTCAGTCCGAGATTATTGTCCTTTAGGAAAATAAACATTAGCGCAAAGAAACAAAAGATACTTTTTTAAGTCAAAGTTAAATATAGTAAAATGTTGTAAAAATATGTTACAGATGTATATTCATTTATTCACATGCAAAAAGGTTAATTAAAGTTTTATGGTCCATATAGAGGCAGGTATGAGTAAAATAAATTTATTTACCCTTCATAGTCTCTCAAGAAAGAGATCTGTGAAATTAAGAGCCAGACCCAGACAGTCAAAAAACTGTAAATTCAATCTGCAGAGTCACGCCTGATCAATCTGTGTTTTACTCAGAACAAAATTACGTTTTTAAAACTACATTGCACTTATTTGGTAGACTGATCAAATTAATAAGAAGTAAGTACAAGCCAACGGGACATGCTTATTATCTTAAAACCATCAAATATTGAATATCATCTTAATTCCACAATAATTCAGAGATCCAGCCAGTTCGAAAATGAATTCTATAAAAGCTCGATTTTACGGGCAACCGCACTGTAGTTGGTAGGTAAACATCAGTAATAAAACAGTTATAAACCTACAATTCATTCAAAGACAATATTCGATGAAATTGCAGTCGAAATTCTATTTCATTTCCACTTGTCGATAAAACACGACGAGAGACACGTCAACTGTCGTGATATCTGCCATTTGTAACATGCATCGCCGATCCAAGCCATGTTTCCGAACCGCGATTCAACGACGATTTTGTTATTTACTACATTTTGTCTGGTTTGTTATTAGCACCGTCTATATACCTAATTTGTTTCTAATAAAAAAACACAAATAACAAATTTTCGTTGACGTGACATAATATCGTTCCTCACTGGGTAACATTATTTTCTGTATTATTTTCCTTTGTAAGTTCCCAGTGTGTTAGTGTGTGATATGCTGATCAGTGGCGTAGCTAGCATGGGTGGCCCCTGGTGCGGAAATTGTAGGTGTCAACCCAAAAATCAATTATTTCCGTTATGCAACTTACTTACCACAGTTTTAAGTTTTATAATTTTTCATTTACTACTGATGTTCACAGTCGGGTGCCACCCCTGCCCGGCTAGCACGACAGCGCAAAAGAGTCGCGTCGCGCGCGAGATAGATTACGCTTCCCTTTCTAGAACGAACAGTAAGAAAAAGACGGACAATCTATCTCGCGCGCGACGCGACTCTTGTGCGCTGTCGTGCTAGACGTGCTGAGCGGGTGACACCCGGGGCTGGCCGCCCCCGCCGCCCTCCACTAGCTACGCCACTAATGCTGATATGTGTTACTTGTCCAAATGTTTTAAGATACTACTTTTCGTGACCATGCCCTCATAAAGTGTCGTCCTCAGGCCAAATAAAAAATCAAGACCGAGTCCTGTAGACGGGAAATAGGCGTAGTTTTAACCGGCCTCAATTTGCCGTCCACTGAAATAGTATTTACATGATCTCAGAGGTCGCTAACACGCACTACCACGATTGATAATACGGTTATCAACATAGACAGCTCCAATGTAACCGATGGCGACTGTACTAAAGACCGCGGGCGGAGTGGGGAAGGTCAACGTTCCTCCCCTCCGTTTTAATTTCCCGGGTCCTTTTCTGGTCTAAATATTATTTTATCTTTCTCAATGTATCATACCTCGGTACAGCAAGATAAGCGCGATCAGCAGGGCGCGGAATCGGTGGGCAGACGCCATATCGACTGCAGCTTAGTGAGCAACTCGCGCGCAACTCCGAACCGGCCTCCGAACGCTGTAAGCGACCCTCATCGTTTGGGAACTGCAACAAAAACATACAAATAAAAAACCGGCCAAGTGCGAGTCGGATATCTAGTGTTAGTAGAGCCCTGTTACTAATCAAAACGCAGGATGTTCGATGTCATAAAAAATATAGTTTATTTCATTATTAGGTAGTTGTGCTAGGTATAAGATCTACCTTTATATCAAAATTTCAAATTTCTAGGGCTAGTCATAGGTTTTTACATCACGGCGATTTGTATGGATTTCTAATGACTATATATTTTGATTGGGTTGACTTAGAAGATTGATTTTTCTCTACTCTGAGCGAAAAAGCAGTGTAGCAGACCTAAATATTTGATATTTATTACTTTCAGTTTAATACTCGACAGACGGACGGAAACAAAATATTCACAAATAACAAGAATTAGGAAAGGCCACGTTTAGCATGAATGTAGGCGTATAGGTGGAAAGGGGAATCAATTGAATTTAATTATTCTGGACCACTGTGAATAAATTGTGATAATAGATTATGTTTTCTTGTCATTAGAAACCAATTTCTGGGCCCGTTTGGCGATCGATTGAGATGTTAAATAAATATTGAAATAACTATAATACTATAGAGTAAAAAAGGAAGTTTCAAGTAAATTTGTCTTAAAATTGGGCAATTAAGTACCCTCTGTTCTGACATTTAACAAATTTCAAAAAAATCAATCCCCTATGAGGGTAAAGTGAAATAAAAGGGCATCGCGCTTAATTGGGCTTTTTACGAACATTAATCAAGTGTTACGTCAGAGTATTTTTATGTCGGTCGGTAAGGGCCGATAGCCGAATGACGAATGACGAGTGGCTCCGGGTCGCGGGCGAGGTGCATTCGTCAGCCGGAGATTTATACCTAAGACCGGGATCCTTCAGGAACTCGGTGGGTGTGGGGAGAGCTATACGTATGTTATAAGAATCATGACTTATCGTGTTCTTAGTTTAATATGTGCTATGTTAAGTATCGCATTGAAATAGAGTAAGCAACTGTAGTAACTTTTAAGCGTGTTAATAGCGCAGACTTTATTGTGACATTGACGTCCTCATATCTTTATCTAACTTGAACTTCGAGGCCAAATCACAGTATATATATGAGCTAATTTATGAGCCAAACTATGTAAAGTCGGGTGGCTAAGGTGAAATCTTTTACCGTAATTACTTCCTGGAGCCAGACAACATAATGGAATAAAACTTTATATTTTTATTGACTTGTTTTGTTTTCCCCAAAGTCAGAAGCAGCGCGATCGTATTTTCCCAGGCCGTAAAAATCTAGATACTCCCCTGTCTCGTTAGTACAAACAACTTAATATCCATCTCAACATTTTGAAACAAACCCTTGCTCCTACTCATTCAGAATAGTCTACTTAAAAGAGCTAAAAATAATTCTTACCACAATACTTTGAGTTCGGGTGGTCTATCACGAAATAAAAAGACCTGCGCGCGGCGCGGGCGCGTGTAAAAATAAATAATAATAACAGGGGCATGCGCAAGCAGTTAACGTTGTGGTTTGCCGAGTAAACATGGCATCCGTGCTGGAACTTCCTATTAATTAAATGCCCAGTGCGTTGATACTTTCATAATCAAATATTTCTCTAGTCTGCCTACACTAGTTCCCTATGGTAAAATTAAACGGTAAAAATTAAACACGAATACCAAAACCCGCATCCTTTTCGAGTTACTTATTTACAGCGATGTTGCATTTTATATCGATTTCAATGGACATAATTTTAAATTAATTTGAATAATTGATTAGAGCGGGCCACTCTATAAGCCATTATCGGTTTTCTGTGGGCAGCTTTTCCGCTAGGGACTGTAACCTTTGCAATGGTTGCCTTCATAGTTATGTATCAGTTCAAAAACTAGAAAATGTCAGTACTGTAATACGTAATCTAAATGGACATAACATAAGTATATACTTCTACTAAAGTTATTGTAGTACAAATATGTTTGATATAAATTCGTAGTAGTAGAGTCGAATAACGTATTTTGTACTCGACTGTGCCTACAAACAAACTTAACACTTTTATTATCCTATACCTTAATACATTTTCCTGTCTATAGTAGGCGTAGCGTAGGTTCCATTTTATGGAATTAAACGTCTCAGGTGCAACTGGTTTTTACGACTTAACGTTTTCACTTATTGGAGCGGTTGCTACGCTGAAGATATACCCTCATAAGACTACAGACTAGAAAAAATGTACTATAAGTATAAAAAGATGTAAGAAATTATACCTTACAGCAAAAAAATTCGTACTTAATAGATTGTTGCTTATGAAATTGCTTTCTATCGATAGGAACCGCATACCCAATTTAGGCACGCGAGCAACCAATTTTCTCTGTACCTTCCATGTATCCGCATTTCTAGTGTTAAAAAAGATACGTCTATGTCATCATTTGCACTTTAGTATTGAAATATGCTAATAAAAAAAACCGGCCAAGTGCGAGCCGGACCCACGCACCGAGGGTTCGGTACAAATTCGCCCAGTTAATTATAAAATCCGTTGTTAGCAGAGTCCTGCTCTTAAGCAAAATGTAAGCAGTGTGAGGTCATTTTATATTGGTTTCTTATATAGACAGACAGATATTAAATAAAAAAATACAACATCTGATTACGGTTCATGAGATACAGCAAAAACGCCAACAACTACGCTGTTGTATGGGAGCCCCCTTAATTATTATTATTATTCTGATTTTAGTATTTGTTGTTGTAGCCACAATAAAAATACATAATCTGTGTAAATTTCAACTGTCTAGCTAATATGGTTCTTGAGATACAGCCTGGTGACAGACGGACGGACGGACGGACGGACGGAAATCTTAGTAATAGGGTCCCGTTTTTACCCTTTGGGTACGGAACCCTAAAAAGAAAGTAATCAAAGTGTGACATTTTCTATTTCAACAAATCGAACAGCTATTAGACAATCATCGATCAAAAATGCACTGTCCGTGAAGTCTTAAAATATCAATTGAAACGCTGGCTTGTCGAGTGCACGTTCTATAGGTACCTACTTTTAACGAGTCTTAGCATGTACAGTACACCATAGGTAGATACAATTAATGCAGTTAAAGTAACACATTTCAAAAATAAAATACAAAAATACATACATTTTCTGACATGACTTAATTATATAAATTTTCTTAGCTGCCTTTATTTAATCCTCTGCTACAAATGCCTTTTTCAGGATTATTTTAATTGACACTAGCTGACTCTTCCAAAAATTATCGTTATATTTCAACCAATTTACACAAAACCTTGACAAATTAAATTAAGTAATTAAGCCTTCCTCGTCAATCACTCTATCTATTGTTGAAAGCCTGATGTATATAGTAATACTTCGTGCGGTTTTAGTACCTAATGGGTTAATTTTTATTTATTGTCAATGTGTAACATTTATAACATGTAATACGAATTATTATGAATAAGGTGAACTATGAACAACCCACATTGAATTTGACCTCGTTACCTACGTTGCGGTAATAACATACATCAAATAAACATATTGCAAAGGAAATAGAGACAGGGCTGATAAAACAAATACATCCCCGCTTCCGTTCTAATAATAATCCAGTGAATATAACCTTTGCAATTACAAAGGGGTTACCATAAAACTGATTACGTGTTTGCGAAACGCGAACATTACGGCTAATAAACATTTATAAGCGCAATAAACCTAATTTTATAATTCACCGTCACGTTTGGAATGCGCTGAAAATCTGATGCAGTGCCGAATAAAAATTGTTGGATTCAATTTAAAACATTTTATAGAGCTGCAGTCATGATGTTGTATTTTGATACGAGTATTTGCATAATTTGGGTTTCTGTAAATTCAACATTTTGTGTTTATTTTAGATTTTGTAAGGTTTATTCAGTCGTCCATTTGTCTTGTCTCGCCGACGCCAGCCCAGCGCCACCTTACCTTCCTTACATTGTTATTTTGACCGTTGTACAGTTATAAATGTTCTCATTTAGAAAATGAACTGAGCAATCGTACTTTTTCAGTGTTAATCTTACCCGGCTAGCAGCTTATTTATCCCGCCGCCTCGGCAAAGAGCCTACTAAACGTTACCAGTGTAAACAATACCCTATTTATTTTAATCATGGCGACCATTTTGATAATAAAAACTAATAAGAATTTATGTCTACGATGACATTGACCTGCAAGAGTAACAGTGAGTTGGCTGCGCTGATATTTGCCGAGCCACGAATATTTCGTTAAAGGCGAACATCACTCAAAGTTGCGTGTCTTCCGAGATTGTTGTGATTCGCGACTGTGACGTCACGGCACTCGGCAATAAGGCCCCGACGCAGAAGGATGTAATGTCATACGTCACAAAAATAAGAAAATATGGGAAACGAAAAACGTATTCGCAAGAAACGCATTTGTCATTGAAACAAACAAAAACATTTGTGACAAGTGAAACGAAACAATGGAACATGAAAAGTAATAACCTAATGAAGCGAACGGGCGAAAGATTTAAGACGAATTTTGCTCATTCGTGGCATTAACTGGGGTAGGGAAGAAATCTCTCGGTGGCGACTAATGAAAAATAATTTAGGTGTAGACAGCCGGCATTAATATAAATAAATAATAAGGTGACGGTTCGCACGGTAGTTCATAAATCCCGCACGCTGCGAGACGTCACAATAGTAATATATTAGGACAAATGTTATTACAAGCTCGACTCGTTATGTTATTTTTGTTCGTTCCCTGAGTCGGGATACAGGGCAAACAGCCGGGCGCGGGGACGCCGCAGCAAGCGCGACGCGCGCGACGCCTCGGCCCGGCCGCCGCGCTTACACCGCACACCGCATTCCGTCAACACACTCTTCATAATAATAAATTAATTAAACTACACATTTAGTCTGATCTTGGTTAACGAACTGCTTTTATGTCAAAAACTGTGTTTGGAAAGTGGATTTCCAATTTTTAACCGACGTCATGAAGGAGGAGGTTCTCAATTCTTTTATTTTTTGTAATTTAGGTCCATCGAGAACACCGTTTCAGGGCCGACTTTGATTTATTTTTGTTCCATAGCGTATATATCATAATTTGGCCTCTCTGTCATCAATTCCTTAGGTACTTACATGAAAGTATTTTTACTTGTCCCTATAATTTTATGTTAGCTAAATAATTGAACATTACGAGTATCATCCTTATTTACCAAAGTTGTCGCCCCGAACCCAGTCACTGTCTTAAGCAATCCCAATGTGTTGCATGTTACTTCACAAAGTGTGCTATCAAGCGGAAAAGGCTTTAATTCCCACAAAAGGGATGCCACTACCTTAACTATCCGCATCTTTGGATAGTCCCTACTTTGAAATTTATGGGCCAAGTTGGTGTGTCCGAATTAACTATACCTACAATCTCTACCTACTAACGGTTAGGGTTGGAAGTTCACTTCAATGTACTAGAAACAGTGAAACACCCGCACCCAAGGCAGTGCCCGCCTCTTCAACTCTGATCGCTTTAGAAACTTCTAAGAACAACTGACCAGATGTTATAGTTGTAAATTTGAGCCGAACCGAATGTTAAAAGGGAAGAGCGCAAGAATCCAGCAATATACACCCCCTTGCAAAAAAAAAAGGGCTCCCATGGTTTTGTATTTTATGTGCATAAAAGCTTACTTTCTAAGCTTTAATGCGTAAAAATCTGAAAACTATAGGTGCCCGATACTTTTGCAATTGTGTATATAAACAATCCGTGAGGAATAAACATAAACTCGAACTTTATTAATTAGCTGTCAAGCTTGCCTGCGCACAATCACGCTCCGACGCTATCATGTTCCGATTTTAAACAAAACCTTCTTACCATTCTCTTGTTCTAATTATTATCCTGCTGAAAGTTCCTGTCAGATAACAGAAGTAGAGAAACTATCCCCTTTAAGCAAATTTTCAAACAAGCATAATTTTAAGACGTTACACTTGCGTTTACCTAGTGTTTATTCTCGTATAGTTTATCTCGTTATCGATAGCAAAATTTCAGTCAAAGGTTACAAACTACTGTAAGGGTGAAATAATCAGCACCTTAATTGGACTGAAATCCGAATTTGATGCAAATACACGCAAAACGCACGCATTTAATGTATCTGAGCTACCGAGTATATTTCATCAAGTTTGTTCCTGTTAATGCGCGTCAGCACAAATCGGCACGTGTTTCTCATTTTAATGAGGCGTGCCCGGGACGACACACGACAGGCGAAACATGTGGCAAATTTAATATCACCTCGTTTTGATGGAATTAGAGACAATACAATTTATTCACTTTTTCTTCACTTTGTTTGTAACGTTGGCGCAGTTTTTCAAAGTTAACATTTTATAGCACAACTAAATATAGTGAATCTCAAATTTATTTTCATGCGAACGTGTTCTCAGCATAGCAAATGTTTCTGCTCATAAACTTAACTAATCTAACTAATATTATAAATGCGAAAGTATGGATGGATGTATGGATGTATGGATGGATGGATGGATGGATGGATGGATGGATGGATGGATGGATGTTTGTTTGTTACTCAATCACGCCAGAACGGCCCAACGGATTTAGATGAAATTCGGCACACAGATAGAGAAAAGTCTGGAATAGTGCATAGGCTACTTTTTATCCCGGAAAATTGCGTAGTTCCCGCGGGATAGCGATAAACGAATTCTTTGCAGACGAAGTCGCTGGCAACAGCTAGTCTAACTAATATTATAAATGCGAAAGTATGGATGGATGGATGGATGGATGGATGGATGTATGTTTGTTTGTTACTCAATCACGCCAGAACGGCCCAACGGATCTGGATGAAATTCGGCACATAGATAGAGAAAAGTCTGGAATAGCACATAGGCTACTTTTTATCTCGGAAAATTGCGTAGTTCCCGCGGGATAGCGATAAACGAATTCTTTGCAGACGAAGTCGCTGGCAACAGCTAGTATTCAATAAAACCGACTGCTGAACGTAATGAACAAAAACATTAATATGTATACTTTTGTTTAGATTGCGTTCGCGAGAATGCAATGCGGCCGGGGTGCTGGGGCTGGGTACTGAATGAGATAACGCGTTCCTATTGCGGATAATCAATTTGGCCACATCTCCGAGGATGGAGACTAGGGATGTAACGAAAGGCGATTGGTAGGTAACTATTCGAATACAATTCTGAATCAGATTCTCTAATTTGCTTTTTCGGCATCTTATCCGAAACCGGAATCGATGTTGGAGGCGGAGGCAAAAGAGGGAATGTGCAATAAAAATGTAATAATTACTTTTTTTTTATTGAAACTAAGAAGAGAACAAGTGCCACCGCCGCCGTTGCACTTTAACTTCGGATATAAAATTGTCGAATACGGAGGTATGTGATATATCAATCGGAAGTTTCGACTTTTCGAAACCGAAATCGAACATGTAACATCCCTAATGGAAACTGCGTACGTGCTGATAAATTGAGTTAAGTCAATTCCATTGAAACTCTTTTTTATTTTAAAGAGTAGATTCTCTGTATAGTTTTAAACCCAAGAGATTGACAGATCACGTATTTAATGTGAATTTGTAGCATTCGGGTCAAATGATTCTATCTTTTCAACTTACATCAGGATACGCGAGAATAAAAAAAGGTCAGCCCATTAGCATCGAAGCGAACGATCGCAAATTAAAGATCAATTTATACATTTCAATGCGCAAATTCAATATCCTTTTTGTAACCAATCATCCTCTTTAATTGTTGGACTTTGTAACTTATCTCCCAGAATTTTATAATGATTGAAGTTTATAGCTTGAGGGTTGTTGGCGTTTGGAAAATATTTACTTAAAGGTATAGGGTTATACGTACCTACGTACTGTATTTTATTATAAAATCTGAAAGTTGTGAAATTGATAAATCCTCTCCTGAGATTCATAGATAAAACTAATCGGAAAAAGCTCTTTTTATTTATTATTTAACGGATCAAAAGAATCAATCGGGGCTCACTCCATTGATTTAACTTTACTTCATTTATCCAAATAAAAATATAAGCTAAATGTTAGTTCTTGCATCTCAAAACACAAAACCATTTCCCCTCTAATGTCTGGGTATAGCATCCGATCCCATGACTTTTAATTTCATCACGATACATGGACAATGTTAAGAAGCTTAAACATAAATTGAACGAGTTCGGAGCATGGAGTATTTGGTGAAGTAATTAATTTTTGTTAGGGTGTTCAGTTTAATGGGCTGCGGACATGTGGCCGCGGCGGGGCTGCCACCAGCCGGCCGGCCATATGGTAACAATGTCATGTCCGATTCTTCGCGTATTGTTGGGTAAATGTGATCCACATGACTATGGTCTAGTCATCAGGATTGAATGTACAACGTATGCTGGTGTGATGATGATAAATTATTCCAGACACCCATTACATGTATTGTGAAAGGATTAAAAATCCACTAGGCACACATAAATAGGACCTAGAACAATACGCTCGCTGTTAAATGTCTGTTCAAGCATTTGATTGATACCATTTTATTCAAAGATCATTTAATTTAAATAGCTTGAATCAACTTGTTTCCGTAGAAACCGTGCCTTTTTAATACTCAATCAGTCATGTAGAGCCAAAATTGATAATAGTTATTTGTTGTCCCGGATGAAATTATTTTTTAAGTTTACTTAAAATTTATGAAAATTGTTTTTGCTATGGACCATTATCTATAGAGCACAATATGTACACAAAGTGATTTCCAAGATAATTCCCATTTAAAATTAGCCCTGTATCCTTCCACAGGCGGGTGGTACGCTGAGCTCGCTACATGCCCGATACATAAAACGTACGCACTCGCTCCCGATTAGGTACTTTGATCGCCCATCTCCCCGGATGTCGCAGTCGTTACTAACTGTTTTGCGAACATTTCCCCCAATATACACACTTTAATTTTAGAATACGAACGTAATTCGCAACGGCTCCTGTCGAGACGTTTTCATGCCTCTATAAACTTAACAGTCTTGTTTATTGGATAGCCATATTGCAGCCAGTTCGCAAATAGGCATTCATTGGGCGTTGATACAAATGTGTTGCAATGCAAGTTAGGCTTGCTCAAAATACGCTCAAAGACAAAATCGTTCATGCTGAATGTCCATAAACGGCACGTAAAGCGCACAAATTCTTTTATTGATACCTCCATACATATTTTGGCTATTCCTATTGACTTATCTTGGTGAGTTACTTGTTATGAAACGAAAAATCCTTTTTGGCATAAAACTGTATTTGTTTGGATACTTCGTACCGTCTTATTACGCAGTAAGGGTGCGACCACACCGCCGCTTAAAAAACGGTGACGTTACGGAATCGCAACAAAATGTATGAAGAAACGGTGAGAAAACGTGACGCATACGACACGTCACTGCGTATACGCGGCGGTTTGGTCGCACCCTAATAAGTTACACTAACCTTTCATAAGCCTCATCTTACGAGTATTATTTAAAATTAAAAGTCACTGACTTACAATTGACACTTGGATATTGAAAGCTGAAAATTATAGACAAGACGTATTATCAATATTCCCGCAGGAGTAAAGCCACGGGCGTAAACTGGTATTTATAAGAACATAGTGTTGTTAACTGTACTGATACTATTTAGCCAAAACAAAATTTAGAAACAGATATACAGCCAACAGGTCAAGCGTAGGTCAACCTACACTACAGACCTAGTTGGCTCAAGGTCATCATACATAAGTACTGGTAGTATTTATAACACCAGTCATTAAATTAGAATACACATTAAATTAAATTACATTATACTTACTTACTAACTGACTGACGCAACTCGCCTTCTGAAGCACTGAAGATAGGTACTTAAAGTGTAGGTACTTCAACGGGAAGTGTACCTAGCTAGTAGCTTCCGTATTAATTCAAACTCATATAAACTCGAACGGTTATTTTGTCCAATTTTTCAGTATGAGAAGTAGTGGTGTAGGTGTAGGGGATAATTAAGTTTGTGGGATTTATATAAGTATGATTTATGTGGTAGAAGTGGAGGTAGTGATTGCATGTAAAAACATATATAATTATGTATATTTCGCACAGGCTTGGTTTGGCTTGCAAGATATTGCATGTAAGTAGCAGAGTAGCAAAGCAAATATTTTTTGATCATGTTTTTGCCTCAGACGCCCAACAGATCGTCATGGAAGCGTTGTAAGAGACCTCATGTTCAGGAGACTCTGGGTTAAAAATAAAAAAATAAGACATTGCTAGTAGAACTTAGTAGATCTAACCTCACTGTGTTTTAGCTTATTTGTTTAATCAAACGTTGAATCAAATACGACGTACATGATCGCATCTGCCCGGCATTAGGTTACTGTGACCGAGGGATACAAAGCTAACGAGCTCGGCTGCGCAGACGCCGAACCCGCACTCATTTGCGACAATCGCTCACTGAAAGCTGATTGGTTAATTGCTTCGTTTAATCAATTGACCGCTTGAGAAGCACGCCGCTCAGTTCATGCAGGCACGTCCACGGCTATACCTAACGCGCAGTAAATCCTAGTTAGTAGACTATTATGTTTATCCTACGCATTCCTATGTAGGTATATAGTTTTAAAGGCGCCGTCAATTATTATTGTCAAAAATCTTGTACGCTTCAAAGTGGTGTGTAATCCGGTTGTAGGTAATGATACAAAATTGCAAACTCTTTATAGTTCCGTGGTATAAAGAAATCAATTCAATTCAATTTTCGGTAATATAGCTCTATCGACACTATCGATGATTCCGCCAATGTCAAGGTTGAAGAAGATATTATTAGTTTTTAATCAGCCGTTGTTCGGTAGTATAGAAATCAACTACACAAATGTTTGGTTAATTGTCAATAGAACTTTTAAACTACATATTTTTGACTACCGATGTTAATTGGCCAACTTTTTGAACTCCGCCCTTGACTCCTAAAGCATTAAAAATTAAATTAAAAAAATCTTTAAACCTGGATTCTCTAGTATAGGTACTCGGGAGCAAAATAATCGGGTCACTTTTCATACAACTTTTTACGGGAAGTGACGCGGTTTTTTTTTACTTCTGAGTTTAGTTTCCATACATTTTGACACTGGCTATGGCTTTGCTGTACGTTGCGCCGCTTTACCTACTCGCATCTCAATCGGTATAATAATGTGATGCGAAGATTTTACAGGAACGTATAGGCCTGTACTACTTAAATCTAAGTAAGTTTTTGGATTAAAATTTTTCCTATTTCCATATATACAATACAATACAATACAATAACTCTTTATTGAACACCACATATAACAATCAAAACAGAAAAAGGTATACAGAAGTAATAAGGCCATATCTACATACGACACTACCCTTTAACCCGTTTAGCCTTAAAACTTTTATTGAGTAACAAACATTCATCGTTCATAATACATAATATTAGTCGACTCACTTATTAGAGTAGAAATCGGATAATGAGAATGCAAATAATTTTTTTAGTTTTTAATTTTCATATTCAAGAGTTTTACGACAAAAAGTTAAATGGAAAGTGGCTCCTTCATTTAAGCATTTTCAATTATTTTTCGTGAGTCTTTGATTAGTGCGAGTATAAGATTACACAATAGGATGTCAGATTACTGAAACGTCTCGATTCTCGAATAGACGCAGTGGTCTGGACTGAATACAGCCATCTATTTCAAGAGTCATTATCAATTCCGTCAATTCAGACGTACTCGTAGTATACAAAACGATTTAATCTTGCCTGCCTATGTGGCCTAAGTGGCTTTCAAAATGCTTCACATTGATTTTCATATTAAAGTATCGTTGAAGAAGGGATGTTTCGGGAAATTGCAATTTTGATATCACAGGTTCATATCTTTCTCCACGGGAATTAATCTTTGTTGGTGTTACCAAATTAAAAGTAGAGACGGGAGATGGTAGAGTTACGTCTCGCCGTATTTTTAAAGTCGCACGCTCTCACGTGTAACATACTCTACCAGACAAACAGACATCTTAGTGTAAGTTTTCTGTCGTAAGAAACGTCTCGAACGCGTTAGTGTAAATATACCAAATACTATGAGAATGGTTTGCTATCGACACGTGTCGCTAGTGGCGCTGCCAATTTGCTCATAGACATTGAGCGCTATTCGATACGTTTTTTTCGCCTTACAATACGATACAATACAATAACTCTTTATTGAACACCACATATAACAATCAAAACAGAGAAAAGGTATACAGAAGTAAGTGACGAACGACCAGATTAATTTTGGATTATTTCCGAAGACCTACTTCAGTGGTGAATGCGATCAAGACGGAGGTGGTCATCGAACAGAGCCCGTTACTTGCGGCTCCCTGTACCTACCACAGCAGCAGGCAGGTACCGAAGAAAGCTAAAGGCGCTGACGGGGTCCTCGAAATCTTCCCCTTCGTCGTGACGCAATCACTCCGAGAAAAGTCTTAGGAAACAAACTGAAAATAGTCGACTCGTTTCGGACTTAATTATAATCGTAAATAAGTTAGCTGTTAAATTTACAGTCATTACACATCATGTGTTACGAAAGAGATCTTAAGATGTAGGCTTAAAATTGCATATGAAGTCTTAAATCATATAAAGGCTTCATGCTCAATATTTTTACCCGCCTTTGAAAATGGACGAGGATGCAATTCGAGTTATAATTTGTGTCCATACACGAATAACGTTGCACAGCTGCGTCCTTGCTTTTTTTTAAAGTTGCGCGGACCAACTGGTGTTGCTAAACCTATTTTTGATTGTAACAAAATGTTAACACGTTGACATAACCAGCTGGACTATATGTGTGAAATTCGACTCACAAAATTTTACATCAACCAACTAGCAGACAAATAATGCAATAAAAGCTTGCAATCATTCAGACATAAGCCAACACACAAGACTGGCAATCAATAAAGATCTATTGGAACACTGAGAACCATGGATCATTTCTATTCATTCTACTTTGCGTTGTTACAAAGTAAAGATATACATAGGTCTCGTCAGTTTAATTGGTATCCCGTGTTTCAGCTAGTGAAATTTTTTAAAGTTAAATATTTACTCACGTATTTGAAGTCGAAGTATGACCGACATGCCTCATAATAATTCGAGGCCTTGTCAGGGTCTTACTATGTAACTCGCTCGCAATCGCCATCGTGTTCATTTTGACAGTTCTTGTATGAAAGTGACAGCTAGCTGATTCCGATGCCAATTGTCAGCCCATACATGAACTGTCAAAATGAAGACGATGGTGATCGCGAGCGAGTTACGTAATAAGCCTGCGGTTCGAGCACGACTTGACGAAGAACGATGAATACAATACAATACAATACAATACAATACAAATACTCTTTATTGAACACCACAAATCAGTACAAAACCATTCAGAAACAAAGAACAAAGTATACAATAGGCGGTCTTATCGCTTAGTAGCGATCTCTTCCAAACAACCAATAAGAATGAATGATGATGAGTGGTCAGAAACACCTAGGAATACGTGCGTGATGCATTTACACTATTCTAATATATCTGAGTTTCATCTGACCATTGTCCACCAGAGGAAAAACTTAAACCGTAGGAATACAGCGCTGAGCTAACATAGACTGGGAAAATTGTTCCGCCACCTCCCTCCCACGTCTCTAGTGGATACGCAGCCTTACTACAACAATTATTTTAATTCCAAATTTAATTTGAGATGTGGTTCTAAAGCAATACACAGATTTTTACTATAGATACTAGAAAGGTTTAGGTAATTAACTAAATGTAAACAATCTTGACATGTCTTTTTATTGAATCATCCACTTTGAAAAACTAAATCTTTTAACTTTAAAAATTAATTATAATATAACAATGTAATTTCTTAATTAATTTGTAAAAAGAAAAGTTTTAGATTTTTAAGGTGTCGTGTTGCTCTTGAAAATCGGGTCCTTGTTTATCTATTATGTATATCTGTGACGCGTCTAAGTATGTATTGTAAGTAGTATAGTAGGCGGCAAATAAGTAAAACGTGGAGGGGATATGCGCAGTATGAAAATGATGTTGTTTTTCATACTGCGCATTATCCCCTCCACGTTGTACTTATTTGTCGCCTACTATACTGTGGTAGTGGTACTTAGGTACCCTCGTCAGATTGTTAGAAATAATGATTAAAAACCTTCTTAAATTAGCATCATCAGTGGAAAAAACACGAGGTTTGCCTGATTCTTAACAAATTTGCGACTTCAAAACTGCCTTATTAAGTATTGTAATTTTTAATTTAAAACATAATATGTAGGGTAAAGTCACCAAAAATTGAACGATTAAGCGACTACCTCTCCTTTGAACCTTTTTTTCGAAGTGTTGTAAGCCATGTATGATAGTGATTTTTTTCTGTAACACTAAGCACATAGTCGACTTTGTATTTCACGACTTCAAACCCTTATATTACAAACGGATGTATACAAAAAAAAATATTTTTGCCAAAATAAGGCAAATTGCCCCAAAGTTGAACGATGTGCCCTATTTATGAACGAATTGACCCCAAAAGATGAACTAATATATTGATAGTAAAATAATAGTGGATAGGTGGTCAACTTTTCCCGTAATTGAACATTGCCCACTAAACAAATATACACGAATATACGTGTATATATGTGTATTTCTGAAACAAATGAAAATAAATAAAAAATAACAATGTTCACTTAGATACCCTACCCCAAACATGAACAACAAAATGTTGTTAGTTCAAGTTTTGGGCAAGAAATCTATAAGATGAACCAATTAAATCAATTCAAGGTTCATGTACTGAAATAGAAACCAAAAGTTGAACTAGTAACATTTCTTGGTTCAAGTTTTGGGCATGAAATAATAGTTGAACAGTAGCGATTCCCATACAACAAAAATATCAAAAATCTTCGCCTTAGGAACAAAATAATTTGTTCAGCTTTTGGTTAAAAAATCTGCGATAGGTATACAATTAATTTGAGTCATAAACGGTGTGTCTATCATTTTTATGAGATTTTATAAATGCATTTGAAAAAATACCACTTTGCCCAATAGTTGAAGACCGTTCAACTATTAGCTCATACCTCTGATTTTGGAACCATTACTTGAACAGCGATTTTATCATTAAATAATATAAAAAAACAAAGTTATTTATTTACGTAAATATTAGAGACATAGTCATGAATACATACCAAGCATAAAAATGTTAATCAATGCATTATTCAATTTTATATGCAATTAAAAGCTTAAAATGTAAAGGTCTTATCTTAAGAAGGATTCCATATAGCCGGCACTTTTGCCGGGAAGCCGAGACGCGGCGACCGTTCACGTTCGCATGCGTGACGCAATTGACATGGAATTATATTTTTCACCTCGGTGAAGTGTTGTCGCATTATGAAAAAATATTCCCAAGCGTCTCAAATGTGCCACGATTTAATTATTACGGTTTTTAGGCCAAACGTTCAACTTCTGGGTGTTGTTCATCTTTTGGTTCCACTACCCTACACCTACCTAACTGTAATAAGCTAAAGAGTGTGCTATTAAACCAAATTTATTTTTTATTTTTATTTTACTATTTTTTTACTTATTTTAAAAACGAGTAGGTACGATAACTACCATAACATTTCTGATTTGAAAAAAAAGATGCTGGATATAACTAGTACCTAGTATGTACATAGAACTAAATAAGTATCCCTGGAGCCGAGCCACCCGTGCAATACCTACACACGCCGGTAATTTACCGGCAACAGGCAAATTCCTTTAAACCCGCACTGCATGGGGGCGGTGGTCCAATCAGCAATATCAACATAGTAAACCCACGGTCTACCAACCTACTAACTATAAACACAACCATCCCAGCTTGAATTTTTTACTAAAGTCTATCCTTCCATTTCGGATACTAAAATGACGTTATCGGTGTTGTCTGTTTTTGCAATTCAAAAATAGTGATGTGCCACCACTATCGAAAGTTAACGATAAATTAAATTTAGTACAGATTTTGTAAGATATCCTATAAAATGTGTAGGTAAATACTCATTTTAAAGTCACTAAATAATGAAAAAACTATACATATATAGGATGTACTATTAGTCCGCAAATAAGTTAGTGTAATAAACTAATAAACATTTAAATTAGCCTTATTGTAATTTTTTTTTTAAATATTACATGATAAAACCACTTGTATCCGGACCTCATACATTGTCGATAGTTTCCAGTACACTGAACTATAAAAGCTGGTATCATTATTTGACAACTTGACATATTCGCACTTGTCAATTTAGTATCTGAGAAATAAATATTTTTGACTAGCTAGAGGAAAAGGTACCCGCCGAAAAGCGAAAGGCACATTACAAGTTGCAGAAATTATAATTCGTTATTATAATAAATAAATAAACATTACTTTCAACAAGTTTCAACAACAAATTTTTCAAAGTGCGTTCGTGATATTGGCTAAACAATTTACGGCACCATCAAAAACTGGCGCGTCTAAAAGACAAACTCTGTAAAACTTACCCATTAGGGCAAATTAAGCTCCATCATTCCAAATAAACTGCGTTTCCGACAACAAACTCACACCAGCACTGGTAACTAATTTGCATCCAATTTCATTCAAAGCACTTCGCACTTTTTCTGCTGAAAAAGTTCGTGAAAGTTCCGCGAGTGGAGTACGCGTGGGTCATGGAGACACGGCCAGCGGCTCGCAGGCAGGCTGCCGACTGGCGATGAGGCTTGCGGCTGTGGCGCACGCCCACCGACACCGGCCCTCCCTCCTGTTGCCTTCTACCCTTCGACTACGGAACTTTAGACGCTAATAAAAACTTATGCCCACAAAAAGTCTCCGCTGCTATCGGGACGTGTTATCGTGTTCGATTTAATATATTGGACCACAAAAGGCAATATGAAAAGTATGTTTTTACAAATAACGTCTTTTATAAAGCGGTTTTGACACTGTTTTGATGCTTCAAGTTTCAATTATTTCATTTTTTTTCATCTCATCTCATTTGTTGATTCTATGTAGGTGCTTATCAATTAAAACTGGCTATCTACATGGTTTGACAAACGTGAATTGAAAATTGCTGTTCTCGACGTAGTGCCGCCTGACACAGCCGTTTTACGGTGTGGCTCCGTTATTAAAACAGTGCAGCGTCTGAAAAAAAATGTTGATCTAGCACAATTGCCATCCATACATGTTGACTCCCCCCGGCTTTGTGCACGGCCCACCATGCACAGCACGTAATCCCTCAAACGCTTGCAAAGCCGTACACTACCATCACGGTAAGTACCATTGAATCAATGACTATTGGCAAAAAAGTTAATATCCTTGCAGAATTGAGGTAATTTTTTGTCGTTACTATTGTTGTTACCAACGTCAAAAGTACTATTTCAGTTCAGGTTAGCTGGCTGGCAGACATCCTTTTCTAGGGTAGGTAAGTTCGCCTTCTGTCAATTATTGTGTTGTTTATTTGGTTAAGTGCACCCGCAATTTCTTCAGACTAACGATGAGACTGTAGAAAATAGGTCAATGTGATGAACCGTGAACCATTTAAAACTAGGTATTAAAGACTATACTTTTAGGAGAAATAAGTTTAATCTTTCATCCGAAAACAGCTAACAACTGGATTTTACCATACGAGGTAGGGTACGAGTATCAACCTGCGAAAGAACAGAAGGAAGACGCTTAAGCCGATACAGTGTGCAGTTTGAATTGGGACAAAATCGAAACTTCGTTTATCCCTCTTGAGTAATGTGCACCTCGTCATGTACTGCAACTGTTTTTAGACTTGATTTGAGATTGTTTATCCAGCGCATTTGTAGTAGCTTTCCAAAGGGCAGAAGCGTAATTGAGAGCTTATTTATATGCAGAACGTCGCATTGCAAGCTAAATGGACGAACAACCTACGGCGTGATAACGCCACGGGCAGAGTGCGGAACTATTGAGCCCATTACTATAATTGAATCGACAATTTGTGTCATAATACTTTAGGGGAACGATATTTTAAGTTATTTATATTATGTTCCGCGTCATTTTGCGACCGTTGGGTGAAGGCGTGTCTGAGCATAACATAGAAATGAGAGTATAATATAATTATGGTGTCACATTGTAGATTATATTGTGGAACCTATCCCTATCACTATTATTTAGGTGAACTTATACTCTATTTTTATTCATACTAGATACCTACTAAATTGACAATTGCAAATGTCAAATTGTGAAATAATGATACCAGCTTTTGTACCTACTCGAAACTATCAACAATGTTTGTGGTCTGGATACAAGAGTGGATGGATGTAGTCATGTTATATTTTAAGAAAAACATAAATACGATTATCGTAATCAATTAAATTTAAAGGTTTATTAGTTTATTACACTAGCTTATACATACAAAAAAACTATACCAAATTTAATTTATCGTTAACTTTCGATAGTGGTGTCGCATCACTATTTTTGAATTGCAAAAAACAGACAACACAGGTAATATCATTTTAGTATCTAGTATGAATAAATAGACTTTAAACACGTAGACGCCTTAATCTTTACTTTACCTATATAATAATAATAATATAATACCTTTGATTGTTACAATTTATTATGACTCCCTGCTAAAGAGCAAGGGTGGTTCGATATTTGTTATATCTACACGTAGGTATTCTCAGAACAGGCGTATCTTGAAAGACGTCATATCTCGTCTCTAAATTTACCTGTGACGTGTTTAATCACAAAAGTTGAATTCGTAAGCTGTATGATACGGACAGAGTTGGCTTCACGCCCCCGCGCCGAGCGGGGGCGCGCGGCTGCATGCTCGCCGGCCGGAAAATTGAAATTTCTAAGTATTTACAATATGTTAATTATGTAATCAGTTCGCTTTGCTAATAGCTAACCGTTTGTAGCTTGTACTCGAATGTTATTTTGGTATCAGTACCATAACGATCTAGGTACATACAAGGGTGAATGAAATATTTTGATATATAGACGCACAATAGGTATAATTAGTTTACGCAGGATTTTCCAATGAAATAGCTAATAACGATTTAGATTACTCATATAAAAAGGAATTTACTGTTAAGATAGGACTGGAGCTGACCGTTTCCTACTAGCTAGATTAAGTGCCAGCGCAATCAGATTTGTAAATGCTTAAGTTTATTGTTTCACTTGTTTAATTATCAGAGAGCGGTATTTTCATGGTAAAAATCAAACGTCAATAGAGTTAGAACGTTGAATTTTATCAAATTATTAACAAAGAGACCTTAACTCCACATTAAAGCAAAAGATTAATAATAAAACAATACAATATACTTCAAGAAAAAAAAAACAAATAAATTAACTTCATATATTTACGAGTAAACCTATCGTTATATTATGTCGGTCAATGTCATACAACTCGCAAATCAAATAAGTCAAATGTTTTAGTCCTAGAACACACACAATGTAAATGCATTGGGTTATGATATATTGAAAAATAAATGTATTACTTAATTGTTAAGTTTTTTTTCTCCTGAAGCTTAGAACTTTCAATAGCCCCTCGTAATGTTAAAAAAGTAATTCATTTAAGAGAATAAAACCATCGATGCCTGAAAAAGTCGATAAATAATAGTAGTGTAAAGTAATCTTTTTTGTTTGTTTTGTTCAGAACGTGAGCATTGTATTGAATTTTAAAGTAAAATATTTTAAAATTGAACCGCGAGCAATCCAACAGCTAGCAAATTACACAAACGAAACGTTGTGTCCGCTCAGCTCGCAAGGTGTACACGTGTTTGTTGAATAGCGTCAAATTTTGTATAGGTACCAACTTAAATACTCTTTGACATGAATTTTACTATTTTAGTATCAAACCCCAGAAAGTCAATTTAATTTTGCTTAACCATCATTTAGGACGCTCCGAGTATATCTAAATTATGTTGTTATGTTCAAAAAATGTTAAAAAAAACTTAGAACAGAATTTAAAGCATGTTGATAAAACTTCTTTAAGGCAAGCATCAGTAAAACAGTAGTCATCGGCGACACGAACAAATTAATTAAAATTTTCATTTAATTCAGAAAGCCTTAATAAGTTTATTAAAACTCGACGTCGATGGTTTCGAAAAGCAATCAGTAGATACATTAGCAGTGCTCTTAAAGCACAAAGCGATCGGGCAATAAAATTTAATCAAACAGATTACAATGTGAAATAAAATGTATGAACTCATTTCCGAGGCAGGCGGTTCGCCCTCGTTCGATCAAGTTTTTATCATGACAAAGGCAACATCCATCAAAATGCACGAATTTGGGGCCTGGAGCGTGAAGCTGCGCCGGCTCATGCACAAACACCGCCTACGCTCATGCATACACTACACGCTACTTTCCTAATTGCATTAACAATATATCCATCGACGGCATGGAAATTCTGAAAAAAACCGCCAAGATTTTAATAGAAATGCAATATGTACCTAGTTGGGGAAAGTTAGTCCGAAAGCACTTATGTACGCAAAATGATCTCACGTTTTAACTTTAGAACATATGGATGCAATATAACTATGGAACATATGGATATAGCTATACCTAGCTGATAATAAATCCATTCATGTATGCCAAGTTTTTGAATTAACACATCACAACAACTAAAGTTAACATAGATCACCGAAACGGTCATGTTTTAACAAACTCGCTTCTCTTAATCTCTCACAAGGCATAAGGAACAATCTACTGATCTAACGACATTGGAACCTATCAGCAAAGTTGGCTACTTTTATCATTAAGTAGTCTAATCCTCGAAAATGTCTAACACAGTAATTCCAATCCAATATACGCATAGTCGCAACTCAGTTAGTTAAAAAGTTTTCCCCTTTGACATGGGCAAGCAAACTAATTAAATGTACTCTGCGATAAACTTTTAATGGATATGCATTAATGTCAAAGTCAACCATTTAGAACATCGTGGTTTTCGTGCCTGGTAGGAATCAAAACATGAAATTTCATAATAATATCTGATAAGTTAGAGCTAAAAGTCTAAAGTATCAGTCAACTTATTTTATTACCTTGCCTTTGTGTGGCATTTTAGCATTGTTGTATTTCCCGTGTGATATGTAGTTGTTATAATACAAACTCGCAATGACTAGTATTAAAACAGTCAGTGTATTAAGAGTCTTCATCACTACATAGTATAAATAAAACAAAGTCGCTTTCCGCTGTCTGTCTGTCTGTCTGTCCCTCTTTATGTAGGTATGCTTAGATCTTTAAAACTACGCAACGGATTTTGATGCGGTTTTTTTAAATAAATAGAGTTATTCGAGAGGAAGGATTATATGTATAATACGCAGACGGAGTCGCGGGCAGAAGCTAGTTGTAAAATAAATAAAGGATGGAGATGTAATTCCCAAAATGTTTGACCAAGCCAATCATTAAATGTCACTCCTGTAGATACCTAAACACTACACATACTTATAAGCGAAGCTGCTAATTATAAAATTATCATATTACCAATACCAAAGATGACCCAGGGTGATGGATTTTGCGTGTGAATATACAGGAATGGTAAGGATATTGAATACGGTTTAGCGAGGGTGTGTGGTGTAATAATAAGCGAAGCACAGCCGTCGCGTGCGCGCGCGCCGGCCGGCTGGCCAGGTGAGAGCGCAACATCTGCTGGACGGCGTGCGTACTAAACCACTGGAAGCGCAACATCTACAATCCTACCATAATATTATAAAAATCAAAGTTTGTGAGAATGTATGGATGTTAGTTACTCTTTCACGCCAGAACGGCTGAGATCTGGATGAAATTTGACACAAATATAGGTAATCTGGAATAGCATATGGGCTATTTTTTATTCTGAAAAACTGCGTACTTCCCAAGGGCTAGCGATTAATGAATTCTTTACGGACTAAGTCACGGGTAACAGCTGGGATAATTAATCTTAGATCAACTGACACTGAATGTAGAAACTAAGCAATGCTTGTATTACGGGTACTAGACAACGGATACCTACGTACCTACTAATAACGATAAATACATATTAAACATCCAAGCACTAACATCCAAGACTCTAGGACAAACATTCGTATTGTGCATCCATAATATCTGCCTAATAGACCAGGAATCAAACCCTGAACCTCAACACACTAGGCTGTTAAATCGTCCACAAACTTCAAATTTAAAAAGATATCCCCATATTTCGGCAAATGCATTTGTCATTTCAATAATGTACTAATAAATCTTTTATCGGCCAATTTTCGGTAAAAACTCACCTACTAGAATTTGAAGGCGGTCTAGATAGATAAGCGCAAGTTAATCTTACGTATAAGGGTACCCTGTTGACTACACAACCCTAATAATCAGCAACAGACGAAAGTCAATTGACTTGACATAGGCATAAAAAATCATAAGACAATATAGACGCGTTAAGATTTTATTAGCTCAAGTCTATTAAGCTATTCCTACCTATGTGTGCATATAGAATCTGTGTTGCTCAGATAAGAATATCTTGCAAGAGCAGACACCCAACGCCCATCATTCAGATCACCGAATTCCTTTCACGCAGTACACTACAAACGTATCTCTTCCTCTTCAATGACTATTGCGTGCTTGGCTGAATATTTGTAACCCTACCTATTCCCAGTTTTCCTTTCCCTTTCTATCAAAAGCCTTTATCAAAACAAAATAATTGTTGCCTTTGGGCCTCATCCAGTTAATCTGTATCTGAGAAAATGTTCACGTATGATATCAAATATCTTTGATAACGTAATGTGACATACTACCAAAGTATTTACATAATTTACACCACGGATTATGGGTAAAAAACTCAAATAGAAATAAGTATCAACTTAAATATTATTAGGTACCTACTATAAGAGAGGAACAATCACAATATTCCAAGATCACTTCCACAAACTTCTTGTTCATAAAATCTTTGTACTCGTTTCGTTAAGTACTACTTAAACCACGGTGAAGTGACTACGTAAGTATTACATATAAACAAAATGAGTGTAATGTCTGTCATTATATCATAAGGCACTAGATAATTCATCATATTCAAAAATTGTTTTAAGATAGCATGGCGTCATTAAGTTAGTCTTTACATTTATGTAACAGCGGTACGCTCCACGACCGAGGCGGCCATCCCCATCTTTTTCTTTAGGCAACGACAAAAATTCAATTTACATTGCGCTTTCTGCCTCCCAGTTACTTAATTCTTTCTCTCGGTGAAAATAAATCTCCCGTAATTGATTCCGCTTTAGTTCAATTTGTCTTCGTTAAAACTCAATTTCTGTAGTCTATTTGTGAATAATAAATTGCGCACTTCAGCAATGTGCCAGAGTGTTGTTCTGTACACGTCCGACCCGAAAAACAATTCGAATAGGCTCGAAACAAGTCAATCTAAATTACAGGAAAACATGGTGACGCAGCACTCCTCACTCCGTTCAATCTGCGATGAATCGCTGCGAGATTGTGTTTATTAATGCACGCGGGGTTGGAAGGCCCGTTGACTAAATAATTTTCACTCCATAAACGCGAACTTTGGAGGACTGAACAAAACTATGTTTTTAAATAAAATAGCTCTCTGGTTTTCGAGCCACTCTCGGGGCAATTTGCGTACCTTCATCAATTGGATTCTTCAATCAAAAAGTTAAGACATGTAAGCACATACATAAGTATTAGTACTCTGCGATGTCTCGTTGTTATCAGAGGTTAATATTATTGTTATAGCCTTATTTATTTATTTATAAGCCTTTTTATTCCGAATTCACTACAATTTCAGTAAGTACATGTTGTTGTTATTGCCGTTTTTTTTTTTTTTTTTTTTTTTTAATATTAAATTGTCGCGTAATTCGGCGTGCCTCATGGCATAGGCCTCCTCCGTGTATTGGAGGGTTTGGGCTATAGTTCCCACGCGCGCCCAGTGCGGATTGGGAACTTAACACACACCATTGAATTTCTTCGCAGATGTGTGCAGGTTTCCTCACGATGTTTTTCCTTCACCGAAAAGCTCATGGCAAATTACAAATGTAATTTTCGCACATAAATTCCGAAAAACTCAGAGGTGCGAGCCCGGGATTTGAACCCACGACGCTCTGCTTGAGAGGCCACAGGTCAAACCACTAGACTACCACGGCCTGTTATAGCCTTACCTATCCTTATTTAGACCATTTCGCTGCACTTTCCGGGGACAAAAAGGAGCGTATGAATATTATTAATATGTATCTACTAGCTAAAGCAATGGTTCCCGCCAGTGGTCCGTAGAAGCCAAAATATGGTCCGCGAATGATTTCCTATATAGAGTTTTAAATTAGTTTCAGTTTGATTATTACAGTTAATTTTAATCATACTTACAGAATGGTATCTGCTAACAAGAATTATACCTATAAAAATGGTCCCCGACCACTAAAAGTTTGGGAACCCCTGAGCTAAAGCGAGAGAATTTTGAGAGATCGGTACCTAGTTTCAAAGATTGAATCTACAGTCATTCAAACACGTAAACAAAGTATATCGCTTTATTATATTATATCACTAGCTGTTGCCAGCGACTTCGTCTGCAAAGAATTCGTTTATCGCTATCCCGCGGGAACTATGCAATTTTCCGGGATAAAAAGTAGCCTATGTGCTATTCCAGACTTTTCTCTACCTATGCGCCGAGTTTCATCCAGATCCGTTGGGCCGTTCTGGCGTGATTGAGTAACAAACAAACATCCATCCATCCATCCATCCATCTATCCATCCATCCATACTTTCGCATTTATAATATTAGTTAGAAGTTAGATTGTTAACTATTACGTTAATTAGGTTTTGAGGGTAGAACTGAAAAACATTCAGGCATACTTAATTAGCGGTCTCGATATATGAGTATAAAATTGTTAATAAAGTTAATTGATATTTCGCCATCAAATTTCATTATTGGCCGCTTTATTTGAACAGTTTTCATTATATTATCATATCGGTCGCCAGATAAGCATGCAGCAATACAGTCGTCAATGTAACGGGCTCACATATTGGGTCTCGAAGCAGCGACCCTCGGCTTATCGGAGGGACATCGGGGGTCAACATTACGTACGGTACTAATCTACCGCACAAACGAGCTGCCCGAATTGACTAGCCTATCAAATACTAAATTAAATTGGTTACTCACGACTAAATCGACGTTTTTGCTGAAGTAAATGGATGCTTGTCATGAAAAAACATGTACGTATAGTCTTGCGATTGGTATAAATAGCTACTATACCTATTTATTTAATCGGCTTTATTTTGCGGAGAACCATATTAATGAAAAAAAAAACAACATTTCCCCAGTTATAATTTATCAAAGCATTTACCTTACTACTCTACCATTGATGTTGGAAATGTTCAATTCACCTACCATATTATAAGAATCTTAAGTTGTTTAGTTTATGACGGCACAATCGCTTTTACTTATTTACTTCGCCCTGTTTCATTTTTGCTAGGATAATTATATTCTATTCGTAAAAAAGTGTGCTAATCCGTCTTTGTATCGCATAGTACTATATCCATATCCATCCACTTAACATATTTTTAGGAAAGGTCCTACTGTCTTAAATCCTTCTAATAACATAAACTCAGAATTGAGATAGCTCATCCTACTAATCCTACTAATATTATAAATGCGAAAGTTTGTGAGTGACGATGTGACGATGTGAGTGGGTATATATGTTTGTTCCTTTTTCACGCTAAAAGGACTGGACGGATTTGGATAAAATTTGAAACGGAGATAGCTGGTATATACTTACCCTAGATTAAAACATAGCTACTTTTTATCCCAGATAATTGCATAGTTCCCGCGGGATAGCGATTAACATGTGAAATGTTAATTCTACGCGGACGAAGTCGCATGCAGAAGCTAGTCAGTCATAAGGGTTATGCATCGAAAAAAGAACCTGACCTGAAGTCTGACTGGAGCCGGAGTCAGGCTCCGATGGTCAGTTATTTTTTTTGTGTCAAAAGTCAATTTGAAGTAAGAAAGCGCGTAATGAAGTTAATGCAAATAGTGAAAGTTTACAAATTAGTGTCAACGGCAGCGGGTTTTAATAAGCAGCGGGTTTTACTTGTCGCGAATGGCAATTACTCCCATCTTGCGTCACGCGTGGACTTAACGTGTCTAGTTTGAAAAGTCAGTCCGCGTCTCGCTTTTAATGAGTTTTCGTCTAATGCCTTCCTTGCAGAGCAAAATTTATGTCATGAATAATAATAGACGCCAGCGGAGCAACGTTTAAATCCCGAACAGGCGTTCGTAGATAATCAGATGAGCCTGTGGAAACATCGGGATAAACACATTTAAACGAGCCGATGACATGAAAATCTTCCGAGCGCCGTCTTACCACGTCAAGCGCAGATATTAACAACAGATCTTAACTTTTTCCTACCTCGTATACCCTCGTTTTACAGTTTTCTTCATGCTCATTACATTAAATACTGACTGCCGATGTACTTTTAGAACGACAATCATCATCATCATCATCTCTAGCCTATAGGTAGGTATACGTTCCACTTGGGCACGGGCCTAGAATAACAATCACCGAAGTTAATTACTTATAAAATAAAGTTATTATAATTTTAATTTGAAACGTTCCGCTACCCTAAGTTTTCGACTTGAAATTATTCAGTTACCAACTTGCAACTCTCCACAAAATAAAATTACAGTTTTGCTTAAGAGCTTCAAGAGCCGGCCACATAGTGACTTTAACTTTGCGAAACATAAAGAATTATTATAAAAGTTAACCGTCATAGTTAACTTAGGTAAAACCTTTGAACGTTCTATGTTAGTCAAAATACTTACTGTACCTACCTAACGATATTCTATTCCATGACTATTCGCAAATATTCGATGTGCATAGAAAAATACTCTTAAACCGCTGAGCCGATTTAGTAGGAATTTGGTGTAAAGGTAAATTAAGTCCTAGGAAAGAACCGAGGATATTTTTTACCCCGGAAAATCGCATAGTTCCCCCAGGATACCGATAAGCGAGTTCTGCGCAGACGGAGTCGCGGGCAACAGCTAGTTCAGTATATTACTACTGTACCGTAATCACGAATATTAATTCACCAGCCTTATATGTACCATTTTATGAATAGGTAGGTATACCTACCTACAACACAAGGGCATGATCCTTTGCTAATTAAAATCTTTTGTTTTATATTTCGTTATGGTGGGGTTAGAGTAGGCGTAAGCTGTAGGCGGCAGCTGAATTCAGCATTGAACTTTTTGAACAAACTGGATTTTTATTCTAAAGTTTAAATTGTGCGACGCTTTAACTTTTATTCCGTTATTTATATATTATTTTGTAATGGTTTTATAAATCGTACCTAATACCCGCGACACTGAATACCCTCCCAAAGGAATTGCTGACTGAAGTGATAAACACTGCCACCAATCCCAATTTTTTTTTAAATGTACTTAAAAATCACTACTTACCTAGAGAGTGACAACAAAGTACCTACTTAGTTTAGTTAGCGACGCACTGAAACGCTGTAACTCGCCTACTATTACATAAACCCCCAGAGGGTTTTCAATAGTGGCATAATAACCATAATCTTGTATACATACTTTTTAATTATATTAAATATTTATTTATTTATTAAAAAAAAAATACTGTAGTTATTAATTTATTATTAATACTTTGACTTGGTTTTAAACCAAGGTTGTGCCCAGAACAGAGAGAAATGGAGGAAATTGAAGGAGGGCTAGGGAAGAAGAAGAGAAGACTTGTTTGCGCATAATATTGATTGCTTGCCTTTTTTGTAAACTATTCCTTTCTATACCAGCTTAGCTGGAAGAGATCCCTTCTTAGGGATAAGTTCGCCTTTGTACTATTTTCTGTATTTTTAAATTTTTTATGTGCAATAAAGAGTTTACATAGATACATGCATACGCTCCAATGGTAGGTATGGTCCAGATATTTCTGGGGTTAACTTTTTTTCTCCGTTCAAGTACAATTGAAAAAGGATCACGAATTGGTTCGAAACACTCGAGCATATTTGGACTTAAAATACGGGACGTGAGTGACAGGGGTATTAAATATTAAATCTGATTACCATTTCGAAAAATAGCTCTGAATTTTTTTATGGTACGTCATGCTCATTAAATTAGACTGGCTGTCGCCCGCGATTTCGTCTGCTAAAAATTCGTTCATCGCAATTCTGCTAGAACTAAATAAGCAACTTTCTTTCCTTACTCGGGACTTAAAACTATTTCCACATCAAATTTAATCTCAGCAGCGGTTTAAGACTGAAAAGGTAATAGACAGATAGAGTTATTTTGTAATTTACAATATTAGTAAGTAGGGATGGAGTAATTCCCACGAACGTTAAATGCTGAAACTGAAAAAGCGCTTGTCCCTTAAACCACGCCTCAAAACATACACTAGGGTTGCATTTATTTTAACTCTCGCAAATAGCTCATAGGTGCTCCCGCTGAATGTTTAACAACGTTTCGCACACCGCCACAATACAATGTGCGGCTTCAGCAGTTCGCTAAAGCATTACAAAGACGCCGACCAGGTTTAGTGTAAAACAGACAAAAGAGCAGGGATTAATATTACATGTTTTTTTTCACATCTCTGTTTCATTTAATTTTATCCGTATTACAGAATTTTATCCGCAGGAGGGCGTGTGAGTGCTACGGATATTTGACTTTTGGCAAAACTGAAATGTATACAGTAAAAATAGTAACTTCTAGCTGGCAACATCTATACCATAGGTGCTTAACCCTATGCCCTCGGGCCGCGTTGTGGCCCGCCGACCATTTTCAAAATGGCCCGCGCTAGCCTGGAAATACATGTCTTATTAATAACACTTATCTACTTAACTAAAATTGTAATCATCAGTGGCCCGCCAGAAACATCTGAATTATCCGTTTGGCCCGAATGATAAAAAAGTTGAGGGCTTGATCTATACAATACATATCAGCACTAAGTATACATGAGCGACATTTTGGCAACGGTAGATGCAACAGGGGGTCTAAATCTCAAATCTGAAACTGAAACTACAAAATGTTTGCTATTAGAGTGATAGGGACGGTATGATACGAAGTCTGAATCTGTGAGTAAGTACCTATAGATACCTGCAGTCGAAGCTGGCTATAGATAGATGTTGAAGGCAGTCGTGGTCCTTAAAATTGTAATTGCTTAAATTGTAGCGTGCGGCATGCGTCGTCGGCCAGTCCAATAATGAAATTGGTAAAGCTACGTAGCCGCCAGTTTTGACTGAACAGTTTTATATGAAAATGTTAAGTTATTTTATTCTACTCTTGCTTTAAAAGTGTTATTTAGATTACGAAAAGTTTGGATAGGTATTAAGTAAACATGGAAGTTTGTTAGGTACCGAGTAAACAGGGACTTGCCTCTGCCGTTCGCAATATGTAGCCCGTGTATAAAAAGCCTAAGGCATAGTTTAAATTGATTCCATATTATTTGGCACCCCAGCTATATGATGTGACGATGCTGAGCCACGTTTTACTCTTAAGAAAGTAGGATGTACTCTACTGATTTCTCTACTACCTACCCGGTAGTCCGAACGTCCTCAAGCATTATTGTTTATTCACATACCAGGATGTGCTTTTATGTTTGTATAGAATACCTAATATAAATTTACTTCAAATAATACGTAAGGTTTTCGGAGAACAATCCCTTCTCGATTGGTAAGCATTGGCGGCGTGGCTAGCTGAGGTCGGCCGCCGCCAACAGACTAACAAATACAGATGTTACACACTTTATAAGACAGAGTTGCATCACGTTACTATAACGAGAACCATAGATTTTGACATAATAATTGCATAGATTTTCTGTCAATTGGACGTCAAAATCATCGGTAAGGTATTGATATTGTTTAACTTGATGTTACTTACATACTGGTCTGAGAGCAAGGGAATAACATACAATGTACTAGTTGCTTCTCTGCCCTTGCAGATGGTAAAAGCCCATCGAGGGAATAGGCGAAAATCTTAGGAATCGTGTTCTATAGGTGATGCGGCTAGCAACCCATAACTATTTTGATTCCCCTTTCCACCTGTATGCTTACAATTATGTTAAACGTGGTCTTTAGGCCTTGTTGCCACAGGCTCTGCCTACCCCGTACGTACGTAGTCGCTAACTTGCGCCTGAGGTTTCCGTCCCGTTACAGAACGCCCCATCCCAAAGGAATTTCACAAAACCCGTCCTTGGTTTTCACCTACGTGAAAAAAATGAAAATTACGACCTCGTTATACCATTAGTTTCGTGACGTTGATATGACAGTCCGTGAGCTATTTCTATGCATAGATCATTTAATTTCATTTGCCTTTGCATGTTTTAGTGCCGCCAAATAAACCGTCTGCCGGAGCTAACTAGTCTGCGGGGCGCCGGCCCAAGTGTTCCCAGGGAGTGTTTTAGTGACATAAATTGCCCGCGCCTATTTGCGTTACGCTGTCGTAAATTAACATATCGCGGGTATTCCCATGCCAACAACCGGAATAACTCTGAAAAATCGCACAATTTACAGAAAAAACAAATGGAACTAGGAAAAGGGTTTCAGGACTTTCTTTTTTTGCGGTCTGTTCTTGCGCCAACCAAATCATTTTACAATTAGTTCAGTCACCGAAAGTGAGTGAAATTGGACTTGCAATTACACACCAAGTTAGCACATGCGCACAAAAAACGGTTATAACTCGTGTACAAACATTCTTATTCATCATACAAGTACCTGCCCCTAACGGGATTCGAAACCAGGAGCTCTAGCTTCACTGTCAGGGTCACTAACCTGTCTAACCACTACACTATCGGGTCATCAAAATTATTTTATTTTCTCTAACAAAATGACCACAGTCGAGCATGTAGATAAATATTCACAGGAATACTGTTGTGAAGGAGTTTTTCAGTGAAAATAAATCCTTCAGTAAATACAGTAAGTACAAGTAAGTATTTTATAATTTATTTTAATTTTAACAACATTTCGCCTCTTAAAATATCATATTAAGTAGATATAGGCATAGACATAGGTAGCTAAACACTAAATCGCTTCGATTTAATTCGAGGGTTATTTAATTTTAACTTGAACGAGCCGAGCTCTCTCAAGTATTCCTTGAGATTATTAATCTCAATTAGAGACAGATTCTTTAGTATATTTAGGCCAACATAGCATATTTAATATATACTTATCCATCTTACAGTGAAATATAAACAGCGTCGATAAGTTTATCTTGTAATTGTATTTTGCTTTCTTACACAATTAGGTACGCCTCCAATTTTCTAACATTAATTCCTTAAAAAGTTGTCACTGTGTTAGGAGCGTCCCCCTTTAATAAATCTCTATTTACCATTCTCGCCGAGTGGAGAGCAAAGGCTTACTCGGGAACATTTTTCTTCATACGAGTGCGCTAACAAAGTCGAGCGCGGCGCGCGTCAAGTTTACGCTAGGGGACTATTTTTTACAGATATGTGCTTTTTTACTAGGAGCTTACCTAGCATAAATGCATAGATCACTTAGTATCTATTTTTTTCTTTTAATTTGATACTCGTTAAGCTCTGACGACTTACATATTTAGTACCCATATATTTTAGAGGATTTTAAAATATATTTACATTATATTTTATTGAATCAGGCGTTACTTTGCGGAGGTCCATTTCAATGAACACAAAATATTTACCTACCTCGCTACTCCGCTACTTACGTGCAAGATAACCAAGTCTGTGCGAAATATATACGTTTTGCATGCAAGCCCTAAAGTGGTGATAGGATTAATTAATTAAGTTTGTGGGATTTGTGTGCGTTTTGTGTGGCAGTAGTGGTGGGAGGGCTTGCATGCAAAACGTATATATTTCGCACAGACTTGGTTATCTTGCACGTAAGTACCTAGCGGAGTAGCGAGGTAAATATTTTGTGTTCATTTACATTCTACTCATGTGGCGTCATTCTCTTTAAATGTCGGTTTAAGTATTTATTTAAGATCATAATTATACATACACACACATAACAAATCTCGTCTATATTCCTTACGGGGTAGACAGAGCCTAGGTAACAAATTATAAATTGTATGAAAAAGCTATTAATAAAATAAAACGTCAATATCGCGATTAGAGACTACACGCATGCATACTTCAAAAACGATTTATTTAAAAACCTGTCTAATAAAATATAAGGAAAGAATTTGTAATTCATTTTATTCTAGTATTTAGCAGAATAAATTTAGAAAAACGTTATTGTAAATTCAAATCAATCAATCTTTTGCAAATATGTACATTAGAGACAAAATATTATAAAAACTATGATTTTTTTTTGTATTTCCAATATGTTTCAATTTAAAAAATACTACTCAAGGAAAACCCACTGCCTTACATTGTCCGCCGGGGTCACTCATAAATTTCAATATACTATTCAGACTTGCGTACTTTTAAGTGAAATATCTACTCCATTTGGAGACCCGGCCACCCAAACTACCTACTAACTTGATAAATTATATTTTTACGTTATCCAAACAACTTAACGAATTGGAATAAAATTCATTTTTTTAGAAAAAAATGTCTAGGTAATGTGCTAACTGAAGTATTTCTATAATAACTTTCTGTGGTTACTTTTATTCCAGTGTAAGTAATTGCAACGGTTTATTTTTAAATTATTATTAAAATAATTACTTAGAACAAAATCCGATCTCGAATGCCTCGCATAGAAACCCTCCGGCGGGCGGCGGCTTGTGCTCATTATGCGTCCAAAAATATCAGATTTACGAGGTCTTCACACAATAAAGAGTAGCGAGCAATTCTTTTATGTAAACGTAATAGAGAAGATTTCGTAGCAAGCTTTTCGAATGGAGGCACGTTGAAACATAGAGCCTAATAAATAATCCGGGCTGTCGGATCGTTTCCCTTTGCCTTAGAGACGGCGCGGCGTCTGCGTGAGATGAGGAAAACCGCTGAGATTTGTACCATAAAACCTCCTGTCACCGAAAAACAAGGAATACGTAAGATATCATCTCAAGCGAACTCGCCTGCCCGAAATACAACGCTAGGATACAAGTGTCATGGATTACGTTCCTTTACATAGGTAAACTTACACTAAGGTATCATAACCCGGTTAAATCAGTTGAAAAATACTTTAATTAAATACTTAACACGATGTTATATTGAAAACACCGGGAAACTTTGCTTATACCATTTTATTTACGTAAACATACTCCCACCAATCAGGCGAAAGAGGTTGACAGCGTCTAGAATACTAAACGAGGTGAATTTCCTTTTGTTTATCGTAGCTACATGCACTCTGAAATGAATTGAATATTGTTTTGTAATTGTAACGACCTTGGAAAACGATTTTGGAAACTTGTTATACCTAAATACCTATATAATTTCAAATTATTAGTCGGAGTTGTTAATGGTATATTTTTTTACAAATATTTTAAAATCGTTACATACTTAATATATCTACCAATTAAAAGTACATACCTAATTTGATTATGAAACCAGACATCAACAACGAAATGAAAATCGGGTGGGTACGCGGTACGCAACAAATGGCTCATTAACTGGGGTCACTAGGGTGATAACACCAGTGTTGGATACTTTAATCTGACAGACACCCAGTAATGGACACTTAATTTTTAAACTTAAGGTAATATGGTTATTAAATGATTTCTGAAAAATAAATTACTTCCCTTCGTTTCTTTTAAATAAGATTTATTGTGCATTATTGGGTCCTTATCCACTACTGGCCGTCACTCTACCAAATGAGCAATCGAATCGATCAGTCAGCTAATGACCAGGTGAAGTACCTACCCCTAAACTGAACATAAACCAGAAACCAACACAGAATTCTTATTTCAAAAAATACTATGAATTACAGCGAATAAAAGACCTCTTATACCCGCGGGTAGAGTCTATTGATAAAGAAATTTTTACGTCGAATTTAAGCATCTTCGTTAATGCGACGTGCTCAAGTAAGGTTGTTAACAATCCAGCACGAGTACTCAATAAGTGAGTTTTGAATTAATGCGCTCCCAATCGCGATTACCTGAGCTAAGAAAACGGACCAGCCAGCAGTGTGTTCGTGACTTAATTAAAGCAGACAAAAATGGCTTTCCATTCGTTGCTCTCTTCTCCTCACTTCGGATCGAACCTTTGTACTCGAGTGTGGATAAATTGGAACAATGTTGAGTTGACTTGATGGTTTTCGACGAGCTCGTTGGGTTTAACATATTAATGGCGGATATATAAACCACGATATTAGTTTTATTAAAAAATTAATTACAATAAGATTAAATGATCGAGTAACATAGGTAAAGTACTTAAATATAGAAGAAAACTGATAGATAGCTTCTTCTTGCACGTCGACTCGTCTTCAATTTAACATGATGAATTATTGCTGGGTATTTTAGTTAGCTTTGTTAGAATGTTAGTCATTCAGTACCTGCGAATAGTAACTCGCGCGTTGCTATAACTATAAATTTTAAATTGCACTATAAAAAAATACAAACTGCGTATAACTTTTAGCACCTTTTTTGCGTCGTCCTTCGCTCGGCTTCTAAACGAAGTTAAACAAGATGAATCACGTATAGCACAAACAAACAGACGACACCTCTACACTCTAGATAAAACGGACCTTTGGTGGATTCAATCAGTTTTTAATAAAGAAAATACTTTTGCGTGTCCTAATTATTAGCGAAGGAAGAAATTAATTTCATTTTAATTTTCGAACGCTAAATGAATAGGGGGACGGGGGGGGCATCTCAGACTTCTTTCGCAAAATATTTGGTTGAGATTTCCCAGATAATATTTTTTCTAAAAAAAAAATACGTCTTTTTCGCTATTATTATGATCATGGGGTAAGCGCTTATAAGTACTTTATTTAATTTGAAAATGCCCCATACCCTACGAATATGTATGTATGTATGTAAACTCTTTATTGTGCAAAATACCTAATTAAAAGCAATTATTAAGCAAAAGAACTCATATTTTTGTGATAATTACTTAATTTAATAGTACGCTTACATACTCGCCTACAGTAGGTACAGAATTCATTATTAACGGCGCGAACGCTTTACGCTTTTGACTGGTCCGTTAATATAAATCAATAAATACTTTAAATTAAAACTTTAGCCTTTTCTTATAAATTAAAGCACAATAAACTTGTGTTGCGCTCAAGATTAAACAGAAAGTTCAAAGAAATGTAAATAGCAAAAAGCTTGAGATGCAAATGGCGAGTGGACCGGCGCACCATTAGAATCGCTTAAGTATTACAATCCAGATAGTTTAGCTGGAAGAGATTTTTTTCTATTAGTTATTGTGTTATTTTTTTACGTGCAATAAAAAGTTTACATTACATACGAAGGCATAAATTGTTACTTGATTTGGCAATCATGGCAACTGAAGACATGATTTTCTTTCCTTGGATGTTAGTTTCACTGTATTTTGTCTTTAGGATTGCTTCCTAAGGGCCTATTTCACTTTCCCGTTTCAGTTTATAAGTTCCCGTTATCATACATAGACAGATATCAGTGATACCGTCCTTTTTATTTTGGTAGAATCTAACTAATATTATAAATGCGAAAGTATGGATGGATGGATGGATGTTTGTTTGTTACTCAATCACACCAGAACGGCCCAACGGATCTGGATGAAATTCGGCACATAGATATTTTCTCTATCTATGTCTGGAATAGCACATAGGCTACTTTTTATCCCGGAAAATTGCGTAGTTCTCGCGGGATAGCGATAAACGAATTCTTTGCAGACGAAGTCGCTGGCAACAGCTAGTAGGTTCATAAATCCAACTGTCGCCAACTGCACGGCGCTACCTCAACAGGCGGTATCTAGCCGAGGCTTCGCATTGAAAAAGATCACCACTGCATTTAACGGGTACATTATGTTATGTGTAGTGCGTAAGGTGTATCAAGGTGTGATCGAGGTAAATCAACGCCGTTGAGTGGGTACATCAAGTGACAAATTTATACGGCGTAACTTCAAAATATTTGTCCACCAGGCAGTTACAACACATCATTTCCAGGGTATAATATAGTTGGCACTGCTGAGCATAAGTCTCCCAGAATGAGAGGAATTGGGCTGTACTTAGCTCCCATGTCAGCTACATGTTCTTTCACCGAAAATCTCGAGGTAGAAAAGAAAATTAAAAATGTAATTTATTTTCACATAAGTATAAATTGCGACAAACTCTGGTCACCCTGCTAGAAAACTACCGTAGTTTTTCTACAACAGTACATAGATTTAATAGTGTTTAGATAACAGATGTGGCTAATTAGTAGTTAGCAGCTAATTATTTTGTAAAAATATGTCTCCCTAGAAGCAAACACAACCGAGTGTAATGAGAAAGTGCCTTATTTAAATGCCTACCCTTTATTTGAGTTGGGGCCATCTCGCACCTGAGAGCGGGGCTTAAGGAAAGGATGCTAAATAAATATTTTCCAAATGGAAGGGATAAAGGGGCACGCTTCAGCGATAAGTTTCTTCGGCGGACGTATTCCGAGCGGCGAACCGTCAACGAGCAAATTATGTAATCATAACAATAACACATCATAATTTGCCTTGCAACTGGCCAAAATGAAAAATTGTTACAAGGAAAATGGTTTACACGCGTATGAAAAGTTTTTTTACGGATTTTGGAAATTCTGGACGAGTTTTGCAGCGAAGATACTGTATGCTGTTAAAAACGAGTATATTATACTTACATATAATTTTTAATGCAAGCGTACCTAATACCTAATGATAGCAAAATTCATAGTTTACTAGGATAAGTTACCCGTCGTCTAAGGACTTCTCTTGGGAAAGGCCATGATGACTTAAGTTGGTACTGGCAGGAAAAAACTCTATTGCAACATTTAGGTACGTTTCTCGAGATACCAATCTAAATAATTAGTGCAATGGCCCAGGAAAACACTGTTCCAACTACGACGTCTTATTTGTACATTTTGGTGGTGTTCCAAATTTAAATTCTACACAAACTTCCTCCAGTTTCAGGTAACTTTACGTAAGCACTAAGTGCGCCAGTTACAATTTTCTTAAGTTTAAATTTAATTTAAAGTGAGGGTATGTCATGGTTGATAATTATATTTTTCAAATAATATCGACTTGACATGAATAGGACCCCAGGTAACGTGAACAAGCAAGCCAGTTTGCGTAGGTTCCGACAACATTTCTAATTAAGGAATTTGTAGCTATTGGGTATTTTGTGTAACACTTCACGTGTAGTGTTTGACTTGATTACATTATAATTTAGCGCAGTGTTTTTCAAATGTGGGTTGCGGAGTATTTTATTTGCAATCACTTCAAAATACGCTTATTAAAATTACGTGCCTTTTGTTACCACGGAACTTAAAAAAAATTGGCTAAGGGTTGAAAACCAATAATTTGCCAGGTTTTGTTGACGGCAGTAGAAATTTCACTTTTGCTGTACGAGTTTGAGTTGAATTGACGGAATTAATTCTGGAAAAAGATTACAACTAACAGGGCGGGTGGTAAGACTTTGTGCTAGGTTGGTTTAGGTCGCTATACCAGCACCATCTTAATTACTACTGCGGCCGCCAAATACCTTTTTTTTCCTTTTTTTTATACGACAAGGAAGGCAAACGAGAAAGTGGGTGACCTGATGGTAAAGGAGCACCACCACCCATCGACATCCGCAACACTAGAGGATTGCAGATGCGTTGCCAGCCCAGAGGGCTAGGATAGAATAACTCGTGTGCCAGTAATTTCACCAGCTGTCTTACTCTCCACGCCGGAACACAACTGTGCAAACAGTGCTGCTTGGCGGCAGGATTAACGAGTACGATGGCGGTAGCAATTCGGACGGACCTTGCACTTAGGTCTACCACCCGCAAAACCAATACCTAGCAGAGCTGTATTCCGGCATAGAGAGTAGGTTGGTTAGCCATCAAAGTACCTACTGGTAATTTATTAAATCAGTAGGCGTTACTTTGCGGAGGTCCATTTTAATGAACACAATAGTACATTTCGATGCTAGTGCGGAAAGTATGTCATTACTTCACGAGTCTCGAGCAAGACTCGAGACGAGTGAAGAATGACATTTCCGCGCGTGTATCGAACGACGATTTTCAATACAGTTGCGAAAAAAAAATACAACACAGAATAATTTGAAATAACTTATTCATAACACTTTGTCAACAAATGTCACTAACACTAAGCTTAACTTTAACAAAATGCTGTTAATTGAGCAAACCGGTACCTAGGTTCAGTCCACAAATCTCGTCATTCGCGCTTTTCATTTCAAGTAAACAAAATAAAACTCACTTAACCTCAAAAATCTCTTTCCCGCCGCTCAGCCGCTCCAGTTCTACGGGCAGACTCCCTCCCAGTCTCTTACCTCGACTGCTTTAACCACCGAGCGTCGCCATGACAGTCTGCTTTACCGACTCTACCCAGGGGTATCGCCCGCGTAACCCGCGTTTACTCAATAACAGTTTGGAATTTGTCCGACAGATGGCGTTTAAGCTACAACCCCTTTTAACAAATAGTATTAATTGTAATGTCAATACAATAAAATTATCTCTGCTTCAGTTAATCTCCGACATATATAACACTTTACTATTATTATCTTAGTATCATTATGTTCGATTATTTATTTGAATTGTATAAACACAACTACTGTTGCCATTAGAACCTTAAAAACCATGGTTGCAGTTGGAAAAACGCCTCCAATTTGACAGGCGTCACAGAATATATAATAGTACTCAGGCGTTTCGGCAGCTAAAATTCCGTTCCATTCAGACACCTTAATAAGAACTGTTTTTAGGAATTCAATATTTTATAATAATAATGATAAAAAGGTTAGTAATAAAATATAAAATCTCAATATTTTGATATTTTTACATCAATAATAGGTTTTTATTTTTATTACGTCTTGGTAAGACTAGCATTATAATAACTCTTTGGTAAGTAGTCGTGAATTGGAACAAATACAAAAAAAAAATGGATAAGTAAAAGGCGGAACCACATTATTAACACGCGACGCGACCCGACGTGTCGACACCCGACGTGCACCGTGCACATAACCAACACCCGATGCCACGACACGCTATCAATTTCTTTAGCTGACAGCTGTGGAAGTGTGTAGTTCACAAACACATGCATACATTCTGCGAATGTTCTCGAACAACTGACGCGTGGCGTCGGGTGTTGTTCAGAACCACACTGCGCGTGCTGCGTCGGGTGGGGTGTTTACCCCCACCATCGGCGACACGTCGATCTGGCCCGTCTGGGTCGGGTGGCGTGTGTGCGCGTGGCGTCGCGTCGGGTGTTGACAGTGTGGCTCTGGTCATAGAAAATAATAAAATTTGATTCGACTCAACACGCGTCGCGTGGCGTCGGGTGGCGTCGGGTGTTAATAATGTGGTTCCGCCATAAATCGCACTAGTGCGCAAAAACGAACCTTTCGCACGCAAAACAGCCAAAAAAAGGGCACTTTTTGAGCAACTGTATTGAAAAATATTTACCTTGCTACTCCGCTACTTACCTACGTGCAAGATAACCAAGCTTGTGCGAAATATATATGTTTTGCATGTTCATCTTTTCAAACAAAATACAGAGAACCATTAAAATTATAGGCTCAGAAATATGAAATGTTGTCAATTGTGATTGTTCATTTATTTATTTTTTAGAAAATATGGAGCACTTTAAGAAAATAATTTGAATATTTTGTCATTTCATGGCTTAATTTAATTAATATAATTCCTTAAAAAAATCAGGTACGACTTTTCGTAAATTATATACGGCGGCTAAAATAGGCAATTTTCCCTCAATCCTTTGGAAATTTTAAAAAAATAGTTGTCATAACAGTTGTGACTGTCATCTCAATGTCAAATATACTGTTTACCTTTGGTTTACCTACAAACTTATTGTATGTTGCGTTAAATCCTGATCATGGTTATAATGAGTTGAAAATTTATGAATGTGGAAGTATGTGGCATTGTGTTTTGGTACCTACTTACATCGAAATGATCCTCGCAACAATATTGTGTACTTATAAACTTTGAAGTATTCAACATTTACTTTGCGACACCACTTTTCTCTTAAACCTTCTCGGATGCGTGCGAACTATTGTTTTGGAGCTGTATAGAGTCATTATTTCAGCTTGGAATTGGAACGAAGCATTTTCTGTAACTTCCATTATTTCGTTTTAAATCGACCGACAATTTTAAGTTTTCAACAAAACAATATTTACTTTACTGACATTGGGTGACACTGATAACTAGTTGACATATAAATTTAATAGACAAACTAGATATTTGCCGATTTATTTTTTGGCACATATACAGGGTTATTGGTAATTCGACGTGTATTCTTTAGGAGGTGATAAGGGAGACTATTTGCGATAATTTTAACCCCCATATGTATTATGCAAAAGTTAACCATTTTTGAGTTATCATGTTTTTTAGTTTTTTTTCAAAATAAGTCAAAAATGCAACATTAATAATTTATCAAAAAAAAGTATCAGTTTAAATCTCATTTTTTCTTCTGATTTATAAAAACGATTAAACACTGGTTATTTATCAATATTAAAACCACAATTATCGGGCCAAATTAAAAAATGCGAGGTAAAAAACGATATTTTTTCAAAAAAAAAATTGAGATTTTTTTCCACTAAAATGCCTTAAAACAAAAAAAAACGTTATGGAACTCGGCTGGCAGATAATTTTAAAAACATAACCGTTTTCTTAGCTCTTCAAAAATACATAACAACTAGGAACTTACTTCAAAAAAACAGAAAAAAAATGATCACAAAGGAAGCGGGCGGGAATTTTTATTTGAACTAAACTAAGGTACCAACGTAAGGAACCACACCGAATAACACAAAAAATACGGATGTAAAATAAGTATTTTTTGTGTTATTTACATTGAGTATTGTTTTTAATTAATTTGTTGTTTGTTGTTTTTAAGTAATTGTTTCTTTGAAGTACGTTCCTAGTTGTTACGCATTTTTGAAGAGCTAAGAAAACGGTTATGTTTGTAAAATAATCTGCCAGCCAAGTTCCATAACGTCTTTTTTTTGTTTTGAGACATTTTAGTGGAAAAAAATGTCTTTTTTATTATGTCGTTTTTTACCTCGCATTTTTTAATTTGGCCTGATAATTATGGTTTTAATATTGTTAAATAACCAGTGTTTAATCGTTTTTATAAATCAGAAGAAAAAATGAGACTTAAACTGATACTTTTTTTTGAATGAAGGTAGACTGTCTGGAACCTATACCTGAGTGTACTAACTAAAAGTTTAAAATACTTAAACAGTTTTTCTATAAGTGGCGTTATTGTAATTAGACAGTCTACAAGTCTGTGAATTGGAAGTGTTGTTATCTAGTGACAATATCGTGTGGTTTTGTTTTAATCTTAAAGCTAAATACAGACATAAACATCACAAGCGATTAATACCCTCTAAAGGGAAAAGAAAAAACAATAATAGTGAAATACATACTTATGAACTTAAGGAAACTAAACTTACGATTAATCTGAGTGACGAGTTCAGTGCTGCTGATATCGCGTTAATAGATCGGCATCTAAGGCAATTTTATTATTGAAATAGTACGGCTGGACTGGATTGTTACTTCTGATTGATCACAGCGCCATCTGTTGGTTGGCTGCTGTACCGTTTCAAGCTGTAGTTAGTTAGATAAATATCGATCAGCCATGCCGCAACCTAAGTGCGCCGCATGCGGGAAGTTTTGTTCCACCAATCCCACAGATGGCGCCAAATGCAAAAAGTGCGGCTGTGTGTACCACAGGGCTTGCGTGAACTTGCCGCTTGATGTGCGCGTGTCCTCCTGGGCGTGTCCAGCGTGCAAGGTGCAGATCCCCCGGCGTGATAACACAGACACGCCGGTCAGGGGCAGCGAGACGGAGGGGAATGGGCCCCGCGAGTCGTCACCTGCTCGGGAGCCGACGCGTGATCTCGCGGACGAATTGCGCATGTTCCGTGCGGATCTTGTGTCCATGAGGGAGGAGATGGCTGATCTGCGGCATGAGATGGCGGAGATGAGAGGGTCCTTTAGCGGGTTCCAGGCGCGGTTCGAAGCCGTCGAGGAGAGGGTCAGGCGCCTGGAGGAGCGCGCGGAACAGCGGACCGAAGACAGCGCTAGCAGCGACCTGGCCAGCACGGTTGCGGAGCTTAAGGCGGAGCTCAACGACCGCGATCAGGACCTCCTCCTCAACGACCTTGAGATCGCGGGGGTGCCCGAGACGACCAATGAAAGCCGGACCCACATCGTGCGTATGGTCGCGTGGAAGCTCGGTGTAGCCTTGGACGAGCGTGACGTCGTTTTTGCGGAGCGCGTGGGGGCTCGTCGACAGTCGCAAGGCGCCGCTGGGGAGGAGAGTGCTGCCGGAGAGGCGGGCGCTGCCTCGGATGCGGTCGCTACCGGGGGAGAGCGTGCCGCTGACGCGGTGGGAGCTGATGCGGGCACTACTGAGGACGAAGGCGCCGCCGGTGCGGTGGGTGCTGCCGGTGTAGAGGGCAGCGCCGTGAGAGCGTCGTATGCACGCGCGCGACCCCTGGTCGTGCGCTTCGCCCGGCGTGCGCCGCGCGCCGACCTGTTGCGTGCCGCGAGGGTGCGCCGAGGGGCTGACACATCGGGCTTCGGATTACCCGGGTCGCCGAGCCGGTTCTATGTGAACGAGCGACTTACCAGACTGAACCGGTCGCTTTTCTACAGCGCGCGGCAGGAATCCAAGAGGCTGGACTGGCGTTACCCTTGGACTAGGGACGGTCGCGTTTTCGTGCGCCCCAATAAGGATGCGCCTGTCCGTCGGCTCCGATCGGCAGATGACGTCGCACAGGTTTTTGGCGGAGGTACAAGTTAAAGCCAGCGTATGAAATGTGTTTGTATATTATGTTAAGTAAATATCTTGCGATATTTATCCCAAATTGTATAAAAAAAATAAAAAAAGTAGCTAATACTCGCCTGAAATGTTTGTACCTAAAGTTGAAACAATATCTTGCACGCATTGATTTATTTCTTATCCCCTTTGTTGTGTTGTCTCACATCAGTCGCCTGATAATTAATGTAGTAAATATAGATAGTATAATCGTAAGAGTACGTAACGCACACAAACCATTGTTCTCATTTGTATCTATTGTCCGCCATGATGAATAAAAAGAATAAACTTTTAGTAAGTTTACTGAATCCGTGTTCATTGGGTACAAAACACGAAGAGTTTATAGTAGCAATGCAAGCACATTCGGTGGACATTATGGCGATTAATGAGACGTGGTTAAGAGAGGGTGACACCTGCGCTCCGTCAGTTCCTGGGTACCGACTGAGGCACGTGCCTAGGCCGCCGGAGGTGCGGTCGCGGGGTGGGGGAATAGGTTTTTTCATTAAACAGGGTATCAGTGCTCGGATCTGTGCGCATCCTGTAACTTCGCCGGTCGAACAGATGTGGTTGAGCCTTAGTGTTAGGGGTGCGAGGGTTATAGTTGGCACGGCATATCGGCCGCCGTGGTTGAATGTTGACGTATTTATTGACGCCCTTACTAGTTCCCTTAGTGCATTTGCGAAATATGACTACATAGTTCTGCTAGGCGATTTCAATATAAACATGTTGGCCGCAAATGACATCAACACCGTTAAGTTGAATAATTTTTTAAATTGTTTTAATCTGACACAACATACGCAAGAACCCACCCACTTTACGGAGCACAGCAGCACTTTGTTGGATCTGGTCTGTACCGACGCATCAGTATGCAATATCAGTGTAAACTACATACCGGACCTTAGTTCGCATGCTTTTATTGCATGCAAATTAAACATTCACCTGGATAGGGCGACTCCAAAATGTATCACATATAGGCCGTTGAGGGATATAGATATGAGTGAGTTTGAAAAATTTTTAAATGGTATCCCGTGGGAAAATATTCTCAGCCTCTCGAATCCTAGCGATATGGTTGAAGTGTTGAATACACAGTTTATTTATTTATATGATATTTTTGCCCCACTTAAAACCATACATATTAAATCGCACAATAATCCTTGGATCACCTATACCATTAAAGAAATGATGGCCCTACGGAATGACGCTCATGCTAGATACAGATCTAGTAAAAGTGAAGTACATAAAGAATGTTACAAAGATCTCAAACGTGTCGTTTCCTCTGCATTGTTTAATGAAAAACGAGCATATTTCAATCATCGTATAAATTCAAACATAGGTGATTCAAAGGCATTGTGGAAAAACCTTAAAAAAGATGTTCTCTGGGATAAGAAGTCCGACAAAGTGCTGCCGAGCCACTTCAAAGACCCTGACATTATAAATAAACACTTCCTTGACCCACCTGACAATAACAACATTTCAATTAGTAGTTTAACTTTTTATGAATTTAATCGTTATTGTTCATCGTCTTTTCACCTTAAGACAGTCGGCGAGGATGAGGTGTATAAGGTGATCATGAGCTTAGCGTCAAATGCACAGGGTACTGATGGTATCTCACTTGATATGATTATGCTCACTTTGCCCCGTACCTTGGGTGTCATTACTGCCATTGTGAATAGGTCAATATCCACAAGCACGTTCCCTGACGCCTGGAAGACTGCTCGGGTGCAACCACTGCCCAAAATCTCTAACCCAGTATCTTTGAAGGACTTGCGACCAATAAGTATCTTGCCGTGTCTCTCCAAAATTATAGAAAGGGTGATATGTGACCAGTTGACAGAATACTTAGAGGTTAATAACATCTTACCAGCCGTGCAGTCTGGCTTTCGAAAACATCGTAGTACCGTCACCGCCCTACTTGATGTAACTGATAATATTCTATCCTCACAAGATAAAGGTCAAGGTACTGTACTTACGCTCCTGGATTTCTCTAGGGCCTTTGATACAATTAATATCTCGTTGTTACTCTCCAAGTTAACCTATTACGGATTTGTTAGTGAGACTGTAAAATGGTTTGGGAGCTATCTTACTGGCCGAAGACAGTTAGTCGAAATATGCGGGAGCAGTGGTAAAACTAGTGTCTCCGAGTCACGTGCTGTCTCAAGAGGCGTGCCTCAGGGATCCGTTTTGGGGCCTATTTTATTTATTTTGTACACAAGTGATATAGTGAATGTTATTAGACACTCTAAATTTCATATTTATGCAGACGATTTACAAATTTATGTCTCTTGTAACACTAGAACAATAGCCTCAGAAATTGTAAAACTTAATGAGGATCTTGAGCGAATTGCTAAATGGTCACATTCAAACTCACTCATGCTAAATCCTGCAAAATCAAAGTACACACAGCAAAACTATTCGGTATGCACCCTAGTTGTCCATGTGTGTCATTCTATACACACATCCGCACCTATCCGCTGCCTTAATTACACACACAACAAAATGGTTTTGTATCCGCACGAGTATTCACACTAATATGGCCTGTGTGCTGATTGTGTTCTCTGACTACCTTCACATATCTCTTATTGTATAGGTTATTGTTATTCAAACGATTTTGCTCAATGGAAGAATAATTTCGTCATGAATAATATGAGCGCGGTGGCTCAGTCGTACTGATTAGGACTATGAATGTTAAAGACTTGGGTTCGAATCTTGCACAAATCTGTCTATTTTGTATTTTTTTTTTCAATTTATAACTAAGTATCTCAAAACCAAATCATGACTACTTCAAACACGAAAAAAAGAAAGTAAAAGAACAAAATAAGAAAATAAAATCATTGTTTCAAATTGTTTATTACAACATTTAAGTAATTATTTCTACCATAAGACTATAACTAATTAAATTAGCAAAATAAAATTGCATGCTGTTCCTTATAATTATAACAGAAGAAGAACAACATTTATTCGTAAAACAACACACACTATAGTGACCAGTATGATTTTAGGTTAATTAAAATTTTCTGTTACAAACATAATTTAAAATTACAATACAAATGGTAAATCGAATGCACACCACAAAAAGGCTATTTTTAAGATGTAATTTATTCGAATTAACAAGGGTTTTGAAAAGAGTATCATTTATAAGAATTTCGGATTTATTAAGTTTACTTAAGTCTGAGAAAGATGAACGAAACGTTTTATTTGTTGAGAAATAAAGTCAGTGGTGAAATGAATCGACATGTTAAATGACAGCCATTAACAATAACATCATTGCACACTGGATTAAATCTCCACTTTCAAGTGACTAAGCTACCTAAATTTGCTTTGGATTTTATATCAGATGGATCCCAGTTAATAACAGTTAAGGAATCTTGTTGGGTGCTCAGCCAGTCTTTGACTATGACACAATAATATTGTTATGCACGAAATAGGTCACACATCACTTTTTTTTAGCACTGTTATTACGACCCCCAACCCACTAACTCACAAATCCCATGGATGACATCCAAGCACTTTTCGCCAAAAAATTTTTCGTCCATCTTTTTCAGACGTAAATGGTTTTTCATCACTAAAAATCACTACATTATTACCTATTCGAATCAAAATTATAAATATTCACGATCAAAGTTCATTCTGTTTCTTCTATGCTGGCTGATCCGTTGAAGCATTTTTTTTGCTGGTTTGCGAGTTACGACAATGCTATCCTGCAACATGCAGATGAAGTTGCACAGTTTACAACGTAGGTAACATTGTCTCTCGTTGATATGAAATAGGTCCCTTTAGCGTGTGCGGCAACTACTTATGTCCAAATGGTGTGAAGATGAGACTTCTTGTTTTGACACAGAAGGAATATTCTTATCGTGCCCGAAGTCTGCATAACGGTGAATCCATAATTGAAGTCTTCCGCTGCAAAATAAATGAAGTTTAATAAAAAACATTCTTCGTCAAAGAAAGTTATTTGGATACATTACGGATACAATAATAAATCATTGTTTTTAACACCATGAAGAAATTAGATGTAAAATAAGAAGTAATTATTTTATCAGACACTTTGTCTACTTACCGATATATCAATTCCTTATAGAAATATTTTGTTCGTAAAGAACAATAATTTCTGCTCTTTTCAAAAAAGATGATGACTATCCATATTTTGCAAATCACAAGGTATTTCAAAGGCAAAATTAAACAGTTCGTTGTTGTAAAACCACTTGTAAAACAAGGCGTAACGAATGGCGGCTAGCGTTGACAAATTCATATTACTAGTAATTTGAGGGTAGAATATACTTTATATTGTTACACGACAATGAATAAAATGTGCATCGTCTAGCAAATTTCAACCTTCTAATTTCAACCTTATTTCAAAGCTCGTTAAACAACTATTTACACATTGCAAATGCAGTAGTCACAGTTTGGACGTAGTAATTCATAAATTCACCAACTATATCAAATGTCTCGGTGGCTCAGCGGTCACAAAGGCATGTCGAATACTTGATTTGTGCACTCGCTCTCTAGTGAACCGAGTTCGTATCCTAGAAGAAATGACATTTTTGGATGTTATTTAAATGGCGATGCTGGTTGTAAGGAATATTGGTTGGAAATGCTGGAATTGAATCTCAGACCAGACTTGATGAGAAATAAAAATATAACACGTTGAATCAGTGAGATGGTAGCTATTACGCTGGTAATAATAGTTCAATGCGTCAGATTGCATAAATTTAAAGATTCAAGGTCAAAGTAAGACTCGATCCGGGGTGCCTTCTCTTGCCTTACACTTGCGATGACAATATCCAATGTATGATAATAATGTAAAATGTTTTTAGGAAAATGCAAAAATAAAATAATACTTTTACATTATTTCTGTAGAATTAACTTAAACCGGAGATATTGAATTTTTAAACCTTTGAGCCAGGCACGATACCAAGGGGATTTTTTAGTTTAATTTGTAATTATTTTTAACTTAGTTTATTATAAACTAACTAAAATAGTTGCAACTTTCTTCATTGTTATTTTATAGTTACTGTTGTTGTTTATATAATAAATAGGTAAATTACAGCGACATTACTTATTTATCTTATTACTAAAAAAACTGTACTGAGGGGGTAGATATACGATCGAACTCACTCACACATTCACATGTGGATTCTACGTAATGTTCATGTCGGTACTCAACACATAGACGACGTTTGTGTGCGTGCCTATGCTTACCGAATTATTTTGCCGTGTGTACATGATACTGGGGTCTAAAAAGCAAATTGTCAATATAGCTAATTCTAATTTTACATTAACTATTAACAACGATCCATTGGAACGTGTACATGAAGCTCGTAATCTAGGAATCGTTATGGATGGTGAATTGCGTTATGAAGGGCATTTGTTGAACACGGTACGAAACTGTTTCTTCCGATTGAAAGTGTTGTACAAAATTCGCGAATTTCTAGATGTCAAACTTAGAATTAGGCTTTGTGATACATTAGTGCTTTCAACGTTAAATTATGGCGACATCGTGTACGGGCCGCGCCTGCTAGAGCGCTCGCAGAGGTTGATTCAGCGCGTCCAAAACGCCTGCGCACGTTTTTGTTTCCATATTCCACCGCGTTCTCATGTGACCCCATATCTAAACCAAAATAATATTTTAAAAATGCGTACTCGTCAAAATCTTCATTTGGCTACGTTGATGTTCGGTGTCGTCCATAAGCAATTGCCATCGTACCTTTACACTAAGCTCACATGGGCGCATAACGCCAGGTCCGCGGAAGTTAGGCCTTTGCGATATCTGCAGCTTGTGTTTCCGCCGCACCAGACAGCCGCGTTTCGTGGTAGTTTTAGATATTCAGCCACGAAATGCTGGAACAACCTTCCCCCGCCGATCCGTGCGCTGAGATCTGTTTATAGTTTTAAAACTAAATCTCGTGCGTATTTTCTCGGGGAACAGGAGTAGCTAGTGGGTAATTGGCTTCGGCTACACGGGGTTGCAACTATTGGCGGGAACGAAGTTTGCTTACGAAGTTCGCTTACTTTTCCGGCAGCAAACTTGTCTTCACTGTGCATGTGTGTATTTATGTGTATGTCACCATCTCACCATCGCTCAGATCTTTTAGGGTGTACACAATAGTTATTTGTTATGCAAGGCTGCAAAGTGTTTGTTTGGCGCGAGTGCCTGAATTGAAACCGGAGCAAGCGAAGGATGTTCAAAAGAAGAATCCTGAGCGTCGCGACGGTTTCAAGGCACGAGACTCTAAACAACTTTGCTGCCGAGCGAAACACACAATTTTTCACCTCAATACAGCGAGAAAAATGGTGGATGGAAGAAAAAGAAAAATAAATAAAAAAGTAATTAGTTAGGTATTTCACTTTTATACATACATAAATATTTACCTTACAATACATACTATACATACAAAACTGAGTATTATACAGAATTTTAGTTTATAAAAGAACTTTAGTTTACCTTTGCTACCACCCTACATTGTTTAACTGGAACTGCTTCAGAACTTTACTTTGTTACCTATTGGTAATTAACACCTTTGATTTACTGACATAACTGTCCGAGCATATTTTATAGTATTTCCGTCAACGAACACTACATTTAGTTTTTCTTTATTACTTAAACTCGTAATTTTTAAAGTAATAACAAAGTCTTTGAATCAACAAAACATCTGTGAAAGATGGCGATTTGTCCGCGCCAATCCGCGCGCAGCACTCGCGCGTGCGCGCTATTTACTTTATAGGTACGCGCGCTACGAAAGCACTAGCAATACACTGCTAAACAGCCTAATACATATTTAAATTATAATAAACTAATTAATCAATGTCTTAACAATGCAAATTATAGTCACTTTGTAGATAAAAATTAATAATTCGTCGAACTTAAATTTTTATTTATTATCTTTGACCTAAAATAGTTTAATGTTCACGAAACAAACAATAGATAACGGATCGCGTTTCTGAATGTGATTATGTTTTTTAAATCGAATGAAACATTTAGGGGGTCTTATTAAAAATATCTACATTTGAATTTCGTATTATTCCGTCCCTCTCATTCACCAATTAAGTACTATTCGTGTAAGCGGGCCGACAACATACGAAGTTCAAAGTCCTAATTTCTAAGTATATGAGTAGGTGGACAATGGTGGTCAGCGCCACGTTCGAATTTCAAAAACCTTTTCCACGCTAGAGGGGAAAAAGCGTTTTTCCACGCAGATTTTGAAGGCGAAAGACAGCCCTTTCGAGCAAGTGAGGTGAAAATGATATTGTTGTTTTTTAGTAATAGCAATTTAGCTGTAAGTTTCTGTTTGTTTTGTTTTTGTTTTTGGTTGCCCTGAAAACCAGCGTCAGACATAGGTGCCTTTGTCTGACACATGCTGAGCGGCAACCTTTTTGGTGTGTGTTTTCATTTTATGGATATTTTTGTACGGTTTTTGTTTTTATATTGCACCAAATAAACCTTTTTCTTTCTTTCTTTCTTTCTTTCTTTTTTTTTTATAAATTATTAATGTTGCGTTTTTGACTTATTTTGAAAAAACTAAAAAACATGATAACTCAAAAATGGTTAACTTTTGCATAATACATATGGGGGTTAAAATTATCGCTAATAGTCACCCTCACCCCTATCACCTCCTAAAGAATACACGTCGAATTACCAATAACCCTGTAGAACTACCAACAACCGCTCGGAAAGGTCGAATAAAGGTCAAACAATTTTTTTGCAAAATATCCGTAATCCTTGAGTATTTTTGAACGCTAGTAAGATAAAACAGTTCGCAAGCCCCATACTTCGAAATGGTTTTCAAATCAGGGTATGTTGTAAAAAATTGAACAATCCCAATTCCTGTCAGAACTTACTTAGAACGGAACTTATTCATTTACAATTGCAAATTAAAGCTTATAGAAATTGAAACCATTGCATGAATACTTATAGTGATTATTGTTGGATAGATCAGAACCTTAATTCAACATCGTCCATTTTATTTCGAAACCCTAACTAAGTGATTTTTCGCTAACTTTAGTAGAGCTTTTAAACCCTTTCCAACACTTAAGTGAATTAATTTCTGATCTCTGTGAAGACAATGGATAGGCAGAAATTGTTTTACTCTTTAGTCGGTTTTCAACTAATTACAACTTCGAGTATCGTAAGGATTGTCACTGAAGAGAATAATGAAATTTTATTCAGTGTCTATTCAATTTTAGGTTCTTAAATTAATACTTATAATTATAAGTACTTACCTATTGAATGATTATGCTTTTTATACACTCAAAAATCGGGCCAAGAACGTGTCTGGCCAAGCGCAGAGTAAGGCTTCGTAATATAATAACTATACGGAAAATTTGTATTTGTATACTAGCTTCTGCCCGCGACTTCGTCTGCATACAATTATACATATATAACCTTCCTATTGAATCATTGTATCTATTAAAAAAACCGAATCAAAATCCGTTGCGTATTTATAAAGATATAAGCATAGATACATAGAGACAGACGGACAGCGGAAAGCGACTTTGTTTTATACTATGTAGTTATACTAGTACTGCTGTGAATACTTCCATGTAACCCAAAAACAGTCATTTAACTGAGAGAGGACGAACTAGACACTAAAAAAAATTTTGTACCTGCTTCAAGCATAAACATTCGCAAAAAAAATTTTTTTTTTGAATGGTTCATAGTATATCAAACTTGAAGGAAAACTCTCTCGAAGCAATTGGTCATAGTTATGTGACATTAGTTCTAGAAATCGTTACCTATTAAAGCTTCCGAGAAAATGAAGGGCGTGGAGTAAAATACTGGTAAGACGGAATAGAATAGGATTATTTGGATTATTTATTACTCTTAAGTAAGGAGGTTCGAGATTTAATAAATACATGGTGATAAAAATGCTTGGAACGACCCCTTACACACGTAATGATTATAAGTATTCGTAATAAGAAGGATATTTATTATATTTTGCAATAAAACCCAGGCTCAACCCTAACAATGGTATAATCCGAGAAGCAGCCTATCTCCGCCGTGCATCTTGTAGGCAATAATTTTACCCAGATTATTTTTCACTCCTGGCAGCGAGTTTTAATGTCTTTTGAAATAAAATTAAGTTTGTCTCACCGCTTTCCTCCGTTCATTAGAGGTTGTTACGTTTACAGTGTTTTTATTTTAACCATAAGATTTTTTGCAGGTTATGGCTCATGAAAATTGCATGTAAATAAATGGTTTTTATGAAACTTGATGGTCAAAAAACTTACGTATTGCCCAGTGATAAGAACTACAGCGCGTAGACACAGTAAGAACAAAAGTATCACTGGCGTTTAGCTGACTCTCAGGATGAACTATGAAAAACAAAAGAAAGATCTTTTTAATTCTTTTACACAAAATCTCGAACCCTGTTACGGCGAAAGTTACGCCATCCAAGTTTGTTTTTTTTTTATTTAAAAAGAACAAAAAACCCAATCGCTGCAGCACAAGTTAGATGCGACAGAAGTTACAGCAGGAAGACAAATAGGACTGATATAAAACTGGTATATAGGTATAACCTAAAGAACATCTTTGGCAATACATATTCCTATCTGTTAACGTTTCATAATGTGGACATCCAAGAATGTTGTGTCATATTAGTAGATTTAAGAAAACATTTACAGCAGAACGTTCTATCACAAAGTCGCTTTCCGCTGTCTGTCTGTCCCTATGCACCTATGCTTAGATCTTTAGATCTACGCAACGGATTTTGATGCGGTTTTTTTATAGATAGTGATTTAAGATGAATGTTTATATATATAATTCTACGTAGACGAAGTCGCAGGCAGAAGCTAATTGCTAATTATAAGCACGTAATTAAAACGTGGAGGGAAGATGCGCAGTATGAAAATGATGTTGTTTTTCACACTGCGCATCTCCCCTCCACGTTTTACTTACGTGTCGCCACCTGTATCTACGGCACAACGTCTTGACCACGTCCATAGTGACGTGTTATCACGTTTTGCGTGTGTGTACAGATCCTTGTATGCGAGTCATCTTTAGTGTGGGTAAAGTTGGATATTAGGTGAGTACCAAAAAGTTACGCATCGTTAAAGTTGCGTTAGCAGGTAGTTAATATTACCACTAAGTTTTTCCATTGTGATACGAAAATTGGTCATACATTTTTGTAACTACAAATATTATATTTACGTTGCATATTTATTTACGTTGCGACTCTAGGCACTCTAAGGTGCTACCTTTAACACATTTATCGTTATCCGCAGGAAATATGCCAAAAAAAGTACTAGCCTATAACCCTGACTGGGGTTTTTCTCGATAGATTAATAAAGCTTGCATCAAAATCCGTTCAGCCGTTTTCACGGGATGCGCGCGCAAATAATCTTTCAAAAATTCTAAAAATTGTTGAACCGCATTCTGTTGTAATTCTAAGTATCCCAGCCAATTTTTTTTTAATATCTCCCATATACAGACTTTCAGCTTTATTAAGTACTAGCTGTTGCCAGCGACTTCGTCTGCAAAGAATTCGTTTATCGCTATCCCGCGGGAACTACGCAATTTTCCGGGATAAAAAGTAGCCTATGTGCTATTCCAGACTTTTCTCTATCTATGTGCCAAATTTCATCCAGATCCGTTGGGCTGTTCTGGCGTGATTGAGTAACAAACAAACATCCATCCATCCATCCATACTTTCGCATTTATAATATTATGTAGTTAGATATTTATTGATTGTACCTATAATACATAAAACTTCCTCCGAGACATAAAACACATGAAAACAGTGAATAGAGGACAAAACAAATGGACAATTGCGAACTTATCCCTAAAAGCAGTTCCAATTTCGTTTCCATTACATTGTAAGCCCAACATAAAATAAGTTACCACGCTCTCCATCGAGAAATTAGCATGAAATTAAAACAATGTCCGTTTTAAATCGTTGTCAAGTTAAATGCAAGTGATTATTTCCGGAGCTATAAGTTCAAACAGGATTCGCGGTGAAATAAAGGAAAAAGTCGTTCTGTAAATGGCCGGCCATGTTCGACAGCGTTTCGTTCGTGACCCAATTAAACCGACTCTCATTTCGCGGAACTTGAAAGGAACCTCCCGATTTTGAATTACAATGATCGCTGATGAATTTGAAGCAACTAGGCGCAGATCACCCTCTTTATTTTCATATTGTTAATTTGAGAAAAATACCTCATTATACACTTAGCGGAGTAGCAATAGTTATTTGTTATACAAGGGGGGAAAGTTGTATTTTACCTGCGAGTGTTCATTTGAAACACGACCTAGCGAAAGCATTGTTTGATTGACCACGAGCGAAGCGAGTGGTTCAAAAATAGAACCCTGAGCGTAGCGAGTGTTTCAACACACGAGACGTAAAATAACTTTTCACCCGTGTATAACACAAAACTTTTCACTTCACTACAGCGACGAAAATAAGAAAAAGGGTTTGTACTATTAATTATTCTTTATTTACCAGTATATTGACAAAGATTTCAATACAATCATTTTGAAGTACTACCTAAGTATAGAAATATTGACAAATTCAAAAACAATGCAAAACCGCCTAAGCATATCCAGTCTTTATGGAACTACTTCCCTTTTGACTTAAGTTTTTTTTAATTATTTCGGGTGCGTTTTGTTTGCATTTCGACTTACTTGTACTGACAGAACATTTTATCCGTTTTTACAACAACAATGAAGGTTAATGTTGAATGCTGATATGTTATGAATTAAAATAAAATTGTAAGACTATATTTAGTGTTTTTTACTAAGTATATGCAATTCATTAATTGTGATGTTAAAAATTCATCACTTTTGACGTTTTACGTTTTGTTGGCTGTCAAATGTCACTTAGCCTTTATTGGCCTTTTTAGAACTACCAATACTAAAAATAATGATAACGAAGACTTGGCTCTATGGTTCTATACCTTTGCCTTTTCCCTAGAGGAAAGAATTGAAAAAACAACATTGAACTTGAACTGCCTTCAAATGTCAAAACTCTTTCTTCACATGTGGATAAAAAGCGATTTTCTCAATAGATGTCAAACAAACAAAAAGGGCTTTCCGAGCTAGTGAGGTGAAAAGGAAAGTTATTCATTTATTTTTGACATGGACCATGAAAATAAACACCTGAATCTATACAGATTTTTTACAAATAAACTAGCATAATTTATTAATTAATCAATTAACCGTCCCGTAGCGTTCGCCTCATCACCGTCGCAAGGTCGTAGGTTGAGTTAAGTAACACAATACCTATTGAATAATTGACTAGTTTTTACAACGAACCCTTTAAGGGATAATTTACCAATTTGTTGTTGTTACCCGACACTCCCGTTATTTGTGACTGTTACATAATATATGAGAGGCAGTGGCAATCCATTGCCGTTGGTTTGATGTGTTAATGAACGACGTTAGCGTAAAGGCTGTGTTTAGGTTGGCGTATTAAAGTTGCTTTGTCGTCGTTTGCCGGAAGCAGGCCATGTGTACCTACATGCCTTCAATTAGCAGCCTTAAATCACCAAGAGAGTAACATAAAATAACATTTTGGTTTCTCTGCTTACAGTGTAAGTGTAACAAACACTGCCTTCACCGTTACTCCGAGTGGATTTGTATTATCTTGAATTTAAAGAGAGTCTAGCTTTCTTCGTAGGAATGACCAATAGGTAGCACCTGAAACTTGCAGTGGCACAGTTTATTTCTTCAAAAGTCCTTCAACAAAAAAAAAAGTAGATAGTAAGCAGTAAGCAGATTGTAGTGCGCAGCAGAAACATACTGGGCTCATAAACCTCTAAATTAGTTTCGTATCAAATTCATCTGGCTTATCAAGGGCTTATCTGCACGTCTAGCACGACAGTGCGCGATGCAACTCTCACCCGCTGTCGTGCTAGCCGAGCTGGTCTTTAGTTAGGTTAATGTATGGGACCTTACCTTATTAATTTACACTAATTTTATAATATTAGTACGGAACTTGGCCAGCTTTTTGTCAATAATTTCATTAAGTAATTTAATATTTATTATTCGGTAAGAACATATTGAATTAGGTATACGTAATTAAATTAGCACTCCGCAGAACAGAAATTTTACTATAGAGTTAGTTCACTGCCGGCTACGAAATATTCATACAATTTGAAATCAATTGGAAGTGCCCACCGCAGACATCCGCTAATCATCTGAATGGTGAGGTACACGACATTTTAGCTGAATTTATAGCATTATGGCTTCGGATAAATCGACGAGTTAGGGAAGAACCGAGCGCCGTGAATACGTTTTATTAATTGAACGCCAAGGCTCAAGTGACAGCCGCTTCAGCGAATCAATGGCCCCTTTTGGAAGTCCGCTGCGTTTAGTCAGACCTGTCATAACCATCACCGTCGGGAACTTGTATAGAGTTAAATACTAAGTCGTCTGGCTAAGTCTGGAAACGGGACCAAGAAATGTTGGCAATGTTTAACTAGGGTACCTACCTGCTCATTTTTTAAATAAGTACCTATACTTAAACCTAAAAACAAGCATTTTGTCATTAATCAAGAAATAACTTGTGCCATTCACGCAAGCCAGCTAAAAGCAAACTGAGGATTTTACGAATACCTATCTTTAAATTGATTCGCCAAGGCACATGTGAGGAAATACACACTTAGGTATATTATTTTTGACCAAAAGTTTACCATAGCATACTTAGTATGTATGTATGTAAACTCTTTATTGTGCAAAATAAACAAGACAAATACAATAGACAATAGTCTTCAAAGAAGTTATTTATAACAGAATTGCATCTGCTAGATGGAGAAACTGTAGGTTCTTGTATTTAATAAACACTTAAAAGCAACAACAACAAAGAAACAACAATCGTTGCTTGCTAGTTAAGTGAATAGCGTCCAACAAATTGCCAAGCCGGCTTCTGGGACAGTTGAAATGGCTCATCTTGTGGCTCGACATTGTGATTCTGACAAAGGCTCACGTGACGAATACTAACCACAACACTAAGTACTTAGTACTTTAGTAGGTTATAGTACTTAATATATACCTAATTACTCATACTTATATCTGTGTCATTATCTGTGGTGAACTTGAATAGCTTATATAAACAAGATTTAAAAAATAAATATAGTCTTTGATCGAACATGGCTGAAGTCTGATTTGCGCTCCTATCCCTAATTTAATTAAATATATTCCCGAGCCATCTAAGCCCACGAATTCCTGCATCCCAATAACACATGGTGTCAGAAGAAAAAGAAAATCAAAAAAGAAAACGAATAAAATGCCGCAAGAAGTAGAAAAAACACAAAATGTCATACTAGCCAACGGACTAAAACCGTTACGTCTGGGAATTCAAAACGGAGACTCATCGTCGGAGTGCTCAAATTCAGAAAAATGGAGAAAATGGAGACAAAAATTCGAAATTTATTGTGATGCTAACGATCTCGAGAAGCTCACGGAAAAGAAGAAGGTTGCAATTTTGCTCAACGCGATAGGAGACGAGGGACTAGAAATCTATGACTCATTTAACGTTCAACGGTCAACGGTAACTTTAACGGAAATTTTGGAAAAATTTGAAAACAAATTCAATGCTTGTAAGAACACCACAGTAGAAAGGTACAATTTTTTCACAAGATACCAAAAGGAAGAATCCCTTGACGAATATGTGACCACACTAAATAACTTGGCAGCAAGTTGCAAGTTCGACAATCTGAAAGAGTCACTTGTCAAAGATATGTTCGTCATAGGTATTAAAAACCAGCATATAAAAGAAAAACTATTGCAAAAAGAAGATATCGAAGATGTAAATGAAGCCGTCACAATAGCGAAAACTATAGAACTTTCCGGAAAGAGATCGAAACACATTAAAGAACACGAAGAATCGAGTCAAGTACAGCAAATCACCAATCGGACGTCAACACCAAGACACACGTCAAAAAAAAAATTCAGAAGCCCGTCAAGATCAAGACCCAACCAGAACCAGTCCAAGAGTCAAGACCGAAGAAGCAGTTCAGCAGCCAGGACCAGCTTCAACAACACAATATGCAAGAGGTGTGGACAAGTTCATCGCTACAGATGTCCAGCGCAGGGCAAGACTTGTGCCATCTGTAGAAAACCAAACCACTTCGCGCAGTACTGTTTTTACAAAGACAAAAAAGTAAGTTCTATTTCTAGTCATAATAATAATTCTCCAAAAGAAAATGTTCATATTGAAGAAAATAACTGTAATTATTCTGAATTTATAATTGGATCAATTAATCATAATGTCAATAATGTTAAATCTAGTCAAAATAATTGGAAAATTGAATTAAAATGTTACAATCAAATTTTAAGCTGTCAAATTGACACAGGTGCAGACATAAATGTAATTTCATTAAATACTATCAAATGTTTAGAGAATACAAATAATATAAGAATTCCAATTCATAGATCACATAATAAAATTTTCACATTTTCAGGACAACTTGTAGATAATTTAGGTACCGTGATGCTGACATGTACTTTTGACAATGAAAGGCAAGCTAACATTCAATTCATGGTTGTGAAATGTGAATGTTCGACTATACTGGGTTGGAAGACGAGCGAAGACTGTGGTATTGTCAAAAGATTGTTTGAACTAACATCACAAGATCAAAGGTCAGTAAACTCAATTGTAAATACCTACTCTGACACGTTTGAAGGTTTAGGTTGTCTGCCACATAAAGCTCATTTGCATATAGATACAAGTGTTGCACCTAAAGTATGTCCAGTCCGTAGAATACCATATGCTTTACATCCAAAGCTTAAAGCCGAGCTAGATCGAATGGAGAAGTTGCAGGTCATAGAAAAAGTCACAAACCCGACAGACTGGGTTAATGCTATTGTTCCAATTGAAAAGCCGAATGGTGAATTACGTATCTGTCTAGATCCGAGAAGTCTAAACAAAGCTATTAAAAGACCTCACTTTCCTTACCCTACATTAGACGACTTACGTTCTAAAGTAGCGGGAGCGTCAGTATTTTCAAAATTAGATGCTAATTCAGGTTATTGGATGATACAGTTGGATGAAGATAGTAGTCAATTATGTACATTTAACACTCAATTTGGCCGGTATACATTTTTAAGACTTCCCTATGGCATAAATTCTAGTGGAGAAATATTCCATAAAGTGATGACAGACTTATTCGGGGACTTACCAGGTGTTCTCATATTTGTCGATGATATTTTAGTACATGGTTCAAACCAAGCGGAGCATAATGAAAGGTTAGAAAATGTTTTTAAAAGAGCCCGTGAAGTCAATTTAAAATTCAATAAATCAAAATGTATGTTTGACAAAACTGAAATAACATACGTAGGTCATGTTTTCAATAAGAATGGTATTTCTGCTGATTCATCGAAGGTCGAAGCTATACTTGACATGCCAAGACCAGAAAATATCAAAAGTTTACAACGTTTTATGGGAATGGTAAACTATCTAGGTTCATACATACCAAATTTAGCCAATGAGACAAATTTACTTAGAAGCTTACTCAAAAAACAAAACGTTTGGCAGTGGACAGATAATCATGAAAAAGAATTTATTCGATTAAAAAATCTTATTAGTCAGTCACCAGTACTAGTTCATTATGACGTCAATAAACCAATTAGAATGTCTGTTGATTCATCAAAAAGTGCAGTGGGTGCAGTCATATTTCATGGCAAAAACCCCATAGCCTATTCATCAAAGTCATTAACTACTACACAGCAAAATTATGCTCAAATTGAACGTGAATTATTTGCTATACTTTTTGGTTGTAGAAAATTCCATCAATATATCTATGGAAAAACTATACAGGTGGAAACAGATCACCAGCCTTTAGTTACTTTGTTTAAGAAACCTTTGTCAGATGTCCCAGCTCGCCTTCAGCGCATGATGATTGCTTTACAATCATATGATTTAATAGTTTCATACACAAAGGGCACGGAAATGTATGTATCTGATACCCTTTCCAGAGCGCCAATATCATCTAACAGAACTATAGAGAAATTTAATTTTGAAGAATTGGACAGTAATATTGATTGTCAGGTAAAATTACTAACTTCAAATTTGGCTATAACTCAGAATAAATTACAACAAATTAAATGTCATACTAAATCAGATGTGACATTGCTAAAGTTACAGGACTATTATTTAAGGCGAAGGGATAGGCAAATGACCTTGCCCGTTCGTGACGTGGCAAGCAGTCCGATCAACGCGACATCTGTTAAATAATCGACGCGTGAACTCGATGCGAATGGGCGCGTGCTGATGGATTGAAATATTGCACTGCGATGTTAGTAGATGGCGCTTGCTTTAGTTTTCCGATTGCCTACACAGACACAGCATAATGTTCAAATCAGATTTTGCAAAAATAATAAAAATAATTAACATTTCGGCATTCGTAACGTGGCCTTTAAGGTCTTGTTACCTTGGGCTCTGTCTGTTCCGCAAGGAATAGAGACGTTATTTATGTATGTATGTATGTGATATAATACATGAGAAAGTTTGTGACGATGTGAGTGAGTGTGTATGTATTTTTGTTTCTTCTTCAAGCTACAACAACTGGACGGATTTGGATGAAATTTGGAACGAAGACAGTTGGTACCCTAGATTAAAACAGGCTACTTTTTATCCCAGAAAAATGCAGTTTCCGCGGGATAGTGATGAACGTGACGTCAAAGGTGTCCAGAGTCTGTTTAGAGTCGCAACGTAAATTATTATTGCAGAATAAAGTAAAACTTGAACGTGTGCGGGAAAGACAGAATAAGGCATGGTTTTTCCAATGATTATCTTCAAAACCAATATCCGAGGGTCCGAGAGGTCCCCAAACATGAATCCGTTATCAAAAATGAAAAAGGTGGCCGCCATTTTGAATTCTTTAAGTTTTGGACCGATTATTTTCAAAATCGATATCTGAGAATCCGAGTGGTCGTCAAACACAAATCTGCTATCGAAAATGAAAAAACTGGCCGCCATTTTGAAATCTTTAGTTTACCGACCGATTGATTTCAAAATCGATATCTGAGAATCCGAGTTGTCTCCAAACATCGAAAATGAAAAAACTGGCCGCCATTTTGAATTCTTTACTTTTTGAACCGATTGTTTTCAAATTCGATATCTGAGGATCAGTGGTCCCCAAACATGAATCCGTTTTTAAAAATGAAAAAAGTAGCCGCCATTTTGAAAACTTTTGTTTTTCGACTGATTGTTTTCAAAATCGATATCTGACGATCCGAGTGATTCCCAAACACGTATCCGTTATATAAAATGAAAAAAGTGACCGCCATTTTGAAATCTCTAGTTTTTGAACCGATTGTTTTCAAAATCGATATCTGAGGGTCCGAGTGGTCCCCAAACATGAATCCGTTATCAAAAATGAAAAAAGTGCCCGCCATTTTGAAATCTTTAGTTTTTGGACCGATTATTTTCAAAATCGATATCTGACGATCCGAGTGGTTCCCAAACACGTATCCGTTATATAAAATGGAAAAAGTGGCCGCCATTTTGAAATTTTTAAGTTTTGGACCGAATATTTTCGAAATCGATATCTGAGGGTCCGAGTGGTCGTGAAACACAAATCTGCTATCGAAAATGAAAAAACTGGCCGCCATTTTGAAATCTTTAGTTTACCGACCGATTGATTTCAAAATCGATATCTGAGAATCCGAGTTGTCTCCAAACATGAATCCGTTTTTAAAAATGAAAAAAGTGACCGCCATTTTGAAATCTTTAAGTTTTGGACCGAATATTTTCAAAATCGATATCTAAGGGTCCGAGTGGTCGTGAAACACAAATCTGCTATCAAAAATGAAAAAACTGGCCGCCATTTTGAAATCTTTAGTTTACCGACCGATTGATTTCAAAATCGATATCTGAGAATCCGAGTTGTCTCCAAACATGAATCCGTTTTTAAAAATGAAAAAAGTGACAGCCATTTTGAAATCTTTAAGTTTTGGACCGAATATTTTCAAAATCGATATCTAAGGGTCCGAGTGGTCGTGAAACACAAATCTGCTATCAAAAATGAAAAAACTGGCCGCCATTTTGAAATCTTTAGTTTACCGACCGATTGATTTCAAAATCGATATCTGAGAATCCGAGTTGTCTCCAAACACGTATCCGTTATCAAAAATGACAAAAGTGGTCGCCATTTTGAAATCTTTAGTTTTTGGACCGATTATTTTCAAAACCGATATCTGAGGGTCCGAGAGCCCCCCAAACATAAATCCGTTATCAAAAATGAAAAAAGTGGCCGCCATTTTGAAATCTTTAAGTTTGGGACCGATTATTTTCAAAATCGATATCTGAGAATCCGAGTGGTCGTCAAACACAATTCTGCTATCGAAAATGAAAAAACTGGCCGCCATTTTGAATTCTTTACTTTTTGAACCGATTGTTTTCAAATTCGATATCTGAGGATCCAGGTGGTCCCCAAACATGAATCCGTTTTTAAAAATGAAAAAAGTAGCCGCCATTTTGAAAACTTTTGTTTTCCGACCGATTGATTTCAAAATCGATATCTGAGGATCCGAGTTGTCTCCAAACACGTATACGTTATCAAAAATGACAAAAGTGGCCGCCATTTTGAAATGTTTAGTTTTCAGACCGATTATTAACCGATATCTGAGGGTCCGAGAGGTCCCCAAACATAAATCTGTTTTTAAAAATGAAAAAAGTGGCCGCCATTTTGAATTCTTTACTTTCTAGACCAATTGTTTTCAAAATCGATATCTGAGGATTCGAGTGGTCCCCAAACATGAACCCGTTTTTATAAATGAAAAAACTGGCCACCATTTATCAACCCGTTATCAAAAATGGAAAAAGAGGCCGCCAGCTCAGATATCGATTTTGAAAACAATCTGTTCAAAAACTAAACATTTCAAAATGATGATGACTTTTCTATTTTGTATAACGGATACGTGTTTGGGAACCACTCAGATCGTAAGATATCGATTTTGAAAACAATCGGTACAAAAACTAGTTTTTAAAATGGTGGACACCTTTTTTTATTTTTAAAAACGGATTCTTGTTTGGGGACCACTCGGATCCTCAGATATCGATTTTGAAAACATTTGGTCCAAAAAGTACAGAATTCAAAATGGCGGCCAGTTTTTTTTATTTTCGATAGCAGATTTGTGTTTGATGACCACTCGGACCCTCAGATATCGATTTTAAAAATAATCGATCCAAAATTTAAAGATTTCAAAATGGCGGCCACTTTTTTCATTTTTAAAAACAGATTTATGTTTGGGGACCTCTCGGACCCTCAGATATCGGTTTTGAAAACAATTGGTCTGAAAACTAAATATTTCAAAATGGCGGCCACTTTTGTCATTTTTGATAACGTATACGTGTTTGGAGACAACTCGGATCCTCAGATATCGATTTTGAAATCAATCGGTCGGAAAACTAAAGATTTCAAAATGTCGGCCAGTTTTTTCATTTTTGATAGCAGATTTGTGTTTCACGACCACTCAGACCCTTAGATATCGATTTTGAAAAAAATCGGACCAAAACTTAAAGATTTCAAAATGGCGCCCACTTTTTTCATTTTTAAAAACGGATTCAATTTTGGGGACCTCTCGGACCCTCAGATATCGGTTTTGAAAATAATCGGCCCAAAACTTAAAGATTTCAAAATGGCGGCCACTTTTTTCATTTTTGATAATGGATTTAAGTTTGGGGAGCTCTCGGACCCTCAGATATCGGTTTTGAAAATAATCGGTCCAAAAACTAAGGATTTCAAAATGGCGGCCACTTTTGTCATTTTTGATAACGGATACGTGTTTGGAGACAACTCGGATTCTCAGATATTAATTTTGAAATCAATCGGTCGGTAAACTAAAGATTTCAAAATGGCGGCCAGTTTTTTCATTTATAAAATCGGATTCATGTTTGGGGACCACTCGGATCATCATATATCGATTTTGAAAACAATTGGTCTAGAAAGTAAAGAATTCAAAAGGGTGGCCAGTTTTTTCATTTTCGGTAGCAGATTTGTGTTTGACAACCACTCGGACCCTCAGATATCGATTTTGAAAATAATTGGCCCAAAACTTAAAGATTTCAAAATGGCGGCCACTTTTTTCATTTTTGATAACGGATTTATGTTTGGGGAGCTCTTCGACCCTCAGATATCGGTTTTGAAAATAATCGGTCCAAAAACTAAAGATTTCAAAATGGCGGCCACTTTTGTCATTTTTGATAACGGATACGTGTTTGGAGACAACTCGGATTCTCAGATATCGATTTTGAAATCAATCGGTCGGTAAACTAAAGATTTCAAAATGGCGGCCAGTTTTTTCATTTTTGATAGCAGATTTGTGTTTCACGACCACTCGAACCCTTAGATATCGATTTTGATAATATTCGGTCCAAAACTTAAAGATTTCAAAATGGCGGCCACTTTTTTAATTTTTAAAAACGGATTCATGTTTGGGGACCACTCGGATCCTCAGATATCGATTTTGAAAACAATTGGCCCAAAACTTAAAGATTTCAAAATGGCGGCCACTTTTTTCATTTTTGATAACGGATTTATGTTTGGGGAGCTCTTGGACCCTCAGATATCGGTTTTGAAAATAATCGGTCCAAAAACTAAAGATTTCAAAATAGCGGCCACTTTTGTCATTTTTCATAACGGATACGTGTTTGGAGACAACTCGGATTCTCAGATATCGATTTTGAAATCAATCGGTCGGTAAACTAAAGATTTCAAAATGGCGGCCAGTTTTTTCATTTTTGATAGCAGATTTGTGTTTCACGACCACTCGAACCCTTAGATATCGATTTTGATAATATTCGGTCCAAAACTTAAAGATTTCAAAATGGCGGCCACTTTTTTAATTTTTAAAAACGGATTCATGTTTGGCGACCACTCGGATCCTTAGATATCGATTTTGAAAACAATTGGCCCAAAACTTAAAGATTTCAAAATGGCGGCCACTTTTTTCATTTTTGATAACGGATTTATGTTTGGGGAGCTCTCGGACCCTCAGATATCGGTTTTGAAAATAATCGGTCCAAAAACTAAAGATTTCAAAATGGCGGCCACTTTTGTCATTTTTGATAACGGATACGTGTTTGGAGACAACTCGGATTCTCAGATATCGATTTTGAAATCAATCGGTCGGTAAACTAAAGATTTCAAAATGGCGGCCAGTTTTTTCATTTTTGATAGCAGATTTGTGTTTCACGACCACTCGAACCCTTAGATATCGATTTTGATAATATTCGGTCCAAAACTTAAAGATTTCAAAATGGCGGCCACTTTTTTACTTTTTAAAAACGGATTCATGTTTGGGGACCACTCGGATCCTCAGATATCGATTTTGAAAACAATTGGTCTAGAAAGTAAAGAATTCAAAATGGTGGCCAGTTTTTTCATTTTCGGTGGCAGATTTTTGTTTGACAACCACTCGGACCCTCAGATATCGATTTTGAAAATAATCGGCCCAAAACTTAAAGATTTCAAAATGGCGGCCACTTTTTTAATTTTTAAAAACGGATTCATGTTTGGGGACCACTCGGATCCTCAGATATCGATTTTGAAAACAATTGGCCCAAAACTTAAAGATTTCAAAATGGCGGCCACTTTTTTCATTTTTGATAACGGATTTATGTTTGGGGAGCTCTTGGACCCTCAGATATCGGTTTTGAAAATAATCGGTCCAAAAACTAAAGATTTCAAAATAGCGGCCACTTTTGTCATTTTTGATAACGGATACGTGTTTGGAGACAACTCGGTTTCTCAGATATCGATTTTGAAATCAATCGGTCGGTAAACTAAAGATTTCAAAATGGCGGCCAGTTTTTTCATTTTTGATAGCAGATTTGTGTTTCACGACCACTCGGACCCTTAGATATCGATTTTGAAAATATTCGGTCCAAAAAGTAAAGAATTCAAAATGGCGGCCAGTTTTTTCATTTTCGGTAGCAGATTTGTGTTTGACGACCACTCGGACCCTCAGATATCGATTTTGAAAATAATCGGCCCAAAACTTAAAGATTTCAAAATAGCGGCCACTTTTGTCATTTCTGATAACGGATACGTGTTTGGAGACAACTCGGATCCTCAGATATCGATTTTGAAATTAATCGGTCGAAAAACTAAAGATTTCAATATGGCGGTCTTTTTTATTTTGATAACGGATCCATGTTTGGGAACCACTTTGACCTTCAGATATCATTTTTTTTTCTTTCTAATGATAGACTATACATTGGAGTACTACTTGCCTCATTATCAAAATTTTTCATGCAGTAATTCCAACCAAAATCCTATTTCCCATGCTTGTTCGCTAAACAGCAAGTAAGTATCAAACCAACCTGCCACTAAGTTCCCAAAAAACGGATTGAAAATAATAACTTTTAACTTAATATAGGTATTATACGTGCGAAGCGAACGAGTACGACTTTTTGAAGCACTGTTTCGCGCCTATTCTGTGACTCAAACAACATGCTTAGCCAAACCAATATGAAAAAACGCGAAGCGAATATTGGCAACGTCGCGTCGCTTACGCACTGCCGCCACCGAGCGAACATGCAACGTTGCTTTTTCCTTATTATTTTCATACGTCTTATCCAAATTATTTTTTTATTTATTTATCTATTATTTTTTTATTATTTTTTTATGAACATTTTTGGTTTTATCTTAATAATTTATTTCATTGTATTATCTTTTTAACATTTTTTTGGTTTCCGAATTTTTTTGTACATTGAAAAGCGCCTGATTGAATGTGCGGGCAAATATTGCGTTCGCCCTTTTCACAGGATCAGGGCAGTACTACTCTCTAAAGCCTTATTTGTTGGCTAATTGAAGCAAACGCACCGCGGAATTTTAATTATGAGTTACTAGAGTGACCTCGTCGAGATTCGTAGCAAACAGATTGGTTTCACCCGAGCAAACCGTGCACAAAATATTTTCGAGACTCTTAGAGCAAACGAATTTTTGTACTAACTACGACATTAAGGAATATGTTTTCACCGGTGAATTCTAATTCAAGACATGTTTTATAGAATGTGCAGTTTTCAAAACTCCAAATTGTGTATTATCGCCATAAAACATGCACAAAAACAACCAATTTATGAGCTTTTGCCTATCCCTTCGCCTTAAATGGGTGGCCTAATAGTAAGACTCAATGTGACCCTATAACTTTGCCCTACTGGAACATTCGGGAAGAGATTCATGTTATTGATGACATTGTCTTTAAAAATCAGTCCGTAGTGATTCCAAAGTCCATGCGTTCAGAAATATTAAATATATTACATGAAGGTCATATGGGTATAGAAAAAACGAAAAATCTAGCCCGTGGTTTAGTTTTTTGGCCTAACATATATCATGACATAGAAATGAAAGTAAGAAAATGTGAAACTTGCATGTCATATAGTCAAAATAAAACAAAAGAAACTTTATTGTCTCATGATCAGCCTTGCTTACCATGGCAAAGGGTGGCAACTGATTTATTCGATTACAATAACAAAAAATTCTTATTAGTTGTAGACTATTATTCGAATTACATAGAAATAGCTCAACTAAACACAGATCATAGAAGTCAGACAGTAATTCAGCATCTTAAGTCAATCTTCGCCAGACATGGAATTCCATTGCAATTGGTTAGTGATGGAGGACCGCCGTACAATTCTCAGGAATTTCAAAAATTCTTGAATATGTGGGACATAGAACACATTCAGTCTAGTCCTCATTTTGCTAGGTCGAACGGTTTGGCAGAGATTTCTGTGAAAATAATAAAGAATATATTAAAAAAATGTCATCAGTCAGAAACAGATTTTCACTTAGGTTTGTTACAATATAGAACAGCACCAAGGGGAAATTTAAAGTCACCAGCAGAGTTACTTATGTCTAGAAAACTCAGAACTAGATTACCTACACATCTAGATAGTCTAAAGCCGAAAGTTGTAAAATTTTCAGAACATTTAAAAGAAAAGTCAAATATAATTTCTAAAAGAGAGGCATACTATAATAAAAGTGCTAAACTGCCAGAGGAATTTAAACCTAATGATGTAGTCTTTTTCAAGAAAAATCCTAAGGATGAATGTTGGACGAAAGGTACTATAGTGTCTAAAACCAGATTTCCTAGGTCTTACTTAGTCAAAAGTATGGAGGGAGTTGTCTATAGGCGCAACACCCAACATATAAAATTATTCTCTTCATGCCTGTCAAAGTCAAAGTCAAAGTCAGAGTCTAGGTCTAGTCATGTAAATGAGTCAGTCAAAGAGTCTAACAAGGCCAATCAATCAAACAATCCCAGTCATGGTATGTCTAAGTCTCAGCCGGCACAGTCTAGTCGAATATTTACTAACAATAACAATCAGTCAGAGTCTCAAAGTCATAAGTACAGTCAACATAATAAATATAAGTCAAGTCAATCTCAAAACGATGTTGAAAGGGATGATATTCGTACATATTATTACATACCTGATTATTTACAGCAGTGTCAAAAGTCAAGTCAAATAAATAACCAAAATGTAAGTCAAAATTGTTCTACGTCAAGTTCAGAAAATGAAAGTTTCATATCCAGTCAGTCAATTGAACAAAATGTGTCAAGTCAAATTAGTCCAACTAGTAATGTAATTACAGTTTGTGAGGAGAATCAAACAATTGAAAATAATGATAACAATGTGAACTTACCTTGTTCGTCAACGCCTAGTATTAACAACGAGGAACCTCGATATAGCTCAAGAGGGAGATTGATAAAAAAACCATGTAAATTAGATTTATAAGTTTTATTGAGAACTGTATAACAAAATTATATATTGTAATAAGTTGACGAGGTTTCCACTGATGCAATTGTAATTATTTAGACATATACCTGAAATTAATTCTAATTCAAATGTTGACGACTGTAAAATGATAATAATAGTATTAATAATAATTCAATGTATGTTATAATAATTTATGTGAATTGTATGCTAACATTTTCTGAAAGCTAACCTATTTAGCGATATTATGTTGTGATTATTATGTGTCACTGTCAATGTCAGTAAGTTGTCAATGTCATCTGTCAAAGCCCAATCCTGTCAATTTATTTTTCTTAAAAAGGGGCATGTGTCATTATCTGTGGTGAACTTGAATAGCTTATATAAACAAGATTTAAAAAATAAATATAGTCTTTGATCGAACATGGCTGAAGTCTGATTTGCGCTCCTATCCCTAATTTAATTAAATATATTCCCGAGCCATCTAAGCCCACGAATTCCTGCATCCCAATAACACAATATCAAGACCATGCTTTAAAATTTTCATAATTATGGTAGCTGTACCTAGTAGGTTGTCATAGTTTTAACTTGGACATGCATACTCAAGACTTAGTAACTCTACCTAACTTTAGACGATGGAAGCACACCTTTCAGCCATTAATCGATAATTTTGCATCAACTATATCTATAAAACACTAGATAGGTACTAAAATAAGTACCTAGCTATATATCATTTCATTGTTTAAATAGTAATTTCAGTGTAGACTTTAGTCGTCAGTATTTTAGAGTTATAAACTTCCAATGCGACGTCAAATATACGAGACGCGTCACCTTAAACCCTTTGTTTAGAAAGGGCAAAGTTGAGTTGAACTATCGTTGGTATTAAAGGTTAAATAAACCGTTCGTTTGCCAAACGGACAAAGGACAAATGAGTAGGTAAAAATTGACGGTCAACAAGAAGTTCTGAATATCTAGCAAAAACGCACATTTTCTCCTCATAGATAATTAATGCTGAAATAGTGATACAGTAGGAGTAGGTTAAAGTAAAAGCTATTCTGAATTTAATTACTTCAAGTTCCAACAAACTTCAAAGTAAACTACCTTGCCTCGTCACGATTGTTAGCTGAAGAGTGTCCGTGCAAATACGATACTCGAACTCCAAATACCTATTACAAACTGAGTAGAATTGAAATCGGGTATAGGGATAACTTTGAATAGAACGACAACATTGCGTATCGTGTTGAAATATTCCCATCGAGCATGCAGCATTCCGCGGCATGAAGATGTGGTTTACTCGTAGTTCGCAATTTTCCGCCCGGCTGCCCTGACTTTAGACCGAACTATACGACCTAGGGGATGATTTATGTCATGTTTCCTGCATGATGCTGAAACATTTTTCCGCTAATGTGCTTTATGATAAGAAATGGAAAAATGCATTGTTTTACGCTGAAACTCCCTCTATGCATTATGCCTACTACCCTACTACTACCTATCTCTACATCCGGATGCTAAAATTGCATACCCGTCTGTCTGGCCGAGGTTGCCCAGTCTCATTTAAAAGTGAGGCCAAAGGGAACGAAAAATGAATGACATTTAGTTCCTATGCAATAGTTACGAATTATTACCTAGACTAGATCATGGGTAGTAGTACCTACCTTTAGATTGCCGAGCATATATTTCATGACGGCAGGAAAGTAAACAAATTTCTAGTTTGTTACAGTAAATACTTTGCCGACTAAACGTGTTTTACTACGACCTGCTAAATGTTGAATTTCGCAAGACATAAGAATGTACTGCTAGAATATACATAGTTAATACCTACCTACATATCACCAGCCAACACACTCGGTCAATAATGACTGTTAGAATTTAATTCAGCGCCGCAATACTGGCCACAAAATACTGTAATGTGACTGGATTTGGATGGAGCATCAGGAGTGGCAGTCCTGCACCCGAGCGCTCAGCACTAACGGGACATTCAAACCCCTAATCTATAGTAAAATCAAATCATGGGATTGATAATAGATCTTCAGGCTTATTACGTACTTGAACTGTCAAAATGAAGACGATGGTGATCGCGAGCGAGTTACACGTAATAAGCATGCGGTTCTATGGATCAAACATTCATCAGCGACAAATACCTACATTGAACTGACTCTCTAGATACTTACTAACACATACCTACATCACAACTTTTCTGGTAAGGGGATATAATTATAGGTCAAAGTGAAATATCACTGTGGGCCGCACGCTGATGAACTTGAGATTATAAGCTCCCTAAGGAACATGTTAAGAACGCACCGTATTTAGTTTTTCGCAAAATCAATTTTAATATACTTACCTACTGACGTGCAAAAATAACAGAACCGCACCATTCACGGTCGTGGGCCGCGGTTTGATGACCAAAGGCTCTAGATCACCATGTCTGTCTATGTTGGGTTAGAACTCAAAATATTTTATTTGCGCTACCTATGCGAAAGAAAGAAACCTGGCGAGCTTAGATGTTAATCTAATGCGATTCCATATCTTAACTCAAAATTAAGTTCCATATTCGCATAATAATGTCATCCGAGTGTAGAACTAATGAGCCCGTATCGTAATGGAGCCTCAACGGATATATCGTACGCTAAATGAAAGTTTCACGAGCGCAGCGGCATAAATCATAATTTGTGATGCACTGCGGCGCCAAGATGCAGCATATCTAACTTATTCGCTTTGTACAAGCAATTTAATATGCGCACAGTAAATAACATCTTATGTTGCGCTAACCGACGGACCGCGGCATAATAATAAGATTAACACTGGATTATTCAGACCAGACATTTTATGACAGCCAGACTTTTCGGTACCTAGGTATCTACGACGTATCTACTACTTTAGAAGTAAATAATTTGCATGTGAAATCCTAATTAGGTTGTTCCATCAGCAAAAAACAAAACCAATATGAGCTTGATTTTTGTATTCTTTCTCAATAAATGTGCTATGTCTCAATGCGATATTACATTATGGTTCTACCACTAGATAGGTAGGTACTATTTTATACCAATTGTAACCAAAAAAGAATTTGATGACTGTACCCAAACAAAGAAGTACTTACTAGTAGGTACTATACATTTAGTTTATAATTCAAAATCGGGATTCCCGATAACCGAGTACCTACCTAAATGCCGTACATACATACATATCGTCACGCCTCTTTCCCACAGGGGTAGGCAGAGACTACTTTGTTCCACTTGCTACGATCCTGACATACCTCTTTCGCTTCATCTACATTCATCAATCTCTTCTTACATGCTCGTCGATTTCGGGTACTCTTGACCTGGCCTTTTTCTAAAACGTCCCCAATTTGATCATGGAACGTCCGCCTAGACCTTCCCCTCCCAACGCACCCATTCACACTCCCCATATAAATCTGTTTAGTTAATCTTCTTTCATCCATCCTCTCTACGTGACCAAACATACTTTTTCTATCCTAGTCACTATATCTTCTTTCACACCAGCACGTTCCCTTATCACACTATTCCTTATTCTATCTTTCAGTGATACTGTATCACTGATACACCTAAATGCCGTACCTACTAGATAATTATATGTGCTTAAACTCAGAAATATTAATTAATGTTTCCTTTTTTCCAGATCACGCGTCATTGAGACAAAACTTGCCTAATCAGGAAATTTAGTTCTCTACTCCACTTCCAACAATAGAAAGACGAGACAATAGGGCAGACATGGGGGTTGTCAGTTGATACTTTATGCTACCCGTGTGTGGTGGCGACTGATAATGTGTCCTGAAGCTTCGTTATAAGGCTGGTAATGCAATGGATTTGTAGGATCGAGGAGGCAGGCAAGAGCCCTCGGTCGGACGGTGCCCTATTCGGTTGCTCGCCGGACGCCTCTCGACCCAATAGGCATCGAAACTGCCACTAGCAAGGCTAATTATGTAACATTGTTTACCTATCAGTTTCTAAGCTTGTGTCAGTTAAGTCGTCATTTTCAGTGACAACAGCAGTGACCAACAAAATAAGCAACGTCAATCGGTAAAAAATTAAGATGCTATCAATAATTCCATTGATTGTATTTATACTACCTAAACTGAATTAAAAAAAAACCCTTTACCTATCCCAGAATAAAAGGGGACGCGAACTTTTTGTATCAGAAACTCGGAAAAAAGAGGAAATTGCGAAAGTTGGTTGTGTCCGATGTTTTAGTAAGCGCGACAAAGACCTAAGTGATTAACATTTCGTAAGAGTAGAGTAGGTAGGTTTCACAAATATGTATGTAGATTCAAAAGCATTTATTAATTTCAAAAACCAAAAAAGTTACCGACGTAATGAAGCAGATGATTATCTAAAGGTGTCAGGAAGTAATATGTTTTGACATCGAAGTAACGACTGCATATTATTTTTGAAACCTTGTTGGTATTTACGTAGGTAGTACCTAGGTAAGTTTGTGTGTTTAGACGTGGTGTGCATTATCCTGTACCTAAGTTGCTGCAAGATTTTTTCTGGCAGATTTGTTTTCCGGAACATGGATGTTATGGGTTTTAAGGTCAACATCGAGGTAGTGTGAGGTTTGAAAGATAAAATCCAAAGTAGTTTTCTTCGTTGTTTTAATGCATCGTAATGACAGTTTTGGCTACAAAATATAATCATTAACTACGTATGAGTCACACTTTAAATAATGTCGTCAACTAATAACTAATAATCAACGTCTTTTTCAAGATTATAGATGATTGAGCTGAAATGAACATCTATATAGATCTAGTAGGTACACGGAATGATTTAAGATCTTTGAATGATACTCTGTAGAAAACATGGTCTAATAATCGCAAGATTTCGCACTGTTGCACTAAAGCCAATTTAGTACTTAAACATTCTAATAACAAAATAGACGGTGAAGAACTAAGATCTCCTATCTTGTAATTTCGGATTAATGTAAGATAGGAGCTATTGGTACTTTCAATAGGATTCAAATTACAATAATGAAAATTTGTAAGATAAGAGATCGTGATTCTTCCCCTACTTATTAAGTCGGTATGAGGTAATAAGGAAAGAAAAAAAAGATAAGAATTTATAAATAACTGTCAACACAAACTTTAATATCACAAATGGTTGGTGGCACCATAAACGTACTTTACGTGTACAGGTTTAACGCAAGCAGGGATAAATTGTCATCTGTGTTCCCTTACCGGTAATACCGGTATATTGTTGTAGTAACGCGACGTTGTATTCAAAATGCTTTGTATATTATGCTTTTATTATTTTGCGAGCTTAACATGGAGAAGTTAAATTAAGGATTATTAGACCAATGCTCTAGCCAGATGTAATAGACGACACACGAAGCAAAATACAAGAAAATTTTATCCATTCACAATATTAAGCCGTGTAAAATTCAATGTCGTTTAGGTTACTGTCAGGTTAATAAAAAACTATTTATTTAACTTATTACGAAGGAATGTCATCAGTAGAAATTCTATAAGATTACAAGAAGATTATGTCTTAGTCTTAATTTGAAATATTGATATGGCAACTTTTCGCACAGTCACTAGTGGTAACCTAAACAAAAATATTATATCAGTCTGTCTTGAAACTTAGGGACTCAGCATTATAACTCCGAAATGTAATAAATTGGGTTATAGTATTTAGCGAATTACCTCACCAATTAATCTCAAAGGTCCACTTCATTACATAATCAGAGTCCCTGAAATGTTTGAAGACTTCTCTAATTTACTCAAAATGGAATTTAAGGTATGATAACTTAGAGAACACCTTTAACATTAGTATGGTCTTAGAAGCTATTTTCGTGTAGATACATAGAGTAAAGGATTCTGAAACATCAGATACATTAATACAAAACTAAAACACTAACAACACAAATTTAACAACACGCACGCCGCAAAAGCTGCACTACGCTAATTGTCTGACATTATTAGATTCCGCGACTTAGTCGTTCTGCTTCCACAAGATCAAGTCAAGGTGTTACAGTTGATGCTACTACTACTTTCCGTTTACAAACACGTAGTAAGTGTATAAACTTAACCCGTAAGCTAAATTCTGTTTTTGTTAATGTTGAAAAGACTAGACTTTACGATTGTGATGTAATAATGCACAGTGACTAGTTATCATCCAATGAGGACTTTCCAATACAAACACTGAATAAACAATACAAGAGAGCCCTCACTAAAATAAATAAATATAATCGACATCAAGCGCTGTACAGCTTATGCGGTCCTGTCTGAGTATAACTGTATTAAAACCATAACATATTCGAGTAATATTAATAAATCAAGATAATTGTATACTATACATTTAATAACAAATATCGATATATCGCCTACACAGGCAAGCAACAAGTAAAGCGACACCCGAAACGCAAAATATTTACGAAAAAAAATTGCGGAAACTATCAACGTTCATATCATAATCTATATTTTTCTAAATTTCAATCAATACCACAAAAATGGAAATCAATCGAGTAAAGCATCTTTTGAAAGGCAAGGTTTAACAACATTCGGCTAACTTTGTTAATTCATGTTATAATCATAAGTGAAATCAGAACTGCACAATTTAAAATGAAGCCATTCTATCGATTCAGTAACACATTGTACGCTTACAAAATATTGTAATTGAGGTAATAAAATAAATATTTCTAACATTTTGTTATCACTTTAAATATTGCCCGTTGTTAGTCAAACGACTTTACTACGTTACTATACTACACATCATGTACTTAATTATGATAGAAATTAGCCTAGCTTATTTTATTATATGAGAATGCATACCACTATTATTAAAGCAAACCAAAACGTTCATTCTGGGAATGTAAAGATTAATTAAGTATAATAGTAGCTATTTACAGCTTAGACATTGTACATAAATAGTTCAAAGATTATAAAACCACATAACAATGAAGGCTTGATTGGTTAAATTTAGATAGCTTGCCATGAAGTCAGGTTTGTTGTTTTCGCTGTCGCAATTAAGCGTCTGGCTCTTCAGAAATACCGAGAAGCCATGCAGAGGGTCTGTTTGAAGTACCAGGGGTGGATTTATACATCATAAAACATTTTTTCAGCGAGTAAAAACTTATAATAACTCGCTATCCCAATCTGAAGTAAAAATTAATGGTTATTTAGTTGATCCTTGGAATACAAATATGGGATAGTTACAGTTACATACAATTAATTTAATTTAAGTGTTTAAGCGTGTCACACACTACGCAGTTGCGGTAGATATTTGTATCTGAACGCATATCTTTCAATATGGCTTCTTATATAATTGAATGAACTAACACATAGCGCAGATAATTTTGTATTTTATCAAAAAAAAAATGAAATGTATCGAAAGATGGTGAGGATATTATCTGCGTATTACATCTGCAGATATAAATATTTTATCTGCAGGTTGTTTCAATTCACCTCGGTCCTTTTTAAGCTTTATATTATGATGTTCTATCCAAATCCATCGCCTTTTAGTACATTATAATGCAACATGTGCATGAAAATCAAACTCAGAATCCTCTTCTAATTCTAACGCGCTGTCTAATAAATCCAGAAGCAATAAACGCGAATTAATTGTAACACCCTGTATAAACATTCTGCACCAAAAAACAAGTCTACTCAGTTCTAAGGACTTAGAGCGAATGTATCATCGCGTATATTATCGTATCTGCACGACTTTGTGATACTTTCAGATAATTTAGTTATTGTACGCAAATAAAATATTATCGCATCTGCGTAGTGTGTGACACGCTTTAGTATCTTTCTTAAACCATCTGTGTTTAAAAAAATGTATGAAATTAAATAGAACTCAAAGTTGTTTCATGAAAGTTATTCTACCCTAGCATTTACTGCTTAACGTAGTCTAATTTAATCCAGCATTTGATATGGCGTATTGGATTTATATGGTAAAGTTATAATAATAAAATGTATAGAAAATACTTTATTAATATCAAAAGCGGTCCTGGATGATAAGTTAGCGATATTATCGCATGGGATTTGCATTGAGATTTGCATTACACAGATATGTCCCATAGAATCTTAGATATACAGAATCAATTCATTAAATATTACTACATCATACTAATAAAACAAAAAGCATATGATTCTGGCACAATAACTTAACTACATTAAGCCATATCGTCAATGAAAACTGCGAACTTGGTAACTAAAATTTGCAAAGTTGAAAGCTGGTAAACAGTCGAAGCTTACAAAGGTTGTAAAAAAGTTTTTCGGGTGAAATTATTGTAATATCTCAAATTATTTAGTTACCCAGAATAACAGTAAAACCGACTGTATTCATGTAAGAGCTGATCCTTTTACAACTTCCAACGTTTAACGTCAGTAATATCCAATTTCGCTAAAGCGGAAATGTCTCTTTTGGTTACTACATTAGAGGAATCCACGCCGAAGGCTATAAATTGTCTAACGAACAGGCGCTCGCAATGGCAGTCACCATCTCATCTCTTTGGTTTCAACCCATCTTACACCGTTGAAATAAATTGTGAATGCGATTCCGAGGGCGTAGACAATACGGTCGCAGGTTACAACTTTTATCTGCGAATTGATATTTTTACAACATATCACCATAAAGTTGGGTTCATTATTATTTAAGAAACACCACAAACAAATGATCAAACAGAAGAGTATTACTTATTCGAGATTCTTAATACACGTGAGCAGGAAACCGTACATCCCCTAGTTATTTTCACTCTTGAAATTGTCTGCGTAAAAAGTTCATAATCAGGTCTAAAATTTAACTAATCTTCCACGTCAAGCTTCCTCAATTCTGCTAACGAATCTATCTTATTATTGCTTTGCAGCTCTTATATTACGTTCGTAAAGAACTGCAATCTACCGCAGGCGACCACATCGAGTCACATATCCGCACTAAACAATTTCAATGACCTGCGTAAATGCAAACGACGAGTGAGTTTCAGCCTGTCGAGACAGTAGACGAAAGAGTTCACCTCAGTATATGGGTCAGGTGAAATTTATCGTCTAATATTTCGTGTGTAAATTTGAACGGGCTGCAGCAAATCTGTAGTGTACACCTAACCTGAAGAAGGTAGACGTACCGTATGAGCTAGTCAAGTGGAACACATTCAGTAGCGATCGTGCTTGTCCCTTGGGCCGGTCGGATGGCGGGCGCGTGTTATAGCGGCGGCGCGGGCTCGCCCGGCAGCGAGTGCACGCGCGCCGACAGCAGGTTGTGGAGGATGAACACCGCTGGCTTCGGGCTGCCTTCCATGTCCAGTTCCTGGCACAAAATTAATTGGTGATTCGGTGAACAAAATGTATAATTCCTTCCTAATTATACGTGGGCGACAGACAAGTTTAAGGGGCAGACAATTTAATTCAACTTCAAATGTTAATCGAATAGCGTTTTTGAAACACCATAACGCGTATGCAATTTGACCATGATGAGCCCGAATTTGACATTGTTTTTGGATGCAAGATGGCGGATGATATTTTGTCGATTTTGATGCAATAAAGGGTGTCGATTTCTTCTAATTTGGCCGCGGTGAGACCGAAGTTGACACCACTTTTGGATCCAAGATAGCGAAGGTTTGTGTAGTTTTTTTGTTCGATCAGCTATCAAGCTGAGCACTTCCACCGCATAGCGTAGCAGCACAGCGGGCGCGCTCACCACAGTGTCGTCGTCAGTGAAGTGCAGCCAGAGCGCGGAGCGGTCGTCGTCGGCGGAGGCGCGCAGCGCGTGCAGCGGGCGGCGGTACAGCGCGCGCGCGCCGCCGCGGCCCAGCGAGCCCGCCGCCTCCCACACGCACACGCCGCCCGCGCCCAGCGACAGACGCGCGCACGCGCCGCGGAAACGGCAACCTGCACGATATTTCCTCATCACTATTGATACAATTAACCAGAGGTTCCCAAACTCTTTTGTTCCATAGACCACTTTCAAAATTTTGCTGGATCCGGTGGACCCCTTGCAGCTACATTACCACTAATTTCTAAACTAAATCTCGAAAAAAAAATTAAGATTAGCTCTAATAATCTACGGAAACTTGCGTTGTTGCTGAGTTTCAACGATAAATTAACAGTTTTCGAAAAAATTGGTTAGAATTGATTGCTTGATAGGGTTAATTATTTGAAAATAAAGTCGACTAAACAAATTTTCAATTAAATTATATTTTTGAGCTGCGACTGACTCCATCCTACTTTACTTTCTTGAAATCTACAATGACTCACAGCACAAGAACCGATCAATTCTCACAAATTTTATTCAATTTTCGTGCACCCCCGCTTGCGATTGTGGACCCCCATTTTTGGTCACGCCCAACGTTGACCCCCGTCGAATCTTCCGTGGACCCTGGGGGTCCACCTGGACCACTTTGGGAACTACTGCAATAAACGATAAGCGGAAAAATCATTGACACTTTTATCATTTGGCGCGCCCCTAGAGCGGTCCGGCGGCGGCACTCACGGAAGGTGAACTCGGGCAGCGCGCGCACGGCGTGGTGCGCGCCGTCCACGAGCGCGCCGGCGACGGCGGCCAGGTCGTGCGGCGTGTCGGCCCGCAGCGCGCGCACGGCCAGGCCGGCGGGCGTGCCGGCGCGCACCCCCAGCGCCGCCGCCGCGCCCGCGCCGCGCCGCCACCAGGCCAGGCGCGTGGCCGCCAGCCCGAAGCTCTCCGTCGCCGCGCACCACGCCTCCGCCGACCACGGCGCCGCCTCGTATATTCTGCCGATACACGAACGTATTGATGCTGTACGAATACTATGCGAGCGTCTCGTCTCGGTAGACGTGAGACGCGAAATGAAACGCTAACCGAAGCCTTCGTTTGCCCGAATTTCGTATGCCATAATGTAATGTTTGCCATGACTCTTTTTTTCTCTGAAACCATAATTTTTTCAGGAACGTTGAAATGGCAATCTTATAGAACTCTATAGATCAGATTAGGTTTGTTTCATAACAATCCTGAACAATTAACAGTAAAAAAAAAGGGTTATGGCAAACGATACACTTATGGCATGTGAAATTCGAGCAAACGATAGAGAACCGACGCGAACTCTACCCTACCTCAGCTCTCGATCCGTTATGGCGACGAAAGTCGGTTGCCAGCCTTCCGATTCGTCAGAATCGTCCGAGCCGCCCGATGCGCTGATCTGTTGAAAGAGAGAACGACGAGAATAAATTAATAATTATTTTTCTGTCGATGTCGATTATCAGGGTAGTCATGCATGCCGACAACGAAGAACGAAATGTATACGTGCAACTTCAGCCAGCTACGTATTTGCTAACCAGCTGCTACTTGAGTCTACTCCATCCGCGCAGCATTAAATACAGATACGGCAGACGCACTCGAAGAGGGGAAGAGTAGAGTTTGTGCCGGTGCACCCCCGGCAACAACGGTCAAGGTGATCGCTAAACGGTGGGGTGTTACCGTCTCTAATTCTACATTGGCAAAATCATCCCCCTGACGGACAGAACCCATATTTTTAATACTATTACTATATTGTGTATTAAGGGCGGTAAGTGAGGAATTACGATCGAGACTAGAGGCTTTCTGAGTCGAGGTTCGTAATTCCCGTACCCCCCGTGAGACATACAATGATTTTCATCACATTTGCGAATAAATAAATAAAATCGACAAAAAAACGGTAAGCGCCAGAGACGCGGCTTTCGGTTTGACGGGGCCGCGGGGGGCGGCGGCGCGCGGGTGGGTGTCGTCGCGGTGGCGGGCTGCCGCGCGGGCGGCGGGGGGCGTCAGTACTTACCGCCCGAGAGTAGCGGCCAAGTTGACCTGTATGTTTTGATACTGTTTACGGCAAGTGTGATGAAATAGTACATTACAGACCTAGGGCGGTGAATTCGTAATTGTCCCAGATCGCAGGTGTTTGTGGTCCGAACCGAAGGTGAGGGCCATAAATATGCGATCTGGGGCTTTACGAATTACCGCCCGTGGTTTGTACAAAGTTTTACGTCTCGCCTTGGCCAGGAAGTGAGATTTTCTGTCCGCGAAGCGGGCGTAAAATCCCAATTACAGCCAAGGGTGACGTAAAATGAGTAAAACGGCAGGGTACTGACGTGGTCCCTGGCGGGGCGGCGCGCCAGCCAGCCGGCGTAGCGCACGTCGCCGAGCAGCGCGCGCAGGCGCGGGCGCGCGCGGGCCAGCGCGGCGCGGGCGGCCCGGCGCGCGGCCGCGTGCAGCGCGCGGTGCCACGCCGCCGCGCCGCCCGCGTCGCCCGCGCGCAGCGCCAGCGCGTGCACGCCGTCCGGCGAGTACACCTCGATCGTGCGCGCCTCTGCCGACACAGCCGATATGTTCCCGTGGATTACACTGCTACGTCGATATACGATCGGGGATTTTAAAACGACGGACTCGCTGCTATACGCTTTAATATTTCGTGATATGGATCGCGATATGCGTAAACTGTCAGTCGATTGAAATTGCAAACGATGTGAACGAACCTTGTATTTAATAGTGCATTCTGTATTAAGAGCGGTAAGTGAGGAATTACGATCGAGACTCTAGTAGAAGCCCGAAGTCGAAGACGGGTCTTTCCGAGTCGAGCTTCGTGATTCCCGTACCGCCCGTGAAACATATTTCTGAGCCTTGCATCGATTCTTATTCCTAAGCATTAAACTTCGAGTGAAATCAATTAAATCCTTCCACTAATTGTTTTGACTATTATACTAGTGAGTGTTCCTAAGTTTTTGTATCATTTTAGATACGCAAGCCATTAGCAGAGGCTGATAGCGCATCAAATCGGGACTATGATGGCACGGCAACGTGTTATTGATCAACAGAATCCTTGTAGCTTTCAGGCCCGTTGCCAACTTGAGCAGATGCAGGCCTGTTGAGAAATAGTAAGGCGGCACCGACTGGCGTGCGACAGATTTTTCCTTATCATTGCCGATATCCATTACCTGCAGGCGTGCACCGGCTCAAGCAGGGTTGGGCAGTATTTGAATTACTTGTACATATTTGGTATTTGGATTTCAATTACTTCCTTAAAATGTATTTCGTATTTCAAATACCTGACGCCGAAGTATATATATATATATAAATATAAATATATATATATATATATATACATATATAGTATTTCAAATATTTGAAGTTTCAAAATACATTTAACATTAAAATAAAGGGTCTGGCCGGCAGGTAATAGTAAAATCGCCCCTGGCTGTATTTGAAATATTGTTATGCACGATTGTTTGTTTTATTATAAGATATAATTTTACTGAATATTAAGACTTAAATGCTTAGGGTTAGCGAAAAAATAAAAAAAATAAAAATTCAGTTTTTATTTTTTTTTAGCCAAACTACGTTACCGATTAACTTGCCCTTTGGATATTTTGTACATATATTTAAGATACATTTATGGAAAAAAAATAAAAGTTCTAGCGTTTTTTAAAGTACATAATTTTGGCTGTTTTAGTTTTTCTTTTTTTACTTGCAAGTTAGCGACACCTACCATATTTTGATATAATATGCGCAATTTTATATTCTATTACATATATTTTTTTCAAAATTATTCATTTGGATCAACAAAGCGAAAAAAAAATTTTTGTTTAAAAAGGTGGAAAAAAGTTCTTCCATATTGTTCAATCGTTCAAACATTCGTTCATAGTGTTAGTAACAATTATCTTATTAGCTATGTTGGTAACATGAAATAAAAACAGAAAATACGGATAAATCAGAAAAAAAATTTATTTCAATTGATTATTTTAAAAAATATATTTTGTAGTTGCAATTTTTTACTTATTTTGAAATTCAAAAATAATTCATAACAATAATAATAATAATATAGCCCTTTTTATTTCGGATTCACTACAATTTCAGTAGACCAGGTAAGTAATTTTTTTTTTCAAAAATTCGAAATATTTTTTTTGTAAGAATACATTATATGTATACAGGGTGTATAAGACACCCCCTAACAATAATCCACTGGGGTATATAACCATAGCCATAGAATCTAAAAAAAAATTAAAAAAAAATTAGTTCTCCAAAAAAAATTTTTTTTCAATAAATAAATAACTACCATTCCTATAGAAAAAAAAATACTTCAAAATTTACTACAATTTTTTTTTTAGCTTCTATAGCTATGGTTATATACCCCAGTGGATTATTGTTAGGGGGTGTCTTATACATCCAGTATATATACTGTATTCTTACAAAAAAATAATTTGAATTTTTGAAAAAAAAAATACTTACCTGGTCTACTGAAATTGTAGTGAATCCGAAATAAAAAGGGCTATTATTATTATTATTGTTATGAATTATTTTTGATTTTTCAAAATAAGTAAATAATTGCAACTACAAAACAAAATCCGATTGCTTGCATGACTCTCCTTAGCGTCCAAAGTCCGAGGTCGGCTTAATAGGAGCACCCTTTAGCAGCTAAGTAACACTACCCTTTTGCTGAGCTGCCCGTCTGGCAGCTCGCCCTCTCCCCGGTAAGCTGTAAAAGCCGTCTGAGGCTAACAGCAAAGTCCATTCGAAAAAAAAAAAAAACTACAAAATATTTTTTTTTAAATGATCAATTTAAATCATTTTTTTTCTGATTTATCCGTATTTTCTGTTTTTATTTCATGTTAGTAACATAGCTAATAAGATAATTGTTACTAACACTGAACGAATGTTTGAACGATTGAACAATATGGAAGAACTTTTTTCCACCCATTTAAACAAAATTTTTTTTTTCACTTTGTTGATCCAAATGAATAATTTTGAAAAAAATATATGTAATAGAATATAAAATTGCGCATATTATATCAAAATATGGTAGGTGTCGCTAACTTGCAAGTAAAAAAGAAAAAAAAAGAAAAACTAAAACAGCCAAAATTGTGTACTTTAAAAAACGCTAGAACTTCTATTTTTTTTCCATAAATGTATCTTAAATATATGTACAAAATATCCAAAGGGCAAGTTAATCGGTAACGTAGTTTGGCTAAAAAAAAATAAAAACTGAATTTTTATTTTTTTTATTTTTTCGCTAACCCTAAGCATTTAAGTCTTAATATTCAGTAAAATTATATCTTATAATAAAACAAACAAACGTGCATAACAATATTTCAAATACAGCCAGGGGCGATTTTACTATTACCTTCCGGCCAGACCCTTTAACCTTCATTTAGCTATTATGAGTGTGAGTGCGAGGCGAGAGTGTAATGTAATGATGGTAAAGCAGCAATTAGAGTTGGCAACACGCTGGTCTAGATTACTTATTTTGTAATTTGTATTTTGTATAGCTAAAATACTGTATTTTGTATTTTATATTTCAAATACCTTACTTAAAAGTATTATGTAATTTGTATTTCAATTAAAGAAAAGTATGTATTTTGCCCAGCCCTGGGCTCAAGTCGGCGTAAGGCCTCAGAACTATCGTACTGGTAATAGTTATAGTTACCCGGATCGTGGTGACGCAGATCCTTAGCAACGCAGGCCATTAGCAGCGGCACGTAGCGCGTGTCGGCGCGGCGGCGGCGCGGCGACGGCGGCGAGGGCGGCGCCTCCGCCATGTACCCGCGCTGCAGCTCCCACCCCACTTCGCTGATGATCGACGCCTTGCGGAAGTAAGGGGTCACCTCGCGAAGGTATTTCACTGGAAATTAAGTTTGTTCACAATGAAGAAAACTAAATAGAATTTCCTTTAAATCTTAGACAGCAGATGAGGAGAAATTAAATTATTGCACTCCAGGAATGCCAGCAGAAGTGAATACACGCACACACACACGTCTGTGTGAAGTTAGCATATCAAGTACCAGCATATCAAGAAAAAAGTGAAGTTCTGTTAGCATGCAGTGTAGTTCTATAGTTCCTGATACTTTTTAGAAATAGTTCTGGTGATTTTCCTGGAAAATTTTGATTTTGTTTTTTTGACATAATGATATGCTAACTTCCACATAAAAAGTCTAGCATATCACAAACAAATTAGATTTCTAGTAGCACTATACATAGTTCTATAGTTCCTGACACATTTTAGAAATAGTTCTGCCGAATTTCGCTAAAAAAAAAACTTTAAAATTTTTGACATAATGATATGCTAACTTCCAGATGAAAAGCCCAGCATATCACAAAAAAATTGCATTAATATAAGTGTTTAGCATAGTTCTATAGTTCCTGATACTTTTTAGAAATACGTCTGGTGATTTTCCTCGGAAATTTTAATTTCAATTTTTGACATAATGATATGCTAACTTCTATATAAAAAGTCCAGCATATCACAAACAAATTGAATCTCTAGTGGCACTATACCTTGTTCAATAGTTCCTGACAGATTTTAGAAATAGTTCTGCCGATTTTCGCTAAAAAAAAATAATTCAATTTCAATTCGTCTAACATGATATGCTAACTTCCGTGATGATATGCTGTGAATTGGGGAGAGTTCCAAGGTTGTTTATGGTCTCAAATGATGGATATGGTGTAGTAGTTAATAGTTCTGAGGAGTTCCGGCGTTAATTTCGCTTTACAAAAATATTTAGATTTTTTTTGACGAAAATGATATGCTAACTTCCGTGATGATATGCTGTGAATTAGGGAGAGTTCCAAGCTTGTTTATGGTCTCAAATGATGGATATAGTATAGTAGTTAATAGTTCTGAGGAGTTCTGGCGTTAATTTCGTTTTACAAAAATATTTAGATTTTTTTACGAAAATGATATGCTAACTTCCGTGATGGTATGCTGTGAATTGGAGAGAGTTCCAAGCTTGTTTATGGTCTCAAACGATGGATATGGTGTAGTAGTAAATAGTTCTGAGGAGTTCCGGCGTTAATTTCGCTTTACAAAAATATTTAGATTTTTTTTGACGAAAATGATATGCTAACTTCCGTGATGATATGCTGTGAATTAGAGAGAGTTACAAGGTTGTTTATGGTCTCAAATGATGGATATAGTGTAGTAGTTAATAGTTCTGAGGAGTTCTGGCGTTTATTTCGTTTTACAAAAATATTTAGATTTTTTTACGAAAATGATATGCTAACTTCCGTGATGGTATGCTGTGAATTGGAGAGAGTTCCAAGCTTGTTTATGGTCTCAAATGATGGAGATGGTGTAGTAGTAAATAGTTCTGAGGAGTTCCGGCGTTAATTTCGCTTTACAAAAATATTTAGATTTTTTTACGAAAATGATATGCTAACTTCCGTGATGGCATGCAGTGAATCGGAGAGAGTTCCAAGCTTGTTTATGGTCTCAAATGATGGATATGGTGTAGTAGTTAATAGTTCTGAGGAGTTCCGGCGTTAATTTCGTTTTACAAAAATAGTTAGATTTTTTTACGAAAATGATATGCTAACTTCCGCGATGATATGCTGTGAATTAGGGAGAGTTCCAAGGTTGTTTATGGTCTCAAATGATGGATATAGTGTAGTAGTTAATAGTTCTGAGGAGTTCTGGCGTTAATTTCGTTTTACAAAAATATTTAGATTTTTTTACGAAAATGATATGCTAACTTCCGTGATGGTATGCTGTGAATTGGAGAGAGTTCCAAGCTTGTTTATGGTCTCAAACGATGGATATGGTGTAGTAGTAAATAGTTCTGAGGAGTTCCGGCGTTAATTTCGCTTTACAAAAATATTTAGATTTTTTTTGATGAAAATGATATGCTAACTTCCGTGATGGTATGCTGTGAATTGGAGAGAGTTCCAAGCTTGTTTATGGTCTCAAATGATGGAGATGGTGTAGAAGTAAATAGTTCTGAGGAGTTCCGGCGTTAATTTCGCTTTACAAAAATATTTAGATTTTTTGATGAAAATGATATGCTAACTTCCGTGATGGCATGCTGTGAATCGGAGAGAGTTCCAAGCTTGTTTATGGTCTCAAATGATGGTTATAGTGTAGTAGTTAATAGTTCTGAGGAGTTCCGGCGTTAATTTCGTTTTACAAAAATATTTAGATTTTTTTACGAAAATGATATGCTAACTTCCGTGATGGTATGCTATGAATTGGAGAGAGTTCCAAGCTTGTTTATGGTCTCAAACGATGGATATGGTGTAGTAGTTAATAGTTCTGAGGAGCTCCGGCGTTAATTTCGCTTTACAAAAATATTTAGATTTTTTTTGACAAAAATGATATGCTAACTTCCGTGATGATATGCTGTGAATTGGGGAGAGTTCCAAGGTTGTTTATGGTCTCAAATGATGGATATAGTATAGTAGTTGATAGTTCTGAGGAGTTCTGGCGTTAATTTCGTTTTACAAAAATATTTAGATTTTTTTACGAAAATGATATATATGCTAACTTCCGTGATGGTATGCTGTGAATTGGAGAGAGTTCCAAACCTGTTTATGGTCTCAAACGATGGATATGGTGTAGTAGTAAATAGTTCTGAGGAGTTCCGGCGTTAATTTCGCTTTACAAAAATATTTAGATTTTTTTTGACGAAAATGATATGCTAACTTCCGTGATGGTATGCTGTGAATTGGAGAGAGTTCCAAGCTTGTTTATGGTCTCAAACGATGGATATGGTGTAGTAGTAAATAGTTCTGAGGAGTTCCGGCGTTAATTTCGCTTTACAAAAATATTTAGATTTTTTTTGACGAAAATGATATGCTTACTTCCGTGATGAAATGCTGTGAATTAGAGAGAGTTACAAGGTTGTTTATGGTCTCAAATGATGGATATAGTGTAGTAGTTAATAGTTCTGAGAAGTTCTGGCGTTTATTTCGTTTTACAAAAATATTTAGATTTTTTTACGAAAATGATATGCTAACTTCCGTGATGGTATGCTGTGAATTGGAGAGAGTTCCAAGCTTGTTTATGGTCTCAAACGATGGATATGGTGTAGTAGTAAATAGTTCTGAGGAGTTCCGGCGTTAATTTCGCTTTACAAAAATATTTAGATTTTTTTTGACGAAAATGATATGCTAACTTCCGTGATGGTATGCTGTGAATTGGAGAGAGTTCCAAGCTTGTTTATGGTCTCAAATGATGGAGATGGTGTAGTAGTAAATAGTTCTGAGGAGTTCCGGCGTTAATTTCGCTTTACAAAAATATTTAGATTTTTTTACGAAAATGATATGCTAACTTCCGTGATGGCATGCAGTGAATCGGAGAGAGTTCCAAGCTTGTTTATGGTCTCAAATGATGGATATGGTGTAGTAGTTAATAGTTCTGAGGAGTTCCGGCGTTAATTTCGTTTTACAAAAATATTTAGATTTTTTTACGAAAATGATATGCTAACTTCCGTGATGATATGCTGTGACTTAGGGAGAGTTCCAAGGTTGTTTATGGTCTCAAATGATGGATATAGTGTAGTAGTTAATAGTTCTGAGGAGTTCTGGCGTTAATTTCGTTTTACAAAAATATTTAGATTTTTTTACGAAAATGATATGCTAACTTCCGTGATGGTATGCTGTGAATTGGAGAGAGTTCCAAGCTTGTTTATGGTCTCAAACGATGGATATGGTGTAGTAGTAAATAGTTCTGAGGAGTTCCGGCGTTAATTTCGCTTTACAAAAATATTTAGATTTTTTTTGATGAAAATGATATGCTAACTTCCGTGATGGTATGCTGTGAATTGGAGAGAGTTCCAAGCTTGTTTATGGTCTCAAATGATGGAGATGGTGTAGAAGTAAATAGTTCTGAGGAGTTCCGGCGTTAATTTCGCTTTACAAAAATATTTAGATTTTTTTGATGAAAATGATATGCTAACTTCCGTGATGGCATGCTGTGAATCGGAGAGAGTTCCAAGCTTGTTTATGGTCTCAAATGATGGTTATAGTGTAGTAGTTAATAGTTCTGAGGAGTTCCGGCGTTAATTTCGTTTTACAAAAATATTTAGATTTTTTTACGAAAATGATATGCTAACTTCCGTGATGGTATGCTGTGAATTGGAGAGAGTTCCAAGCTTGTTTATGGTCTCAAACGATGGATATGGTGTAGTAGTTAATAGTTCTGAGGAGTTCCGGCGTTAATTTCGCTTTACAAAAATATTTAGATTTTTTTTGACGAAAATGATATGCTAACTTCCGTGATGATATGCTGTGAATTGGGGAGAGTTCCAAGGTTGTTTATGGTCTCAAATGATGGATATAGTGTAGTAGTTGATAGTTCTGAGGAGTTCTGGCGTTAATTTCGTTTTACAAAAATATTTAGATTTTTTTACGAAAATGATATGCTAACTTCCGTGATGGTATGCTGTGAATTGGAGAGAGTTCCAAAAATGCTTATGGTCTCAAACGATGGATATGGTGTAGTAGTAAATAGTTCTGAGGAGTTCCGGCGTTAATTTCGCTTTACAAAAATATTTAGATTTTTTTGGACGAAAATGATATGCTAACTTCCGTGATGGTATGCTGTGAATTGGAGAGTTCCAAGCTTGTTTATGGTCTCAAATGATGGATATAGTGTAGTAGTTAATAGTTCTGAGAAGTTCCGGCGTTAATTTCGTTTTACAAAAATATTTAGATTTTTTTACGAAAATGATATGCTAACTTCCGTGATGGTATGCTGTGAATTGGAGAGAGTTCCAAGCTTGTTTATGGTCTCAAATGATGGAGATGGTGTAGTAGTAAATAGTTCTGAGGAGTTCCGGCGTTAATTTCGCTTTACAAAAATATTTAGATTTTTTTTGACGAAAATGATATGCTAACTTCCGTGATGGTATGCTGTGAATTGGAGAGAGTTCCAAGCTTGTTTATGGTCTCAAATGATGGAGATGGTGTAGTAGTAAATAGTTCTGAGGAGTTCCGGCGTTAATTTCGCTTTACAAAAATATTTAGATTTTTTTTGATGAAAATTATATGCTAACTTCCGTGATGGCATGCTGTGAATCGGAGAGAGTTCCAAGCTTGTTTATGGTCTCAAATGATGGATATAGTGTAGTAGTTAATAGTTCTGAGGAGTTCCGGCGTTAATTTCGTTTTACAAAAATATTTAGATTTTTTTACGAAAATGATATGCTAACTTCCGTGATGGTATGCTGTGAATTGGAGAGAGTTCCAAGCTTGTTTATGGTCTCAAACGATGGATATGGTGTAACAGTAAATAGTTCTGAGGAGTTCCGGCGTTAATTTCGCTTTACAAAAATATTTAGATTTTTTTACGAAAATGATATGCTAACTTCCGTGATGGCATGCAGTGAATCGGAGAGAGTTCCAAGCTTGTTTATGGTCTCAAATGATGGATATGGTGTATTAGTTAATAGTTCTGAGGAGTTCCGGCGTTAATTTCGTTTTACAAAAATATTTAGATTTTTTTACGAAAATGATATGCTAACTTCCGTGATGATATGCTGTGACTTAGGGAGAGTTCCAAGGTTGTTTATGGTCTCAAATGATGGATATAGTGTAGTAGTTAATAGTTCTGAGGAGTTCTGGCGTTAATTTCGTTTTACAAAAATATTTAGATTTTTTTACGAAAATGATATGCTAACTTCCGTGATGGTAAGCTGTGAATTGGAGAGAGTTCCAAGCTTGTTTATGGTCTCAAACGATGGATATGGTGTAGTAGTAAATAGTTCTGAGGAGTTCCGGCGTTAATTTCGCTTTACAAAAATATTTAGATTTTTTTTGATGAAAATGATATGCTAACTTCCGTGATGGTATGCTGTGAATTGGAGAGAGTTCCAAGCTTGTTTATGGTCTCAAATGATGGAGATGGTGTAGAAGTAAATAGTTCTGAGGAGTCCCGGCGTTAATTTCGCTTTACAAAAATATTTAGATTTTTTTGATGAAAATGATATGCTAACTTCCGTGATGGCATGCTGTGAATCGGAGAGAGTTCCAAGCTTGTTTATGGTCTCAAATGATGGTTATAGTGTAGTAGTTAATAGTTCTGAGGAGTTCCGGCGTTAATTTCGTTTTACAAAAATATTTAGATTTTTTTACGAAAATGATATGCTAACTTCCGTGATGGTATGCTGTGAATTGGAGAGAGTTCCAAGCTTGTTTATGGTCTCAAACGATGGATATGGTGTAGTAGTTAATAGTTCTGAGGAGTTCCGGCGTTAATTTCGCTTTACAAAAATATTTAGATTTTTTTTGACGAAAATGATATGCTAACTTCCGTGATGATATGCTGTGAATTGGGGAGAGTTCCAAGGTTGTTTATGGTCTCAAATGATGGATATAGTGTAGTAGTTGATAGTTCTGAGGAGTTCTGGCGTTAATTTCGTTTTACAAAAATATTTAGATTTTTTTACGAAAATGATATGCTAACTTCCGTGATGGTATGCTGTGAATTGGAGAGAGTTCCAAAAATGTTTATGGTCTCAAACGATGGATATGGTGTAGTAGTAAATAGTTCTGAGGAGTTCCGGCGTTAATTTCGCTTTACAAAAATATTTAGATTTTTTTGGACGAAAATGATATGCTAACTTCCGTGATGGTATGCTGTGAATTGGAGAGTTCCAAGCTTGTTTATGGTCTCAAATGATGGATATAGTGTAGAAGTTAATAGTTCTGAGGAGTTCCGGCGTTAATTTCGTTTTACAAAAATATTTAGATTTTTTTACGAAAATGATATGCTAACTTCCGTGATGGTATGCTGTGAATTGGAGAGAGTTCCAAGCTTGTTTATGGTCTCAAATGATGGAGATGGTGTAGTAGTAAATAGTTCTGAGGAGTTCCGGCGTTAATTTCGCTTTACAAAAATATATAGATTTTTTTTGACGAAAATGATATGCTAACTTCCGTGATGGTATGCTGTGAATTGGAGAGAGTTCCAAGCTTGTTTATGGTCTCAAATGATGGAGATGGTGTAGTAGTAAATAGTTCTGAGGAGTTCCGGCGTTAATTTCGCTTTACAAAAATATTTAGATTTTTTTTGATGAAAATTATATGCTAACTTCCGTGATGGCATGCTGTGAATCGGAGAGAGTTCCAAGCTTGTTTATGGTCTCAAATGATGGATATAGTGTAGTAGTTAATAGTTCTGAGGAGTTCCGGCGTTAATTTCGTTTTACAAAAATATTTAGATTTTTTTACGAAAATGATATGCTAACTTCCGTGATGGTATGCTGTGAATTGGAGAGAGTTCCAAGCTTGTTTATGGTCTCAAACGATGGATATGGTGTAGTAGTTAATAGTTCTGAGGAGTTCCGGCGTTAATTTCGCTTTACAAAAATATTTAGATTTTTTTTGACGAAAATGATATGCTAACTTCCGTGATGATATGCTGTGAATTGGGGAGAGTTCCAAGGTTGTTTATGGTCTCAAATGATGGATTTAGTGTAGTAGTTGATAGTTCTGAGGAGTTCTGGCGTTAATTTCGTTTTACAAAAATATTTAGATTTTTTTACGAAAATGATATGCTAACTTCCGTGATGGTATGCTGTGAATTGGAGAGAGTTCCAAACTTGTTTATGGTCTCAAACGATGGATATGGTGTAGTAGTAAATAGTTCTGAGGAGTTCCGGCGTTAATTTCGGTTTATAAAAATATTTAGATTTTTTTTGATGAAAATGATATGCTAACTTCTGTGATGGTATGCTGTGAATTGGAGAGAGTTCCAAGCTTATTTATGGTCTCAAATGATAGATATGGTTTAGTAGTAAATAGTTCTGAGGAGTTCCTGCGTGAATTTCGCTTACCAAAAATATTTAGATTTTTTTGACGAAAATGATATGCTAACTTCCGTGATGGTATGCTGTGAATCGGATAGAGTTCCAAGCTTGTTTGTGGTCTCAAATGATAGATATGGTGTAGTAGTAAATAGTTCTGAGGAGTTCGGGCGTTAATTTCGCTTTGTAAAAATATTTAGTTTTTTTTTGACGAAAATGATATGCTAACTTCCGTGATGGTATGCTGTGAATTGGAGAGAGTTCCAAGCTTGTTTATGGTCGCAAACGATGGATATGGTGTATTAGTAAATAGTTCTGAGGAGTTCCGGCGTTAATTTCGCTTTACAAAATTATTTAGATTTTTTTATACAATATGATATGCTAACTTCCGTGATGGTATGCTGTGAATTGGAGAGAGTTCCAAGCTTGTTTATGGTCTCAAATGATGGATATGGTGTAGTAGTAAACAGTTCTGAGGAGTTCTGGCGTTAAAATAGCTTAACAATTCTTTTTGAATTATTTTCGTTGAAAATGATATGCTAACTTCCGTGATATGCTGTGGTATTGAAGAGAGTTCCAAGCTTGTTTATGGTCTCAAATGATGTATATGGTGTAGTAGTAAACAGTTCTGAGGAGTTCTGGCGTTGATATAATTTCATATACTAGTATAACGCCTACATGGGCACTATGGGCTGGCTGTGACTATTGTTGTTGTAGGATTTGTAAGATTTGTAAGTAAGTATATGCAAGTATACGCAAGTTCTTTGATTATTGGCTTTAAATAAATGTAACCGATTATGTTTCCCCGTATTATGTATTATGGCTGACATGGCTGTTGTTATCCTGAATAAATAATAAAAAAAGTTGAGGAATACTCCTTTCACATCACGAGCTCGGAAAGCACTTTTTGTTTGTTTGACACCTATTGAGAATGAGACATTCGCTTTTTATCCACATGTGGAGAAAGTTTTGACCTCATATAAGAAAGATAGTACAGGGTTTAGACATTTGAAGCAAGCTCAAGTGATTTTTGACAGGTACTAAAAATCCTCAGAACTATTAACTACTACACCATATCCATCATTTGAGACCATAAATAAGCTTGGAACTCTCTTCAATTCACAGCATACCATCACAGAAGTAAGCATATCATTTTCTTTAAAAACAATTCTAAATAATTTTGTAAACCAAAATTAACGCCGGAACTCCTCAGAACTATTTACTACTACACCATATCAATCATTTGAGACCATAAATAATCTTGGAACTCTCTCCAATTCACAGCATACCATCACGGAAGTTAGCATATAATTTTCGTCAAAAAAAATCTAAATATTTTTGTAAAGCGAAATTAACGCCGGAACTCCTCAGAACTATTTACTACTACACCATATTCATCGTTTGAGACCATAAACAAGTTTGGAACTCTCTCCAATTCACAGCATACCATCACGGAAGTTAGCATATCATTTTCGTAAAAAAATCTAAATATTTTTGTAAAACGAAATTAACGCCGGAACTCCTCAGAACTATTTACTACTACACCATATCCATCGTTTGAGACCATAAACAAGTTTGGAACTCTCTCCAATTCACAGCATACCATCACGGAAGTTAGCATATCATTTTCGTAAAAAAATCTAAATATTTTTGTAAAACGAAATTAACGCCAGAACTCCTCAGAACTATCAACTACTACACTAAATCCATCATTTGAGACCATAAACAACCTTGGAACTCTCCCCAATTCACAGCATGCCATCACGGAAGTTAGCATATCATTTTCGTAAAAAAATCCAAATATTTTTGTAAAGCGAAATTAACGCCGGAACTCCTCAGAACTATTTACTACTACACCATATCAATCATTTGAGACCATAAATAATCTTGGAACTCTCTCCAATTCACAGCATACCATCACGGAAGTTAGCATATAATTTTCGTCAAAAAAAATCTAAATATTTTTGTAAAGCGAAATTAACGCCGGAACTCCTCAGAACTATTAACTACTACACCATATCCATCATTTGAGACCATAAATAAGCTTGGAACTCTCTCCAATTCACAGCACGCCATCACGGAAGTTAGCATATCATTTTCGTCAAAAAATCTAAATTTTTTTGTAAAGCGAAATTAACGCCGGAACTCCTCAGAACTATTTACTACTACACCATATCCATCGTTTGAGACCATAAACAAGCTTGGAACTCTCTCCAATTCACAGCATACCATCACGGAAGTTAGCATATCATTTTCGTAAAAAAATCTAAATATTTTTGTAAAACGAAATTAACGCCAGAACTCCTCAGAACTATTAACTACTACACTATATCCATCATTTGAGACCATAAACAACCTTGGAACTCTCCCCAATTCACAGCATATCATCACGGAAGTTAGCATATCATTTTCGTCAAAAAAAATCTAAATATTTTTGTAAAGCGAAATTAACGCCGGAACTCCTCAGAACTATTTACTACTACACCATATCCATCGTTTGAGACCATAAACAAGCTTGGAACTCTCTCCAATTCACAGCATACCATCACGGAAGTTAGCATATCATTTTCGTAAAAAAATCTAAATATTTTTGTAAAACGAAATTAACGCCAGAACTCCTCAGAACTATTAACTACTATACTATATCCATCATTTGAGACCATAAACAAGTTTGGAACTCTCTCCAATTCACAGCATACCATCACGGAAGTTAGCATATCATTTTCGTCAAAAAAAATCTAAATATTTTTGTAAAGCGAAATTAACGCCGGAACTCCTCAGAACTATTAACTACTACACCATATCCATCATTTGAGACCATAAATAAGCTTGGAACTCTCTCCAATTCACAGCACGCCATCACGGAAGTTAGCATATCATTTTCGTCAAAAAATCTAAATTTTTTTGTAAAGCGAAATTAACGCCCGAACTCCTCAGAACTATTTACTACTACACCATATCCATCGTTTGAGACCATAAACAAGCTTGGAACTCTCTCCAATTCACAGCATACCATCACGGAAGTTAGCATATCATTTTCGTAAAAAAATCTAAATATTTTTGTAAAACGAAATTAACGCCAGAACTCCTCAGAACTATTAACTACTACACTATATCCATCATTTGAGACCATAAACAAGCTTGGAACTCTCTCCAATTCACAGCATACCATCACGGAAGTTAGCATATCATTTTCGTCAAAAAAAATCTAAATATTTTTGTAAAACGAAATTAACGCCGGAACTCCTCAGAACTATTTACTACTACACCATATCCATCGTTTGAGACCATAAACAAGCTTGGATCTCTCTCCAATTCACAGCATACCATCACGGAAGTTAGCATATCATTTTCGTAAAAAAATCTAAATATTTTTGTAAAACGAAATTAACGCCAGAACTCCTCAGAACTATTAACTACTACACTATATCCATCATTTGAGACCATAAACAACCTTGGAACTCTCCCCAATTCACAGCATATCATCACGGAAGTGAGCATATCATTTTCGTAAAAAAATCTAAATATTTTTGCAAAACGAAATTAACGCCGGAACTCCTCAGAACTATTAACTACTACACTATATCCATCATTTGAGACCATAAACAAGCTTGGAACTCTCTCCAATTCACAGCATACCATCACGGAAGTTAGCATATCATTTTCGTCAAAAAAAATCTAAATATTTTTGTAAAGCGAAATTAACGCCGGAACTCCTCAGAACTATTTACTACTACACCATATCCATCGTTTGAGACCATAAACAAGTTTGGAACTCTCTCCAATTCACAGCATACCATCACGTAAGTTAGCATATCATTTTCGTAAAAAAATCTAAATATTTTTGTAAAACGAAATTAACGCCGGAACTCCTCAGAACTATTAACTACTACACTATATCCATCATTTGAGACAATAAACAAGCTTAGAACTCTCTCCAATTCACAGCATACCATCACGGAAGTTAGCATATCATTTTCGTCAAAAAAAATCTAAATATTTTTGTAAAGCGAAATTAACGCCGGAACTCCTCAGAACTATTTACTACTACACCATATCCATCGTTTGAGACCACAAACAAGCTTGGAACTCTCTCCAATTCACAGCATACCATCACGGAAGTAAGCATATCATTTTCGTAAAAAAATCTAAATATTTTTGTAAAACGAAATTAACGCCGGAACTCCTCAGAACTATTAACTACTACACTATAACCATCATTTGAGACCATAAACAAGCTTGGAACTCTCTCCGATTCACAGCATGCCATCACGGAAGTTAGCATATCATTTTCATCAAAAAAATCTAAATATTTTTGTAAAGCGAAATTAACGCCGGAACTCCTCAGAACTATTTACTTCTACACCATCTCCATCATTTGAGACCATAAACAAGCTTGGAACTCTCTCCAATTCACAGCATACCATCACGGAAGTTAGCATATCATTTTCATCAAAAAAAATCTAAATATTTTTGTAAAGCGAAATTAACGCCGGAACTCCTCAGAACTATTTACTACTACACCATATCCATCGTTTGAGACCATAAACAAGCTTGGAACTCTCTCCAATTCACAGCATACCATCACGGAAGTTAGCATATCATTTTCATCAAAAAAAATCTAAATATTTTTGTAAAGCGAAATTAACGCCGGAACTCCTCAGAACTATTTACTACTACACCATATCCATCGTTTGAGACCATAAACAAGCTTGGAACTCTCTCCAATTCACAGCATACCATCACGGAAGTTAGCTTATCATTTTCGTAAAAAAATCTAAATATTTTTGTAAAACGAAATTAACGCCAGAACTCCTCAGAACTATTAACTACTACACCATATCCATCGTTTGAGACCATAAACAAGCTTGGAACTCTCTCCAATTCACAGCATACCATCACGGAAGTTAGCATATCATTTTCGTAAAAAAATCTAAATATTTTTGTAAAACGAAATTAACGCCGGAACTCCTCAGAACTATTAACTACTACACTATATCCATCATTTGAGACCATAAACAAGCTTGGAACTCTCTCCGATTCACAGCATGCCATCACGGAAGTTAGCATATAATTTTCATCAAAAAAAATCTAAATATTTTTGTAAAGCGAAATTAACGCCGGAACTCCTCAGAACTATTTACTACTACACCATCTCCATCATTTGAGACCATAAACAAGCTTGGAACTCTCTCCAATTCACAGCATACCATCACGGAAGTTAGCATATCATTTTCGTCAAAAAAAATCTAAATATTTTTGTAAAGCGAAATTAACGCCGGAACTCCTCAGAACTATTTACTACTACACCATATCCATCGTTTGAGACCATAAACAAGCTTGGAACTCTCTCCAATTCACAGCATACCATCACGGAAGTTAGCATATCATTTTCGTAAAAAAATCTAAATATTTTTGTAAAACGAAATTAACGCCAGAACTCCTCAGAACTATTAACTACTACACTATATCCATCATTTGAGACCATAAACAACCTTGGAACTCTCCCCAATTCACAGCATATCATCACGGAAGTTAGCATATCATTTTCGTCAAAAAAAATCTAAATATTTTTGTAAAGCGAAATTAACGCCGGAACTCCTCAGAACTATTAACTACTACACCATATCCATCGTTTGAGACCATAAACAAGCTTGGAATTCTCTCCAATTCACAGCATACCATCACGGAAGTTAGCATATCATTTTCGTAAAAAAATCTAAATATTTTTGTAAAACGAAATTAACGCCGGAACTCCTCAGAACTATTAACTACTACACTTATCCATCATTTGAGACCATAAACAAGCTTGGAACTCTCTCCGATTCACAGCATGCCATCACGGAAGTTAGCATATAATTTTCATCAAAAAAAATCTAAATATTTTTATAAAGCGAAATTAACGCCGGAACTCCTCAGAACTATTTACTACTACACCATCTCCATCATTTGAGACCATAAACAAGCTTGGAACTCTCTCCAATTCACAGCATACCATCACGGAAGTTAGCATATCATTTTCGTCAAAAAAAATCTAAATATTTTTGTAAAACGAAATTAACGCCGGAACTCCTCAGAACTATTTACTACTACACCATATCCATCGTTTGAGACCACAAACAAGCTTGGAACTCTCTCCAATGCACAGCATACCATCACGAAAGTAAGCATATCATTTTCGTAAAAAAATCTAAATATTTTTGTAAAACGAAATTAACGCCGGAACTCCTCAGAACTATTAACTACTACACTATAACCATCATTTGAGACCATAAACAAGCTTGGAACTCTCTCCGATTCACAGCATGCCATCACGGAAGTTAGCATATCATTTTCATCAAAAAAATCTAAATATTTTTGTAAAGCGAAATTAACGCCGGAACTCCTCAGAACTATTTACTTCTACACCATCTCCATCATTTGAGACCATAAACAAGCTTGGAACTCTCTCCAATGCACAGCATACCATCACGGAAGTAAGCATATCATTTTCGTAAAAAAATCTAAATATTTTTGTAAAACGAAATTAACGCCGGAACTCCTCAGAACTATTAACTACTACACTATAACCATCATTTGAGACCATAAACAAGCTTGGAACTCTCTCCGATTCACAGCATGCCATCACGGAAGTTAGCATATCATTTTCATCAAAAAAATCTAAATATTTTTGTAAAGCGAAATTAACGCCGGAACTCCTCAGAACTATTTACTTCTACACCATCTCCATCATTTGAGACCATAAACAAGCTTGGAACTCTCTCCAATTCACAGCATACCATCACGGAAGTTAGCATATCATTTTCATCAAAAAAAATCTAAATATTTTTGTAAAGCGAAATTAACGCCGGAACTCCTCAGAACTATTTACTACTACACCATATCCATCGTTTGAGACCATAAACAAGTTTGGAACTCTCTCCAATTCACAGCATACCATCACGTAAGTTAGCATATCATTTTCGTAAAAAAATCTAAATATTTTTGTAAAACGAAATTAACGCCGGAACTCCTCAGAACTATTAACTACTACACTATATCCATCATTTGAGACAATAAACAAGCTTAGAACTCTCTCCAATTCACAGCATACCATCACGGAAGTTAGCATATCATTTTCGTAAAAAAATCTAAATATTTTTGTAAAACGAAATTAACGCCGGAACTCCTTAGAACTATTAACTACTACACTATATCCATCATTTGAGACCATAAACAAGCTTGGAACTCTCTCCAATTCACAGCATATCATCACGGAAATTAAGCATATCATTTTCGTCAAAAAAAATCTAAATATTTTTGTAAAGCGAAATTAACGCCGGAACTCCTCAGAACTATTAACTACTACACCATATCCATCGTTTGAGACCATAAACAAGCTTGGAACTCACTCCAATTCACAGCATACCATCAAGGAAGTTAGCATATCGTTTTCGTAAAAAAATCTAAATATTTTTGTAAAACGAAATTAACGCCGGAACTCCTCAGAACTATTAACTACTACACTATATCCATCATTTGAGACCATAAACAAGCTTGGAACTCTCTCCGATTCACAGCATGCCATCACGGAAGTTAGCATATAATTTTCATCAAAAAAAATCTAAATATTTTTGTAAAGCGAAATTAACGCCGGAACTCCTCAGAACTATTTACTACTACACCATCTCCATCATTTGAGACCATAAACAAGCTTGGAACTCTCTCCAATTCACAGCATACCATCACGGAAGTTAGCATATCACTTTCGTCAAAAAAAATCTAAATATTTTTGTAAAGCGAAATTAACGCCGGAACTCCTCAGAACTATTTACTACTACACCATATCCATCGTTTGAGACCATAAACAAGCTTGGATCTCTTTCCAATTCACAGCATACCATCACGGAAGTTAGCATATCATTTTTGTAAAAAAATCTAAATATTTTTGTAAAACGAAATTAACGCCAGAACTCCTCAGAACTATTAACTACTACACTATATCCATCATTTGAGACCATAAACAACCTTGGAACTCTCCCCAATTCACAGCATATCATCACGGAAGTTAGCATATCATTTTCGTCAAAAAAAATCTAAATATTTTTGTAAAGCGAAATTAACGCCGGAACTCCTCAGAACTATTAACTACTACACCATATCCATCGTTTGAGACCATAAACAAGTTTGGAACTCTCTCCAATTCACAGCATACCATCACGTAAGTTAGCATATCATTTTCGTAAAAAAATCTAAATATTTTTGTAAAACGAAATTAACGCCGGAACTCCTCAGAACTATTAACTACTACACTATATCCATCATTTGAGACAATAAACAAGCTTAGAACTCTCCAATTCACAGCATACCATCACGGAAGTTAGCATATCATTTTCGTCAAAAAAAATCTAAATATTTTTGTAAAGCGAAATTAACGCCGGAACTCCTCAGAACTATTTACTACTACACCATATCCATCGTTTGAGACCATAAACAAGCTTGGAACTCTCTCCGATTCACAGCATGCCATCACGGAAGTTAGCATATAATTTTCGTCAAAAAAAATCTAAATATTTTTATAAAGCGAAATTAACGCCGGAACTCCTCAGAACTATTTACTACTACACCATCTCCATCATTTGAGACCATAAACAAGCTTGGAACTCTCTCCAATTCACAGCATACCATCACGGAAGTTAGCATATCATTTTCGTCAAAAAAAATCTAAATATTTTTGTAAAACGAAATTAACGCCGGAACTCCTCAGAACTATTTACTACTACACCATATCCATCGTTTGAGACCACAAACAAGCTTGGAACTCTCTCCAATGCACAGCATACCATCACGGAAGTAAGCATATCATTTTCGTAAAAAAATCTAAATATTTTTGTAAAACGAAATTAACGCCGGAACTCCTCAGAACTATTAACTACTACACTATAACCATCATTTGAGACCATAAACAAGCTTGGAACTCTCTCCGATTCACAGCATGCCATCACGGAAGTTAGCATATCATTTTCATCAAAAAAATCTAAATATTTTTGTAAAGCGAAATTAACGCCGGAACTCCTCAGAACTATTTACTTCTACACCATCTCCATCATTTGAGACCATAAACAAGCTTGGAACTCTCTCCAATGCACAGCATACCATCACGGAAGTAAGCATATCATTTTCGTAAAAAAATCTAAATATTTTTGTAAAACGAAATTAACGCCGGAACTCCTCAGAACTATTAACTACTACACTATAACCATCATTTGAGACCATAAACAAGCTTGGAACTCTCTCCGATTCACAGCATGCCATCACGGAAGTTAGCATATCATTTTCATCAAAAAAATCTAAATATTTTTGTAAAGCGAAATTAACGCCGGAACTCCTCAGAACTATTTACTTCTACACCATCTCCATCATTTGAGACCATAAACAAGCTTGGAACTCTCTCCAATTCACAGCATACCATCACGGAAGTTAGCATATCATTTTCATCAAAAAAAATCTAAATATTTTTGTAAAGCGAAATTAACGCCGGAACTCCTCAGAACTATTTACTACTACACCATATCCATCGTTTGAGACCATAAACAAGTTTGGAACTCTCTCCAATTCACAGCATACCATCACGTAAGTTAGCATATCATTTTCGTAAAAAAATCTAAATATTTTTGTAAAACGAAATTAACGCCGGAACTCCTCAGAACTATTAACTACTACACTATATCCATCATTTGAGACAATAAACAAGCTTAGAACTCTCTCCAATTCACAGCATACCATCACGGAAGTTAGCATATCATTTTCGTAAAAAAATCTAAATATTTTTGTAAAACGAAATTAACGCCGGAACTCCTTAGAACTATTAACTACTACACTATATCCATCATTTGAGACCATAAACAAGCTTGGAACTCTCTCCAATTCACAGCATATCATCACGGAAGTTAAGCATATCATTTTCGTCAAAAAAAATCTAAATATTTTTGTAAAGCGAAATTAACGCCGGAACTCCTCAGAACTATTAACTACTACACCATATCCATCGTTTGAGACCATAAACAAGCTTGGAACTCTCTCCAATTCACAGCATACCATCAAGGAAGTTAGCATATCGTTTTCGTAAAAAAATCTAAATATTTTTGTAAAACGAAATTAACGCCGGAACTCCTCAGAACTATTAACTACTACACTATATCCATCATTTGAGACCATAAACAAGCTTGGAACTCTCTCCGATTCACAGCATGCCATCACGGAAGTTAGCATATAATTTTCATCAAAAAAAATCTAAATATTTTTGTAAAGCGAAATTAACGCCGGAACTCCTCAGAACTATTTACTACTACACCATCTCCATCATTTGAGACCATAAACAAGCTTGGAACTCTCTCCAATTCACAGCATACCATCACGGAAGTTAGCATATCACTTTCGTCAAAAAAAATCTAAATATTTTTGTAAAGCGAAATTAACGCCGGAACTCCTCAGAACTATTTACTACTACACCATATCCATCGTTTGAGACCATAAACAAGCTTGGATCTCTTTCCAATTCACAGCATACCATCACGGAAGTTAGCATATCATTTTTGTAAAAAAATCTAAAAATTTTTTAAAACGAAATTAACGCCAGAACTCCTCAGAACTATTAACTACTACACTATATCCATCATTTGAGACCATAAACAACCTTGGAACTCTCCCCAATTCACAGCATATCATCACGGAAGTTAGCATATCATTTTCGTCAAAAAAAATCTAAATATTTTTGTAAAGCGAAATTAACGCCGGAACTCCTCAGAACTATTAACTACTACACCATATCCATCGTTTGAGACCATAAACAAGTTTGGAACTCTCTCCAATTCACAGCATACCATCACGTAAGTTAGCATATCATTTTCGTAAAAAAATCTAAATATTTTTGTAAAACGAAATTAACGCCGGAACTCCTCAGAACTATTAACTACTACACTATATCCATCATTTGAGACAATAAACAAGCTTAGAACTCTCCAATTCACAGCATACCATCACGGAAGTTAGCATATCATTTTCGTCAAAAAAAATCTAAATATTTTTGTAAAGCGAAATTAACGCCGGAACTCCTCAGAACTATTTACTACTACACCATATCCATCGTTTGAGACCATAAACAAGCTTGGAACTCTCTCCAATTCACAGCATACCATCACGTAAGTTAGCATATCATTTTCGTAAAAAAATCTAAATATTTTTGTAAAACGAAATTAACGCCGGAACTCCTCAGAACTATTAACTACTACACTATATCCATCATTTGAGACAATAAACAAGCTTAGAACTCTCTCCAATTCACAGCATACCATCACGGAAGTTAGCATATCATTTTCGTCAAAAAAAATCTAAATATTTTTGTAAAGCGAAATTAACGCCGGAACTCCTCAGAACTATTTACTACTACACCATATCCATCGTTTGAGACCATAAACAAGTTTGGAACTCTCTCCAATTCACAGCATACCATCACGTAAGTTAGCATATCATTTTCGTAAAAAAATCTAAATATTTTTGTAAAACGAAATTAACGCCGGAACTCCTCAGAACTATTAACTACTACACTATATCCATCATTTGAGACAATAAACAAGCTTAGAACTCTCTCCAATTCACAGCATACCATCACGGAAGTTAGCATATCATTTTCGTCAAAAAATTGGTTGCCTGTAAAGTCGGTATACGGGCGAAAGTTTTACGTGACAACGACTTTGAGTGGTAAAATAATTTTAATGTGAATATTCACTCGTATAGTAGGAAGAAGGATGAAATAATAGTAACAATTTAAAACATTTATTTATACAAAGAATTATATTTAAAACATTAATTTATACAAAGAATCTAAATCGAAATAGAAGCGCAAGACATGAACCGGTGTGTATGCCTATCTCTCTCACTCTCTCTCTCTCGCTCTGTCTCTCTCGCTCTTAGGCGGGCTAACTGTGCTCGAGTGGAAGGGACGCGTGCCTTTCACTTTTTATGTCTGTCTCTCTCGCTCTTAGGCGGGCTAACCATGCCCGCGTGCCTCTCACTCGCTCTCATTGTGAGCGCATAACGTGAGCGGAGCGTAACGCAGTTTCTTGAAGTGTCACCCGGCAAACCAATTTATAAGACGTTGTCACGTCAAAAAATCTAAATATTTTTGTAAAGCGAAATTAACGCCGGAACTCCTCAGAACTATTTACTACTACACCATATCCATCGTTTGAGACCATAAACAAGCTTGGAACTCTCTCCAATTCACAGCATACCATCACGGAAGTTAGCATATCATTTTTGTAAAAAAAATCTAAATATTTTTGTAAAACGAAATTAACGCCGGAACTCCTCAGAACTATTAACTACTACACTATATCCATCATTTGAGACCATAAACAAGCTTGGAACTCTCTCCAATTCACAGCATATCATCACGGAAGTTAAGCATATCATTTTCGTCAAAAAAAAACTAAATATTTTTGTAAAGCGAAATTAACGCCGGAACTCCTCAGAACTATTAACTACTACACCATATCCATCATTTGAGACAATAAACAAGCTTAGAACTCTCCAATTCACAGCATACCATCACGGAAGTTAGCATATCATTTTCGTAAAAAAATCTAAATATTTTTGTAAAACGAAATTAACGCCGGAACTCCTCAGAACTATTAACTACTACACTATATCCATCATTTGAGACCATAAACAAGCTTGGAACTCTCTCCAATTCACAGCATACCATCACGGAAGTTAGCATATCATTTTCGTCAAAAAAAATCTAAATATTTTTGTAAAGCGAAATTAACGCCGAAACTCCTCAGAACTATTTACTACTACACCATATCCATCGTTTGAGACCATAAACAAGTTTGGAACTCTCTCCAATTCACAGCATACCATCACGTAAGTTAGCATATCATTTTCGTAAAAAAATCTAAATATTTTTGTAAAACGAAATTAACGCCGGAACTCCTCAGAACTATTAACTACTACACTATATCCATCATTTGAGACAATAAACAAGCTTAGAACTCTCTCCAATTCACAGCATACCATCACGGAAGTTAGCATATCATTTTCGTAAAAAAATCTAAATATTTTTGTAAAACTAAATTAACGCCGGAACTCCTCAGAACTATTAACTACTACACTATATCCATCATTTGAGACCATAAACAAGCTTGGAACTCTCTCCAATTCACAGCATATCATCACGGAAGTTAAGCATATCATTTTCGTCAAAAAAAATCTAAATATTTTTGTAAAGCGAAATTAACGCCGGAACTCCTCAGAACTATTAACTACTACACCATATCCATCGTTTGAGACCATAAACAAGCTTGGAACTCTCTCCAATTCACAGCATACCATCACGGAAGTTAGCATATCATTTTCGTAAAAAAATCTAAATATTTTTGTAAAACGAAATTAACGCCGGAACTCCTCAGAACTATTAACTACTACACTATATCCATCATTTGAGACCATAAACAAGCTTGGAACTCTCTCCGATTCACAGCATGCCATCACGGAAGTTAGCATATAATTTTCATCAAAAAAAATCTAAATATTTTTGTAAAGCGAAATTAACGCCGGAACTCCTCAGAACTATTTACTACTACACCATCTCCATCATTTGAGACCATAAACAAGCTTGGAACTCTCTCCAATTCACAGCATACCATCACGGAAGTTAGCATATCACTTTCGTCAAAAAAAATCTAAATATTTTTGTAAAGCGAAATTAACGCCGGAACTCCTCAGAACTATTTACTACTACACCATATCCATCGTTTGAGACCATAAACAAGCTTGGATCTCTTTCCAATTCACAGCATACCATCACGGAAGTTAGCATATCATTTTTGTAAAAAAATCTAAATATTTTTGTAAAACGAAATTAACGCCAGAACTCCTCAGAACTATTAACTACTACACTATATCCATCATTTGAGACCATAAACAACCTTGGAACTCTCCCCAATTCACAGCATATCATCACGGAAGTTAGCATATCATTTTCGTCAAAAAAAATCTAAATATTTTTGTAAAGCGAAATTAACGCCGGAACTCCTCAGAACTATTTACTACTACACCATATCCATCGTTTGAGACCATAAACAAGTTTGGATCTCTCTCCAATTCACAGCATACCATCACGTAAGTTAGCATATCATTTTCGTAAAAAAATCTAAATATTTTTGTAAAACGAAATTAACGCCGGAACTCCTCAGAACTATTAACTACTACACTATATCCATCATTTGAGACAATAAACAAGCTTAGAACTCTCCAATTCACAGCATACCATCACGGAAGTTAGCATATCATTTTCGTCAAAAAAAATCTAAATATTTTTGTAAAGCGAAATTAACGCCGGAACTCCTCAGAACTATTTACTACTACACCATATCCATCGTTTGAGACCATAAACAAGCTTGGAACTCTCTCCAATTCACAGCATACCATCACGTAAGTTAGCATATCATTTTCGTAAAAAAATCTAAATATTTTTGTAAAACGAAATTAACGCCGGAACTCCTCAGAACTATTAACTACTACACTATATCCATCATTTGAGACAATAAACAAGCTTAGAACTCTCTCCAATTCACAGCATACCATCACGGAAGTTAGCATATCATTTTCGTCAAAAAAAATCTAAATATTTTTGTAAAGCGAAATTAACGCCGGAACTCCTCAGAACTATTTACTACTACACCATATCCATCGTTTGAGACCATAAACAAGTTTGGAACTCTCTCCAATTCACAGCATACCATCACGTAAGTTAGCATATCATTTTCGTAAAAAAATCTAAATATTTTTGTAAAACGAAATTAACGCCGGAACTCCTCAGAACTATTAACTACTACACTATATCCATCATTTGAGACAATAAACAAGCTTAGAACTCTCTCCAATTCACAGCATACCATCACGGAAGTTAGCATATCATTTTCGTCAAAAAATTGGTTGCCTGTAAAGTCGGTATACGGGCGAAAGTTTTACGTGACAACGACTTTGAGTGGTAAAATAATTTTAATGTGAATATTCACTCGTATAGTAGGAAGAAGGATGAAATAATAGTAACAATTTAAAACATTTATTTATACAAAGAATTATATTTAAAACATTAATTTATACAAAGAATCTAAATCGAAATAGAAGCGCAAGACATGAACCGGTGTGTATGCCTATCTCTCTCACTCTCTCTCTCTCGCTCTGTCTCTCTCGCTCTTAGGCGGGCTAACTGTGCTCGAGTGGAAGGGACGCGTGCCTTTCACTTTTTATGTCTGTCTCTCTCGCTCTTAGGCGGGCTAACCATGCCCGCGTGCCTCTCACTCGCTCTCATTGTGAGCGCATAACGTGAGCGGAGCGTAACGCAGTTTCTTGAAGTGTCACCCGGCAAACCAATTTATAAGACGTTGTCACGTCAAAAAATCTAAATATTTTTGTAAAGCGAAATTAACGCCGGAACTCCTCAGAACTATTTACTACTACACCATATCCATCGTTTGAGACCATAAACAAGCTTGGAACTCTCTCCAATTCACAGCATACCATCACGGAAGTTAGCATATCATTTTTGTAAAAAAAATCTAAATATTTTTGTAAAACGAAATTAACGCCGGAACTCCTCAGAACTATTAACTACTACACTATATCCATCATTTGAGACCATAAACAAGCTTGGAACTCTCTCCAATTCACAGCATATCATCACGGAAGTTAAGCATATCATTTTCGTCAAAAAAAAACTAAATATTTTTGTAAAGCGAAATTAACGCCGGAACTCCTCAGAACTATTAACTACTACACCATATCCATCGTTTGAGACCATAAACAAGCTTGGAACTCTCTCCAATTCACAGCATACCATCACGGAAGTTAGCATATCATTTTCGTAAAAAAATCTAAATATTTTTGTAAAACGAAATTAACGCCGGAACTCCTCAGAACTATTAACTACTACACTATATCCATCATTTGAGACCATAAACAAGCTTGGAACTCTCTCCAATTCACAGCATACCATCACGGAAGTTAGCATATCATTTTCGTCAAAAAAAATCTAAATATTTTTGTAAAGCGAAATTAACGCCGGAACTCCTCAGAACTATTTACTACTACACCATATCCATCGTTTGAGACCATAAACAAGTTTGGAACTCTCTCCAATTCACAGCATACCATCACGGAAGTTAGCATATCATTTTCGTAAAAAAATCTAAATATTTTTGTAAAACGAAATTAATGCCGGAACTCCTCAGAACTATTAACTACTACACCATATCCATCGTTTGAGACCATAAACAAGCTTGGAACTCTCCAATTCACAGCATACCATCACGGAAGTTAGCATATCATTTTCGTAAAAAAATCTAAATATTTTTGTAAAACGAAATTAACGCCGGAACTCCTCAGAACTATTAACTACTACACTATATCCATCATTTGAGACCATAAACAAGCTTGGAACTCTCTCCGATTCACAGCATGCCATCACGGAAGTTAGCATATAATTTTCATCAAAAAAAATCTAAATATTTTTGTAAAGCGAAATTAACGCCGGAACTCCTCAGAACTATTTACTACTTCACCATTTCCATCATTTGAGACCATAAACAAGCTTGGAACTCTCTCCAATTCACAGCATACCATCACGGAAGTTAGCATATCATTTTCGTCAAAAAAAATCTAAATATTTTTGTAAAGCGAAATTAACGCCGGAACTCCTCAGAACTATTTACTACTACACCATATCCATCGTTTGAGACCATAAACAAGCTTGGATCTCTCTCCAATTCACAGCATACCATCACGGAAGTTAGCATATCATTTTCGTAAAAAAATCTAAATATTTTTGTAAAACGAAATTAACGCCAGAACTCCTCAGAACTATTAACTACTACACTATATCCATCATTTGAGACCATAAACAACCTTGGAACTCTCCCCAATTCACAGCATATCATCACGGAAGTTAGCATATCATTTTCGTCAAAAAAAATCTAAATATTTTTGTAAAGCGAAATTTACGCCGGAACTCCTCAGAACTATTAACTACTACACCATATCCATCGTTTGAGACCATAAACAAGTTTGGAACTCTCTCCAATTCACAGCATACCATCACGTAAGTTAGCATATCATTTTCGTAAAAAAATCTAAATATTTTTGTAAAACGAAATTAACGCCGGAACTCCTCAGAACTATTAACTACTACACTATATCCATCATTTGAGACAATAAACAAGCTTAGAACTCTCTCCAATTCACAGCATACCATCACGGAAGTTAGCATATCATTTTCGTCAAAAAAAATCTAAATATTTTTGTAAAGCGAAATTAACGCCGGAACTTCTCAGAACTATTTACTACTACACCATATCCATCGTTTGAGACCATAAACAAGCTTGGAACTCTCTCCAATTCACAGCATACCATCACGGAAGTAAGCATATCATTTTCGTAAAAAAAACTAAATATTTTTGTAAAACGAAATTAACGCCGGAACTCCTCAGAACTATTAACTACTACACTATATCCATCATTTGAGACCATAAACAACCTTGGAACTCTCCCCAATTCACAGCATATCATCACGGAAGTTAGCATATCATTTTCGTCAAAAAAAAACTAAATATTTTTGTAAAGCGAAATTAACGCCGGAACTCCTCAGAACTATTTACTACTACACCATATCCATCGTTTGAGACCATAAACAAGTTTGGAACTCTCTCCAATTCACAGCATACCATCACGTAAGTTAGCATATCATTTTCGTAAAAAAATCTAAATATTTTTGTAAAACGAAATTAACGCCGGAACTCCTCAGAACTATTAACTACTACACTATATCCATCATTTGAGACAATAAACAAGCTTAGAACTCTCCAATTCACAGCATACCATCACGGAAGTTAGCATATCATTTTCGTCAAAAAAAATCTAAATATTTTTGTAAAGCGAAATTAACGCCGGAACTCCTCAGAACTATTTACTACTACACCATATCCATCGTTTGAGACCATAAACAAGCTTGGAACTCTCTCCAATTCACAGCATACCATCACGGAAGTTAGCATATCATTTTTGTAAAAAAATCTAAATATTTTTGTAAAACGAAATTAACGCCGGAACTCCTCAGAACTATTAACTACTACACTATATCCATCATTTGAGACCATAAAGAAGCTTGGAACTCTCTCCAATTCACAGCATATCATCACGGAAGTTAAGCATATCATTTTCGTCAAAAAAAATCTAAATATTTTTGTAAAGCGAAATTAACGCCGGAACTCCTCAGAACTATTAACTACTACACCATATCCATCGTTTGAGACCATAAACAAGCTTGGAACTCTCTCCAATTCACAGCATACCATCACGGAAGTTAGCATATCATTTTCGTAAAAAAATCTAAATATTTTTGTAAAACGAAATTAACGCCGGAACTCCTCAGAACTATTAACTACTACACTATATCCATCATTTGAGACCATAAACAAGCTTGGAACTCTATCCAATTCACAGCATACCATCACGGAAGTTAGCATATCATTTTCGTCAAAAAAAATCTAAATATTTTTGTAAAGCGAAATTAACGCCGGAACTCCTCAGAACTATTTACTACTACACCATATCCATCGTTTGAGACCATAAACAAGTTTGGAACTCTCTCCAATTCACAGCATACCATCACGGAAGTTAGCATATCATTTTCTTAAAAAAATCTAAATATTTTTGTTAAACGAAATTAATGCCGGAACTCCTCAGAACTATTAACTACTACACCATATCCATCATTTGAGACCATAAACAACCTTGGAACTCTCCCCAATTCACAGCGTATCATCACGGAAGTTAGCATATCATGTTAGACGAATAAAAATTGTTTTTTTTTTTTTTGCGAAAATCGGCAGATCTATTTCTAAAACCTATCTGGAACTATTGAACAAGGTATAGTGCCACTAGAGATTCAATTTGTTTGTGATATGCTGGACTTTTTATGTAGAAGTTAGCATATCATTATGTCAAAAATTGAAATTAAAATTTTCGAGGAAAATCACCAGAACTATTTGTAAAAAGTATTAGGAACTATAGAACTATGCTAAATACTTATATTAATGCAATTTTTTTGTGATATGCTGGGCTTTTCATTTGGAAGTTAGCATATCATTATGTCAAAAAATTTAAAGTTTTTTTTTTAGCGAAATTCGGCAGAACTATTTCTAAAATGTGTCAGGAACTATAGAACTATGTATAGTGCTACTAGAAATCTAATTTGATGTGATATGCTGGACTTTTTATGTGGAAGTTAGCATATCATTATGTCAAAAAAACAAAATCAAAATTTTCCAGGAAAATCACCAGAACTATTTCTAAAAAGTATCAGGAACTATAGAACTACACTGCATGCTAACAGAACTTCACTTTTTTCTTGATATGCTGGTACTTGATATGCTAACTTCACACAGACCACACACACGCGCAAAAAAAAATGCGCAAGGTTTGAACTGCGATCACCTGAGAGAACACACTGTTATTCCACACCTTATACAACTAGGCCAAACTCACATATGTTAAAGCGACGAATTCAATGTACACTTCAAAAATCGAACGCGACTCTAGAGCTTCATTCGTATTTCAAAATAAGCTCTTAGATGATCTGATATCCTGGTACTTAAACTCACTCTGTTTTACCCAACCAGCAGCAGCACTGGCTTGCAGAGCTGGCTGCAAGGCCAGCATTATGCTGAGATGGGACCATTTCATGATGCATGTTCTGTTTTTTTTGCATCTTTTCTTCTTTTGTCTTTGTAATGTTATCATGAATAAATGTTTTCTTTCTTTCTTTCTTTCTTTCCAACCCAAAAGATGTTCAATGCAGCTAAAGAAGTTTTTACTTCAAAATTTACCCTGCCTGCTGTATCTATTTGCTAGGCTTTTGGATCCCACACAGCATAGTGTTGCATCATCAGTTAAATATTCAACTCTTTGGTTATAAATGTCAGAGCTAAATAAACACTTGATTAAATATAGGATTTCTTTGTATGATATGATACATCATTCAATTATTTCAAATAAGAAAAACACCACAAGTGTTTCAAATGACCTCATGACATCATACAACAGTAAAATAGGCATTCACATTAAGGCCTTTTATTGGAGTTAATTGATGAGTCTATGAGAATAAACTGGGCTTGTTGAAATTACCACATCCTCTCCAGCTGGAATCAATCAGAGATTGGCTGACTTAATGCCACACTCCGAGACATCTTTTACTATTGCATTATCACACATAAGTCATTATTACCCAACTATGGCAAAAACAAAGGAGGGTTAGGATTTTGACAGACTATGTATGTTATGTATGTATGTATATTCATCTGTTCCCTCATAGCTCCTAAACTACTTATCAGAATAGGACAGATGAGGTATTGTTAGAAGCGTCTTGATCATCCACTGGTTATAGGCTAGGTATATATGATGTGTAACTAAGTCTAATGTAGGTCCCTCTAGAGAGCTTAAAGTACATACTATGATAATTTAATGTTCTATGTAAATCAATCTTTGTGGCATAATAGCTCAAGTCTATAAGATACTTGATGCTATACTTCGATTTTTTTAGCATTAGAAAGAAGGTAAACAATTTTGGCATGTCTTTTTATTGAAAAACAGTTTTACAAAATAAATAAGAGCAAGTTTAAATTTTCTAAGTGTCGGGACCCCCTTTGCTTTAGTCCAACCAAATATCTGGTTGATTGATGAAAAAAATCCCATGATACTACTTATTTACAGGATAATTGTTTTATAACTCACCTTCCAACTGAACCATTTTTCCCGCTCGTTTTAATGCCTTAACAGCTTCCTCGTGTGTTGCATCCTTCAAGTCCTCCCCATTCACTGACAGAATGGCATCACCAACATACAATTGCTCAGTTAGATCTGCCGCCATGCCCTTGAATATTTTCGATATTAAAATTGGCATGTTGTTTTCTATTCCACCTTTAATTGATATTCCCAGGCCGTTGTTGTCCGATTTAACAACTTGCACTAGCCGTTTTTGATTCGCGATCGCCTCTGGAACCTCCGTGAAGTCGCTGTTCGGTGTTTCGACATTGTTGTTGTTGAGGGTGCCGTTGAGTGTTGTTGTGGCGTCGTAACCGTCGTCCAGGCACACGCTGAAATAGTCGTCCTCGAGCGAGCAGTGGACGCGGTACCACACCCCGCGCACCAGCGTCTCCAGCAGCCCCGAGCGCCCGCACGTCGCATTGGGGCTGTCGCTGCCCCCGCTGGACCCACCGTTCTCGACCATAATTATAATTGCTAATATTATGGTGAGCCAAGAGAAAACTACGCAACACTGCTGATCCACTAATGAGCGCGCACTCGATTCATTGTCCACGTCCCATACGCTTTACAATTAATTAACACATGTCTGACTAGATCACTATTATATTGTAAACAATTTGAAATACATTTTTATTGGACAATCAATATACAATACAAACTTGACATTCTGTACCTACTCATTTACGCGTTTTTTACGTTTTACGTTTTTATCCGCATCAATCAGCGGCGCTCGCCTAGCGTAACATAACGACTGAAGGAAGAAAATTAATCTTGTGTTTAAGGAGGCTGTTTGTCCGCAATCCGCTGAAAACATGAACGCTACACGCTTCAGCTTTTTCGTGTAGAATTTCAAGTGGTGCTACTCAAACTTGAATTGTATCATAACAGAAGCAATGGCAACACCGGTTTCTTTCACACACATGTCATCTGAATGACGTACTATGACGTACAGTGCAGTCGTGGATATGTCATGTTTTGTGGATTCATTTCAACATTGTAAATTTGTTAATATCAGATCTTGTGATTTCGTTAGCTAGAATATCATACAAAATTGTAGGGTTTTAGCGAAGGGAAAATAGAATGCGATGCTTCCTCGGCGCCGGAATATAGGAGGTGTGTCAGTGACTACCTCGGATGAGACACCACTACTGGAAAATGAATTAAATTCTTACAGTAAATTTGACAAGAAAGGATCGAAATATTACCAACCAGAAAGGCAAGGATCGTCCATTCCTTTAATTCCTACAAAAGGACCGGGTTTTGAGGAATCCGACATAGTATTTGACTTTCTTGAAGAGCCTGTATTTGAAGTGGTCATGGCTGCTAGGGACAGGACTAATGAATTCGCGTCGACAGTACGTAGCCTTCAAGGCCGCACATTGGCTAGGCCCATCGTGCGGGACGAGCGGAAAGCTGCAGTGCTTGAAACCTATTCTCAGTTCATGTCAATGGCCAAAGTAATAAGTAAAAACATAACAGGAACATATGCCAAGCTGGAGAAACTTGCTTTATGTAAGTAAGACTACCTTTTATCAATCTATTCCAAAAATATACTCTATGCTTGCATAAAATTATCATCAATTTTATTTCAGTGGCAAAAAAGAAATCTCTGTTTGATGATCGTCCTACAGAAATACAAGAACTAACATATATAATCAAAGGAGACCTAAGTTCACTCAACCAACAGATAGCCCGGCTGGGCGAGATGCCCCGCGGCCGCCGCAGCATGCACAGCCACTCCTCTAGTGTAGTTCTGGCACTGCAGTCCAGGCTAGCATCTATGAGCAACCAATTCAAACAGGTGATTTCAACAGATTCCACATATTTTATACATTATTAATTATTTTAGACAAAAGTGTTGTAACAAGTAATCTTTTCAGGTTCTTGAAGTGAGGTCAGAAAACTTGAAACATCAAAACAACAGAAGAGAACAATTCTCAAGGGTGGGCCCCGTTGTAAAAGAAGTTCCTTCTATTCTACAACAGCAAGACGAAGTTAGTATAGACTTGGGTGACACGATGGGACTCCAGACTCAAACCCAGCAGCTAGCTTTAAGAGACGACACGGACACATACGTGCAACAGAGAGCTGAGACAATGCATAACATTGAGAGCACTATTGTGGAGCTGGGAGGGATTTTCCAACAGCTGGCCCACATGGTAAAGGAACAAGATGAAGCTATAGGCAGGATTGATGCTAATATCCAAGAGGCTGAGATGAATGTTGAAGCAGGTCACAGAGAAATAATGAAATATTTCCAGAGTGTTACGGGGAATCGGGCGCTAATGTTCAAAATTTTTGGTGTTCTCATATTCTTCTTTATATTCTTTGTAGTTGTAATGGCTTGAATTGTTAGTATGCCCTGTTTATATAGGTATATAACCAATTACCAAAACAGATGACATCAGTTGACTGGGAGAAACCCAGTATAAACATTATACATTCTCATCAGCTCTTTATTCCAGTTGAAACAGGGCATCACTATTATTGTGGTTATTATTATCCTATGTAATTATCAAATAATAGTGTAGAGGGAGATAATGGAGTTATAATATTATTACTATATACATACTACATATAACAAATCATTACCTTGTTTCTTATTTACTTGTAAATTGTTGTAAATACAAGCAAGAAGTAAGTTAATCTTTAATTTTTTACCCATAATGAATTTATCCCTTTGTATGCTTAAGGCACGGATCCTTGCCAAATTTAAGGCAATATTTTTGTATTTTTACTTAAATCAGCAGAATTACCACCAGAAAACAAATGAGACTAGACTGCATACCTTTTTTTTAACTCCTACATATGAGGGGTTAATAATATAACCACTTGTCATAATTTTTTTATAATATTGGTTCGGTTCATTACACAATAAATAAAATAACGAGAAGAATAATCCTTGAAACACCCCAGCCTAACCTAACAATTTATATCCTAAGTACTTAGTCAGGACCTGGCTGGCAGTAAAATATATATTTAATTAAAAAAAAAATACCACCCACCCTCCTCCATTCTGTCTGTTATGGGTAAAAATTGCCAAACAATTGTATACAAGAAATGTTTAATTATAAATATTAATAGTACAAAACCATTTTATGTCAATTATTATAAAAAAAATGGTGAAATAACATTAACATGAGGTCAATATTTGAATTCTTCAAATCAGTTCAATTACCGGCTGTGATGAAATTATTATGAATTTAAACAACATTAAATGCATATTTTTAGTAAAATCTGCTTACTTACAAATTATTTACACTTACATATATGTAAAAAGTTACTATAGTAAAAATCTTGACAGCTTGGAGTCCAAACAAACATGTTTACTGTTTCTTACTTGCATGTGATAATATGAATGTACAATTAATAATACAACTAAATCAAATAAAATAAATAAAATTTGTCCAAAAGAGTTTTGTTATAATAATATTAAAGCTAAATTAAAGCTCTTGCTGTCATTTAAACTCAATTTTGGCTAATTTCATCTTCAATATTTAAGTTCTTACCACATTCCATTTATTTCTTTGTTGCCACAGACACACAATTACCATCCAACAAGAAAAAGTTAAAGTTGGACAATGGTACTAGTTTCATCATATAATTCTTGGATAGTGGCAAGCTCAAGAGCAAAATTTGTGGTTTTAGAACTATGCATCTGCTGTGTTGGTGACAACTTTCCTTATATCCAAATCAATTGAAACTTCCACACACTTTTGCCTAAAATGTCACCCATATTCGTCATGATCCTGAACACTATGCATGATTTTAATTGTTCTTTGTTGGACTATAACCAAGTGACAGGAATGTTAGTTGGTATTGCTGATTTGGACTCCATTGCTGTCACACTATACTTTAAATAACATTGATCCAAGGTCATAGAATTTACAAAAATTCGTCACACCACTCTTGCAAACACTGGTAACAGTCAGCAGACTGCTTGGAGTTGGCACTGCAGGTCTCCTTCATCCATTCTTGAAAAAGCTCACGATCTTTCTTCAGTACCAGAAACTGCCCCAGTACAACATAGGCCTGTAAACATAAACATAGGAATATGAAAAACCAATTTCTTCATCTTCAGTAATAGGTAACGACTTAGATAATAGTCACACCTTGTCAAAGCCAGCAGTTTCAAGTCTTCGGCCTAAGACCTCTCCCACGCCGGCCAAATCTGTTACAGGCTTTTCTCCCATAGGCTCGGCCACAAAATTTCTATGCTTTTGCGATGTGCTCGACATTTTTCTTGTTGAATAATTCAATTATACGAAACAAAGTCCAGTTCGTGGACTGAGCTGTAAATACAGATTGGTTAAAACCGCCGCGCAATAATAATCACACAACAAAAAAGACTCGAAAGCACAATAGCAAGCAAAGCACGCCAAATGCCACTTTACTTTACGTCATGTACATGTATTTGTTCAGTCAAATCAATTGGATTGGTGGTATACAAATGACAAGGTTATCTGATAATAAGTGGTCAACCCTATAAACTAATGGCGTTGCATACAAATTTTCACGAGCCTCGATACACTAGCGCTCAGCCCAACGGCAAAATTAATTTTGTGCTGCTGTACGTTACGAAATGTCAGAATTGAAAAAAAAGTGACGCTAAAATTTTTTTTAAGCGTGGCATCAGATTTATTCGGCGAATTTTTCATTCTTGATGCGGACAGAGCGCAGTCTACAAGCGGCTTAATAGGGTTCCATATTAAATCAAGGGGTCCAAACAAAGAACTTTGAAATATTTTTATGCGAAACTTAATCTATTTTTTATGATATCTGTGACTGTCTATTGGTACAAGTTTCTCTCAGGGTTGCCAGATGTCAGCTAACTCAATTCGCCAAATTTTGACTACCGAGTAGCCTAAATCGCCTTATATGTTTTTTTTTTCAAGTAGCCTAATTCGCCTAAAATTTTGAGCTAGGCAGATAAAGGAGAAACGTAAAAAAAATACAACGTAAAGCAATCAATATTTATATTTTAAAATTATCGTTTAATGATAGTGATATAGTAAGTAATAGTAGATACCATTTAATGATGGTCATGGTATAATAAAATACTTCTCATCGTCTGACCATGGTGATGGTGAGCTTCTGCAGAGCCTCCAGTGTAGGTTTTCGCATATATATAAGAACGTCTTGGACACGTTCACCTATTATGGAATAATTGGCAGCGCCACTTGCGCATCAAAACGGCAACCAACAGAGCCTCTAGTGTAAGTTTTAGTCACGACAAACGTCTCGAACGCGTTCACGTAAACGTCTCAATTACTATGGAAAAATTGGCAGCGCTACTTGCGGATTGAAACGGCAACAAACTGAGCCTCTAGTGTAAGTTTTCACACGAACAAACGTCTCGAACGCGTTCACGTAAACGTCTCAATTACTATGGAATAATTGGCAGCGCCACTTGTGGATCGAAACGGCAACAAACTGTTCCCATATTATTTGACATTTTAACGCAAACGCGGTCGAGACGTGTTCTGTGACCGAAAACTTACACTAAGCATACTGTTCTCATAGTATTTGATACTTTAACGCAAACGAACGCGTTCGAGACGTATTTTGTGACCGAGAACTTAACTAAGCATACATGAGGTTATATATTATGATTTTGTAAAGGAATAAAAATAGGAGCGAGATCACGTTATTATTTCTTACTTTTTTACAAATAATCTTGTATCAGCATCCGCATTTTTGGAATTATGAAGGAATGATTCCATAAATTTGGGTAATCCTCAGATAGCCTAAATCGCCCGTAAATTTTTTCCTAGGTAGCCTAAATGGCTACTGGTAGCCGATCGGATTTTTCGGTCGCCATTTGACCCCCTAAGGTAGCCTAAATGGCGATAAGTCGCCTAATCTGGCACCGCTGGTTTCTCTGTAGTCTGTCTGTGGTTTGTAATGACGTCTGAAACCACGAAGGCTTGTTAATTTCTTGCGGCGTTTTCTTTTTGTTCATATAGTATAGTAGTTATTAATTAACAATATATGCCGCGAAAGTTGCAATTCAGGAACATATTGTAGCATCTGCTACTATCATGGTATGCTACTGCTACACCTGAGCAATGTATTCTCTATTCGTGTTATCTAATTGCAAGTGTTCACTGTTATTGCATTGATTTAGGACGCAGCAGGCACTGGCACAAGCTCGCCGGGGTTGATGGCTGCGCCGCTGCTGCCCCCACCGATGATGGGTGGGTTGCCGCCACCAATGCCGCCCCAAGTGGCCATGCCCCCCGTACCGGGTATAGCGCCTACCATGTCTGCTTTGCCTCCACCTATGGGATTCCCACCCTTGATACCGCCATTCTCGATGCCACCACCAGGATTTCCGCCCTTTAAACCCGTAAGTTATTACATTCAGATCTACAGCTACATAGCATTTCATCTCATTTCAATCATTTCATCCCTTACATGCTGGTCTGCATGTGATAAATTAATGAAACATATGTTCAGGATTTAGGTGCTCCAGCCCCAGAAATTACACCGATGTCCAATCAAACCAGCCCTTGGTCGGAGCACAAAGCACCTGATGGCCGCACCTACTACTACAACTCTGTGTCCAAACAGAGCCTTTGGGAGAAACCTGATGATTTGAAAACACCTGCTGAAGTAAGTTCTGGTTTTTTAATATATAAAAAATGCCAGACAGCACACATCTACGTTGCTGACTTGTGTTCCATGTTTACAATAATATCGTCCAGCATAAGCAAGAGCTTAGTAGAACGGTAACAAATGTGTCAATTCGGGGATCTCATCATCTGCTAAAAACCTTTTACAAATGCATCATTTCATTTCACGGACACATCATTTGAAAACCCTTATCTAACAAACCATAAACATTTTTAAAATTGACAAACCTTTAGGTGTGGCTCACATTAGGTTAGGTTTGTTTTATAAGTTTTCCATGAAGTCAATATTTTAGTAGAAAATAAAAGGTTGTCAAATGATGAATTTGTGAAATGATGCATTTGTGAAAAGTTGTTTAGCAAACTATAGTAAACCAAACTGTTAATTTGGAGTAATACTGTATACTGTAACATAATATCTGTTACAGAAGCTTCTATCAGCTTGTGTGTGGAAGGAGTACACAACTGACGCTGGCCGGCTGTACTACCACAACATCGAGACTAAAGAGTCCAGCTGGGTGGTGCCACCTGAGCTTCAGGATATCAAGGACAAAATTGCTGCAGAAGAAGCAGCACAGTAAGCTTCTTTTCTTTAGTTTTCTTTAATTTCGATACAACTAGCTGTTGCCTGTGGCTTCGCCCCATTGGTTTTTATTTTTAATATATATTTTCTCACTGTATAAACCTTCCCTGGACTACGAAAAACATAAGAGTTTTCAATGATTCACGGTTAAGTTCATTCGAAATATTATAAACGGGATATGAACCGCGATTACCTTTATTGAGCTCCCGATCACGCGATCATATCCCGATATCGGGATATCGTTCATATCCCGTTTATAATATTTCATATGAAAGCGCAACTAACAAACGTGTTTCATTTTTATATTAATAGAGAAGAAGAATAATAGAAGATAATGGGTATTTTCTAATGGCTCACCTGTCTACATTTTTTTTTTTTTTTTTTTTTTCCAATTTTCATCTGCCATCGGCTATTCAGCCATAATCAGATTTTATGATTCAGTGGGAGTTTCAGGAGGTATTCCAGCAAATACTCTTCCCCATTCTCAGTGTCTTGCGTCCAGCTGTAGTATTTGCCATCGCTTCAATCTAGTTGTGTCATTGGCACTGTCAACCAGGTCCCGGGCGAGTTGGTTTGTATGCTTTTGGAGTCTATCCTTGTATTTTGTGGCATAGTTGTTAATCTCCTCCTTGATGGTTGGCATGTTCAAGTATTTGTGCACTTCCACATTTCTTACAAACCATGGTGCATTTGATATTGCTCTTAGGACATTATTCTGGAATCTTTGTAGGATTTCAAGATTAGAATTACTGGCCGATCCCCAGAGTTGAATTCCATATGACCATATTGGTTTTATGATGCATTTATACACCAGCAGTTTATTAGACAGTGTTAGCTGTGACTGTCGGCCAATCAACCAGTATAACCGTTTAAAGTTGAGATCTGCTTCTTTCCTTTTAGTCTTTATATGCTTAGCCCAAGTTAGTCTTCGGTCCAGATGGAGTCCAAGGTAGCGCACACAGTTTTCTTTGGGGAGCTGCTCACCTCTTAGTGTCACAGCTGGACATTCTCCTCTACGGAGTGTGAATGTGATTTGTATAGACTTGGATACGCTTGGTCTAATTCTCCACTTTTCTAACCATTCATTTATCTTATACAGATGAGTTTGCAGCATTTCTGCAGCCACGATTGGGTCTTTGTGGCTAGCTAGGCAGGCGGTGTCATCGGCATATGTTGCTGTTACTATACCAACACTGGAAGGCAGATCAGCTGTGTTTATGGAATATAGGACTGGACCGAGCACAGAGCCCTGAGGCACAGAAGCTTTAATGTCGTACAATAGAGAGACTTCCTCACCAAATTTCACTTGGAATTGTCTGCCAAGCAGGTATGACTTCAGTATCATGAAGTATGAGTTTGGGAGTAATGTTTTGAGTTTGTACAGCAGCCCCTCATGCCAGACTCTGTCAAACGCCTGCTGGATGTCTAGGAAGACAGCTGCACAGTATTCCTTCTGTTCTAGAGCTTGTCGTATCTTGTTCACCACACGATGCACCTGTTCTACTGTGGAGTGTTGCTCCCGGAAGCCGAATTGGTGGTTAGGTATTATACCATCTTCTTCCAAGATTGGCTTAAGCCTGCTTAATAAGATTTTCTCAAAGAGTTTAGATATTGTTGGAAGAAGGCTGATTGGTCTGTATGAACTGGGTTCTGTGGGAACTTTTCCTGGTTTTAGTAGCATGCATATCTGTGATATTTTCCACAATTTAGGATAATAATGCACTCGCATAATGGCATTAAATAGCATAGTCAGAAATACAATAGGTTTCCTTGGCAGCTGTTTCAAGATTTCAGCGGTGATCAAGTCAAAACCTGGAGCTTTTTTGTTACTTAATAATCTAATAGATCTTCGCATCTCTCTTGGTGTTACGAGCTTTATTGGTAGCGATAATTGTTGATCACTTTCCAGGAAGGTGTTCACCTCTCGTTCAAAATCAGTTTCATATGTAGGTGCATTTGGCTGGAACACTTGACTAAGATGTTGCGCGAAGAGTTCGGCTTTTTCCTTGGGGCTTTTGATCCATGTTCCCGACTGTGATCTTAATGGAGGTACTGGCTGCTGTGGCTTTTTAAACTGCTTTGTAAGTTTCCACAGGGTGTACTCGTCGCATTTCTTTGCAGATAGTGATGATAGTTTCTGCTGGAAAGTATGGTTTTCACTATCACTTATAATTTCTTTAAGCTCTCTAGCTGCCTTATTATACAGTCTTTTGTCCTCCGAATGCCTACTTAGTTGCCAGGCTCTTCTTAGCCTTCTTTTTTCGGTTACTTTCTCTCGAATTTGCAGTGGGATGTTAGTGGTTTTACTTGTTGCTGTCAGGTATGGTGTACTACGCCAGGCTGCTTCCTGTATTAAGTTAGTTATGTATAATGTTGCTTCATCGATGTCACTTTCCGTTTTTAGTTTAACCTTTAAGTTTGTTTTACTCTCCAGGTACTCGGCAAAGGCTGCCCAGTCGGTTTTATGGTTGTATAAGGTGGATTTTGGTTCTCTGTGTATTATGGTTCTACTGAATGTGCCTATAACTGGTGTGTGGTCTGAGGCTGTATCTAGGCAAGATTCAACATCTAGATAGTTCTCTGAGAATCCCTTGATGATAAAGAAATCCAGCAAATCAGGAAGCTTATTCGTGTCAGTTGGCCAATAGGTTGGTTCACCAGTTGAAAGGGCAGTTAACTTTAAGCTGTCCATGCACTTCTTCAGTTCTCTTCCACGTGTAGTTGTGAGTCGTGAACCCCAGTGTGTGTGTTTACTATTCCAATCTCCACCGCAGATATAACTTACTCCAAGACTATTAAAGTACTTTTTAAATGCTTCCTCCTTTATTTTAAATTTGGGTGGGCAATAGACAGCACTTACATTAATAGGTCTATCCTGATTTTCGATTGTGACAGTAGTCGCCTGTAGGTAGTCTTCCCTGACCTGACTATGTTCGTAGTGCTTAATGTTTTGCTTAATTATTACGGCAGTGCCACCATGACAGGTGCCATCTGGATGATTAGTATGATAGACATTATAGCCCTCAAGCTTGAATATTTTTCTGTCATTTAGATGGGTTTCAGAGATAAGCATGATATCAATTTTATTAAGATCAAGTATAATTTTTAGTTCATTCTTAACGGGTAACAACCCATTTGCATTCCATGTCCCAATTCGCATAGAAGCCATTACTTCTTACTGATCAGTGCAGTCATGAGGTTAATAAGAGTCCCCATTTGTTGAATTAACAAATCAATTTTTTGTGCTTGTTTGGTGACTATTTCTAATAGCATGTTTTCAAATTTTGTATGGGTTTGGTTGTCATTTAGTAATGACTTTGTTGTATATTGTTCCGAGTTGTCAGAGTTTTTCTGTTCGCCTTTGGAATTGCCTTTTGTTTGATCTTTCAATGCCTCCCGATAGGTTTTTCTTTTGATTATTTCTGGTTGCGGATCTTGTATTTGGGCAATCCATCTGTCACTGTCTGGTGTAGGTGTTGTCTTGGGGTCTTGCTCAGGTCTCCTGTTTTCATTTGTATATTTTGTATGTGCTTTTCTAGCATATATTTCACGGTAGACTAAGCATCCTTTATAATTTGCCGGGTGACTGCCTTGACATAATGCACATGTGGCTGGAGTATTCTTATCCTTGGTGCAAGTTGTTGTATTGTGAGGGCCCCCGCATTTAACACACCTATAGGGTCTCATGCAGTTATTCTTAGTATGCCCATACTGCTGGCAACGTGTACATTGGGCAATAGTTTTGCTTCTTCGCGGGTCTTCTATTATAATTTTTTGGTGATAAATATATTTTATTGATTTGATACGTGGCAGGTTATCACTTGGTTCTACATTTACGAAGAATACATTGTATGGTTCCCTTGTGTTTTTATTCCGGGCGTTGACGATCTCGCCTCTTACTTTATTTCCGGTTGCTTCAATGGCTTCTATAATTGCTTCCGTTGGGGTAGTATGGTGTAACTTTTTTATTACAAACTTTTGAGACCTATCTTCTTTTCTTGTAAAAGTGTGTCCTATCAACCCTTTACTTCTAATATGTTCTATAAGAGTCTTGTAGTTTTCTACCGATTTCGAGGAAATACTTAGTTGGTTTCTGGATATCACCTTGTATGAGTAGTCTTCTTTTCTTATCGCCTCATGAATAAAATCAGTTAGCTGGTTTATATCTTCGATGCCATATAGGATGATCGGGGGTGGTTTAGATATTTTCTTAGGCTTGGAAGAACCTGTGGGATTTTCTTCATTACTTGGCTCATCCATAGGTTCAGGAAGAGCGGAGAAGCTGTTACTAGTTTCTATTGTTGGTATGTATTCCTCTAAGTTTAAGGCTCGGTTTTTGCTGAATAACTGCTGTCTTTCTTCATTTCTTTTTTGAAATTTGTGGGTAGATTTGTATAGCTCTGGCGAGCGGTTTCTTTTTTGGTTTATTCCTGGAACTCTTTGCCAAGGGACGTTGCTGGGGGTATCGGACGCTTTACTACTAAAACACTGGTTGGACGAAATATTTTGAGTTTGGCTTTCAGACTGAGGTATGTTTGTTTGTTTGCTGAGAGGGGATTTTTCAGAGATTATCTCCTGCTGTATGACTTTTTGGGTTTCTCCAGTTGACCCTCTTCTTGTGCGGGGGGATACATTGAACATTCCTTTGTGGAATACTTGTTGAATGAGTTGTTTGTTTACATTATCCATGTTAGGTGATTCATGGATTTGTTGCTCATTTGTGTCATTGTTACTCATTTTATAGAGTTTAGCAATGTTGTTTATCCAAATTCGAATTTATTATTGCTACACATGTTTAAATATCACTTGATTTTTAAAGAAAACGAAATAAGAAATTCAAATTTTGAGGTTAGAATTTCAGTTAAAAATTTCGAGCACTGATATCACTATTAAAGCACCAGTAAAAGATGAAAATAACTGTTAGTCGAAGGGATCAGCACTTTTATAGTCTAATTATCACAACTTAACGTAGAATAACAACTTTTTCTAAATATTTTATCAAGATATATCGCAAGCCACAACTGACGCGAGCGCGGGTAGATCATCATCCTGTCTACATAGAGATAGAAATGTGTCATCTGATTCAATGGGAGAGTTTTTTTGATCAGCACTATTTCCATTCTAGTAGGTACAGTTGAGTTCTCCAATATCTTTGCAGCCAACTGTAAAAAAATATCTTAACATGCTTCTTATGTAACTGAAAATTAGGTATATGTGTAGATATTATAGAAATTGGAGAACTCAACTGTAATATACTAATAACAGTAGCTTAAAATAAAGAACAGTAAAAATAGATGCTTTGTGCTTATGTATTTATAAGCATAACTTAATAATAATAATATCACTTATTTCGGAAGCAAAACATCCATAATTTGTTAGTAACAATTGTAACCTTAAGTCTAAGTTAGTAAAAACACAATAAGTCCCTGTCTCTCGCTGACAGATGCATAGCATCCCAAGACTGTAAAAAAAGGGCCCTCGATTCTCTCCGCAACAGTGACCAGGAGGCTGTAATAATGAACTTAATAATCATATCATTACTAAAAATACAGTTATAGAGTCCTAACAGTTGCAAGAAATACATTTTTGACTCTACAATGGCTGTGTTCCAGTATGGCTATGAACGGCGACCTGCCCCCGGGTGAGGTCCCGCTGCCGGGCTCGCCGGCCGCTCCCGCCGGCGGCTCCTCGGCGCTCGACGAAGCCATGGCCAAAACTCTAGCAGCCATCGACCCATCTCTCGTCAGCTCAATACCAATACCAGAGGATAGTAAGTGTTATACCCCCTTATTCATAAACGCTCTACGGCTTCTACTAACTTAGCAATTGTTTGTTCTTATCTGTCGCTTTGACATTTACCTTTCACAGATAAGGACAAACGATTGCCAAGTTGGCCGAAGCCTATAAATAAAGGATAGCGTTTATAAATAAGGGGAATAGACTTTATTTCAAGTATGTAAATTGATATCTATCCCAGCTAGTGAAACGAAAGTGTAAACCATTGTTGCGTTGATAGGGACAAAACTGTCTCTAGACTAAACTTTGAACACTACTGTTTTCTGCAAATTTGCGTGTTTATCAGGGGCCCCATTTTTGAAAGCACGTGTGTGAAAATACCACTCGAAAGTGGTGAAAAATTGTGCTAAATTTGAAATACGAGTAGCTTAGAAGATACTTACGGCTCTCGTTAATCATGTGGACTAGTCAAAAATTTGATTAGAGCCGTAGTTTTGAAGATATAAACAGATTTATACCACTTTCGAGTGATGTGCTTCCTTGTAAAATGCTTTAATGAATTTCTACATTAAGGTACTAATCACTAATATAATCAGTCATAAATGCATTGTTAATGTATTGGTAATGTTCTTAAAAAAAAGTGAAAGTAGCGGGAAACCGGTGGATGCAGGTGACTTTTGTCGTTCATTATTGTGAGCGAGGGGGGAGGGAGGCCTTTGTTCAACCGTGGACGTCTTCAAGCTGATGATGATGATGAATGTTCTTAAATTTATATTAATTCTAGTTGAACCAGAAGATGTGGCATCTCCAGCTCAAGCTCTTGATGTGGCTGAACCTGTAGCAGAACCTCAATATAAAGACAAGAAAGAGGCTATTGAGGCCTTTAAGGAACTCCTTAAGGATAAGGTACGTGTTTCTTGTTTAAACATGAAGATAGTCTTCAGTATTGGAAAAAAATAGTGTGCACAGCTTTAGGAAGGTGTCAAATTTAAACTTGAAATGATTTGCCTAATTTCTTGACTTTGTTTCCATTTACAGAACATTTCATCAAACGCAACTTGGGAACAGTGTGTGAAGGTCATCTCTAAAGATCCTCGGTATACTGCTTTTAAGAAACTCAGTGACAAAAAACAAGCTTTTAATGCCTACAAGATGCAAAAGGTCAAGGATGAGAGAGAGGAATTAAGGTAGAGTATTAAATTAGCTTTAGGGCCTGCTTCATCACTCCATGTTATGTTCCTAATATTAAACATACGTACATAAATCACGTCTTTATCCGTTACGGGATAGACAGAGCCTAAGGTAACTAGACCTAAAGGCCACGTTTAGCATGACCATAACCAAAAATAAAGAGTTATACATACATACATACCAACTAACTAATATCTAATATCATAACCTGTCAGGTATCTATTGTGCCATATCTGTGTAGATAATGAAATTTAATTGACCAGTAAGTTTAAAAAAATATACCTACTTAGTGTGAAATTATTGACGCTTATGTTGTCCCAAGTACTTGTTAAAAGTATGTTAATTTCAATCATAATTAATTAAGATGTCACCCCTTTTTTCTAGGTTAAAAACAAAGAAGAACCGGGAAAATTTGGAGGAATTCTTAATGAGTTGCGACCGCGTCACATCTATGACTAAATATTACAAATGTGACGACATGTTCAGCAATCTGGAGGTTTGTTATTATATGGCTTACTGTATAAAACTTTTATGTGTTGTTACTATCATGTATACTTTCTTTTATATAATTGTGTTGTACTTTCTTTTTAGATATGGCGTTGCGTTCCGGAAGCGGATCGCAGAGATATCTTCAAAGATTGCATATTTACAATCACCAAACGTGAAAAGGAAGAGGCCAAGGCATTGAAAAAAAGGAACATGAAAATGTTAGCACAGGTAAAATAACAAACTATTGGGAGTGCAAACTATTATAACTAACAAAGTAAAATATTGCTACAATCTTCTAGAATTTTGCATTTTTTTTTACCATCAGGTTTTGGAAAATATGAATGAGATCACGTATAGCAGTACATGGAGTGAAGCGCAGGTTTTGCTTCTCGAAAACTCGGCATTCAAAAACGACGTCAGTTTACTTGGCATGGACAAAGAGGATGCACTCATAGGTAAGTGCTATAAGGTAAAAAAAATATACAACTTGACTAAAACATCAAAAACTTTTAGCACATTTTATGGGATATAGTTATGGTCCCACGCATGAGTGCAAGCAAAGCATTTTTCATTTCTACCCTTCTTCTGTACAATTTTATAGAAATAAATAATAAATGGCAATATATGTATTGTGACCACTGGAATTTACTCAGGTGTGTACCTACCAGTGGCGTGGCGTCAAAATATATCAGAAGGCAAGCCGAAGGGAACTTAACTAGCCTTTTCCTCTAATTCTGCAAAATAAATTGCCCAACTGCCTTAAAATAGGCAAGCCAGTGGGAATCGAGTTCTATGGACGCCACGCCACTGGTACCTACTGTACTTTTTATGCTTATTCATTTAAAGAATAGAATAGAATCTATTAATTACAAGTCACATTATAGACCGACCGCGCTTAACCCAGTCCACGCTCGCGCGGGTATAGGGGCGCGGGGTAGGACGACAAAGGGGACCGAGAGCGGTGCGGGCGGGGAGTACGCCTGCCGCCCGCACAGAGAGGCCCCCGCGGTCACCTACCCCGCGCCTCTGTGCCGCGCGGGCAAGGACTCAGCTAAGCGGTCTGTCTATACCCTAAAATTACAGTCACATTAAAGTTAAGTATGTCTTCCTGGTTATCTGCTAATTTGTTAAGTGGATCACCGCAAAATAACACCTGATTCAATACACAATTTGCTATCTTGTGTTGCAGTATTTGAACAGCACATAAAGAATTTGGAGAATGAATACGCTCAAGAGAAGGAACAGCTCAAAAAGAGGAATAAGCGGCAACAGAGGAAGAACAGAGACAACTTTTTGGTATGTCATAATCATAATAACATCCTAAAGCTTTATATGAGTGCACATTTAGCGTCACATATATCGTAGCGACCTAAGTGCACTAAAATATCGGGATACGCTCTGAAGCCCTTGATATAAACGTTTGTTGTTGATATACATCCCCTTCCAAAAAAAAGGGTACCCGTGGTTTTTGTATTTTATTATGTGCATAAAAGCTTACCTTCTAAGCTTTAAGGGTGCGACCAAACCGCCGCGTATACGCAGTGACGTGTCGTATGCGTCACGTTTTGTTTTCTCACCGTTTCTTCATACATTTTGTTGCGATTCCGTAACGTCACCGTTTTTTAAGCGGCAGTGTGGTCGCACCCTTATGCCAAAAAATCTGAAATACTATAGGTGCCCGATTTTTTTCGCAAGTGGTTGTATTTAGACACGGTTCGTATGTTTTTTTTTGTCATTGTCTCTGACATAATGTCATTATGTTCATTATTTTCAGGCCTTATTGGACGGTCTGCACGAGGAAGGCAAGTTAACGTCGATGTCGTTGTGGGTGGAGCTTTACCCGGTTATCTCAGCTGATATGCGTTTTTCTGCCATGCTAGGTAAATATTACTAACGCAACTAGTAAATTGATTATACTTTACATATGCAATAATTTTTAGGGATCGAAAGCAAATAATTGACAACATTTCATATTTCTGAGCCTATAATTTTAATGGTTCTCTGTATTTTGTTTGAAAAGATGAACATGCTGACAGTTAAATTTTTTCGCTAGGGCTTGTATTTAATTTATAATTAATTTATTAATTTTTGCTTATTCTAAAAGGGCGTAACTCCGATACTATCACAGAATAGACACTTATCCTTTTGTCTTTTCTGTATAGAAAAAAATCTGACGTCAATTTCAAATTGTCAATGTCAGGCCTTATTCTCCGATATTCGATTTTCGAGGTTCGCTTCGTGCTGTTCCGCTCATACTAATATAGTCATTAACTTGAGAGTAAGAGAGAAGGTATGCAACGACCTTCAAAAATAGAATTTCAGAGTTGCCCCCCTTGTACTTTGAAGTTGTCAATTACAAAATTATGGTCGCTTATTTTTTCTCGTGAAAAAGGCAAAGGTGTTTCACCTATCCTGTGGTAGTTTTGATAAAATTAGGACATATTTTTAATAAATTTTTATTTTTTATAATAAGCGATATTAAAATTATATAAACATATTGCAGTGATCAGGAGGCAATATGCTTTCGAACCATATATACATTTTCAGGTGTTATAAAAATGAAATGTTTTCAATTAGAAGAAAATCGAATCTGCAAAGTGATCAAGGTCTGTTTGAAGACCTGTCCAAAGAAGACATTATATATATGTAGAAAATAGATTCAAGTATTACTTTACAGGGTTCCGTATTAAAATAGAAGCAGCATAAGGTTATCCATATAGTTTGCTGCGTTAGAGACGTTGCTATAAATAAAATATGGTGTAACGCCTGTCTATCGAACATAGCAACACCGAACACGCGCCAGTGCTATACATTATCTGCCGATCTGACGCATTCATCTACAAAGAAAATTCAAAGAAAATTTTAATCAAACATTCATTGACTTACGATGAACAAGACTCCCAATCACGCTCAAAAACTGTCGGAAGCAAAAGTCTGCACGACGCGTCTATTGTGCAGAGTTTTTGGTTCAGTCGTGTTTCGACCGCGCTTCGATAACAATGTACATGTCTCTTTCGCACCGTAATCTCAAACGCTTGAGAACAAGAGACAGATAGGTTTCCAGCGCGTGGCGTCGTGTTATTACTTCTCACGATCGTATGCAATTGATATTAAACATTACTGCCACGAAATAAGGTGTTAATTTGAACGAATATGTTAATGTTATCTGTGTAAGTTGATGTGTTGACACACACAATACATAGACAACGCCGCTCGGACGTTCCTTGAGGCACTTTTGATTGCGATAGGGAGTCTAGTTGTTTATCGTAAGTCATTGCAAACATTACCAATGAGCAATAAATTGCATTGTTCTATATTGTTTTGTACTGATTTGTGGTGTTCAATAAAGAGTATTCGTAACATATTGTATTGTAAATTATTCTAGGGCAACAAGGATCAACTCCTTTAGACCTGTTCAAATTCTATGTGGAGAACCTGAAAGCGCGGTTCCATGATGAGAAGAAGGTGATAAAGGAAATCCTGAAAGAGAAAGACTTTGAAGTGAAACCGGACACAACGTTTGAAGAGTTTGCCACTATCGTGTGTGAGGACAGCAAGTCGGCCGCGCTGGATGCTGGCAACGTCAAGCTTACTTACAACGCGCTGCTAGAAAAGGTGACCACCCCGATATATAACCCCACCCCAATATATAACCCCCTTAGGGCCTCTTAGGACCAGGGTTAACGACTTAACCCCGTGTTAGATGCTGACCAGAGGCTAAGTAGTGTCAAAATGTATGGAACTGCCAAACCTAAACCCGAGTTAGTGATTAATTTTTTTTACTCTGGACTATGCAAGTGGGCCTTATTCATAAACGCTCTAAAGGCTTTTGCTAACTTGGCAATCGTTTGTCCTTATCTGTGTAAAGTAAATGTCAAAGTGACAGATGGACACACGATTACTAAGTTAGCTGAAGGCTATAAAGCGTTTATTAAGGGGGTAAATGTGGTAGAGATACATTTGATACTACATATGTAGGTCTCTTGCTCCCACTTTTATGTACTACTACGCGTCTATTGTGCAGAGTTTTGGTTCAGTAGGCTTATTGTCTAACTCGCTCGCAATCACCATCGTGTTCATTTTGACAGTTCATGTATGGGCTGACAATCAGCATCGGAATCAGCTAACTGTCACATTCATACATGAACTGTCAAAATGAACACGATGGCGATTGCGAGCGAGTTAGACAATAAGCCTACAGTTGTGTTTCGACCGCGCTTTGATAACAATGTAAAAAAAAGAAAAGAAAGAGAAACATTTATTTACACACATTCGATACACTCAGATATAAAACAAAGGAGAAATGTATATACAATATGTCTCTTTCGCACCGTAATCTCAAACTCTTGAGAATAAAATTATTTGAGTGTCTGATGTTATATCTTAATTGTAAATGATCGATGACCAAATGGGAATAGCGTAGCCCATTGCAAACCTCGGACTTAAACAGAATTTTTAATACAGGCCGAAGCGAGAAACAAAGAAAAGATGAAGGAGGAATCGAAAGCTCAGAAAAAAATTGAGAGCGCGTTCAAATGGGCGCTTAGCGAAGCCAACGTGGACCACCAACTCCCTTGGTCTGAAGTCAAGGAAAAACTCGACCTGGAGGCGCCGGAGTTTGTGGCCGTGCCTGAGGAAGAGGACAGGATCAGGATATACAAGGTAAGTAAAATATGAAGTCTTAGGGTGCGACCACACCGCCACTTAAAAAACGGTGACGTTACGGAATCGCAACAAAATGTATGAAGAAACGGTGAGAAAACGAGACGCATACGCGGCGGTTTGGTCGCACCCTTAATTATTATTATTTTCTGCTAAATTATTGTTTTCTGTTGCTGCCGCCCGCACAGAGAGAGGCCCGGTCGGTCTATACTTTTATGAGTGAATTTAATTTTTTTTTTTTTATTGTGAATTTATTTTATTTGTTGTCACTCCTTAACATTAACATTAAATATAGAGTCCGTAAACCGAAAACCTTTCTGCTCGAGGTCTTTAAAAATAATACTTCTTATTATAATCCCATACTTAGAATGTGTAGGGAATACAACGACTTGGCCTGTGTCCATGAGGATCTAGACATATTTAACTCAAAGCTCAATAAGTTTTCGAGCAAGTTGAAAAATATTCTCAGTTGAGTTTGAGTCGTATAGAGGCTTGTGTAGCTTCATTGGTGTGTTCGTGCATGTATTTTTAATTTTGTCCTATATTGAAACTTTTCTTTAGATCTTAACTATATCACTCTTTTCATGATGTGTACACATGGTTTTGAATTGTATGTATGTATGTAAAACTCTTTATTGTACATAAAACACATGAAAAAGATGAATACAAGAAAACACAAATGCACAAAGGCGAACTTATCCCTAAAAGGGATCTCTTCCAGTTAACCTTTGAACGATTGACAGGACATAGGTATTAAGCAAGAGTAATTGTAAATGATGTTTAGTCTTAATTATTTACACTACTGTATCACATGTTTACAATTTGTTTTGTGTGCCAAAGTTAATAAATAAATAAAAACTCTGAGGAACGAAAAAGTATAATTAAAAGTATTTCTAATAATTAATATTTTCCAGGACTTCCAACACGAGCAAGAGGAAAGCTGTATGCATTACCACCATCCCAAGCCCAGAAAGGCGAAACGGTCCAAGAAAAAGAAGCGTTCACATTCCGCCTCACCGGTATGTTATTTTTAAAGTCACAGACAATGTTTTCGTGCACGTGTGTTTGCGGAGTAGGTATTAAGGCAACTTTTTATTAATTCAAACTTTCGCGATTTTCACACATTATTATAAGAAACTATTGGATCTCGCGAGATGGCTATTGAAGCAGAGGCAGACCAAGGAGGAGATGGCGGGACGATATGGATGCGTATCGAAAAGGGTGGCAGGAGCATGCATTTGTTAGGGACGAGTGGCAGAAAGAAGGGGAGGCCTTTGCCCAGCAGTGGGACACTATAATAGGCTAAAAAATATATATAAGAAAAAGGGACTTAATCACGTAAATAATAAGTATTTTGGTAAATACGACTTTGCATCCATGTATGAAACTAATAATAATAATAAAGACCAAGTGCGAGTAGTTAGGAAAACCCGTGCAGCTAGAAGATGTTGATACCCGCCTCTTCAGTCCTCTCGAGACCATGGATGCAAAGTCGCGTCCGAAACGTCGAGGTATTTACAAAAATACTTATTACTTACGTGATTAAGTCCCGTTTTCTTATAATAAGGTAACTTTTTGTTGGCTGATTAGGAACTTTACAAAGTAAAGCCTATTTTGAATGAATGTTTGTTGTAGTCAAAGTCGCGTTCGCGCTCGCGGTCTGGCACGCCGGCGCCCGCGCGCTCGCCTTCGCCCGCGCCCAGCCACGCCACCTGGAGCTCCGACGAGGCGCGCAAGCACAAGAAGTCCAAGAAGAAACATCGCAAACACGATCCCGTGCCCGTAAGTATTATTGAGAGAGAGAAAGAGAGAGAGAGCGAGAAACATTTATTTACACGCATTCGATACACGTGGATATAAAATACGGAGGAATAGAATATACTAAGGAATAGTACCGATATGGTGTAAAATGGACTCCACTCAACATTTCTTTAATCGTACGAAACACAGCAGTGACGTCATTTTTATAATATTTGACGTTTGTCACGTACATACGCCCTTTCACATGATTTGTTTTTTGAAATGTTCTTTTTTGTTTTTTATTTTATTTTTTATGTGTCGTTTTGTGTCAATAAATGTTTTCTTTCTTTCTTTCTTTTTTTCTTTCTTTCTGCTCGAGCAACGATTTAAATAGATTTTTCCACGAAAACACAAGATTTACACAAATATAAAAAAATATGGGTGCCTTAAAATAGTGGCTCTTTCGAGCCAGACAATAAAAAAATGCACTAAAAAAATTGAATTATTGTCAATTGAGTCTTTTGAGTCTAAAGGTGATATCAGACAATTAATTTTTTGTTCATTTTGCATCTTTCACTCAAAGTGACACGTCTGAACGCAAAGTGAAAGAAAAGTGCCGAATGAATTCATTAGTGAATTGATCAAACGGTATTGGATATTTTCATTCGGCAGCATTCACTAGAGTGAACCGTCTGATATCACCTTAATGTAATACCGTGGTGTTAATTTTGTCGTATACCTGTAGCGCTCCCCGACGCCGGAAGAGGGCGGTATATCGGAGGCGTCGCCGCCGCGGCACAAGCGACGCGGCAAGCGCAGCGCCCCGCCCAGCCCCGAGCCCGCGCCCGTCGAGGAGCCCGCCTTCAAGCCCAAGAAGAAGAAGGACAAACGAGACAAGAAAGAGAGGTCAGACCAGCTGTACACTGACATTACGGACTATAGTTTGTAGCGAATATGAAGTCCGGTTTCGAGGTGCGGATTCAATACAAAATGGTTAAGAAAAAGTGAATTAGTGAATCCGTGATGTGAATTCTCCAGTCAGCAATATTTTAAGCTAGCTGTTGCCCTCGACGTCGTCAGCATATGTGCTATTCCAAACTATAATTTATATCTTGTTGCCAATTTTCATCCAGTTCTTTCAGCCGTTCTGGTGTGAAAGAGTAACAAACATCCGTCCATACATCCTCATATACTTTCAGATTTTTAATTTTAGCAGGTAGTCATTTATTTCGTCGCGTTATATGTTGTGTCGTTTATGAAATAGGGGCATGGGCGTTGATGAAGGTGATTCAATCAGGATAATAAAAAATTGGTATTGCTCAGTATGCTTAGTATAAGTTTTCGGTCACAAAATACTTCTCGACCGCGTTTGCGTTAAAATGTGAAATACTATGAGAAATTTTAGTTGATTTCGTTCCGCTTATGACGCTGTTAATTTACCCATAGTAATTGAAACGTTAACGGGAACGTGTTCGAGACGTTTGTCGTGCCTATAACTTACACTAGAGGCTCGGATAATAACGTATCGGTTTTGTCGTCAGGTCAGCGGCGGCGAGTTCGACGGCATGGAGCGACGCTGAGCTGGAGTCGCGGCGCGCGGCGTTGCTGGCGCAGCTGCACGAGCACGAGGCGGACTGACGCAGCGTCACCCACGTCCGCATATACAACGCCTACCCGCCGCGCCAGCCGCGCGCGAAGCCCTCCCCGCCCGTCTCCCCGTTGCCCCTCTCGCCTGACTCCCCAAAGTCCCCCGAATCCCCGAAGTCGCTGATCTCGCCGCGCTCGCCGGAAGTACAGTGGCCGAAGTCGCTACCGAGTACTGATGAGGAATGTTAATGAAGACTAGCTACGATTTTCTGTGGAGACCGCTTTACCCTAAGTCTGATGTAACGTACTAATTTTTCCTAGTGCGTGGGTAGTAGTATAAACTACTATACGCACTTGATATTTGTGATTTATGATTATAATAGACACAGCGCGCAGTTCTGTAAATAAGGTAAATTTATTTTACAATGGAATAGAAAATTATGACGTATTTGATTTCTTGATTTGGATAATCGTCAGAAACGATTTATTTGAAGTTAAAATTGTAATTATCAGCTACCATCGAGGTACTCACTATACTAACAGCTGGAGTGCGACAATAAACAGTAGACATTTATTGAGATAACACTTAATTGTGCATGAAATTTTTGTAGTTACCTTTCATCCATTTTCTACTTTTTAGTGTCGTAGTCTAACACTTGCGGGCTTAAGACTGCTAATTAGCGCTCTAGGCTGTTTATTAGATATTATAAGTTATAAGTAATATACATTAATAAATAGCCAAAATTGTATTATTTTGTAAATTTACTTTCATCATCCTCAAACTACACCTGCAATCCGTTACCTCCTAGAACAAGATTCAGGTTTCGGAAATCAAACCCATAAGAGTTGATAAGAGTGAGCGAGACTGCAAATGGACCCGAAGGTCCTTTCCTTATAAATACCATCGCACTGTACTGTTAAAGCGTCATATCATCTCGGCGGCAAAAAATGTGGCCCTCATTTATATGCAACATGGGTAATCAATTTGGTATGGAGACTGGGCCAAATTTTGTACCGCTGAGTAAAGTAAGCATCCAAGTCGGCCAAATAGTTCGGTATATAAGTCAACGCACGTCAAAAGAGCTGGGTGGCTAGTGAAGGGGATTATTGTATTGTCATCAGAATTTCATAAGTATGCAAAATTTCAGCTGAAGATATCTGCTTCAAAATTGAGCTGCAAAACTCCACCAAGACAAACATACATACATACGTTGCATTGCAAGCTAATAATAAAAGTGTATAATTTGGAACTGTCCATTGGACTCGGCTCACCCCAGTCACTCACACGTGCACATATATTCGCACATTGTATAGAAGTTCGCACACAACTGTGCAGATGTGTACGAAGTGGTACGAAGTTCTATACAATATGCGAATATATGTGTACGTGTGAGTGGTCGGCCTCAGGCATGACAGTATGGATATAGACGCATTTGTCTTTCCTGTCGACAAAATAAAAAAACAAACTGTCACTGTCAAATATTGTTTTCGTTTCGTTTTGGTATCGTTTCCTTTTCGTGTCGTAGTCGTAGTCGTGCGTGTTCGTTCGTTTCGCTTTAGTTCGCATATTATATTGTACTGCGTCTCCCTCCGGCGTCCCCTGAGTTTTGCTCAGTTTTGCGTTTGTAATAATCAATAATTTTATCATTAATTATATTTTTGCTCCTTACAGAACTCTGTAATTATAAAGAGATATATAAAGTTAAGTTAGTTATTGAATCAGAAAATTTGTAAACAAATGGATAAGGACAACAATGTTCAAACGAAAACAGAAGAAAGATTTCAATTGACGAAGAAACCTAGAGCAAAAATTGATGAAATTGATAAAGTCCACATGATTTACTCTTTGGAAAATGGTCAATCGAGAACAGATATTGCAAGGGAGTATGGTGTGCACCCACATACTATAACTTGCATTTACAGACAAAAGGAAATGATTCTACAAAATTGCTCTCTTAAGTATCACCAGTTAAAAGAAGTTGGCGGCATAAATCTCGACCAATCATTGTTAAATTGGTTTAAAGTTCAAATATCTAACCAGACTCCTGTAACTGAAGGGAGTTTACTCAGTAAAGCTCAAGAGATAACACAACAATTAACTGAAGAATTTGTTTATATTGATGATTGGTTACTGGATTTCCGACTGAGGCACAACATTATAAAATACTCACCCGAGATTCAGCACGATGTGGAATCCTTGGAGGAGTGGGATAGATTTGTAAATAACATCAATGCAACAGATGAGTTATATGTATGTGGCACTTGTGCTCTTTCTCACTCATTTACCATTGATTATTTTGCAAGTGGACGACTGCCCAATGATTACATGTCAATCTTCTACATTGTTCATGCCAAAGGACAGAAGAAAAGAAAAATTGCAGTAGTTGGGAGAGAACAGCTTATATCAGAATCCAACATTGGAAGCCTCCCTGTGAGTTATTACTGCAATAATGCTCAAGACTACTGCCAGGCCATCATAAACTATTTGAACGAGTGGGACATCGAATTGGCATCTGAAGGGAAACCTATTTTCTTAGTCATTAACATGCCTGACACTAGTTATCTGACTAATTTAAAATTTAGTCATATCAGAATAATTAAAAAAAATATGGAATTTCTGACAAAAACATTGGATAAAATTGCAGAATGCTTCAAATACCATTACAGAAAACTCCAGATTTACAGGAAAATCGAACATGGCAATGATGTATACTTAGGTCTTTTGGACTATATTAATATGATGAGTTTGGCTTGGTTTGAAGTATCAAATTCACATGTAAAACTTATTTTCTTTCCACCAAATGAAGGGAGCCTGTATATAAAACCAAGTGATACCTGTGATGGTAACCACAGCTTGATGTACTGGTGTCAAATGTACAACATACCATTAAATTTGAAATTGTATTCACATTGCTTAGACCAGTTTATCAGGTGTGATAAAGATTTACCAAGTTTTGATATTAATGACGAGACAGATGCATATGAGCCTCATACAGACCCACTGCCTTCATCAGGCATGGAAGCTTACCAAGCAATGAAAAGGCTGCTTTCTTATGTACAAGGTGAGAGTGCTTCAGAACATGTTTTAAAATCAGCCAAGCATTTGGAAGATCATCTTGAATGTGGAGCCCTCTTGGAAATACACAAAATGATAGATATTAATAATAGTTTGGAATAAAACTTTCATGGCAGATAAATATATTAATATTTAGCTCATATAACATTCTAATACAAATATAAAATTATTATCATTATACAAACATTTGTAATCTGTTCAGTACATTGAGTTATAATGTAATAATAACTCAATGAGTAATACATAGGTAACTTTACAAATGAAATGAAGTTCTATATCATAGTATTACATACAGTATTTGTTAGCCTAATACCATCTTAATAACAGCTGTAATTATTTACTAGGCTATCTGAAAAATATCCTAGCACTAGTTAGACTGTAATAAAGGAGTTTAAATTCTTCTTCCAGAGTTTTGATCTTTTTTTCTGTAAGTGCCAATGCTTGCTGTAACTGTAATGATCCTTTCGCTTTCTGTTCCTCCAGGTTTTTTCTTTCTTCCTTAATGTGTTTCCAAACAGAATCAAACCAATGGAGTGCTTCAAAGTTTGAATCCTGAGAAAATGAAATGATAATTTTTAACAACCGTGTTAAACTTTACTTTTCACCACTTAACCATGTTGATATGATACAGCTTGTTATACTTTCATGAAAAAAAAGTATTTAAATCAGATAACACCATCAAGATAAGATTAATGGCCCCATTTCAATCCAATTTAATGCCATTATTATCAAACCAATTCCATCTAAATTCCCTCACAATCAGTCATTGTTCATCTTCTGCAATTAGCATCACATCCACTGGAATGTTCAAGGATCATACTTGATATCTCATGACATTTTATAACAATTACTAGATGAAAACCCGGCTTCGCTCGGGTGAAATTTGAATCATAATACACTTGTAGGTACAAAATGTAGGTAGAATGTGTAGCCATTATTTCGAATCACTGTTTATTATTTTAATACAAAAATAGATAGATGTGATAGCATTCACAATAACTGAAATTATCTGCAAGAATATATCCGTGCGTGGCGTGAACAACTTGATGAGTCCAAATGGCAATTTTACAGGGCGGCCATTTTAAAGTTTGAAAATCCGTTTTTATTTTGCATGATTATTTTAAAAGTGTGTTTGGTGATTTTTCTATTGATACGAATAACCATCCTTAGCTACGGAAAAAAGTTTCAGATTTGACGACCGGATAGTCTAGTGGTTAGTGACCCTGACTATGAAGCTAGAGGTCCCGGGTTCGAATCCCGGTAGGGGCAGACATTTGTATGATGAATACGAATGTTTGTGCCCGAGTCATGGATGTTGAATGTATTTAAGCATGTATTTATCTAAATTATATAAGTATTCTTATCCATTGCTTGGTACCCATAGCACAAAGCTTTGCTTAGTTGGGGACTGGGTCAGTTGGTGTAATTTGTCCCATGATATTTATTTGTTTATTATTATTTATTTTTCCGTCGTCGTGTTTTTATAAAAATAAAAACATTTTACTCAGTCACTCGGCGGCCTCTATACGGCTGATAAGCACTACGCCAATGACATATAATTTTTTTTTAATTGCTGCTTTAATCTGTGGTAAACGATGACATTTGTAGCTAAAAAAAGCAAGGGCTAAGTGGCGCCGCCTGTAGATTGTTTGTGTTACTACCACACATGGGGAATTGACATTGTTCATTTTTTTTAGTATGCTCCATTTCGAAAACCATTTGGAGGAAAACCATCAAATAACCGATTTATCTTGTCCGATTTCAAAAATACTTTACGATTGCAGATATTTTTGTAAAAGTACGTAGTAAGTTTTGACCTTTGTTTGATTTAACGACCGGGTTTTATGTAAGAATCGGCCATTAAATGTTTGCCACAAAAATGAAAAAAAAAAGTTTAGCTACGGTATCGGTCACGCTATCACTGTCACGTCTACATCATAACATTACATTCTGACTTAACCTACAAACATTAGAAATAAAAGCAAATTCAAAGTATAAAACTGTAACAAACAATGGATATTTATAAAAAAATGTTTTCTGCCGGGATGCAACAATGACTCGAACTATAGCCCTAACAAAATCATTGTGAAAATCAGAGAAGGTTTGCAGAAGAAATGGTGTACGCAAGCTAATGTTGAATATTTCAAAGTTTACACGATGCATTGTTGCGAAGACCATTTTAATGTAAGTAGAAGTCAGGAAAGATGTGCAGGGGTGAAACTAAAAAGCAAAAACAGCACGGAAAACAATAACAACGCCAACGGACGGAAATAATTTCGAACACGCGAACATTGTTGACATTAAACGTGAGTTTGCCGTTAAATTCACACACATCTTTAGATCTATGACGTTGACATATAGACAAAACCTTTTTTTATATTTCTGTACGAAGGCGATTGGGATCCTGCCAAAATTAACAAATTATCAAACAGCGAAAAATGTTTATATTTATTATTAATAAACAAAGATACGTAGAAGCATAATATTCAAGTTAGTTTCTTGAAAAAGTCCATTCTATCAAATAAAGGTGTTAAAAGCACAGTTAAAAAAAAATGAACAATGCCAATTTCAATAAAAATTACCATAGTGGTTTAGTAACACGAACAATCTACAGACGGCGCCACTTAGCCGTTGCTTCTTTTAGCTAGAAATGTGCAGAGATGTACAAAATGGTTTTGAAAAAGCATTTAAATACAAAATGCAAAATACTTTTCAGATTTACTATTTCAAATGCAAAATACCAAAAAGTTTTGCGTTTTGTATTTCAAATGCTAAATGCAAAATAGGTATTTTCAAAATACTTTTTCAAAATAAAATACCTTTTTACCAAATCGAATGATTTATATTTATTTTAGGTAGGTATTTATCATGAGAAATAGAATAGAACGTAAAACGTAAAAAGTAAACATTAAAAATCAAGACGTAAATTTCTTGATTAATTTGATATTTCAGTTCTAAGTATGGGGATAACCCCCAAAATTTATTGTTGTGCCTACATTTTGCTTAAGAGCAGGGCTCTGGTAACACCGGATTTTACTCATACTCATACTCAATATAATAATAACTAATCATAATATTTACAATAACTTGGCGAATTTGTACGGAACCATCGGTGCGCGAGTCCGACTCGCACTTGGCCGGTTTTTTTCTATTTTTGTGTGATAATCTTAATGCAGTTCACAAAATACATCTACTTACCAAGTTTCAACAGTATAGGTTCTATAGTTTCGGAAAAAAGTGGCTGTGACATACGGAGGGACAGACAGACAGACGGACATGACGAAATCTATAAGTGTTCCGTTTTTTTCCATTTGGCTATGGAACCCTAAAAATGGGCACGCATGGCTACCAGGCGCCTCTATCGGTCAAATTCGGCAATACAAGCGTCATTCATTGGTTCATTACATTTTGTTTGACTGGTAATTTTGGCTAAACTTAATCAAAAAGTATTTTGCATTTTGAAATGAATATTAAAAATGCAAAATACATCTCAAAAGGTATTTCAAATAAAATACAAAATGCTTTTTACTAAAAGGTATTTAAATGCAAAATACAAAATAGGTATTTTGCATTTTGTATTTGCATTTTAAATAGAAGTATTTCAAATAAATCGCATCTCTGGAAATGTGATGACATTTCTACTACAGATTCAAGCAGTTTTTTTTTTAAATTGATATGCATTGGCGTACTGCTTAACTGCCGTATAAGGGCCGAGTAGTGATGTAACTAATATTCGCATTCGCATTCGCATTCGCGAATATACGCACATTTCTGGAATATTCGCATTCGCATTCCCATTCGCAAAATTACTGCGAATGTTATGCGAATATAAAAAAAAATTGAGGGTATCTAGTAGTTGTTTAATTATATAATTTTCGCCGCCCGGTAAGGGAGATAGCCCCATTGGCTTGGCGCTAAATTAAACAGCCCATCTGGCAACATAGAGTGGAATGACATTTCAATCAGATGCGTTCGTTCGTCTCAACTCGGCTATTCTAGGAACAAAAAACAAACGGAACGTACTTCGTTTGTACGGGACTGCCACCAAAGTCACCAAACCATAGACAAATGGTGCCAAATTTTAACAAAAACTGAATATTCGCATTCGCATTTGCATTCGCTAATGTCGAAAATATGACATTCATTACATCACTACCGCCGAGTGACTGAATAAAATGTTTTTATCTTTATAATATATATGGCTCGACGGAAAAAATCGGAAACTTTTTTCCGTAGCTGAGGATGGTTATTCCTATCAAAAGAAAAATCACCAAGCACTTTTAAAATAATCATCCATTCCCAATTATTCTATTTTTTCTATGGTTATGTTGGCCAATCTCAGGTTTAAGAAAAATCGCACGGCGTATGTGCGCTAGCATGAAACGGAACGTTTGTCGTCCTCCGGTGTCAGTTTCGCGCTAGTCTGTGGTGTCCAATATGGCGACTGCGATTTGTCCATCAGCACCGTTAGAATTTTACAAAATACTCGACAATCCGAATTTTGCGGATACATGTTGTCGACTCGAAATTTTTATTTTTTCACGTTCTATCATTCAGGCAACGTTTCGATCGAGTCTACCGTAACCGGTCACGAAATTATTAATATAGAAGATAGATACTAATATTATTATATTAAAATTTTATATGAACTTGGTGGAGACTTGTTTGTTTACAAAAGCGTTAAAATGGATTGGAATGGACTATAACACTAATCAAATCATGCACCAAAAATTTTCCCACTTTCAAGGGGCCATATGACTTGAAATTAAGTATAGTACCATAATATCCTGCTATCTGACCCCCATCATTGCCCAAACATAATTTATGAATAAATAAAAAGAGAGAGTAATCAGATTTCTTACCTGGTCTAGTAATTTAAGAATATAAGCTATGCCCATGGCAAAACCATCATCTGTAAATGCCGCTCCAACCTTATTCCTTTTTGACATCTTATCTTTTGATAATATCATGTGCTCTACAAAATTCAGAGTCAGTGGTGGCACAATAATGTAGAAATTCTTCAGATGTACATTCTTAGGATTTCTGAACACTGGTGTGAAGACATCAACAAGCAATTTGAAATATTCTGTTCCTTGAATGAAGTTTGTAATAAGGCAATTTATGTTATTATCCAAGACTTCTGATGCCTGAATAGCTTTGGAATCAATATTGTTTTCCTCTGTCAACTCTTTGAACGATTTTATAGGCTCTAGAGACGGTAGAAACGCTGTGGCATCTGCACAGCAATGTCTTCCTCCTGAACGAATCATCCGAACATAACCCATAGCGTTACCTATCTGGCTAATAAGATCGCGAAATAAATCCAAATAGCTTTGTCCATCCTCGGCTAAACCAAGCACTTTAATACCTTTGTTAAACTTTTCCGCACTTTTATATGGATACATGTTTCCATTTGTATCAGCGATTTCTTTAAAGTGCCTCAAGTCCTTGATCAAGCGAGATTTTATATGTTCATCATACATGAACTGAGAGAAAGTAAAGAATTTCTTTTTCAAGAACTGGTATGTGAAATTGACTGTTGTGTTCATTATTCCAGTGCCATGGGTTCTTATGGAGTTGGCAATGTGCTTGATATTTATTGAATTCAAGTGTTTGTTATTGCTGCTCTTTTCAATAAAAATTTGGTTGTTTAAATTATAAAGGTATTTGGATACGAATATATGTATGTTACGCATGATTTCAAGCACATCCAAACCTTGTTCTAGAGTTTGTGTGGGAAGGTTGTCTTCAACTGTTTTCAAATTAAACTTAAATTTAGCCATTTGTCGCATTTCTCCATAGGTTTTCCAATCTGATAATACAACAGTTGTTAAGTTGTAGTACATTGTAGATAAATAATGTTCTGTCGAGGGTATGACTGCCATGTAGACACATTGGACCCTAAAAGTGTCGATCACAAGCAGTAACTTCTTGGTCATGTCTGTGGTGAAGGGATTGACAACATCCAGCTGCAAGTGCGAGTGAATGTGTAATCTTAAATTCGTTTCTATATTTTGATTAGTGGTCCTCAAGACATTGTCAGATATGAGCGTTTTCATCACACCAAGCAAGGCACTGGCTTTATCTTCGCCATATAGTTGATCAGTCTTGTGCAACAGCACTACACAGTCTTCCAACACCAATAAAAAATATTTTAATTTCAATACATTCAACTGGGTGGTGAAGTTTTGTTCAAAATAAATTGGTATTATGTTTTGGTGCCACAGCACCCATGAGCAGTTACAGAGATCTTCTATAGATTTAATGAAATTAGCCAAGGTTTGTATTTTCTCAAGTAGCAGTCCAAGTTTCTCATAACTGTCTTCAAGGTATATGCTTTCTGGGATGAAACTAAGGGCAATGTTAGCAGCAATGTTGCGCTCTTGACTCACTGTTCCCTTCAAGGCTCTTTCCGCAATCACAAGGCAAGTCAAGTCATCTAATCTCTTATTAGCAAAATTTTTATCACTCATCAGGGTTTTCTTGACTTCTAATACAGAGCAAGATGATTGAAATGTCAAATGCTGAATGATCATATTCACTGAGTTTATGATCTGGTTGTAATTTCTGGAAACTGCGTTCTTTAAGCTTTTCAGTATTTCGGTCACCGCAAACAATGACTTTAACATGCTTTTAGATAGTGGCACACCCAAACAAAGATGCAGGTTGATCAAAGTCAGAATAGAGTAATTTATATTTGATGCAAGATCTAGACCATCAAGAAATGTTTTGGAGTGCACATTCATTTCAGTAGATCCTAATTCCGGATGGCTAGAGGAATACATATCCTCAATGGTCAGAACCCACTGCGTGCATATTGCCTGCAAAGTAATTAAATCTCGAGCAATTGATGATTTCTTGTTGCTCATGTAAGCCTGTCTGGCTTTTAGCATAGTTTGGGACAGCTTTCCATAGCCTGCACAAAGTGATGACAAATACCTCTGAAGAAACTGTTCAGGAAACCAAACTGTGGTACCCATTACATGAATGCTGTGAGCCTGAAATTTGAAAAATACAAAATGTTACTGTCACAAACACAAAATTGATAAATATGATGTTTCAAACATTTTATGAAGGTTCTCCTACAAGCCATATTTCAGTTTTGTATTGAACATAATTTTCGAATCTCTTGCAGCTTTTTATAATCATATGATTACATAACAAATTAAATTAACATACAATTATAATCTCACCTTAGTATTCAATTCAATCAGGGACTTGAAGATTTTCTTGTCATTATTTCCAAACAAGTGTGAGTTCAGCACAAATAGAGCATTAATTTTAATGCATTTATTCATGTTATTGACATTGGGTTTATCCTGGACCAGCTTGTCCAGGCTGGCTATGGCATGCTTCAGGTAATGACCAAACTGTTCGGCTATCACCATACAATTCTTGTCAATTAAACTTTTTCTCAAACTAAGGAGACTATTGAGGGAATTTTGAACTATGTCATCATTCATTACTTTAGCTGTTATGTTGTCAATAGCTCCCATAACTGCACTGAACTTATCATCGGTAAGTTCAACGGTTTCTGTATTTTGTTTCAATGATTTTAGATATTTGCTGTACTTCATCCAGTTTCTAGTTAGTGCTGAATTAGATATCAATAGCTCCAAAAGGACCAGAACAGTGAACAGTTCACCAATGTGATTGATTATGTAATGCAACTGGATTCTTGCTGAAATCAAAAAAGAATTAACGGTATTAATACGGTAATAAAACATACCTTTCAAAGTATCTACAACCCTCTGGTAATACGGGTTTCCACAAGTGGTGGTGCTCGCTTTTAGGTGACTCACTTGCTCAATGGCCATCCAATATCGTAGAATAAAGGAATAAAATGTAGAAACAGATGGCTTACTCAGGTTGATGCTCTCGGAAAAAATGGCAAACATTTGTGTGCAGAGATTCTTCAGGGTTTCCTCGCACCGGTTGGTAAATGCGCTCAGCTGGCAGATTGCTTCCATTTGCAAACTAATATCACTTTTACTATATTCATCATGAACAGCCAGGAACACAAAGTGCCTGAGTAAAAACAAACACAATTATATGTATAAATAACAATATGTATCCCCTACAAGGTATTACAGCTTTAGTTGTCCTAAGTTAATAACTAATCCTATTATCAAAGGGATTAAAGTGGGACTATTACTGTGTAACTTCGTTGCTCTTTTGTATCTGACAGCTACTGTAGGTACATATACAAAAAGTCTAATGAGAACATCATCATTTCTTTCAAAAATCTGGCATCTAGTTACAATTTACAATTTAATATGGCTGATAAACATGCCAATTGCTGCAGTTATAAAAAAAAATACCTGTCATATGCTTCCTTTTTAAGAGCCATTACTTCAATACAAAGTGAAGACAGCACACTCAGCACCTTTGTCATCAAGGTGTTGTCCGAGGCAACCAATTCAGTGATTGGGATCAGCTCACAAGACTCCATCGCCACTTGCACAGGCAAGAACGTTTTATTTTCCTCCCAACTCTCATTGTTAGATAATGATATACAATCTTGATATTGTTGTTTGAAGAACTGGCCATATTTCTTGAGGAGTATAGACCCTGCTTCCTTCTCTAAATCGGTCCGCATTGTGTGTGAAAATCTTGTTTTTATTAATGTGTCATTTTTGAAGCTTTGATCGAAGATATTTCGATAATGGAAACTAAAATCATACGCCCTCTGCACAACTGATAACTAGTTCCGGTGCCGGTGTATTAAAGTTCTGTTCAGATTTTGTCATTTATTTAGATTTTGTAATCTAACAGCACCCAAATAAATAAAGCGTGGGTGATGCTAGCTAGATTAGTAAAATTCTTACAATCCAAAAAACAAAACAAACAATACGCTTACACTACACTCCCTTTGATTACAACAAGTCAATAACGACATACATATATGAATATGACGTGACGTGACGTGAATTGAATATGTATGACATATCTCATCCTCATCTCTTCTAGCTAAAGGGGTTACTCTGAATCCGTTGATGTTCGTATCATACTATCCCTCTTGACTCTAATGATGAACACTATTAGTTTGAGCGAAACGGCACTATACGAAACGAAGTTGGTTCCTCCTGGTCACTGTCAGTTAGTTTTTTTTTAATTCCATTTATTCTTAACAACGTACGAAGATGATAGTGACCATACAATCAAGTATGTCAAGTTCTTCTTCCACATGACAAGTCTAAGGCCAAGTTTTCCGTTCTAAGAAAAAACAAAGCAAAACAAAAAAAGACTTTTTGCAAATCTCTTGAAAGAATAAAACTGGGTTTCGGAAACTGGGCCTACCTTGAAATCCCAATTACATTATCAGATCTCAAACACAATGCTAATTAAGGCAAAGAATTCCAATGAGCTATGACTGTGTACTGTAATATATAGGCGGTTTATTTGTAACACAAGGCTATTAGAAATTAGGCGGTACATGCAAAAGGTATTGCGAATTGAGGGTAAAAGCCGTATAGCAAGTTGTACCTAATCCTGATCCCTTCCTACTAATATTATAAATATGAAAGTAGGTACTTAACTCAGTCTGTCTGTTATCTTTTCACGTCTAAACCGCTGTACCGATTTAGTTGGAATTTGGTATAGATAGTTTCAGTTACAGGGAAGGACATAGGACAGTTTTTCGCATAGTTCCCGCGGGGTAGCGACAAGCGAATTATGCAGACGGGATCGCAGGCATCAGCTAGTAATCTAACTAATATTATAAATGCGAAAGTATGGATGGATGGATGTATGGATGGATAGATGGATGTTTGTTTGTTACTCAATCACGCCAGAACGGCCCAACGGATCTGGATGAAATTCGGCACATAGATAGAGAAAAGTCTGGAATAGCACATAGGCTACTTTTTATCCCGGAAAATTGCGTAGTTCCCGCGGGATAGCGATAAACGAATTCTTTGTAGACGAAGTCGCTGGCAACAGCTAGTAGGTATATAAAATTGCCGTCCTCATGTACGCAAAAAACTGGTAAAGTCATACAGGGTTTCCGGTAAGTAGTACCACAAATTCGAGGGGGAGATAAGTGGGCAGGTCGTCTACTAAAACCAAATTTTATCCCCCAGGAGAGGTCAAAGCTTGAACATAGTCAAATAGAAGAGGAAAATTTTAAATAAAAAATCATGACTTAAATTAAAAGTGAGGCTTCTACTAAGGCCGTTTTCCTGTTAGTGGTTGTATGATTTTCCTACCCATCTCCCGCTTAAGCTTGTTGTACTACTTACGGGACGGCCTGTACAAAAAAGGGATCGGGAACTATATGTTATGGATACGCCGGTAAAATTTACTATTATTCTGTCGTAGTCCTGCGCTGGCACAAATAAACTGGGTACCTTTTCACTACTCAGTATTTCCTAGACTCATCGGATTCTGGACAACTTTTACTAAATTACCAATATGACAACGAATTACACAAAAGATCCACAAATGGGTCGAAGTGTATCCGTAAGGACCCCTAGTTAGTAATACGACAACGAAAAAACAGGGTTCTAACAAAAATTATCTTTATTTTGAATCTTATCTTATCTAATCTTAATCCTTATTATACAACTAAAACTAAAACAATAGTTCAAGAATGAGCAGGAAATTAATAATGTTCTTCTATTCCCTACTCATTGTACTTACATGTACTAACATATCAGTAAATAAATTACACCAATAATCTACTGTTTTTTGAAACTTTTTAAGATTGGATAAATATTATCAAAGGCTTCATAAATCTCTTGTCTAACTTTGGCACCTGTTAACACTACTTTGCCAGAAACGAAAATTAACAAAACTATTCTAGGTTTCACCATACGGTAAATCAGTCCGGGGAAGAGTTCTGGCTCGTAGGAGCTGAACTGTCCATGAGTAAGCACAAGCCCCTCGAGGCGAATGGGGAATTTCACATCACAACTCCCCACCATATTCTGTATTTTGAAGTCAAGGAATTTTGCCTGAAATAGAAGAAAACACTTTTGAAGTTTAAAAAAAAGGTTTTTCAGTATAAAGTTCATAGGTATCTGTATTGCAATACAATACAATACAATAACTCTTTATTGAACACCCCATATAACAATCAAAACAGAAAAAAGGTATACAGAAGTAATAAGGTCAGGTTAAAGAATCTTTATTTATCTCATAAGAAATTTACATTTCACTTACAGAGATTAACAATGTAACATGCCTAAATTAAACAACGGCCCGTAAGGTAACAACAGGTGGCCTATAATAAGATAAAAAATAGAAAGGAAGGGTTAATAATTCTGTAAGGCTGTAATGTATAGTAAAGAGGTATACGAATTCATCACTTTCACACTTATTTAAACTGGACCTTATGCTATTTTTATACATATTTATTATAAATTATAAAACAAATTTGCTGTTATAATATCATGATTAGCCGGGTCCTGATTGAGCGAGCCGCCTAGCGAGGCAACTATTTTCGGTTCGATTTTGAACCTTGTGTCAAATGATATCGTGCCTCATACAGTTGCGTCGCCAAGGCGGCTTGCTCAGTCAGGACCCAGCTATTAGATTACTTACAGTAAATCCAAGCTTCTGAATAATTCGCGCATATTTTCTGGCTGCTAATCGTGAGTCTTCTTCGCTTTTAGCACCTGTGCAAACCATCTTGCCCGAGGAGAAGATTAGGGCAGTGGTTCGAGGCTCACGAATTCTCATTATGACAGCTGCAAACCGCTTGGGGTTATATTCAGCATTTCGGGCGTGAAGTGCAATCTTTTTCAAATCTAATTTGCAATTGAGATTAACTGTGGAGACTATGTTCCTGAAATCAAGAATATTTTAATTTATTACTGATCAGTTTGTGTTTGAATAAATATATATTTTATGTTTATGTTATAATTTACGGAAAAACTTTTTAGTGATGTAATAAACTACTATAAATGTTAAACATAGCATAATTGACAACATTTCATTTTTATAACACCTGAAAACGTATATATGCTTCGAAAGCATTTTGCCTCCTGATCACTGCAATATGTTTATATAATTTTAATATCGCTTATTATAAAAAATAAAAATTAATTAAAAATATGTCCTAATTTTACCAAAACTACCACAGGATAGGTGAAACGCCTTTGCTTTTTTCACGAGAAAAAATAAGCGAGCATAATTTTGTATTTTTGACAACTTCAAAGTACAAGGGGGGCAACTCTGAAATTCTGTTTTAGAAGTTTGTTGCATACCTTCACTCTCACTCTCAAGATAATGACTATTTGTATGACCAGAACAGCATGAAGCGAACCTCGAAAGTCGAATATTGGAGAATAGGGCCTGACATTGACAATTTGAAATTAACGTCAGTTTTTTTTCTATAGAGAAAAGACAAAGGGATAAGTGTGTATTCTGTGATAGTATCGGAGTTACGCCCTTTTAGAATAAGCACAAATTAATAAATTAATTATAAATTAAATACAAACCCTAGCGAAAAAATTAAACTGCGAGCATGTTCATCTTTTCAAACAAAATACAGAGAACTATTAATATTATAGGCTCAAAAATATGAAATGTTGTCAATTTATTGTTAAAATCTTATTTCTCACTGTAGCTGAGGCAGGATTCCAGGGTCAGCAGAGTGAGGAGTCATGGGAGTCATGGGGGCTGGACTGGCCTGTCCTATCATCTGTTGGCTTGCTAAGCTTGCACTTGTTATCAACGGCGACATCATGTTTTGCTGCAATTTAAAATCAATGCATGGCAATTATTCATCATCATTGTTAATAGTAAGTTTCTGAAAGTAAATGGCAATTATTTCTCAAGTTGTACTTCAGTAGCATAAAGTTTAATAAGCAAGCTCATTGACACTAGTATAACTAAATTAGATTGCAGTCTTTTTCACTTTTCATAGTAAGGATTATGATTCAATATGCTTCACAATATAGGCTACAGTAAGAATAAGATAAACAACTTCAACAACTAGAGGCCTACACTAAATAAAGACTTTATTTATGAGAAACATTATAGTAATAAAAGTAGCAGATCCTGAAATCAACTATGTCATGGTCTTTTAAAGTGATTTAATCTGTCAAAAAATAGGTAGCAAAAAGTTTGCATTACTGATGTAAGTCTTCAGTTAAAAATGTTACCTATATTTAATTGTAAAATTAGCTATACACTCAAATATGATGGTTTCCAGAAATGGAACCCAATAATGAGAAATTTTACTTTTACTAAACCACTTTGTAGAAAAGGGGGAAAAATGTTGAAGCACTGTCTTCAGCTTTACTTTTGAGTACAATTTTAAGTACAATGCTTATATACATTTATATGTATGTATGTATGTATGTATGTATAACTCTTTATTGTACATAAAACACATTAATTTTACAGATAATGAGACAAATATACATTATTATTGTATTTTATATTATTATATGCATTGATACAATGATTATACACAACAATTATACAATGAAATGAGTGGTACAAGCAAAGCAACACAATAAAATCTAATTATCTGAGTACAGAAAGGTATGTCAGGAACAAAGTAGTCTCTGCCTACCCCTGTGGGAAAGAGGCGTGACGATATGTATGTATGTATCTGAGTACAGCAAACATTCACACTTTAGTAAACAAACTTGTACCGGTGTTTGGGGCTGCATCATCTGCTGTGGAGTGGCGTAGCTGGCTGTCGGCGCGTATGTGTGCATAGAGCGCTGCGGAGTCCCGATAAGGCCGGTGAAGCCCACCAGGGGCGAGCTCATGGTCGCTAGCGAATTCATTTGCTGCTGCGAAGGCTGCTGCTGCTGCTGCTGCAGTGCATTCGGAAGAATCTGCTGGTCTTCCTCCGGCTGATGAAGTGGGGTACCTATCCCTGGTATGTTGTAGGGACTCGGTAGCATCTGATCCATTTTGGAGCTTGTTACTGACTTTAAAGCACTATAATGTAGATTAAGTAGGAATTTAATTAGTAATGCTATCTTAGTTAACTTTTTACAGTACTTATTGATAATATAAACTAAGAATACAACTTAAAATGAAAACTGGCACAGCTACACGCTTAGCCAAACGAAAATAATATACGATAAGTTTGACGTTACGCTTGACAATCGACTTGACATTGACAATCGCATTTTTTTTAGTAAAGGTGTTAGAAGATATACAACCATTTAAGGCGACATCGCTCTCACAGAATCCTCGAAGGTGCGATTTCAATTTCATCATATTTCTAGTTCTGCTTAGTCTGTGGTTGTCATGTCAAGTTAATCTTGTTGTCAATGTCATTTTGATTTGTGATGTGATGGCCGTATAATCGTCAACATTCGTCAAAGCCTCTTTTTAAAATTTATTGAGTTATTTTTTACAAAAATCTAAAATTCAATCTTATTTTATTAAAATAATAAGTATGGAGACATGCAGAGCATGTCTCAGCACCAATAAGGACTTATCCCAAGTAGATGAAACTTTTTTATTTGATTATAATTTGCTCACGAATTTAAATGTAAGTATACATTAGAAAACAAATTTATATTGGACGTATTATAAATATTCTTAGATGAAAACGGCTCGATAATTATTAAGAAAATACTTTACAGATCAGGCCATCTGATGGATTTCCCGAATGTTTTTGTCATGAATGCGTGGAAGCCGTGCTTTCATTTATTAAATTCAGGGAAAAGTGCATTTCTTCTGAAACAACTTTGCGTGAGGTTGATCGGGTGAGTACTATGCCTATACAGGACTTAACATGATGGATGGAGGCTGATCCTATAGATAGGTGTTCGTAGTGTCTTGATCCATTTTATATGTGTTTGTAAATAAACAGATTTAATTTAAATTCCCACACAATCACTCATTGTATGCAGTTAGCATCCCACTGGAATGTTGAAGGATCATACTAAACATTTTATAATAATTATACTATGATTATCAAATTTGTATTTATTTGAACTTGGGGTGACTTGTTTGTTTACAAACATGTATAAAATGGATCAACTACATGTATAACTACAACTACATGTATAAAATGGACTATACTTATGAACAGGCCGCATGTGGAGGAGAAATTTATGCACCTATACACTGTAATATCCTTTTATTGTTAATAGTATTTGAAGGCTAATAAAACAACATGTTTCTTCATCAGACTGTCAAATCATCTCGGCCCTTAGAGGGTGAATTTGAAGTTGATGTATTAATAAAAGAAGAAGATGCAAGTGGTAATTTTGATCAAACATGCCCATATGAGCTTGTTGACTTTGAAATTAAAGATGAGGTCAAAAAAGAAGAATCTATTGGTAAGTACTTTCAACAATCACCAAATCATCAAATTAATTGTTTCAAAATGTCGGCTTTACTTGTTAAATAATACTTAAAAAAAAAAACTAAAAAAAAAACATTTTTTTTTATGTTTCTTCAGTTGTATTTGAAAATCAGGCTGCACAAATGGCAAGATCAAAAGGAGATTCATTGAAGGTGAAAATGGGAAGAAAGAAACAGAAATGTATAGGTGGCGGGCCAAAACGGAAATCTTTGTCAAATACAACAAAAACAAAATGTAAAATAGACAAGAGTTCTGATGAATACTTCTGTGGTCAGTATTTTTTTTGTATGAATCCATAAAAAGTCACAGTGTCACCCTCAAAAAATTTTACCAATTGAAATTAATAGGTTTTGGTAGAAATGTAATGTATATGACTCAATTAAGTGCTACATCTGTGAATATTTTATATTTACAGGATTATGTGATGAAAGCTTTATTGTTCTTGATACCTTGAATGAACACCTTGAAGGCCACCAAACTGAAAAGAGTTGTGGTATTTGTTTCAAAGAGTTTGAAAATTGGCCAAAATTGCTGACTCACAGAGTTTGTCATTCAGCTAAAAAATACTGTCACCTTTGCCCGAGGAGATTCTCATCCCTAAATAAAATGGAACAACATTACCTCACTGTGCATTATGAGGAAAAGGTATGTTTTAGTTTTGATGTTCTTCATCAAACATTTTGTTTGAAGATCTTCAAAAAACAAGCCATCTGTTTTAAAAAAGTACCAGACCAGCAACGCTGCTGTGATTCCTCTTTTGTTAAAAGTGGCAGTCAATGGCGGTCTTTGCTCTCCATCCGTGACCCGACTTCTGGTTTTCCACTATTATGTGAAATGGATAAAAGCGCATTTAACATGAGAGTGAATCAAAAGTTTTTTTTTAGATTGCCGAATTGTGCTGCGAGCATTGTCCGAAAAAGTTTACTTGTCCTGAGAAGTTTAGTGTACATGCTGAAACCCACAATATAGGATGCCATTTGTGTTCAGAAGTGTAAGTATCTAGAGCATGAATATAATACCGCTTGCATTAGTCGTAATGTTTTAAGGTGCGTCTCGACTTCGCGCGGCAAACCATCGAACATTGGCGCGCTCGAACGAACGTCGGCGACGAACAAGGTATTATACTCCGATCCGAAATTCGATTTTCGAAGTATATTTTCATGTCGTTCCACTCTCACTAATAGTTATTAATTTGTGAGTGCGAGGGACGGTGTGATACGAACTTCGAAAATCGAATTTCGGAGTAGTTAGCCCCCCTGTTCATGTCAGTTTTCGACGGCGCGGCAAAGGAATGTCAGTGCGTTTAGCGCGCGAAGTTGGGATTCTCGGTATTTTTTGGTTGATGGATCAGTTGCCGCGCGCGGCAGCCTCGCTACCAGCGACTTGTGCGCTAAAAATGGCTCGCGAGCCAAAACACCGGCCTACTTTTTATACCGGAAAATCGCATAGTTCCCGGAGGATAACGAGAAAACAAATTATTTGCCGACGAAGTCGCGGGCAATAGCTAGTGAGGTTATAAATGTATGTTGATTTCAGGCTCCCGAACAGGCATCAGTTGAACGAACATCTTAGAAGCCATGAGCCAGAAAAGCGGTACGCCTGCGACATGTGCGAATATACCGCCATCTACGCCAACGTGCTGGCTGTAATAATGTTCAAATTTGTTTATTTGATAATGTTAAAATTGAAAAACTAGGTAACTTTTATTACCTTTTCAGAATCATAAGAAAAGGAGACACAAAAAGTTTACTTGTAAAATATGCGACAGAAGATTTGCAGATGCATCAAGACTTAAGAATCACGTATGTAAGGATAAAAGTAAACTGTGTCCTATATGTGGCCAGCGTATATTCGATTCAGTGAGTACTTAATTAAGCAATAGTTTAGTCTGTACTACTTTATAACTGAAATAGGTCTATGTAATTAGCGTTTATAATTATTAAAAGCTACCCGCAAGGTATTTATACCTGTTTTAAGAAGGTATTTCGTTTACCATCTCAAAATATGTATCAATATCTAGTCTTGATGAAAATCGACAATTGTAAAAAAAACTTTAAAACTTTTTTTTTATTAGCCTGTAATGTTGTCCCACTGCTGGCTGGGCAAAGGCTCCTAGATTTCCAACGCACCCTGTCCGCACATGTCTAGGTCATCCCGCCATCTCCGCCTCGGCCTGCCGCGGCGCCGATAGCCATCTGGGGCATCCACCGAGTGGTAACATCTGCCCACCTCTCTGGGTGCATACGGCAGACGTTGATATTAAACTTCTATTCTATTCTCCCTTAATGGCGGCCGTCAGGCTTGGGCCAATGTCAGTTTAAATGATAAGTGTGCGGTTGATTCTGTCCACGTCAACGAGTAAGTAAATTAAACTTTGAATTATTCATTTCGCAGTTTACCCGCCATCTGAACTCCCACGAAGACGCTAAAACATTCAAATGCGAACGATGTCCGGCGTCCTACAAGAACCGGTTATCTCTCAAGACCCACATGGACCGACACGACAACAACCCGACTCACCCCTGCGACTACTGCGGCCGCAAGTTTTACGCCAAGTCGACGCTTGTCAAACATCGCCGAGTACACACAGGTGCAACGTCTTGAGATTATTTTGTCGAGATAGTGGTAATATAATAATCATAATCATTTATTTATTGTCAACTGGGTACTGCCTGGGTGTGACCGGGTTAATAAACCGGGTACTGACTGAGCGAGCTTTTTCAAAGTTAGTTGCAATATAATGTTGTATGTTGTGTACTCCTAGTGGTCAAATTGAGAACAAATTCACATGCAGGATGGACAACAATGCAAGTACAGTTAACAAAAAAAACGTATTAAAAATTAAAATAACAAAAACTTTATCTACTGTCTTTTTTGTGTCACTCTCAAGTCATTGTTTCAGGGTGTAACAGACACCTCGTACGATAATTCACTGGGGTATATAACCATACCTATAGAAGCTTAAAAAAAATGCACTTGAACACCAAAATATAGGTACTCAAAATTTCATAGGAAAATGTTCACCTACCCTAGTAACGTAATAGTCAAATTTGTAATGCAATTTTTAACCATACTATTTACTCGTCTAAATATTTTTTTTTTAATTTACAGGTGAAAGACCTTACGCATGTGAAAAGTGTGGCAAGCGCTTTACCGGGAACAGCAACCTCAGGCTGCATATGAAAACACACGGAATAATGCTGATTACTAAGAAAAATAAAGATACAGAACAAGCTTCGGCGATTTCGGTATTGGCTGTGGGTACTCGCTTCAGTCAACCGAATGTGCCCACTACTTTACCTAGTTAATAGGTATATGTATGTAACATTCAGTGTTTGATTAAAAGAGCGGGTATGCAAGGTATATTTTTCATTTCGCCGTAGTCTTATAAATAAGACAATAGTATTATTTTATCCTCTGTTCCCCGTGGTCCTATTAGTTTGTCCTACTGGTTTTCGACGGAGCTCCGCCCGGGCGGAACTCCTTTTTCTGGGTACTTTACCCTTCGGGCAACTGAAGATACCTAACTAACCTAACCTACCTATTTTTGTATCAAAATATTATTGAATGACTCAAAATAATGGCAGCATTTTTTTCGAGTAGAACAAATTAGCAGGACCACGGACAATACATTTATTTTTGACAGCGATGGCATGTTCTGTTAAGTCGTTTTTACACCTTTTATACAGTTTGGAGACGAGAGATTATTATGGACCTAGATTCTTTGTCTCTGAGGGGGGAAAAAAAACTGCATAATGCAATCCCACAATGCGTGTTTGAAGTGTCAAAAAGTCCCGTGTGCCAGGCCACTGCTTTTGGGGTTCCAATGCTTTTATATCTTTTGTAGCATGCGTGTTCATACATATTGCCTTGTCTGTGGTACTATTCTTCGATGACAGCTGGCTGTCATCTGTCACTTCTTTTAGAACCAAGCCACGCGTAATTCTGTAAATTGTATTTGTTTCATTTATTTGCAACTAGTTAATTTGCCGCAATGGCTGAAACAATGAAACAAACTGTTGCCGGTATACTTAAAAGTATAGAGAGGTAAGACCTACTCTTCATTTACAAAGTGCTTTGAGGGGGTGAGTTTTGGTTATGGTTTGTACGTTCATTCATATCCTTGTATTCTAGGTACAATCCGGCTAATCTTCAGACTTTGGAGCGCTATGTTGACATGCAGTCTCGGGACAATACATACGACTTAGAGGCTAACCTGGCGGTGTTGAAACTGTACCAGTTCAACCCAGAGAAGTTCAATGCCGATATTACTTGTCAGATACTCTTGAAGGCATTGACTAATTTCCCACACACGGATTTCACGCTATGCAAGTGCTTGCTGCTCGAATCAGTTGTAAGTGTTGCAATTTTTTTTGTTCACTATAGTTGTCTGAAACTTGGCGAATTCCATTCAATCTTAAAAAAAACCATTGCTAATAATGATGAATGAATGAATAAGATTACTATACTTCCTAATTAAAACTTATTTTATAAATATAAACTTAGTCATCTTCATTCCCACTTTCCTAAAATTAATCCTATAGTTTGAATATGAACACAAAAATGTTTAAATTGTTATTCATAAAAATATTTATGACAAATATAATTTAACTTGTGAGTGTACCTGTTTTCCACGACTTGAATTCACTATATCGTGGAGATAGCAATGTAAAGTTATTCAATAGTGGGTTAAAAATATGGTTTTCATAGAATATTAGGTTTGAATGATGTCTCTATCTGGGCAGCAGATTAAAATTTGTAATTTTATATTTCAGACTGAAAATGAGACAATATCTCAAATCAAGTACCTGGCCGACATTTTGGAGCAATGTGACTTTGCTCAGTTCTGGAACCGAGTCCACCAGATGCCGGAACTGTGTAACCGCATCAGTGGCTTCCATGATTCCATTCGGAAGTTTGTCTGCCACGTTGTAGGCATCACTTTCCAAACGATTGAAAAGGTCAACTTGGCAAACTTGTTAGGTGGCATAGATGGTAAGTTGGACCACATGGGCTTTATTTTGTTGACCAACATAGATAGAACTTAGTCATAGTGTAGTTTAACATAGAAGGATTGGTGATGTTAAGGTTCCCATGCACTTAGTGTCAGATGGTGGAAGTGTTCAAATACTTTACTTTTCAAGCAAAATAAAGTATTTGTATTTGAAATATATTGTAACATGGCTTTATGACTAGGGATTAAGCAAATGTTCCAATATATTTGTCCGGTTTGGTTGCTGTGATGTATCTGACGCTGACTATATGTCATAATTATCAATTTAGTGTCTACCACACTGAAGACTTATTATAAAACTCAGTGTACAATTGTTGCTTATCTGCAGCATATGTGTGGCCATCTTTGTAGTAATGGTTCATGGACATGTTTGTTGATTTCAGTTTTGCAAAGAGTCAGAGGTTGAAATATTTTGCAGCCTTACCAATAGCCATTTATAATTTTTCCATTAATTTATTCCAGAAGTAACTTTAAAACACTGGGTCAAGAAATATGGCTGGCGGGATGATGGCAACCTAATCTTCATTGCAAATCAAGATGAGAACATCAAGACTAAAAACATTACTGAGAAAATTGAGTTTGATCACCTAGCTCCGCTCATGGCTCTTTTGTAATATAATGCAGTTACAGTTTCATAATAAAGTAATGTTTACTGGCTAAGTATTGCAAGTTTTTACCTGTTTTGTGTTTTTGCTATCTTCCTTTTTTTAATTACTTACCTGCGTAGCATAGTCTTACTGTGTCATTACAAAAAAGTTAAACACGTGTCTAAACACCCCCCCCCCCATATTGCCGCCTATTGTTACCTTATTACTTCTGTATACCTTTATTCTGTTTTGATTGTTATATGTGGTGTTCAATAAAGAGTTATTGTATTGTATTGTAAAAAATAATCTACTTATTGCAAAATCAACCTTAAATCAATGTCAAACGTCTGTTTAACTTTTTTGTAATAACACCGCTAGTGTCTTGTGTCACCCAATTTATACTTTGCTAGGATGCAAATCTAAACTTTTTTTTTTATTGAAAACAACATTTAATAAAATAATCTCACTGGTCAATTCCACAAACGTGAACGCCAACCCTCAAGTTCTTTACAAAACAAAACGTAAAAAATAACATTAGCATTCAGTAAATGGCAAAGTATATATAAATTAATTTTGGAACCAAGTCTAACAATTACACCTAAAAATATGTACAGACTTAGAATTATGAAAAATTATGACTTCAAAAGAAATAACAATGAACAAGTAAAACAAAAGGTTAACCCTTTTTCCCGTGGCTGTAACCATGCTCCTTGCCGCCGGCATGGCCACCCTTCTTGCCGTGGTCGTGGTGGTGTGCGTGGTGTTCCTCGTGTCCGTGGTGCCCTTTGTGACCTTTGTGGTCCTCGTCATAGTGTCCTTTGTCGTGTTTCCCTTTCTTGCCGTGATGCTTCTCGTGGTGACCCTTCTCGTGGTGTCCGCCCTTCTTGTGGTGTCCGTCCTTCTTATCGTGGTGGCCGTGGAAGTCTCCGTGCTTGTGGTGATGGCCGCCCTTGTGGAAGTCGTCGTAGAACTTGTGCTCTTTGTGGTATTCGTCTTTGTGGGATTTGTGGTGGAAGCCGGTTGTCTTGGAGCCTTTCTTGTGGCCCTTTTTATGTCCGAATTTGCCACCTTTGTGTCCGTGGGCTGCCTCGTGGTGTTCGCCGTGGTGGTCGTGTTCGTCGTGGTGCTTCTTCTTGTGTCCGCCGTGCTCTCCGTGGTGGCCCTCGTGGTGGTGTTTCTCGTGGTGGCCGTGCTCGCCCTTGTCGTGATGGTGGTGCGACTTGTAGCCCTTGTCCCCCTTTTCGTCGTGTTCCTTGTGATGGTGTTCCTTGTGCTCGTGCCCGCCGCCGGACTCCTGGTGGCTGTCCTTTGCCTTTTTGTGCTCAGTGCCTGCGACCGCCTGGTCGCGAGGCACGCTGCCGGCGCCCGCAAGGTCGCCCGCTATGATCGCACCCGTCTCTGCGCTCACATTCTGGTCCCCTTTCAATTCACTCACGTTCCTTGCCCGTGACGAAACGAATGCCAGGGCTAACAGCCCCGCTAGTAACGTTATTCTCATCCTCTGTAAGAAAACGAAACGTTGAAGCGCCGTTGAAGCCGCAGTTATGTAAGCATTCCAAAAACTATTTAAAAATAAATTGTCTTACCGGAGGCGTCAGGCGTGTTCGGGACGACAAATTCTAGCGCCGAGTGTCACAAGAGTTTCCGTACTTTGAATTTATAGATAAAAGCACTTTCATCTGTTGTCGATTACAGATTGATCTTTGGCAATCATACCTATTGCTGTGGGTTTCTGGACGACTGACTCCGGCCGGTGACGACATCGGTCAGTCTCCGCTCGAGCTCGATTGGTTTCGTTACAGAAATATACCGGCCGTACCATGCGTCACTAACTGCTGTTATTATGATTCATTAGGGTTCTGTTACAAAATATTATCCCTTTAGCGCGAAATTCAAACATGGTCTAGTAACGCTTTTTCGGGACAAAGTACGAATCCTCTTTATTATCATCGTGTTAGGTATTTTCTGGATAAAATAGAGGCATTTTTATTATAAATTCAACTTTACTTTATTTACATTGAGGTATGGTACAAAATAACAACATAAACATAACAAATATCTTAACAGTCTCAGTGCTTGCCGTGGTGGAAGCCCCAGTGCTTGTGGTCCTCGTGACCGCCCTTCTTGCCATGATCGTGGTGACCGTGGTGGTGCTCCTCGTGTCCGTGGTGTCCCTTGTGTCCCTTGTGATCCTCGTCGTAGTGGTGCTTGTCGTGATGTCCCTTCTTGCCATGGTGGTGCTCGTGGTGGCCGGAGTGGTGGTGACCGCCCTTCTTGTGGCCGCCGCCCTTCTTTTCGTGGTGTCCGTGGTGGTGACCATGCTTGTGGTGCTTTCCTTCCTTGTGGTGGTCGTCGTAGAAGTGATGGTCCTTGTGGTACTCGTCTTTGTGGTACTTCTTGTGGTATCCCTCGGTTTCCTCGCCCTTGTCGTGGTGTTTCTTGTGGTGGTGTTTGCCGCCCTTGTGGTGGTGGCCGTGCTCGTGGTGCTTGCCGTGGTGGTCGTGCTCGTCCCAGTGCTTCTTGTGTCCGCCGCCGTGCTCCTCGTGGTGGCCCTCGTGGTGGTGCTTGCCGTGGTCGCCGTGCTCGCCCTTGTGGTGGTGGTGGTGTCCCTTGTGTCCCTTGTGGCCTTTCTCGCCGTGCTCGTGGTGGTGGTGTGCGTGGTGCTCCTTGCCTCCGCCTTCCTCGTGGTGATGCCCCTTGTGGTGGCTAGCTGCGACTTCTAGGTCGGCTTCCTTCTGGCCGAGCTCGCGGCCGGAGCACACGACCAGCACGCATCCTAATGCGACAAGGGCGGCAAGCGTCCTCATTTTGGTCCTTGTAAGAACTCTTGTTGAATGATTGGAACCTAGGACTGTACTGATTGTTGGATTGACCGACAGGCATTTATATCATAAGATAAAGTTGCTGGTTGCAGTCGGTGAAACCATCGAGCAAGGACGTCGCTCGCCGCACGCGCTACGCCTAATTACGGTTTCTGGTGATTGCGGTTGCGACATAGGCCTAAAATGTTTTGTGGAGGACGAAGCCGAACTGGGTGACACAGATTATCACTGATAGGTGTGGCTACAGCATGCTACAGCTTCACCTGCCTCGAATAATGGAGTCAGTTACTCAGAAAGGACTCCGTTATCGTTACCTACATACATGTCTACTTTTATATTTTTCGTATTCCTTTGCGATTATCCAGGTATTTATAATAGGCATCTATATTTTACTGCCTACCTACCTATTTAGTAGTGATATCTGGATACAAATTTGAATATGTTTAGAAATCAATGACGTATAAATTTTCTTACACATAACACTATACGCTGTTCTTATTCTTTCGATGTCACAGTTACAGAACTCAGCTTTAAGTTTAAGAAAATTTTACGTAAAAACAAGCACAGCACGCAAAGGACACTATGTTGTATCGCTGCGTTGCGCCTAACACCTAGCGTAAACCGTAATCCACAAAGGACTTGGGCGAATCTCGAACCTTCTGCTCAGTTTGGTTGCATAGCCTTCACGGAAACGTGGGCATCTCGAATGCTCAGTTCGCTTCTTTAGACAGCGTAACATTCTGCTCTCGGTCATCTCGGTGAGCTATTTAGCTAGTTATGTAGATACTACAAAAGTACCTATTGAGCCTACTTTTCCACCTTAAGTACCTACTCTGTTGTTGTAGCACAGTGGAAGTAATAAATATAGTTCTTATTCTTATTCTTGTATTAGGTACGGTCGAGGGCATAAGAGGTATCAATACAGCCATCATGCGATATATGTGTCACCGACTATGTTTGTGGCTTAAAGGTGTATAAATGTTTATGACGTCTTGGTAACGTACATAATATTTAAGCCCTTGACTGTACCTATGTTACCTACAAGTCAACGAATTTTTTTCCTGGGCCACGGTAGAACCTTATCATACACTACACAGTATAAAACAAAGTCGCTTTCCGCTGTCTGTCCGTATGTATGCTTAGATCTTTAAACTACGCAACGGATTTTGATAGGTAGTTACGGTTTTTTTAATAGAGTGATTCAAGAGAAACGTTCAAATTGGTTGACTGTACTCGTATGTAGGTATAGATAGTGTAATTTTGATAAATCTACAAGTCTTGCTAACAATTTTTTTGCACAGTGTTATCAGCTGATACTAAAGCCTCTTATAAAGCCTCTTATAAAAAAACTTCTTGAACACGTTCGTGTGAATGTCTCAATTAGCTACCTACTATGGAAAAATTGACAGTGCTACTAGCGGAACGAAACTGCAACAAACAGGGGTCTTACCATGACGTCCTAATTCCGACGCAGTTCAAGTTTTAGCCGTCACTTTTAGTATGAATCTGACAGCGAGCGAACCTAAACTGAATCGCATTAAGACGTCATGGTAAGGCCCCAGTTCTTGTGTTTCTATCCGTAATTGGTAACTATTAACTAACCTACTGCTAAATTGTGTTGGTTGCCGTTTACTTCCGAGAGGCTCTGTTTTAGAAGCTTTACGAAAATATCACTCGAACATGATTATACCTGTATAATCTATTATCTATAGAAATAATAAATCAGTAGAAAGTTCGTGTCTGGCGAATATCGATTCCACCCTATTTCCACCCTGTCACTATTTGTAAAAATCTACCCTCCTTTCCTACACCATTCTCTTCCAATTTCCTACGGCCAACCGGGGGTAGAAGAAAAACTGCAACAGCTGCGCGTTGGGTCGAGCTGCCTGCTCCCTTCGACGTTTTCTGAGGTTTTTAACGCGATAAACCCTCAATGATACACCCTGGGGTAGAAGAAGCGAGAAGCGAAGCCTGCGTCCATCAAGATCTAGCACGCGACGGATAGGTATTTTACGAACCAGGTCAGCCTCCTTCATTTCCTTCTCATTTTCGCCATCCCAGTGACTGTTACATTAAATAAATTCATCGTAAATAGAGTGCTAACGATTAGGGGAGAGGAATAAAATACAAAAAAGTAGATTTTATAATTTTTGTCTGTCTGTATGTATGTGTATATTTATGTATGTGTTCGCTAATCTCCAAAACTACGCAACGGATTTTATTGCGGTTTTCACAAACACTAAGTCAGGGCAACTTATAAGCTTTATTTTATTGAAATCTAGGTCAGCAAAAAGTTATCGTCATATAAGTGTTAAGTGCCTATTCAAAAATGCATAGCAATATGTGACTTGTCAATAAATGAAATCTACGCGGACGAAGTCGCGGGCAAAAGCTCGTGTACTTATATATCTATTCATTGTCTGAGCTGCCAGAAAGCGCTCTCATGCCGCGCCGCCGCTGGTCACGCCCGTTCATTGTTGCGGACGCGTATGGCCTAGTTGGTAGTGACGTGACTACTGCGAAGCAAGCGTCCTGGGTTCGAATCCTGGTAAGGGCATGGGCATATAAACAACAAGGTAGTTAGATCGGGTAAAATTACTCCTACCCTAACGCGCGTGTGCATAGCTCAGCCAGTATGCTTGCATGTGTGTGTGTGTGTGCGTGGGGGGTCTCTTTATATATAAAAAGTACTCTGTGGTCTCGCTAATGCTATTCGTAGGTACTTCGTCTTTACTTATATTTGGTCTGAGCTTTTATTACCGGAGTTCTGTTACATTAATCGCGTCAGGTATGGTTTCTTTTATAATGGAGTAATTAATAAGCTACTGTTTACCTTTAAAATTAAAGAAATTATTAAACCAAGTTCTTAGACATACTTAGGTATTTAGGTTAGGGAGGGTAACGAAACATACGAATACGTATGAAGTAAGTGGATTTTGCGGTTGTGTGAAGTTCTAATCCTATGGGTGCTGGTAGTTACCCGGTGTGTTTTATATACCTAATATTTGAATACTGCCACTACTAGGTATAGTTAACACCGCTAACTTGATTTTTGCTTGGTTACATAAACTGTTTAAATATTTCTATCATTTTCTTGGAGTTAACATCAACCTACCCGAGGCTTTTTAGCGAAGGAAAACTTTAAAGGGATTTTAAGGTAACTAATTCAATATGTGTGAAGTGCAGTACAGTGCAGTACACATTAAACACATCTAATGCACCGGCCCGGGTAAAACAATGCGCGACCGGTGGCACGGCAAGCGATTTGCTATACATTGCCTGTTAATTTTAATGCCAGTTAACTTTCCAAGCGTCTGGACCGCGTAATGAATAGAGAACTCGCTCTACGTATCGTTGCCGTTGTGCCTTTAGCTTTCGTGTAGTCATGACCGGGCTGTTATACGTCACTTACCTCAGTTAAGTACATAGGTTGCATTTCCGCTGTCATTTAACTTCGTTTCAAACACTTAAGTTTTTGTTAAAAAATATATTTAAGAGCAAGTTTTTTCGTCCACAAAAAGCATAAAATTTGACTTGCACTTCTGTGGACTTGCAGGATTTGACCAAAAAATTAATTCATTGCAAGTTTTTTTTATGAATTCGGTGAAAAGAAAAATAATGATTTCCTTAATTCGAAATAGGTAAGGTCCTACACAACTTTGGCATCGGGATTATGGTGTTGGGTTCAGGTTGTTGGAAATCGAATAAATCACAATTGTAATAGAAAATTATTTATTTTGTAAGTATAAAAATAAAAACAACAATATTAACAATTTCATTTTTGGTAAACAAGCAAGCTCCAACATATAATTATTAGTGTTTGCCGTGGTGGTGGCCCCAGTCCTTGTGGTCGTGGTGTTCGCCCTTCTTGCCATGATCGTGATGGTGGTGATGGTGGCCCTCGTGTCCGTGGTGTCCCTTGTGCCCGTGGTGGCCCTCGTCGTAGTGGTGCTTGTCGTGGTGACCGTGTTTGCCGTGGTGGCCTTCGTGATGTCCAGAATGATGGTGACCGCCTTTCTTGTGGCCGCCTCCGTGATGCCCATGGTGTCCGTGGTGGTGTTCGTGCTTGTGGTGCTTGCCTTCATGGTGGTGTCCGTCATGGAAGTGATGATCCTTGTGGAAGTGATCCTTGTGGTGCTTCTTGTGGTATCCGTCGACATGCTCTCCCTTGTCATGGTGCTCATGGTGGCCGTGTTTGCCGCCCTTGTGATGGTGGCCATGCTCGTGGTGTTCGCCGTGGTGGTCGTGTTCATCCCAGTGTTTCTTGTGTCCGCCGCCATGCTCGTGGTGGTGGTCCTCGTGGTGGTGTTTGCCGTGGTCGCCGTGGTCGCCCTTGTGATGGTGATGGTGGCCCTTGTGTCCTTTGTGTCCCTTGCCACCATGCTCGTGATGGTGGTGAGCGTGGTGCTCGTGGCCACCGCCATGTTCGTGGTGGTGACCCTTGCTCTCGGCCACGGCGAGATCCTCAGAGTAGTCAGCCGTGCAGGCCGCCGCCAGGCAAAGCACTCCTAGCACTAACAAAGCCCTCATGGTTGCTGATATCCGGTCGGTGTTTGTATGGATAGGTGGCTCGGGAGAGGAAGTCTGCCGGTAACTGACCTCTGCTTCGTTGATTGGCTATTTATATAAATTGCAAGTGGTAGCACTGCACGGCAGCGGTGGAGAAATAGTTCCGCAAGCCTCCCGCGCCACTAGTTCAGGGACAATGCAAAAACTAATTCATAACAATATGCATGCTGATTAGACTACACTTAACAATGCTTATTTATAATTTTTAATCATTGCGATAATTTTAATCACCTGACCTGACTAATCAATTCGGATAATAGGCACCCACGCATAAATGAAGTTGTTTACGCCTCCTTCCGTAGTGCAGTTACGAGTTACGATATTCTCACCGCGGCATGCTTTGTTGTCACTCTGCACGCTCGAGAATCTCACAAAATCCGGCCAGCATTACTTTAACACACTTGATTGACAGCTTATGAGCTCGTATCGATCGAAAATTATCTGCTTAGTGGGTCCTTTCTCGTTTGGAACACCGCTATTTGGATAGTGCTAAACAATTCTTCCGAGTGACTGCGCGTAGTAATCCGTACCCTTGTTGGTTATGTCCGGAATCTTTTCTGTATTATGTATTCCTATTTGGGTTGGTATTCAGCTTGATTATGCACGCTTATGAGTTCATCGCGGTCTTTGTAAACAGCTGAATGTGTGTCTACCTACCCATTGACGTTGTTTGCACTAAAAAGAGACCATTCATAGCTATTGGTGTGTAGGCAGAGAGTATATTTATTACCGTATCGTGTACAATAAATCTGTAATAGAATTCAAAACTTTGAATATTCAAAGCAAATTACTTAGGTACTTAAAATTAAGACATTCGTAGTACTTGTAGTGTAGACATCGTATCTTTTCTAAATCTGTATTTTTACCTAGTTTATATGTAAGTGTCCATGTTTCATGACTACCTACTTGAAACTTATATATATAAAAAAAATTGGTTGCCTGTAAAGTCGGTATACGGGCGAAAGTTTTACGTGACAACGACTTTGAGTGGTAAAATAATTTTAATGTGAATATTCATTCGTATAGTAGGAAGAAGGACGTGTAAACTTGTATGCAGGCGCCTAAGCGAAATAGAAGCGCAAGACATGAACCGGTGTGTATGCCTATCTCTCTCACTCTCTCTCTCTCGCTCTTAGGCGGGCTAACTGTGCTCGAGTGGAAGGGACGCGTGCCTTTCACTTTTTATGTCTGTCTCTCTCGCTCTTAGGCGGGCTAACCATGCCCGCGTGCCTCTCACTCGCTCTCATTGTGAGCGCATAACGTGAGCGGAGCGTAACGCAGTTTCTTGAAGTGTCACCCGGCAAACCAATTTATAAGACGTTGTCACGTCAAAAATAGGCAATACAATACAATACAACAATACAAATACTCTTTATTGAACACCACAAATCATCAATCAATCATGTATTGCAAAAAAAAAATTGGACTAGGTAACTCTAATTTAATTAATGAATGAATTTAATTTAAATGTGAATATACAGTCGCCATCAGATATATCGTAGCGGGCATGGTCCTCAAATATTTCGGAGCAGCATTAGATTTCAATAATTTCGTTATACTAGATACGTTAATAACATCAGAACACGCAAAATGTTATAAACATAGGTACTTATAATAGCAGCGAGTTTTCAAAACGTTCAATGAGGTGAGGTAAAAATACCAGGAAGTACAAGATCTTCAAAGGTCAAGCTAATCATAAATATCTGAACATTTGTGGAAAATATATCATACGGTAGATATTTATATGAATATCTGTAATCTGAGTTTTTAATGATTCACGGTTAAGTTCATTCGAAATATTATAAACGGGATGTGAACCGCGATTACCTTTATTGAGCTCATAATGAGCTCATAATGAGCTCATATTGAGTTTATAATATTTCGAATGATCTGTAATCTGAATTTCAATTTGAAATATTTGATACAATATTTGATTTGTTATTCTACCATGTATTTAAATTAAAAAAGTAGGTATTGTTTTTAAGAATCAATAATTGAAATTATATGTAATCAGTTTTTCATGAATTGATCATTCTATGAAATGAGAATATGAGAAACAATTTTTGTGGAACAAAATTCTAAAAAAATATTGTCTACAAATTCTAGAATACGGTACAACCGGTTTTGACTATTTGAGGGATTATTTTATAAGTGCAACCCAATTTTTTTTTAAAGATGTTATTAACTGGTGTGACGGTATAGTTTTTCTAATTCTCTCATGCAATTGATCAATAGATGTAATTGCTTCATACCGAATATTTTGTAGTCAGGTTACTTAATTAAGGTAGGTACCTTCTTTCACAAACCCTTTCCCTTATTACATATATTATTATTTATTTATATTTCTCTTATTGTTCATTACATTTGTGAAGTTTGATCACAATAGAGAAATCCCTAACGAATCCTTAACGATTCGTTGTGTACATATAAAGTCGCTGAAATAAAGTAGGTAACTTTGTTCCCTAAAACTTATTTCTTGTGTTGGTAAGCGATTTAGCAAAGTTTTTGACTTTTACTTTTTATATAATTTCAATAGACCTTTGTAGGTGTACTAAAGTAAGGACTAATAAAAACTAAGGACTAATAAACTAAAGTAAGGACTAATAAAATAAGTTCAACATATTATAAGGACAAAATTATTTTAATACAGTATACACAACAATAAATAGTAATATCTTTATTCTGTTTGCTATTGTTGCTTATTTTTGTTTTTGACAAAATGAGTTCTATCCACTTCTAAGAAAGAACTGAGTTGCAGGTGAACATTGTTGTCAGCGGTTTAAATTGAATGATGCCTTAACTTAAAAAATATTTCCATATTCTCAAAGCACACTCCATCTTAACTAGGTACATCCCCACTCCCTACGTCAACCTTCTGCCTTCAATTGACCGATGTGGTAACACGATGGCAGCTACAAAAAGCAGCGGCGTTTTTCTCTTAGGAGCTAGTGGTGACAACACGAGCATAAAAAGCCATCGCCGCTATAACACGTTACTGCTGCGATGACTGCCCACAATAAGTTCACGACCGCCACGGTCTGCTGGCCACTTTTCTAAAGGTGCACTTTCAATCGGGCACATTTTCAAGGCCACAGTGACCTTATAAAGTGCTTTCGCTTGCACAATACAGTTTGCTGATGCTAGAGCACCCAATTCGTTAGTTTATCGGTCAGTGAGTGTCTGAACTGCCGATAACGTCAGTTCTTTCAGTGCATTTTAATCTAGAGTTGTAGAGTGTTCATCCTCTTACTGTACCTATTGTGTGATGCACAATGTATTTCGAGCATGTAAAAAACGATTCAAAGTGCTAGAAAAGCATTTCAAAAATCGGTAAATTTGACTGGACTCTACCTAAATGAAATCTCCGCCAAAGTAATTCTTTAAATGTTACCAAGATTTATTGGTAGGTTTACGAATAGTTATAGAATAGGCACGAGTATTTAATTTCCGTGAGTACTTAATGCCGTGTCCCAGTTACAGTAGTACACTAACCACCAGACTAATGCTCTTAGGTCTTGCCCGGCGTCACACTTACGCGTATTACTCGCTAAGGAGCTACTTTAAAGGACTACAGCCGCGGAATCTTCGCACAATCTCGTTAGACAGCATTAAACCTACCTTAATACTATTAGCGGTACTAGCGATGCAATTCCTCGGATCACATTACTGTGAAACATACTTCTAATACTTTTTAGATATTTAAACATCATAATTTGCAAAGTAACAAATCGTTTTAAATAATCACATGTCGTGTTAAATCGTTTTCTATGTGTAAGTACAATAAAATGTCGTTGGCGTCCCCCCTACTCTTTGTCAATGAATCAATTCGTCGTATGAGCATACGGAACTAGTAAACGCTTACGACCTTTTGGCTCAGCCGAGCAATATGTGGATATGTTATGTGCAGGGGGACGCGGTTGGCATATTGTTGGCGATCGGGAGGTTAGACCCGGATAATCCCGTCCATTGTTAGCTATTTTAATGCTTATGCCCTTTGTGCGACCGTCCTGTATTAAGTCATACGCGGATAATCGCCGTATTATACAGAGTTAATTTTCCATTAGCTTGTAGGTACCTACACGGGGACTAAGGGATTGGCAGCTGGTTACCGCGGCGAGACAAATCTGTGAATGTTTTCCGACTCTACATTGAGCTCGACTGTCAACAATGATGCGGGTTGCACTTTTAATCGATACTGGAACGCATACGGCAGTTAGATTAACTGGGACTGCTTTGCTCAACCAATTTCCCCATTTATGAAGCAGTGTAATTGGTCAAAGCGATTGGCTTTAGACGCTCAGGTGGAAATCTAGAACACAATGATCGGATGCCTCAGTAATATGAATTACTTAATCCATTGACTTAATAAAGCACTAGATTTGTTTAATATACGTTTAAAAACTTATTAAGTTATCCTTTGTTGTATGCCTGTGTAAATTCCATACCCTATGTAAGTAATATCCAATCAAAAGCAGCATTAAATTTTAAATGTGAACCAAGTTCAATAAAAGAATATGTATCGTTATTTTGTTGACTTCTCTGGCTAAAAAATTATAATATATGTCTGCCAAGTTCTAAGTAGAAAACTTAGCATTTATTTCACTCTGAATATAATTCAACTTCAAGGTTTAACTTGGGTAGTTTTTACAAACAAACAAAATTTTAGAAAATAAACATAAACAAATTAATATATCAGTAACTGTTTGAGTTACATCTGTCAAATTTTGGATAGTAGACGACATACATACACATACATATCGTCACGCCTCTTTCCCACAGGGGTAGGCAGAGACTACTTTGTTCCACTTGCTACGATCCTGACATACCTCTTTCGCTTCATCCACATTCATCAATCAATCAATCAATTCATTCACAGTAGACGAGCTTTAATAAATATGCTCAATTGCCATTTATTAATATATCATGGTATGTAGCTTAAATAGGTTTTGAACTATGAAGGGGTCAAAATTTGCTTGAAATATTATGGTTCGTGCAAATATATATACACATACACACGGCTGCTGCGTTGCCACTTTGCACTTTCACAAAAACTTTGCTGGATATAAACAACGATGAATGCCTTCAATACTTGGTTTCTTAAATACAAAGTTAAGTAGCGTTAAAGTTGCAACTCTCCGGTAAGTAATCTGGCCTAGTGTCACGCATCGTCGAGTGTAACCAATATTTGCCGGAACGCGACACCGTCGAGATGTTTCCGGCGCACGAAAGTATCATATTAACTGTCCAAACAGTGGAGGAGGCTCCGCGGCAGCTGGCCGACACGACTAATTACATCAATTACAGGCAAACAGGGCTGCGCTTGGGTTTCGGGCTCCCACCTTTGTCAATATTTGCTGAGTTGCGCCGCGCGCACCGCCACTGGCTAGTTGCCCACGGACAAGCGTCTTCCATTTATAAATGTATCTTTAAGATTATTGATATTGATTTATTTTTAATAAGTAAAACTAAAAATGGCACATTAAAATTATTTATTAACACACATTCGACACAGACATAAACGCAAAGCAAACTTAGAGTAGTTCGCTTATGCGTTATGCAGCACTGAAATCCATATCTTGAAAATTAATTTCAAGTTTTAACTAATGTTTCAGTTTCAGATCTGGTTATAATTATCAACGTATTAAGGTTGTATGTTGCTTCACCTCCCTGTGAAATAGATGCGGAGTATTAATTAACCTTGACCAATATGTACGAGAGTTGATAAAACTAGGTAGGTACCTAATAAATTTGGTCACCGAATCTGTTGCATAATTTTATTGTGGCTATAATTGAACTAAATTACGAACAAACGAATTCACTTACAGCAAAAGTAGCTTAGTGTTTCAAATGACAAGAACTGCGAGTAAAATGTAATTAATGTTAAATAATAGGTATATACACTCAAAAAATTACTGTCCTTTTTATTAAATTGCTGTTAAGATATCTTACAAATAAACACATACGAATAACAAGACTGTCAAACTTCAACATAGAAAAGATAATGAAAAACCCACAAAGGAGAAATCCGTTTTTTTGTCACTGATCCTTATCTTTTATTTCTCTGTGTTCGCGCGTAAGTATACGTGTATTAAGTATTGTTAGATCCTGTAAGCTGGAAGAGGCTGTAGCCGCCGCGGGCGCAACAGGCGCGTTCATTTGATCGCCGTTAGCAACCTTTGGTAATCCCTCTGACAATCGCAGCAAAAAGGCGTAGGTAGTGATTGCTGCAAACACATCTGATGACTCGCGATGCGGGCGGTGGGGGCGGCGCGAAATGGTGTCGCGAGGGATACGGCAACGCATTCAGGTAGGCCTAAGTTTCGGCAGTCATTTGATTTTGATTGTGTTACTTATATAATATATAAGAGAAAATGACATCGAATACATCGACTACAAAGTAGCAAAACACGGACGAAGTAGAGCCATAGTAGAGCGTCCAATATAATTAGACCCTGTTAGATTAACTTCTTTTATTTTATTAATGAACTGGGCAAGGTGTTGTGTAAAGTTTTTTTAAGTTATTATCACTGCTAAATGCATCAAGCATTATGGGACCTTCTAAGTAAATAGTTCGTTTTTATTAGGGTTGCGTACTCAACAAGAAACCCTTATAGTTTCGCCCATGTCCGTTCGTCTGTCTACCTGTCCACGGCTTAAATAGCTCAGAGATTCTTAGTACTAGAAAGCTGTAATTAGGCATGGGTGTACCTACATTTTATTGACTACGCCGACATAGTGGTAAAATAAAATTCGTTCCAAAATATGGAGGTGTGAGAAGAGTATTTTTCTATTCGGGGATCCGTTTGCGAAATATTAAGCTTTCGCAAACGGATCCCTGATTTTTATAAAAATTCAAGAAGTAAAATTCTTGATTCATTTGATAGTAGGTACCTATCATTTGAAAAACAGCGCCTTCTCTTCTCTCATCCCTGGTGAGCATTACATGTTCCATGGGAGCTCATGTAATGCTAAATGTATACATACAAATATTGGCATAGTAACAAGGTCACGTGACAGCTGGTACAGATAGAAAAATTTTACGGCTTACTCACCTGTGCTATATTGGGTGGTGTAGCGGTATAGCATCACGCAACGCATCACAGAATGCTGAGGACCCGGGTTTGATTCCCGGCCATATATCTTTAGGTACTTTTCGGATTTTTCGATGTGTTCTAGTTTTCAGTGTCGTTTAAAAATTTAAATCATCATCATCATCTTCCTGACTAGCGTTTTTCCCGGTATGCTACGGTTCAGTGAGCCTGGGGTCCGCTTTGACTACCTAATCCCAAGATTTGGCGTAGGCACTAGTTTTACAGAAGAGACTGCCATCTGACCTTCCAACCCAGAAGGGTAACATAAGCCTTATTGGGATTGGTCCGGTTTCCTCACGATGTTTTCCTTCACCGAAAAGCTCATGGTAAGTTTCAAATGTAATTTCGCATATATCAATTCCGAAAAACTCAGAGGTGCGAGCCCGGGATTCGAACCCGCGGCCCTCTGCTTGAAAGCCCACATGTCAAACCTAGACTAGGCTACCATTGCTTTTTAGAATTTTGAATATTAGGTAAGCTTTAAAGTTCTAAAAAAATAAAAAAATATTGTTAGAGTCACCCTTGCCAGCTAAGTGGTTGTAATTTGGATACGTGAAAAAAAATAGTCGTAGTAGTATATTTTTATATATCGAAGTCTAAAGGAAAACTATCAGTGCTAGGTGGGTTTACAATTTAACTATTACTTACCTAATAGGTAGTCGACCTATTTATGAAGTGTACCTCCTTGGAGTAGTAAATAAATCTTGTTTTTTTCGTGGTTCACTATTATAGCCGTACAAACAGAACAAAATGAAATAGCATTCACTTGGAACACATACTGGCATATTATAAGGTACTATATTGTATAAAAGGTATGCACAGAGATGCATACTGGGCCAGTGTGAAAAGGACGCACTGAGGGACACAAGCAAGTCGCAAGTGCCCAAGCTAGCCGTCCAGCACCACTGCTTAGCTTAGCTGCCTGGCGGTAGACTCTACTGTCCTAACTTAATTGATGTACCTATCTAATGACCTTAACGACTTACACAAACCTAATCATAAACGCTTTAATCATTTACACCAAAGCTAAACATCGACATCCTACTCAATTATCCGCCATGATAATAATAAGGCACTTGCGAGACAAGCGTTAATAAATACAGATTTAATTACGCATACAATTCGGAGTTAGGTATAAGGAGGGTTATAGATTCCATGTTGTTATTTGAAATAACGTTTCGGGAGCGTCGTATTGTCACATCCATTAAGCCGGGCGCAGGGCGGGGCCTCGCCACGCCCCCCGCCCCGCCCCGCGCGCCCGCACCCCGGCCGCGACGCCACGCGACAACTTACTAAAACGATTTACTCGCAATCGCATCTCGCTGCGCATCCTCACATCTCCTGAATGACGGCAAAAGGAAATCTTTAAAATAAACGCGGATAAACCAATGAACGGAATCGAATTAGTGTTGCTGACATTGTGAAGTTTATTATTTGTCTGGGACGATGTATAATGATCGATCGGTCGTGTGATGTCGTGTGAATGTGTGTACGGTGCGGGTGTTTGTCGTGTGGCGGCGGCGGCGGCGAGGTGAGCGACGCTGGCGACGCACGGCGGCATGGGCGGGCCGGGCGGAGCGAGCGCGGGCTGGGCGCGCGAGGCGCCGGCGCTGCTGAGCACGGCGCTGCTGCTGGGGGGCTCGCTGCCCGAGCGGCCGCCGGCGCCGCTCTTCACCATCGACAGCATCCTGGCGCCGCGGCCGCAGCCCGCCATCCCGCCGCTCCAGCTCCACCACCTAGCGCACACCACCTTTCATAGAGCCCACGATCTCTTTGGTACGTCTGCAAAGATGTTGTTCATGAATGGTGAGCCTGCCGGATTCATTAGCTTGTTTATCTAAGAGTAAGACAGTAAAATCTAGTTAGGTACTTAGGTTTATCTGATCCGACGGACGACGAACCTACGCACGATCGTAGACACATTTATTTTAGTTAGTACCTAATTAAACGCATGCAAACTACTTAACATTACATAAGCCTAGGTAGTATTATGTTTTTAAAAATGTTTCACCCTAAACTAATTCCATTAGATAACTTCAATTTTTTTCTCTCAATTTCAATGCACTCCAATTGTTAGAAGAGCTATGAAAAAATATTAAACAATAATAAGTTTTTCATGAAAAGTTAGGGATCTGTTATTAGAAACTCAGTAGGTACTTACCTATTTTGGCTGTGTCCGGTATAGGCAAAGTGATAAAGTGGCAGATAGAGAAACAAACGGATGTCAAGTTAACTAAAGTTTAACAATCGTTTGTAATAAAGGGGGTAAGAGAGCATACGGTATAAAAAGCTGAGTGTTGACAAGACAACTATATATATATTAAATCGAGCGTCAGTGTAAAAACGTATATTGTTATAATTTTGACAGTATATTCACCTGTTTAGCTATGTACACGGGCCCCGATTTTAAAATAGAAATAAGAATAAGAATAAGAATAAGAATAAGAGAACTTTATTAGCTGATACGGAAACACAAACAGAATATTACACATGGATACTTATAGCTAACAGAATATTACACATGGAAATAGCTATTTGTTATGCAAGGCTGCAAAGTTTTTGTTTGGCGCGAGTGCATGTATTGAAACCCAAGCAAGCGAAGGGTTCTATGATTGAAACACGAGCGAAGCGAGTGGTTCAAAAGAAGAATCCTGAGCGTCGCAAGGGTTTCAAGGCACGAGACACTAAACAAACTTTGCTGCCGAGCGAAACACACAATTTTTCACATCACTACAGCGAGAAAAATGGTGGAATGGAAAAATTTCTAATAACTTGAGTATATGAGTAGGTGGTGAGGTGGTGGTTGTCGTGGTCGTGGTGGAATGGTGGTCAGCGCGGCGTTCGAATTTCAAAAACCTTTTCCACCCAAGAGGGGAAAAAGCACTTTTCCGCGCAGATTTTTAAGGAGAAATACAGCCCTTTCGAGCAAGTGAGGTGAAAATTCGATTTCTCCTCTACTCGTATTTCAAATTTAGAACATTTTCTCACCATCTATCTATATCTATACATATAATAAAATCGTTGAGACCAAAAAATCTGTACATTGAATATTTAAAAAAAAAAAACCGACCAGGGTGACTTAAAATAAGTAACTGAATATATTAAAACAATTTTTAAAATTTTTTTTTGTTTGTTTGTTTGTTTGTTTGTTTGACTGAGCATCACGTAAAAACTACTGAACGGATATTGTTGAAATGTTCACAAATCTATTTAAATACATTCAGAATAGGATCTAGGCTATAGAAATTTTGGAAAATATTAGGAAAAGGGGGTGAAAAGGGGGGTTAAAGTTTGTATGAAAAAAAAATTTTAGATTGTTCTAGAACCATGAAACTCAGAATATATACTCAGTAATAAAAATAAAGAAATACCTGTTTTAGCATTTTTTTTTAATCTCACCCAGAGACGCAAAAAAGAGGGTTTTGTGTTAAAAAATAATGAACTTCATACACCTATAAAATAAAAACCAATGAAGTTTAACCTTTTAAAGTTGCTACATATACTTCCAATCTAATACAGGTAAATATAATTTCTCAGTTTTCTTGAAATTTGATTTTTGAGTTGATTACGCAAAAAATAGCAGAACTCAAGAAAATCAGCTTTCCTCGGTAAAGTAGTTGGTAATAATTACAAATACAATAATACTACGAAGAAAATAGATAGATACGAATGTACATAAGACATAAAGCCGGATAAGTGTGTAAATTGTGAAAAAACATTAATAAAATAATTACATTCTGCACAGGTATTTTTTCAACGAAGACATTTTTGTCCAACCTAAATAAACCTAAATTGGCGTCCTAAATTGTGTTCTTTACCTAACACCTAAAGTTCAATATGAAATACCGTTACTTTGTTTTTATTTATTGCGCTATTATTCACAGCGCGTTCGGTTTTCGAACGCACTCTTATTTGAAAAGCTGATATTATTATGAGGGCGGCGTGAAACGCTTGGCTGTATGCTCTCAGTACCTTTGCCTAAAAAAAGCAAAATCCAACGGCGCGTTTACGCCTGCGCTACGAACATGTTAGAATTTTATTGTGAAAAAGTTGGTTAATGAAATAGTAAAACTTTCTGTCCTCAGACTTTATATAAGATTTTTATTGTTTTGGTTAAATACCACACTGCCCAAGAATATACATATAACGCTGCGCTGCTGGGCCTTAGCGCAACATGAATCTTAAACACTTCAAGGTAGGCTTGCTTACAAAATTTTCACAAATACTTAAAATCTGAATGTACATAATAGTACCTATTCGAGAAAACTATTTGAATGTGCCTGTTTCAGGATTAGTACATATTATTGCAAGGGTATAATAATAATAATTTTGATATCGAGAATAGCTATAAAGTATCACAAAAAACACACGCGGACGAAGTCGCGGGCAACAGCTAGTCTTTGAATGGTTCTTTGGTTTGGAGCAGACATACGATAGAAGTTTTTGTGGCACAAATAAAATTATCCCAGGGCCTTCCCAACGATAAAAATCTAACTAATATTATAAATGCGAAAGTATGAATGGATGTTTGTTTGTTACTCAATCACGCCAGAACGGCCCAACGGATCTGGATGAAATTCGGCACATAGATAGAGAAAAGTCTGGAATAGCTCATAGGCTACTTTTTATTCCGGAAAGTTGCGTAGTTCCCGCAGGATAGCGATAAACGAATTCTTTGCAGACGAAGTCGCTGGCAACAGCTAATTTATCGATAAATTGTACTTTCTTATTACAGTTATACATATTATGACTATGAGATAACGTATGTGTAAGTTGAATAGGTGATAATAATAAAATATTTAGTTGTTAAAGTTATAATCTTGTGTTAAAAATTATATAAGTAGGTATTTGGCACATCGATGGGTAGTACTTAATCAGTTAATCAGGTAATATCTTAGTTTATTTATATTTTATCCGGTGAACTTAATATTTGATATGAAATGACATTTCGAACTAAATATTTGACACAGTTACCTATCGATAAATTTAATATCGGAAGGAAGTCCCTAGTTAATTGACGTTATTGCCACAAAAACTTGTCTGGTTGGAATTTGTTTTCAAAAATTGAGCCCTTGTTTTACTGAAACTTGAAATTGTGCAACTTAGGGTGGAATCACATCTATAAGCATCGTATCGCATTTTATAAATACACATCATCATCACCATCGTCAGCCTGAAGACGTCCATTGTTGAACAAAGGTCTCACCCTTAGCACAACATAATGAACGACAACTCGCCACCTGCATCCACCGGTTTCCCACAACTTTCACGATGTTGTCGGTCCAGGGTCCGCCTAGTGGGAGGGCTGCCAACACTGCACACACGTACACGTTTTATGGAAAACTAGCTTTCGCCTGCGACTTCTTCTGCAAAGAATTCGTTTATCGCTATCCCGCGGGAATTTTCCGGGCAAAAAGTAGTCTTTGTGCTATTCCAGACTTTTCCTTATCTATGTGCCGAGTTTCATCCAGATTCGTTGGGCCGTTCTGGCACGATTGAGTAACAAACAAACATCCATCCATCCATACTTTCGCATTTGTAATATTAGTTAGATTAGTTAGTTAGATTGATATTTTGTATGAACATGCGTCCGTATAATTCACCCTCCAGCATCGATTCAGCTTAAGCATCAAATTAAAAGATTTAAAAGTGTATAAGAGTAGCATAGCAATCCGTTTAACATGCTGAAGGACGCTTACTAAAGTTAATACCGAATACTGAGATCTGTGGTCCGTTAGAGTTGTGAAAAAATCAGCCCTCTATATAAGTCATTACAAAAGGTGTTACCAAACAAATTGCCGTCAAATGACAACCTATGGGGATTTCAAGTTGTCTCAAAAACTAGAAACTTTGTATGAATGCAGCCTTTTCATAAGGTAGAGTACAACTGGTGAAATAAATCATTGTATTTTTATATTCACTTGCCGAATTTGTACGGAACCCTCGGCGCCCGAGGCTAACTCGCACTTAGCCGGTTTTTATTTCATAGAATAAAATTAATGAATCGCAATAACAATAATTTCATTTATCTAAGGCGATAACGATAATCGTAATTTATTGTCAATGAACACGACATGACAAATAAAAAAAAAGGTAAATCTAATATTAAAATAAAATAATTGAAAAAGGAGAGGCCCCCGCGGTATAGTCCCGCAGATGCTTGATGGCAGCATTACCCCTTTTGACAGCGATAGTATTACGTTGTTCAAGGATGCCAGCTCTGCCGTCACCCGTAGCGTCTAAATCAATTCGAAGAGGCTAACAGCGGTAGGTAGAGCCCCCAGACCAAATGTTTCAACATCGAAAGGGACAAACAATTCGATGACAGACATGCATGGAAATGCAAAGCAAATAAATGAATTTTTAATATACTTACGGAACTCTTTTACGGGCTAGTGAGAAAATGAAATAAGATAATTTTAAAAACTGTATCCTGTGACATGTGAAATGAAGGGATCTAAAATACCTATACGTTTTTAAAACAAAAATTGGAATAAGAAACTATTAAGCTAACACAAATTATTAAGATAGTACAAGTTAGGGATACCTACGTCTTAATCTAAATACATGAATGAATGCTTCTCTTTCGGCGCAGATGGACCAATCGGCCGACCATCGAGGGAATTGGCGAAAATCTTAGGAATCATGTTATAAATAGGCGATGCGGCCTAGCAACCTACACTTTCCACCTATACGGCCACAATCATGCTGAACGTGACCATGTAGGTCATGTTACTTTATAGGCTCTGTCTACCCCGTACGGGATAAAAACGTGATTTATGTATGTATGTAAGATGATTTTTCCTTGACATATTTAATGTAAAGTGCCTTATAAATTTTGATTCTCACGGTTTTAGGAAGGTTATGAAAATACGCTTTCAAACTTATTTTTGAAGTGAAAACTTTGGGCACTTTTTTGGTTGGGTAAAAAATGTTAAACTCGGAGAGTTTAAGTACCAGGATATCAGGATAGGAGGAGGAGCTTATTTTGAAATACGAATGAAGCTAGAGTTGCGTTCGATTTTTGAAATGTACGTTAATTTCGTCGCTATAACGTATACTGTGACTGCGTTTGGCCTAGTGGTATAAGGTGTGGAACACCTAACAGTGTGTTCTCTCATGTGACCGCAGTTCAAATCTCGTGTAGAAAAAGTTTTTTTTTCTTTTTTTTTCTTTTTGCGCGAGTGTGCGTGTGTGTAGTTTTCTGTCGGCACTCCCGGAGTGCTACCCGGTGATTTTTTACGGTTACAGATGACCCTGTCCCCAGTCTGAATTACACCTTCAGTTATTTTACAAATGTCATAAACCTTGCTCGTTTGCCTTCCTATTCATATATAAAAAAAAAAAAAAAAAAAAAACCATGACTGACGATTTTGGCGTATTGCCAGGACAACTTTTAACCATAGTTTTATATCAAAATCGTCGGTTATTATGGTTAATGTTAAGTATTATTGATGTTACTTTAATTCATTATAATTTTAACTTGATACCTATCGCCACGCGTTCCTGAGAAAGTGGATCTTAACTTGACAGACAGACGGACAACGAAGTGATCCTATAAGGGTTCCTTTTTCCTTTTCATGTATGTATATACAAGAAACTTAAAAACAATAAAAAAACACCGGGTATAGCACTCCGGGAGTGCCGGCAGATGTGAAAACTACACACACGCACACTCGCGCAAAAAGAAAAAAAAGAAAAAGAGAAAAAAAAAATTTTTCTACACGAGATTTTAACAAGTCACCTGAGACAACGCACTGTTATTTCCCACCTTATACCACTAGGCCAAACTCACATACGTTAAAGCGACGAAATCAACGTACACTTTAAAAATCGAACGCGACTCTAGCTTCATTAGTATTTCAAAATAAGCTCTTAGAGGATTCTGATATCCTGGTAAGTACTTAAATTCTCCCTCCGTCTTACGCCTGACGCAAGTTTAACATTTTTTACCCATCCTAAAGAAGTTTTCACTTCAAAAAGAGTTTTTATTTAATTTCCAAAATTTTGCTTGCAGGGCTCGGTCTGCACGTATAAACTGTGGCGTTGTCAGAATGCTTGTGATAAATAAATATGTCTGTATCATAAATCAAATAACGTGCCATGATTGTAGGAGTGAATAATAGCTAAGCATAACTTAGTAAATGCATAAATTGCAACAATGCATGGATGCAATTTGAATAAATATGAAATACTAGCTTCTGCCCGCGACTTCGTCCGCGTAGAATTTGCAATGTTTTAATATGTTTATCGCTATCCCGCGGGAATTATGCAATTTTCCGGGGTAAAAAGTAGCCTATGTTTTAATCTAGGCCACCAGCTACCTTCGTTCTAAATTTTATCCAAATCCATCCAGTCGTTTTAGCGTGAAGAAGGAACAAACATACACACTCGCTCACATCGTCACAAACTTTCGTATTTATAATATTACTAGCTGTTGCCAGCGACTTCGTCCGCAAAGAATTCGTTTATCGCTATCCCGCGGGAACTACGCAATTTTCCGGGATAAAAAGTAGCCTATGTGCTATTCCAGACTTTTTTCTATCTATGTGCCAAATTTCATCCAGATCCGTTGGGCCGTTCTGGCGTGATTGAGTAACAAACAAACAAACATCCATCCATCCATCCATCCATCCATCCATCCATACTTTCGCATTTATAATATTAGTTAGATTAAATGCTCTATCGTACTATACTCAGCAGCATATTTAGTGGACACAAAAAAAAAAATAGCAAAATGCATACTTAATGTTTGACCAAAAAAAAAAAAATAGTTACCTACACTTGTTTTGTGTTCCGCTAAATATGCCGCTGAGTGTAATGTAATAACATCAGTTTACCCCGTAATAGTACGTATGTTATGGGTATGATTGTGAACTAGACCATCGACATAACTTTTAATAACTAAAGTTGGCTTGAACCACTAAGGCGTCTTTGCTTGCTGGCCATCTTCGCCAACTGAGGGACGCAGTTATTCGTTAGAGACCCTAAGATAATGCGGCGCCCGCGGGTTCTCTCGGAGGGACCGAGACGGCTTATCTCAATTAAACTCTATCTCCACTTACCGCGAAGAGCTTTTTTAAATTTCAAAACATCCCAAGGGCACCGGTCGCTTTCTATTATGAAAACAGACTCACGCAAAAAATTAAGATGATTTGAAGTTAAGTAGGGACCTAGTAGTATGTCTGTTTTTTTTTCTCTAATATTGTGTGCAGTGTCGAAATTATTATGGAATATTTTAGGTAGAGTGGTGGGTAAGATAAAAAAAACTAATTTTAAGGGTTTACTTTATAATTTCTGATACAAAATTAATACATTCCTTTGACGCCGTATGGACGGCGCACACAATACAATACAAATACTCTTTATTCAACACCACAAATCAGTACAAAACAATACAAAAACAAAGAACAAAATATACAATAAGCGGTACAATGATATTACATATAAACAGGGAGTAGATATGTTACTACCGCGCCCGAGTTATAGACTCATAAATGACCCAATGACATGTGTCGACATGTCGCAATCAGTTTACCTCAAACAAGCCACAGTATGTGACAGTTGAACAAATCAATGTAAAATGCCGTCGTATGTAAATACATACATATACCCGCCGCCGCCGCGTGCCGTATATTTTTCTAAATAGAAAGTGCACAAATTATGTTACTAAAGCTAATAAAGCTCAAGGAATCACATATCACATGTAAGTATAAAAAATATTTGTTTTTTTGGTACTACGTAGGTATTTTTAGTTTTTCGTAAAAAATACAAGTGCTAAGATGACAACATAGATTAAAAAATCAGATGCGACAACGTAGGTATCAATATGGCCGGGTGAATCATATCATAGAACACATAGTCGTTATAATATTATTACTATTGAACAAAATATTATTTTTAAGTACCTAGTTATTTTATTAAGTCGCAATGAATTCGGAGGGTCTCTGCCATTTTACCAAATTTATTTTGGTCCAATGTTTCATTTCCCAAGCCTCGATTTTCTCTGAAGCCATATATTTTTCAGAATTGTCACAAGACAACCCTAACCTAACCTACTGTATTCTATAAAACCATAAAAGAATACACCGAGGAAAATTTTTGGTTTCGGAGAAAATCGAGGCTTGAGAAATGAAACATTTGACCAAAATAAATTTGTGTATAACGGCAGGATCCGGAATTCGGAAACTGTAGGTAGGTAACTTCCAAAGTTGTTTAATATACTTTTGTGAAAAATGTACATAAATATTTCTGCTCGAAATTGTGATTCGTGTAAGTCACTCAATTCAAATGTAGGTATATACAAAATTAAAACATTGTTTCATTTAACACAAACACAACCTGTTTTATTTCGGTCTGTTTTCTACCTACTTTAAAATATCCGCTCTGTCTGATTTCGGTTATTATTCTTAATCTATGTTCCTGTCATCAATGTCATCATACTCGAAGAAGGCTTAGAGATAGCTATCTCTTTTACTCTAGCGTTCACCGTATCTTTGTTCGTTAATCATTAGTGAATCACAAGACCATAAAGTTTTATAGCTATCTATAATGCAGCGGGTACGTTTTTCAAACGCAATTTACTAGGAACGGAACATATCTATACTGTGAAATATCATTAAGTCGGTCTAATCACGTAATAGCGATCACACACACACACACACACACACACACTTAAACATCGACCAAATTGTTACATGAAAAGTTTTGTAAGCCACGATAAAAAATCCTGAAAAGCATTTTTAGGGGCGTTCAGTTAAGCTAACCTAACTACCATGCTGGATGTGCTCGCTTACCATCAGGTGACCCATATGCTCGTTTGCCTTGTATAAAAAAAAATGCTACAGTATTCCGGATTCATTTAAAGACACAATGCATTAGACATGTTTTATACGCGATATTAAGTATTGCACGCATCATAATCAGGACCCCTACCATGACGTCCTAATTCCGACGCAGTTCAAGTTTTAGCTGTCACTTTTAGTATGAATCGGACAGCAAGCGAACCTAAACTGAAACGCATTAAGACGTCATGGTACGGCCCCAGGGGCTTTACCATGACGTCTACAGCGACAATCCAGTGTGACACTGTTGCTGTTAGTTGTCACGTAAAGACAACTACAATCAGTAACCAAATATACACAAATGGCCATACCAATACATTAATTTAAATAAATACCTCTGCTAACAATATTTTAAGCCCCTCTAAACCCACAATACTTTTCGATCGATACGACTTAACGCACGGCAGAGAAACGTCGACATCGCCTTAGTAACACGCCGGCGGCCTAAAAAGCTTTCATCACCCAGGGAAATGCTGGTAATACTACTACCTACCGGATACTTATGCAAAAATATTCCATTTTTATTTGTTGCGGTATTTTTAGCGGTAAGGAGCGCCCGGGGAGCGCCCTGGGCCCAAAACTGAGATATTCATGCATCGACTGTTTCTGCTACATATTAAAGCTGATGGAACGTGACGTGGGCGGATTTTAAAAATGTACCTTAAATCTTTATTGATTAAAAATAGCGGCAAGGAGTGGCGGGAAGAGGGATGACGCCAATCTAGTCTATTTAAATTTGGCTGGGAACTCGTTATACTTAATACTTGTGTGTGTGTGTGTGTGTGTGTGTGTGTGTGTGTGTGAGGTAGGTATGTGTGTTATTGTTTTCGTAATCAGCGACCTGCATTATTTGGCAAGGGGGGATACACTATAATTACTACAAACAACAACAACAAATACAAATACTCTTTATTGAACACCACAAATCAGTACAAAAAAATACAGAAACATAGAACAAAGTATACAATAGGCGGTCTTAAGGCGGTACTAATTAGAACTTTAAAGCTTAATATTTAACAAACGGATCCCTGGATCGGAAAATGGTTTTCCCACATCCACAATACATATTTCAAAACACTATGGGATAAACGACAAAAAAATCACCCCCACTTAATATGTAGGGGAGGTCTATACTAAAAAAAATATTCAACATTTTATTTTACCACTTTGTCGGCGTAGTATGTACACCCATGTCAAATTACTGCTTTCTAGTACTAATAATGATTTAAGCAGCGGACAGATCGTTTATGTAGTCGCTATTCATCGAATTTCGTCAAAAATAAACACGTAACGACATGGTAATTTTATGACTCATCAGAATTATGTTTGTATTTCTATTTTTAAGCGATAATATGACATAGCAAAGCACCTACTCCAAGAGCTAAAGTAATATCTCTAACGAATCAATGAATCTCAACTATTTTGATAAAAAAGTTGTCCTCAACTCTCGCAACTCTATCACTTTAATAACTCTCCTTTTAGCAAGTAAATACCGTTGTCTATCTATATGTATGTATGTATGTATGTAAATTCATTATTGTGCAAAATAAACAAGACAAATACAATTGACAAACACTGAGATACATGCACAAAGGCGGACTTATCCCTTTAAGGGATCTCTTTCAGTCAACCTTTGGGTGGATGAAAGGAGTATTACATTAGGGATGGACGAGTGAGTTTAAAATTGCAAACACTGAGAGCTACATAACTTTACCGAATATAATACATAAACTCATAAAACCTACCGGTCAATAAACTACTTTATAGCTATAATAATATCAATAAAATATAATACATAAAATAAATAAAGAGCACAATAAACAAAGGAATATTTACCATTAATTTAAGAAGATGGTGCGAGCCACATCTTCTTCAAACCTTTCCTTCAAATATGTATGTATTAGCCGCATCAGAATAATCACGCGTCACTGGCTCGGTGACCTCAGTTTACCCAAGAAATTACCGTTTTGCCGAACCGGTCACATAGAGTAACAATGTCATATATAAAGATTTTCCCCCTTATTCATAAACGCCTTATTCTGTGCGCTCTAGAGGTTTCTGCTAACTTAACAATGGTTTGTCCTTATCTGTCACATTGACATTTACCTTTCACAGATAAGGATAAACGTTTATCTAACTAATATTATAGATGCGAAAGTATGGATAGAACGGCAAAACGGATCTGGATGAAATTCGGCACATAGGTAGAGAAAAGTCTGGAATAGCACATAGGCTACTTTTTATCCCGGAAAATTGCGTAGTTCCCGCAGGATAGCAATAAACGAATTCTTTGCAGACGAAATCGCTGGCAGCAGCTAGTATATTATAGTTCGCCTTTTTACTTACAATTTTCTGTGTTGTACTTCTGTATTTATAAATTTTTATGTGCAATAAAGAGTTTACGTTATGTTCATAAACGCTCTATGTAAGTTACGATTGTTAAGTTAGCAGAAGCCTATAGATGGAGCGTTTATGATTAAGGAGGTTAAATCTCTCAGTTTTAGTTTTAACTTTATTTTGACCTGCAGGAGTGGGCAGCATGAGCGGCGGCGTGTCCGGCTCCAGCGGCTATGCGGGGCTGTACGGGGGCTACGCGGCCGCGGCGCTGGCCGGGCTCGCGGGCCCCCCGCCCAAGCGCAAGCGCCGACACCGGACCATCTTCACGGAGGAACAGCTAGAACAGCTGGAAAGTACCTTCGACAAGACACATTACCCTGATGTGGTGTTGAGGGAGCAGCTCGCTTTGAGGGTTGATTTGAAGGAGGAGCGGGTTGAGGTGAGTTGGTTTTTTTTTTGCGAAACTGGACTGTGCTTGCTTGTTTTGGGTTTTAGGGCCTTTTTTTCTTCAATTTAATTTTGTAGATACAGTTACAGAAATTGATTTAATAACTAATATTATAAATGCGAATGATTGTTGAGTATGGGATATTATGTGTGTATGGATGTTTGTTACTCGTTCAAGCCAGTTACGGCTGAAAAGATCTGGATGAAATTTGGAACATAGATAGATTATAGTCTGGAATAACACAAAGGCTACTTTTTATCCAGGAAAATTGCGATAAACGAATTCTTTGCAGACGAAGTCGCGGGCAACAGCTAGTGCATAATAAAGTAAAAATTCTGTAGAACTTTGACTTTCAATTATCAGCTCTATAGGTACTATTCTCTTATAAAGTAGAATGCTATACTGCTGATGTATTTCTCTAAATACTGTAACCTATAAAAAATTATGTTTACTTATAAACGATTATGCCTTGAACTAATAAGTCACTGTATATTAACATAATTATTAAAACATATATATTAGGTACCTACTTACCTGAAATTGTTACGTGGACGTAACTGTTTGAAATAAAAGTTTTCTGATTGAAACGGTTTGTCGGCTGTAATAGTATAATTCAGAAAAACGAAACGTTTTGTGTTTGAAGCGCGGGGTTTCAGATTGTTTCCCAACAAAAGGGGAGGAATGGAAAGAAATAAATTCCATAAGCTGTGATATTTTTGATACAAGTAAGTACTTACTGTTTCTGTAATCATGAAGTCGTAGAAAGTAACTTATTGGTTCGTTAGAGCAATTGCACTAAACTGTCTAATTTACATTCACGCCAGTTATTTCAAACACTTTCCTGCCTAACATGTCTATTGTCTAATAGTAAAATACATTTGTCCATTGTCATCAATCTTAAATACCTACATATTATGTACTAGCTTCTGCCCGCGACTTCGTCCGCGTAGAATTTGCAAATGACATGTTTATCGCTATCCCTCGGGAACTGTGCAATTTTCCGAGATAAAAAGTAGCCTATGTTTCAATCTAGGGTACCAGCTATCTTCGTTCCAAATTTTATCCAAATCCGTCCAGTCGTTTTAGCTTGAAGAAGGAACAAACATACACACTCACTTACTCACATCGTCACATCATCACATCGTCACATCGTCACAAACTTTCGCATTTATAATATTTTAAAGTCGTCACAATTTAAAAGGCCCGTTTTGACAGTTCACGCCCATGAAGTTCTCTATTTTTTCTGAAGGTAATTGCATTTTTCATTGATGTGTATCGCTCACTCAGCTAAGTGCTGTGGCACAACGATTTTTTCATATTGTCCACAGACTATTAATAATCGGTTAAGGAAAAATTAAATCGATCAAGATATATTTTTTTAAAGCCGACTCGCACTTCGCCGGTTTTATTTATTTTATTTAGACCAATTAATTACTGAATTTCACCAGCTGTGTAGTGATCTTTACTGAAAATTATGACCTTGGAGCTCAAAGCCGTAAACAATGGCAATACTGATTTCTATAGAATGGCTCGTCTTCATCATCTGAAGAAAATGATTGACTGAAGATTCAGTTTTTCTCGATTTTTTGTGATTAAGTGAATGTTATTGTAACAAAAATATTAAATGAAAGAAAATTGACCTTTCGTAGCATTGTATCATTTCAAAATATCAGTTTAAGTTAAAATTTTTAATCAGAACTTTAATCCAATGCACTTTACAATATATAATTCAAATCGATCAAATACTCATGCAAACTAGAATCGATTTATCGTGAGTATCGAGTACCGAGTCATATGGTTACATCACTTGTTACGTCGGGAAGACAAATGTCAAAACGGGCCTTTTAAATTGTGACGACTTTAGTAGGATGTACTTACGTATACAAAATTTCAAGTCAATCAGACCAACCGTTGAAGATACACCGGCCCGCAGGCCACCAGAATGTTACTACAAGATATGTAATATTATTATATTGCCACCGTACTTACATAAGTATGCTAAATTTCACGTCTGAACAGGATTAGGTAGGCACTTATTTAAATAAGTAGCCGTTAAATTTCTGGATTAAAGCTGGGCTAGATCCCTTAAATTAATTATACTACTTAGAAACTATGCCTAAATAAGTATAAGTAGTACCAACCAACCAACCTAGTAACATAATCATGAAAATTGAAAAACCGAGTTGGAGCAGCTTCGTTTTGACGTTTATTGAAATTGATAATCGCTTCCACTATCAAACTGTTTATGCTCAGCCAGCACACCAAGTATTTTTAAGTAAGTAAATGACAATTTTTTGTAATTATTTCAGTTTTTATAACATGTAACGTCATACCGCTGATACCTACTTGACGTTTGTTACATACGCCCTTTCAGCTCAAGTAATGATTTAAATGGATTTTTCCACTAAAATAAAAGATTTCCACAAATAAAAAATAAGAGTGTCTAAAAATTGTGCGCTCTTTCGAGCCAGATAGAAAAAAGTAGCACCGAAAAAAAAATTGAAATTAAAGTGGCCATTTGCAATATGTAAAGGATTTAATCATTGCATCCCGACCGACCTTGCCGTGTTTTGTTTCAACTTTTTTGACAACGAACTACATATGTCGTCATAAAACGCATTGCATTAGTAGATTAACATTCGTGCATAACGTAGTTTTGTTTGTTTAGTTGTGTGTGACAAGATTAACAGCGCGTAACGTTTAGAGTAGCAAAGGCACAGGTCAACAACGCTGACGGGACACTTTCTGAGTGTCTCCGAGTCCGTGGGTGGCCCGCCTGGGAAGCTGTAAATACCATCTTAACGGCATTTTATAATAACACATCGATATGCAGTATTCCTAATTTACTGATAGCTGGCCTATCGATAATCTCGTGTTTTGGCTGTAGCTACTTTTAACCGTTTGCATGCAGACCAGAATTACGCCGTCGACGTGAAATTTGTTACTAGTTTTTAATTGAAACTAGTTGTTGCCCCCGGCTTTGCGCTCGTTCCAGATTTTTTTTCAGTAGGTTCCTATATAAACCTTGTCCTTACTAACAAATATAGCTAAAATGTTATTACCATATAATTGATATGATATAATATCGGTTACCGTTGGCGGTCTACAGAACATTGATTTTGTTTGTTGCGTAGAAGTATTGGGATATCGGGAACTCATAAAAGGTGCTCTGCTGTGGGCATGGGTGTAGGTATAATTAATACTTAATTCAAAATATGAGTATAAGGATACGTATATCGTAGCTAAAAACGTTTTAAAATAATTATTTCGCATTTCATGTCCTCTTCTTGATTATTATTGTGTTTATCTATGTACTCTGCACTACCTACAACGTTTCGTCGAACGGCTACCAAACCGAAAAACTTACAATACTGGCCAGTGTTTGCGCTTAGTCGCTGCCGAAGAGTTCAGTGCGCACGAGTGCTCTCGATGATAGAATTTGTGATGTTGAAAGTGAGTCGGGGATGTTTGGGCTACCGGTGTTCGCCGAGTGTGTGCCGACCACTCCACGCGCCACCCAGGCCGCGAGCCCCGACTGACCAATGTTTGTCTACCTCTATTCGTCTTACACGGCTTCACATTGCCAATTTGGTACGTTCTAGATAAAAAATCGGTCAAGTAGGTACCTCTCATATGCGTCGTAACGAAGAAATTACAGATAAATTTCTAAGCGTCGATATACATACATACTTTACAAATTTTACGTAGTTTTTTTTATCGGTATTGTCGTAATAGGTATTTTACATACTCTGCAATGTCTGTTATATCAATTTAATTTTACCATATTCGAAAAAAAATATTTTTTGCTCTACAAAGACTCAGTGCTAGCCTTATTTAGTTCCTCGATATATGCTTTATTAATTGGGTCACATACACATACTAATTGCCATATACTTACTGAACAATGTCTCGAAATAAATATATCTGTGTACAAGAAAGATGCAAGTGTAGTACGTGTTACGCGATCAATATAATGAAACTAATTTAAATGTACTTGTACGGCTTTTCTAATAGAAAAAGTAAAGGACGATATGTTGATTCGCTAAGTGTAAACTTTTTATTAAGGAACCCATAGCAAGTCGGCGGGAGCCGCGGAGCGCGAGGGCGAATAAAAAGGGACGCTGGGAGGCGGCGAGAAAATTAATCTGGGTTAATTAAATTTGATTTATTTATGCTGCCCGAGACGAGGGTTGAGCGGTAAAAGTACAACAATACGCCTAATGAGGGTCACTTTTACGGCTTTCGTCGGATAACGGAGTTTTTCCGATTTACGAAACTTTCTTCCAAAGTTACTTTGTTTTAGCGTAGCGAGGCCATTTTTTAAATCCTTTTAGTGATTCTGTTTCTGTTTTAACAATAGTACTTATAGCAGGTTGAGTTTTTGTTTGTAACAGTCACGTGTATTTTACAAAAATACGTGTATATACGTATTTTGGGTTTGCGAGGCGGAAAAAGCGTGTGTCGGCAGCAGAGGCGGTATCGCTCTGCCCCTGTATTTGCGCAGCGGCAATTGGAAACTGCATTATTAAAACGCTTTTGTTTAGGCGCCGCAACACTTGCCCGAATCGAGTTACTGCTAACCAGCCATGTTTTTTTTATGAATTATAAAATGTATATTTGCTGTTTCCATCTCAGTGGGCAAGTTGAAGTGAATAAAATAAGTTACCTACGACTGTGACCATCACCATGTTGTCACGTGACGGATGCAAGCAAATCATGAAATTATGAATTTTTTAAACATACTTGAAAAATGAAGGAGATTCTTCCGTATATATACATTATACCTATGTAGTTTTTAAAGTACCTATAGCTTCGATGATTGTGGTTTGATTTGGATTTTTTTTATTGGAAGGGTAATATCGAGGTTGTTTCATACAAGCAAAGTTTGTTCAGCATTTGTTAGTACATACATATAATGTCATACACATTTTAAGTCGTCACCTTTTACATGCAGCGACGCATAGTATGTGTATGATCAATATAATTTGATAATATTCATAATTATAATTATTACATGTCATTTTATCGTTATTTTATGTCATTTCATATAAAAATAACTCATAAAATTTAATTATTCTTGAAGGTGAACAAAAAAACATTAGGCGCCTTGCTACTCCGCTACCAGCACGCAACGGCTGCGAAAAGTAAAACGAAACATATCGCCTGACTCAATCAATTCTTGTAGGTATTTTTATTTTTCCTATCATTATAATATTATTATTGATGGTTAGAAAATCATCAAGGTTTGAATTAATCACGAAGGTATATATGTATATCACTAAAAACGCATTTATCAGCAGCGGATTCTATCTTCAAGTTTTTAATAAATTTACATTTGTCTTGTCTTAGATAAATGCATAATAATACAGGCAGATTTTTTTTACGTGATTCAAAGTAAATGTTTTCGACACATCTCTCCAAAACTAAAAGCTACTAGGCTTCTTGCTACGCCTCATCTCATACCTAATAGGTAGTAATTAATTTGTTCATTTTTAAGTTTTACATGTACTACTACCACTTCAGTGATAGAAAAAACTATTTGTTTTCACAATAAACACTGGCGAGTTCACCACCTCAGTTAAGTACTTACCTTGACAAGAATAAGAATAAGAATAAGAAATTTATTTAATTTCTCCACCACCAAGTATAGTGAATACATGACACAATTTACTTAATTAGTTTACTTAATTGACAGACTTGTGTGGGGGAGACTGGTGCCCGAACTAGGGATGTCCTGTGTGTCAGGCCACCAGGTCTCCGACCCTCAGCCGTCCACAGCTACTGAATTTTAATTAATTAATTAATTCTTTGACATTTTATTTTATTTTTAATTTTACTAATTTATTATTATTATATTGATTATTTGAAGTTATTTTAATGTTACTACGAATTCTGATTCCATTGTTTTAAAGACTAAATTATTTCATTACAAATAAAACAACTAACAATAGGTTAAGGCAATGTATGTAACTAACTTTTTCATATGGATCTCGGTCTGAAATAAAATTATTTTATTTTATTTTGCTAGAAAACATTAATATTTAATGATCATAATGATTATTTTCTAGCTTTAGCTTAGCTAGAAACACTCAATTTGTATCACGTATAAAATTTCACCCGCAGATAATGTCCTTAGAATATTTAATCGTGTTCTAACGCATTGGAGACATTTGTTTTGATAAAAAAAATGGCACTTTAGGATGCGATTTTCAGGTTTTTTAGATTAGCCAGACGTTTTTAGTAAGGGTTCACTTCTAAAATGCAACTTTTAACAATTTAACACAGGCCGCGGGCGTCTTAATGTATATTTAAGAAAATTGTGTCAATATTTCCCATTGAAAATGGCTGCTGAACAAACTAAAAAGACAGTGGAGGGTTGTGGAATGTGAATCCTATTGTAACGCGGGCGGGTAACTCTTTACACAAATTAATTATTAAAGGGACGTGTAATCTTGACTCGACCGCCTGGGGCTCGCACAGATTTCATCATCCACAGAAAATACCAGATGTCTGTTGTCTGTTTTAATTTTTTATTCACTACCTATTCGTATATCCTTTATTATTCAACTATTACGCACGAGAACAATCACATAGCGTTGACAGAAGACGAAGGGCAAAAACCAGGGATGGTTATTGTAAAAACATTCGATAGTGTACCTACGCAATGTTTTCCTCTTTGACTGTTGTGACTATCCACGACATTCATTCATTTCTAAAAAACTTTGTGTCAAATGAAAGGCCTCTCGTTTTCAGTTTTGCCAAATAACATGTTTCGGTCGGACACTATTGCTCTTATATCGATGAAACTAGTGCCCGGGCTGGGCAGACAGCGCCTGAGCGCTCACGCCCGCCGCGCCGCACTAATTGGACGGTAATGTCACATCTCGTTTGTTCGTTGTTCGTTTCGTTGTGCAAAATGCCAAAGGGCTTTACGCTCTTATTACACGCTTTAGTGCAAAACAATTGTATCTCAACTGTAAATTGTAAAGTATTCTCTTTTATTTCTGTAATGCGTGCTTATGGATATTAAGTTATTATATCTACTACAGTTCTATAACACATGGAACACGTTTTACGAATTTTTGCTTTCTACGACTACCGAATAGAAGATTTTTTTCCTACTGGAACGTTTTTTTTATTGACTTGTGAAAGACTGATATTTGTTTGTTCATAAATTAAAATACTACAGGTAAAATCTTTTTGTTGTGTTTACACGAAGTTTCTAGTTACAAATTGTGCATTAACAATATTGTAAAGGACAATTTAAAAATACCTAATAATCGAGATGTAAAATTTTAGAGAGCATCGGCTTCGTTTGCAGGAAAACATAATTGTATCCTAATTTTATCTTTTGCATGAAACATACGTAGCCGCAGCACCCGCTACGCTCGTAGCTCGTAGCCCGCTCGTAGCGCAGGGAATTATGCACTTTTCACTAAATGAATAAAGGTTGTGTATAAGGCATTGGGGAAATAAATAACCAATTAGACTGATAATAAGGGCTATGAAATTATGGCAACAGAACAGTCTTTTTCGACTTATACCATTTTAACACTTATTTTTGGCGATTATTTTTCTTTTACTTTTATTTTTTTTTCTACACGGAACAAGATCATTTAATTAAGTAGAATTTTGATAATATATCTACTTTTTGGTTTTTATTAAAATTAATCGAGTTTAATTCATTAAGTCACACAACGACTGACAATTAACTACTTATCAATATCGATCATAATAGCTGCTTGCTCAACTCTAGTGACCTGGGGCCGTACCATGACGTCTTAATGCGTTTCAGTTTAGGTCCGCTCGCTGTCAGATTCATACTAAAAGTGACAGCTAAAACTTGAACTGCGTCGGAATTAGGACGTCATGGTAAGGCCCCTGCTTGGCCTTCGGTTGGCCAATCAGAATGCGGTAATCGCCAATTTCGGCTTATCGTGATTTTTTTTCATGTGAATTACATGGCATTTCCTCTATCAGGTTGTTTGCTCTATGGGTTTGTCTCTACGGGAATACATATTTTTTTATATAAAATTATGCAGCACTAGTATAAAGTACAGTCCATAATTACCAAAACGGATACCTCACGTATAAAAATCCGTAGTCCTTCACTGAGTTATCCGTTTTTGTAATTATGATCAAGTCTCACGGTAGTTTCATGTTGGAAGTACAATCCAACTATAAAAATCTTACCCGTAGTGTACTGTCTTATATACTAAAATATCGGTCCACCAAACCTCCATTCAGAAAGATTCGACTTCACTCCCGTATAGAAATGATAAACACGTCAGACAGATAGAGTTGAACAAGAAAAAGTGGGCGTGGCGTCCCGCCCAGTCCGCTTCCTTGTCACCGCCAGCCTCCCCGGACTTATCTCGTGAGCTAGCTATAAAACAGATATGCTCGCAATGTGTTACTAAGTAATAAAGCGGCGCCATTTTGTCTTCTGCCTCCATGACAAACGATGTAATAACTGGCTTTATGAGCGCGGAAAAGCGAGCCGGTGCCGCGATCAAAGCGCCCCCTCCCCGTTTTACGCTTGTTACTCTCCTTTGATTATGAAACTAAACGCGTATAATACAATCATTCTACTGTTATACGTCACAAAAAATATTATTGTCAGTTACATAGTTGTTAGTTGGCTCCGCTGCCTGATGGTTTGTGGTATGTTTGTTCTTAGTTGTTGAATACGGTCTTCTACATTTGAGTAAACTTTGCAACTCTTAAACAATGATATTTGAGAGTACAAAAAACGAAAGGGTACAATAAGAAAACATAAACAAGGAAACTCGCGCTTTTATGCTCGGGTTTTACTTTTTCTCGATACCAAGTTCGATACGACATCCCGACAGCGTTCTTTGGTCGAATGTTTTCTGAGTATCTTTGACAGAAACTGGGAGTCCACCCGTGATTTGACATTACGACTTTTTAAGGTTAACCCAACACCCGTCGGTGACTCAGATCTAATAGTGCCAAACCCAATAGGCACTGTTTTCAAACATAGCAGTAGGTACCTAGCATTCACAGAAATGTATTTTGATATGAAATTTGTATGGTTATTTTTCACTTTTTAGCGGTTATTTTTTGAAGGCGGTTTTATTTCTGTTTTATTACATATTGTTTGTAATAACTGAAAATCTCGGTAAATAATTTTATAACTCACTAAAATACACAACACCCATTCGGTACGGGACAGTCAAGCCGACTCGCAATCGCGACCGATGCTGGGGACCACTAGCGAGCACTGTAGTTCAGCGGCGTGACAGATAGAAGCCCCTATTTGTCCTTAATCCCTGTCCTACCTAGATGCCGGATCCCTATAAAGAGGCTCAGAGGGCTAGCAGACCTTTCCCTTTGTGAGAGATATCCTGATTCCCTAAAGTAATTGAAATTATTAATCATAAGCCTTTGAAACGTGTAATTAAGCCGTAATTTCTTAAGGAATTCGATTTTTACCCGTTTCTTGGGTTCCGCACATAAAAAGATAAAACTGAAACATTACCTATCGAGCTCTCATATGTAGATCAGTCAAGACAGTTTGTTTATATTCTAACACAGCCTGTTCATTACCAGACCTATGTACGAGTGTTTTTGCGATGGCTAACCGTAACGAAATGAAAGCTAATTCTATTCAGTATTATAACTTAATACGTTTTGCCAAAAGTATTTGAATTGAAACACTTATAAGGTCTCCATTACTGTGTGTTTACTTACTTACTAAGTGTATTACTTAAGGGTGCATTGCTACGACCACCTATGGAGTCATTATTATTTTAATCCAGCCAAACCAACATCCCGGACGGCCACGTCGAGAGTGGAATATCACTCTATTATTTATGGAGGCGTTCGATACGCAATACAAATTATTGTTTTCAAAGTATAACGTTTAGGGGAGCGCGTTGTTTGCCATACGACCCTCTGGGGGCGCACCGACCCAGGACAATCGAATAAGACTCTTATTTTATAAGTTTCAAAGCGTTATTTTCATTGGGAATAGTCGTGATAAAATGCTTTTTTGATTTGAAGTTGCTGGGGGTAGCAATCTTTAACAATTGAATTTCGATTCCACTGTCGCTTTGTGCGCTGATAGGCCTTTACGTCGCAGAGACGGGCCACGGGTGTTTGCGTGCGGTAATTGATACGAAGTGACAGATACTGCAAGGGGGATACTTTTGCAGCCTCCGGGGTGGAGGGGGTGTTTTGACATCCAGCGGAAAGAGATGGGTGTGATTTGAAGTGCCCTTTGTGGAATTATACTCGCGCGCGGCGTCTTTAATATTGACTAATGCATTTCGCGCGATGGGGTGGTGTAATACGACAGGTGCGTGCTCGGGGAGGCTGGCTTTAGACACTAATTACTTACTGTCCTTTCGGTTATAAAAAAGTAACGGTTAAGTGAAGAGGAATTGATTGTCGCTTGGCAATTAGGGGTCCTCGGTCATTTAATAAACAATGTTTATTTAAACCTGGTAGGGAATTTAATAACCATCTAAAATAATTTTAAACTTGAATTGGATGCATCGATCGATCGGGTCGAATCGGAAATATATTCTTAGGAGACAAGGTAGGTATTATCCCCCATAGACAAAACAAAGATAAACATAAAGGTTATTAACCTCATCATCTTCTTCATTTGGCCATTATTAATATACTGCTGCTACTGCCCAAACAGAATCCGATCATGAACAACGATATTAAGCATACATATAGAAATACATGTCATATTTACTAGTAGGTTCAAAGGTATAAATAATAATGTCGAAGAGAAATGACTTGAAGTTCAGTGTGGAAGTTTGGTGCATCAAAGACAAGAAAGTTGGTGACACGGGTATCTGCAGCCACGCCCACCGGGGAGAGGAGGGAACCAGGGAGGGGGAGGGGTTACTTGGTTGTCAAATATAGAATCATTTTTAATGAGTTAACTTACAATTAACGTCGTTCTAATGAAATTACTTAATTATAGAGCTTTAAATGTATTAATTAGAGATGAGATGACTCTTGGTGTGGCCCTTAATCAAAAAATAATATCCAGTTATGAATTTACGCGGTTGCTTAAATCATTGATTCGTTCAAGTGTTACCTACTAAACAGAGGTACCTCCTATTTCCAACCTTTGCCACTCTGAAACCAGTACAAGATAAAATAGCCTCGTCTGTGACACATATATATATATGTCCTTGTGAAATATCCGCACAGCCTTCATCCTTTTCTACATAAATAAACCCAAACATAAGTATACCACACAGACCCGAGTATCACCATAAGACAGTGGTGGATTTAGGTACACATTTGCCGCCAAGTAGACTATACAAGTTTTGCTGTCGATAATAGATACATGTATTTTTTATTTCTGTTAGACAAAAACATTTTTGGGCCTAATTTGTCGCCCCTCAAAATGTGGCACCCTAGACTCCAGCGTACTAAGCGTTCTGGTAAACCCGCACCACTGTACCCAACATCCAACATCTCATTTTTATTAGACTCTATAACCCATTTCAAATTGTTTACGAGTTTATTTTCAAAACTCCATGGAGCATACATATCTATAGTCATTCTATAACTAGAATGTCTGATGTACTGACGTTGGCAAGAATGTCTGATTATTGACATGAGTAGGTACCTAGAGTATCTACTTAGTTATATACTAACCTAAATATTTTCGTTGCACAGACATAGGCTCTCTTGCACGTGTGGTACAAATACATACTTCGTCGTATCTAAAATGTATCATTTCCGTTGGGACAACCCTTTCTAGCAATTCTAGCATAAGGTTAAACATCTTAATTAAACGTAAAAACGGTTTTTTTTTAACTCAAAAACGAATGGAATTATTAGCACTGAACTTATATGATTCTGTTTTTCTTATAAACTCAAAACGAACAAAAACACTAGTGCTTCGCAAAGGCACGGTTAATTCAATTATACTCGCATTTTGTCCTTCGAGATTAGCATAAAACATATGTAGTGGCACGTACTGTGCCGCCATTATCGCACTTTATTTGAGGGTAAGTTAGTTTTTTTTTTTTTTTTTTTTTTTTTTTTTTTTTTTTTTTTTTTTAAGGTAGATTGATGTTAGCTCTTACTGGTAGTTGAGCCCTGCCATCATTCACGTTTCAGTGCTCCGCCGATTCGCACTTCAAATATAATATACTTTCAACATGCCGAAAAGGAAACACCGTGACAACGATGAATACGAGAACATCGCTCAAAAAATTAAAAAATTAACGAAAGAACTTAGACAGGCGCGCCCCAGGCGGCGCCGACGCATTCTTAGTTCTAATTCGTCATCGACATCTCCGTCTCGGGATTCTATAACTTCGCTGATAACACAAGAAGGTATGTACCTACAAAATTATGTATTGGTGAAAATTGCTCCTTCAAATATGCACAATATTAGTAGTGCGGGCCGCTATCAGGGTGGTCACGTTACTAATAGCATAATAAAATATGTAAAAATCAAGTGTTGCGGACTACTAACGACGCTGTCACTTCACGAAAAAGCAGTTTTAGTAATGCGGGCCGCTACCAGGGTGGTCACTTTACTAAGCTTTTTTAACGATACCTATGTATCGTGACGTGCCGCTTCATGAAGACGCTATTATAGTAATGCGGGCCACTAGTAGGGTGGTCACTTTACTATTAAGCGTACTATAGTTATTTATGGCCTACGTTTTGATAAACGTTGCTTTCACTTACGTGACATATAAAACGTATTTACGAGTTATTACGTTTTTGCAGACGGCCAACCCGTAGAATCCCAACCGGAAAATCAAGATGGCGCTCAAGAGCCGGAACCCAGGCCCTCTACCAGTACTGCAGTATTTGATGCAGGACCCTCATCTAGCACGGCAGAGAATCAAGAAGCTGCTGTCACAGAAACCACATCGGTGTCTGAACTGGATGAGGAAATTCTGACTATATTAGGAGATGACCCCGCTGCTGGTCTGCAAAAATATGGTAAAGATATCCAAGCAGCCTTAGCTGTTCGTCTTCAACATATTGCAACGATGGGGCTCACTAAAGAACAACGTAAAGAGCTTCAAGAGAAGCATTTAGTTCCCGCTAACTGTACGCTTATAAGCGGGCCAATGCTTAACCCGGAGATAAAAGCCGCGGTGTCAGAAACAGTCACAAAAAGGGACAAGGGCATCGAATTTAAGCAAAATCAGATTGCAAACGCCATCTCGTGTGTAGGAGAAGCAATTTCGCTCCTTATATCATCAGAAAATAAAAATCCGCCGTTGTTGAAACTATTAATGGATGCGGGTCGCCTCCTGTGCGACAGCCAATACACTGACACGACCACCAGGCGTCATTTCATACTTAGCAATCTTAAAAGAGACATGAAAGACCAACTTCAACTGACGAAAGTCGACAAGTACTTATTCGGCCAAGACTTAGCAGACACACTGAAGGCTGCTAAAGCCATTTGTAAGTCTGGCGCCGAATTAAAATCTGTTCCAGCTAAACCACCTGTCAAGAAACCGACCACAAAACCGGCGGCAAACCGGAGCTACTCGTCTCCGAATTTAAACTGGAAGGCTCCACCCCCGAACCGCAGGCAGCCGGGGCAGCATTGGAGCCAGAGGACCAAGGAGCCTGCTTATCCGAAGGCGCCGCACGCCAGCTCATCGAGGACGTCATACTCAGCGCCGAATCGCGGCCGCCGCTAGACACGGTAAAATATGCTGGCAGGCTTTCCTACTGTTATAATGAGTGGTCACAAATAACTTGCGACCCTACCGTATTATCTTGGATTTTAGGGTATAAAATTCCGTTTGCTCGAAAAGTCGATCAAACTACCCTACCTAAAAATCGTTCATATTCAAATACTGAATTAGACCAATATAATGAATGCATTAATGATCTATTGAGAAGCGGTGCCATTTCAAAATGCGATCTGTGTCAAGGTCAATTTTTGTCGAACATATTTTTAATTCCAAAACCGAACGGCAAAAATAGACTCATACTTAACTTAAAAAACCTCAATAAATTTATCGATACAGATCATTTTAAATTAGAAGACTTACGCACGGCCATAAAACTGATTTCTAGGAATTGTTTTATGACTACTGTGGATTTAAAGGATGCTTATTTTTTAGTAAATATACACCACGAGTCAAAGAAATTCCTTCGCTTCGAATGGAATAACAACCTTTACGAGTTCAATGTTTTGCCGTTCGGACTTAGCACTGCACCATTCGTATTCACTAAAATTATGAAAATTGTTGGTAAATTGCTTAGAGCCAGTGGTCATATATCGACTATATATTTAGATGATATATTTTTGATATCCGACAGTTTTGTTGAATGCGAACAAAACCGACTCGACACAGTAAAATTATTACAAGCATTAGGGTTCATTATTAACGTTGAAAAGAGCTATGGTTCTCCAAGTAATTCATGTAAATTCTTGGGTTACATTATCAACTCTAAAGATCTCCAAATTAGTCTACCTACAAAAAAACGGGTTAAAATAAAAAGTGAGATTCAAAAATTCAAAAAATTAAAGAGGTGTAAAATTAGAGAATTTTCACGATTGTTAGGCTTGCTTACATCTGCTTGTCCAGCAATAGAGTATGGCTGGCTATATACTAAGGAATTCGAACGCTGTAAATTCCTGAATCTCAGAGATACTGATAACTATGACCAATATATGAACTTACCCCCTTCGTTATTACCGGACTTTGAATGGTGGTATGCTCATATCGACCGTTCTGTAAATAAAATTAAAAATGACGACTACTGTTTGGAGATCTTTACAGATGCTTCGACTACGGGGTATGGGGTCGCGTGCGGGCAGGATACAGCCTCTGGTCCGTGGAGTGAGGACGAGCAGCGGCAACACATTAATTACCTAGAGCTGTTAGCCGCATATTTAGGACTAAAAATTTTTACAAGGTCATTACGAAACTGCCAGGTGCTTTTACGTATTGACAACACGACTGCTATATCCTATATTAACCGTATGGGAGGTGTACAATTCCCACATCTGACACAAATTACCAAAAAGATATGGCAATGGTGCGAAGAGCGTGGTATATTTATTTACGCATCTTACATACGATCCGCGGACAATGTAGTAGCGGATGCCGAGTCTAGAAGGACCCATCCAGACATCGAGTGGGAACTTGCGGACTGGGCATTTGAAATCATAAAAGATAAATTTGGGCCTCCAGAAATTGACATTTTTGCGAGTAGATTAAATGCTAAATGCTATAAATACATCTCCTGGCATAGAGATCCTGAAGCTTACGCAATAAATGCTTTCACTGTTTCGTGGGCCAAATTTTATTTTTATGCTTTCCCACCTTTTACAGTCATTTTAAAATCATTACGAAAGATCATTAATGATAAGGCGAAAGGAATTATTGTTGTACCTTTGTGGCCTACTCAGCCCTGGTATCCCTTGTGTAGACGTATGCTTATATCAGACCCCATCATACTGAATCCTACACATAGTGATCAGTTAATTTTCTCTAATTGCAGCAACCGCAGTATACACCGGAAAATTACCCTGGTTGCCGGGATATTATCTGGACATCGCTGTTAAGGCGAAATGTTCCGCCCTCTGCCAGGGAAATCATGATGGCTTCATTATCTAATAATTCAATCAAACAATATAATACGTGTTTGAAAAAATGGTTTCAGTTTTGCTGTAAAAATAAGATTGACATGTATCAAACTTCACTTAATAATATAATAGAATTCCTAACAGAACTTTTTCACCAGGGTGCACAATATGGCACACTAAACAGCTGCAGGTCCGCGCTGTCCTTGGTACTTGGCAGTCAGGTTACAGATAACGACAGCGTCAAACGATTTTTCAAAGGCGTGTCCCGATTACGACCACCTTTACCTAAGTATCAAGTTACTTGGAATACCTCACTGGTACTAAATGTGATTGAAACTTGGTTTCCAAATGAAACCCTTTCTCTTGAAATTTTGAGTAAAAAATTAATAACTCTTTTAGCTCTCGTGACGGCACATCGCGTTCAAACATTTAGTAAAATAAACGTAAATAATATCGAAATAATTTCCGATAGCATTAACATAAAAATCCCAGATCAGATTAAAACCTCTCGTATCGGGTCACTGCAACCAATTTTGAAATTACCGTTTTACCGAAATAAGCCTGAAATCTGCCCTTGTAAAACATTATTGTCATACCTAGAAATAACCAAACCCTTACGGAAAAACCAGAACTGTCTTTTTATTAGTTTTAAAAAGCCGCATAATGTAGTAACAGCACAGACCTTAAGTCGCTGGATAAAGAATACACTAAAAGAGTGTGGTATCGATGTTGAGATGTTCACTGCTCATAGCACGAGACACGCAGCCACGTCTCAGGCACACAAATTAGGCATTAGCTTAGATACGATACGTCAAACTGCAGGCTGGAGTGGGAGCTCGAATACCTTTGGTAGGTTTTATAACAGAGATTTCCCCGAAACCACAAACTCCGAATCATTCGCCATAACTATTTTGGATAATTCATTAAACAATTATAACCAATGATTAGTTACTACTCTAATAAGTAGACTTTCTAATATTGTCTACCACGTACCTATAATATATTTTGCTGATTGTTTTAAATTGTAATAAGAGATAAAGTTTCTTATTGAATTATGTATAAAAAATGTTAACTATTATGATCATTATGATTCATTAATAAATATAGTTACCTGATCTATATTTGGACTTAATTATTTTCATTATGTTCCATTGTATACATCTCTCAAAGTCTACATATGTTTTATGCTAATCTCGAAGGACAAAATGCGAGTATAATTGATGATTAAACGAACTTTCCTAAAGTGAAGTTCTATCACAATTATACGAAGCATTTTGTCCGAGAGATTAGCACCCCTCCCCCCCTACCCTTATAACAAAGGGGGTTAAATTGTGGACTCTGAACTTAATGATGGCAGGGCTCAACTACCAGTAAGAGCTAACATCAATCTACCATAAAAAAAAAAAAAAAAAAAAAAAAAAGAAAACTAACTTACCCTCAAATAAAGTGCGATAATGGCGGCACAGTACGTGCCACTACATATGTTTTATGCTAATCTCTCGGACAAAATGCTTCGTATAATTGTGATAGAACTTCACTTTAGGAAAGTTCGTTTAATCATCAATTAACTTTCAAAACGTGAAAGCTAAAAACATCAGTGAATGCAAATTAAATCGACATTAAAGTATCAAGGGCGGATCAGGCGGTCCATTAATAAATCAGTTCGCTAAAACCGTAATTGTAATCTCAAACAAGAGGAGGGCGCGTGTTTGTTCTAAAAACATTATTACAATAAGTTTGGGTTCGGTTCGCCGCCGCGCAGCGCAGCGGGCCGTTCACACGCCGCGCCGCGCCGCGCTGCCCGCGTGTTTACATTACATTTATTTCTTAGCTGGAGGATCGGGTCGTGAAGGAAGTCTTACAGGACTGCCTGCACTGCACCTGACCCCTTGACAAGAAAGAAACGGACCGGTTGAAATCAAGATGGTGGATTCTGCAATTACCCCGTCGGATTCTCACGGATCCGTGCTGTCTTTCTCTAGCTCTGCAAAGACATTATTAAATTACGATAACATTCAATATCAACATAATCTGATCTATACATAATTAATAAGGTCATCTTTCAGTATACTCCGACGTCAGTCGGTATCGAGTATACTGAAAGTGTTGATTTCTTACCGGCATCGTTGAGGTAATTGAAAAAAATATGAGTAGAACTAGCGACCCGCCCCGGCTTCGCACGGTATATTATGCATGTATTATACATATAAACCTTCCTCTTGATTCACTCTATCTATTAAAAAAACCGCATCAAAATCCGTTGCGTAGTGTTAAAGATTTAAGCATACATAGGGACAGAGAAAGCGACTTTGTTTTATACTATGTACCTAGTGATAGTGATGATAGTGATACAACTCCCGATTTATTGCATTTTAATCAAAATCTGAATTTGCACTGGCAACAGCACACTTAATTTTTACTTGTATGATTAGCCACAGTCATACCTACACGAACGTTAACTCCAATCATCGTGGTAACTAATGAGTTGTTTGTGCCGCCGCGTCGGAGGGTGTCGGCGCGGCGTCGAGGCGTGGCGGCTGGGGGCGCCCCGCCCAGACACTCATCTGCTTATCTTCCCACACGACCTTTACACTATCATTCAACTGGATATTATATTGGAGGAAACGCTACAGGCTGAGTAATGTGGACTGTAGGAACAATATCAATTCATTAAAATAATGGTGGTTATTAAAAACAATGTATAGGTACAATATATGTGGACTGTAGTTTTGTGACTGTTTGAAGTCGGAGTTTTAGTTAGGGTGTGAAATTAAAGTAGATTAGGTATTTATTATTATTATAATAGCTTAATCAATTAAATTAAAGCTAACGAGCTAAATTAATTGATTCGTCTGTTAACTTAATTTTTATTTTGATTACGTTACGAATAAGCCTCAAAAAGGCTTTATAAATTGTATGATAATGGGCAAGGTGCTTGAAACTTTTTTTATGAATATGGATAACCTTCCTCATCAACCAAATAAAAACAATATTCGTAGCCTATATCTACTCGTATATGTATATAAAAGAAAAGAGCTTAAACGTGTTGTTTTGAAAAGTTCTAATAGGTTGGCCTTTTTCGGACGTACATAACACATATTCAATCGTAGAGAGTTTATTTAGAGCAAAGAAAATTAGGTAGTCTGATTCTTGCAAACTGATTTACAATAGACCAGTTTTCACCGCAACCTTTACGAGTGGTGTAGTTAATTAAACACCGCCTTGCGAACGCTAGCTTTTTTATTATAATAACTTGCTTACGAATCTGAAATTAACAATGCACTCGTATCTGTTGCGGATTGGCTTAGAATAAATAGGTTAAAAATTAATATTGACAAAACAAAATTTATGCAATTTCACCAACCACAATCAAATTCTATTAGTGTTGACATCAGTTATTATAATAAAAAAGTTGAAGAAACAAATGCAACAAAATTTTTGGGTATTTACATTGACAGTCATGCCAACTGGAAATCTCACACTGAATCATTGTGCAAACGTGTAAACAGTTTTGTGTTTGCTCTTAGAAAACTCTCAAAACTACTGACCGAAAAACCGCATTGCTGGCCTATCATGGCTACGTTGAGTCAATTCTTAGGTACGGTATAATGTTGTGGGGTAACTCAACGAATAAACACCTAGTATTTATATCACAAAAGAAATGTGTCCGGGCAATCTGTGGCCTTAAGCAGGCAATTAGCTGCAAGCCTTATTTTAAAGAATTGAAAATACTGACTCTGGCGAGCTTATATGTGTACGAGGTTGCAGTCTTTGTTAAATCAAATCCTCGATTGTTTCCATTGAGGAGTAGCAATAATTCTAGAAGTGTTCGCCATAAACATAGATTGGAAGTAGTAAAAGGCAGAACTGCCTTATTAAGAAAAGGTATCCTCGGCATGGCATCTAAAATATATAATTTCATGCCCGAAGCCCTCAAAGAATTGGATCTGTCTGTCTTTAAAAAGCAATTGAAGGAAAGGCTCATGGACGGGGCATACTATACCCTTGACGAATTTTTCGCAGATAATACTTGGAAAATCTAGCAATTATTTTATTTTAATTGATTATCTGTATTAACTTTTTTCCTAATGTAATTATGAATGACAAAAATAATAATTTTAAATATGATAATTTAATGATGAATGATAATAATAAATAATTTATGAATTATACTGTAATGATGAATAATAATATAATAATTAATCATGATGTATTGTATCTATTGCTACTTTAAATTTTGTGTTGGATATTGTTTTAGTCTTTAAGGTTAACATTTGTACACCTTTATGGTAGATCACAGAGCACACTAATTGTATTTATTGTAGATCCTATGTAATTTACCTGTGTATCACAAATAAATGACTTACTTACTTACTTACTTACTTGTCGTCAGCTTGCTCGCTAAGATGGAACATATAATTTCAACGGATTTACAATACGGTTTAGCTTTCAATAAAACGCCATGTTTATCTTTGGTAGACTGCGAACTGAACAATTATGTATGCATGATACGAGGAGCGGTGCAGTGGGTACGGCTACAATGGAATTTAGGAATTCTCCACGCTCCGGGTTAAAACAATAGGGAATGCAAGCGAGGGCTGGAGCCAGCTCGAGCTCGCAGAAGCTTCGAGCGCCTAACTCCGCTAGCGGTTAAACCAAAAACAAACTCGACTATATCCCAGCCTATTTTGTAGGTTCTTAGTGTAGAAGAGAATTTCAATTCATTCAATTGTTCATCATACCGCACACGACAGTTTTAATTATATCTGACTTCTAGTGAATTAAATTGGCGAAAGCGGCAAAACTTTTTGCGAAAGATTTCACACCAGCAATAGCGGCAAACCAGTTTAAACAAGGTATAATCACGTGAACACAAAAGAGCGTCGTCGGCTTATCTTAGCAGGCGAGGACAATGGCAGTGCGGCTGCCCGCGCCCGCGCGTCTGGCGCTGGCAGCGGCATGAGCGGCATATTCCGCGCTCGAGTGCCGCCGAATGCCGCACAAGTGCTAAGCCCGCCACTCCACAGCCCAAGTTAATGGGGCTTTTGTCGAGCTACCGACCGCCCCTTGTAATGCAATTAACTCCCACAATGGTGCTATCGCTGACGAATTAATTTTTAAAGCTTCTACAGCGAAACGGAGATCACGGAACGATTGTATTGCACAGGGTGCGGCTTACACCATTTCCATAATAATTGCAGAATTATAATACCGATTTAAATGTGCATTTTTGATTTGTACTTTTAAAGTTTGTAGTTTTGTGCAGACAATACTTTCTTCAAATTGTAGGTACCTAACCTACATAGCTTTATACCATGTATGATGGACAAGCTGGTCATGTAGCTGTAGGTTAGGTAGGTACCTACACAATACCTGATTAGTTTGGTATCCATATTATCCATTAATCATGCACACGTTTGTTTGCTATTTATGTGCGTCTGATTTTTTCTGAAACCTACTGAAAAAAGTTAATTAATTAATGTCATATCGAAATACCTATATATGTATACTTATGTCTTTGCAACAGCAAAGGCGAGATTTAATTAAGTAGTTCCTCATGTTAAATACAAACATATTAATCCATTTCACTTCAACTCGATCACATGAAAATTTAGTTTCAAATTCTCCAACTCCCAATTTAATCCCTAACTTTGAATAGAAATGTATCTCTGAAAATCGTCAAAAACTCATGTCATATTATTTATGAATGAGTATTAAGTGTGTGGAAGGTTGCCGACTGGTGTTGTGATTGGTCTGGTGGCACAATGACGACCACCCGGCGGCAGGAGCGCACTCGGCTGGAAGAGGCAGCCGCGCGTCACTAAGCCTACCGAGAACGATCAAAGATCGCCATAATACGCGAACACGTTTTTTCAAACCTCAACAACCCGGTCAGTTGTTGCCGTTGTTGCCAAAAATTGGACCGTACCAATTGTCCGAAAATAACACGCCACATTATAATGTATTGATCGACTGCTTACAAATAGCACAATACCGATATCGGCTCCTGAATTCGAATCGGAACTTAAATCTACCGAGACGCAGTACGGTAGCTATAGAAATATTTAAATTGATTTTTCTTTGAGGCGAAGTATTATAATTTGTGTTGTAGGTAGCCAGTGAGTTGAATATATTTAGGATTGAGAAATTAATTTTATTCTAGGTACGAAAATATTATTAAGCTCAATCTGTATACAAAAGTATTTATTTACACAAATAGGTAACAAAACGTTTTGTTGAAAAAGTAAACATCAAAATCGTGGCAATTACGAGTAGGATAAATTTTATGGCTTGTTTTTATACTTTTAACCAAAGCTTAAGTAATAATAATATTTATCTTTTACAAATAAGAGAATGAAAATCCCTCCGAATAAAAGCAAAAGTTTACAAAAACCTTTTTTTCAGGTGTGGTTCAAGAACCGTCGCGCGAAATGGCGGAAACAGAAGCGCGAGGAGCAGGAGCGCTTGCGCAAGCTGCAGGAGGAGCGAGCGTGCGGGCGGCTGCGGCCGGCGCCGGCGCACTCGCCGCCGCGCGCGCCGCCGCCGCCGCGCTGCTCAGACGACTCCGACTCCGATCTCGAGGTCGCTTGAAACAGTCTCCCCAACAAATACTTAGCCTCAAGGGACAAAACTCACAGTGAATGATGTTAAATTTTTGCATTGAGCTTTTTTGCTACGGAATGGTGACTACGTTTTAGAAAACATATGAAGTTTACTTTAGTTCTTCTTTTTGTGATATCCCTACATACTTATGCTAGTATATGTTTTTTGATGACTAATCCTAAATCATAAAAAGGTCAGATCTGATAGTTTACACTAATAACTATTTTTGGGATACGGCACGTACCTACCATACGATCGGTGCGAAAATTCCGCCAAAGTCGACTTTGGATAAGGCACTACCAGTCGGTTTTTTAAGTATAATGAACAGTAAAGAAATAGCTATCTATTCTGAAGTGCGGAATATTAAGTAGTATCACTTAATCCACAGAAGAAGTAGCTGGCCAGTCAACGAGGTCAACAAGCTCTACTTTTTCATTTCTTGGCAATAGAGTCATGCGTAACTCGCAGATTTTCCACACGTTGTGGCATCATTTCCCTACATCAGTAAAATTGAAAAGTGATGTGAAAAGGGGCGCAGTCACTTTCCCGTAGAAAATTTGGACAGTGTCAAATGCTTAGCAGAAAAGTTAGAGACAGTGTATGTACACAAGGACTCTTACCGTGCAGTGTGTTGAATCTACATAAGAGTTTCATCAAGACACTAATAAAGTATATTTCTAATTAACTCTATTTAAAAAATCGTGGTTGGTTAAACTGGCAATTATAAATAACAAAGGGTGTAAGTGAATGGTGAATTAATTTTGTAAAAAAACAGTGCAGTTTCGTCAAATGCTAGTGCAATCGAAACAAACGGCGTAATAGTGGACTTGATGCAAAGGCGGCCAGTCGCGACGGTGTCGACACAGACTGCTCGTCGCAATTTGTACAGTTTCTCGTCAATACGCTTTCATAAGAACTAAAATTAATTAGAAAATTATTGTGAATTTGTTATTACTGAACAAAACGGATTACTCCGGCGTGTACTTATATACTACTAGTTGAAAAAGAAAAGCTGTAACTAAAATAATTAATTCAAAAATTATGAACAATGATGTGTAAGTTTCCTCTATTGATACCTACATGGGTGAGTAATCCGTGAGTTCAGGAATAATATGAGTAGGTACCTAACTAATTAAAATACATACTTCTTAATAAACATAATGGAGCAGATAAATTATGTAGAAACTGTATAATAGTTCGTGAACTCATCAATGGAGTACCGATATTTATTATTTGAAATTGAATATAGCATTAATGTATACATATTATATATTTAAGGTACCTAATACCACATACTTAAATACAGATGTTATGGCATTAAATAATCGACTTACGTAGATGTAAGATAATATTATATGTATTTAAAAATGAAAGCAAACAGGCACTGAATAAGTGCAAGATGCGGGTTTAAAAGTGTAAGTAAGTACTAATCTAGAAACAAGTTATATCATTAATCATTATACGGAAACAAGACATCGCTTTGTCAGTGGAGCACAAAAGAACTTTACGTATAAAAATGTGGCTAACGAGTTTATTTTGACATTTTGTAAAATACCCAACACAATACATATACCTAAGTAAACTGCTAACTCTAGTAGGTAACCCTAGAGCTGCTTTCTGTTGAATATTATTGGATATTGGTAATTTTGGGCGGTCAACAGATGCGTACTATTTTTTACAGTTTAGAGTTACCACCTAGGCAACATTGTTATGATTTAAAAGAGATTTAAGACGATGATTCATTGTAACACGATTGCATATACAGTGTGATCATTTCATATGGGAATATATTTTAACCACTGATAAATATGTACACTGACTAACGTAAAACCATGTGTAACAGCAACATTATAATGAATTTTATTTTTTCTTACTAATTACTTTAGCAAGCGATGTATCACACAATGCGTCGATAAAATTTACGTACCTAACCTACGTAAACGTCATAACACTTTTATGTCAAATGAAATTGTACTTGTTACATTCCTTTTAAGGCAAATTTAAAAAAAAAATACGTTTCAATAATAAAAGTTACTAACAAAATATCATTCTCACGTGATTTGTATGATCGTTAACTACATCAGGATAGAATTTATGCCCATATGAAATTTACACACTGTAAACATAAAGCATTACTTAGTAAATATTCCAAATACAAATTTCGCGTTCGTTAGTCTTCAAACTCCTCATCCAGGTCAAAAAGATTTACAGAAAGCAGTCCTACCTAAAGCGTAATTTGCAGCTGCAGCGAATATATAATAAATACTCTAAATTTTCCCAAGCAGAAGGAACAATAAATACATTTCAGGTAATTTAATGAATAATAGCATCATTAAAAGCGTTCTTGCGTACCAGCTAGACGAATCTGATCTGTAGATTTTTGTTGCAAAGTTGTCACTCGATTTAAAAATGTATAGACTGCTTATATGACTCGAGACTTTCCTTGAGGCCCGTGGTGTGTAGGTATCTATATAAGTATTACCTAGGAATTACTTTTACCTAAGTAGGTACTTCTACGTAATTCAAACCATTAAATATTGTTGTTCATTCTTGGTATTATTAAATGCAAATACATTACGAGGAAATTTCAATTCAGCGCACATGTCCAATTGACTTATATCAGACAATATTATTGTATACACATTATTATTATTATTGTATATATATTATTGTATTAGTGTATTGACATAATACATACTTGTATCTAAACATAATACATACCTGCTTATATAATGAACATGTTCAAAATTGAAATTTCTCAGATTGCGTATCTGATGTTGACTGCATAGAACTTGCTTTGTATAGAAGAGGATGTATCTCGATTATTATATGCAATCATTATGTGTTAGAGTTAGATCGATGAATCATTCGTGCATGCTGAGTAGCAGTTTCTCTTCTTACCCACCGACTAACATACTAGGCAGATTAAATTATGTTTGAAAACTTATATACCTACCTACCTACCTACAACCTAAAATTGGATGATCATATTACAATTTATCCATTAGCCATATCATTATTAAAATTAATATCCCGTGAATACACAGCTGTGCGTTTTTTACACACTGCAGTTACATGTTGATAAATATTACGTTTTTGAATAGCTACTTAATCGACTTCCTTTTATACTATAGAAATAAAGCAGGATTATGAGTAAAAAAAACATAATGAAGTATTTATCTGTAATAAACTTTCTCCAATATTTAATCAATGCATTTATTATTTCGATATCCTTCAAGGCATAAAGGTTGACGTTATCTCAGTTCACTTTCATTCAGGCATAAAAATATTGAAAGCTTATTTTATGTTTATCAGATTCAGACGGATTTAATTTCAATTGTATTGCAGTGATACTAAATAGACTTACTGTAAATACCTAGTAATACACAAATTCAGACATAATGGAACCTTTTCTCAATAAATCGCAGAAAAGCTCCCTTGACCTTTCTTGGCACATTTAGTCATAATCATAAATGTCATTTGTTGCGAGGAAGTTTCACAGTGGAATGCGACATGAAAACAATGCGTGTTTCTGATTGCTGGACATAAGAAAAATACAAAACCCGTTGATAAGATATTTATCTTGAATTTAAGTGGACTTAATATATGATGGTACAGCGAAAGTAAAAAGTGGTACCTACTTGAACTGTTGGTCTTATTTTCTAAGAAACTATCACGTGCGTCAATATATCAAAACGCTGCAATATCGGAATACTGATGAGCAGGAAAACCTCAAGGTTCCGTGCCATGTGCGTCGCGTCCACGCGGTCATGGGAGTTGTCATCCTAATCATACAACATACGAATATGTATGCATGCAAAGCAGTTACGCAATAATCCGTTAATAAGCAAGTAGTGATGGTAAGCACTACATATATACGATAATACCTATATGAGATGACATCATGTTACTTATTACTAGTTAGTTAAGTAAGTATGTCACTTATAGAAATAAAGTTTTTTTATTGTGAAGTAGGTAGCTTAGATTTTTTTTTTTGTATAAATAACTTTTGTTGTTCGATTCTTCGGGACAGCCGTATTACAAAGCGTGCGTAATTATTTTCATCTTAAGTTATTAATGAATTCATCATTTGTTTTACCTACATATTAACTTTATTTTAGAGATGGGCCGACTACTTGCAGACTAATCGGGGAAACCGACTATTCGGCACTATTTGTAGTCGGCGACTAGTCGGCATAAACTGACGACTAGTCGGTTGTGGAAAAAACTGCGCATAAATAAAACCACGGTGACTAAATTAAAAGGGTGCATCTCTACTGAGCTGCCTATGTCGCATTTTTGGTGATTTTTTTGCGATTATTTCACAGAAATTGAATGAAAGTTTCAAATGTGCGTCTGTAGTGCACTTCGTTTCTGTGGAGGTAGTTATTAATGTGGCCAATGCAATGATTAATCGTGATGGACTTCTATTTTCATGTCTGTGTTTTTTTGTTGTTTCTTTTCTATAAAATTGTGTGTATGCTCTTATATTAAATTTGTGTGTCTTGCAAAATGAATAAATGTCTTCTTTCTTTCTTTCTTCCTTCTTATTTTCGTATTAAAGGGATAAAATACTATATCTCATTTAATAAGAAAATAAAAGTCCATCACGATCAATTATTTGCGACGTTGCCAGCTCAGTAGGGATGCACCCTCTTAAAGTCTTCTAAAGCAATTATTGTAAATTATTGTAAACAAGGTAAAAAACCGGCCAAGTGCGAGTCAGACTCGCGCACGAAGGGTTCCGTACCATTATCTATAAATATCTATAAACCAGTGTAAGCAGAACCCTGGTCACTGATATATACAGACATACATATTTACGGTTTTCGCAATTTTTCCTTTATCTGTGCTATGAGACGTTGCTTCTTACCAAATTTCAAAATTCTGAGTTCACGGGAAGTACCCTGTAGGTTTTGATTCCCTTGCGAGTTTCGAAAATTTGCGGAAATTTGAGGCATAAACGGCTGTATCTTTTGATTGCGTTGGCTTAGAAGTTTGATTTTTTTACAGCTCGCAGTGAGAGTAGACCTGAGTATTTGACATAGATTTCAGCTTGATACCTCCAGGCGTTCCTGAGAAAAAGGATCTTGAAAGACGGACGGACGGACGGACAACAAAGTGATCCTATAAGGGTTCCGTTTTTTCCTTTTGAGGTACGGAACCCTAAAAATGAAATAGGAAATTTTGCAAAAACATGGTAAGTTGAAATCAAATGTAGCAGAATGAGTTACATTTGACCCACAAGTATGCGCAAGTGTTGTCAATTAGCCGAAGGCGGTCAGTTTTATCGGAAAGGCTGCAGAAATAAAGCGAGTTAACGCGCGCCCACAATGATCGGCAATGCCGAATAGTCGGCCGACTAATCGGCATTTTTGGAACCGACTAGTCGGGTAGTCGGCAAAACCTGTAGTCGGCCCATCACTACTTTATTTGGATATAGGTACTTTCATGATTTGTATACAAATTGTACATGTAATGATGTAATTTTATATACAACTAGCTGTTGCCCGCGGCTTCGCCTCCGTTCCAGTTTTTATTTTTTTCGAAATAGGTATTGTTTCATGAAAACCCTCTTCTCTCTCTTAAGAAAAATAAAATACAAATTTACATTTTGATTACCATTTATTTATACATGGGCATGAGTTTACAGTGTGTGTATACACAAAATGTCATTTTACATATCACATATATTCAAAACGTAAAAAATCACAGAATATGTATTAAATTGTTGCTCTATTTGTAGAGCTTGCACCTTACTTGGTGTAAATATAGAACGAGAAACCTTCAGAAATACCTTTGTAAGAGCCCATCTTCAGAACCTATGCACTCTTTAGCTGAAGATACTTCGAATTTGACTTGACAGTCATAAAAATAAAACAATGAGTATTTATTTTGACTAAGACAATCTCAAAAAAGTGCTTTACCGTTAAACATTAGAACAAAAACACCTTTAAGTTTTGTAAAGCGTTGATAAAATTTTAGGTTAAGTCGTCCCATAGCTTACACATACGCATAGGGGTAGGAATAAGTGTAGGCGTAGGGGTAGGAGTAAGCTAGGGGTGCGCTGTAGGAGGCAACGTAAGCAGGTGAGGCGTAGTAGCCGGAATAGCCGTAGTCAACTAGCACTTGCGGCTTGGCCACTGCTGGGCCCAGCACCAGTGCTAGCACGGCTACGAACGACAGGAGCGACACCTGCGAAAACAAAAAAAAAATAAGCAAGCGTGTATGTATAATTAAGTTAAATTTTTAAAAGTGACCTAAGTGTGAGTTGTGTATCTTCAACCGACGATTTTGAGTTTGACGTATACTACCCACTACCACTGTGAAAATCTATAAAATACCTATATTACTATGCGAAAATCATCGGTTATGTTTATGGTAACTTGGTGAAACTTATATTAAATAATTCAGTCGCTTTTGCTAGGATAAGAACTCTTGTAAATATAGTAGAATCAATCAGGTAAATAAGTTTTTGTATATATACTACTATTTCGTTATATATACTATTACTATATTTTTTTCACCTATCCAAATGCAAAAAGGGCGGGGGGGCACTTGACTCTAACGATAATTAGAATTTCGCAAACGGATCTCTGAATCGAAAAATGGTTTCCCACACCCACAATATGTTCGAAAGACCTTTCCAACGACACCCTACACCATGGGGAAAAACAAGAAAAATAAAAACTAAATTATTTCATTACAATTAAAACAACTAACAATAGGTTAAGGCAATGTCTGAAATATTTTTTTTTTTTTTTTTTTTTTTTTTTTGTATAAAATCATCGCCACTATACCACTTTAGGTACATACGTGGAGGGGAGGAACCCTAAAAAAAAATTATTCAAGATTTTATTTTACCACTTTGTCGGCGTAGTTAATATGTACATGTACATACCCACGCCCATGCCAAATTACAGCTTTCTAGTATAGTAGGTACTAAGAATCTCTGAGCTAAGCCGCGGACAGACAAACAGACGGATTTGTTGACTACGGAACCCTAAAAAGAAAGTTTTAGCTAACCAAAGGGTCAAATCTAAAAGAAGATATGGTTTTTAGTCTTTCCACAGGTTTTTTTAGGTTTTCTTGCATAGACTTCGATTTCTGTGACATATTTACTTAAGTAAATTTTTTTGATAAACTTTTCTTAGCCTGGAATGCTCATAACCATAATGAATTCCAAAATAATCCATCAATAAAATTTACGCCAAGGTGGAGGCCCAAATTCATAACTTCATAAACGAATATGAATTTCAATTATCATTTTTTTAAAAGAACATATATTTTTAGGTAACTAGGTACTCACCAATTTAAACATTGTGGTTGAATGATGTTATCCAAAAGAAAACACCAAAGCCTGATCTAGCGTATACTAGACGGGTTTGCTGCGACGGCAACACGTTGTGTTATGGTGTTGGGTCCTCCCGCTGCGTCCTTATATACGGCCGTCGTCCCTTCGTGATCCGACCACTAATGATCCTGTCCTCCGATCAATGGTACCGGACTTAAGGACTTAAGGCTCGGTATTATATCAGAGGTGAGTTTTGGAATAACGAGTGAACAGCGCCAGCAGTTGGCAAGTATGTAAAAAACTGACATAGTTCATTAATAAAAAAATGCTTATTTTCAGGCAACAGAGCTCCACATCATTATAAGAGCACATTTACTTATACCACTGTGTCATGAGAGTAGGCTTTACTTCATTATGTCGCGCATTTAAGGTACTTAAGTATGTACGAAGTGCTGGAGATACAATAAAGATGGCGACACGAAGGCTGACTTGTTTTTTTGTACCAGAACCCAATCAATAGAAATACCACCATTACACACTGGATAAAAACATATTTTAAGCAAAACAAAAAAATTCAAAACTTTGTATTTAGTGGTGCTAACTTTAAAACAAGTGATTTCTATTTTTTTTTACCTTAACTTTGTAATGGGCCCCCGAAAGTAACCCCTAAATATTGAAACCCCATTTATTTACATAACACGTCCAAATAATAATTGGGGTCGCAAAAATGCACGTACGTAGGACATGGCAAATTTCAACTTAATCGGTTAGTCGACTAGCACTTGACCGGTCTACTTAACCCTTTCGAAGACCACAATTGCTGACAAAAATGCGCCGCAAGAAACTAGGCAGAAAAATACAAAACAAACAAAACTAAATCTTAGTACCTATGGATCTGACAGCGAGCGAACCTAAACTGAATCGCATTAAGACGTCATGGGTAGGGCCTGGCCTGCGACTATGTTCCGCTATGTTGGAATCAGTAACGTCCCCTTAAGCGAGGACAATGTCGCATTAAGCGTAAACAGCGTCATCTCCATATCGAACCCGGATCACACGTGACAATAGCCCGTGCATTAGACACGCACTAATCGCCGCAAAAAATTATAGTGTCCATTCAATTGATCTATCATGAGCATTGAGATTGAGGCTTCCTTTGTTATCGAGACATTGATATCGATGTTTATAAGGCTGGTGATGTTGTTGGTTATTTTGTCTTATTGACATTGCAATTATTAGTTCAAGAGAGTTTTCCAAAAAAAGTTCACATGTAACTAAGTAGGTACATTTTTTCCAGAATTTAAATATTTTGGGTTTGTCTTACTCAGAATTGAGTCTTTGAATTTAAAAAAAATATCGATTTTTTTTATGTTTTTTAAAACTTTATGACATATTATATAATATCTAATTCAAAGAATTCTTAAAATATATTTTTTAAATTAATTATAAGCAATTAAAAATTGATGAAATTTGAAATATGACCACTTGACTGGGAACGGGCCATGATTGGTCGCCATGGCTGTGACGTCACAATGTTAAAGCAATTTCACGACAGTACTGGGTTAACGGCTGATTTGACTAAAAATATCCGAAATTTAATACAAAAAATATCTGCTGAAGTTTTTTTTATGAAATAAGGTGGCAAACGAGCGCGCGTATCACGTGATAGTAAGTAAATTTTTCTTTTAGTTATATGTAGGTAGGTAATAAAAGCTTATTCCTTGATAATGTTTCTGATGTGAACTGGATTGATTTTACTGGACCTGAGATTTCACTTAATAAAGTACCTAAGTACAGTGAAAGATACTGAATCGCTTACCTACCACTGTGGAATTTTAACATACACCCTGCCAGAGAAATTATTGCTAAATTGTATTAGGTAGGTTAGGTACGTGATTCAGTTTCTTCGACCGTACGTAAATTTTAATGGCTAGATTGTGGTTGATACGTATTCCTAGTTTTTTTATAATCCTGTGGGATTGTATTATATATTCAATGGGAATTTTAGCGGGTGTAAGAGCCTTGTTCTAGGTCCGTCCGGATCGCTAGGTACGGTCAACGTCAAAGATATCTTTACACTTTAGTGCCTTGTCGTTGTAACTATAATGTTTGAAGTTTCATATGAAGTTGTAAAAGTGCTTGGAGCGACAAGGCAATAAAGTGTAAAGATATCTTTGACGTCGACTGTACCAGCATCTTAGCAATCCTGCCGCCAAGCAGCAATGCTTGCGCTGATGTGTTCCGGGTGAGGAGAGTAAAACAGCCCGATTTTGGCATTTTTTTTCGAATATTTTTTTAGATACAAGATGGATGACATTTTGACATTACTGACACAAAAACACAAAAAAGTGTAAAATGTTACTCGAAAACGACACACATAAACATTTTTAGTGTCATAGTGTCAAAATGTCATCCGCCATCTTGGATCCAAAAAATTATCCCAAAATCAGGCTCAGAAACACCAAATTACTCGAAAACGACACCCATAAACATTTTTAGTGTCATAGTGTCAAAATGTCAGCCGCCATCTTTGCGCTCGAAATTCCGGGTTTTCTTATGAAATTCCCCTGGGATAAAATCAACGGGATTTTCAACTGAAATCCCACGACTTATTTACTTATTCATATAAATAATTATTACCAAAGTACTCTATTAGTATTTCTCATCTAAGTTTTAAATCCCGGTACCGTGGAAATGTTGGGATAGAAGCATGATAGAAGTATAAATAGTGCCATCCACAAAGACTCGTAGATGTATCAAAATTAACCTTTAACTACAAAGTAATAAGAACCACGGTGGATGCCATCCATCGTGAATGACACCTACTATAGCCGGTACGTAAATCCAGGTTATAAATAATAAACTTCGTGTACATGCCAAATTTTATCGAAATCTGTTTAGCCGTCTTAGCGTGAAAGAGTCACAAACAAACACGCTCTCACAAGCACTAGCATTTTATAATAATAGTAGGATAATAACAGAATAGAGTAGATTGAAGTCAAAAAACTGTATCACCTGTATACTAACTACGAGTGGAAACTAACATTGTGACGTCACACGCGGCTCGGCCTTGTTCGGGAACTGTCGGTGTGTTTTCGGTGCGGTACTCGACGATCAATTTTCAAATCGGTATAACTCGTTAATTATAGCGAATAAAAAAAAACTAAAAATACTTTTCTTACAAAACTTATATATGATCTTTCCATTTATGACAAAAAAAAATTTGATTCAAAAACTCAATTGTTTACTCTATCTATTCTCAAACAAGAAAAAATATGTCCCAAATTTTACTAATGGGTTTTTTTCCTGATCGTCACGTTTCATACCAGTAGGCTTATTGTCTAACCCCCTTATTCATAAACGCACTATAGGCCTCTGCTAAGTTAGTAATCGTTTGTCCTTATCTGTGAAAGGTAAATGTCAAAGTGACAGATAAGGACAAACGATTACTAAGTTAACAGAGGCCTATAGTGCGTTTATGAATAAGGGGGTAACTCGCTCGCAATCGCCATCGTGTTCATTTTGGCAGTTTATGTATGGGCTGACAATTGGCATCGGAATCAGGTAGCTGTCACATTCATACAAGAACTGTCAAAATGAACACGATGGCGATTGCGAGCGAGTAAGACAATAAGCCTCCTGTACTTATTAAAATAAAGTGACGAAGGAATGGTTTTTTTTTTCTTGTATAGGTACCTAAGGATCGATGGGGTAAACGATTCTAAGTAAGAAAAACCGAAAATAATTAAATTCAGGAAAAATGATCATGTGGATATTTTTTCGGAAAACGCCCTCAAACGAAATCGAATTAGTTTATTTGATATTATTATTCTCGCCTCGTGAAGATTTTCTCTCCATCTCTATCATTATCATCTCCTGCCTATATAACCTATTGCTAGACACAGCTCTCCTCTCAGAATGAGAGGGTCTTAGGCTGTATATATCCTACGCTACGCGGGCTCGGTGCGATTAGAGAATCCACACACACGTGAACTGTGTACGTATGAGTGTGTGATTTGTATACAACCGGAAATTATGGTAAAAGTCATTTCAGCCAGAAGTGATCCCAGGTTCAAAATCACCGTGAGCCTCTGCAAGCGGCCAGTGTGATCAACCACGGTAAGTGTTCTTAACTGACGAAGGAATTTTGTTTTATAATAGTGTTTATGACATGACACCGATGTGCTTACCAGCCTTAATTATATTTTCAACATGAAACTACCGTGAGACTCAAACATAATTACAAAAAACGGATAACTCACGTATAAAAGCCGAATAATGCTCGACATTATGTCCAGCCTGTTTTTCAACTGTACATTGTTTTCGCACGCAATCACTAAAGATATATCATCAGCGTAAAGGACACATGAATGATTTATTATTTTGGCCAAATCATTGATGTACCTAAATAAGAAATAAGATGAATCCGAGCACACTGCCTTGATTGTTTGACTCTTATCATGTCTGATTGAACTTAACACTTAAGGCTCGACCTTTGAAATTTTCGTGAAAATGAGTTGTGTTGTAACCATTTTATACATTATAACGTAACAATTTATACGTCGGAAAAAATATATCCTAATCTGGAAGATATGAGAAGTAACATAGTTTTGGTAGAAATCCATTTTAGTGAAAGAAAGCAGAGAAAAAGCAATCTAAAGTCACCCCTATTTTTTCACTTGTAACCATTTTACTGCTCCATTTTTTATCATAAAGAGATGAAATTTTATAATCTGCTTCATAAAATAATGAACAATAACTTTATTTTCCTACTTTGTCAAATTTCTTAAAAATTTACCTCGTTTTCTGAAATATTCCCTCCCAAGTTCCTACCGCTCCCCATTTTCGTCCATACGGTCAGTGCGGGACGAGGCGCGATGCATGACGGACCTGTGTCAATTTGCGCTGCGACCAAACAAAACTCCGTTTTTAAATATTTGTGGAATAATTTTGTTGCGTAGAGTGGACAATCCGTTTCGTGATTTGTAAAGTAGGTAGATCCTACTAATATTATAAATGCCAAAGTTTGTGAGGATATGAGTGAGTGTGTATGTTTGTTCCTTCTTCACGCTCAAACGACTGGACGGATTTGGATAAAATTTGGAACGAAGATAGCTGGTACCCTAGATTAAAACATAGGCTACTTTTTATCCCGGAAAATTGCATAGTTCCCGCGGGATAGCGATAAACATGTCAAAGGTCGTAGCTGCCTAGAGTTGCAACGTATTTATAAATTGTTGCAGAACTTGAACGAGTGCCGTTCTCAGAGACGTCAGTTAATAATTATGATTAGTTAGAACTTAATTGTCGTCTCTGAGTGCGAAACTTAACTGTAATTGTCCTCTCGGTTGTATTGACTGACGGTGGAAATTCTACGCTGTTTTAACATGTTAACGGATCAAGTTCAAGTTTTAATTTATCATCCCTGCGTAACCAAAGATACAAAGGAATAAATAGTGCTTTAATTATGTTAATTGGCGTTTCTGAGTGTGAAAGGTAACCTTTGCTTTCTCTCTTCTTCTTTTTGCGTAAAAGGTAGGTACAGAATAATTGTTTTTTGACCGTTTGTCTTCAAAATCGATATCTAAGGGTCCGAGTGGTCTTCAAGCATGAATCCGTTGTCAAAAGTTTAAAAAGTGGCCGCCATTTTGAAAATTTTAGTTTTTCAACCGATTGCTTTCAAAATCGATATCTGAGGATCCGAGTGGTCCCCGAACATGAATCCTTTGTTAAAAATTGAAAAAATGGCCGCCATTTTGAAATCTTTAGTTTGTGGGCCGATTGTTTTCAAAATCGATATCTGAGGATCCGAGTGGTCCCCAAGCATGAATCCGTTGTCAAAAATTCAAAGTGGCCGCCATTTTGAAATTTTTAGTTTATCGACCGATTGATTTCAAAATCGATATCTGAGGATCCGAGAGGTTTCCAAGCATGAATCCGTTATCAAAAATTGAAAAAGTGGCCGCCATCTTGAAATCTTTAGTTTTTCAACCGATTAATTTCAAAATCGATATCTGAGGATCCGAGTGGTCCCCAAACATGAATGCCTTGCTAAAAATTGAAAAAATGGCCGCCATTTTGAAATCTTTAGTTTGTGGGCCGATTGTTTTCAAAATCGATATCTGAGAAACCGAGTGATCCCCAAACATGAATCCGTTGTCAAAAAATCAAAAAGTGGCTGCCATTTTGAAATTTTTAGTTTATCGACCGATTGATTCCAAAATCGATATCTGAGGATCCGAGAGGTTTCCAAGCATGAATCCGTTATCAAAAATTGAAAAAGTGGCCGCCATCTTGAAATCTTTCGTTTTTGGGCAGATTGTTTTCAAAATCGATATCTGATGGCCCGAGTGGTCCCCAAGCATGAATCCGTTGTCATAAATTGAAAAAGTGGCCGCCATTTTGAAATCTTTAGGTTGTGGACCGATTGTTTTCAAAATCAATATCTGAGGATCCGAGTGGTACCCAAGCATGAATCCGTTGCCAAAAATTCAAAAAGTGGCCGCCATTTTGAAATTTTTAGTTTATCGACCGATTGATTTCAAAATGGATATCTGGCGATCCGAGTGGTCCCCAAGCATGAAACCGTTATCAAAAATTGAAAGAGTGGGCGCCATCTTAAAATCTTTAGTTTTGGGCAGATTGTTTTTAAAATCGATATCTGATGGCCCGAGTGGTCCCCAAGTATGAATCCCTTGTCAAAAATTGAAAAAGTGGACGTCATTTTGAAATCTTTAGTTTTTGGGCCGATTGTTTTCAAAATCGATATCTGAGAATCCGACTGGTCTCCAAGCTGAATCCGTTGTCAAAAATATACCTAAAGAGTGGCCGCCATCTTAAAATTTTTGGTTTTTGGGCAGATTGATTTCAAAATGGACATCTGAAGATCTAGCAAAGTGAACGCTTATCACTCTTGACCGTTTTATTAGAATAATAATATTTAGCATACACACAAAAACTAAACTATACGTAAATGTTTATTAGGTAACTACTTTACAAATCACGAAACAGATTGTCCACTCTATGCTACAAAATTATTCAACAAATATTTAAAAACGGAGTTTTATTTGGTCGCCGCGAAAAATTGACACAGGTCCGTCATGCAACGCGCCTCGTCCCGCACTGACCGTATGGACGAAAATGGGGAGCGGTAGGAACTTGCCCGGAATATTGCTAAAAACGAGGTAATTTTTTAAGAAATTTAAGTAAGTAAGAAAATAAAGTTATTGCTCATTATTTTATGACGAAGATTATAAAATGTAATCTTTTTCTGATAAAAAATGGAGCAGTAAAATGGTTAAAAGCGAAAAAATAGGGGTTCCTGATTATAGTTAATGTCAAGAGTCAAGACTCTGTCAAGTACAGGAGAAAAATGCTAGACTTGCTTGTTGCATGTGGTGTGATAGAATAGTGAGTGGCAATAATACCACACAATATAAAAAGTTCATATTGCAAAAATATTGTCTATGAAATGTGCATTAATAAAAAAACGTGTGCGTCTCGGGACGTTCGACAAAAGTCATAATCTAAGTTACTAACAATATATGTCTATCGCACACTAAACACTAAGTAGAGAGAGGGGAAAGCGTCTGTCCGAAATACAAATGAAGATTATTGTGAGCTGGCTGTGTGTATGCTGAGAAAGTTTTTGTCAAAAAAGCGTCAAGCGTGAGTCGGATTTAAATGTTAAAATGTCTAATTCCTGTTAGGTAGGTACTACTATAGACTCGATTGCGATGAAATTTTTGTAAGCTGTTGTGTGTAGGTATGCCAATTATGATTCTACTTAAACGGTCAAGTGTAATTAGGCGTTCTCTACTCTCTCGTGACTGAAAATTCTCTAGTTTACGCCTATTTTATCATATTCTGACAACAAATTCAACTTTGAAGACCACTCAGATATTGATTTTAAAAGCACTCGGTCGAAAAACTAAACATTTAAAAATTGTGGCCGCTATTTCCATTTTTGACAACGGATTCGTGTTTGGGGACCACTCGGACCCTCAGATATCGATTTTGAAGACAATCAGTCCACAAACTAAAGATTTCAAAATGGCGGCCACTTTTTCAATTTTTGACAACGGATTCATGCTTGGGGACCACTCGGGTCATCAGATATCGATTTTGAAAACAATCTGCCCAAAAACTTAAGATTTCAAGATGGCGGACACTTTTTCAATTTTTGATAACGGATTCATGCTTGGGGACCTCTCGGATCCTCAGATATCTATTTTGACAACAATCTGTCCACAACCTAAAGATTTCAAAATGGCGGCCTCTTTTTCAATTTTTGACAACGGATTCATTCTTGGGGACCACTCGGGCCATCAGATATCGATTTTGAACGCAATCGGTCGAAAAACTAGAATTTTCAAAATGGTGGCCACTTTTCAAACTTTTGACAACGGATTCATGCTTGAGGACCCACTCGGACCCTTAGATATCGATTTTGCTATGTGTAGAAAAAGAAATATTTTCAAAAGTAGGTAATGGTATATTGGGGAAATCATTTTTAAACTTAATCAATTATGACAAATGGCTGTAGCCCGCGACTCCGTCTGCGCTGCTATCCCGCGGGAACTATGAGATTTTCCGGGATAAAAACTATCCTGTCCTTCCTCGGGACTAAAACTACCACCTTACCAAATAATCGGTTCAGTGGTTTAGGCATGAAAGCGTAACAGACAGATAGACAGACAGAGCGTTACTTTCGCATGTATAATATTAAGTAGGGATATCACGTTTCAATATAGTATTTTATGCAACAGTTGTATAAGAGAGGTCAAAAAAGGCGAGTGGTGTGAGTTACGATGTGAGCGTAGCGAACATCGTAAAGAAAGACACCACGAGCATTTTTTGACTTATTTATACAACGTTGCATACAATAACTTTTCTACGACTTCATTAAAATTATCATCATCATCGTCATCACATCATTAGCATTTGAAAGGTGATCAGCGTTGGACCTAGGCGTATGTTCTTTTAAATAAAACATAAATAATGCCAAACTCGGGCTCAGAGCGACCAAATTACCCGAAAATGATATCCAATCACCATTTTTGTGTCAAGTGTCAAAATGACATCCGCCATCTTGGATCCTAAATATTATGCCAAATTCGCGATCAGAGCCACCAAATTGCCCGAAAACGACACCCATGAACATTTTTCTGTCAAAAGTGTCAAAATGTCATCCGCCATCTTGGATCCAAAAAATTATGCAAAATTCGTGCTCAGAGCCACCAAATTACTCGAAAACGACACCCATGAACATTTTTGAGGCAAAGGTGTCAAAATGTCATCCGCCATCTTGGATCCAAAAAATTATGCAAAATTCGTGCTCAGAGCCACCAAATTACTCGAAAACGACACCCATGAACATTTTTGTGACAAAAGTGTCAAAATGTCATCCGCCATCTTGGATCCAAAAAATTATGCAAAATTCATGCTCAGAGCCACCAAATTACTCGAAAACGACATCCATGAACAATTTTGTGTCATAAGTGTTAAAATGTCATCCGCCATCTTGGATCCAAAAAAGTATGCAAAATTCGTGCTCAGAGCCACCAAATTACTCGAAAACGACACCCATGAACAATTTTGTGTCATAAGTGTGTGTGTGTTTTTTGCAAATAAATATTCTTATTCTTATTCTTAATGTCATCCGCCATCTTGGATCCAAAAAATTATGCAAAATTCATGCTCAGAGCCACCAAATTACTCGAAAACGACACCCATGAACATTTTTGTGGCAAAAGCGTCAAAATGTCATCCGCCATCTTGAATCCAAAAAAATATGCAAAATTCGTGCTCCGAGCCACCAAATTACTCGAAAACGACACCCATGAACATTTTTGAGGCAAAGGTGTCAAAATGTCATCCGCCATCTTGGATCCAAAAATTTTTACAATTTCGTGATAAGATCCACCAAACTACCCGAAAACGACAGCCGTCAACATTGTCAAGTGTCAAATTATGTCAGTAAAATTGAAATATTGTGTTGTACACACTTTTTTATTTTGTTTGCTTTCTAAATTGCTAACACCGTATTTTGTCCTAAACGGCTGAATGGTTTCTGGCCTTAGTCCGGACGGACAAAATTAAAAAAAATTGTCTCCAGTATATTATGTGTACCATTATATTGGTGTTGGTGACCCTTTAAACTGTCAAATAAAAGTACTGGAGTAGGAAAATATACTTAATGATAAATATCACGTTATGACAACGATAATCATGCGATACGACCCGTCCACGTCCACCCTTGCATTGGTAACGATGCGCGGCGCGATGACGCTTCTATAATTTTACTCTGTAAGACAGTTTCGCGCTCACGTATTAATAGAGCGGGTCGCGGGGGCGAGAGGCATAAGCTCCGCCCAAGCCCCGCCCGTACGCTCAAGGACTTTAGCGCGTGTACAAGCCTTAATACTTACCTACTTACTTACTTCGATTTAACTTAATACTTGTTTCTAAATGAATTTGGTGGTTTGAAAGTTGGTTGCTTATAGGGTACCTAGTTTAATTTTAAGTCATTTGCAGAATCAGCTAATCAGATGAAGAGCTCATAATTACCTATAGATGTAACCAGACTCCGATAATTGCTAAAAAAAAATGATGTAGGTATGTACAGCAGTACTGACGTCGAGTGTGTATAATGTAAACCTAATCAAGCATGCGAATCGCATTCAGACAACTCTGTGTCTGCTTCAAACGTTCTCAGTAGCTACTTCATATTCTGTGGATCGTTTAAATCAAAATCTTTAAGTATTTACCATAAGTATGCGGATCTTGGCTTGCAAAAAAAACAGTCAGTTGATAAGAGATCATTTTGTGTACCTAGTCGGAACTTGCCTAAAGTAAATCACAAAACAAGCCTTGAAAATGATATGCCTATATGTTCTTTTGCTGCCTACATAACTACGTAAGTACCATAGTTAGGCACAGGCCTCGCCTCACAATGAAAGGGTTAAGTTGTAATAGGTTACCCATGCAGTTAGGAGTAGGAACTTTGCAAACACCATTATATAAGGGTGCCTACCATGGAGATGGCAGCAAAATTGATTTGTTTCAGCCAATTTGCTTACCTATGTGATTAGTCGATAAGTATTGCGTGTTTTATTTGTTTTTACACAAAGTATTTCGTCACCGAAAATCTCACGGTAGGTAATTAGGTACATTTTGTTTGAAGTAAACCGTAACATGAGCTCAGAAGTTCCAAATTCTAAGGTGAGCGCACGCGCTCGAACCCCGTCTTTCCTGCTCGAATCTATTCTATACCTTTGTCAGACCTACACGAGACACAGACTTAGTACACAGTAAGTTTAAAAAAACGGCCAAATGCGTGTCGGAGCACGCATAGAAGGAGGGTTCCGTAGCCTACGTAACATACCTACTATTCGGTATACCATTACCATCCAGTAGCTCAGCCCAGTTACTCATTAAGAGATGGCGATGGCGCCACCAAACATTTGTCATTTTTACCGATATCCCCAAAACCTACTACTAGTATAAAATTCAAAATAATTTTCGTTGAAGGTATCGACTTCATTTTTTACATATTTTTGATGCCACTTTAAATATCCTCTTTACCAAAAAACGTTACCCGATAAAATAAGATAATATCTCGATACCTCGTAATGTTTTTTAAAGTCCTTTCAACGTACGTTTTTATTCAATTAGTCCTTATAGTTTTTGAGTAAAATGCTTGCGACATACGGACAGACGGAGAGATAGAGATGGACATGACCAGTTATTGTCATTTTGGCTACGGAATCGTAAAAAATCGCAATCACACCGTGCAAACAATAAAATATTCTTACACACCGCGTCGCACGCAGAATACGAAAAACGAGTATAAAAAACCTAAAGAGGGAATTAAGTATGCTTAATTCATGTTTCTGGTAGACTATTAATTTATTTCTCTAGAACACACACAGCCAGATTACTATGACATCACAACTTACACAGATATGACGGATATGTAAATATTGTAGGTATGAAAATGTTGTTTACTCTTCAAGGATTATCAAGAAAATAGGTACAGAGAACATCTCTACAAACTTTCAAATTTATGCGATTGACTAGTTTATGATAAGTCAAGATTTTAGCCTTAGCGCTAAGTAGCGTAGCGACATCTAGTATCGAGAGGAGACTACTGATTCGCAGTTAAGCCAGCCAACGCCATCAAGTGTTGAATAGAGGAACTAAATTTAAGGACATTCTGGACATCAATCCTGTGGAAAGGGATATGAATAAAATGCTTTGTTATTCAGACCCAGGTCCTTCAACAACAACAAATAGTGTCTTAAGTACCTACTTGTAATTGAGTAAATGGGTATAAAAATTAGTACTTCAGTTAGAACGTGACAAAATAAAATAATTCAAAAACCGGTTAAAAACCGGTTTTCCATTTTGTGCGGTTTTTACAAACCCTAGGTAGGACCTTAAGTGTTTTAATCACATGCAAATTGAAAGTAAAAAACGTACTCAAAATAAATATTTATTTACATTAGTCATCGTCTAGCTTTTGACGCATATTTCGTTTGGGGTTGTTGAACTTTCTCTTCTTGAACTCGACCGGGCCCTCGCCGAGGGACTCGACGCGCCTCTCCCCAAACTTAACCCTCTCAGGCTCCATTATGACTGGCGGCGGCGCCACCTCCTTCTCGGGCTTGGGTAACTGAAGGTCGATTTTCTCAACAGGTCTGAAAATAACATTTATGACAATCATTCGTAAAGAGCCAGGATTTTACTAACACCAGACAAATAAACGTCACAATAAACACTAGTAAGTCAATCCTGTCAAGCATGCTAATAAATTTTTTGATATTTAATTTTAAGTAAATGATGATGTAATCTTATACAAAATGACGAAATAAACAACAACAACAAACACTTACTTTCAAGAGTTTTGCATTTTGAAAAGGTCTGTTACCTAATAAACTTGTAAATAAATTATCAGAATTAGTGACAGAAACGCGTTACGCGTAACGCGTTATTTTGTGACATTTCTACCGTCTTTCTTAATTTAGTCCACTACAAGCAGGAATCAGATTAACAGGTAGATTCCTTAATGGGACAAGTTCGCCTTTGTATTTGTACATAATGTGTCTTATTTTTTGACAATCGTACATACATACCATACAGAAATAACGTCTTTATCGCTTAGTTGTCAATCGTGTTTGTCTTTACTTTTTTCCAATAAAGCATTAACTTACTTACTATTACTCACAATACCCACGTCTATCATTCAGAGGGTTCATTCTTACTGAGCTGGGAACGTCGCATTTTTGGTGTTTTTTTTTTACAATTATTTCACAGAAATTGAATGAGTTTGAAATGTGCGTCTGTAGTGCTTTTCGTTTTAGAGTATCAATGTGTCCAGTGCATTAATTAATCGTGATGGGCTTTTATTTTCTGATTAAACGAGATATATTCTTATTTCCTTATTTTCTTTTAACACGAAAATAAAAGTCAATCATGATTAATAATATCATTGGACATATTGATACACTAAAAACGAGGAACTTGTATAGACTACATTTTAAACTTTCATTCCATTTTTGTGAAACAATCGACGTTACCAGCTCAGTAGAAATAAACGCTCTTAAAATGGTTTAAATGGTATCCTATTTACTAATATTATAAATGCGAAAGTTTGTGAGTGACGATGTGAGTGAGTGTGTATGTTTGTTCCATCTTCACGCTCAAACGACTGAACGGATTTGGATAAAATTTGGAACAGAGATAACTGGTAGTCCAGATTAAAACATAGGCTACTTTTTATCCCGGAAAATTGCAAAGTTCTCGCGGGTTAGCGATAAACATGTCAATTTTGCTAATTTTACGCGGAAGAAGTCGCGAGCAGAAGCTAGTATAACATAAATAATACTAACTTGGTCTCCACCGTCTTCCAGGTGCCGTAGGGCTTGGCGGCGCGAGGCGCCGGCCCGAAGTGCATGCTGGCGTCCGGCGGCTTGTCTTGCTTCACGGCCAACTCCCGCATGCGCTCACGAGCCATGTGCGCCTTTACTTCCGATATTGCTTCTTTCTTCTTCTGTTCCCTGACAATTATTAACATTAAAATTAAAAAAAATATTTTTCAAAAAAAGACATAAAAGAGCCAGCACATTAACTTTTATCATATAATAAAATTGTAAAATTAGCATATATATATTTTTTAATATGTGTAATAAATAATGTCATTTGCCAATGGCAATTTTTATGAAATGATATAAAAATCATTATTTTAAGGTTCTGAGGTGGCCTAGTAATCAATTGGTTGCAGATTGGTTGGCTGTACACTTACTCTATTTTTTTCTTGGCTTGCAGCTTTTTCTTTTTTGCTTCCTCTTTTTTTAGTTTTTCTTCTTCTTGCTGAGCAAGTGACAGATAATTGTCTGGTGGGTCCCATGTAGTCTCTGAATTAAAACGGCAAATGTTTAAATTAAAAAAAAAAGCCTTTAGTATTTATACCTAGTTCTAAACAAATTTAAAAAGAATTCAGTAATTTTAATTTTTTATTGACATCTCAAGTTGGTTAACACATTCACTGCCTGCAACATGTATTGTAAGGGTACAACCAAACCGCCGCGTATACGCAGTGACGTGTCGTATGCGTCACGTTTTCTCACCGTTTCTTCATACATTTTGTTTTGTTGCGATTCCGTAACGTCACTATTTTTTAAGCAGCGGTGTGGTCGCACCTTAAATGCATTTTCGTGACTTTCATCCATTGCCACTGTCACAATTTAGGCGTTTCCGGCATTTAAAGACAACTCTGGCAGGACAGCTAGCAGTGAACATGTTAATGTTTCTGTTTTAAGAAAAAAGTTTCAATATGTATTTGTTTTTCTGTCCATATGCACATCTGATGGAAACTAACAGCTAAATACATGCATGTTACCTGGCTCCTTAAGAAACTAAACTTAACTTATTAAACCTACTAACCTCAGTAAACTTATTCATACATATACAATACCACCTATACACCCATAACCATAATACCTCAGAAGTAAGAATGTTTCTGTTGCCTGCTGACACCAAATCATTGTGGTTGTATAATTTTATAATAATATTATGCCAAAAAAACTAGAATATGACCTACCATTGGTTTCTGTGTTCCAGAAATAGCAGCCATCATCAGCTTTGACCTCATGCCACACTGGAGGCGCTCTAGACTGGGCTTCTTTGGTTGCAGTGATGGAATTTGTGTCATTCTCTGTGGTACTGCTTTCTCCAAGCATTCTGTTGATACTCTGTTGAAGAAATATTCTTCACTTGAAGTTAGTATCAAGGTTGATTTAGACGAAGACTATTTTCAGCTGCCTAAATTTTGGTGTCTATGAAAGGCACCGTATAAACACTTTCGGCGCCATTTTTTCGCGTTATGGCGCCGAAAATGTTTATATGGTGCCTTTTTTAGGCGCCGAAATTTAGGCGGCTGAAAATAGTCCTCGTCCAAATCAACCTTTAGATTTTAATTTACTGTATTGACCCACTTGATTGTGGCATGTGGCTATAATTTGTATGGGAGAGATTTTGACATGCAATTTCAACAAAATCTCAATCAACAGAAAGCCCATCAACACCACACTCAACAATGGGAACCAGACAAAACAGCCACACACAAAGCTATGTGAAATATCCCTTCCCTTCCCTTTTCCACCTATATGCCAAAACATCATGCTAAACATGGCCTTTATCTTGTTACTTTTAGGCTCTGTCTACCCCATAAGGGATAAAGATGTGATTTATGTATGTATGTATGTGAAATAGGTATAACAATAGAAATGGAGGAATTTCAGGCCTGGAAGTATCCGTTGTTTAAGAACCCTACATTTGCCAAGTTACCTGCGAGGTGAGGTCAGCATTGTTCTGTACATCCTTCAGGTAAGCAGCCATGGCTGCTGCCTCCATCTTCTTGAGGTCATCATCTATTTTTTCCTTCTGCTTAAACTCTTTCGTGCTCTTCTTTGTAATTGTTGATATATGTTTCTGAACATTTTCCTTGTGACGTTTTCCACCCTCGTGAAACGAAATTGACTGAAAAAGCAATTGTTTCATTTAAAGTAACGCATTACTGCAGAATTAAATGAATATACGTATAGTTCCCCTTTGTGCTGGCCTAACCAAATAATCCCTAATAAATAATTCCCTTATCACATTCGCCAGAAATGCAGCGGCCAGGAAGAACTAGCGTAGAATAATCAAACTTAAGGTCGATTTAGACGAGGACTATTTTCAGGCGCCTAAATCACGGCGCCTGGAAAAGGCACCGTGTAAACACTTTCGGCGCCATTTTTTCGCGGCATGCCAGCGCTGGCACGGAATAGAACACGAGTCTATTTTTCGGCGCCAGTGACCTCCGCCCGCGTCTCTCGCTACCCCCGCGACTATTTTTCGGCCTCGTGTAAACACGTCGCTGCCAGTCGCAGGCACGGCTCCGTGCCGTAAAGTAAATAGGGTGTACATTCTTCGGGTAAAATGGCGCCGAAACTCAGTGAAAATGAAATATTAAAGCTTGTTCAACTGTATAGAGAACAAGAATGTCTTTGTGACAATAGATGCTTCGACTATCGAAACAAGGAAAAGCGCCTAACAGCGTTGTAAACAATTACATTAGGAATGTCTATATAGAAGGATTGGATATCAATGAAATAAAGGCGAAAATTAAAACTATCAGGAGTACGTACTATTTAGAAGTGAATAAAATTGAGAAATCGACAAGATCGGGTACTGGAGGAAGTGTTTATAAGCCGAGGGCAAGTTGGTTCGAAGAATTTCATTGCATTCTTCCTCCAACATATTAATCAGCTCCTCTCGTAATAACGCGGATAGTTTGGTTATACATTGCCTTTTTAACTTCAGAAGTCCTGAATTCATTTTAAATGATGGTGACCTTAGCGTAGAAAGACTGGCGCGTAAACAAGGACCGTCGGTTGTGGCGGCGTGCTAACGACTGGCACTAAAAAGGCACCGTGTAAACGGTTTGCGGTTCACTGGCGGCGAAATTTAGGCGCCTGAAAATAGTCGTTGTGTAAACGGTCTGAGGATGTGACGGTGCCTTTTTTAGGCGCCGAAATTTAGACGCCTGAAAATAGTCCTCGTCTAAATCAACCTTTACTACGTGACCACGACTGCTCTGTCAAGAGTATCCGACAAAGAAGAAATTAATTTACTTATATGAAATAAGTTACGCACCACTTTGTTATCAGCAAACCAACATTTACAGAATTCGCAGTATTTTCGGGCTTGTGATTTCCAGTATTCAGTCCTGTAATAAGGAAACGGAGGTTAGTCACGGTTTTGGGCATTAGTGCGCAAAATAATAGAATACTTATAATAAATACCACACACATTTTAAATTCGATTTTACGATGCCAACTTCTGGTTGTTAGTCTTAGTAGTACTACTCTCTTCACTACTTTTCTTTTGTACAATATTATTATGAAATACACCAGCACCACAATCAATTCAATTACATTACATACATACAATACATTGACATGTTGACAGTTGTCAATGTCAATTTTTGTCTTTTTTTTTCTATCATCATCATCTAGGCCTCAGCATCTGTGGCAGATGATTTAAGCATTTAAGCATTTAAGCATTTAAGCATTTTTTCTATACGGACAAGATAAAGCAAAGAAAGTTAAGCCCATGCTGTACCGTTTGTTTGGCCATAGACACTAAAATGTTTATTTTCATAGTTAGTTTCTTGCTTTTCTGTTCTTATCAATAGGAGAGTGAAAGAGACATTATGACAATCGAATTCGAAAATCGACGTTATGCTCTAGTCTGTCTCTAATAAGTTGATCACAATAAAGATATAACACACTACCTTTTCAACCGTCGTTCTGTTTGATGTTTTATGCAAGAAGACACCATTCTTGAGCCAGCCTAATCCCAATAAAACATCAATTTATTATACACAAATCACAACACACATTAATTAACACACATTTTAACATCAAATATTTTATTTTATTTATTTATTGTTTGGTCTTGTTTATTTTACACAATAAAGAGTTTACATACATGCTTACATACATTTTATGCTAGCAATACTTTCGATGTTTATGGTTTGTGTTGTGAGTACCTACGTCAAGTGCGTGAAGGAAGAAAGAAAGAAAATCTTGTCTTTGGTGATTTGTTACTGTGATGTCGTCGTCGAGTATCGAGTGTCGTCGTCTTTTGTAAAGTTTTATCAAGGTAATATTTGTTTCATCAATATCTCAACTATAGTATTACTGTTCATTTAACAATACGAAATAGATATTTACTTACTTTTACTATATGAAATTACTTTGCTATAAATTTTAGTATGTCGATAGCATTGGCGGCCATATTAAATTTTGAGACGAAATTTATAAGTTGGTCTATTGAATCTCTTTTAATCGGCTGCATCGTTTCTCACGTCCTTAGTAATATATTGTACATTTGTTCTACTTATTTTTCGCTATCGCTGTAATCTAATAGTTCTTAAGTATTTGTATTGATGTCTTTCGTCAATAACATTTAGATAATATTTATAGGTATCTTGATTGTTGACGCGTCTTGTTCGGACTTAATCTAATTTGAAGTCCCGTTGTGTAGTTGATAATGGTTATTTTTGTTGCAGATATTCCTGAACTTAACTTGGTGAACGTGATAAACTTCTCAAATAGCTTATGTATCTAAAAGTGACTTGTAATAAATTTTGTTTAGTGTCGGACTTGGACAAAAATTGTGAATCGTTTCTAATTTTAATTGCCCCTAAGTGGGATCGTTTGGCAAAATGATGACCGAAAATAGAATTAGTTCAAGTAATCACGTCGGTAACAGTATGAGCAATCAGAATAAGGGGTTGGTACACTTTCCTTTGTTGTATTCACTGAAAAGATGAAAAGTAACCGACATTGTCTATGCCTGTATTTACCTATTCTTCTGATTTCAGAGATGTCGATAAAACTGTCGACGACATCGGTTGGAAATCAAAATTAAAAATACCCCCAAAAGACAGAAGAATAAGAACCAGTGTAAGTATTTGACATACCCACATTTAAAAAATATGTATGGAAGTTTCATCAATCTTATTTAACCAACTTGAAAAAAGTATTACAAAATGTTTCTTTAGTGTTCAGGGTTTGATGTGTGGGGTTAATCTTGTAATTTGTCATAGGATGTCACTGACACAAGAGGTAATGAGTTTGAAGAGTTCTGCTTGAAACGAGAGCTGCTGATGGGCATTTTTGAGAAAGGATGGGAAAAGCCATCACCCATTCAAGAGGCTTCAATTCCTATTGCACTAAGTGGTAAAGATGTGCTCGCTAGAGCCAAAAACGGAACTGGCAAAACTGGGGCTTATTGTATTCCAGTCTTAGAACAGGTAATTATTTTTCTATTCAAATTTATACTGATTGTGCTTATTAATTAACATTTTTGGCAGCTAGATTTCTCTTTCAGTATGTTTTTTATTAGATTTTGAGTTCATAATTATTTAACAGAAGCTGTTTTTAAATTTGGTTGTTTGGGGTTATTGTCTAATTTTGATTATAATATGGATGGTTGTATTACCAGCATTCAGGGCCGTCTTCGCAGGAGCGGGGTAATCCGCGATGTTGCCCGACAGATTAATATTTCATTTATGTTTAATTTTTTAATTTTTAATTTTGGTTTTATTTTTATTTTCATTTATTGTACATTTATTGGACCTGGTCTGGAAAATAAATCATATCGTTTCGTTTAAACTATTTGAGGCCCTGGGCACATTAGGATCATGGGGCCCTTATGACCTAAATATCGGTTATCATTTGGTAATCTGGCAGGAACTTGGGGGCCCCATTCGATCGCAGGGCCCTGGGCACGTGCCCATAGTGCCCAGTGGAGAAGAGGGGCCTGCTAGCATTGCCATAAAAGGGCCTGTGTTATAGAAGTAACAGAACTAATAATAAGTAGATTTTTAAAATTATTCTTACAACTTGTACACAACCTCTAATCTCCGAGTCCCAAGGATCACCAATCACCAACCTGTGGTGCTAATAAAATTAACTTAGTTATTCAGATCTAGAAAATTGGTACCTACTAGTGGTAGGATCGGTATCATATTAATTAGTAACGTTTGTTTTTCCACATTTTGTATTTGTTACTGCTTAATGTCCCAATCATTAAGTACAGAAATGGTCAGACAATTAGACAAATTAAGTATAAGTGATGAATACAGAATGAGGTGAAAAAGAAATTTAATGAACAACAAATGAAATAAATTAATATGATGCCATAGACCATGGGTAATAGTTACGGTCCTTGCCTATGGTCCACCTGGTTTTGACAGAGCTCTGCCCAAGGGTGAAGCTCCTTTTTCAGGCAACTGGAATACCTAACGAACCTAACCTACCTATTTTTGTATTAAAATATTACTGAGTGATTCAAAATAATGGCAGCATTTTTTGGGCAAATTTGGTGGGCCATGGGTAAGTCCCTGGGTTGCATTTTGTTCTGGGCCTTGGAAGGTTAATTCTTGTGTAATAAAAATATTAAATGATTACCTACCACTGTCAGCTTATATTATATAAAAAAAATCAATTTCAGCTGTTCAACTCCTCAAGTTCTTATTTTAAGTCTTGAGCTAAATAAAATATAAAAAATGTTTAATATGATGAGACCATTGGATTCCCCTTCACTTACTATAAGTGAGAAAAAACAGTTCTGAGATATATTTTTTTAATAATTTTATATTTATTTTGTGTTCCCAAGGCAAATTTTTACAGCTTTGTTTTTTTTTTAGGTTGATCCAAAAAAAGACGCTATTCAAGCTTTAATTGTGGTACCAACTAGGGAACTTGCGCTTCAGACATCACAAATTTGCATTGAGCTGGCAAAGCACACAGACATACGCGTAATGGTTACCACAGGAGGCACCAACCTCAGAGATGACATTATGCGTATTTATCAAAATGGTAAGTGCTTGAATATTGATTTTTCAACTGGGGTTTCATTTATTCCACACTGCTGATTTTTGACTTGAAATTTCAAGCAAAATCCACTGTGCCTTGTTTTTATTTTTATCTAGCTACGACACTGGTATAAATAATAAATTATCTGTTATAGAATGCCAAACAAAAACATGGTGATAAGACAATTTGGTGTAAATAGATTTTTTTTATTTTATACTGATCTGATATCTTGATTTTGGTGGCAAAGTTTGATGTATAAATGATGAAATCATTGGATTCCCCTTCATTTCTATAAATGAGAAAAAACAGTTCTGACTCTGCAACTTATTTTTTGGACTAGCTGTTTTTTGGCCTAGTATTGACTTTAGTGTATTTGTTTCAGTTCAAGTGATAATTGCCACGCCTGGCCGAATGATTGATCTCATGGACAAGCAGGTCGCCAAGATGGACCAGTGCCGGATGCTGGTATTAGATGAAGCAGATAAACTTCTTTCTCAAGACTTCAAGGGCATGCTGGATATGGTTATTTGTCGGTGAGAATAAACTTTGATGTAGAATTAAGTTAACAGCTGTATTTGATGTAGACTTTGTGAGTATAAACTTTTTTTTTTCTTTTTCAGATTACCCAAAGAACGCCAAATCTTGCTGTTCTCTGCCACTTTCCCGCTAAGTGTAAAGCAGTTTATGGAGAAGCACTTAAGAGAACCCTATGAAATTAACCTAATGGAAGAACTCACACTGAAGGGAGTCACACAATATTATGCATTTGTACAAGAGAGGCAGAAGGTGCATTGTTTAAATACCTTATTTTCAAAGGTAAATAAATGTAAATGAAATATCAGGATTTAATTTTTTCGTCACAAATAGAACAAAGTAATGGTCGGAATACTTTTCATTGCAGTTACAAATAAACCAGTCTATCATTTTCTGCAATTCCACTCAACGAGTCGAGTTGCTGGCGAAGAAGATAACGGAGCTGGGGTACTGCTGTTACTACATCCACGCGCGCATGGCGCAGGCGCACCGCAACCGCGTGTTCCACGACTTCCGCGCGGGGCTGTGCCGCAACCTGGTGTGCTCGGACTTGTTCACGCGCGGTATCGACGTGCAGGCCGTCAACGTGGTGATCAACTTCGACTTCCCGCGCATGGCCGAGACGTACCTGCACCGCATTGGCCGCTCGGGCCGCTTCGGCCACCTCGGTATCGCCATCAACCTCATCACGTACGAGGACCGCTTCGCCCTGCACCGCATCGAGCAGGAGCTGGGGACGGAGATAAAGCCCATCCCCAAGGTCATCGACCCCGCCCTGTACGTGGCCCGCGTGGGCGGCGACGACGACGACTCCGCCGACAAGTAACGCGCCCGCGGCGGCACCCGGCGCCTTGTGCGCGACTATCTTTAAACTGAACTCGCTGACTGACTGGTGAATGGATTAGTATAAAAATATAAAAACAAAAAACTTATTTGTAAAAAGTGTAATGAATTTATTGTAACAAAATGTGCGTGTAAATAGTTTATCGTGAAATAAGACTTTAAACCTGAAAAGGGTTACTTTTTTAAAGTGTATATAAAACAAACATCGGGACTTGCGAAAGGCATCTTGCGCTCTTTGTCCATATTGGATACTGTGCGTGAATTCCTACATTGTTAAAACGTAAAATATTTATCTGAAACTGTGAGAGTCTACCTAGATTTGTCAGTGATCTTAACATAAATTGTGGTAGACTTTTGACAGACATTCGTGAGACGCCTACCCATATTTTGTAAAGTGGAGCTAGCACCAGTATTTTTTTTGAACAATTACATAAAACATCTGAATTCTGTAATATGGGTAGGTCCAAAGTCTAGCTCTTACGATCTGTGGAAATATTGATGTGATATTGATTGTGAGTAAAACCAGTGTCAAAGAGGCATTGTTCTTGACCGCTTAGGACAATGTCTAATTACAACAAGCCGTATTTGTTCAGATTTATTAATGTCATTTTGAATTTTGTTTTGTGGAAAGCGGCTTAAGTCACAGTTAGAATTTTGTCGCGTTGTTGTAAGGTAGGCAAAGGGGAATAGAAAAATCAAAGATATTTCATTGTTGATTTTTCTTATTTCCAAGTCTGTTTCGAATAAGTAGTGAATTTGTACTACTGGGTACATAGTTGCAACACTCAAAGATATGGCCTACCTTACCTAACAGAAGTTTTTTTTTAAGTAAAAACTGTGACTTCAACGAGGCTGGGGAATGAACTATGCTGTTGCGGCTTGCAGCTATGGTACATTGCTTGGTCTAGAGGGGAATATTAATTTAGAGAGTGTTGAGTTTTGATTATTAAAGCAACATGTATTTTTACCCGACTGCGCCAGAAGGAGGGTTATGTTTTTGCTCTCTGGGGATGAGGGAATGTCAAGTGAAGAGTTGAATAATTTGGTCTGTATTTTCAGGTAGCTTTGTATAAAATTGGAAAAGCATTGTGTTCAGTATTACTTGAAATAACTTATTTTCTGTAGCTTGGCACTGCCTTTCAACGACTTGTGCCCAAGAACAGTTGACCAATCGGCTAGTACCTGATCTAATTGTCAATATTGTTGCAGAATTCTGCATAGAAATTTAGTAGGTTTGGTGTTCTCGTAAGTAATTTGAAACTGTCACTGTGATTCTTGATGTCTATCACTTATTGTGTTAAAAAAAGAGCAAACAATCCTATAAGTCTTTCTTAACTTCAGGATTTGATATGAACAAAAGTCTGAATTGTGTACTGTTATCTACATGAGGTCAGGTAAATTTCTTGTGTACTCCTAATTCAATGCAGATTGTAGAATTTCATAGATAACTGCAACTCTGTTATAATCTCTACATTTTGTTGTCTGGCCTGTATTGAAGTTGTAATTCTAACGGTTTAACCATAACAAGAAACGCGTCCCTGCGGTGGATCCCGGCGGGCTGGTGTTGGCGCCGTAATTTTCTGTGATAATTTTCATGCTGTCTAACAGGTCTGGTTGACTTCTTGGTTTGATTTTGGTCTTCCGATTTGCTAGTAATAATCTGTCGTGAAAGAGATGTATGTTTGTCGGTTGAAACAGACCGTCACTGACCGGAGTGATCATGTGGATACGCATACGTAATTCTTACTCTTAATCAAGTTTTTTTACACGTGTTGAGCTTGACCCAGTAACGATTTGACAATTGACCGGCATATCATATAGATTTTTATAACATATGAATTGTTTTAACTTCGAAATCATGCGTTTATTAGTATATAATTATGTACTGCAGAATGCATTATTGCAATGTTGTCTTTCCAGTGGCAGTGTCATCACAAATTTCTGTGATTTTGTTTTTGATATTAAAAAAAATATATATTATTGTTGAAAATTGGCCAAAATAAACTCTTCACGCCAAACTGTTTTTTTCTTTGAATTTTGTAAGACTTCCAGTCGTTCCCAGTAGCCTACTCGTTGATCTACTAATAGGGGTTCCATAGACCCACCATACATACCCAACCCATAGCACTACCCCTGTGGGTAGGGTGGAAGTGGAACTGAACCATACAAGTATACCACCATAGTGCAGTATAGCTTTCTACTGCACTATGGTAGTACAAGTGCCGATTCGTAAGTCTAGCGATGACCTTGTATGCGCAGAAGTATAAAATACTGTATCCGTGGGTGCGCAGATCCCCTCCACGTGACTCTTCATCGCTAGACTTACGTGCCGGCACGTATATAAATATAAGCTACGCGGTATTAGGTAGGTTAGGTTAGTAAGCTTATGCCCGAAGGGAAAAAAGCCCAGGAATAGAAGCCTCCGTCGTTTTTTTTTATTTTTTTTTCAAATCTTAGCACTACTATGGTGGTATGGTTCAGTCTTGTCCCCCCGCAGGCGTATGGTGGGTCTGGAGGGAGAGGAAGTAACAAGCAGAGAGACTTACCTTCGCATTATTGATATTAGTACGGATTTATCTCTTCCCCCGAGCTCTTCCCTCCGAGAAAAGCGAGTACAATGACCACTGACGGACATAAGTTTATACGGCAGCGGCGATTTAGCGACCGCTTAGTTAATAAACATTTACGGAAAAGACCGTCACCTTTTTTATTTAACTTTAAATTTCTTCTTTCCTCATTCTTACTTTTTCGGTCAGTATTTCATTTTAGTGATGTTTTAGTGTAATTATTAATGCATTACAAAAATGTTTTTTTTTTTTTTATGTGAATAGGAAGACTGAGGAAGACAAACGAGCAAGTGGGTCACCTGACGGTAAGCGATCACCACTGCCCATAGACACATTACACACAGTACACATATTTAACTTTCACGCAAGTAATATATCTGTATACTAATTAATAATTAATTAATTGTTTTAGTGTAATTGATTCATTTGTGTTACGACCGTTTCAACTGTATTTCATTGCAATAAGGGTGAAATAGTCGTAATCGTAACACAAAGGAATCAATTTAACTTTTGTTTTAATTAAAGCCCTTAACTATGTACCTACATTTTTTTTAAAACGACTGGTACTATATTATATAGCCTATCTCAGCCGGGACATTATTACGAATCAAAGAAACATTTTAGTAACTATGTTTAATCTCTTTGTTACGAATCTATTGACACCTCATTTATTAAACTCGTTTCAGTAGCTTAGGCACTACGATAGAAAATACAAACATACCTACACACATAACACATTACATATGTAGACTGCCAAAATCATAACCCTTCCTTTTCGCTTCACCGTAATCGGGTAAACATCACGTAATTTAGAGTCAATGCGATGAAATAAAACGAGCTAGTCTAATCTAACGTACCTCTGAATTACAATCGCATTCACCATTCCTTTGACAAACGGTAAAGGATGAGGGTAGAAAGATAATATTATGGTGAATACAATTGCGAGCGCTCGCACGATAGACAAAAAAGTCCTCCGAGGGGCTACTCCGAAATCCGATTTTCGAAATTCGTATTCGTGCCGTCCCTCTCACTCTCAAATTAATACCTATTAGTGAGAGCGGAACGACACGAAACGAACTTCGAAAATCGAATTTCTGAGTATAGGGCCTGGTATTCTTGGACACATACTGATTTTGATGCCGCAATTATACCTACTTCTATGGAGTCAGTTGGGGTTGGGGCTACCGAACTGTAGCAGTGTTATAATTTTTGTTACAGTAAAATAAAACATCGGAAATACAGTATTTAAGTTTATTGTAAATCAGTCATAATAATAATTAAGTACATTACTAAGTTATCGAAATAGCACACTTGTGGCATATCTAAAATAATTAAATAACTTAAGTAGTACAAAGATGAAAACATTTAAAAAAAAGAGTAGGTGGCATCGACAGTCATCTTCAAATACATGAGTTAAACAAAAATATTTCAATTTCGAGACACAAAATCATAAGACTAATTAATATGATTTTGTATCTCTGCGTAATCAACGAATTTTTGAGTTATAATATGTTGCTGACTAACGTAAGAAAAGTAGCAAGTATTTTTTCAATGGCACATTTTTTTACAATAAGTAACAAGACTAAACCGGAATATATATCAACTTAAAGATAAAAATAAAGGCGGATAATAGTTTAGCTATCGCATAACATGACCGTAATGTTTGTGTGGAATTCGTCGTAAGTATTGTAAGGGCCTATCGCACAAAAAAAAACAAGTCTACCTAGCCTGGTACCGGCTCAAGTTATACCACTATTAACATCTATTAAATATAGGTTAGGTATTGCATTTAATATTTGCCGTCCTAAGTTTCGGTCAGATAGAATTCATTAACTTAAATTATAGCTGTCATGTCAAGAAATAGTAAACGTCATAAGTAAATACAACTTAACGTTGCTGCGCTTGCCAAATTCCATCTGAGCATTTTTGATATTTGGTTTTACGATAAAAATAATGCTTCATATTGTATGTGGTTTTGGCAGGCGCAGCGACGTTATTAAATTCATGGCGAGTTAGGCCGATATAATAAGTAACTGTCCGAAGAAAAAAAAAGACTTATATTTAATTATGATTAGGATGATTTTCTGTATGGAAACATAAAAATTATCTTGTACAAGAACTTTCTATGAATTTATACATTGTGGAAAAACTCAATATAAAATACGGGAACTACAATAATATACCCCAATAAAATTCACGGAATAAAAATATTGCGTAAAAAATAAGCGAGGGCAACATCGGAGGTCTAGTTTCAACGGAATGCAAGTTACAGTAAAGTTGTACTAAGATTTCACATTACACTGACATTGGTCAATCAATACATTTGTTTAATTGCTTGTATTGTAGTGCCATACATAATTATAAATCATGCGGAAAAAATACACACGCAAACATTTTTCAAACGAACGGAAATAAATAATGATAACTTATTTAATTTAATAAATACACATAAAAATCAAATATTATCCAGTTGAGTTGAGTTGTTCCAGTGAGCTTATTATTATAAAAACAAGAAAAAAAATGCCATTATAAATCTCATCACGTGATGTAAATGTCATGACACGACAACAAGGATGGCGAACAGTTTTTAGCGGTTTGCAAAAAGATGGGTTAAAATGCATAAAGTCTGATATCCATAATGTAATGTGTTAATATAATGCAATTTTCGGTGTAACTAATGAACTTCGACGATCGCGTAATCTACAGATTGGTTTAGGTTGCGTTAAGTTTATTTTATAATAATCCTATTAAGTTGCCATTTTCTGAGAAAATTGCGTTCTAATTATATTTTGAATGATGATGTATATCGAACCATGCATTTCAAACTTCATGTATTATAATACGAACCCGTTTAAGGTGTGTATCTGTGCGTCGGACTGTGACATTGTAGCTCTCAAACGAAAGCATCGATTTTGATTTAGTTTTATTTCGATCATATCCGGTCAACGCATGGTCCAAAATGATTGTTTAAGGTGTTGGAAAGAGTTAATTTCAAAGTGGTCCCATTTTAAACTTCATTACAGTGATGATACGATCCAGGACTAAATGAAATTCCTCGAATAGAAGGCGGTTCCCAACATTCATTGCATACCGCGTGGCATAGTGTCCCCACCCTTGATATAATGAGCTCACACATAATCATTTGACTTTTAATCTAATACGATAATTTTGTGTACTTTAACACTTACTAATAGGGTTACCTGTGTAGGTAAGAATATAATATATTATCAAACTTTAATGACATACTAGTAAATTTCCTATTCTATTGGGCGGGTACAAATATTGAATTAAAAAAAGAATTACAAATTCGATGCTTATTAATTAATTGTTAAATATTAATTATTGTAAGAACACAAAATATCTCGGCGGTTACTAGCTTGATGAAACCACTAATTGCGGCCATCGTATATGTACTAGTTTGTCTGTTTATGGATATAGATAATACTACTAAGTAAGTAGCTATGTAGCTATGTACGAAGCTTCATAAGCTTTTGAGCGTACCGTACAATATTGTTAGCTTCCAATAATTTTAATGTAAAATAATAGAGCATTCAAGACTTTTTAATGAACATTACCAATATCAAAAATGTTCCGTCATGGACTCTTACACTAAAATATGTCGCCCCATTTTGCGGCGAATAGGTTGGTTATCTATTAAAAACGATTGTTCTTTCAAGAATTGAACTAAGGGACCGTTCAAGTGTTACGAATCTACGGTTTGATTGATTTTTGATGATAAAAGTTAAGGGTTTTGAGCAGTGATTTCCTCAGCAATATTTACTAATTTACGATTGACTGTAGGACATTGACATGAATAAACAACTCCTAGTCGCTAACAAAACTTCCTTAACAAATGTCCGAGCGGCGTTGTCTATGTGTTGCGTATGTCAATAATGTCAACACATCAACTTATACAGATAACATTAGGGGTGCGAGTCGGGTTACCTTGGCGTGTGGTCAAGAGCTGCGGTTCGTTTTTGAATCCGTCCGAGGGGAAGAGCAGTGCTTGGTCCGGTGCACCCTGGGCTTCGGTTAATGATTTCCTGGCGGTCTCCTTGGAATATCATTGTCCGTTGGCTAAGAGCCCGACAGGGGGGGAGGGGGTCGTTTGACCGTGTTCTACCGTACAACGTTGCCGAAATTTTTATGTCACAAGATTTTTGAATACTGTATTTATTACTTTGAGATTGGCGAAATCATCGCATCTATCGATGGGGCCATATTATTAAAAGAAGATAACATTAACATACGAGTATTCGTTCAAATGGGGACAAGCGACTGCGACCGACGGCATCTTTTTTTTTTTTTTTATGTGAATAGGAAGGCAAACGAGCAAGTGGGTCACCTCATAGTAAGCGATCACCACTGCCCATAGACACCCGCAACCCCGGAGGGATTGCAGATGCGTTGCCAACCTAGGGGACTTAGATGAAATGTCTCTTGTGCCCGTAATTTCCCCGGCTGTCTTACTCTCCACACCGGAACACAGCAGCGCAAGCACTGCTGCTTAGCGGCAGGATTAGCGAGTAAGATGGTGGTAGCGATCTGGACGGACCTTGCACAAGGCCCTACCACCCGCAATTTACATCGCGAGAGTCGCGGGCAATCGGTGGATAAAGGTGGCCAGTTGTCCACTGTGGCGGTATGAGACCTTTGTTCAACAGTGGACGTTTTTCAGCGGATGCTGATGAACAACACTTTTACGGCCCCTTAGATCTATGCTAAGCCAAAGACTCGTGACCTGTGGTGTTTAGGCTGATGAGATGCGAAAACGTTACCGTTCACTCGATGCTGAGCTGTTCCATGAGCAGCTCGGGCGGCGGCGGCAGCCCCGGCTGCAGCGTGACGGCCACGCCGCGGTTCAGCGACACGGCGGGGTAGAACGCGCCGCGCAGACCCGTGAACGCGATCTCGCCCTGATAATAAGGGTTAAAGTTCAGACACGATTTTTTCTGTTACTTTTGTTTAACATACTAAACGAGCAAGGAGAGTTAGGGGAATGTAGGTATCACCTGCGTGGGTACAGGGGCGCAGGGTAGGACGACAAAGGGGACAGTGAGCAGTGCGGGCGGGGAGTGCGCCTGCCGCCCGCACAGAGAGAGGTCCCCTTTGTCGTTCCACCCCGCGCTCCTTGCCGCGCGGCCGGTGTATAGGCGTGTGTGTGTGTGTGTGTGTGTGTGTACCTGCGGCGTGTCGTCCACGCTGAAGCGGAGCGTGCCGCGCGCGAGGTCGAGCAGCACGCCGACGGCGGCGCCGCGCCGCACTCCCCGCGGGGCGCGGCCGGTGTATAGGCGTGTGTGTGTGTGTGTGTACCTGCGGCGTGTCGTCCACGCTGAAGCGGAGCGTGCCGCGCGCGAGGTCGAGCAGCACGCCGACGGCGGCGCCGCGCCGCACTCCCCGCGGGGCGCGGCCGGTGTATAGGCGTGTGTGTGTGTGTGTGTACCTGCGGCGTGTCGTCCACGCTGAAGCGGAGCGTGCCGCGCGCGAGGTCGAGCAGCACGCCGACGGCGGCGCCGCGCCGCACTCCCCGCGGGGCGCGGCCGGTGTATAGGCGTGTGTGTGTGTGTGTGTACCTGCGGCGTGTCGTCCACGCTGAAGCGGAGCGTGCCGCGCGCGAGGTCGAGCAGCACGCCGACGGCGGCGCCGCGCCGCACTCCCCGCGGGGCGCGGCCGGTGTATAGGCGTGTGTGTGTGTGTGTGTACCTGCGGCGTGTCGTCCACGCTGAAGCGGAGCGTGCCGCGCGCGAGGTCGAGCAGCACGCCGACGGCGGCGCCGCGCCGCACTCCCCGCGGGGCGCGGCCGGTGTATAGGCGTGTGTGTGTGTGTGTGTACCTGCGGCGTGTCGTCCACGCTGAAGCGGAGCGTGCCGCGCGCGAGGTCGAGCAGCACGCCGACGGCGGCGCCGCGCCGCACTCCCCGCGGGGCGCGGCCGGTGTATAGGCGTGTGTGTGTGTGTGTGTACCTGCGGCGTGTCGTCCACGCTGAAGCGGAGCGTGCCGCGCGCGAGGTCGAGCAGCACGCCGACGGCGGCGCCGCGCCGCACTCCCCGCGGGGCGCGGCCGGTGTATAGGCGTGTGTGTGTGTGTGTGTACCTGCGGCGTGTCGTCCACGCTGAAGCGGAGCGTGCCGCGCGCGAGGTCGAGCAGCACGCCGACGGCGGCGCCGCGCCGCACTCCCCGCGGGGCGCGGCCGGTGTATAGGCGTGTGTGTGTGTGTGTGTACCTGCGGCGTGTCGTCCACGCTGAAGCGGAGCGTGCCGCGCGCGAGGTCGAGCAGCACGCCGACGGCGGCGCCGCGCCGCACTCCCCGCGGGGCGCGGCCGGTGTATAGGCGTGTGTGTGTGTGTGTGTACCTGCGGCGTGTCGTCCACGCTGAAGCGGAGCGTGCCGCGCGCGAGGTCGAGCAGCACGCCGACGGCGGCGCCGCGCCGCACTCCCCGCGGGGCGCGGCCGGTGTATAGGCGTGTGTGTGTGTGTGTGTACCTGCGGCGTGTCGTCCACGCTGAAGCGGAGCGTGCCGCGCGCGAGGTCGAGCAGCACGCCGACGGCGGCGCCGCGCCGCACTCCCCGCGGGGCGCGGCCGGTGTATAGGCGTGTGTGTGTGTGTGTGTACCTGCGGCGTGTCGTCCACGCTGAAGCGGAGCGTGCCGCGCGCGAGGTCGAGCAGCACGCCGACGGCGGCGCCGCGCCGCACTCCCCGCGGGGCGCGGCCGGTGTATAGGCGTGTGTGTGTGTGTGTGTACCTGCGGCGTGTCGTCCACGCTGAAGCGGAGCGTGCCGCGCGCGAGGTCGAGCAGCACGCCGACGGCGGCGCCGCGCCGCACTCCCCGCGGGGCGCGGCCGGTGTATAGGCGTGTGTGTGTGTGTGTGTACCTGCGGCGTGTCGTCCACGCTGAAGCGGAGCGTGCCGCGCGCGAGGTCGAGCAGCACGCCGACGGCGGCGCCGCGCCGCACTCCCCGCGGGGCGCGGCCGGTGTATAGGCGTGTGTGTGTGTGTGTGTACCTGCGGCGTGTCGTCCACGCTGAAGCGGAGCGTGCCGCGCGCGAGGTCGAGCAGCACGCCGACGGCGGCGCCGCGCCGCACTCCCCGCGGGGCGCGGCCGGTGTATAGGCGTGTGTGTGTGTGTGTGTACCTGCGGCGTGTCGTCCACGCTGAAGCGGAGCGTGCCGCGCGCGAGGTCGAGCAGCACGCCGACGGCGGCGCCGCGCCGCACTCCCCGCGGGGCGCGGCCGGTGTATAGGCGTGTGTGTGTGTGTGTGTACCTGCGGCGTGTCGTCCACGCTGAAGCGGAGCGTGCCGCGCGCGAGGTCGAGCAGCACGCCGACGGCGGCGCCGCGCCGCACTCCCCGCGGGGCGCGGCCGGTGTATAGGCGTGTGTGTGTGTGTGTGTACCTGCGGCGTGTCGTCCACGCTGAAGCGGAGCGTGCCGCGCGCGAGGTCGAGCAGCACGCCGACGGCGGCGCCGCGCCGCACTCCCCGCGGGGCGCGGCCGGTGTATAGGCGTGTGTGTGTGTGTGTGTACCTGCGGCGTGTCGTCCACGCTGAAGCGGAGCGTGCCGCGCGCGAGGTCGAGCAGCACGCCGACGGCGGCGCCGCGCCGCACTCCCCGCGGGGCGCGGCCGGTGTATAGGCGTGTGTGTGTGTGTGTGTACCTGCGGCGTGTCGTCCACGCTGAAGCGGAGCGTGCCGCGCGCGAGGTCGAGCAGCACGCCGACGGCGGCGCCGCGCCGCACTCCCCGCGGGGCGCGGCCGGTGTATAGGCGTGTGTGTGTGTGTGTGTACCTGCGGCGTGTCGTCCACGCTGAAGCGGAGCGTGCCGCGCGCGAGGTCGAGCAGCACGCCGACGGCGGCGCCGCGCCGCACTCCCCGCGGGGCGCGGCCGGTGTATAGGCGTGTGTGTGTGTGTGTGTACCTGCGGCGTGTCGTCCACGCTGAAGCGGAGCGTGCCGCGCGCGAGGTCGAGCAGCACGCCGACGGCGGCGCCGCGCCGCACTCCCCGCGGGGCGCGGCCGGTGTATAGGCGTGTGTGTGTGTGTGTGTACCTGCGGCGTGTCGTCCACGCTGAAGCGGAGCGTGCCGCGCGCGAGGTCGAGCAGCACGCCGACGGCGGCGCCGCGCCGCACTCCCCGCGGGGCGCGGCCGGTGTATAGGCGTGTGTGTGTGTGTGTGTACCTGCGGCGTGTCGTCCACGCTGAAGCGGAGCGTGCCGCGCGCGAGGTCGAGCAGCACGCCGACGGCGGCGCCGCGCCGCACTCCCCGCGGGGCGCGGCCGGTGTATAGGCGTGTGTGTGTGTGTGTGTACCTGCGGCGTGTCGTCCACGCTGAAGCGGAGCGTGCCGCGCGCGAGGTCGAGCAGCACGCCGACGGCGGCGCCGCGCCGCACTCCCCGCGGGGCGCGGCCGGTGTATAGGCGTGTGTGTGTGTGTGTGTACCTGCGGCGTGTCGTCCACGCTGAAGCGGAGCGTGCCGCGCGCGAGGTCGAGCAGCACGCCGACGGCGGCGCCGCGCCGCACTCCCCGCGGGGCGCGGCCGGTGTATAGGCGTGTGTGTGTGTGTGTGTACCTGCGGCGTGTCGTCCACGCTGAAGCGGAGCGTGCCGCGCGCGAGGTCGAGCAGCACGCCGACGGCGGCGCCGCGCCGCACTCCCCGCGGGGCGCGGCCGGTGTATAGGCGTGTGTGTGTGTGTGTGTACCTGCGGCGTGTCGTCCACGCTGAAGCGGAGCGTGCCGCGCGCGAGGTCGAGCAGCACGCCGACGGCGGCGCCGCGCCGCACTCCCCGCGGGGCGCGGCCGGTGTATAGGCGTGTGTGTGTGTGTGTGTACCTGCGGCGTGTCGTCCACGCTGAAGCGGAGCGTGCCGCGCGCGAGGTCGAGCAGCACGCCGACGGCGGCGCCGCGCCGCACTCCCCGCGGGGCGCGGCCGGTGTATAGGCGTGTGTGTGTGTGTGTGTACCTGCGGCGTGTCGTCCACGCTGAAGCGGAGCGTGCCGCGCGCGAGGTCGAGCAGCACGCCGACGGCGGCGCCGCGCCGCACTCCCCGCGGGGCGCGGCCGGTGTATAGGCGTGTGTGTGTGTGTGTGTACCTGCGGCGTGTCGTCCACGCTGAAGCGGAGCGTGCCGCGCGCGAGGTCGAGCAGCACGCCGACGGCGGCGCCGCGCCGCACTCCCCGCGGGGCGCGGCCGGTGTATAGGCGTGTGTGTGTGTGTGTGTACCTGCGGCGTGTCGTCCACGCTGAAGCGGAGCGTGCCGCGCGCGAGGTCGAGCAGCACGCCGACGGCGGCGCCGCGCCGCACTCCCCGCGGGGCGCGGCCGGTGTATAGGCGTGTGTGTGTGTGTGTGTACCTGCGGCGTGTCGTCCACGCTGAAGCGGAGCGTGCCGCGCGCGAGGTCGAGCAGCACGCCGACGGCGGCGCCGCGCCGCACTCCCCGCGGGGCGCGGCCGGTGTATAGGCGTGTGTGTGTGTGTGTGTACCTGCGGCGTGTCGTCCACGCTGAAGCGGAGCGTGCCGCGCGCGAGGTCGAGCAGCACGCCGACGGCGGCGCCGCGCCGCACTCCCCGCGGGGCGCGGCCGGTGTATAGGCGTGTGTGTGTGTGTGTGTACCTGCGGCGTGTCGTCCACGCTGAAGCGGAGCGTGCCGCGCGCGAGGTCGAGCAGCACGCCGACGGCGGCGCCGCGCCGCACTCCCCGCGGGGCGCGGCCGGCGTGCGCGCCGCCGTGCACGAACCACGAGCGCCGCGCGTCGATGTACATCGCCCAGCCCAGCGCGTCGCTGCCTGAACCACACGTTACACTACGTAAGAGGCTGACAACACCTAATTTTGTTGAAATTGATGTTATATAAGCACTTTTTTAAGAAAAACTATTTATTCTAGCACATCAAAAAAAATATATGTTAATATTCATCATATTTCAAAGACCGTGGACGGATACGATACAATAATTGAACGAAATCGGCTCGATAGAAAAATAATTGCTAAGATCGGTCTTAACATCATCATTAAACGGTTCTATGTTTTTATTTTATCGACGTATGGGTCTGCAATTAAAAATACGCGTAATGTTACCTAGCATCTTGTCCTTGGCGACGTCGGCGCGCGCGATCCCGAAGGCGGGATCGGCGTCGCCGTCGTACTCGTCGAGCACGAGCCGCCAGTAGTGCGTGCCGCGCGCCAGCGGCTGGTCGGCCAGCGCCACGCGCGGCTGCCAGCCGGCCGCGCGCGCCGCCAGCCCGTCCGCGGACAGCGCCAGCGCGCCCGCGCCCAGCCCGCAGCGCGCGTCCCACGTGAACCACGCCACTGCACGACACGACACCCGCCTTACCGTCACGGCTCAATACCGACTCGGTTCAGGTTTTAGCTGTCATATTTAATATGGATCTGACAGCGAACAGACCTAAACTGAATCGCATCAAGACGTCACGGTAACCCCTCAGCATGATCACCCCGACAGCCGAGCGGTTATAGAGAGACCGCTTAACAGTCCTCGCCCGCGCGGGTAAAGCGTAGGGATGCAAGCGACACATCGATGTTCACAATTCCGAAACATCGATATATCGATGTTGTTTTATGCGATGTATTGCCCGAAATTCTGTTTCTAAATAACTTGCTGCAATTAACATAAACTTGTAATAACTTTACTCAATAAAACAATAATTAAAAAAAAAATGCTGTTTATCTTTACCAGCAATTTTATTTATTTACTAGCTTTTTCCCGCGACTTCGTCCGCGTAGACTCATTTATTGATTCTACACTCTCCAAACAACCTAAATGCCGAATTTCAGCGTTCTACAACCAGTAAAACGAAAAGTCCCGTTTTACAATTTTGCAAAATTATCTCTTGTAGCTTCTCTACACTCGTCAAGCAACTTACATGCCAAGTTTCAGCATTCTACGACCAGTAAAACGAAAAATCCCGTTTTTTCCCGTTCCCGTGGGAATTTTAGGAAATTGTCTCTTATTGCTTCCCGATACTCATCAAGCAACCTACATGCCTAATTTCAGCTTTCTACGACCAGTAAAACAAAAAATCCCGTCATTTCCCGTTCCCGTGGGAATTTTGGAAAGTCCTCTCCAAATGCTGCTCTACACTCCCCAAGCAATCTAAGTACATGTCGAATTTCAGCTTTCTACAACCAGTAAAACGAAAAGTCCCGTTTTTCCCGTTCCCGTGGGAATTTTAGGAAATTGTCTCTTATTGCTTCCCGATACTCATCAAGCAACCTACATGCCTAATTTCAGCTTTCTACGACCAGTAAAACAAAAAATCCCGTCATTTCCCATTCCCGTGGGAATTTTGGAAAGTCCTCTCCAAATGCTGCTCTACACTCCCCAAGCAATCTAAGTACATGTCGAATTTCAGCTTTCTACAACCAGTAAAACGAAAAGTCCCGTTTTTCCCGTTCCCGTGGGAATTTCGAAAAATTGTCTCTTAATGCTTCCTTACACTCCCCAAGCAACCTACATGCCAAATTTCAACTTTCTACGACCTGCAGTGTAACAAAAAAACCCGTTTTTTCCCGTTCATGCTCCCCTATACTCCTCAAGGAACCTGAAGGCCAAATTGCAGTTTTCTGCGATCATTAAAACGAAAAATCGATCCCGTAGAACTGAATATAAATCCCGTTTTTTCGTTATCCCGTTGGAATTTTCGAAAATCCTTAAAACTGTTTTTTACTATTATAATCAACTACTTCTATGCCAAATTTGAAGAGTAGTAATTTATAGTTCATAGGATTTCGTTGAACTGAATATATATATCCCGTTTTTTCTTTATCCCGTGAGAATTTCCAAAAATCCTGAAATTATTTTCTTAGTTTTGTAATCATCTACTTGTATACGAAACTTGAAGTCTATATTTATTAAAGTATAGTTACTGAGATAGGGTCACTCGGTATCGAATATGATAAATCACGTTTTTTCCCGTTCCCGTGGAAATTTGTGTGTGTGTGTGTGTGTGTGTTCCTTTGTGTCAGGTAGGTATGTGTGTTGTTGTTTTCGTAATCAGCGACCCGATAAACCGTACAAACAATACTACCCACTATAATATAATAATAATAATACCCACGTTGATTTTCAGACTTTGTCACCCCCTATCCCCCTTTTAGGGGTTAAATTTTCAAAAAACCTGAAACAGGTGTTTACTCATTTATCGTTAGGAATACTCCTGTGAAGTTTCGAGTAAAATAGTCTAACTAATCTTGTTTCCCCATACAAACTTTGGACCCCCATTTAACCCCTTTAGGGGTCGAATTTTGAAAAATCCTTTCTTAGTGCACCCCTAGACCTTATAAGGAACCTACGTGCCAAATTTGGAATCTCTAGAACCAGCGGTTTGGGCTGTGCGCTGATATGTCAGTCAGTCAGTCAGTCAGTCAGTCAGTCAGTCAGTCAGTCAGTTTCTTCTTTTATATATTTAGATTATTTTACTTCCTATACTCTACACTTTCCTTATTCTAAAGATTTGCCTATTCAATAGATAATATTATTATAAATAATTGATAATATACAATTTAAGTATTAAATAGATAGATAATTAAAAAAATTAAAATAATAATGACGTTTTTGGGCGATGTTTTTTGAACATCGACGTTTGTTCTGAAACATCGATGTTGCTATCGATATTTGCATCCCTAGTACAGGGGCGCGGGGTAGGACGACAAAGGGGACCGAGAGCGGTGCGGGCGGGGAGTGCGCCAAACGCCCGCACAGAGAGGCCCCCGCGGTCGCGTACCCCGCGCCCCAGTACCGCACTGGCGAAGACTCAGATAAGCGGTCGGTCTAGCTGTGAAACTAGAGCTCCCGGGTTCGAATGCCGGTGGGGGCAGGCATTCGTATAATGAATACGAATGTCCGTGACCGAGTTGTGATGTTGTATGTATTTAAGTATGTTTATCCGTTGCCTGGTACCCATAGTACAAGCTTTGCTTAGTTTGGGACTGGGTCAAATGGTGTAATTTCTCCCATGATTATTATTTATTTACAAATTTTCAGGTGTTATAAAAATAAAATGTTGTCAATTCAAACTTGGCATGCCAAATGGTGCCCCTGTCGAATCGATCTCGGACTATGGAAGCTAAGGCAGGAGTCAAAAGGTCATGGAAATAGACTCACGTGGAGAAGTTTGCAGGCCGATGACTTCACTGTAAGGGCCCTCGCCGGCTCCGTTGAACGCCTTCACCCGGGCGCTATACAGGGAAGCGTAATGGAGTCCATCCACCGTGCATATTGTTTCCCGGCCGCAATACACTTCCTGTAGTCATAAGTGATGATTTAAAAAGATGAACCGCTAGAAGAACGTTCGCCAGAATACATCTAGTAACCGCACAACCACAGATAGGTTATCGATTTTGTGGCGCTACTCAGGTTGCAGATATTCTCGAGTTGATTCATTTGTTCCTCCGATTATTGAAGAATCTTACTAAAAAGCATATTTTGCAGAGGCTATAGTCAATTTTAATACTTTATGAGTTTCTTTAACCGTTATTGAGTAAACCAAGACAAAAGGTCTGACAATGTCTTTGAGAGGTATGTATGTATTGCAAGGCTCTGAGGGCGTAGCCAGGTCTACTCTAACTTGTTTAAGACTCCTGGGTTTAAACGGAGAGTACGGGTTCTTGCGCTCTGAGCCGACTTTAACTTTAAGCAACAATAAATTATTAAAAAGCTTTCATCCGTGTATTAATTTCAAACTCTTCAACTAAAATACATCAGTCATGCCTTCGGAGGCAGCTGTTCAGGTAATGCCCAAGAAAACACTGTTTCTTTCACATTAAACAAAGTTCTCAATTCAAATTATAAATATTTGCATTACCTGCCAGCGAGTAGATTTGTATATACCAACTTTTGTACATACAAACTCAAGTTACCCACAGTATATATGTTAAAAAAAAAAAAAAACAGAAGTACTCAGAAAATAGTACAAAAGAAGAGAAGAAGTGGAGAAGTGGTTGTTTACATGATAAGACACGTAAGCATGAAAAGGGTATAGTTGATAGTATGCGGTATGCTAACCCGGAAGGGTCCGCCCAGCCCGTCGTCCAGCTCGAGCACGTAGCCGCGCACGGCTCGCGGCGCGGGCGGCGCGCGCCACGCCAGCGTGCACGAGCAGCCGCGCGCCGCGCACAGCTCCACCGCCATCGCCGGCGCGCCTGGCGCTGCAACACACACACACTGTTACAACCGGGGGGTACGAAAGTCTAGCGATGACCTTGTATGCGCAGAAGTATAAAATACGGTATACGTGGGTGCGCAGATCCCCTCCACGTGACACGTCAGCGCTACACTTACGTGCCGACACGCTGAGCCGACCGATCATCGCTAGGCTCTGAGTAAAGTTTTTTTTTAAGTCAAGTTTAGACTCGAAACGTAATGAAAACAATTGTAGTTTTTGACGTGATACCGTCTTATAATTTGATGAACGCCGGCTGCACTCACGAAAAAGGGGAATTTCAGAAATATGGTACAATTGTGTTTTACCGATTTTAGAAATGTTTGCATGGATCTGCTCAGGATCAATTGATTATAACAAACAGCGTAAAAAAAAGGTCCCCAGTTTTTCCTACAAAACTTAGTGTCGGTTTTGTTACCTTCAAACATTAATGTACGAAAAGTAACAAAACTCACCTCGGGACACTTTTTTTTCCCTGTATAGAATCGCTAGTGCTATCGATTCTGAGTAGATCCATGCAAAAATTTCTAAAATTGGAGAAAAAAAACATAATTGTACCCTATTTCTGAAATTCCCCAAAAGCGTGACTTTAGGCTGGCGCACATCAAATGCGTGCTGCGTGACACGCGCACGCACCAGTTGTAATGTATGAAACTATGAGATAGATGCCAGACCAGATGTGTGGATACGCGTGTGCGTATGCCACGTATCTGGTCTGACATCTATCTCATAGTTTCATACTTTACAACTGGTGCGTGCGCGTGTCACGCAGCACGCATTTGTTGTGCACCGGCCTTATAGACGATCGGTTTTAATTTTGAAGTAGTTTTCTCTTCGCGTCTAGACGAGGGTGACCGGCATAGTTTCATCTCTCACAGGCACATCAGAAGTATGAGTGTGTTAAGAATTACGCTGCTCAGGGTCATTGGGCACTTGTCAGCTTCTACACTAGCTATAATTATCAAATCCATTCACAAAACAAAACAAATAAAGCATTTTCAAATAAATATAAATCGATTGTTACCAGTGACCTGGCATCGACGAGGTCAAAATGTTTAATTCAGCGTACCTGGATATCTCATTTCCTGTTCCGCCGCTGCATCCCGAATGGAGCATCGAAATAGACACAGAGAACAGTTTAGCACATCTTTACAATCGGCAGACGATTTACAAACAGTGTTAGTGGAACAGTTTATTTATAAACAGATTTAGAATACAGTCGTTTGTGGTATTATAATTAAATAACCTGGCTATTGTGGCTTCTGATACACGAATTCGGATTGTCTATTTTTATTGCTATAAGTTAACAACACGACCTCATTTCAACTGTAACGATGACGTATTGCGAACTATTTAACGCTGACTGTACAGGCGTTGCATTTTAATTCGAATTTAGGAACGGCTTTCGAATGACAAGTTAGTCAATAAAGAATAAATTATATATTGTGATCGACATCCAAACTCTAGTCATAATGAAGACGCTCAAGAATCCAGTTTTCAGTTTTCTTCCAACCGTTTCCATTTGGAACGCATCAGCGACCTCCGGCAACACCACCTATCACAGTACAGGGGGGCTACTCCGAAATTCGATTTTCGAAGATCGTGTCATACCATCCCTCTCACTCTCAAATGAATGTCTATTAGTATGAGCGGAATACCACAAAATGAACTTCAAAAATCGAATTTCACTGTATAAGACCAGCAGTAAAAAACTCACGGATGCACTCGACGAAGTTCATTGCGCGTACGGCGCGTAGTACGGGCTCGGCGTCGAGCGTGAGCGCGGGCGGCGCGGGCGGCGGCGCGCGCTCCGCCAGCGCGCCCGCCGTCTCCTGCGCGCGCGCACACAGGATGCTGCCCACCTGCGCGGACCGACAGTTCAAATTGACGTGGGACAAGGCACTCCGAAATACGATTTTAGCGGTCACTAAATTATTGACAATGGCGATAAATAGAGGAACGATTAGTAATAAGCGAAAAGTTTGTACTCGAGCGCTCGGGTCGCTTTTGTAATTGATCGTTAAATAAAAATATCATAGGTGTTCGAACTCAAAACTTTCTTTGAAAGGCTGATTATAGGTTATGGGCTCCTTCTGGTGCCTATACCTTGCATGGAGGACTGACCTAACACTACGCCGGACCGGGAATCGTTGGATGTCGAGAGGAGGCTAAAAAAAAATGATTTTGCTTTTTGGATATTTTTCATGCATATCATTCTTAGATCAAGCTATTAGCATAGGTAAAGCTTAACTATAAAGTTGCGCCAAATGGATACTTAATTTATCTACTTGATAAAACTAAATAATAGTTATGTATTTATAGTTTGCAGTCGTATAATGGGGTATGTCTGTAAAAATTATGTTATGATATGAATCTAAAGATTATAAGCAGGTTGTAAACAAAAACAAATATAGCCACCAATGAGATCACTTTGATACTGATAAAACCTACTACCTAACCTAATGTAGTAATATTTCAAATAAATTGCGTACTCATCGAGAATGTCAATTTCATTGATTAGCCGGATTTATGTTTTGATATCTGTGACACACATTGATAAAGGCATCACCTCACCAGCCAATAGTAATTTTAGATATAGTAGAGCAGAATGAGTTTGTACTTATATTTGCAAGGTATTATACTTATTTACGAAAACAACTGGTTGTATTTGGTACAAGATAAACAAGGAAGAACGGAAGGCAATTTAGTCTTCCTTTTAAGGCTAATAAATAACTGTAAACAAGGAATCAAAAAGCACTCAAAATCTAGTAGTTCAGCTATAGATCTACATATAAGTTTAAATCTGTAAAATTCTTTTGCGCAAAATCATAACAACGCCGCCACACATCCTTCCTTGGTAATAAATAGAAATATCATAGTTTACCTGCAGGAATGCAGCAGGATCGGACTCCTTGAGCGCTTCTATAGAGAAGTGCAGAAGGGCAGTGGCCTCTCTCAGCCTCTGTGCGGCTTGCGAGGTGACGGCGCGCGTGTCGGCGGCGGCCTGCGCGCGCGAGGCCCGCGCCGCGCGGACCAGCTCGTCGCGCCGGGCCTCCACCGCTTGCCTCACCTCGCTGCACACCTGATCTATTTGACGCTCCAGTTCCTCGCATGAGTCCTGGATAGCAAAACTTTTATTACATACATACGTACATAAATCATGTCTGTATCCCTACCGGGGTAGACCAAGCCTAAGGTTATAAGACTTAAAGGCCATGTTTAGCATGATTATGGGTGTATAGGTAAATTAACTAACTTGTAGTGTAGTTGCTGTTTATATCAGAAGTCGCTAATTAAATCCAAATGGCAGTGATTTACTACTAGATATTTTCATAGTTTTATTTTAAAAGTAACATTAAATTTGAAAACATGACAACATGCGCAACATTGCCCCTACAAAAAACAAAATATTTGTAAAAGATTATGCAAGCAGACATTATCAAGGTGGTGAAGCAGTAAATGAGACACTCCCATTTGTAATAGACTAGTGATTGCACCAATGGAATTTTAATGATGTCATATTGGATTAGTTATACTTACATTCATTTGTTCGCCAGTTCCTTTTACTACTTGAATATATTCTGTCATGGCTTTGGCTTGTTCAGAAAGCTGCTGCAGTGATTGTGATAATTCAGTCTGAAACGAAATTGATTTGTACAAATAACTGATCTTTAAATATCCCAAATGCTTATTGCATTCTTCAACTGACTGTAAAATCATTGTACATGAAACTTTACATACCTTATGTGCACGGGCAGCACTTGATAAGGGTTGTGTAACATGTGAAGAATGCCTTTCATTTATGCAGCGTTGGCAAATAGGGACTAGGCAAGTATTACAGTAGAGTACAGGTGGGGATCCATGGTCTGTGCATGTCGTGCCAAGGGTTCGCAGCTCATGCTGCGCGAGAGGCCCGCGCGTAGGGTGCCACGCATCCCTGCAACCAGAGCAGTAACGCACTGAGCACTGCTCGCATCGCACTACGGCAGCTCGCCTCTCGCCTTCACACATCTGACAAGCCTCTTCGGCAGGTGGTGCACCAGTGACGCCACCGAAGCGTTCAACAATTGTCCGCATGACGCGAAAAGGCGGCAGCCCTTCCGCTCCATTGTCGTCTAAGTACACTTGCTTGCTGCATACAGGGCACGACAAACTGAACGCTACGCTGTGGCATGTGGTGGCGGCGGGCGTGCCCGCGTAGCTGTTAGGTCGCGACCCGCAAACCACACCGCTGTCCGTCTCGCTGGACACCGACGCTTTGTCCGCCTCCTGGTAATCCGTGGCCGCTGCGCCATCTGCCTCGTGCACTGGGCTTTGCAGGCCAACCGCGCACATACGACAAACGGCATGTCCGCATGGCAGTAGCACTGGCTCTCTGTAGAATTCTTTACAGACGAAGCAACGTAATTCCTCTTCCATAGTTAAATCAGGTATTCACAAGCGCACGCTGTTATGAGCCCATCAGGCGTTAAATTATTGGTTCGATAACTAACTACCTATTACTGTTTCTAGTGTTACAAAATAGCAGCAATAAAAACCAGGGTCACTAGTAATCGCCGTTCCACTCATGTATGTGATCATGTTGCTCACAACTTTCCGTTCTGTTTTGTGCTACACTTATTTAAACAATGAGATTTATTAAGTACTTTGTTACAGTAGACGTTTTATTTACTCTACACAGAGTTACGCTTAGTTTCAATGTTATGCTTAGCTAAGGTAAATAATATAAAAATAAACAAAAACTCCATCACCACCAAAATGTGCAACTGACTGACTGACTTTGACTAACTGACTGAATGGAATGAATGAATGAATGGATTTGTATTGGGCAACACAAAAAGCCCAAGTTCAAGAGAAAAAAAAAGAACAAAATTAAAAAAAAAACATGCTAAAAAGTAAAGGCGTACCATACACCTCATAAAACATCTGCCACACTACCAACCAAAAGGCTATAGCACTACGCGTCCTCTGCTGCCTCCGTGCCTACTCAAATAGTGCTTACACACACTGGTTGAGTGAGAACGAAAAGATTTTCAAAGGTTGGCAAATGCAGGAAATACTGTTCTTTGGCCAAAAAGCCATTATCCAGATTAAAACAAACCATAGTTGTTTATGGTTTTTAATTGACACTGACACTGACAAGTTTGATAGTGACAGTCTGACAGTTCGCAAATTTTTATGTAGCGTTTTTTCTGTGGCTAAATGTCTGTTTGTTTTCGATATAAACACGGACACCATTGTTTATTTCATTCATACGTATATTGAATCAGAGATACATACTATTTATTTAATTTCAACGATTTATAGCCATAAAAGATGGAAGCGCCATTATCAGACGATAGCTGCGATTCAGAAATAAAAAATATGAAAAGTCAACTTACCGGTAATTGTATCGAGACTGATTGATTGATTAGTATTTAATTGATATATTTAATAGCTGCGTTGCTGAAGACATTACCTAACTATTATGTACAAATTTAAGGATGTGAATTATAGATTCCTGTGCATGTTATTTCTCTGCTGCTCATAGAAATGTGCATTGTTTTTTCATACAGGTGTTTTATAAGTATGTATGTGGTTAGCATGTCTGCTACTCTGTTTAGAGAATAAAAAATAAATATATATATATATTTTTATTTATTTATAAGCCTTTTTTATTCCGAATTCGCTACAATTTCAGTAAGTACATGTTGCAACAACAACATATATATATATATATGTCTAAATAAATATATATATATATATATATGTCTGCTTAAAAATAGCCTAATTATTCGGGCCAGATTATTTGTATGAAAAATATGAATGTTTGTTCTTGAGTCTTGGATGTTTAATATGTATTTAAGTATGTATTTATCTATATAAGTATGTTTATCCGTTGTCTAGTGCCCATAATACAAGATATGCTTAGTTTGGGACTAGGTCAATTGTTGTCAATTGTCCCAATATATTTATTTATTATTATTATTGGTTCAGTTTGTGACCCATTTTGCTAGTTAAAACTTGTGAAATTGTAATTTATAGATTCAAGAAATGGGCCATAGGGTTGTAACTTTACTTACTTAAAACACTAGCGTTTTGAATTATATTCTTCATGTTTTTAATCACAACTGATTGTAAAATTATCAGCAAAGTTATCACTAGTAAATAACTTTATTTGTTATCTTTTATTTCAGAATTTGGATTGGAGGATGAGAATCTGAGTAAAGAAGAGATGAGTGATTTATTAAAGGCTTTGAATAATTCTAAGTCAACTGCCAAAGAAGATGAACTCTCACGCTCAAAGGTATTAATGATAATGCATTTTAATAAATTACTTCTTGTACTTGCTGAGCATAAATGTATCATCATGAAATATATGGTTAGCAAACCAGTTAGGTACCTGCCTACCCAAATGTGAGACATATGTAGCTTCTCGTGGCCAGGGCAGTAATGTACTCTCTGCAGAGGCAAAAGCATGCATGGCGTGAGCCCTATTTTATAAAGCTACTAGTTGCAATTTACAAGCAGAAGTCTCTTTCTGACCCCATGTATTAGATAGAGACTTCCACTTGTAAGTTGTAGCTTTATAAAATAGGGCCCTGCTCCTACAAGTAGTTAAGCGCTGTGTTATCATAAAAGTATACATATTGATATATACCATTAGTAAAATAAAATACCTTTTTTCTGTTCATAAGGAGGAGGTTGCTGAATGTGAAGCATTACCCAGGAAACAGATGAGAAGGAGGTATGTAAATGTAAAGGATAGAAGAATGCCTTGGAGCGTGTTACCAAGTAACATAACACCAGCTGAAAAGGCAAGAGCTCTTGCTGTTTACATCAAAATGATGTCCATAAACAACTATCGTCAAGCAAGATTGTCTGCCAATTTTACCGTATGGCCCCCACCAATACAGATTGTAGAGGAAACAACACGAATTCAACCCATAAGGTCAACAAGAAGTGGCCGCTGTGCTCCCATGTATGCTGGTTTCGATGATGATTCATCCGATTTAGATTTTGTTATAACTAAAACAAAGAAAAGAAAAACATCTACCAGCGAACACCATGCTGTTGAAGGAGAATATTCTAACAAAGTGATAAGCTTAAAGCGAAAGCCTTCCAAAGATGAGAACACCAGGCCGGTTAAGGAACCAAAAATGAACGCAGACAACAATAAAGATCTGACAGGAAATAATATAAAGCCTAAAAAAGATCTTTTTACTCTGATTGAAGACTGAACTGGCAATGGATAAAGTTTTTAGATTATTAATATTGTAATAACAAGTCATCTAGGTTTATCTTAATGTACAGTATGTATATGTAATACATAGTATAAATTATATCTAATAATTTTGTTTTAATTTATGAAAGTTAGTACAGGGGCCGATTTTTGGAATAAAATACATATTGAAAGTGGTAATATTTTTGATATTTCTACAAATTAACTGGTAGAAATAACTTTTCTCCTAGCTGACAAAATGAATTAAGACTAAGCTATAATTTTCGTCTATTCTTTTGATTTTCGTAAATATGCTAGGGTATAAACGAGCAAGTAGATCATCCGATAGAAAGCGATCATCGCTGCCCATGGACACCCATAACGTGTGGGTTACAGGTGAGGTCCTTTTTGGGGTCGCTAGCCATTTATTTATTTTTTTATATTTATTTATAAGCCTTTTTATTCCGAATTCGCTACAATTTCAGTAAGTACATGTTGTTGTTGTTTGTTGTTATTGTCGTTTATTTATTAAATTGTCGCGTAATTCGGCGTGCCTCATGGCATAGGCCTCCTCCGTGTATTGGAGGGTTTGGGCTATAGTTCCCACGCGCGCCCAGTGCGGATTGGGAACTTAAGACACACCATTGAATTTCTTCGCAGATGTGTGCAGGTTTCCTCACGATGTTTTCCTTCACCGAAAAGCTCATGGCAAATTACAAATGTAATTTTCGCACATAAATTCCGAAAAACTCGAGGTGCGAGCCCGGGATTTGAACCCACGACGCTCTGCTTGAGAGGCCACAGGTCAAACCACTGGACTACCACGGCTTTTTTATGGAACCCCGCTCGCGTGCAGGTTACTGTTTCTACTCGGTTTGCAATTCGGGCACTTGAAGATAGGTACCTAACGAACCTGACCTAATTTTACTATCTCTAGTGAGGATTTTTATAGGTAACAGTGGGACTAGGGCATAAATCCCGGAATTCCGAAATCCCGGAATATCGGATAATTTATCCGATATTATAATTCCCGGATTGTACGGATATAATATCGAAATCCCGGGATTGTTTTTTATTATTATTATTTTTAGACAAAATGTTTAAAAATATTCAAACAGTAATGAAACACATATGCTAGTAGAAAATTAATTATAACAGACTAATTATCTTTCTTTCATCACCATCATGTCAGCCGAAAGACGTCCACTGCTGGACATAGGCCTCCCCTAAGGTTCTCCACTCGACTTGTCCAGTGCCTTCCGCATCCACCGCGATCTTGCGACCCTAATCAGGTCGTCGCTCCATCTTGTTGGAGGTCTACCGACATCTCGTCTCCCGGTCCGCGGACGCCACTCGAGAACCTTCTGACCCCATCGGCCATCGGTCCTGCGAGCAATGTGCCCCGCCCACTACCACTTCAGTTTCGCAATTTTTCGGGCTATGTCGGTAACCTTAGTTCTACTGCGGATATCATCATTTCTGATTCTATCTCGCAGATAAATCCCGAGCATAGCCCTCTCCATGGCCCTCTGAGTGACTGAGCTTTCTCATGAGGCCCATCAGATCCGTACCTATATCATCACTGGCAATACACACTGGTCAAAGACTTGACTTCAAACACTGCGGTAATTTGGACGAAAAGACACTGCGAAGCTTCCCGAACGCTGCCCAACCGAGTCGGATTCGACGATTGATCTCTTTCTCGAAGTTGGACCTGCGTAACTGGACCGTTTATCCTAGGTAGATAGTCGTCAACAAGTTCGAGCGCAAAGCCTCCGACTACATATTACGGGAGCTGGCACAACATAGACATTAGACATGACTTTCGTCTTGTCCATGTTCATTTTCAGGCCAACTCGGTCGGAAACTCTGCTGAGGTCAGCGAGCATAGCGCTCTCAGCCACGACTACAATATCTTCGACGAATCGAAGGTGAGTAAAGTACTCGCCATTCATGTTGATGCCTCGTCCTTTCCAGTCCAGAACCTTAAAAGCATCCTCCAATACAGCGGTGAACAGTTTCGGAGAGATCACATCTCCTTGTCTGCCTCCCCGATGCAGAGGAATATGCTTCTTGCTCTGGTGCTGTAGTCAGACGGACCTAGTGGCGTTTTCGTACAGACACTTCAACTTTTCGATAGGTATATCGGTATAGTCAACTTGGTACCGCTGGAGAGCCTGCAGCAAAGCCAAAGTCTAGATCGAATCGAAGGCTTTCTCGTAGTCCACAAATGCAAGGCAAAAGGGGCGGTTATAATCTTCGGTCTTCTGTATACCTGTATGTGGTGTACCCATGTATGCATGTATGTGGTGTACGGTACTATAGCCTTTTCGCAAGCCGGCTTGTACGGGAGGCTGGAAGTCGTCAAACCTGCATGCCATACGATTTGTGATGGCCCTGGAAAACAGCTTGTAAATATGACTCAGAAGTGAGATGGGTCTATAGTTCTTCAGCTAGGTGTTATCACCTTTTGTGAAGAAGAGAACCACTACACGTCTGTTCAATGCTTTCGGCGTTCTCCCCTGGTGGAGGATGGAACTAAACAGTGTCTGATCTGAAGGCCCTTAAGGAGTGGTTTACCACCCGACTTCAGGAGTTCGACTGTAGTTCCGTTCCGACGTCAATGTCACCCAGGGCTTTGCCATTCTTTAGCTGTTTGAGGGCCATTCCGGGCCCAAATATCTTTCTTTACCGTCATTTAATATTAAATTCAATGCATCTTCATTGATCACTGTTGACTCCTAGCTACATGGCATAGGCGGCGCAGCACGACTTTCTCTTTCGCGTAGTGCGTCTCGTACTAACTAGCTTATAAAGGTAAGAGAAAGACTGCTCAACGATAAATCCGGAGGATTTATGTTTACCTTTGATCTTACACATGAGAAATGCGATCAGGGGCCTGACCATGACGTCCGAATTCCGACTCAGTTCAAGTTTTAGCTCTCACTTTTAGTATGAATCTGACAGCGAGCGAACCTAAACTGAATCGCATTGAGACGTCATGGTAAGGCCCCAGTTGCAAATTAAACTCATTTGACTAACGTTGTGTTGTGCGAGTGTGTGTGATAATTAGTGAAGGATAATGTAACTTGCTAACTTTTTTAAAGGTATAATTTCCAAATTTCATATCTTAATTTGTTTTTGACTTCTGTAGAGAACATAATTCTTTATTTATCGTCTTGTCTATCAATCAATAATTGTACTTGTATACCTACGTTACCCAGAACTAAAATACGTATAGGTACTCAATATGAACGTGAAAATATAATGAAAATCTTATTTTAGGTCTAGGTACGACTAAGAAAAAAGTCATGTACCTTCGTGAAGTACTTAAATTTGACGTGATGTTTTTAATTGTAACTAAAGAAATGTTTCTATTTTGATCCCCGTGTATAATAGAGAGATAATAAATATTAATATACACAAATTGTTTGTTTGTTTGTTTTTTAACGTTACAACGTAAGGTATTCCTAATCCCGGGATTGAAAATCGACCAATATTGCACGCCCTAAGTGGGACATAACGGTAGGACCGCGGGTAACGTTTTATTTCTAAACCAACGTGAGTGAAAATTAGAAGAAAAATATAACAGTAAGCTATGGCCGGGAATCGAACTCGGATCCTCATTCCGTGATGCGTGCTATAGCAGTGAGTAGTAGGCCTTCGACTTATTCCTATCTGTTATACTAGCTGTCACGTGACCTTGTTACTATGCGATTTTTTGTCGCCAAGCGTCGACACGTCTGTACGACACAATTACAAACTCCCGTGGAACCACGTGGAACATCTAATTACAGTCTTATTGAAGGCTTAAGTATTTCGAAAGAACAACTTTCTACTATTATCGAATTGAAAAATATTTATTTATTAAAAAATACAAGGATAGGCTTACAGTTAAGATCAACACACCTAACCTGTTCATTACAAAACACAAATAGTATTACTTTAGATAAAAGTGCTCCCCAACCATCAGCGAACACGTCAGCATCTTGGATCTCAGATAGAAAGGCATTAAGTAGCGCTATCGCCCTGGCCGTCGGACAGTTCCGGGCTCTACGTGTTCTCAGTCCCACCAACGCGGCGAACAAGTGATGGCGGCGTCGCGCTCCCGTTCGTACGTATTGCTGTGGGACGGATAGAGTTATTTGCCGTAGTGCCAGAAGATTATTTACTTTATTCTGCAACAGAGAGCAGTAATGCACTAGTAAATGTAATTTTCGCCGATGGCTCAGTGTCTCCAGTCCTACCATACCCGATACAAAGAGAGATGGAAACAAGAATGGGTAGTAGCCGTAAATCCTCTTGTACAAATATGGAGCAAACTTCCGCTGAACTCTTTCTATCACCAAATCATATTTAGACTCCAGAGGGTCCCAGACAATGCAATTGTATTCGAGTTTACTGCGTTCAAAGGCGTTGTACAAGACAATAGGGACAGCTAGGGGAGAGTAGTGTAATGGCGAACGCGGGGTAATTCCGAACGAGGTCGTTTCAATATGACAGAGACAGGTAGTCAACCATCTCTCATACCCTTCCACGAAAGGCCCCTCCGCTCAGTATCGGACATGCAGTTGTACAGTTACCAAGCACTCTTTGTTCACGGTAAGCAAAATCGAAAATGTTATCGTAATGTCATGTAATTTTTGCGTTTACTAATATTCGCGTTGTGGCTACTGCGTGTGTTGTATAATTCGCTTGTTTTTTTACTGAAATGTGTTAGAATAGAAGATTGGTGCACACCTAAACTCACAATCGTTACGATACAATAACCTTGACAAATATTTTTCATTTTAGTATTTGGGCATACGGGGCAATCGCGAACGAATTGGGATGGACAATGACGAACGTTCGCCAATACCCCAAGAACCGGAACAATCACCAGTACAAAGGGCCAACACTGCATTGAATCAAGTAATAACACTTTCTAACATTGTTTCTGTGCCGCAATTGCCAAAAAAGAAAACCAGAGAATCATTGCGAAAAAAACATTCAATACTTAGTCATTACCAGTACTCCAATGCAAGAAGTTTTGGAAAAAAGAAAAAAAACAAGAAGATTTACAAAAGACTGCTACTAAAAGTAAGAAGGAAATAAAGAATTTGAAGAAGTTTGAGAATAATTTATGAAAAAAGAAGCAAAAAAGTCTACAGCTAATAAAGAAAACGATTATTATTGCTTTGTATGCAATGAAAAGTATTACTGATCCGCCAACAGAAGACTGGATCATGTGTTACAAGTGCAAGTCATAGGGACACGAGAAATGCACAAGCGGCGAGAGTACATCCAGAGGGTTTTTGTGTGATTTGTGTTCTTAATTATTAGTTAAGATGTTCTGTTCGTGATTACCCCTAGGTGTCCGTAATTACCCCACAGCTTGGTCGGAATTACCCCACGCCTGTCGGGTAAATTCGAACACTAAGGTTTTTGTTTTTGTTCTAAAAGTTGATCTTATTTGAAGATTTTATCACTATTAGTAATAAGAGTCTGTGACTGATTAGACATGCTAAATGATAAGCAATAAACACGTTTTGATTTTTGTACTCTCTTGGTTTTATTCACATTCCTGCTTAGGTGTTCGCAGATACCCTACTCTCCCCTACACTCTGAAATTGTGAGGCCGCGCGCATAATGAAGCCCAAGGCTTTGCTGGCACTCTTGCAGGTACTGATGATATGCAGATGGAAGTCAAGTTTATCATCAACGATCAGTCCCAATTGACAACGTTTCATATTTATGAGCCTATAATTTTAATGGTTCTCTGTATTTTGTTTGAAAAGATGAACATGCTGACAGTTTAGTTTTTTCGCTAGGGCTTGTATTTAATTTATAATTTATTTATTAACCGTTAGAAATTAAACATTAAAAAGTAAACAACGTAAAAAGTAAACATTAAAAATCAAGAAGTAAAATTTCTTGATTAATTTGATATTTCCTATCATTTGAAAAACAGCGCCTTCTCTCGTCCCTGGTGAGCAGTACATGTTCCACGGGAGTTTGTAATTTTTTGTGTCGTACAGACACATCATTCAAACAGAGGACGCTTAGCGACAATTATTCGCATAGTAACAAAGTCACGAGACAGTTGGTAACAGATAGAAAAATTCGAAGGCTTACTCACCTGCTATGGGCGGTGTAGGGGTATAGCACGCGTCACGGACTGACGAGGACCCGGGTTCGATTCCCGGCCATAGCTTTACTTTACGGATTTTTCTACGTGTTCTAATTTTCAGTGTCGTTTAGAAATTTTATTAATTTGTGCTTATTCTAAAAAGGCGTAACTCCGGTACTATCACAGAATACACACTTATCCCTTCGTCTTTTCTCTATAGAAAAAAAATCTGACGTTAATTTCAAATTGCCAATGTCCATAGGCCCTATTCTCTAATATTAAAGATAAAGATAAAGATAAAAGATGATTTATTGCCACAAACAACAATTACAAAAAACAATTATATTAAGTACAACTTTAATCTTATTTTTACTACATAATAATTTTAATTTAATGTGAAAGAAACATAAAACAAATGTGGCAAAGGGGATGTACTCAGCATTTGCTGTGGGTTAGAGCTCGCACAGGACTGGAGCCTCCAACTGACACAGCGCTGATTTTCAGTACACCCCAAAAGTCAAAAAGTCAAAGTCAAAAGTTTATTTTGCAAATAGGCCGCCGAGGGCTCTTTTACATGTCTTTTTTTGAATCTACCCCCATAAATACATCCCTGTTGTAAAATTGTAAGGTTATAACTACATAGTTGAAAGCAATATTCCATTTTCGGGGTTCGTTTCGTGCTGTTCCGCTCATACTAATAGTCAGGGGCGTAGCTACCGCCGTATCTGCCGTATCAATTATACGGGGCCCCCGGGCCACGGGGGCCCCCGAATTGCGTAACCAAAAATAAATGTGAGAAATCTTTACCCTTCATAAGGGCCCCCAAATATTTTTTTATACGGGGCCCCACCAAGGCACGCTACGCCCCTGCTAATAGTCATTATCTTGAGAGTAAGAGAGAAGGTATGCAACGAACTTCGAAAATAGAATTTCAGAGTGGCCCCCCTTGTACTTTGAAGTTGTCAAAAATACAAAATTATGAATTCTTATTTTTTCCCGTGAAAAAAGCAAAGGCATTTCACTTATCCTGTGGTAGTATTGGTAAAATTAGGACATACTTGATCGCCGGCCTCATCGAATAAAGCCGCAAGTGCAAAAAGTCAATTTTACAGGAAAAAATAAAAACCGAAATCGATCCATAACTTTATAATTAAAACGAGTAGGAGTTTCATTTTAGTAACATTCTAAACCAGATTTTTTTCTCCAGCTGTTTTCATTAATGTTTTGAATTATTTTGGTAACGTTTTAAAGTTATTGATAAAAAACCATCTTACAAAACTATTTGCGTTTGCTTGTATTGGTAACACTACTTTACGGTTTTGTTCGTCTCTTTTAATGCTGTGTTTAATTTTTGTAATGTACCGTTACCTTGTATTTTTAGCCATGCAGTTGTAATGTTAATACATCATTACTGTTTTGTTCTGGTCCATTTGTAAAACCTTCGAAAAAGTAAAAGGTCATTATGATATTAAATTATCTAGCATTTTTTCTGCAAATGTAAGCATAAATTTATTCAATCAAAATACATATTTACAAGATTTGTACGTCTTCTGCAAATAGATGTTACTGAATTGTGATAATGAAACCTGCACCAGAAGAAAACCGTAAAGGCAATTGCAATACAATTATTTCCCTAAAACACAGTATGGTACTTTACAAGATCTTCGTCTAAAGTTCCGTTCAGCAAGAATACATTGCTGAATTTAAAGATTGTGTTTTTGAAAAAGAATAATGTATTATTTTTTTGTAACTTCGTAAATACTTGCTATAGAACGCTGGAAAAAATTGAGGTGATGTATTTTGCCGCGTAGATGTCGAAAATGAATGAACATTAAAAAGCAGGTAACAGCACTTTGCGGCTTTATTCGGTGAGGCCGGCGTTTTAATTATTTTTAATAATAAGCGATATTAAAATTACATAAACATATTGCAATGATCAGGAGGCAAAATGCTTTCGAACCATAGGTATATACATTTTCAGGTGTTATAGAAATGAAGAAAAATGAAAAATGAAGAGGTATGTCAGGATCGTAGCAAGTGGAACAAAGTAGTCTCTGCCTACCCCTGTGGGAAAGAGGCGTGACGATATGTATGTATGTATGTATGTATAAAAATGAAATGTTGTCAATTAGACACAAATCCAGTTCGAGAAATAAAGAAAACCACCTACGTGCTAATGAACAATGAAACTAATTTAGATTTACATTCACGGTGGGTTGAAATACTCAAAATACATTTTCAAAATACTATTCAAATGAATTCACTAACAATTCGAATGCTTCGATTCGAATGTGGTAAAAATCTATCTAGGGATATAGGTAGGTATTGAAAAGTGTTCTGTGTCAAATTAAAAGTAACTAGGTACCTACCTATGGTTAAAAAATATATCACGAATTGGTTGGCTTAAAGTTCCTGGCCAAATTAATGATTAAAAATTAAAAATTTAAAAATGCTTTTTTATTAAACAACGAATAAATTTAATAGCAACCGTAAACATTGGAACCCATCTATTATAGGTAGGTACAGGTGGCGGCAAATAAGTAAAACGTGGAGGGGATATGCGCAGTATAAAAAACAATCATTTTCATACTGCGCATATCCCCCCACCTTTTTCTTACGTGCCGCCACTTGTAATTGTACTTACTCGTACAAATTGTTGGGTTTTCATCTTCATTTTGGTGTAGGTAACTGACCGGGTCTCCATATGGGCCCATTGCCTTTTATAGATGAATCGTAACAACAATAATAATAAAGTTCATTTATTTACCAAAAACTTTTAGGTAGGTAAGTACATTCTTTAGTGAGTGGTTACAATATTTTTTATAATTACTCAAATATAAATAAATAAGTACTTATTTTCGCTCAGCACAAGTGTTTTTTTTAGACTAGGAATTGTGATGTTCAGATTTGTTTTTATTTCTGTTGCTAGTGACAGCTTGAATCAGCTGAGGTGAGGCCTGTTTGAGGTCGTACGCCCAGCCCAGCTTCGCGAACCCGTCCAGCAGCAGCGTGGTGAGGTTGAGCGCATACGGCAGTTCAGCGGCCTTGTAGTCCCACGGGAATGTGTGGTGGTAGTTGTGCCAGCCTTCGCCCATCGCTACCACAGACACGCCCCAGTTCTCCGCGGGCATTATGTTTCTGAAATAAATAATTGACTTTTTAAACCCTTGCCAGTGGTTTAATGCTGTGCAATAAGTATTAGGTCATCTGTAAAAATAGAGTTTAGATGCGTCGTTAGCTATGTTATTAGTCGCTCTACGGAAAATCCGTTATGTTACACATGATCATCACATAACATCACATGATTGTCACATAAACATGATTGTCGATAAATGACAAAAGACTGAGGATAAATGACTAAGGAGTTAGTCCGAAGACCCGCAATGATATGATTTTCTCACACGGTGTGCCTTTATTACTTGTACCTAATAGGCGCTGTCGATTTGCCCATAGGAATTAAAGACGTAACCCATCGTGTACCCACCTACGTGTTCAAAACGTTTTTGTGACAAAAACTTACACTAAAGGCTCAGTATCTACACAGTCACGTTGCACCAAAAGTACAAGACACCTGAATCCGCATATTGCCTTCGAGCGAAAGGGACTAGTTATGATTGTCTCCCGAACACAGCGTCTTCACGGACGAGGTTTATTTTGTTTAGAGAATCACGGAGACGGCTGGTCTTTTGTAGCTAATGTACTCACGGGTCGTAAGGTTTGTTGCCAAATAGGTGCGCGAAACTGTTAACTGCCCACGTAAAGTTTAGGCTGAGGACATAGCGCAAGAAGACTTGGGATAGAATCGCGTAGTTCCAGCTCTCACCCCAGGCCAGCGGTGGCAGCATCGTCGGCAACACGAAGCAGAACGCTATTTTGAATACATTGAAATATCTGAAACAAAGTTAAATAAAGAACGAAATATTTCGTAGCAGAGTGGTCTCGCATCTCGACTAGCCGACAAAGTAAGGTAAAAGGAATCCTATCCTACTCCTACTATGCATATTATAATATTAAAAAGACGAAAGTTTGTTAGAATTTAAGGATTTTTTTACTCTTTCACGTCAGAACGGATGAACAGGATCTGGATGAAATTTGGGACAAAGATATTTCCGCGAGACAGCGATTAAACGAATTATTTTCAGATGAAGTCGTGGGAAACGGCTATTTGTATAGGAATGTACTTTTATTATATATTTGCCACGAGAGCGAATTTAATAAAAAAAATGCTTCTAGAAATTAAGCAGTTATCACCGGCATGGGTTCTTACTTGGTGTGGAATTGAACGAGGGGGTCGTTCGTGATGTCACTCATGTTGATCTGCCGTCCTCGGCTGATGACGTCCGGGTGCTTCTTCATCATAAGCCAGCCGACGTGGGAGAAGAAGAAGCCTCGATTGGCGTCGTGAGGGTCCGCGGACGTCTCCGAATACTTGTGGTGCACGCGGTGGTCCCGTACCCAGTCGTATATAGTGTTCTGATAGATAAATTAAAGATGTTAGTTTGTAGGCCGTCTATGTGTGCGTAAACGCTCGAGTTGGGCGTGGTGCGGCGGGGCGAAGCATGCAGCGTGTAAGTATGTTTAAACAACCGGGTTTAGGAAGGACACTAAGGACTACCTAACATCTGTGGTCTGTGGTTGCAAACACCATACTCACCTCAGCTTACCCCTTTGAAGCATTGACACTTGTATCAATAATATCTACCTACCTGTCCTGACACCGAGAAGCAAATAATCAGGATCCACTGAAGAGGTAGTGTGGCCTGATACGAGCGGTGGCACCAATAGCGGTGCGCGCCAGCCGTCACCCCGAACCCAGCTATAATTCCCGTGATAAAACCTGAAAAATTGAGGAATTCATTTATTGATCTACACTTGTTTGATTCAGTATGGTTATATAACTCCTTTAATTTATTCTCACCAAATGCAATACTGAACCATTTCGGCTTCTGACCGGCCACCAAATTGTATCCAAACCATACAATGGTAATGACATGTATTAACGATATGGATATGAGGTGGCCCCATTTCAGATCAGTTTGGAATCCCATTTTCTTCTCCCATGCTTGTAAAAAGGTCACTTTGTTGTTGCTTGAGCAGCTCTTTTTATCACGTGTGTTCGCCTTTTCAGTCAAACAGTGCAAGCTGTTATAGATTTTTGGTCCATTCTTAAGGAGGTCTGTGCTCGCTGTGCCACAGTCATATTCCCTTAAGATGGTTTCCGTGCCCGTAGAGGTAGCCATTGAAGTGCGCTGTGGACAAAATATTGTTGAGGACGAAGTTCAATTAAGTGACTATTCCGATCAATAAAACGATGAAAGTCAGCTGCATCGCCACTTGCGGCACGTAACGACACCAACTAATCTCATACTGCAGGTGCGGCAGCAGAAGCGGCCGAAAAATTAAAAACAAACAAATATAACAAAACCCTACCTACCATACCTACCTACCTGAAATAAACATTTATTATTATTATTATTATAAAGGTCTCGGCCACGAATACTACTTCCTGCCGTTCGGGGTTGAGACCTTAGGTCCGTGGGGTTCCAGCGCGCATCTGTTCCTGAAAGAAATGACTAAGAGGCTGATCGACTGCAACGGAGACCAAAGAGCTGGCAGCTTCCTCGCTCAGCGTATTAGTATTGCAATACAGCGGGGAAATGCTGCCAGCATCTTTGGCTCAATGCCGCGGGGGAGTACGTTTTTAGATTTATTTTAGTTTTAGTTAAATTAGTTTATCTTGTTATTTATATTTAAGTTGTATTTTAGGAGTTTTGTTAAATAAATATTTTCACAAGCTATCTCATACTTAGTTTATTAGTTAGAACCCGGGCCGTTTTAGAAGTTTGCTGTGACGAATAACTTACACAACGGGTACGGATACTACGGATACGGATGTAGTAATCTACGGTGTACTGTAAAGTACGGGTCGATAGTTTAGGTTCCATACATACATAATCTAACTACGTAGAAATAATCCTAATCAAAATGTATTACGAAGCGTATAACGTATCTATGTGATGGAAATGAGTTGTTTACCTCTTTTAGCTATTGTGATTTTGCAATATCGGGAAAAGGAAAACTTGCTCTAATTTCGTTATAGAGATGTAACGTAAAATGTGCATCTGTTTATCTCATTAGGTATCTGTAAAATTGATGTGTTTTATGTACAAAAAAGAGTTATTTCCTGGCATTTGCCACGGCTCGGTGAGCCTGGGTCCGCTTTGACAACCTAATCCCAAGATTTGGCGTAGGCACTAGTTTTTACAGAAGCGACTGCCATCTGACCTTCCAACCCAGAATGGTAAACTAAGCCTTATTGGGATTGGTCCGGTTTCCTCACGATGTTTTCCTTTACTGAAAAGCTCATGGTAAATTTCAAATGTAATTTCGCACATAAATTCCGAAAAACTCAGAGGTGCGAGCCCGGGATTCGAACCAGCGACCCTCTGTTTGAGAGGCCACAGGTCAAACCACTAGATTAATTTAAAGTGGAACTCTAAATACCGTGAGCTAGAGTCTGTATTCAGAACTTCGCACCTGTCACCTCCACGCCACAGAATTGTGCTTACGTTGAGGGTACCGAGCGTTATATGCGGCCCGAATGACAGCTGGACTTAAGGTGCTTATCCACTAGCTAGAGGCAGCCTCGGGTCGAGCTGCCTCTAGTATATAGGTACGCGACTTTACGGACACGGCGCCTTCACTTTAGCGCGACAGCAGCAGATGCCTTATAATATTAATACTACAACTGCAGCAGCAGATGGAGCACTTCATGCCAATAATGGGTTCCAACGAGAGAACATTATTGTTGCTTCTGCTTTTATTTGTAACTAGGTGTTTGACTGCGATTTCGTCCGCGTTTTAATTTTGTTTTCCCGGACCCCCTATTTATTTTCTAAAATAAAAGTAACCCAAGTTACTCCTGATAACATCAGCCAGTGAAAGTCCCGTCAAAATCAGTCCAGCCGTTTCACAGATTAGCCGGAATAAACAGACGGACCGACATATTATAATTATTGAGCGGATTTTTCGTACTTGTTTGGCTCAAAATTATTGTTAGTCATATAAGATAAGTTGAAATGTCGAAAGTATTTGTTGTCTTGTGGTTACAATCTGTAAAAATTTAGATTTTTCCAGAATCACAAAAAAACCTAACACTATTATTATTAATAACTAGCAAACCTGGCGAACTCCGTTTCGCCACCAGATGGCTTCGTTTGTAGTACATGCTATGTATCAGAGATGGCGCTGTATGTGAAAAAAGATTTTCCCGCTTTTCTGTTGAAATTTTCCTGAATTTTCTTTGCTATAGACCTCACGGAGCCTGAGACCTTTTCAACGAATGCAAAAACGTGGAAATCGGTTCGTGCGTTCCGGAGTTATAGCGTCAGGAAGGAAAGGAAAACCCGACTTATTTTTATATAGTAGAAAATGTCGTTGTTGCGGTTCCATTTTTATGCGGATCTGAAACAAGTGGAATCAACTAATCACAAAACAAGGGAAGTGGATTTTAACCAATATGATTGGTCAATTCCGCACGTCTCCAATTTAACGAAAGCACACCCTTTCTTCTTTTATTTGCTTCGACGCTTTTTTCTTTGGTGCATTCAGACTGGATAAAATAAGCATGATTGAATACAGACAAAAGGCGCCCACGCTTTCTCCGGCACTAACAAAAGGACGCGATGGTGAATTGAATTACTTAGGTACTTCGATTTCTGCTTTGACACATGGCGATCATTTGTAACTGTCTCTTCTTGGTTAACGTAAACCTAATCTGATTTATGAGTTCAGTTCATACGATTTGATAATAATTGTTAGATTTTGAATACGTACATAACAATAACTTAGTAGCGTTCATTTGTTAGTTACAAACCTAAGGAGGCGGCTGGGTGTCGAAAAGGTGATGGTTGACATTTTGATTTATTTCTATTCACTTTTTTTGCTTCATTAGCGTAATGCTTTTGCAATTTAGGATTGAAAATGGCAGATATTGTAAAAAACGTAATTTATTGTGACTCAAATAAATTCGATTTTTTGATGCTAGTATAGTACACAGTTTTTGATGGTAGTATCCATCTTATCCAATATGAATACTAACATAGTCATACGTAATTGACAACATTTCAAAAAAAAAGCATTTAAGTTTTTTTCGCGTTTATAATAGCTGGTTAAAAATTAGACTACCCGTGTTTCTCGGTTTTCCTTTGGTTTACTTAAATTCGTCGTTAATAATTTATTAAAGAAATGGTCATTAAAAAGACCGTATATACAAAGATAGGGATACTGATGTCGTGAACTTAGCATGATATAAAATTAAAAAAGTAACTTTCAAACAGAACTGTCATGTCATGTCACTTGCTTTGTTTATCAACCATTCATTGTCGTTCGTTCACGAATTTGTTATTTTGCGTTTGCTGCTTTGCAATACTGTGCATGCTTTGAGTTTATTTCTATATAATGACGACCGGAAGAAAGTATCACCAAGATCCTTTAATAATTTGTATCGTCCCAAGTTGCGGAAACACGGCGTTAATGGAAAAAATAAGCACTATAAGCACATGAACACAAGATACACAACACAAGATAAATTTGTCGACTTTAGCAGATTGCGGCTATCCGCTATCACTGATCAGTCAACCACTTTCATGTTATTAAAGCGTCTATCAAACCAATAATTAAATATTACGACATTTACGAGAATTGAAAACGTGTCGTTAGAATCAAGTACCTAATCCGTTGGACTGATAAAAAATGAACATGACATTGACACCATGACAGTTCTATATTTTTTTTAAATTCCTACGGTAATAAATGGACTAACGGCAGTATGAGTATATCCCTAACATTCACAATCCAACTTTTTTTACTGTTTTTCCTGAATATAAAAAAAACTACTGCATAAAAAAATCCAAAAATATTTTTACTGTAATGAGCAGTGTAAAATCTACAAACGGTATTTTCATTTTACTACCTTAGCAAATTTGAATTGTTGTCAATTACTTAATAATAATTGGATCTTTGTTGTCTGAATAAATAACTTTATTATTATTATTATTATAGGTACATGTCACGCAGGAACTTTACACCTTTCTGAGATTAGAAGTGGCCCATGTGTATCAGAGACTACTTTATCTTCTCTTTAAGAAATTGGTATTGATTGACTCTTGGGAATACAGCCAAGTCTGCTGTCAAATCTGTGAGGAGGCCTGTGACCAGCTGGGTCATCTAACTAATATTATAAATGCGAAAGTATGGATGGATGGATGGATGAATGGATGGATGTTTGTTTGTTACTCAATCACGCCAGAACAGCCCAACGGATCTGGATGAAATTCGGCGCATAGATAGAGAAAAATCTGGAATAGCACATAGGCTACTTTTTATCCCGGAAAATTGCGTAGTTCCCGCGGGATAGCGATAAACGAATTTTTTTCAGACGAAGTCGCTGGCAACAGCTAGTAAATCATAAACGAATGATTATGATTCGGTTTTTAGTTTAGGCACATGTATGTATACTTAGTTAATACCAACGAGGAAATGTTTTTTTATTTATTTGACTTTTATTTCACCTATAATGGTAAGATTAGTGGAAGGCCCAGTTACAGTTTTTCAACTATACCTTACCTATGTACCTAAATAGCATAACAAGTTACTGAATTGTGTCTATCCTGCCGGTTACAACCGCAGTCTATTTTCCATGGAAACAACACATTAATGGTGTTGTCCGGAATATTGGCGTCAAGGAAATTGATCTTTGATTATCTTAGGTAAATAATTAATGTCTATTATCCTCAAACACGTGTCAGATATGAATGATTAAGATGCGTAGATTCAATGACCCGGACTGACCCGGTAGAAGTTCTAAAAATAAACTTTTTTCTCCCGAAAACCTCACACGTATTTACTAATCTTGCTTATCCTACCGCCGAGCAGCAGTGTTTAGCTTGGTGATTTCCGGTGTAGGGAGTAAGACAGCCGGTTAATTACTGACACTTGAGGTATCTTGTATCTTAGCCCTTTAGGTCGGTATCGTATCTACAATCCTCTGGTTTTCCGGGTATTTATGTTTAGAAGTTTATGAGTTTATCGCAAACAGACAGACATGGACATGGCAGAGGAGGATTTTATATAATATGACTGGAGTAATGATTTTGATCTACCAGCATGCAATCTGGTAGTTTTTTGCTTATGAACCATTTTGACACCAGCTTATTAACTGAATTATAAATTCCTAACTCTGGCCAAATACTTATATTATACATTTTTTATAGATGCGTCTAGTCGTTTACGTGTTGGCGCTTGCTGCAATGCGCGCGGGAGTGCACGCGAGCTGCCCCGCCTCTGCGCTCGCGCCGCTGCCACTCGTGTTGGACTATGCGCTGTGGAGGGGCTGGCATCAAGCTATCATCTACGCGCCAGAAGTCGAGAGTGGTACGTATATCATTCACGTAATATTTAATTAATTAAGTAGAATTAAAAGCATCTTAGGAATTGCACTGAAGATCACTACATAGTATAAAACAAAGTCGCTTTCCACTGTCCTTATGTAGGTATGCTTAGATCTTTAAAACTACGCAACGGATTTTGATGCTGTTTTTTTTAATAGATAGAGTGATTTGAGAGCAAGGTTTATATGTATATATATGTATTAATACGCAGACGAAGTCGCGGGCAGAAGCTAGTATTTAATAAAATTCCGAATCATATAAAATGTTTAAATCTAAATAGATTCAAAAATATGTTAAAATATTTCTACCCGACAAATGTTATTATTCAATTAATGAGTTTCTCAATGATAATTAGATGACTAGATGTTTTATAAATATTGTTTCTAGGTACCTAATTAAGTTAAATCGTTGCTAAGTGCTAACAATATAAATATTTGTACGCCCTATCAGGCAAAACATGGATGATTCTACATTTAATGTAGAACCTTTTTTGTACATCTATGTTTAACAAATAAATTTTATTCTATTGTAGGTGCCTACATTAAATTCATTACATTTACTTAGATCTCTTATTAACGCTTAAGTGCAAACCATGTAGCATTATGCAAGTTATATTAACAATCTAAGTATACATATTATAATAAAGCTGAAGAGAGTCGAAAGTCTGTACATGGAAGATATTTTAAAAAAATAGGCTGGGGATACTTAGAATCGATAACAGACGTTCCAATAGTTTTTAGAATTTTTGTCTGTTTATCTGTTTGTCTGTATATTTGTGCGCGCATCACGTGAAAACGGCTGAACGGATTTTGTTGGAAACTTTATTAATCTATTGAGAAAATCACCGGCCAGGTTATAGGCTACTTTTTTATCCCGGAAAATTGCACAGTTCCCGCGGGATAGCGATGAACATGTCGAAAATCGCAGCTGCCTAGAGTCGCAACGTACCTATACAAATATTGGTTCAGTATCATAGAGGTGCACTAAGTAGGGATTTTCAACATTTTTATCGCTTATTATAAAAAAAAAAATACCAATGAAATGTCAGAATAGGGGTGTTAAGTGTTTTGCCTGTTCAAATATGCATAACAATATGTGACTTTTGTCAATAAATGAAGTCTACGCGGAAGAAGTCGCAGGCAAAAGCTAGTAAATAAATAAAATACCAACCAATTGCACAGATTAGGTAGGTAATAGTGGTGAGTGCGTACATAATGGCTGCTACAGGGTAAAATCGCTCTTTTACGGTGATACCACCTGTTCCTGTACCTCTGCTCTTATTTTGAATTTTGTCTTCTGTATTGTATTGTGACTCGGAGGAATAAGACGATCGGTAGCTAGGTATACTTAATTAATAATTACATTTAATAATAAATACATACGTAATTTACATTTTGACAAATAATATACAGTATTAATTTGATTTTATATTGACTTAAATTAAAATTTTAATTATTAATTCTTAGTTTTGTTATTTTTAAAATTTTCTTAATTTTTAATTTGCTGTGCCCTTCCAGGGTCCATGTGGAACAATTATGTCTGTTTAACAACTGTATTTACCATGGTTGCAATAATAAATAAATAATTATGTATCTATCAGAAGTCGATAAATGAGAAGTCACCAGCGTTATTGACCTATTACGAATGTTTGAATATTTTTTATTTTTTTTTCAATAAAAATAACTCATTGAATTAAAGAACGAAAAAAAGAATGAATTAAATAATTTTATGGTTATAGTTTGTTAAAGTTTGGCTCACAAAGCATAGTTTGAATTCTTAAAATTAATAACTAATGCACTCTTGAATCTTCATTCGAAAAGAATCTACAATACGAGAACCGAACACAACTACCAGTTAATTATTACAATACGAATTGATGAAAACTAGTTTTAGTTAGTTTAAAAATTTGTTTTTCGTTTTAATATTTATTAAGTAGTCAATGTTCGTTCATTTATTGAGTACTAGCGACCCGCCTCGTCTTCGCACGGTATATTATACATAATATGCATGTATTATACATATAAACCTTCCTCTTGATTCACTCTGTCTATTAAAAAAACCGCATCAAAATACGTTGCGTAGTTTTAAAGATTTAAGCATACATAGGGACATAGGGACAGAGAAAGCGACTTTGTTTTATACTATGTAGTGATGATGAAAATATATAAAACCCATACAACTAAATTAATTTAAAAAAACATCTTACCTTTGCTTTGCTGTGATTTTCGCAGTCCCCGGCACATAGAGGTATTTACTCAAACATCCATATCACATGTCAATAATTCTTGAACTAACTATTCAGACGGGATGCGTATTGCAGCGCTGCGCGATTTGCGGTCACGTTTGTTTGTGCTACGTGAACGCGATACCTCGGGAATGTATCTCACGAGCGACAGAAGCACGTTCCGGACGACTCATTCACGATAATACAACTGATTTTGATAATTACGATATTTCGATATGGGCATTTTATTGTCATAACTAATATGGCGCAACAATTAGACTAGATTGCAGTTTTGCGAAAACCATTAATCGAACATTAAGTAAATAGTATGTGTGCTACGGAACAATTAAAAACGATTTAGCTAGAATACTTACAATTTGATAGGCATTTAATGCTGTGATGAGCAAATTTAATGCTGAATCAACGCATTGTGTTCGGATTTCAGCTAACGGTGTCATTAACAACTATCAAAATAGCTGAGGTTCCTATCTTTCTATCTGAGGTTGTAATCCATAGTAATCTGCAGTCCCAGTTATATGCCAATTACCAATTAGTGTAGGTTGCAGGGTATGCCCTTATTTGGTAATAGGCACCATTGAATATTACCGAAGTTTGTGAAACCAATTATTTGGAGGAGTTTGGGTAATTGGCCCTCCAAAAGAAATTCTGATCGTGGAATATGCGAAAGGAGAACCTAACATAACGAACACAGAATACCTAAAAGTAAATTCTCGCATCACTTGTAGGAAACATTTACCCTATTCACCGAAACAATTTGTTATTTATGTCAGCTTGAAAAGGCGTTTCTTATCACTTACTAAGGTTTTAGTTTATTGTGGATATATGGGAGTCTATAATGAATGTTTGTTTTCCGGCAACATTTATTAGCTTGGAGACATAGCAAAATGAATCTGCATGCATATTAAGCAGAAAGCAAGCGGCTTTGTTTAGCGATGCTTGGGAGCAATACAAATAATTTTGCTCGAAGGAACACAAGCCGTAAGAATAAGACAGCCTCATTCATCGCTGAAAGTGCAGAATTTACATTTTAAACTCCGCAATACCTACGTTTTTATTAAAAAAAAAACCCTAATGTTTTCTGTCAATATTTCTTAGCCCTCGAAATAGTTATTCTCAAATGTGTGAAATGTAAAAATTATAATCTCTGCTTTTTAAGCGATTCATTATTTTTCGCTACGTCTAGGTACGTATGTATAATACGTCAGAGCTTTCAAGATCTAACTCTGACTATCCTCAGATTGTCAGTGGGCTACGGTGCGTCTGGTGAAATGCTTGGGCGTCAACGGAATAGCATCAGTGGTGGACGTCGTCAACCAATCTCACCTACAAATAGGACTCGGAATTGTAATATTGTCTCCACGACTCCGACAAAACGCCACAAAATCACTTGCTAAGTTAATAACACAGGTAGACATACTTATATAAAATACAATTACCTGTAGTAGTGAATAAATAGTTTATACTTTTTACGACTTCACAGTTCAATGTTAATTTACTAGGTATGTGACTAACCGCGTCTAACAACCATATTTAAGCTAGCGTATTTTTATGACAATTCAATTCAATTTATCAATGCGAAAGTAAGTTTGTCTGTCGGTTTTATGATAGAAATGGGACCTTGCAGAAGGACTCTATTGATTGCATAGTTTTGAGGAATATCGTTAACACTGACTTCTAAAAGAAGAAAATCGTGAATGTTATAATTTACAAGTCATAAACTATAGCAGAACAGCTAAAGCGTGCAATATGTGAAAATGTTCTCTCACCTTTGACAATAGAGTCGTGTTCATTTATTTAAGAGCACCTAGCGTGTAGGTACCCCAACTTCATCTGCGTCCCGGGGAATTTTTTAGTGTCCTGGGATTAGAGGTCCACGCCGCAGCCAAAAAACCCGGCGGCGGCGCGCTGGGTTATGAACCCGGCGCGGCGCGGCGTCGCCGGCGTGGGGACATTTTTTAGGAGGAATAAGTAACTAAAGAAAACACATGTTAAGCGTGAATAAAAATCCGCGCCAATCCTGCAAGCCAAGGAAACCGCTTATCCTATAGCCTTCATCGACTACGAGAAAGCGTTCGACTCCATAGAGTGGTGGCATATAAAGCAAGCTCTAGTTTCATGCCGTATCGATTAAAGTTACATACAGATCCTCAACCACCTCCACCAGAACGCAACTGCCTGTGTCTCCCTGCACAAGAAAACCAACAAATTCCATCTAGAGAGAGGTGTCAGGCAGGGGGGCACAATATCACCGAAGCTGTTTACCCTAGCACTAGAATGTATATTCCAACAAATGCAATGGGCAGGGAAGGGGCTGATGATTGATGGAGACTATGGAGAGAGATTGGCCAATCTGAGGTTTGTTAATGACCTGGTTCTTGTCTCGGAGAGCATTGAGGAGATGATGACCTTGCTGGGGGATTTGAGAGTGGAATCCGAGAAGACGGTCTTAAAATGAACATGGGAAAAACCAAGACTACGACCAACATTCCTAAGTCACAGACTACCTACCAGCTTCCAGTGGATAGAGTAACCTAATACATATATTTGGATCATAAGGTTACACTGGGCTTTGAGAACCAGCTAGCGGAAGTGAAAAGACGGATCACGCAGGCTTGGGCGGCGTTCGGTGCCAATTGCCAATAAGGTGCTCACCTACGGTACAGAGACCATGACCCTTACACAAAAGTCCGCCGAGAAGTTCAGAGTCGCGCAGAGGGGTATGGAGAGAGCGATGTTCAGTATCACTCTTCGTGACCGGAAACGTAACAAATGGCCCCGAAATAAAACCAAGGTGAAAGACGTCATGGCTGTCATAGCAAGGAAAAAGTGGACATGGGCAGGAACATTGCGAGAATGGACGAGAGTCGCTGGATAAGGCGAGTCCTTGAATGGAGACCCGGAGCGGATACTCGAGGGCGCGGCAGACCACCCCAGCGCTGGATGGACGACATTCGACGGCACGGGGGTCGAGACTGGATGAGACGGGCACAAGATCGCCAAGAGTAGAAGAAGAGGGAAGAGGCCAACATCCAAGATTGGGTCACCAAAAGGCCATGATGATGATGGTGATGACTTCAGAACATCATTATTTAAGCTTTTACATATCAGCATGGCAACAGCGCATTATTGTTTTGTTCGGTTTGGTCATAGGTAAAATATTTATTCCAAGTCGGCGCCAAATTTTTACCGCCCCGGCGGCGGCGGCGGCGCGCTGGGGTTGTTCGGCGGCGGCGCGTCGGCGCGGCGTGGACCTCTACCTGGGATATAAAGTTTCCCATGATAATCAGGCATAGTATAACTCTATCAGTGAGTGAGATAATTTTTATAATGACTAGCATAGAGGCATTCCATCTTAGTCCTCAGGGCTGGCAAAGCATTTACAGTCACGAATCTGAATTCAATTACCATCAAGTGGTCTGTGTGCTCGCTTGCCAGCTCAGTGGTATAAAAAAATCTGTTCGGTAGTTTCAGAGATTACCCATACATAAATATTTACAATTTCATAATGGTTATTTTTTTATTAAGTTTCAGCTAAACCACAAAAATATTAACAATTCACTATTTCAGCTTCACGCATTGGACATGAATACGGCATCTTTCGACTGGCTCATCACGGCTAGATCGGGCGAAGACTTTAACCAAATCAACGAGATATTGAATGCAACTTCTATTCGTTTCGACGAAAATATAGTCGTATCTTTCCCTAATGTGAACCATCGTTCCAACTCTCGAACACTTCGCCTTTGCGAGGGCAACTTTCTATATAAAACACCGACTAAATCAACAGGTCAGAAGCGGATTTCTTTCAACAGGAAGCAGTATTATTACAACAACTGCCGGTACGGGAACCGCTATGATCGGAATCGCTACGATCGCAATTGCAACAAGACGGAATACGAGAGGAATTATTACAGGACATCAGAAAGATTCAGAAATTTAACGAGATATCAGACTTATAAGAGATCAGGTACCGTCTGGCCGCTATTTCAGTCAGGTCTCCTAACCTATAACTTTTCTAGAAGCTTTGATATGGTGAATATAAGCAAGTTTTTACTAACAAGAGAGTTTAATAAGTGGACAAAAGTAAACAATGTGAATCGTGGAATCGATGGAATGATTCTCATTCAGTATTTTAAAGTCCGCACAAATTCAACTTTGTACGCCTATTTTTTGGGTAAGTAGACACGTAACTAAGCACAACAGTTTTCCTTAGAGAGTCGTTCAAAGTGGTTTAACCACTCCTTGGTCAGGTAAATCATTTTGTTCCATGAAACCCTAACTTTCAGTATCTACGTTATTTGCAATTTATACCCAAAACATAAAATATTTTCACTCACAATGAATGAAAAAAATGTTAAATGATCAGTTGACGACACGCTTTTACTTACCTACGTGCTTTTTCACGAAATGCGACATATGGCAAAGAAGCTTATCCTAGATATTCTACGCTATGTAGGATGTGTAGCCATTAGCTAATTTATTTGTGGGTTAATACATACATACTTACATAAATACCGTCACGCCTTTTTCCCACAGGGGTAGGCAGAGACTACTTTGTTCCACTTGCTACGATCCTGACATACCTCTTTCGCTTCATCCACATTCATCAATCTCTTCATAAATACATGCTCGTCGGTTTCGGGTACTCTTGACTTGTACTATAGATTATCTGCTGACAAAATCACATTTGTTGTCGAAATATTCGCGCTAAAACCCCGCTCCATCCAAGCCTAATAGCGTAACCTGTGGAGATTAAAGAGGCGCACTATCCCGGGTGGCACATTTCCGGGAAGCATTTAGCTTTATATTTCTCAATCAGTGCGGCGATTCAGCGCAGGCGTCTGGACACTATGCTGTGCCGCTGTCTATATATGATTAACTAGCTGTTGCCAGCGACTTCGTCTGCAAAGAATTCGTTTATCGCTATCCCTCGGGAACTACGCAATTTTCCGGGATAAAAAGTAGCCTATGTGCTATTCCAGATTTTTCTCTATCTATGCGCCGAATTTCATCCAGATCCGTTGGGCTGTTCTGGCGTGATTGAGTAACAAACAAACATTTATCCATCCATACTTTCGCATTTATAATATTAGTTAGATCAGTAGTTCCCAAAGTGGTCCAGGTGGACCCCCAGGGGTCCACGGAAGACTCGACGGGGGTCTACGTTGGGCGTGACCAAAAATGGGGGTACACAATGGGGGTCGGGGGTGCATGAAAATTGAATAAAATTTGTGAGAATTGATTGGTTCTTGTGCTGTGAGTAATTGTAGATTTCAAGAAAGTAAAGTAGGATGGAGTCACTCGCAGCACAAAAATATAATTTAATTGAAAATTTGTTTAGTCGACTTTATTTTCAAATAATTAACCCTACCAAGCAATCAATTCTAACCAATTAGTGGCAATGTGGCTGCAGGGGGTCCACCGGATCCAGCAAAATTTTGAAAGTGGTCTATGGAACAAAAGATTTTGGGAACCTCTGAGTTAGATGAATTCAAAAACATACGTGACAGGTTCATACACTTATATTTCTAAACCCTAATCCCTATTGAAACTAAAACATATATTGCAAAACAGAAGTTAAGATAGAACACAAAGTAAAGCCTGGGCCCCGATTTTTGAAAGCACATCATTCGGAAGTAGGTATCACTCGAAAGTGGTATTGTTTGTATCTTTAAAACTACGGCTCCAATCAAATTTTTGACTAGTCCACATGATTAATGAGAGCCGTAAGTATCTTCTAAGCTACTCGTATTTCAAATTCAGCACAATTTTTCACCACTTTCGAGTGGTATTTTCACACATGTGCTTTCAAAAATCGGGCCACTGGTATCGAACCAGATGCTCAACAATCCAGGATGATATGCTATGGTTGGTGTGTAGGGTAACACCGTTTCTAGCATAAGTAGGTATCGTCTAAAAATATAATTTCCACAGGGTTAAGCGTATTTTTTTGTCGGAAACTAAAATTTTCGATGAAACAATACACTTAAGTATTTTAATGTATGTTCTTGTACAGGTAACTGGAATAGAGAGCATTCTATGTCACGTGTGGAGCCGTCTTACCCCGTGGAGGCACGCAACTTCCTTGGGGAAGAGTTAGTGGTTGGCAGATGTAACTCCACCGGTGATGGGACTGCTGCTTCCGACGACGACGGCCCTTCTGCCCCGGCGCTGTTGGATGATGTCTTGCACTTTCTAATCTTTAAGATAAATTCTACGTAAGTTAAAATCTGGTTCTCATAAACCTAGGGTCCTGTAAGGATTCGTCATTGAAATTTAAAATTAGTTTTTTTTAGGCATAGAAGTTCCATTAATGATGCAAGTATATCATATCATCTATACATAGGTATTATAAATCTGAAGAGGGTCGAAAGTCTGTACATGGAATAAGATACCTACTTAGAATCAATAACAGAACACGTTCCAACAGTATTTAGGATTTTTAACTGTTTATCGCTGAGCGCATCACGTGAAGAGGTTTTCGGGGGCGATAAATCTATCTAGCTATGTTTCATTTTTAGAAAACGTACATAAAAAATACCGAGCTAAACACGGTCATCCAGGTACTAATTTTCAAGGAAATAAAGTAGTGATTTTAACTACCTAATACCTAATAGGTACAAGCGAGTCGCGCGCGGAACTTTAACTCTGGCGACGCCCAATAGACGGCGTTACATGGTAAAATAATATTGTTTGCATATTAGCTACCTTCATACCAAATTTCAAATTTCTAGAACGACTGGAAGTAGGTACACCGTAGGTTTTTAGAGCTCGAAAATTTGTATGGAAACACTCTTTCTAATGACTGTATCTTTTGATTAAGTTGACTAAGAGGGTTAACTTTTTCACAGCCCCACAGGAGCGCAGACGCCAGTATTTGGTATCAATTTCAATTTTATATCTCTACGGATTCCTAAGAAAAAAGGTCTTGACGAATAGACAGACAGATGGACAACGAAGTGATCTTATAAGGGTTCCATTTTTCCTTTAAAGGTAGGTACGGAACCCTAAAAATTAATACCTATGAAAAGGTTTCGGAAACCTCATCAATAATGTAACAACACTTCCATTAGATATTTTCTCTGAATTCTCTGTCTTCGTTTAACCTCAATTGAACTACACAAAACAAACTGCGAAAGTATAGAAAAAAAGGTTGTTGTACCTATGTCAAGATTATTTTTATTTGACCTGAAGATACGAATTGAAAAAATAAAAAAGCTTTAATGGAATTCTTTTGTGCGAAACAGTTAACGCCTGTCACGAAAATTTGCTCTCGTGAAAATATTGAGGGTTTTCCATGTAGGGTTAGCTTTCACTAAGGCGTATCGGACACAGAATTAATTATTATTCTTTTCTCCTTCCAGTTTTGTGTCCCGTCGGTGAAATAATGAGCATTGTCGAAGGCCCATTTGTACCTATAATACACCAACTTTTCGTGTATATCATCCCGGCCCTAGGCATGATGCTTTTATTGTTTTCAGAGTTCTTCATTTGGTAAAATCGGGACCCTTAGGTATAGTCCTTGTTGTCCGTCCGTTCGTCTGCCAAGACTCTTTTTCCCAGGAACGCGTGAAGGTATCGAGATGAAATTAATATTAAACAATCAGGTCTGCTACTCCTTGAAAAATCAAACTTTTAAGTCTAGGTACGCAATCAAAAGACACAGTCATTAGAAAAGGTAATAAGAATACAAATTGCGGTGATATCAAAACCTATGGAGTATTTCCATTTGTCCTAGCAATTTAAAATTTAAACTTTACTTTGCTATCTCCGCGATATAGTGAAGTCAAGTCGTATAACACAAAAAGGTGACATATTTTTCCCAAGGTTTTAATTTTTCGCTTTTATTTACTTTTATATTCATCGCAATTTTTTAATTTTTTTCTTATCTTGTCTAGTCTGTCTCTATGAAAAAACACACTGCTGATGTTTTCGTTCTGAGCAGGGCTCTGCTCACATTGGAATTATTTTATATAGAAACGGCCATTTATGTTATAGCGATAGCGTACCTATATTCGAAACATGCTGAGATACTTACATTCATAAAAACTACGGAACCCTCGGTGGGCCACTGTGACTCGAACTTGGTCGGTTTTTTATTGTTGTATCTGTAGAACAATCAGAAATAGATGTTCAATAACTCCCAATAACTCTTATGCTTTAAATTTTTATAATGAACATGCATCTGTCTCCAGTTGTTAAAATTTGTTTGTTAACGTTCAGTTCAATGCTTTTTTTAGGTTATCGACGCGATACTACAGTAAACTTGGCTTCCGGAGCTACGAGGGGGCCTGGACAGGGCTACTAGGGGCTTTGACTGACCAGTCCGTAGATATAGCGCTGGAACCAGTCACGGTCTTGGCCCCTCGGTACCAGGACATGGACTTTATCTTCCCCATAGCTGAAACAATGTAACTATTGCATGATGTTTGTTTATACGTTGGGTACCTAATTCAAGAGAGTTTTGGTAAGAAAGCCACACTAGCACTCATCTGCGATGCAATAACATAAGTTTATATAATCTTACTTTGCATCTGACACTGAAAAATACGAGGCAGTAGGCTTATTGTCTAACTCACTCGCAATTGCTCGCAATCGCCATTATGTTTATTTTGACAGTTCTTGTATGAATGTGACAGGTAGCTGATTCCGATGTCAACTGTAAGCCCATACATGAACTGTCAAAATGAACGCGATGGCGATTGCGAGAGAGTTAGACAATAAGCCTAACAGATCCAGAAGTTTCCATCTAATCGAAAAACTTACTCGAAAATTACCATTTTTCCAGGTGCAATATCTACATAAGGCACCAAGAGACTTCGACTGTTCGGGACATATTCCTGGCCCCCTTCAGTGCCCGTCTGCTTGCCTGTGTGCTTGCCGTGGCCGTGGTGGCTTCGATTGCGGTGGTACTGATTAGCAAAGTAACGCCTGGCCTTCAGGACTCAAGGCCTTTGGAGTACACTGAAGCGTTTGTGTGGACTACTGGCATACTTTGTCAGCAAGGTCCGTGGTTAGAAGCATGCTAAGTTTTATTTTACTGAGCTGTCATTTACAGTAGGTATTCAGCGGACTATCCAGTTGAGTCAGCATATTATCGATGTGTATGCGTAGTATACACATTTTTAAAGAAGAGGCCAGTCAGGATTTTGCTGGTGGCGTGGTGTGTTTAATTTTATGGAGGTATGTTTTTGTATCGACGACAGTGGCATTTTTGGTAGCACCACTAATTTGACTATCGACTAGCAAAAGTAAGATCAACTAGGTACTAGATTCTTCTCAGCTCTGGAAATGAAATTCCACTATCAGTATTATTTATTTCGAGGGAATGGGCTCAATGGGCGAAATTCTTAGGAATCATGTTATAGGCGATGCGGCTAGCAACCTATCCCTTTCATTCCACCTATACGCCTAGAATGATGCTGAAGGTGGCTCTTAGATCTTTGTTACCTTAGGCTCTGTCTAGCCCGTAAGGGATATATACGTGATTTGTGTATGTGAGTATGTATTTAGTTCCAAGAATTCTTCACAAGTCCAACCTGTAGGAGCTTTCACAAATGTTTATTCAAAAGATAATTCATATTGTTTGTTCTAGTTCTACTTAACTGATCTGTCTGTCTCTGATCAAAGCTCAGCCAAGTTTCTGAGATATCATACACCCTTTAGAATACCTAGATAATTTTGCCTAATAGGTGATGTTTTAACTACGCACGTACTTACTGCTTTAAACTTTTAATTAATTTGTTACTTATTTAAAGGGTGCGCCAAAGTTGAACTAATTTTTTTACCTAGATTATCGGAACTCCGAAAATGTTTCACCTAAAAATTTTTATACTAACAATCACTGTTCATAACTTCTCTGCTCATAATGTTCTGAATTCCTAATCATTCAATTTCATAATGTTTGTAGCAATAAACATCTATCATACTACTATTTGTTTTCCTATATTTTCTCAACATAACCATCTTTTACACTATTCTACATCATCATATTTTTTTTATGTAGTTTTGTTTTTATTTCTAAAATTGAATATTATTATACATTAAACTAATTTACCATATTTGTTATTCTTTCGATTATTTTTACGGTAATAGTACGTTAACCTTCAAATATGATAAGATTTACAAAGAGGCACCGATAAAACCACTGTAGGATGATTAATTTGGATTAATTTAGGTCCAGGTGCGGCGGGGGCGGCCCTTGGGCCACCCCTAAGCCGCTAACATGTGTTTGTTTTAATTTAAAAATAGTCTTTATTTTACCTTTTTATCTAAAATAGGTATCTACGAGGAACAAGCGGAAAATGACATTATGTACATTAATTTTGTAAACATTAGGGTAACTTTTATATGATTGGGTACAGTAAGTAATAAATAAAAACCCAGCATTGAAATTTTGTCAATATGAATATAAAAATGAACACAAAATATTTACCTTGTTACTCCGCTACTTACGTGCAAGATAACCAAGCCTGTGCGAAATATATACGTTTTGCATGCAAGCTCTCCCACCACTACTGCCGTACTACGTTAATAGTAAAATAAATTTTAAGAACGAAACCTTTAGGAACCAAAATTTTAGGAGAAGTGATCATTAGGAGTACAGATCGCTATGAAGATCGATTTCGGAGGATAAACTTTAGCGAAGTCAATATGGACCCTTATTTAAATCACTACATAGTATAAAACAAAGTCGCTTTCCGCTGTCTGCTTATAAATATCTTCAAAACTACGCAACGGATTGTAATGTGGTTTTTTTAATAGATTCAAGAAGAAGATTTATATGTATAATTCTACGCAGACGAAGTCGCGAGCAACATCTAGTAGCGAATAAAAACTTAATATTAATAATATTAGTTAATGTACCTACCTACATACTCGTAGTTATTATTATCTTCATAAGCGGCACTTTTTCTGGTAATTGACAACATTTAATTTTTATAACACCTGAAAATGTATATATGGTTCGAAAGCATTTTGCCTCCTGATCACTGCAATATGTTTATATAATTTTAATATCGCTTATTATAAAAAATAAAAATTAATTAAAAATATGTCCTAATTTTACCAAAACTACCACAGGATAGGTGAAACACCTTTGCCTTTTTCACGAGAAAAAATAAGCGACCATAATTTTGTATATGACAACTTCAAAGTACAAGGGGGGCAACTCTGAAATTCTATTTTTGAAGTTCGTTGCATACCTTCTCTCTCACTCTCAAGTTAATGACTATATTAGTATGAGCGGAACAGCACGAAGCGAACCTCGAAAATCGAATATCGGAGAATAAGGCCTGACATTGTCAATTTGAAATTGACGTCAGTTTTTTTTCTATACAGAAAAGATAAAAGGATAAGTGTCTATTCTGTGATAGTATCGGAGTTACGCCCTTTTAGAATAAGCAAAAATTAATAAATTAATTATAAATTAAATACAAACCCTAGCGAAAAAATTAAACTGTCAGCATGTTCATCTTTTCAAACAGAATACAGAGAACCATTAAAATTATAGGCTCAGAAATATGAAATGTTGTCAATTATCCGTGTTATTGAATCCCACGACACAGGCTTTGCCTAGTGTGGGAATCACTGTTCCTTCTGTGTAAACTGTAACTCTTTCAGTTAGATAAATTATTATTGATTTTTGTTTTTTTTTTGATATTACATAGGTACCTATTTGACGACATGAATTGGAGGGAGTAAGTATTATTTTAGTTAACTGTACGTAGGACAATTACGAGTTAACATTGAAGGCAGTTGATCCGTCTTATATTCATTTGTTATATCTATATCTTACTAGCTGTTGCCTGCGACTTCGTCTGCGTAGAATCCGCTTATCGCTATCCCGCGGGAACCATGCAATTTTCCGGGTTTAAACTATCCTATGTCCTTTTTCGGGATACAAACTATCTATATACTAAATTTCAACTAAATCGGTCCAGCGGTTGCGTGAAAAGGTAACAGACAGACATACAGACAGGACAGAGTTAATTTCACATTTATAATAGGTATTAGTAGGGATTAGCTGTTAGTAACCACGAGAACCCTACTGAGCAAATTAATTGGGGATTAAGAAATGCCAACATTAAGTTGACAGAGCTTGAAGTGCTCAGCAATATCGAAGCGTAGAAAGGGGCGTGTAAATCTTATATACTTAGCCACAGAAAGCGTCATCTCCCAGACATTGCACCATAAATCGTATGTAATAGACGGAATACATGGGTAAGTCTGAAATAGATGGAGTAAAAAAAGTTTAACTGATGAACCAATATAAGTTTCTTTAATTTAATTTGTTATTAAACAACCATGTTAAACTGTAGGATTAATTTAGTTATGAAAAAGGTCGAAATAATTGTATTTAGTAACTTGACTGACTGACTGACAGATCCCCGTAAGAATACAATATTACTAGTCTTGAAAATTGAAACACAAGTAAGAGTCATAACTGCTAAAAATTAATTTCAGGACTTTTCGATATTTCCGTGGGTTGGGGAGAGAAAGCGACTTTGCTTTATACTACGTAGTGACGACGACTTTCGCGACGTGCTTTTTTTTTTTTTTTTTTTTTTTGAATTTAAAATAGGCTTACGTTTGACCTCAATCTCGATTGATGGAAGGCGAAGATGAGGCCTAAGATGGTACACGTTTGCCTAGAAGGTGGTGCGCCGTGCTGCCGGAATAGTTTCTTCTCTTTCACTAATAGGCACACGGACCGAATGTGTGAAGAGTGGCGCTGCTCAAGGTCATTGGCGTTGGCGGTTATTGGCGCCTTAAAAAAACATCGTAATCCTGCCTGTGTGTAATACAGGTGGCACTTGGACTCCTCCAACTCCGGCCGCAAGCGTGCTCCTCATAGTGTGTCTGCTGTTCGCCGTGGTGACGTACAACGCGTACGCAGCATTCATCACCTCGGTCCTGTCCGTAAGAGTCGCAAGTGTCGACACCGTCGCTGCCGTCCTGCATTCCCCTAACTTCAAGATCGGCTACATCAAGAATGGAGCGGACCAGGCGTATCTTATGGTAATATGACCATCTTTTAATTTCTAGTAATAGTGATCTAGTTAGTTTTTACCCGACAGTCACTGGAAAGTGGGAATGTATATTGCGAACTTTAAAGATTAATATTTCGCAAACGGATCCCAGAACCAAAAATGGTTTTCCCACACCAACACTATTTTTGAACAACCTTTCCAACGACCCACACTATGGGGAAAAACGAGAAAAAACATCCCCACTTTACGTGTAAAGCTGCGGACAGCCAGACAGCCAAATAGACAGACGGACGGATGGACATAGCAAAACAATAAGGGTTCCTTGTTGACCAAGGAACTCTAAAAATGACGCATAATTTCAAGAGCTTTATTGACACGACGATGTCGTACTAAGGGTGTACGACGGCGCACGTGACCTTTTTAGTCAGTGAGTCAAGGTCTACATCCATGGCAGAACCACATTATTAACACCCGACGCCACCCGACGCCACGCGACGCGTGTTGAGTAGAATCAAATTGTATTATTTTCTATGACCAGAGCCACACTGTCAACACCCGACGCGACGCCACGCGCACACACGCCACCCGACCCAGACGGGCCAGATCGACGTGTCGCCGATGGTGGGGGTAAACACCCCACCCCACGCGGCACGCGCAGTGTGGCTCTGGACAACACCCGACGCCACGCGTCAGTTGTTCGAGAACATTCGCAGAATGTATGCATGTGTTTGTGAACTACACACTTCCACAGCTGTCAGCTAAAGAAATTGCTAGCGTGTCGTGGCATCGGGTGTTGGCTATGTGCACGGTGCACGTCGGGTGTCGACACGTCGCGTCGCGTCGCGTGTTAATAATGTGGTTCCGCCTTCAGACTGAACCATAACATGAATGGTTCAAAAGAGCCCGCCCAACGGGTTGCGTTACATGCCTACAGATAAACATAAATATAAACTTTCAGGTTAAATATTTTAAAATTTATGTTTTCATATAATAGTTTTATAATCTTTGTTCGTTGTCAAGCAGTCGACGAAGGATGCGCAGCTGAACGCCTTTTACATTCGAGGCTACTCTGACGCAGAAAACTTGGTGTCTTCGGCAGAGGAGGGCCTGGCGCGCGCCGCGCGGCAAGACTATGCCTTCTTTGCTGGCCAACGGGCAGCACGGTCTACTCTCAAGTTTGTGTCAAAAAATAATATTATATTTTTATATTACAACAAATATTACTAGCTTTTGCCCGCGACTTCGTCTGCGTAGAATTAGTATTTTGGGTAGACATTCAATTAGAGCACAAATTAAATGTTACCCTTAGGGTATAGCATCTTCGTAATTAATTTCACTACCCTTTTCATAACTTTGATGATTTCTGCAATCAAAAACTATTCTATGCCCCACCCCGGGACCATAACAATTACAATTCCAAATTCTTTTAAGTCGGTTCAGCGGGAAGAAGGCAAAAGACAGACGCACTTTTATAATTTTACAATATTTAGTAGGTATGGATTTTCAAAAAGCTTTCTGATATTCTGCTTCAAAAAAAAGGAAGACCTTTGCCCAGCAATGAGTGAGACACTCGATTGAGGTAATATGCATCTGTCAGCGCGAGACTGTTAGGTTATAGGACTTATTGTGTTTTTACTAATTTAGACTTTTTGTTACTAACAAATTATGGATATTTCCGAAATAAAAAATCCGAAGTAAAAATATTCATACATTAAGTAGGTACCTAGTTATTTTTGAGATTTGTTAGTTTTCTAAGTGACTTTAACGCCATTTCATGACCTAAAGATATGTAAAAGTAAGGTACGATAGGTACTAGCATATTAACTGTCAACCCCAATTTTGTCCTTATTTATTTGTGTGCCTAATCAAAAGTCTAAAAATAAAGTCCACGCTCCTATCTTAAAAAATTATAAAACTTCCCTAAGTACATATCAACCCCTATTTCTAATTTATCTACCAACAAAACTCTTAAAAACTATTTTTATCTAATCGAAAGCTTGAAAGAAAGTTTCAAATTTCAGCTTCAAAATCGACCAAGTTCCTTACAAACTTTTATCTCCTCTGCAAGATTTTTTAGTAGAGACAGGGATTATTATAAAAAAAAATGTTATAAAAATCGGCCATTTGCGAGTCGGGCCCGCGCACCGAGGATTCCGTACAAATTCGGCAAGTGAATATGATATCCAGTGTTAGCAGAGCCCTGCTCTTAAGCAAAATGTAGGCAGTGTGAGGACATCTTATATTGGTTACACAGGCAGACATTAAAAAATAGATGTATTTTTGGTTTTATTTCATTTTAGTTGTGCTATAATTATGACCCACCATCATACAAAATTTCAAATTTCTATGACAACTGGAAGTGCCTACATACTCAGTATTTTTTGAGAGCACGGCGATTTGTATGAAAACACCCTTTCTGATTACTATACCTTGTGATTGTATAGATTTGAGAGTTGATCTTATTACAACTCCAAGAGACCGCAGATCTAAGTATCGGATGTTAATTTCAACTTTATACCTATACGCGTACCCGAGGAAAATGAACTTGACAGACAGAGGGAACAGGTATGGACGGACGGACGGACAACTTAGTGACCCTGGGTTCCTTTTTCTCCTTTACGGAACCTTTAAAATAGATACTTCCTATTATTAAAGAAAATAATACAGGAAAGATTTCATTCATATAGGTATCGTAGCGACATCTATTAATGAATAGCGGAACTAATTGAACCATAGTAAATTTTATTATTATTCTGTTGCTTAGTATTATTATAACATATTACATGTACTACATTTTTGAACTCAGGACTTCTTCCTCTTTCATTTGGTATCCCAATGAATAATGTATCAAAAAAAAATTTTGGTGGACCCCTCCTTTTTCTTTTATATCTCGACTTCTAGGTGGAATTTCGAAAAAAACGCGACATGGCAGTTTAAGTTAGATCTCCAGCAATACAATAAAAAAAACCGCATTCAGTTTGGTGCAGTAGTTTTTGCGTAGCGCGGTAACAAACATACAGACAGACAGACAAAAATTCTAAAAATTGTGTTTTTGGCTTCTATGGCGCTTATAGATGCCCCTTAGTTTATTTTTTCTTTAAAATCTCCTATGTACAGACATCGACCTGTTACAATTTTATTATATGTATAGATGGTCTACAGTTTGTCTATAAAGTCGTGAAATTAAGAACCGGCCAAGTGCGAGTCGGACTCGCGCACTGAGGGTTCCGTACAAATTCACTAAGTTATTATAAAATCTAGTGTTAGCAGAGCCCTTGTTTTAAGCAAAATGTAGGCAGTGTGAGGTCATTTTATATTGGTTACTTATATAGACAGACAAATATTAAATAAAAAAAAAACTACTTACTAGATCTCGTTCAAACTAATTTTGGATGGAAGTTTGTATGGTAATGTACATCATATATTTTTTTTAGTTTTATCATTCTCTTGTTTTAGAAGTTACGGGGGGGGGGGGGACACACATTTTACCACTTTGGAAGTGTCTCTCGCGCAAACTATTCAGTTTAGAAAAAAAATGATATTAGAAACCTCAATATCATTTTTGAAGACCTATCCATAAATACCCCACACGTATGGGTTTGATGAAAAAAAAGTTCTAAGTATGGGGAACCCCCAAAATTAATTCTTTTATTTTTATTTTTGTGTGAAAATCTTAATGCGGTTCACAGAATACATCTACTTACCAAGTTTCCACAGTATAGCTGTTATAGTTTCGGAGAAAAGTGGCTGTGACATACGGACGGACAGACAGACAGACAGACATGACGAATCTATAAGGGTTCCGTTTTTTGCCATTTGGCTACGGAATCCTAAAAAGTGGCAATACTGTAGTGTCGTTCCGTTTTCTTATACCTACCTATAGATTAGGAAGGGACGACACTACAGTTTTGCCACTTTTTAATTTAACGACTTTAAAGACAAACTGTAGTTCACGATCTTACTAATTAAGAAAAAAAGGCTGTTGTGATTAGGGCGGTAGAGTACAAGTCATAAAGTTGCAATTTCATTGACAAAAAAAATAAGTACGATTATGTAGTAGATACAATTAGTATGAACTCAGATCATCCATATAATATGGTGGTTTCTCTGTCATGTGCATTTATTAGCATTGGCCTAACCGTTTTTTTGACCATTTTTGAGCAATCAACAAATTAATAGGTAATTACTTTACCCTTCAGCGGAAATTTGAACTAATGTGTAATCCTTGAATCACTCTATTTATTGATGAAAATTGCATTAAAATCAGTAGGGTACTTTAAAAGACCTAAGCGTCCATAAAGTCGCTGTCAATTGAAATTGCGAACAATGTAAATAAACCATTTTTCCTACTCCTGTACTATTATCTGTGATTTATGTTATCACGAGCACCACTATAAGAACACTCATAATAAGACTTTGGCTAAGTCTATATTGTCTATTCCCTCTAAAAGCACTTGTTGGCTTATGGCTCTAAAAGTGCTCCATCGTTAACTCTGCCAGCCATAGACTGCCAGATCTAGGAAAAACTTTTACAGGATCAACATTAAATTTACGATGAAAATGCATGGCTACCAACTTAACAAATTATTTCATTCGTATGGTTTTTTTATTGAACTAGAACTTTCTGAACGAAATGCGTAGCTGCCAACATAACAAACAAGATTTTTTAATAAAGTCACTGGCATGTTGGTAAACGTTTTGGCTAAATGCGCCAAGAATGCAAGGCTATAAAAAAAAAGTTAACGTTAATTAAAAACAAAGTTTACTATAAACAAACTTTAAATTTTTTCGTTAGTCGTTTTCATGTTTCCCGCTTTTGTCTTGTTTGTTATTTGTTATTTGATTGCAATAGTTTTAACAAAGTTTTGTAACATTAACATAATTATCATAAAAAAGCATCGATGAAAACGAAATTAACTCAACACCGGAAGAAATATCCGCAGCGGCCCAGGAAGTGATGGAAAATTTGTTATCTAGAAAATCTCGGCAATGATAAAACCTAGGTACGAGAATTTCTGCGTGGAGACTGGAACACTGGACTTCTTCATTTTTGGAGAACGTATTACTCTAATTTAGTAAGTACCTACCTACTTAGTCGTAGAAAAAATATTGTATGCAACGTTGTATTAGCAAGTCAAAAAAAGCTCGTGGTTTATTTCACGCCACTCGCCTTTTTTGACCCCTCTAATACAACTGTTGCATAAAATACTATAATGAAATATCCATATTCTAGCACTTGTTTATTGTATTAATGGTTCAAGATAATGCTGTGGTAAGTATTGATCAAATAACACACGGATTTAGCAGTATTTGATGAGGGAAAATGGAAATTAAAGCCATTTTAAATACAAGATTTGCTTACATTGTTTGCAATTTCAATTGACTGACAGTTTACATACATAAATACATACACACAAACGGCGAGCAGCGACATTGTTTTATACTATGTATAATGAAGAAGATGAACAAAAGCCTTGTTCAAGGCCTTCAAGTTCAAAACTACTAAACGTCCCGGGATTTCGGAAAACCCGCGTCTAGTCGCTTTGCTTACGGAAAGTCTTAAGATTTAATTCATTCATAGAGTTCGAGTTTCAGTATATTCCTAAGTAATGTAACATGATATTATATCGTCAATTCTCGAAGCTCTTTTGTAACTCAATATTTTAGTTTTAGTAAATCTTTCTTTGGAGTAAAGTGTTACTTAAATGTACACAAAACTTAAAGTAATATCATAAGACCCTTGAGAGTCACATGTTTTCGCGAAGAACCAATTTAACCTGAATATGAAAGTGGCAACGTGTCGTAGACATAAAATGGACTGTAAATAATTTATCATTTGCGATAAAATCGAATGCACAGTCCAGTTTCTTGGAGACTCGGAACATTTTGTATCACCTAAAGTTTGTGAGTTTGTGAGGTTTAAGGGGGTAATCTCTGTATATACTGAACCGATTCTGAAAACTTATTACCAATAGAAAGCCACATTATTTGCCAGCGTTATAGTCTACGCGCTGGGAGGACGACATTAGAAAAGTCGCTGGACCGCACTGGATTTATGTCGCCAGAGACAGAGATGATGTTAGATGGTAATCTTTGAAGGCTTTTTTATTTATTTTATTTATAGTCTATATTTAATTCAGCGCGGACGAATATATTGTGAATAAGGAGGTTATTATGCCTATAAGGTGTGGAATAACAGTGCGTTCTCTCAAGTGACCGCAGTTCGAATCTCGTGTAGAAAAAGTTTTCTTTTCTTTTTTTTTCTTTTTGCGCGAGTTGCGTCGCGTTGGTGTAGTTTTCACTTCTGCCGGCACTCCCGGGTAGCACTCACCCGGTGTTTGTTATCCTGGAAAATGTGTAGTTCCCGCGGGATATCGATAAACGAATTCTTCGCACACGAATTTGTGGGAAACAGCTATATAGTGTGATCATAATTATAACAATCACATTTGGTGGAAGGTCCCTGAGCCAGGCGCGAGGTCGCTGCGCCCTTCGAGAGCTGGCTGTGCCGTCCACGCGAGCTCATCTCGCCTTCCCGTTGCCACGACGCTCGCCCTACGCCAGATCGACACTAGTCAGGTAAAATAAAACGTTTAGTTTGTCTCACTCTAACTTACGTGATGTCAATTGTCTCTTTCTAAAGACCGAAGTGCAATCTTTATGGCCGGGTACTGTACCTAGTTCACTCACACTGAATTAAAATTTTAGGTATAGGTAGGTATGTTTCTATTTAAACCTATTTAGTTAATTGATTAGGAAAGTAAATTTATTTACATTTTACTATCTCTGAATTGTTTGTTTGCCTACTATAATTATGTACTATGTAAGTATGTACCTACTATACCTCAAAAACCATGGCTGTGGAAATCTTAACTCTTATGAATGTTTTTCGCGCAATAAAGTACCTACTCTCTCAGATCTGACCTTTTGATGTGTGCAAGTGTAGCGCATTGCATGTAGGTACGCTGCAATAAACGTAAAAAGTTTTGGAATAGGTATTTAATATGGTATTTTTATTAGCCACAAAATAAATTGGTTAATAAACTGGTCGATCGACTAGCGGATCGTAAAAACTGAGGGTCGAAGATTTTTATGTTTAACCTACTTCATGTAAAAGACAGTATAAATTGATATGACCTGCGAACAGTGATATGCATGCAGTGCTACACCCGCCATCATCGCTCACCTCGCTTGTTGTTCATGATTAGCGACGCAGTTCAGTTTAAAGCCTAAACTGCAATGAATAGCGTTAAGAGGTAGCCCCCTTGCTCGCTGCTGCTGCGCAGTGGTGGCGCTATGGCGCGGCTGGAAGCGGCGGGGAGCCTACATGGTGCACTGCTCCCGCCACTTGGCTTCCTGCTCCCCTTTGCTCATGCTGTCATGCTCACCCTTCGTTCATGAGCAGCTCTCTGCTGCTGCGCAGCGGTGGCGCCATGGCGCGGCTGCAGGCGGCGCTGGTGCCCGGCATGCCACGCTGTTCTCCGCCGCCTGGCTTTGCCTCTGCTCGTGCCGCTGATGTACGCTCCGCTCTCATCTTACTCGTCGTTGGACTTCTCATGGCTCTTTTTCTGGGTAAGTGCGTGCTTACTAATATTTTCGATGCTACAGATCTGTTTGATAAAATTGCTTTTTTGGGACTGGTGCGATTTTAGAGACCAAACTTAACTTATTTTCATCGGGAGTAATGTTTCATAATGTAGTTCGCGGACTATTTCCGGATCTATTATTCAGATAAGCACTGTCGCTTCGAAAATATTAAATTCGTACCCGGAATATTATATGACATGATGAAAGTAAATCTCGCCTATCGTATGACGATTCTGAGTAAAAATGTGTTATTTGCAGGCATAGGCGAGTACTTGTGGAAAAATCGCATACAATTTCAAAAATTTCTGACGCGGAGCACCCGCCGCATATTGGACTTAATAAGAATACATTAAACGTTAAATGAGGTTAAATGCGACGAAAATACAACCATGTAATGTTGCAAAAAGACTGTTAGTAAAATTGATCGTTTTCTGGGAGGGCTCATAATAATATAAGGTGATTCTGAGCGAGGTTTAATCTCACGTCATCTCCATGCAGGTATTATTTACCGGGAGATAAAGCTGTTGGATGCTTTTGACTATAAAGAGCGGAAGCCACAGTAGGAACCGCTTTACACACAGATATTTTTCTTCGCGGAAAATGTAACAGCACGAGGATTCTAAAAGTGGTGGCGCTTTCGTACAAAATTCTGAAATTAATAATAGTGACCATACATACAATAATGATACTCTTCAAAGATAAAAACTTAGTGAAATTTGTGGTAAGTACTTAAATAGTAGATATTCGCATGTCATATGAAACGAATTGTTTAAAAAACACCGGGTGGCGTATTAAAACAAAGTGTTATTTTCTTGAAAGTAGTTTTTATTGAGTACCTACCTATAGGTATAGCCCCACTATAGTGTAGTCGGCGTCGAAAGTAACATATCATTATGCAATAAACATGACTGTGACACATAAACTAACGAAATTGTATAATTATTAGGTACAGTCGAGGGCATAAATATCGATACATCTACCATGTCAAATATGTGTCAACGGCCTAATTGTTTATGGCATAAAGGTGTTGTTACATACGTGTATGTCTAGCTTTAAGTACTCTATAGAAGTCATAGATATAAGAGACGAAGAGAGCTGTGATTGGAGGATTGGTTTTTACTAATAATAAACAATATGTCGCCTTAACAAGAAGTGGTTTCATTTATTACAAGATGTTTTTGACGTGTTGGTGGTACTAAAGAGCATTCAACCTTCTGTGTGGGGAGCGAGTCGGGTTACCTTCGCGTGTGGTCAAGAGCTGCGGTTCGTTTTTGGATCCGTCCGAGGGGAAGAGCAGTGCTTGGTCCGGTGCACCCTGGGCTTCGGTTAATGATTTCCTGGCGGTCTCCGTGGGATATCATTGTCCGTTGGCTAAGAGCCCGGGTAGGGGGGTAGGGGGTCGTTTGACCGTGTTCTACAACTTACAACGTTGCCGACATTTTTATGTCACAAGATTTTTGAATAGGTACTGTATTTTTTACTTTGACATTGGCGAAATCATCGCATCGATCGATGGGGCCATCTTATTAAAAGAAGTAGAAGAACCTTGTGTGCTACACTACTGCTCTCAGAGAGCCTCGTAGCGTGTCCAAGTTTTAATTTAGTACTTGTGACTTTCTGTAAGTAGGTATCTATTTTTCTTATTGGGTATGTCTATTTTATTTTACAATGTATTGCGCTGATTCAAAAACAATTTCGAGGAATACGTCTTCAGAATTCTTTACAATGGTCAGAGTGTGACGTGGATGAACTGGCGTATAGTATTTATGAGCAGTCTACACACACACACACACACACACACACACACACACACACACACACACACACACACACACACACACACACACACACACACACACACACACACACACACACACACACACACACACACACACACACACACACACACACACACACACACACACACACACACACACACACACGCAGCCACACACTCACATATATGTACAATCTTACGCAACTTTATCATTAACCAGATACACTTTTCCCATTTCCTAAAATTTGAAACGTAGGTAGGTACCCTACTATCAATAGTAGGTACCTATCAATATATCGGCACAACCACACACACAGACACGCACACGCACACAATCACACGCAAACATACAAACTTACGCATTAACAGGATACACTTTTCCCATTTTTTTGGGTTCCGTACCTCAAAAGGACAAACGGAACCCTTATAGGATCACTTTGTTGTCCTTCCGTCCATCCGTCCATCCGTCTGTCAAGACCCTTTTTCTCAGGAACGCGTAGAGGTATCAAGCTCAAATTTATATCAAATACTCAGGTCTACTGCCCCTTGGAGCTGTGAAAAAAATCAAACTTCTAAGCCAACGCAATCAAAAGATACAGCCGTTTATGCCGTAAATTTCCGCAAATTTTCGACTCTCAAGGGAATCAAAATCTACAGGGTACTTCCCGTGAACGCAATTTGGTATGAAGGTAGGTCTTATAGCACAGATTAAGAAATAATTGCGAAAACCGTAAGTATGTATGTCCTGTATATATCAGTGACCAATATAAAGTGACCCCTCACTGCGTACATTTTGCTTTGGAGCAGGGCTCTGCTTACACAGGTTTATAGATATTTCTAGATTATGGTACGGAACCCTCGGTGCGCGAGTCCGAATCGCACTTGGCCGGTTTTTTTTTATTTGAAATAGAATCACAGCCTATCTTGACAACCGTAATCCGGGATGACTTTTAGTTTCGGGGCGACTTTAAAACTTAGTTGTAATGATGAAGTCATTAATTTTTATTTGCATATATGCTTCCAATCGATGTTCTCATCGGTCGTCTTTGCGTCTGCATGCCAAACATTTACAATGGAAAAGACAATAATTATCGATTTTATAGTAGGGTAGACCGGGGGCAATAGTAACACTTTGCAAATAACGGCGCATAGCACAGAAACTGAACATTTCTAAGAAAAACTACATCAACGTATTACATGCCAGGTTCATTGTTTATACGTTTTTGATATTATTTTTTACTAGAACATAACAGTTTAGCATATAATCGAGTTTTTGTTCAGTGATTCCCACTGCTACTATTGACCCCTACCACGGGTCATTTGTACCACAATTTCCGAAGTGAATAAAACATTATATTTATATCAAAATCTTAACAATTTCAATATTTATTTCTTGAATTTAATCAGTCTGAACAGTTGTACCAGTATCAGCAATGAGGATCTACATTTTCAGTAAAAATATAATTACTCAAGTCTAAAAAATTTATATTCAAGTTATCTCAGTTTCTACAATTAAATTAATCGTTTCTATGAAATAAAATGGCTTCTAAATTTTTTAGGCATAATTTTCTGGCCTGTAAAACTACGTAAACCAATACAATTCAATACAAAACTAGTATCGCAAAATTGCATACAGTTACAATTGACCCCTGGTACAATGGACCCCATTTCTCGAATTTAACAATACTTTACAGTGTAAAATCACAATACTATAGCAACTTCAAAAGCAGCTCATAATATACGATAAAAATATAGAAAATGAAAGTAACTAATCAATGGCTCAGCCAATTTTAATTAGTTAGGTATACAACATATTAGATTCACCTTAAAACGTCAGCTAACTTTGATAAAATAAAAATATTATTTGGGGTCATTTGTACCACGGGGTCAAATGTAACGTTACAATTGACCCCGACTGTGCTGGTACTATTGCCCTCAAAGCATTTCAAATTACTTACATTCAAATATCTCAGCCGTTCTTATTACCTGATAACCAAACTATTACTTGATTCAAGCATTGATAACCGTAGCATCATAATTGAGTAAAAATATTAGACTAACAGCTATATTGGGGAAACTATAAGCCAAAACAATCAACGGAATTATTTACTTTGGTAGTGCGAAAACAAAAATAGTTGTCTAGCATGTTCGTTCTGCACGGCGCTGCGCCGCCGACTGGTGAGCAGGTCGGGACACACTCAACGCACGTACGCACGTACACAGTTATGCTTAGAATGTTATAGGGTTAGAAATATCGACGATGGTACTATTGACCCGTGGTACTATTGCCCCCGGTCTACCCTAATTTTAAACATATCAAAGTAGCTCCAAAATGATCAAAGTTACCCCGGTTTACGGTATAGTACATTACTGCCGAGGCCGGGAAATTGCAATTCGTGGATGACATTTAGTTTGACGGACGTCGCGTAGCGGAGTCCGTTAATAAATACGAATCCACGAATTGCCGTTTCCACCGAGGCATGTATAGTGCTTTTCTTTAATAATGCGAGGAAATAAAATAAAATGTTGAAATATTCCACTGACTAGCATGCAATTGAACAAAGTTGTCGCAATGTTCTACTCCCGCAACAGTACTTAGCTACACTGCAATTTCACATGGCCGCCATTAGTTGTATACCACATTATAAAACAAATATCTTTTTTTCACCCACCGCCTTTTTTGTTTAAAATTATTGCGAATGATGTGATGCGACTGCCGCACGACCACGCCCGTTCATGGTAGAAATAATTGGCGCGCGTGCAACGCACTGTTCGAGCTGGATCGCTTGCCTCGCGCGGCCGCCGCGGTCTACCTAAATTCCACCGAACATTTGCCGCGCGAGCCAATGTTCACGCGAACACTGGCTCGCGCGGCTGCCGCGCATAATCTGTACACAGCTTATCATTTATCGCACCGCATCGACTGCAGATGTTAGGTTCAGGTTCATTCAGCTTTAGATACTCACGGGTTGTAAGGTTTGTTGCCCCACAGGTGTGCAAAGCTGTTGACTGACCACGTAAAATTGAGACTGAGCATTATAACGCAGAAATATTCCTACCTTCGGCACACAACCTTATCCTACTAATATTATAAATGCGAAAGTTTGTGTGTGACGATGTGACGATGTGAGTGAGTGTGTCTGTTTGTTCCTTCTTCACGCTAAAACGACCGGACGGATTTGGATAAAATTTGGAACGAAGATAGCTGGCACCCTAGATTAAAACATAGGCTACTTTTTATCCCGGATAATTGCATAGTTCCCGCGGGATGGCCATAAACATACCAATTGCTAATTTTACGCGGACGAAGTCGCGGGCAGAAGCCAGTATATTAATATTATTATTCCTCCTTTTTCTTGTCCGTTAACTTTTGTTTTACTTTTACACATCTATATTTAGTTGTATCGTTGTGTAGATTTTAGAAAAAAAGGTTTTCCAATTCATTCTTCATTTTGAATGACCAATTAGGATGTTTTAACTGTCTAAAGTTGGTTTACAACCATTATATATAAAAACCTAATCTAATAAGATAAATTACAAAATTACCAGATTGTATCGTAGTTATGATTCTGGTGTAGGAAAACAGATTTCAGCTATGGTTAACAATTTTTTGTATAAGTACAACTACAAGTCATATTTTTGTTAATAGGTACAATAACATTGCAATGAATGAAATTCATTTGCAATTAATGAATAAATAAATAAATGAACATTAAGTCGAGTTTACAATATTCTGTTACAGGAAACTAGATTTTTTTTCTGCGTGGATTGAAGTTGTTTCCTATCATTACTCTCTAAAAAAAATTTGATTGAACTACTCGTGCGGTAATATTATTACAGCACTAGTGCGTAATAAGCTGAATTATGAGCTTAAATGCGGTGCAATAAGACTCGATTTACGAGCAACTGTGTTGAAAATTATTTTACACTAGCTGTTGCCAGCGACTTCGTCTGCAAATAATTTGTTTATCGCTATCCCACGGGAACTACGCATTTTTCCGGGATAAAAAGTAGCCTATGTGCTATTCCAGACTCTTCGCTACCTATGCGCTGAATTTCATTCAGATCCGTTGGGCCGTTCTGGCGTGATTGAGTAACAAACAAACATCCATCCATCCATCCATCCATCTATCCATACTTTCGCATTTATAATATTAGTTAGATTTCATTGAGTTTCAATGAAATCTAACTAATATTATAAATGACTAATATTATTAACTAATATTATTTATAATATTAGTTAGATTTCATTGAGTTTCAATGAAATCTAACTAATATTATAAATGCGAAAGTATGGATAGATGGATGGATGGATGGATGGATGTTTGTTTGTTACTCAATCACGCCAGAACGGCCCAACGGATCTGAATGAAATTCAGCGCATAGGTAGCGAAGAGTCTGGAATAGCACATAGGCTACTTTTTATCCCGGAAAAATGCGTAGTTCCCGTGGGATAGCGATAAACAAATTATTTGCAGACGAAGTCGCTGGCAACAGCTAGTGTAAAATAATTTTCAACACAGTTGCTCGTAAATCGAGTCTTATTGCACCGCATTTAAGCTCATAATTCAGCTTATTACGCACTAGTGCTGTAATAATATTACCGCACGAGTAGTTCAATCAAATTTTTTTTAGAGAGTAATGATAGGAAACAACTTCAATCCACGCAGAAAAAAAATCTAGTTTCCTGTAACAGAATATTGTAAACTCGACTTAATGTTCATTTATTTATTTATTCATTAATTGCAAATGAATTTCATTCATTGCAATGTTATTGTACCTATTAACAAAAATATGACTTGTAGTTGTACTTATACAAAAAATTGTTAACCATAGCTGAAATCTGTTTTCCTACACCAGAATCATAACTACGATACAATCTGGTAATTTTGTAATTTATCTTATTAGATTAGGTTTTTATATATAATGGTTGTAAACCAACTTTAGACAGTTAAAACATCCTAATTGGTCATTCAAAATGAAGAATGAATTGGAAAACCTTTTTTTCTAAAATCTACACAACGATACAACTAAATATAGATGTGTAAAAGTAAAACAAAAGTTAACGGACAAGAAAAAGGAGGAATAATAATATTAATATACTGGCTTCTGCCCGCGACTTCGTCCGCGTAAAATTAGCAATTGGTATGTTTATGGCCATCCCGCGGGAACTATGCAATTATCCGGGATAAAAAGTAGCCTATGTTTTAATCTAGGGTGCCAGCTATCTTCGTTCCAAATTTTATCCAAATCCGTCCGGTCGTTTTAGCGTGAAGAAGGAACAAACAGACACACATTCTTTTTTTTTCAATATCATTACTCAATTCAGTTAAATTTTTAGAGATATAGCTCCATCGATATCGATACTGTCGATGATTCTGCCAATGCCGAGGTTGAAGAAGACACTGCTTGTTTTTAATCAGCCGTTGCTCGGTACCTACCTTCGGCATGCGGAATACATAATATAATTGACAACGATTCAAATTTGCTAAGGTAGTAAAATTAAAATACCGTTTGTAGATTTTACACTGCTGATTACAGTAAAAATATTTTTGGATTTTTTTATGAAGTAGTTTTTTTTATATTCAGGAAAAACAGTAAAAAAAGTTGGATTGTGAATGTTAAGGATATACCTACTCATAGTGCCGTTAGTCCATTTATTAGCGTAGGAATTTAAAAAAATATAGAACTGTCATGGTGTCAATGTCATGTTCATTTTTTATCAGTCCGACGGATTAGGTACTTGATTCTAACGACACGTTTTCAATTCTCGTAAATCTCGTCATATTTAATTATTGGTTTGTTAATAACATGAAAGTGGTTGACTGATTAGTGATAGCGGATAGCCGCAATCTGCCCAAAGTCGACGAATTTATCTTGTGTTGTGCTTATTTTTTTTCCATTAACGCCGTGTTTCCGCAACTTGGGACGATACAAATCATAAACGCGAAAAAAACTTAAATTCTTTTTTTTGAAATGTTGTCAATTACTCACTTTTGCCGCATACAAAAGGTTAACCTTTTCACCACCAAACAGCTCTAGCGTCACTCGCAATGTCAATTGAAAGTGCATTTTACTTTAATTATAGCTCAGTGTCATTGGCGTTGAAAAGGTTAAGACTAACAATTCCAAGTACTTGCTGTTGCCCGCAACTTAATCTGCTTTGTGTAGATAGGTACTGCTTTTCAGGAATAAAACGTAGCCGAGAGACAGCGGTATATAGTGAGTCGTCTACCATTTTGGTAGTTGGTGGTATTCACAGGTGGTATTATGTTTCTGTGGCTTGTAATATATTTGCCGAAAACCATAAAAAATTCTAAATAACGCTGTTTTTTTTGTGCTAATCAGGGATAGAGCAGCTTTCTATTATATTTTAATAATTTACGGCTGAACGGATTTTGATGCAAACTTTACTAATCTATTGAGAAAATCACTGGCCAGGTTATAGGCTACTTTTTATCCCAGAAAATTGCATAGTTCCCACGGGATAACGATAAATATGTCAAAGGTCGCAGCTGCCTAGAGTCGCAACGTAAATAAATACTGCTTCAGTATTTAGTATCATAGAGGAGCACTAAGGAAGTTTTTCAAAATTCCCACGGAATAGGGAATAAATGGGGTTTGTAAGTCCACTGAAAAGGGATGACTCCCTTTTAAGTGTTCTCCACTCCATAACTATAATGAAAATTAACTTTAAGACTTTTCAAAATTCCCGCGGGATAGGGAGAAAAAAGGGATTTATCTTATTACTTTAAAATCTTATCTCCGTAACTATATTACCAGAAACTTTAAATTTGGCATACCAGTAGGTAATTATGATATCTGAAAACTGATTAAAGGATTTTGTGAAATTCTCATGGGGAGAGTACCTGCTAATATAGTTTTTTGGTATTTGGGAGACATATTCCTTCATGATCAAAGAGGTGCACTACAAAGGAATTTTCTAATTTTCCCACGGGAGAAAAAGCTAGTAATTTATTGATTGGCTCAGTAGTTGCGGTGATCATTCCCTACATACAAACAAACAGTTTACTTTTTTATTAGACACTTTTATTCAACAGTTATTGTTTGTATGTATGCATTCAAATTCAGTTCTTCAACATTTGCAAATTAAATTTGCTCCATTTTTTGTAGTCAAACTAACTTAAAATTAAATATTACGTAATGCAGGATGACAATGCATGTAATAACCAACAAATAATACAGTTACCAAATGTAGCTTTTATTTAACTTGTAATTTTTGTATAATGTACGTAAATAGTTCTCTTGAAAATTTTGCAGGTCAACTTTGAAAAACTTCTAGTTGTCGGATTGACTAGAAATATGGGATACATATAGGATGGATGGCGATCGCCTAGCAAAAATGATAATAATATAGGTGTATCTTTGTTTGACGTCGTACCTAATTTGTAAGTAAGTACGCCATACATTTTAGTTTGGCACACAAATTACGTCAACAGCCAAGCATATAAAAGAAGAATAAAAACTTATTGTAACTAATTTATTGAATCAGGCGTTACTTTCAAATGTAGGCTACAGCGGCCTATAGATTTCATAATAAGGATTTCATAGCGTAATAACGCTACTTTAGAAATGTCAAATATAAATTATTTTTCAATACAGTTGGTCAAAAAGTACCCTTTTTTTTTTGGCTGTTTTGCGTGCGAAAAGTTTGTTTTTGCGCACTAGTGCGATTTGCTTTTCCATTTTTTTTTAATTTGTATTTGTTCCAATTCACGACTACTTACCAAAGAGTTATTATAACGCTAGTCTTACCAAGACGTAATAAAAATAAAAACCTATTTTTGATGTAAAAATATCAAAATATTGAGATTTTATATTTTATTACTGGCCTTTTCATCATTATTATTATAAAATATTGAATTCCTAAAAACAGTTCTTATTAAGGTGTCTGAATGGAACGGAATTTTAGCTGCCGAAACGCCTTTCAAATTGGAGGCGTTTTTCAAACTGCGACCATGGTTTTTAAGGTTCTAAAGGCAACAGTAGTTTTTTCTATATATATAAAATTCAAAGTCCTGACTGACTGACTTAACTATATATCAACGCACAGCCCAAACCATTGGACCTAGAGACTTGAAATTTTGCACATAGATACCTTATACAGTGTAGGCATCCACTAAGGAAGGATTTTTGGAAATTCCCACGGGATAAGGAAAAAACGGGATTTATATAATTCGATTCCGAGTGACCCTATCTCAGTAACTATAATAACTAGAATCTTCAAATTTGATACACAAATAGGTGATTAGAAAACTAAGAAGTTAATTTCAGGATTTTTGGAAATTCCCACAGGATAAGTATATATATTTAGTTCAACGAAATCCTATGAACTATAAATACTAGACTTTTCAAATTTGGCATAGAATTAGGTGATAATAATAGTGAAAAAACAGTTTTAAGGATTTTCAGACAAAATGGGATTTTTTATCTTACCAATCGTAGAAAGCTGAAATTCAGCATGTAGGTTGCTCGATGAGTGTAGGGAAGCATTAAGGGACAATTTCCCGAAATTCCCACGGGAACAGGAAAAACAGGACTTTTCGTTTTACTGGTTGTAGAAAACTGAAATTCGGCATGTAGGTTGCTTGGGAAGTGTAGAGGAGCATTAAGAGAAGACTTTCCAAATGGGTGCCGTTCAATCGTCATACAAACTTTTAGCATAATTTAATTTCACTACGCTCAAAAATCATAATATTCATTTAGCATAACAACGGATTTCAGATTTTTACCGAGCATATGCTTTAAATAATATAACATTCATTAGTCATAACAACAATTGCAATAATGCTTATATTTAATAATTTCATTTTAATATTCGGTTATTCAATATAATGATTAAAATCCACAACAACATTTAGAATAACGATTAGAGGGTATAACATCATGCAACATAATTATATTTAATACGTAAGCGTACTATTTTTTGTCGCATATTTATACTTGGCTGGTGCCAAATGCAAAAAACATTTCATTTGTGCGAGCGACCGAAGCGAGTGAGCAAGACGGTTCGGAGCAAAAGCGAGTCGGATAGGTTAGGTTCAGAAGGCTAAGGCGGGAGCGAAGCGGAGCGTAGCTTCCGCCTTAGCCTTCGATGTTAGGTATTTTTTTATAGCAGCTCGGATAATTTTGCTGTTGCAGTTTTTCCAACAAAAACAAACTGCTATATTCAATAATTATATTAGTATTGCTGTTGGATTTTTGCCAGGCGCTTATACCCTTCGATCATTATCCTCGATGTTTGTATAAACATTGTTTATTATGAACTTTGATTATTATGCTGCATGATTATTATGCAGTACCTTAATTATGCATAAGACAATTATGCAAATTGATATTATGATTTGAGAAATTCGGCATTTTGTTTGTATGCATATTGTTTTTATATGATCTCAATACTTCGACAAATTGAAATTATGACATTCGTGTTTTGAGAAATGAAAATTTTCTAATCGTTGTTATGACGAACATTACACACCCTTTCCAAAATTCCCACGGGAACAGGAAAAAACGGGATTTTTCGTTTTACTGGCCGTAGAAAGCTGAAATTAGGCAAGTGGGTTGCTTGAAGAGTGTAGGGAAGCTATAAAAGATAATTTCCCAAAATTCCTACGGGAACGGGAAAAACGGGACTTTTCGTTTTACTGGTTGTAAAAAGCTTAAATTTGGCATGTGGATTCCTTGGGGAGTGTATGGGAGCATTAAGAGAGCATTTACCGAAATTCTTACGGGAACAGGAAATAAACGGGATCGAAATACTCCTGGTACACGCCAGGCTATCACACTAATATTAGGCGAAAGTTTGTGAGTGTGTGTGTGTGTGTGTGTCCTTGCTGATTCATATTCCTTTTGGCTACTTGTTTTGTTAAGTTTAGATGTTTTTTCTTTCGTGAGTTGCGTTTGCGTGAGTGGTTTTTGGGGTTAGTTTAGGGCAATATTTTTATTTTTATAAAAAAAAGTGCAATGACTAAACTTTTATCCAAGCCAAATTATGCCTGAAATTATAACTATTCAACAAAAGTGTCGGAGTTGTGATGTTCAGATTTGCGTTTATTTCTGTTTTTGGTTATGGCTCGCACCAGCTTAGGAGAGGCCTGCTTGAGGTCGTACGCCCAGCCCAGCTTCGCGAACCCGTCCAGCAGCAGCGTGGTGAGGTTGAGCGCATACGGCAGTTCAGCGGCCTTGTAGTCCCACGGGAATGTGTGGTGGTAGTTGTGCCAGCCTTCGCCCATCGCAACCACAGACACGCCCCAGTTCTGCGCGGGCATTATTGCTCTGAAAATGATAAGCTTATCAAAGAGCCGCCACAGGTGACCACAGAAGGTCTAACATGCAGTGGCTCTGACCACTCCCGCAGCTAGTAGCCTAGTAGGTAGCTTTGCTTTAGCATAGAATAAAATAAGAATAGTTGTTGGTAACTCAAACTCGATGTTTAAAATTACATGTATACTCGAGGTCTTTAATGAAATAATTGCCTTTTAGTCTTTGTAAAAACTTTGTTAAGGATTAACAAAGTTAATTTAAGACAGTGTTCCACAGTGGCTCAACAATTAAAGTCCTCCAGTATACAGTCAGCGTCATATTAGATATATCGTTACGGTCAAAGTGTCCACATATATCGGTACACGCCTGTATGTCAAGGGAGTAAGAGCGTCTGATATATTTGACCACTATTACACCGTAACGATAATTATATACTGACAAGCGAAAATAACGAGTCACTTCCCATAGGAAGTTGTATGAAAAGTCACCCGTTATTTTTGCTCGTAAGTATATATGACGCTGACTGTACATATTTGTCGTCGCCATTAAAATTTGAGGCTAAGTGTGCGGCTGCTCTCTAAGAACGGGCGATTAAAATTAAAATTTCTAAACAACACTGAAAATTAGAAAAATCCGAAAAGTAAAGCTATGGCCGGGAATCGAACCCGGGTCCTCGTCATTCCGCGACGCAACACACACGTGACGTAACAGCACCTTCTCTCGTCCCTGGTGAACAGTACATGTTCCACGGGAGTTTGTAATTGTGTCGTACAGACACATCATTCAAACAGATGACGCTTAGCGACAAATATTCGCATAGTAACAAGGTCGCGTGACAGTTGGTTACAGACAGAAAAATTCGGAGGCCTACTCACCTGCTATGGGTGGTGTAGAGGTATAGCACGCGTCACGGAATGACGAGGACCCGGGTTCGATTCCCGGCTATAGCTTTACTTTTCGGATTTTTCTATGTGTTCTAATTTTCAGTGTCGTTTAGAATTAAATTTCTAACGGTAAAACGTAAAAAGTAAACATTAAAAATCAAGAAGTAAATTTCTTGATTAATTTGATATTCACTAAAACAATATTTATTTGTATTATTATTTTAGTACATACTTAACTTACCTAATATTTTAGTTCATCAAATTAGAACCATCGCCATCCCTGTTTTTTACGATTACATATTTGTCGTCGCCATTAAAATTTGAGGCTTAGTGTGCGGCTGCTCTCTAAGAACGGGCGATTAAAATTTAAATTTCTAAACAACACTGAAAATTAGAAAAATCCGAAAAGTAAAGCTATGGCCGGGAATCGAACCCGGATCCTCGTCATTCTGTGACGCGTGCTATACCCCTACACCACCAATAATAGCAGGTGAGTAAGCCTTCGAATTTTTCTATCTGTTACCAACTGTCACGTGCCCTTTGTTATTATGCGAATATTTGTCGCTAAGCGTCATCTGTTTGAATGATGTGTCTGTACGACACAATTACAAACTCCCGTGGAACATGTACTGCTCACCAGGAACGAGAGAAGGCGCTGTTTTTCAAATGATAGGAAGTATCAAATGAATCAAGAATTTTACTTCTTGATTTTTTTTGATTAAAATTTTCTCTTTTATCACTTTGTAACTCGTTTGCCTAGCCGCAGTGTAACATTTCTCGTACCGCATCGACTGCAGATGTTAGGTTTAGGTTCATTTAGCTTTAAATACTCACGGGTTGTAAGGTTTGTTGCCCCACAAGTGTGCAAAGCTGTTGACTGACCACGTAAAATTGAGACTGAGCATATAACGCAGAAACGGTTGAGTAAGGATCGCGTAGTCCCAGCCCTCGCCCCATGCGAGCGGTGGCAGCAGCGTCGGTAACACGACGCAAAATGCTATTTGGAATAATCTGAAGTACCTGTAACAATATAAAATATACTAAAACGGTATATTAAAATAAATCACAGTTCAGTAGTATTTTACTGCTTGTATCAAGTATGAGCTCTTCCAGTTGAGAGACGACTGAGAATTATTTAGTAAAATTTACGTCAAATATTTCAAACTTCAAATCAAATCAAATCAAATTCATTACAAAAAATTGATGACATCATAACTACGCCCAGAAAGGAATTCTTGAGAACTGCCGTCAAAATAACTGGTTTGCCTTAACTTAAAGTAGGTACCTGTGTACCAAACGGTAAATCTATTCTTATAAATTTCTCGCAAATGTGACGAAAATAATTTTGTGCGACACGAGCAGTAAGGGGATTACAAACTCGAGCCACTTAAAGCCTTTCGTCTTCGGCGTCGGGTTTCTGATAGTATCTTGTTAATAACCCCCTTTAGCGCTTGGCCTTACGTCCGAAAAGGGTAGGAACATTTCACTTCCGGATACCAGCACCAAATTTTTATATGTTACTAGGCATATCATCTGGACCCCAAAACTGCCGGGAGACAGTTTCTGAGGTGTCAGGGTCACCAGTTATGACGTCATCAAATTGACCGCCGCCGCGTTTTGAAAAATTCAAATTACACCCAACTTATACAACGCACGTATACATGTGGGATATCAAATGAAAGCTAGTTAAATATACTATATTTGCGCTTTGAACTGCAATTGCATTAATGTTGATGTTTAAGAGCTATTAATAGAAAATTGATAATCTTGGAAAAATATTACAGACTTTTATTTCTTGCACCAAAACTAAAGACTCCAGACAAAAATAATGTACTACAATAATGAAAACAAATTACTAAGCTTTACATTACAATTCAAAGTTTGAAAATCGGATATGAAATGTCGAAGTTATGGTCAAAAACTTGACGACGCTGCAGCGTCTAAAATTAGGAAAAAAAATATTTTCTTCCCGAAACCAGCACCAATTTTTTATATGTTACTAGGCATGTCATCTGGACCCCGAAACTGCCGGGAGACAGTTTCTGAGGTGTCAGGGTCACCAGTTATGGCGTCATCAAATTGGCCGCCGCCGCGTTTTGAAAAATTAAAATTACACCCAACTTATGCAACGCACGTATAAATTTGCTGCATTGTTTTCTTTAAATGTAACTGCGTAAATATGAAAACACCAATAATAAAGGATAAATAAGACAAATTACAAAAAAATAATTGCATATTTATTTTTATAGCCAGAGAAACATTTGTATTGGAGAGAAAAAAAAAATTAAAATAAAAAATAGAACCGCCTTCAATTCGCTACTTTAAAAATGTCAAATTAAAATTATTTTTCGATAAGTGCTACTTAATTATTTATATGTTGAAGTCGGTGCCTCAGTCCGCGCCACTGTTATAATTTATGTGTGATAAGCGTGGCAGAAGTGGACTTAGTCTATCTGCCTATTATAAGTATATTCGGCTTGGAACTATTTGAGCTGAGGCACCGACTTCACACAATATAAATAATTAGGTAGCACTTATCGAAAAATAATTTTAATTTGACATTTTTAAAGTAGCGAATTGAAGGCGGTTCTATTTTTTATTTAAATTTTTTTTTTTCATGCTTTTTAGTGAATCGTTTTGTAATTTATCCAATTTTTAACACCAATTTATGTAGATGAAGCGAAAGAGGAAGGTATGTCAGGATCGTAGCAAGTGGAACAAAGTAGTCTCTACCTACCCTGTGGGAAAGAGGCGTGACGGTATGTATGTATGTATGTATAAACCTAATACCCGCTAGGGACTTGTGGTCCCACTGTTATAAAAATGTCGAATTACACTCCTCCATAAGGTCGACGGAACCTATTTCTATGTGGTTTACCCTTCGGGCATTTGAAGATACTTAACGAACCTAACCTAATTTTATTATTCCTAGTGAGTATTTTTAAAACAGTGGGACCACGATTAATACGCTCTAAGCTCTAATGCAATCTGTTCATCACTATTTACTAAATATTAGGTACTTAAAAGTATCGTCTAAATATTCCTCACCGTTAGAAGTTTCTAAAAAATATGCAAAACACGGTATACGTGCTCTCTTCATTTCTCACTTTTTAGTGGTTGTAGCCAAAGTGCATCTCACAACGATTCCATTAAGGCTCCTTACAAGCTCAAAGAGCGAATTTAGCTAAATTCTTAATTTTTCTTCAAAGACTATGGCGTATGTGTTCATAATGTCAGTAATATTATTAATGTACAAGATAGTTCACTTCTTAAACTACGATACTGCTGTAATCGGCGCTGAATGAGGGTGCGGCGTCAGTCCGCCGTGATATATAGGTGATATTTAAAAATTTATACTGAATTTAATTCAAGACCGATACTAATGTTTTTTTTTTCTGAGTCAAAATAGAGTTGAGCATTGCTAAATAATTATTTTTAGACCAGAATATCAACACTGTTTTCGAGAATCAAATAAAATGTAACCCTCTTTTTCATCAAAAAACTAGCTAACATTGAGTAGCTATTCTATCTATTAATTAAGATGAATCTTCAAGTTTTTCACGATGACTTTTTAGTTCAAGATATACTGAATTGAATTGAGTTCACTTTAGGCGAGAATGAGATTCCGTTTCACTTCGAAATTGAGAATGAAACTTCACCTTTTAGAGCAAAATTTTAAAAGCCCTCCCAAGGAAACACCTTTTTTTAGATTTCACGCCAAAAAATCAATAATTTAGCACAGCAGTATCTTAGTTTAAGAAGTGAACTATCTTGTACATTAATAATATTACTGAAATTATGAACACATACGCCATAGTCTTTGAAGAAAAATTAAGAATTTAGCGAAATACGCGCGTTGAGCTTGTAAGGACCCTTAAGCCCAAACACGGCTTAGTTACATTGTTTTATAACAGAGTTCCGTTGGCTTCAGCATCAGATCAGTTCGAAAAAATCATCAGCTTAAAGCCTCTTCTTCTTAGTTGCTTATCTATATAAATCGAGATCACTTATAGCGGCGCGAGCATTACTTAGTTTTTGCGAGTTCCGTTGGCCATCAGCAGTCTTCTTCATCAGGTCCAGTCCACCAAATTATTCTTTCTGAATGTAAATACTTGATTTGGTGTCAAAAATGTTAAAATCGCTATAGGTGTGCTTGTAAAATTTGAAGGTTGCCCTCGATTTCTCCAGGATCCCATTGTCAGATCTTGATTTGGTGGCAATGGGACCAAACTGGAAGTATTCCCTATCCAACGAAAAAAGAATTTTCCATATCGGTCCACAACTGTTGGAGTTCTGAAGTAACAAACATAAAAAAAAAAAAAATACAACCGAATTGAGAACCTCCTCCTTTTTTTTTTGAAGTCGGTTAAATATAAAGTACAAATAATTCTATGTTATTCCTCTATAGTATAAAATTTAAATCATCACAATTAAGTAAAAAAAAGACAGCTATGCCGGTTTAAAATAAAGCGCGGCGGATGCCATATATTCAACCGACGTCGCCGGCGCGTTTTGAAAGATTTAAATTAGACAAATTACGCAGTGCATATGCACGTGTGGGGCATGAAATGAAAGGATATTAAAATTTGCTGCATTGTATTCATTGATAATAACTGCGTAAATATGTAAACAACAAAAATATTAGAACAAATAGACAAATTAAAGAAAAAAATGCATGTTTATTTTTATAGCCAGAGAACCATTTAAGTTGGAGAAAAAATAGATGGTACAAATAATTCTACGTTATTCCTCTATAGTATAAAATTTAAATCATCACAATCGGGTAAAAAAACATACCTATGCTGGTTTAAAGATAATTCGGCGGACGCCACAAACAACGCGACATGTCGCGTTATGCGTATAGTGTATATGCCCATGCCAACTGGTGTTTCAAGGTACTTTTGATGAATTCAATTCTTATGTAGCCTCATAAAGGGTAATTTAAAAAAAATATTTTTTTTATTATAAATGTAAATATAAATAAATATCTACTTACGCACTTTCGATTTATATACCTATAACTCTTTCTTCGAACAATTAGTATACTTACTACTATTACTACTACTATTTAGGTAATTAATATGATAAATAAAATAACTAATTATAACGTCTTGGTGCAGAAAATTAATAACTTACCTATTACATTACCATTCATCGTCAGTCATTGTTACTAGGCACATAAATACACCACCACTGAATCATTCACGCGTCAAATTTTGGAGCAGGCTAAATTTCTAAGTGAAAATAGGTAGGTATCTACAGTGTTCAGCGATGGCGGCAATTTCGCGCGCTTTAAGTTTTTTCCCTTAGTAAGCTTAGTAATTTGTTTTCATTATTGTGGTACATTATTTTAGTCTGGAGTCTTTAGTTTTGGTGCAAGAAATAAAAGTCCGTAATATTTTTCCAAGATTATCATTTTTCTATTAATAATTCTTAAACGTCAACATTAATGCAATTTTAGTTCAAAGCACAAATATAGCATATTTAACTAGCTTTCATTTGATACCCCACATGTATACGTGCGTTGTATAAGTTGGGTGTAATTTGAATTTTTAAAAACGCGGCGGCGGCCAATTTGATACGTCATAACTGGTGACCCTGACACCTCAGAAACTGTCTCCCGGCAGTTTTGTGGTCCAGTTGATATGCCTAGTAAGATATAAAAATTTGGTGCTGGTATCCGGAAGTGAACTATGTTTTCCGTTATTCCAGGCACTACTTCCCACCTTTCGGTACACAATATAATATTATTCGTCCTTTTTCTTGACGGTTATCATTTGTTTCACTTTTACACATCTATATTTAGTTGTATATATCGTATCGTTGTGTAGATTTTAGAAAAAAGAGTTTTTCCAATTCATTCTTCATTTTGAATGACCGATTAGGATTTTTTAACTAGGTATCTAAAGTTGGTTTACAACCATTATCATTATTATGCGGATAACGGCAAGCGGCGTGAGGCGAGGCGCAACCTCAAACATTAACAATTTATAACTATTATAGTGTCCGTCCGAACCGAAACATATTTTTTGCCGAAATTGAATTCGAAACTGGGTTCGGTATTGATTATAGTTTCGGCCGAAACCGAAACCGAACTTTTTATTTTGTAATTAAAACAATGAATAAAATGTGAGTGGGCCGTTCTTTCTAGATATATGAATAACCTGGTCTAAAGACGGCTACGCACACGCCTGCCGCAGGGGCATACCGGTCGCACGGCGGTCGGGGCAATTTCGGCTGTTATAAAATTGCCCCTGCTTGTAAGTAAGTAAGTAAATGCTTTATTGTACAAATATAAAGAAACAGACACAAATCACAAAAAAAATACATTAAATACACACACAATTAAGGAGGCAATACTGGCCCTCTTCCAACATTGCCCCTGCGGCTGGTGTGTGAGTAGCCGACTTAATATTATTAGGGACGTATCACTTTTCTCGGATTTAAACTTCAACACTGGGTCTAAATTATACCCTAAAAGTTTAAATGTAACATTAACTATGAATGAAAAGCCGAAAAGTTCTGCTGTTTTTAGGTTATCCGAACCTTTGGCGGAAACATGAATAACATGATCTTTAGGCCAAAATTGGCCAAAACCGAAACCGAAACTTCACAACACTAATTTTAAGTGAATTAAATCATTCAAAAACGACAACCAACGCTAAACAAGGCCTTTAGGTCTTGTTACCTTAAGGCCTGCCTACCGCGTTAGAGATAAAGACGTGATTTTTAACCGACTTCAAAAAAAAGGAGGAGGTTCTCAATTCGGTTGTATTTTATGGTGTACCTATGTATTCATAAATTATAAACCCGACTGCAACACATTTAACTGAAAATAAGAAAAAACAAGCCCTGAAATGATGAAAGCCCTAAATGCTGATGAAACTCACAGTGGAAACTGATTCTTACTTTGTGTGGAATTGAACGAGAGGGTCGTTCGTGATGTCACTCATATTGATTTGCTGTCCTCGTTTGATGACGTCCGGGTGCTTCTTCATCATAAGCCAGCCGACGTGGGAGAAGAAGAAGCCTCGATTGGCGTCGTGAGGGTCCGCGGATGTCTCCGAATACTTGTGGTGTACGCGGTGGTCCCGTACCCAGTAAGGTATCGAGTTCTGGAGGAGAAAAGAGATGATTTATGATTGTTTTATTATTTATTTCTTCGTGTTGGGAAGAAACTATCGAGTCTAACCTGATGGCGAATAATAACCGCCGCCGACAGCGGCAACACACAGCAGACATGCAGACAGCGGTTTATCATCATTTATTTCACTGACAACATTTCACAAATGCATCATATAATTTTTTTCGAAAAAGTTCACAAAAGTAACTAACCTAAAGCAAGCCACGCGATCAGGATTTGTGCGTTGACAGCTTCGGTGGTGCGGCCACGTGTCGCGTATGGCGGATGAGAGAATGACTAAGCTCGTCTTTTGCTCTGAACTCAAGGAGGGCAAGTGAAAGCAGGGCGGACAACTTCTATATATAAAGACGTACCTAGTCGTAAGCTGTAGTCTTTATTTACCTGCGCAGCCACCGAGAAGCAAATAATTAGAATCCACTGAAGGGGAAGAGTGGCGCGATACGAGCGATGGCTCCAATAGCGATGCGCGCCACCCGTTACACCAAATCCAGCGGCGCCGCCCATGAAAAGAGCTAGAAAAATGGGAGTTTTGTTGTTGTATTCCATTAAAATTAAACAAGAATGTTAGCTATTTTGTTTGGTTCCATAAAATGTGATTTCACATATTAATTTTAATTTTTGGAATACTAAGTTGTACGCACATAAATTGTAAGCCTTTTAACGAACTAAAAACAATCTCACCAAATACAATACTCTGCCATTTCGGGTAGTAACCAATAGCCAGGTTGTAACTAAGCCATACAACAGTAATTATATGTAGTGATGACATGATTAGAACGCTGTTCCACGACAGCTCAGTCTGGAAACCCATTTTCTTCTCCCAAGCTCGTAAAAAAGAGAAAATGCCTTCGCCTTTTCTTGAATAACTCTTGTCATCATCAACTTTGTTCGTCTGTTTCCTTGAGGAGTTCGTGATGGTGTTGTTGTTGTCGATATTTGGTCCATTTTTGAGGTCATCTGAGCTTTCTGTGTCGCTACCAAATGGTCTTAAGCTTAGGAAGAGTTTTGTGGTTTCGAAAGGAGCCATCGAAATGCACTGAGGACAAAAAAGTTATAATTTAAGAAATATCGTCAATGCATACAAAAAACAAAACAGTTAGCCGAGTGCCAACAAACCAAGCATAAAGAAAAGTTCCGTAGTCGAAATTAAATGAGAAGGCTATGGATGAGGAAAACGGTTACCACAACGATAACGAGCCGATAAAAAAGAGCGTCGTGTTTATTTATTTATTTATTCATTTAAATACAGTGTACGGTGTGTACCTAATCACAAAATAAAACCAAAGCACTTACACGATAAATGATCTATTATATTCTTAAATTATTTCTTATTATTATTTCTATATAGGAAAACTGACGGTTACGTCCTTTTGTAAAAGAATAGTTACTTGTGCAACAAGAGAGCAAAGTCGATTTTTGGTGCGAGTGCGAGTGTTGATTTTGAATTCCGAGTAAGCGAAGGATTCTAGGTTAGAATTCTGAGTCTCGTGTTACACATACAATTTTTCACCTCAGCAGCGAGCGCACATTTTGTCTTAAGTGAAAATCACTCTTTCTCTCCAGCCTATATACGTCCCACTGCTGGGCACAGGCCTCCTATCAGAATGAGAGGGCTTAGGCTATAGTTCCCACGCGGGCCTTGTGCGGATTGGGAACTTCACACACACCATTGAATTTCTTCGCACATAGAAAAATCCCAAAACATAACTATGGTCGGGAATCGAACCCGGATCCTCATCATTCCGTGATACGCGCTTTTAATTTACCCCTACTACTACACCACCCGGCACCCATAGTGGGTTAAAGTAAAGCTATGGCCGGGAACCTTCCGGGAACCTGCTATGCCTTGGGATAGCGACAAACTCAAACAAAGAAAATTAAATTTCATAAGTAAAAAAAAACAAAAAAAATAATACCTTGCTGCTCCGGGTAGGTGCCCAGTAGTAGTTATGCGAGTAGATGCTAGGAATCGAGACTGTGCCTTGCATTTATTTGTAATTTTATTGAAAAGAATATTTATAGGTACATAAATTAGACAAAGGTGACATTTAATGCTAATGCAGAGTGCTTGGTGACTTAACATAAACACATTCAATGATGCGGTGCTTGGTGATCCTTGTTTTGCGCGCGATGGAGAAATTAGTCTTTTATGTTCTCGTATACATGAAAAATTATAAAAATTAAGAAAAAACAACTGGAATCGCATTTAAATAGAAAGAAACACAAAATTGAAGAAATTTAATAAAATGTAGGTATAACTGAAGTATTTAACAGTTTTAATTTTAACCAGTGAATGAAACGGAACTGTTAAATTAAATCTGGATGTAAAACAGTATCTTTGTGATTCATATACACACAATGTCATTCATTATATTTGCGAGGAACTAAAAAAGAAACAAGCTCATCAAAGTCGTCACGAAATTCAAGTACTTGGGTCACTGGGTCACAGACGATTTATCTGATGATATTGACATGGAGAGGGAACGTAGGTCCCTGGCTGTCAGATGCAACATGTTGGCCCGAAGGTTCACGCTATGTACTAAGCAAGTAAAGATTACACTTTTCAAAGCTTTTCGCCAATCTTTTTATGTGTGTAGTTTGTGGACTAGCTATAGGCAGACGACATACAACAGCCTGCGAGTCCAATATAATAATGCGTTCCGGGTGCTGATGGGGCTGCCGCGATTTTGTAGTGCCTCGAGTATGTTTGCGGAGGCACACACAGCCGGCTTTGCGGCAATAATGCGAAGTAGATGTGCTTCTCTGCTACACCGACTCCGTGGCAGCCCCAACCGCATCATGAACGTCATGACAGACCGCTGGGACTCCCCTATTCTCGCCCGTTGGATGAGACTGCATAAAGTCAAGTAACAGCGGGCGGCATGTACCTTTGTTTTTGTATTTATTTGTTTGTTTTGACAATTTACTACTAACCTCTTAGTTTTATAAGATTTAATGTACCACTAACCATTTTATGAACTCAGTCTGAAATAAATTATTATTATTATCATACATACATATGTATAAATCAAGTCTTCATCCCTTACGGGGTAGACAGAGCCCAAGGCAACAAGACCTTAAGGCCACGTTTAGCATGATTGTGGAATCAAAATAGTAATGGGGGTTGCTAGCCGCATCGCCTATAACATGATTCTTAAGATTTTCGCCCATTCCCTCGATGGGCTTTTACCATCTGCGCGGGAAGAGAAGCAACTGGTACAATTTATTTATGGAATTACCCGAAAACTACACCAATCAATATTTTTAGTGTCACCAGTGTCAAAATGTCGTCCGCCATCTTGGATCCAAAAAATATGCTAAAATCGGGGTCAGAACCACCAAATTACTCGAGAACTACAGTACCCATTAACATTTTAGTGTCAATAGTGTCAAAACGTCATCTCTGTCATCTTGGATCCAAAAAATTATGTCAAACCAAAATCGGGCTCAACCGCACTGGAACGTGCTTGAAGCAATCACAGCGAAAAATGAAACGCACCGGTTCTTTGTAGCTACAAGTCGTGCTATTCAATGAATTTAAAGAAAACTTTATAATTTTTTATCTCGGAAACTATTTGTTTCCGCAGCTTGAAACTTTGTGAAGTTGTTTCCTATCATTAGATCTGTCTCTAAAAAAATTTAAGCCGCGAACTCGGCGGCACTTATTGTACATACAAGCCGTCAGTTAGGTTTGTGGGATTTATTTATATTTCATGTGGCAGCAGAGAGGAGTGGGCTTTCATGTAAAAACATGTCTGTTTCGCACAAGTTTGGCTGTTCTTGCACGTAAGTGTAGCCGAGCGGAGTAGCAAAACATATGTTTTTTACATACATACATGCACAAATCACTTCCTTACGGGGTAGACAGAGCCTAAGGTAACAAGACCTTATAGGCCACGTTGGGCTGCTAACCGCATCGCCTATAACATGTGGTTTTGTTCATTGACATCCACAAAGTAACGCCTGATTCAATATTTTATATTTCATTGAGTTTCGTTTGCCAACCAGCGGACTAATTTTCGAAAACCCATCTTTTTAGGGTTCCGTACCCAAAAAGTAAAAACAAGACCCTAATATTAAGACTTCGCTGTCGCTCAAGAACCGTAACAGCTAGACAGTTGAAATTTTCACAGATTGTGTATTTCTGTTGCCGCTATAACAAAAAATACTGAAAATAAAATAATAATAATAATTAAGGGGGGCTCCCATACAAAAAACGTGATATTTAAGCCCTTTTTCATGGCTACCACTCGTTGAGCTAGATCTCAAGAACCGTAATAGCTAGACAGTTGAAATTTGCACAGATTATGTATTTTTATTATGGCTACAACAATAAATACTAAAATCAAAATAATAATAATAATTAAGTGGGGCTCCCATACAACAGAGTAGTTGTTGGCATTGCTTCCTGTATTTCATGAACCGTAATAGCAAGGAGGTTAAAATTTTCACAAATGTTGTATGTTGATTGTCACAATAATAACAAGTACTAAAAATAAAATAAAAATAATATTTAAGGGGGCTTCCATACGACAAAAGTATTTTTTACCGTTTTTTGCTCGATATTAATAATGGCTACACGTAGACGCTAGACTCGCACTTGGCCGGTTTTTATTTTTATGAAAACACCGGGATCCCTCCATTTCCCATAATTTCATTTGTCATTATGGTCACTGGCTATAACCTTCATTTGCCCTAATAGGATCACATGCCATAATTTTCGAATGCCATAGTACTCAAACGTCATAATGTTCAACATCCCTAATATTAGATACCATAATATCACTTTCCATAATTTTTACTTGCCATTACGTTCAAAATCACTAATATTTCATGCCATAACAATCATTTGCCATAATTAAGGAAAAAACAGATCCAGACTTGAAATTTACTGCTACCGAAACACGGTAGGTTCGTTGGGTATATACAGAGAAGGAGAAAGGGGACAGCCAGTCTCCTGAATTTGGGACCTCAGAAAGGGCAAACTGCCGTGCTACCGGGGCCGTGGACGCGTAACGTTCCCACAGCCCCGGAAGCAATACGGCGGAGAAGTGGAACACCCTGGGGTTTTTAGTGGGTAAACCACCCCCTTCTGGGGTGGGACTCCCACATAGCCACCGGCATCCCTAGCGGGTAGTATCCATAAAGGATTTTTCCCAGGCCAAAAAAAAAGGTTCGTTAGGTATCTTGCGACCTCCACATCAGAAATAGTAGCATCTCGAAGGGCTCGGGGGGCTGGGAGGCGAAGCTCCCGCAAAAATACACAGGCCACATAATGACTGGTCAATTAATCTATAGGTTAGGTTAGGTTAGAATGGTGTCAAGGCGCGAAGCGCCAAAACTAGGCGGAATAGGAGTTCCGTCAACATCGCCTCAGGGTCATTCAGTTCATATTAATATTTGTTTTCTAGACATAACATAAGATCTGTATCAGCTTTCACAAGGTTTAGTTTTGTTTAGCTTAGCACAATACGTACTTAAAATTACTTACAAGAATCAAAATTCTGGGTTTTTTATGGCAAATAATTATTATGGCGTTTGAATTTTATGGCAAATGATTTTAGGACACTTGATAATAGGAAAAATGTAATGTATGGCAAACGTATTGTCACCCGGCTAACTGTGCCCGACAAGTTACAGCTCACCGGAGTGGCAGATTTAAATATAAAATAAATGGGCCAAAACGGCAACTAAACAAATTGGCTTATCTGCAACTTTGGGGAACAAAATAAGGAGATAAATTAAATAGTTAGTCTCTTATGACGTCTTTATTTCCTACGTTAACAATTTACATTTGGTGAAATCTCAAAAGTCACAACATTCAGGATTTAAATTAAGCTCTTATGGCTAAATTAACATTTTATACTCAGCGATAGATCTGGGCGTGCCAGGAGTTCTGGTTCTATGTTTTGAGTCTCACCAAGGCTAAACTAAATGTTAGTCCCTAACGTTTGTGCCAGCATTAAAGGTATAAAAATCTACTTTGCTACCGTTGATACCAAATGTATCAACGTGACCTAAATCCTACTTCCCTAATAAAACTTTAAAATTGCTAAAGATTGACCGACCTTCACTCCGAAGTATTTACCGCTGTAATCTTCCAGGAAGGTGTTGCTGGAGCAGCAGAAGCGACCGCCAAGGGGTGCTGGCTGTACAGCGGGTGGAACACTCCGGAATGCAGACCGGACAGGCAACTGTAGCACTTGCAAGCTACAGTTTGCAGTGATGAAGAAGCTTTTGCAATATAAGGTAGATGGAAAAGTGTGCTAGTCACTGAGCTAAATGCGCACAGGCATATTAATGAAGTTGGAGGAAAATGGTGCTTGAAAAAAGTTGTGCTTGGAAACTTAAATTGAAATTTAGAATTGTTGAAAGCTTTGGAGGCTAAAAGGGCAGCTACTTATGCTTTAAATGAAAGCTGAACACAGAAATGTGTGTGAAAGATATAGTAGCCAAATATACCCGTATAAATGAGCTTATTAAAATTTATTAAGCTTACAAAAAAAAAGGTGGAAGAAAAAACCCTACGTCTGGAAAGAAATAAATTGATATCATTAGCGTCTTATCCTGAATGACTGGCTACACAGAGGGTACAGAATGAGGTTGTTCTCTTACCAGCTAAGCCGCGCTTACAGCAGGAGCCTCAGCCGACGAACCCACCCCAACCCACTCGCTCTCCAGGGGAAACAACTGATAATAAACCAAGAAGTCAGGACACTGTCAAGGCACCAGGCGCAGCTCGAGGAATAGCAACAAGAAATATTGAAAACTAATAAATTCAGCAAGACACTTACGTGTGCGCCTACGCGACACAACGGAGCACCACTCTTTCCACCTGCTGAGCCACCAAAGACGGCTCCAAAAGCCACAACCGAGCTCTCCAAGCCTTCGAACCGAAAAGAAGCTCATCTTGCAGCCAGTAAACCACGATAAGTACCTCGGGCTCCAATGACCAGCGAAATTCAAGCCCTAAGCTGTGATACCATTGTTGAAAGACAACTAACCACATCTTAGTTATATTTTTACGGGATAAACCTCTGTTTTAGTTCAAGATCAATTGTGAAAATCATTTGAATATTAAATCTATAACTTTTCCAAAATTGTATATCAAAATCTAACTCTTGATCTCCCATAAAAGAGGCACAACACTCTCAAATAGCAACCCTAACATGACCTGTCATCTGACAGCTGTCAACTATCTTGGACACTTGTTTACCTTTCAAATATCATTTCACCATTTGACAGGAGCTATTCGAGACATTGGCAAAAACTCTTGATATGGAATAATATCAACTAATCAGAAAAAAACACAACGTTACAGTATCGTTATGGCAACTGAAAATTAAAATATGCAAATGAAAATATGGCCGATGATCATTATGGCATATATATCGTTATGGAATATAAAATTATGGCAAATGAAATTCGGGCACGTGAAATTAGTTCATTTGAAATTCGGGCAAACAATAGAGAACCGCGGTATACATAATAATTACTCACTTTTGCCGCATACGAAAGGTTAACCTTTTCACCGCCAAATAGCTCTAGCGTCACTCGCAACTGTCAATTGAAAGTGCCTTTTACTTTAATTATAGATCAGTGGTCATTGGCGTTGAAAAGGTTAAGGGCCTGTATCACCACTCCTTAACTGTCAGTTATCTATGATGACGTCTCAGTCTGCTTCGTAGTAATAAATAGAGACAGAATCATAGATAACTGACAGTTAAGGAGTGGTGAGACAGGCCCTTAGACTAACAATTCCAAGTACTAGCTGTTGCCCGCAACTTCTTCGTGTAGATAGGTACTGCTTTTCAGGAATAAAACGTAGCCGAGAGACAGCGGTATATACGCGCGGTATCAGCGCGTGGTCAGCGGTATAGTCGTCTACCATTTTGGTAGTTGGTGGTATTCACAGGTGGTATTATGTTTTTGTGGCTTGTATTATATTTACCAAAAACCATAAAAAAAAATCTAAATAACTTTTTTTTTTGTGCTAATTAGTGATAGAGGAGCTTTATTTTATTATATTTTATTTTAATAATTTACGGCTGAACGGATTTTGATGCAAACTTTACTAATCTATTGAGAAAATCACTGGCCAGGTTGTAGGCTAATTTTTATCCCAGAAAATTGCATAGTTCCCGCGGGATAACGATAAATATGTCAAAGGTCGCAGCTGCCTAGAGTCGCAACGTAAATAAGTATTGCTTCAGTATTTAGTATCATAGAGGTGCTGAGGAAGTTTTTCAAAATTCCCACGGAATAGGAATTAAATGGGGTTTGTAAGTCCACTGAAAAGGGACTTTATCTCCATAACTATAATTACAAGAGTCTTGAAATTTGCTACACAAGTAGGGAATTATAACTGCTGAAAATTAACTTCAAGACTTTTCGAAATTCCCGCGGGATAGGGAAAAAAAAGGGATTTATATTATTACTTTAAAATCTTCTTATCTCCGTAACTCATTGACGTACAATAAACAACTAGACTCCCAATCACGCAAAAACTGTCGGAAGCAAAAGTCTGCACGATGCGTCTATTGAGCAGAGTTTTGGTTCAGTCGTGTTTCGACCGCGCTTCGATAACAATGTACATGTCTCTTTCGCACCGTAATCTCAAACGCTTGAGAACAAGAGACAGACAGGTTTCCAGCGCGTGGCGTCGTGTCATTACTTCTCACGATGGTATGCAATTGACATTAAACATTGCTGCCATGAAATAAGGTGTTAATTTGAACGAATATGTTAATGTTATCTGTTTAAGTTGATGTGTTGACACACACAACACATAGGCAACGCCGCTCGGACGTTTCTTGAGTAACTTTTGTTTGCGATTGGGAGTCTAGTTGTTTATTTTAAGTCAATGCCGTAACTATATTACCAGAAACTTTAAATTTGGCATACCAGTAGGTAATTATGATATCTGAAAACTAATTTTAGGATTTTGTGAAATTCTCATGGGAAGAGTACCTAACTGACTTGCTAATATAGTTTTTTGGTATTTGGGAAACATATTCCTTCATGATCAAGGTGCATTACAAAGGAATTTTCCAATTTTCCCACGGGATAAAAGGACGGTACTAAAAATATAGACTTTGTATTTAGTAGCCATGTTCTTCGAAGATCACGTAGGCGTCATAAGAGGTTTCCCACAGAACAAAAGGATGGGATAAAAATAATGGAAGTGGGTGTCCATGCAAGGAATGGGTTTATTTCGTTGAGGGTAGGTAGGTAGTACGAAATCCTTCGTGCTAAAGTGCGACTCGCATTTGGCTGGTTTTTGTACATTTTCGATGGGACAGAGCATCAAGTTTTAGCGCAAATTTTGATTCTACGCGGACGAAGTTGCGGGTAAAAGCGAGTACTTTATATGATCGACTCAGTACGCGATGAGCATTCCCTACATACATACAAACTATTTACTTCATAACTACTCACTTTTATTTAACAGGCAATGTTCGTACATTATGCATGCAATTTCAGTGCTTCAAAATTTTCAAATTGCTTTTTTTTTTTTTTTTTTTTTATGTGAATAGGAATTTAATTTCTAAACGACACTGAAAATTAGAACACATAGAAAAATCCGAAAAGTAAAGCTATGGCCGGGAATCGAACAGGAATAGGAAGGCAAACGAGCAAGTGGGTCACCTGATGGTAAGCGATCACCACTGCCCATAGACACCCGCAACCCCGGAGGGATTGCAAATGCGTTGCCAACCTAGAGGACTTAGATGAAATGCCTCTTGTGCCCGTAATTTCCCCGGCTGTCTTACTCTCCACACCGGAACACAGCAGCGCAAGCACTGCTGCTTAGGGGCAGGATTTGCTCCATTTTTAGCAGGTACCAGGTCAAATTAACTGAATGTTTATACCTATCGGGGCCCACTGTCGGGCACCGCCACGAAATCATTAATTTCTTGTAGTTTTTCACCTATCCTCATTTTCCGCGATAGCGAATTTTGATGTGGCATATTGTGTTTTTATACCTAGCGTGGCCAACTGTACTATAAGGATGAAACCAGTGGGCAGGGATTTCAATGTACCTCGCGAAATTCATAATTTTTTTCAATCTACCTTAACCGTTTTGGCCAATATTTATGTTATGTGATCGTCTAGTGGTAGGATTTACTACGTTATGGATTTTTGTTCTCCGAGTAACCTTGGTTCTTCTTCGGTGAGTCATTAAAAAGGACACTAGGTCAGGGTAAGTTTAGATAGGAATGTTAATCGTTGAAACCCAATGGAACTCTTAATGGTACTATTGGGAAAATTAATTCTTAAATTCACCTAATTAAAAAAAGAACACAGTTCAAGCCTCACCGTAATTTTAGAGTCCAAAAACTTCTGTATATAAAAAAATACAATAAGGTATTCTTAGAACTTGTATAATATAAAATTTTTTTTTTTTTTTTTATTATTTATTCTCAGACAACAAAAAGTCCATAAAATGTTAGTATTACAATTACAATCTTAAAAAAACCTATGTTAGAACTACACAAAAATTAATGCAATATACTATATGTTGACGCCCTCTAGCGATGTCAAGCGACAACAACGCTGCTGCGTATGAAGAAGACGCTCCGCGCGGGGGCGCTGCGATCGCGACAATTTTATTGACAACGTCAAGAAACTTTTTCGTACGACGACCGTACTTTTTTTTTACTCTCCTTCTAATTTCGAGACAGTTAGCCTACGCACTGAATTTCTTTAATTAATTCCAAATTTTGTAAAAAACTATTATAAAAAATCCTTGTAAAGTAGTAAATAAACACATTTTGCAAGAGGAAATAAAGCACCCTTCATTGAAGTCGCTCCTGCTGAACCAACCCCAGAGATTGCCATAAGGCCATAAGCACAGCCGCAACAGTACATTGCTAAATTAAGGGTAAAGTTTAGTTCCATAATTATGTGTAAGTATAAATAAGGTAAGTCTAGGCAAGGGTAGAGCCCGCAACCCGCTCTTACCGATAGTGCTCGTCACCAGACTGGTCGCCCTCCTCCCTGCCTGCTTCATGCCTTTCGGGGATAAGTAGGTATTTAAGGTCCATTCAGTGTGTCCTTTGTTTACTAGTGACGAGAGGGTAATTGCAAATTATAACTACTCCTGAAGCAGTTTTTCTAATCCTATTCAATTTATACGGAGTGGCTATCCTATTCGAGTGGACGCTCACCTAACATCCCCTATACGCTATTATGGGGAAACAACCTTGATAATGTGTGTGATTACAGGATCCTCCATAATGTTACCTACGACCAAATAAAGTGCCATCCCCTCCCATATGACATTTTGATTTAAATAATTATTTTTTTAGAAGATTAACTAAACAGATTTATATGGGAAGTGTGAATGGGTGCGTTGGGAGGGAAAGGCCTAGACGGACGTTCCGTGATCAAATTGAGGACGTTTTGGGAAAAGGCCAGGTCAAGAGTACCCGAAACCGACGAGCATGTATGAAGAGATTGATGAATGTGGATGAAGCGAAAGAGGTATGTCAGGATCGTAGCAATCGTAGCAAAGCAATAATGTTTTAAACGATATCAAGTGGTCTTTGTGTCCAATAATAATTAATGTTGATAACCAAGCTGCTATTAGTATAGGGAATAATCCTGAAAATAATAAAAGGGTTAAACATTTGGATATTAAATATCATTTTATAAAGGAGAAAATAGATTCCAATATTATAAAGTTGAGGTATTTGAAAACTGACCAGCAGATAGCTGATTTATTTACTAAGTCTTTGCCAAGCCCAAAGTTTTTAATGTTTAGAGAACAGCTAGGGTTGTCTCTGTAATGATGTGTTATGTTCGACGTATATGTAGGTATGTATGTCTGTATGTGTGATGTTCCTTTTATTTTTCTTGAAGGGGCGGGATTATTGTTTTTTGTTATTAGACATGATAGGGTCAGAGTTAATTTATTTTTATTTTTGGGGCTGTTGTTCCTTATGCAGTTAGGGTGACAATTATTAGATTGTTTGCTTGTTATGTATGTATATGCATAATGTACTTTATTGAAGGGGCGTGTTAGAGTAGATACAATAAAGTCTATGGTGTAAGACTACAGTCTAGGTTGTTTATGGTTTTATCTTTTGTTCTCTGTTCTCTTGTTACTACAATGGCTTCCTAATAAACATGTCGTGATATTGCGTTATTCTTTCAATAAAGAAGACAATCCATTTCCTTACACATATATTAACAGTATTTGATTAAAGAGCTGTTAGCCGCACAACAGAACTCAGTTGATCTTTCTAATGCAAGCATTACATTGATTCACGTTTATGCTGTTCAGCAGTACTAGACTTTTACTTATGACTTAAAAGTGCTACTATACAACAAAGGGCATTAAAATCAGCTCAAAGCTGTATATCGGATTTAAGGTGCATTATAATGGTACAAGTTTATGCTATTAAGCAGCATTAGGCAATATCTTACTACTTAAACATGCTATTATAAACCCTAAGGCACTAAAAACTGCTGAAAGCTGTATAGCGAATTAACGTGGCATGATAATGGTTCATGTTTATGCTATTAAACAGCATTAGGCATTTATTTACTACTTAAAAATGCTATTGTAGATCCAAATGCACTAAAAACAGCGGAAAGCTGTACAGCTGCGTTGTGGTTTGCTGCACTAAAACTAAAGGCTTTACAAAAGCATTTTGATATGCCATTATCTAACCGTTATACCGTCTAAAGCATCATAATGGTTTTGAAATGCCAATATAAAGCGTCAAGATGCTCGGTGAACTTATATAAGAGTTTATACGGACCTTAAGTTCTACATAAGTGTACTATTCGTTTGTTAAAATGCTTTCTGTGTTACTTGGGAAGGTAAGATATTCCCAAGCGCCCACTACAAAGTAGAACCCACCTCTATTACCAGAATATATTAATTAAATCTGGGCCATAGATCCTAATAATGAATAATACAAATAATGGTAATGGTAATGGGTAATCCTAGTAATATTATAAACGCGAAAGTTTGTGAGTGACGATATGACGATGTGACGATGTGAGTGAGTGTGTATGTTTGTTCCTTCTTCACGCTGAAACGACTGGACAGATTTGGATAAAATTTGGAACGGAGATAGCTGGTACCCTAGATTGAAACATAGACTACTTTTTATCCCGGAAAATTGCATAGTTCCCGCGGGATAGCGATAAACATGTCAATTGCTAATTTTACGCGGACGAAGTCGCGGGCAGAAGCTAGTTTAGAATAAAGCCTTCATTCGACATGGATCAAAACTTGTGATAGCGAATGAAAAACCATTAAGAGTTCCCCAATTACAACGGCAGTTTGTTAGTTTAGTTTAACCCTAGAATTCTAATGTTTTGAAATTTTCTATGTAGAGTTCAGGGAATAATGGGACGGTTATTTAAATAAAATAAATGAATAAGTTTACCGTGTTTTTCACAAAGATCCAGGCGACTTGTAACACTTTAAGTTTCTAAATCTCCACGTTGGAATATGCGGGACTATTCATGCGCTTCTCGATTGTTTTTCTTCAGCAGTTTTTTTTATATAAATGGAATTACACGACATATCAAAATTTACAATGATTTAAAATATAAATTATCTAAAATAATAAATAAATTCAATTCAACAATCTCGTGTAAAAGTCTAGGCTCAAATGACATTACGCGTCTCTGAAGGCAAAATATTCATTCTAACGAATTTGCAATTTAAATTTCTATGACAAGGTGTCATAATTCAAAGTGTTAATATCGTTCCGTCCGCGCTTTGTAGAATCGATGCTAATTCCAGTATATGTGTATCTCTATAGCTCATAATTTATTTAAAGTCTAATATTTCGGGACTCTAATATTTAAAGTCTAATATCTCATATTTAAATAAATAAATGGGGCTGCATGACGAAACCTGGATGTGTGTACTTGGATGTACTGGATGTGTGTGCTTTGAACCGGAAAGAAAAAGTCAATCGGCCTAATGGGTCTTTCCTCTTGAAGACTTGCCGACGAAAGTAAAAAAAAGCCGAAGCACAGGTAAGAAAATGACAAGAAAATGGAAGAAAATGGTTGCTTCATTTTTCGGAAAATCGGGACATTACAACACTGTGTCACTTGAAAACCAGAGGACCTAACGACACGTGCTTGCCCAAAGTGTTTGACAAAATTCGTGAAAAGCGTCCGCGTAGCAAAATAGTCCTTCATCACATCACATTCCCCAAAAGCAACGAATGCGTATTTGGAGGCCTCAAATGTATAGGCAATTAACGGCTTATCCGCCATACCAATGATCTTGCACCATGCGATTTCATTTTGTTCCCGAAGATTAAAGATAAACTCAGGGAAAAACGAGAAAAAAAACATCTAGTGCAGCGCAAACATACATGTAGCGCAGGAACCCTAAAAATATTTATTCAAGATTTTATTTTACCAATTTGTCAGCGTAGTTAATATGTGCCAAATTACAGCTTTCTAGTACTAAGAATCTCTGAGCTAAGCGGAGAGACAGTCAAATGGACCGACGGGCATAGCGAAACTATAAGGGTTCCTATTGTTGACGATGAAACCCTAAAAAGATGCGACGTACTGAGAACCTCCTTCCATATATGAAGTCGATTAAAAAGTATATAATTATGTAAGTAGGTACGTGATAGACAGGATAGGTGACTGAGTGATAGACAACGGACTAAACCACTGGAACTGAGGTTTGTAGAGGTGCACTAAGAAGGCCTTTTTTTAAATTCCTTAAGGATAGGGAATAAAGGGTTGTGTATTTTCGCTTCGCTATGCTAGCTGACTAACTGCAAATACACCAGACATATTTTCTTAAGGATCACAGGTGCATTGAAAAGGGATTTTCGGAAATTCCCACATCATAAGACCCTGCCTATTTTTTATTCGTGCATTAGGGTCTAGAATTTAGGTATAATTTTTGATACAAGGAAAATGTTGAAGCTTTCAGTAATAAATAATACTACCATAGAACATAATGTATTTGTCATAAATCCTTAAAAAAAGTAAGTATACAAGTCAATTTTCGACATATCGAAACGCATAGTACCTTTCAAGACTAATTCTGAGCCAATTCCTAATTCTTAAACTGATTGCTTACTACCTCACTCAGGTACGTACATTAACTAAATTCATTCAATTAAACTAGTGCCAATTTAACGCATGCAAGTGCAGCAGTAAGCTAGTCTGTAGTAATAAATTATGATAAAGAGGTAAACTTTGTTTTCTTCTTTGTTTGAACCTAGAAGGTAATCTCAAGAACTACTGAACCAATTCTTAAATTATTACACTGATAAAGTTGCTGCTGCGTGGTGCAAATTAAGAAATGTAGCACCGTACTTTTTCACATGAATCGTAAAAGGGGACTAAGATATTCATTCCAGAGAAGGTTGTTTAGGTAGCGTCCTTCTGAGTTCTAAGTTTAGTATTGCCACCAAATAGCGATTGCCAACCCGCCTGGCAAACGATTACACGGCGACGCACGGTGACGGCGATTACGGCTAATTCTCGCCAATCATGAACCACTCATTCAAAGTTCAGGCCTTAGTCTTTATCAGCTCTACTATTCCTAGTAATGGTAGCGGCCATGGTAATGGCGAGGCAGAGCGTGGGTATTATGGCTACTAGTAGCACAAAACTAAGGTACTCCTATGTCTAGCAGTGGACGTCTCCTTATCATGACGTAGATGATAATAAAAAGTAAGCGAAATTATTTTATTTTAACAAACAAGTTTACAAGAAAGGGCTAAAGCTAATGTCAAATTAAGGTCTATGCGTTTCGTTATTTCGAAACATTTGTAGCTAGTATCGTAATCTACTCTCTTTTGAGGTAATGGTCTGCCGCTAGTACTTGTTTGCCTGCTGCTTCTAATATGCAGTCCTTAAAGGGTTGTTGAGATGTAGCCGCGTTCGCGAGCGCCTTCTGAATAGTCGATTTTTCCACGGTATGCAATTGTGTGGCGAGCCCCAAAGCGGCCCAAATGCGGATGAAAGCGGTCGAACAACCGCTATCTGGAAAAAATAATAAACACCTATTACATAATGCGAATATTTTGAAGTGTCGTTTAGAAATTTAATTTTTTGTTGGTAATAGTTTGCGACCGTAGCTCCCCCCCAAAGACAGAATAAAAATAGATCAGCTTCCTATCCCATGGGAATTAATTTCGAGAAATTCCATTTTATTGCGCCTCTACGATCCTCAAGGAATATTATTATATCTGCCAAATCTCTCTATCAGCAATTAACAATAGTAGATTGTACAACAAGAGCATAAAACAAGCCATTTTACCCGAGACGTTCATATAGCCACCCGAGCCGGTACGGCGAGGGTGGATAGACACGTCGAGGGGAAAATGGGTTTTATGAACGAGTTATACACTCTGCTTTTCACTTAGATTGCGAAGAAACAAAACAAAAACATTGCAAAAAAAGTTAATTAAAATTAAATGTGACATTGGAACAATTCGATATATTTAATGGTTTTTCCTGGCAAATTGACTGTGTTAGGAAACAGTGTTATTTCCTCTTCACTTGACGAAATTATTGAATATTAATCGTAAAACAGTAACAAATTGCAACATAAATCCTACTGAGAGAAAATAGGACGTTCCCGCCTGAGTTCCCGCCAATTAACTTTTTTTTTCTTTTTTTTTAATCGTGATACTGCGGCTTGCGGTAAGGTTCGAGTAGGCAGGTGTTGATTTATATTTTAAAAAGTTTTATTTTTCATGTACTTGTTTCAATAATAACTTGTTAAATTACCGTTACCTAGTTTTAGGTACTAATTAAACAGTTTAATAGACCGCAGATTATAATAAAAAAAAACTTAAAAAATAAACAAAATATGCTGTCGTAAAGCTTTAGTGATTGTTTGTGGCTGTTGGCACCCGATTGTCTTGGTCTTAGACGAAGATTTTACTTTATGCACAAGAGCATAAAATGCCATTTTATGCAGCCTACGTCCAGCATAAAGTCGAACTTTCTGAGCATGAGACGTGAAAAAACTTATTGTGACAAAAAAAAACCGTGGTAGCCTAGTGGTTTGACCTGTGGCCTCTTAAGCAGAGCGTCGTGGGTTCAAATCCCAGGCTCGCACCTCTGAGTTTTTCGGAATTTATGTGCGAAAATTACATTTGTAATTTGCCATAAGCTTTTCAGTGAAGGAAAACATCGTGAGGAAACCTGCACACATCTGCGAAGAAATTCAATGGTGTGTTTTAAGTTCCCAATCCGCACTGGGCGCGCGTGGGAACTATAGCCCAAAACCCGCCAATACACGGAGGAGGCCTATGCCATGAGGCACGCCGAATTACGCGACGATTTAATAAATAAACGACAATAACAACAACAACAACATGTATTTACTGAAATTGTAGCGAATTCGGAATAAAAAGGCTTATAAATAAATAAATATTGTGACCAAAGTACCGAAGTACCTACCGTATGTGCCATATTCCCCGGACTTGTAATCGTTTGGAATGAGGTAGTGGTAGTGAGGCCAGAAGGTTTTCGTTAACACGAACACGGAATTGGAGTCCCACGGGTACCTGGAAGAATCATAAATAAGTTACATATTATTATGCTAACAAAAGAAATGTTGGATGACGTAAAACTTTGAGACGGCAGGGAATTTCTAAGTGCTACATTAATGTAATTACGTACGTAGCTATGGAATGTTTTTTTGTCATTGCTCGTTTAAAACGTAGTATTTTCAAAGTTGTTTTTAAGTTGGGCGAAAATCTTTGGATTCATGGGCTTTTAGGTCTTGTCTAGCCTTGTAAGGGTTGTATGTATGTATGTATGAATAGGTAACTCATATTGTACATAAAACAGTTTAATTTTACAGGTAATGAGATAAAGATGTGTTTTTAAATTGTATTTTTAAATTGATAATTAAAATAAAATACTTATCATAATTTCAAAACTCCTACTTCATAGAGCAAAATAAATAACATTTTCAATACAGTTGCTCAAAAAGTGCCCTTTTTTTTTTTTGGCTGTTTTGCGTGCAAAAAGTTCGTTTTTGCGCACTAGTGCGATTTACTTTTCCATTTATTTTTTAATTTGTACTTGTTCCAATTCACGACTACTTAATAGTACTTACCGAAGAGTATGAGTACGAGATAATGCTAGTCTGTACCAAGACGTATTAAAAATAAAAACCTATTATTGATGTAAAAATATCAAAATATTGAGATTTTATATTTTATTACTTTTCATCATTATTATTATAAAATATTGAATTCCTAAAAACAGTTCTTATTAAGGTGTCTGAATGGAACGGAATTTTAGCTGCCGAACGCCTGTCAAAGTGGAGCAGGCGTTTTTCCAACTGTAACCATGGTTTATAAGGTTCTAAAGGCAACAGTACCTAGTTTTTGTGTTTATACAATTTAAATAAATAATCGAACATAATGATACTAAGATAATAATAGCAAAGTTTTATATATGTCGGAGAGTAACTGAAGCAGAGATAATTTTATTGTATTGACATTACAATTAATACTATCTCTTAAATGAGTTGTAGCTTAAACGCCATCTGTCAGACAAATTCCAAACTGTTGTTGAGTAAACGCGGGCGATACGCCTGGGTAGAGTCGGTAAAGTCGGCGGCACTCGGTGGTTAAAGCAGTCGAGATAAGAGACTGGGAGGGAGTCTGCCCGTAGAACTGGAGCAGCTGAGCGGCGGGTAAGAGATTTTTGAGGTTAAGTGAGTTTTATTTTGTTTACTTGAAATGAAAAGCGCGAATGACGAGATTTGTGGACTGAACCTACCGGTTTGCTCAATTAACAGCATTTTGTTAAAGTTAAGCTTAGTGTTAGTGACATTTGTTGACAAAGTGTTGTGAATTAGTTATTTCAAATTATTCTGTGCTATATATTTTTTTCGCAACTGTATTGAAAATCGTCGTTCGATACACGCACGGAAAAGTCATTCTTCACTCGTCTCGAGTCTTGCCACTCGCCTCTCGGCTCGTGGCAAGATATCTCGAGACTCGTGATGTAATGACATACTTTCCGCACTAGCATCGAAATACACTATTTTTTTTATTTGATAACTATTTACCTACTTGTACTCTTGTTAGTTCAGTTGGGTCTAACTGAACTATCTCTAACTAACATCGATTATGATTATGAATTGATTATTATTATTATTATTATCAGCCTATTGTGTCCCACTGCTGAGCAAAGGCCTCTCCCCAACTCTTCCACTGCTCTATGAATTGATAGAAATAGTTAAAATGTTGTCGTGCAGTAATAGCTTACTTTTCGCCCGGTCTGAGTCCCCAAACGCAGATGGCACTCTCGACGAGCCACGCCGCGTGCAATACGATTCCATATCGCACGAAGCCAATGACGAACAATGAACTTAAAACCGAGTCACCCCAGTACTCTAGCGGTGCGTTCAGAGGGAGCAGAAGAAATAGCACGCCGTATAGCACCCAGTAGAACCTGCAAACGTAAACAGTACTAAAATCAACAAGTAGGAGTAAAGTCAACACGATTGCAACTAAGTAAAGTTCAGATTATTGCCCTTGGGAATTTATGTTAGAGCCCCCCCCCCCCCTTACCCCTTATTCATAAACGCTCTAGAGGCTTCTGCTAACTTAGTAATCGTTTGTCCTTATCTGTGAAAGGTAAATGTCAATGTGACAGATAAGGACAAACGATTGCTAAGTTAGCAGAAGCCTATAGAGCGTTTATGGATAAGGGGGTTAGACAGGTAACTAGTTCATACATTGTTGTAGAGGCGAGAAGTAGGTAGAAGTCGGTTTTATAATGTAGTGGTATCTAAATGTAGATACTTAAAAATATCGGCATTACAGCCCCTGGATATAATGAAGTATTTAAGTGACCAATAATATAAGTAGGTACACCAGTATACCAGAATAAGTACTTATTTAGGCACTGACACCTACGCGACAGCGATGTTGACTTGTAAATTTCTCATTTTTATTTTCTGATTCTATTCGGCGACATTCAAATATTTGACGGTCTGACAGTCCCATCAAAGAGAACATGTTACGTTCGCAGAATTCAGTCATCGCTATCCCGCGGGTATTATGCTAATTTCCGGCATAAACGTATTTTATATCCGTTCGGTCTGTTTAATGTTGGCGAAGAAGAAAAATAACGCGATGAAGTCTGCTCAACTACTCTGGGCAGCAAGGTTTAAAATATACCAATGTAAATACTACTACATACAGTATTCCTGGATAAGTCATAGATTAATTTGCTTTGCCATTAATGTTTCTTTGTTACTGAAATTTGAATTCCATTCACGGAGAAGACAAAATGGGACGCCTATTATTGGAATAGTAACACAGTTTGTTTGTCAAAGTCAATGCGAAGTAACGCAATAATATCGGGCCCTAATTGTAATTCAACACTGTCGGTAGCCGCTTAGCGAGAACTTTTTCCATTACCAAAAACTATGAGTACCTAGCTACTTACAGCTATTTATTACAAACTAGCTGTTGCCAGCGACTTCGTCTGCAAAGAATTCGTTTATCGCTATCCCGCGGGAACTACGCAATTTTCCGGGATAAAAAGTAGCCTATGTGCTATTCCAGACTTTTCTCTATCTATGTGCCGAATTTCATCCAGATTCGTTTGGCCGTTCTGGCGTGTTTGAAACAAACATCCATCCATCCATCCATACTTTCGCATTTATAATATTAGTTAGATTAATCTTGTTTGCAGAGAAATTACGTGAAATATTTTAGTGCGATTGATTTGACTTACATCTTTTCAGATATCATACATATTTGTGTTGTAAGAGAATTTGGCTTATTTTTTACATTAATGTTTTAGTGGGACAATATTAAACTGGGTTCACATAAGCCAGCCTAAAGAAAATATCAGCGTTTGTAGAGCATTCGCCACTTTTTTAAGAGCAAATAATGTTTATTGTCAGTTAGTTAACCGATGTCATAATAATCTATAACTAATCCTTACTTTTTCTGAATCATGACTACGGTATCGTTGTCCAAGTCTGCCATGTCAATAGATCCCTTTATTTTCTCTTGTTGAGGACTAAGCCTACGCAATCGACTCAGAACATGAGCATACAAGAAGCCTTTTCTATGATCGTAAGGGTCATCTTCAGTCTCAAATGTGGCGTGGTGTAGCCTGTGATATTGCACCCAGTCGTATATTGAGCCCTGAAAAAAATACCTACAATAAATACAAGGACTCTCTACTGAACACCTCAATTCACATCAGGAAGTTTACGAGGTTAGCAATTAATTAAAATATATGTAGCTCGTATTATGAATCAAATAAATGTTGGCAATAAATACGAAAATAGATTTCTACAATTCAAAAATGGGCGACGGGAGTATAATACTAATTCTTGCTAACAGACGCCCAATTCATTTTGCGTCGCCTTGTGAATGAAACAGGAGAGTTCGTTTTTTACGTAAGTAGGTACAAGTACATTTTTTATTTTAAATTGATTAGTTTTAAAGTTATCTATCAAGACACAATATTTATAATTCAGCTTATTACCACTTTATTATAATTTAGTGCTGTAAAAATACAGTAGGTACGAGTTATCAATTAAACGCTTTGATTTTGTTACTAAATGCTTGTACCTGTCCGGCCATAGTTTGGAACAGCATAAGCGCGATCCGCAGGCCTGTGCTGGCCTTATACGTGCGGTGTGCCCACAGCCTGTGCGCGCCTGTCGTTACCCCCAGGATGCCAACAGAAGTCAAGACGATCACTATCAACAAAAAAAAACATTTGATATTAAAAATTATAAAGCCTTCAGCCTTCAACTATAGACGAAAAAGTAAAAATAAATAAAAAATAATTAAATATATTGGGACAATTTGACACCAATTGACCTAGCCCCAAACTAAGCAAAAAATAATAATAATAATAGTATTAAAATAGAGAAATAAGAGCTAGCTCTATTCTACTCTGTCATAACTTCATTAAGTAGTAGGTACACTTTAACATAATATAAGCAGTCCTGCAGCAGCTTTACAATATTTTATTTTATTAGACACCATACTAACTCTCCTTAATTTGTTTTAATTTCAGTAAAATGCTGTCTATATTTCATCTGATCAACAAATAAGCAGTGAGTATCTTTTTAGTTTACCAGCGACCCGTTTATATGATTGGAAGTCCATCATATTATTAGCTCTTAAGTAGAAAGCATAGGAGATATTATCGGACCAATAATTGTATTTACTTACAGGGAAACCTACTCAAATAAATTACGTTGTAAATAAGAAGTAAATTATTCTCCGCTACGTACAATAGAGCAAATTGAATAAAAATGAGCAACGTGGAGCGTTGAAATGGGTTATTGTAGCAAACCTGGAATATTCCCTATAGTACAGCACTATTACTAGATGGCGTGAATAATATATGAAAAATTGTGGGAATATTATGGATTAGTAGAGACTCTAGAGACGCACAATATACGTAAAACAGGAATCTCTTAGCAGCACATAATCGCTGAATTGGGTTGCAAGTATTGCAATCCTAATTGTCTACCACAAACATTGCAATTACTGCAATGCCTAGCCGCAAAATTGGTGGAAGCCAACCTTGGCGAAACTACGAAAGCACTGGAAGCGTGTTAGTACCTAATACCTAATGATCTAATCAGTATGATATGATACTACATTATGCTTATCTTCATTTTCAATATTTTCATTCAATATAGATGGGTCCTTTCCTTAGTAGACAAATTACCTTCCATTTCTTATTTTGTGCAATCGGACTTTTTATTCGGAAACTAAACACAATTTTATAGTCAAATAAGTTGGTAGTAAATAAGTAACGTCACAGCATGCCAATGCCAAACCAAACCCAATCTATGCAGGACTCCGTTTTGATAGCACATAAAAAGTATGCCCATTGATTGGTAGTTTTAAAATACTCATCTGCAAGAGCTACTTCAGGTAGTATCGTGTCACATCCTCCCACTTCTTCAATCGAGGTGATTTTTTTGCGTAATTCTTTGTCTCAGTTTTAGACAAAATAACTTACAGAACAATATTGTCAGCAGGCTGGATTCGAAGCAGAGCAGATATAGTCCATAAATTGACAACAGATGTACGTGGATGAAGAAAAGTACTGCAGGCCAGTTTGCTTCGCGGGCCCTGCTCAGCGTGGCCGCAGGCGCAGGCTCATTTGCCGCGCGGTTGATCTCCGCCATATCTTATACTGGAAATGAAATAAATAATAGTTTTTGAAAAAAAAAGTACCCTCGTATATACTGCTGAAACGATTCTGTAAAAACTTGCCAAAAATCACCGCTAGTTAACCAGCTTTCAAATAAAAAACTACGCATCTAAATTGGTTCACCCGTTTAAGAGCTATGCTGCTGACACATACATATATACAGGGTGACAAAACCCTTTGACGTTTATTCACGAACTTGTTCAGTATATTGGTTTGAACACCCCTGCAAAGTATGAGATCCTAATTAAAACTAAAAAAAAAAACTAAAAATAATAATTTAATAGCTGCGCTTGGTGTGCCACAGGCTTATGCTACTCACTATACTGCGCGGTGTTTACTCATAGTACTACACGTCAAACTATTGTTCGTGACTACTTCGGCATACAGTAGTTTCGTAAATCAGCCAATGAGCCTAATTAAATTAGTTCAAAATCAACCATTCAGCTAGCTAGCTATCAATCTTTCGCAACATAAGCGATACACAATGTCGGTTAGCGTAACTAAATTTATCCGGGAAAATTAAATTTTTGCCGTAAAAGTTTAGAAGTAGGTACAAGCCAGAAACCTGATGTTGTAGAGCACTCGCATATTTTGTATTTGTTGCTAATCTTATGAAGTAGGTACTTAGGTATTGATTACAGACTTTCTCAGTTATTGTGTCCGTTTTACTCAATCACGCAACGTGAAGTACACCGTAAACAAATTAAAAAATCACACACAACACACACTCAAACATCATTTCGCTTTACTATGCATCCTAAGATTCGTTAATTAAAGGGTCAATTAATTAACCACGAGCGTCAAACTTTGCAAGGGTGTTCAGATAGACTTAACTGACCATTCTGTGAAAAAACGTTAATGGGTTTCATGTCACCTGTATAGCGGTATATATATAACTCTTCTGTTTGTGCCGGACACAAAAAAGTTAAGAGGAAATTCCGAAAATCACTTATTTTCATTTCTAATGAGAATAAATACGGCGTTTTAGGTAGGCATTTTATATTGTTTCGATTGAATGAAGAGTTCCTTCGAAGATTCTGTTCGAGTCTGTCCTATTTATGTATATTATAATAACGTGGCAAAATCGTACGAATGTGGGTTCCAGTATTCCTACCAATTTATATAATGCATTTCTATGGAGAAATATACTGAATTTGAGAGTGTTGGTGAGTTAGTTTTGAACTATCAATATCTAATTATTTATCTTTCCTTATTTTTTAATTTATTTATAGTATGGGGGGTATGGTACATGTTTCATTAATTTTCATGTATACTATACTATAATACTGTTGAGATAGCCCTCAAAGCGAATACAGTTGCGTTGTAAATCTTAAAATTCGACGAAATATAATTTGCAAAGTAATGTAATACCCGTTTTAAATTCAACAATTTAACCTCCAACGCCTGTGTAGCTAAGTACTTTGTATTTAGATTAGGTATTTCGGTTCATAGAATATTTATTTCTCATTAAAAACAATAAGTCACTTACATGAGAACTTAATATCTAATGTAGTATTTGTAGTTCACAGTACAGTAGAGAGAACAAGTAAGTAAGTATATAAAACTAAAGTTTTCCGTGATGATATGCAATATCTTAACTAATAATACATGCAGAGTTAGTTTTATAATATATATATATATATATATATATATATATATATATATTATAAAACATTTAAACATTAAACATTGAACATTGAAACGGAGCTAAAGCTGCGTTAGGGCTTATGAAAGAAGTGTAGTATCCTCGGTGATGTGTTTGGTTAATTTTGATTTAAATTCGGCAAAGGTTTTAGCATCTTTAATGTTTTTTGGCAAGTCGTTATACAGTTTGGCACCTGTATACGTGAACATTCGTTTACCATATTTGGTTCTTGTTTTAGGCAATACAATATGATTCGGTCGTCTGCTAGAGTATTTGTGTGCAGTCTTTTTGAATGTAATGTTTGTGTGTATATTTTTATTTAAAATTTTATATACCAGTATACAGGTTGTATATACGTATAGTTGCTTGATGTTCATGAGCTTGGTCTCATTATAAATTTGCATTGTAGGTGTTAGGTATGGGTAATGGAACAGCATTTTTACAATTTTATTTTGTGCTATTTGTAAATCAGCTAGTTTTGTCTTGTAGGCACTACCCCAGATTTCAATAAGGTACAGCAAATTTGGCTTTACTAGGGAATTGTAAATTGTGAGTCTTACATGGAGGGGAAGGCATCGAACAATGTTGCGAAGCGATCCCGCAAGACTTGAAAGTTTAGAGCGTATCTTATTTATATGTACATCCCAAGTAAGATGACTGTCCATGTTCAGACCGAGATATTTTTCAGCCTTTTTCTCTTGTATAGGTTTATTTAAAATCAACCCACAACCACTTTTCGATTTCACTCGAATAAAATAATGTCTAAGGTTTACCTACACCTCGCGTACAGTATTCAGCACAAGTAGGTACTAACTTCAATAAATACTTACTTACTTGAAATTATATGAAAATAGTGCGTGGAAATTTATCGTTTTCCCATACTGATACAAAATGTCTTTGTTTTGCTTGTTACCACGGACATTGCCTTCTCATGATACTGCACAATTCATAGGTAAAGGTCTGTACTCACTGATTCCGTGGAATGTTCCTGGGTTATAGTTTTGTTTATTTTATTCATAAAATTACATCATAATCATAATTTACATAAATACCAACCCAGAAGAATTTATACCTACCTAATGAAATCGTTAAAGTTTGTATTAAAATTAGTTTTTCAATTTCTACCATTACACACAAAAATACAAGAAAAACTAATTCTTACTAATTTATACTGATTGCCTTGACGGCTCAGTATTCACAGGCGGCCATCACAAAATTAGAGCCGTCTTTTTTCAAACACCAGCACTGGAACAGGAACGAGCCGGCTCTAATATTTTGTGAAGGGGCGGCCGAGCTGTTCGATTACTAAAACCCGTCGACTAACTGTTTTAGAGTAACATTTATTGAGCCTAAAACATTGAAAATATACGGGAAATCGTTTCGTTAGATACTTGTAGATTACCGGGAAATCTAGAAAAAGTCCAAAGCCTCAAAATTACTTTTTGGTAAATAAATCTCTCAAGATATTAAGCTATTTTCTAATTTTCCTGAGCCAACTGGCTGTGACAGATGGACAGACAGATAGACAACCGAGTGATCTAGAGATTCTTTCTTTTCAGGAACCCTGAAAACAATCCTGGGAAATAACGTTTAGTTTTAATTATAGAACCCACCCTTACATCATTTCAGACTAAGGAGGTTTTAAAAGCCAAGTTTTATTTCCTAGTAGCTTCTGCCCGCGACTTCGTCTGCGTAGAATTAGCAATTGGCATGTTTATGACTATCCCCCGGGAACTATGTTATTTTTCGGGATAAAAAGTAGCCTATGTTTTAATCTAGGGTACCAGCTATCTTCGTTCCAAATTTTATCCAAACCCGTCCAGTCGTTTTAGCGTGAAGAAGGAACAAACATACACACTCACTACTCACATCGTCACATCGTCACAAAATTTCGCCAGCGACTTCGTCCGCAAAGAATTCGTTTATCGCTATCCCGCGGGAACTACGCAATTTTCCGGGATAAAAAGTAGCCTATGTGCTATTCCAGACTTTTCTATATCTATGTGCCGAATTTCATCGAGATCCGTTGGGCCGTTCTGGAGTGATTGAGTAACAAACAAACAAACATCCATCCATCCATCCATCCATCTATCCATCCATCCATACTTTCGCATTTATAATATTAGTTAGATTATTATATTATTATTATAGCCCTTGGCTTTAGCCGGTTAGTAGGTAATTTTGTAGGTCTGTACTGAATTTCATTTCAACCACCTGGTTAATTGTTTATCTGATTCTCACATTTAGAACTGCAAGGATTCCCATATTTCTTATAACTTTATCCACATTTCCTTAGCATTTTTCGAACAAATTGTATGTACTTAGTGTAATTTTCAACATTAGGACGTTTTTTCAGACATTTTTAACCCATTTTTTTTTTTTGATGTATGTCAGGATCGTAGCAAGTGGAACAAAGTTGTCTCTGCCTACCCCTGTGGGAAAGAGGCGTGACGATATGTATGTATGTATGTATGTATGTTTTAACCCCCGACGCAAAAAGATGGGTGTTATAATAAGTTTGACGTCGATGTCTGTGTGTGTGTATGTGTGTGTATCTGTTTGTGGTATCGTAGCTCTCCAACGGATGGAATGATTTTTTTTGCGGTTTTTTTCATCCGAAAGCCAGTTTCCTAGCGGTGGTTCTTAGCTGTATTGTAGAATCCAAATTGATGTAAGGCATTTTACGCTTAAAATTGTTTTTTTTGATACACTTATTTGATTATTCGATTAATGTGGGAGTTTTTAAAATTTTTAATTTAATGATATGGAGCACAAAGTAAAATAACCAACATGGCTGAAACAACTATCTCTAATCGTATTGGACTTCAAATCTATTGACTATCACGTTAAATACAATTCGCTTGTAAGTCTGATCAAACCCTTACCGAACGACTTCAATAATACAATGTCATCGCGCCAATAGGTTCACAGCATTGTAATGAACTAGTCGACTGTTTTTATGTAAAGTTAGAGGTCATAGGTGTGACTACTAATGAAATGGATTAACGTAATGGTAATACCAAGTACTATTATCGTCAGTTATACAAGAAAAAAACGGAATTGAGTTAATTTTATTAGAAAACGTTAGTACTAGATTGTAGTTGCAAATTTTCAAAAAAATATGCTTAATATTTTGACGAGTCGCTTTAAAATGAGATAAAACTATCTTCACTTAATGTAAAGAAGTGACAAAGAGGTGGAGTGACGTTGAAAATTCAATATTTGAAATATAACTTCACCAGAAAGATATAATAAAAAATTATGTCTGAAGCGCGGTAGACTTTGCGTGATATTTGATTGAATTAATTTCGGAGATACATATTTAAAAAAAAAAAATATACTATCCGCAAAAGTTTTATTATGACCACCTTGTAATTATAATGTCATGTTCGATTTATACATTATTAGATTAGTGTAAGTATACGAATAAACGTTCACAATTTTATTATTCTACGCCGCAAAAGCAAAGATTCGAGTTCTGTTGATATAAGTACGTAGGTATATATTCTAATTGGATCAGGCAATTATTAAATTTCTTGTAAACTTCCCGAAACAACAAGAATTTAATCTAATAATGTTTAATGAGAGTTGAGAAATCTCTTTTTCTACAAAAATGTCTCTTACAATGTTACTTTTGGTAGTCCTTCCTTTGTCTTTTTTTTTAAATAAAATCGTATTTATAAATACAAAGTTAACGAAGAACTGGTTTGATTTTGAGTTTTTTTTTTAAATATATGTCCACAGGTATTGAGGCAATGAATTTACCTACTCGGTACAATTTGTTTACAATGTTTTATTCCGATAGCTGGAGGGTAGTGCTCGATGCTAGGGAATGGATGTCATAGGGAGACATAATGAATTGTTAGGTAGAGTATAGCATTCCACATCAACAGCCAGCATTGTTTTCACGAGTAAGGTATTTTGCGACCAGTAAAGCTAGTCTAAAGTCTACATGATGAAAATTGAGAACTATTTTAGACAAACCCTGACTAAACTTCAGGAAAAAAAGAAAAAAAAGACCCATCTGATATTGCCGTGCCCTTGCAGGGTGTCACATGTAGAACTAATTAAAATATTCAATTTTTATGATTGTAACGTCATTTGCAATAATTTATTTTGATTTGATTTTGATTTGAATAAATCTAAGTCTTCAAACACAGTTATAAGTGAAGCTAACACTGCGCAATACAACAGATAGGTATTTGTTCATTTATTATCTTAAATAAATACTAAATTAGTTGTATGTTTATACAAAATTCATAAAACATACTAAATACAGAAAGTATACTTCATTAAATTAAAAAAAAGCATTTTTAAACCAAACATTCACTCATCAATAAAGGTGGAGAACATACCTATTTAAAAAATTCTACAGACTACTGGCTACCTGATAATAGCGAGAATCAAGCAGTAGGTAGTAAGGTTACCCATCCATCAGAGATCCATTCACCAATAGTAAAGCAGATTTGAGCGCGGATAGCAGCATGAAGTAATCTATTGGTGGGTTTCTGCTTCGCACATGCTTCGCTCCGCTTTCCGGCATATCTCTGGTAGACGAGCAGTCTAAGGGATTACTAAATTTACTAACCACTAGGCTATTCGACTGTGATTATATTATTATGATTTATTAAAAAAAAACATTATTCGATTAGGTACAGTCAGCTGCAGAGTAAAGGAACTCTTGGTATGGTTACTATGGTCGTTTTTCTATATTTGGTAGAGATGGCCTGCCCACCTATCCCCCTTTAAGTTTGTCGTGTTATTTAGAGGACACTGTATAATTTGATACAAATAACAAATTAATCATTTAGCTACTGAGCTATAACGTATATTTAAGCGTCAAAAAGGCGGCGTTATACCAGTCTAAGAGCTGACTCAAGAAATTTTCAATTTATTAAAACGACGGACCTCTTACAAATATTAAACACCAACAATACAATGCATCGCACTTACCTATATGTAATATTACAAAAAAAAACTTTATTTATTCAATGATTTTCGAATTGACGCACTATTTTTTCTTTGCTTGCACGGTCGTTTCGTCGCACGCCGCGTGCTTACTGGCAGTAATAACGATGTGACAATTGTGTGCAGCAAAATCACAGTGATGATGCCGCACTAACACGTCACTAGGCAGTCGCTACGACTTCGCCTCGCGCTGCCAGCGCTGCATTGATCAAATTACTAATACATTGCGAGTGTTGCGTACTAAGTGTGCACGGTGTGCATATCAATCGTGCAATGTATAGAGAATTCGTTCGTTCGTCTTCGTGTTTTGGCCGGTAGCAGTTACGTTACGAGTAACGTGCGAGTTACGTGGCACGTGAAGTAATTAAAGATTATATTGATAGGATGCCATCGTGGGAACAGATCGATTACCGACGACATCAATGTTAGGGTTAATTGTGTAATTAAGGTGTCATTTATAACTCAAAAATGGCTGGTGGGTCGATTATTATGACCTTTGATTTGTTGGATTTAGGATGTGGAAGGACATTCGAGACTCGTATTACACTCGGTACCTCTTATACCTATAATTTATGAATGTACCTACCTTGTTAAGAATGATTTTTTATTGCATTCAATTTTTGTTTGTTTCCTGCCATTATTCATTTGTTATGCAAAGCTGAAAATTTTTTGTTTGGCGTGTGTGCTTGTATTTAAAGTATTAAAACCTGAGCGTCGCGAGGATTTCAAGGCACGAGAAACTAAACAACTTTGCTGCCAAGCGAAACACACAATTTTTCACCTCGCTACAGTGAGAAAAAATGGTGGATGGAAGAAAAACAGTTGAACTAATCGTAAATCAGTTTTTTATTTAGCAACGAACGTTAGAACATCTTGAAATTAACTTAGGAATGAACGGATTTTAAAATAAATTAATGATGGATAACGAATCGCGTTGCTGACGTGACGTTATGTTTTTTTTAATCGAATAACAAGTTCTACATTTCAAATTCGTATTATTTCGTCCCTCCCACTCACCTAATTAAGTAAGGCAAGGCAACATACGAAGTTCAAATTTCTAACCCGAGGGGGGAAAAAGCATTTTTCCACGCAGATTTTAAAGGAGAAAGATGGCCTTTTCGAGCAAGTGAGGTGAAAAAGTAATGTGCGAAAGCTGCTACATACCATGATCAGTAAGTTCAAGCAAAAACAAGAGGAGAAAGAAGTTGTTTTCCAAGAGAAACAACAATGTTTACATGTGATGTCGGATTTTTTAGGTTAGTAACTATGACTATGTAATCTTAATCCTTGTTGGCTGATTATTTGATATATTGACCATAATTATGATGATGATGATATCGTTGATGATAATCTTGAAGATATTCAAGGAATCTGAGAAATGAAAAACAGTAATAATACAACATATAATTTTTTTGAATTTGCCGCGTTTTTTCAGATCACGCTTTCGTTTGCCAGGCTCTATTTGTTATGCAAGGCTGCAAAGTTTTTGTTTGGCGCGAGTGCCTGTATTGAAACCCCGAGCAAGCGAAGGATTCTAAGAATCCTGAGCGTCGCGAGGGTTTCAAGGCACGAAACACAACAACCTTTGCTGCCGAGCGAAACACAATTTTTCACCTCACTACAGCGAGAAAAATGGTGGATGGAAGAAAAACAGTGTTTAGCAACTAAAATAACTTAGGAATTAACGGATTTTAAAATAAATTAATAATGTATAACGGATCGCATTTCTGAACGTGACATTGTGCGTGACGTGTGCGGAAGACAGAGACGTTTGGAGTCTATATAATAACCAATATAAAATGACCTCACACTGCCTTCATTTTGCTTAAGAGCACGGCTCTGCTAAGACTGGATTTTATAATAACTTTGCGAATTTGTACGGAACCCTTAGTGCGCGAGTCCGACTCGCACTTGGCCGGTTTTTCTTTTTTAATAGTTTTGTTTTTTTTTTCATTTTCGACTTTCGGAATTTCGACCTCTTCGTGCATAATTTCAGTGGTTACTTTATCATTGTTTAAAAAATAAAAGCATTACGGACGTGTCAAATTTCTTTAAACTTCAAAGCAGACGAAGGTCGAAAGTGTCCATTGTGTGATAATGCGCAGCTACCTACTGCTAGTTTTCTTGTATTCATTATAGTATTGTGACGGTACTCAAGTGAGGTAGGTAATAAAACAAAAGTAGAAATATACTAGAATAAGCAGTTGACGCAATATTAAATCATCACTTATCACTACATAGTATAAAACAAAGTCGCTTTCTCTGTCCCTATGTCCCTATGTTCCTATGTATGCTTAAATCTTTAAAACTACACAACGGATTTTGATGCGGTTTTTTAAATAGATAGAGTGATTCAAGAGGAAGTTTTTATATATATATAGATTCGACGCAGACGAAGTCGCGGGCAGAAGCTAGTTCTAATAATAAAAAATAAGCAATGCCCTTCATTTGACTTTCAAAACTGTGACGTAGTATGCATTTGGAATTTGAATTCTTTACTTTACTTTACGCACGGATTGTGCCTTACCTACTACTGAAGAATACATTGTAATTATTAATTAGCAGGGTTCTTAAATGCGAGCAAAATTCATTGAAGATCTAGGGTACTGAGTTTCGGATTCCGTTCAATTTTATCACTAAAAAAATTTCTAAACGACACTGAAAATTAGAACACATAGTAAAATCCGAAAAGTAAAGCTATGGCCGGGAATCAAACCCGGGTCCTCGTCATTCCGTGACGCAACACACACGTGACGTAACAGCACCTTCTCTCGTCCCTGGTGAACAGTACATGTTCCACGGGAGTTTGTAATTGTGTCGTACAGACACATCATTCAAACAGATGACGCTTAGCGACAAATATTCGCATAGTAACAAGGTCACGTGACAGTTGGTTACAGACAGAAAAATTCGGAGGCCTAGGTACTCACCTGCTATGGGTGGTGTAGAGGTATAGCACGCGTCACGGAATGACGAGGACCCGGGTTCGATTCCCGGCTATAGCTTTACTTTTCGGATTTTTCTATGTGTTCTAATTTTCAGTGTCGTTTAGAATTAAATTTCTAACGGTAAAACGTAAAAAGTAAACAATAAAAAATCAAGAAGTAAATTTCTTGATTAATTTGATATTCACTAAAACAATATTTATTTGTATTATTATTTTAGTACATACTTAACTTACCTAATATTTTAGTTCATCAAATTAGAACCATCGCCATCCCTGTTTTTTACGATCCCTGGCGATTATACAGGGTGTATCAGACACCCCCTAACAATAATCCGCTGGGGTATATAACCATAGCTATAGAAGCTAAAAAATATGTTTTCAAAAAAAAATGGAGTATTTTTTTAAATATTTTCTATAGGATTGGCAGTATTAACATCATTCCTATAGAAAATATAAAAAAAAATTACTCCATTTTTTTTTTATATTTTATTTAGCTTCTATAGATAGCTAGCTATGGTTATATACCCCAATGGATTATTGTTAGGGGGTGTCTGATACACCCTGTATGTATTAGGTATGTAACTAGAGGTATATTCACAGAATTCATCACTTCGCTTGTTTCCACGCAGTTGACCTTTTTATTTTATTTTATTTTATTTTATTGAAATAAAATTAAATATGAATGAAATGAAATATTTTTATTGCAAGAATACATGAATGAATAAAAGGTTATAATGAATTGAAAATTAATCGTCGAACACCGCACTGAAAACACGCCCTCAGTTCCTGAACAAAGCCGAGCCGCGTGTGACGTCACAGTGTTAGTTTCCACTCGTAGTAGCATAAAGGTGGAAACACATTTTTAACACGCGACGCGACCCGATGCAACGAATGTATGCGCATGGCGTCGCGTCGGATGTTCATAGTGTGGTTCTGGTCATAGAAAATAATACAATTTGATTCGACTCAACACGCGTCGCGTTGCATCGGGTCGCGTCGCGTGTTAATAATGTGTTTCCACCTTTACAGTCCGGCTAGCACGACAGCGCACAAGAGTCGCGTCGCGCGCGAGATAGATTACCCGTCCCTTTCTAGAACGAACAGTAAGAAAAAGACGGGCTAGTCAACACGCCTGCCCAATTTCGCTTCGGGCAAGGAGTCATGCTTTAGTTTACAGCTATCGCTCCTACAATGTTTTATATAGCAATGTTTTCAATCAAAAACGTTGCTTTGAAAACATACATAAATCATGTCTTCATCCCATTCGGGGTAGATAGAGCCCAATATAAGAAGACCTAAAGGCCACGTTTAGACTGATTGTGGGCGTATAGATGGAAAGGGGAATCAAGATGCTAGCCGCATCGCCAGCATGATTCCCAAAATTTTCACCCATTCCCTCGACGGGCTTTTACCATCTGCACGGGAAAAGAAGCAACTGGTATATTCTATGTTTTTTCTTTACTCCCAGATCAGCGTGTCAAAACAAATTCACTTTTCATCACACTTGCTCGTAAAGGGTGGTATAACACGCGTGCTTATAGAGCCGTAGTGGCTGATTTACCTCCCGCGGGAATTTCAAATATTTTACTCCCGAGGGAGTTATATTTGTATGGATTTTCATAATTCCCTCGGGAGGAAAAGTTTAGTTTTAAAATTAAGAGTTCATTGTACGTCATTTCAGACTAAGGTTTCAGTTCAGTCAGATTTATTTAATATTAAAAAAGAAACTACGAACCAATTTTATTAACACTTTCAATTTGACATTACTGATTACGATCCAAGATGGCGGATGACATTTTGACACTAAAATATTGATGGCGGGTGTCATTTTCGAGTAATTTGATGGCTCTGAGCCCGATTTTGGAATAATTTTTTGGATCCAAGATGGCGGATGACATATTGACATTGACACTAAAATGTTGATGGGTGTCGTTTTCGAGTAATTTGGTGATTCAGAGACCGATTTTGGCATAATTTTTTGGATCCAAAATGGCGGATGACATTTTGACACTAAAATGTTGATGAGTGTCATTTTCGAGTTATTTGGTGACTCTGTGCCTGATTTTAGCATAATTTTTTGGATCCAAGATGGCGGATGACATTTTGACACTATTGACACTAAAATGATGATGGGTGTCATTTTCAAGTAATTTGGTGATTCTGAAACCGATTAAGGCATATTTTTTTTGAATCCAAGATGGCGGATGACATTTTGACACTATTGACACTAAAATGTTGATGGGTTCGTTTTCCTAATGTGGTAGTTCTGAACCCAATTTTAGCATAATTTTTTTGGATCCAAAATGGCGGACGATATTTTTACACTATTGGTACATAAATGTTGATGAGTGTCGTTTGCGGGTAATTTTGTGATTCTGAGTTTGTTTTTTAGATATTTTTTTTATTTCGTCGCAAATGAGATGAAAAACATTGTGTGTATCACGGGCAGTAAGGGGATTACAAACTCGAGTCATTAAAAGCCCTCCGCCTTCGGCGTCGGGCTTCTAATAGATTCTTGTTAGCAATCCCCTTCTTACCGCCCTCGGTGCACAATGTACTATTGCGTACGCGTACTCATAAGTACAATGCATCTGGATGCAAGTAGATAACTAGCTAGTAGTACGCCTGTATCCGGCGGGAACTTTGCACTTTCCTGCAAGTTTTCTGGTAGCGGATCGAAACGGCAACAAATTGTTCTCAGTTCTCATATTTGTCATTTTAACGAAAACGTGTTTGAGACGTGTATTTAAACTGAAAACTTACACGGCTTACGTGCTTGTGTACATGTAAATTAAAATGCTTGTTTAAGTTGCAAAACTTTGAATAGGGACACGTTGAAAAGAGTCCAATGGATGAAACTTGGTTAGAAATTAAATTAGTAGGTACTTTTAAGGATGCGTACAGATTCTATTAGTGCATTCAAAGTCTTCCATATAGTTCGGGTTAGTGAAAGTTATTGTTATTACTTACTTACCCACATGATACGAAGTAGGTAGCTAACGTGACGCAAAAAGGGCGAATAATTTTAAAATAAACTAAAATTGTAACGACGTTTTTTTACCGTTGCTCTGCAGCGAGCAGTTGCTTTGCATGAACCTGAAATTCCCAGGACGGCTTCCTGTGTTGATTTACAGGCATTCAGTCATTAAAACAAAAACTAGTAGCAATATTATTTGCTATCTGGATATCTGTCACTAGTCACTACCTTTATTTAAAAAAAAAACTAGGTATGTTATATTTTGCAGCTTTATTTTGTCTAGTTTACTTTTAGTTTCTCTAGAAATATAGCTTTCATTTGTTGGAAGTTTGTAAATTATTTACTTAATAGCATTTTTGAGAAAAGCACAATTCATAATGTACCTCAGCGAGAAAAAGGGTTGTCTGCCTCAAAAAATATCCAGCCTCGCTTACGCTCGACCTTCTATGTGTTTTCGGCCAGCAACCCCTTACTTTTCGCCCTCTGTAGTAATAGTACATTACCTACTGCATGCAATGACTATAAATTAAACACCTCCAAGAAATTCAAGATTTAGGTATTTCTAGAGAAACTATTAAATATTTTTTCTCAAGCATGCTCGGAAATGTACGCGTTAATATCGCGAAATGAAGCCAAGAAGTTTCACATTTACGGCCTAGGCCAAGAAGTAATGTGGCGCGGTCGGCGGGTGCGGTCGGCGCGGCGCGGCGGCGCGGGGCGGGTGTGCGGTTAAACATGGCGCGAGCAATAGTTTGTTCAAATGGCATGTTTCAAAAATTAAAAATGCGGCTAATTAAACAATTTTTACTTGATTTCCTCGCATTGCTTGAGAAAAGCACTATACAATCCTCGGCCGGAAACAGGGATTGCAGGACTCGCTTTATCCGGCCTCGTCTACGACTCGGCCGTGTACCCCAATCTCGTCCTGCAATCCCTTACTTCACGGCCTCTGCAGTAATGTACTATATATTGTATATTGAATATTACACGCTCGTTGCAATTTTTTTGAACGACCTTTCCAACGATTAAACGAGAAAATACACCCCCACTGTATGTGTGAGGGAGTTAGGTAGGTACTTACATGCTTCCCTGATAAAATTAGTAGATTATAATTTATTAAGAAATAATAATAATAGGAATTTAACAATAATAGATGATTTTGAGCTTAAAAAAATTCTCTTATAATATCGATTAACAGTAATGCAATTGAATTTATTTAATTTAATCTAATTTATTTTTTTATGATTTACGATAGATCTACAATGACGAGTCATGCCTGTTTTTTTTGACATCTGTATGTTGTGCAAAGTGTTAATTGTGTAACAGCTATGATAATAAACATTTCTGATTCAAATTCTGATTCTTACCCTAAAAAAAATCAAGATCTTTTATCACTTTGTTGGCGTACATAGTTAATAATGTTACACCCATGCCGAATTAAAGCTTTCTAGTACTAATAATCTCTGAGCTAAGCCGCAGACAGACAGGCAGATAGACAGACGGACGGACATGGACATGGCGAATCTGGACTTCCTTGTTAACTACGGAACCCTAAAAATTACAAAACTTTTATATATATATTGTACGTGACTGTACAGTAGACGTCAAAGATTTTTTTACACTTTTGTGGTTTGCCGTTGTAACTTCATGTTTGAACTTTCATAATTATGAAGTTGTCAAAGTGCCTGGAGCGACAAGGCTCTAAAGTGTAAAGATATCTTTGACGTCGACTGTACGTATAAGTATAATGAAAACTAAGAGTAACGTCAAGAACCACTTTATTAATTACAATGTATTTTACTTACTTCAATAACAGTTACACTTCATTTAATTTTACTAACAATATCCACCGTTGACAGTCATTCTTAGAGGGTAAAGTCATTCTAATAATAAGATACTTACGTATTTTTTAAAATTTGACACATCATAATTTGATCACACATTTCACACATTTATTCTAAATAGTTGAACTAATCAGTCGCTACACAAAAATGTGAATGCATAAATTTTCATTCACAAAAACACTTGTTCGCACTTTGCCTAAAACAGTTTAGTACTATTAATTTCGTTACAATTATATTATTAGACAATGTTTTTTAGGAGAGCGACGAACTTAATGACAACAGTTTCAATAGCCGTTGTCCATGACTTTATGTGTATGTACAAAATGTAAACACTTTATTATACAAAAATAAAAAACAAATACAATTGACATACCTACATTAAGATCCATTTTGTTTGTTTGTTTAAATACATACATACTCGTAATAAAGGCTATCAATTTGAATTCTAGAATTAAAATGAAAAATATACCTTCACCCTTTGGTCTATTATGATCTCTGTGTAAAATCGGCACCTCTGTATACCCCGTAAGGGGCCATTCAAGTATTACGTAAGCAGATTTTTTACAATTATTTACCCCCCCCCCCCCCTTCCCCTTGTCAGCAAAAGTAAGCAAACCTCTTCCCCCCCATGCTTACGTAATCATTGTTTAATATGCATTTTTCTTTTCAATGTACCTATTGTTTTTTATAAATTTGTGGGTTGCCATTTGTGTAAAAAAGTAAATAATAACTGCTGACGTCATCACGATATCGACCACCCCACCCACCATGTCATCAAAAATAAGCAAAGCAAAGACCCCCCCCCCATCCCTCAGGTGCTTACGTAATACTTGAACGCCCCCTAAGGGATAGACGTGATTAATAATGTGTGCTATATTTTGAATTGGGTACCATCAGCCAAATATGTGGTCTACATCCCTAAGGTTCGTTCCGTGCCGTCGTGCCGTTCGTTCCGCTCTCACAAATAGTTATTAATTTGAGAGTGAGAGGGACGGTGTGATACGAACTTCGAAAATCGAGGCCGGGGGGGGCCATAAAGATTGCACTTCGGTCATTGGAAAGAGACAATTGGCGTCACGTAAGTTAGAGCGAGACAACGCTCTACGAAGCCGAAGTTAACCGAGAAGACCGATGGTACTGTAAAAGCATAATCTGTATTTAACTTTTCGTAAGTGAAATTCGATAGTCTGATATGATGACTGAGGTTGATAGCCGTATTCTATTGAATATGCTCATCATATCGGTGTGAACTCAAATTACGTATTCGTTTTAATTTTGTATTTGAATTTAAACTTCTTCCTATCGTAATTTTACAGACTAAATCATAGTTAGATCAAACGAACTGAACCTTATCCGAAATTTACTTACTTATTGATTTTTTTATGGTATATAGTCTTTTTTTGTGTGCTTATTAGAAGTAGTACTGAAATCAGAAAACATTAGTGAAAACCGTATCCACATGTAGATAAGATAATTCTAAGAATCGTAACAATAACAGGTTTTCTCAAATACTTTGTATGCAATGTGCAGATACCAACAGATTAAATTTTGTTTCTGAGATTCAAGGTTATTGGAAAATATTCATACTAGCAAATTTCTTAAGATATTTTTTCTTAAGAGTAATTAAAATAATATTGTCAGTCTTACGACAAATTTGGTCGCTTTGATTTATTATCAGTAAATTATGTCGAGCATTGTCACTTACATGCTCGAGTAAAAGAACGCAAAAGTTGTATTAGTTCCCAAGATAAAAAGTAGATGCCAAAAAATACATAGATATTACATGCGAAACACTAAGAACATGTTTTGGTTGAAAAACCACTGCTCGCAGATTTAAAATATTACATTGTCATTAAAAGATTTATAGATACAAAATCTAGTTCTATCCCTGGTAACTCAGGAACAGTAATATCGTAAAGATTTCAAAAATTCAGTTAATAAAAATTTATTTACTGAAACAGATCTACATAATCATCTTTTTCACTGAGTTAGTTACCCTTAAACCTCAATATTATATCATATATCTTTCAAATTCGTTCGTAATATTTAAGTATACAAAATAAAATGCACTTAGATATTAAGTACTTCGTTATTCTTAAAATGCGACAAAAATTTAATAGTTACGATATAATATTACATTTTTGTATAAAAAAGAGCTTGCCTAGATGCGAATAACTTGCGGTAATAACGTTTCTTTGGAGACAGCAATAGATCGTCTGCTCTCGATCTCGAGGAATGTGACTAGATAAAGAAGTTTTCCATTATACTTTGTTTTGTTTGAGACAAAAATATGTAGGTAGGTGCCTATTTGAATCTGAATTAAAAAGCGTAATACTTACACATTTTGCCCAAGACAATGGCGGAAAAAAATAAAATAAATGCTTATAATCCAATAAGCAATTTGATTTTGGCTATTTTAGTGAAGTCAGTGGGTACTACCGTGTACAGTACTACAAGCTAATTTGATCTGGTGGTTATAACAACAACTGTAAGTAATGCTGCAACCGCGAAGTTAGCGCTCTAAACTTCTGATAAGATAGAACTTTTTGTTAAATTTGTATCTTGTTACTTATTAAAGTCAGTACACGCAATGTAAGTACCTACTGATTTACGTAATACAGTTGAAAACATTTAAATATTTTATATTTTATAGAATCAGGCGTTACTTTGCGGAGGTCCATTTCAATGAACAAAAATATTTACCCTGCTACTCCGCTACTCACGTGCAAGATAACCAAGTCTGTGCGAAATATATAATATGTTTTTCATGCAATCCCTCTCACCACTACTGCCAAATAAAACACATATAAATCCCACAAACTTAATTATCCCTCACACCCCACAAACACTGACAGGTGAAGGTGCTGGTGAAGTAGCGTCTAATGCAGCCACATGGAAACTAGTGGCAGGAACAATTAATAGAGGGGGAAAGTTCAGGCACACATGTCTAATGTGCGGTATTACTTAAATATTTGTAGAATAGACTTGTATAGGTATTTTAGAACATCAACATTGATAAAGACATCTATGTATTTTTATAAAAACGAACATCTGTACATCGGAAATCTATTGTGGCTTAGCCATAACCCTTTTGGCACCGTATCATTCTTTCTTCAATCTCCCTAATGTATACTTCTGGTTCATCAGATAACACCACTTTGTTTTCTTCAGGCGTGTCATTATTCATTTTATCACCGGAAGACAATACGTATACTGTTTTTTGCGGTGTTACATAAGGCATATAATCACAATTCCTTTCTCTTTCAAGTGGCAAGGGAAAGCCTTCCCTGCGTGGAATGCCTTGTTCGGGGTCCCCGTTGATTGAACGTCTGCTCTCAGATTTTTTCCGCAGATTATAGTTCACGTTACAATCTGGGTTGAACTGGATCTTTTTGTCGGGTGTAGAGGTCTTAGAACCTCTTTTACTTCCGCTGTCCTTTGGGATTCCATCTTTAGGATTATTACCTGTCAAAAAATGCGAATACATTAATTCAATACAATAATTGATTTTGTTTTCTCCACCGTTTGAACAATTTAATGTGATTATAACACACACAAGACTGAAATTCCTACTTCCCTACTAATATTATAAATGCGAATTAAATCTCTATTTGTCTGTTTACTGAACCGATTTTAATGAAATTTGGTAGAAATAGGTTGTACTATAGGTAGTGATATTATAAGTACCTTGTATAGAGATAGAGTTAACCTTGACAAAGGAAGGACATAGGGTACTTAATGTAAAAAAGTCTTGAAAGGGTTGAAATGGAGATAAAAATGATTTTCGAAGTCAAAGTCATTTTTGAAGCTAGAAACTTGAAACGATTTTTTAGGCTTTTGATTAGAATATAAATAAATGTATCTATTCCAAGTTTTTAAAATCTTAAATAGGGGTCGAATATTTATTTACAAGTCTTGTGTTTTTTTAATCTAAAATGTTAGGGAGTGGCGTAATAAAGGTCGTTTGAAAAAATAACGACCTAACGAATAAAATCCTGAAAATAATTTGATGTATGAAGCTGAAAATCAGAGAGGTTTTTATAGTATATCTGTCTGTTACCTCTTCACGCTTAAACCGCTGAACCGATTTACTCGAAATTTGGTACGGATATAGTTCCGCGGAAGGACATAGAATAGTTATTTTTTGCGGCAATTATCCGCTAATCTTAGGGGTAATATAATTCGTGCTCTAATTAAATATTTACCACAAACTTTTTTGTAAGCGTTAAAAATAAGATACCTATATACAAAATTTTGACTAGTCTTCATACAAAATTACCTATGAGGGCCTTATTTTTTGCCGCTGAGTAACATTTGTTAGCAACAAAAATTAAATTACTTTGATTGTTTTAGCTAAACTAAATAGGTATCTTGTCCAGTTATGACACAGTTAAGTGACTTGGCCATCAAGTGAGACCATCAAACACATTAAATTAACTGTATAATAACTGAAGCTGAACCTTTTCCTGATGGTTTTCCTTAGCCTTCATGTTGGAATACAACAACGGCACTGCATTAGCAACGGGATTAGCGCGTCAGATGTTCATGCTACCTGCTACCTTATTACGTAACTTGCTCGCAATCGCCATCGTGTTCATTTTGACAGTTCTTGTATGAATGTGACAGCCCAATGATTCCGATGCTAATTGTCAGCCCATACATGAACTATCAAAATGAAGACGATGGTGATCGCGAGCGAGTTACGTAATAAGCATGCTGAATGACTATAGGAAACGGTCATCACGTATCATTCATCATCAGGTGACACTTTGGACAGTTGGATAAAAAATGGACAGAAGTTGTGGCAAAAATTGTACACCTGAGTTGTCTGTGCCACTAGAGGTGGGGTTTCTGCCGAGGGCGAGGGTCGTGTAGGAGCAGCGCTGCGCGGAGCGGTTGCCCAGCCGGCAACACCGCACCAGCGTGTTCTGAAAATAATCACCTGCGAGATTTATTCTGATTGTGGATTTTGCTGTACAAGGGGACGGGAGTACCTCCACCCCAACGTAATGGCCGATGTACGTTTGACGAGGAGTAACATGGGGCATTTGTGACTGTCGACGTATTGTCGATTTGCCTCGTCAAAATTTGCACCAACCCTAACTGGTCGTGTAGTTTAAGAGGGGCAACCACGCTTACCCAAATGAGAGTCCATCTCTACTCGGACAAGGCACTGACGGGGTTGCTTTGCCTCTTCGGTGGCCAAAATTTTCGACTAGGAAATAATAATGTTATCATTACTAAACTTGTCTGAGTAAATGTAAGCGTAAACCTATAAAAGCCACCTAATGTTAGCTAGTTCTAAAATAATGCATGCAATACTGTAAAACGGGGTGAGTAGTGACAAAGTTGAAGTTCAAACCTGGATAAAAAATATTTACATATGTGGTTAGTTGATTTTTTATATATAAGAAATGTTCCGGCGGTATGAATTTTAGTTTAATAGTGATTACCTGTCGTTTAGTTTCATAGTTTAAACAATAAAAGCTAAAATCAAATCCCAGCTCACCCCGTAGTGGCGTCAGAAGGGATAGGAATAAAAAAAAAATACGATAGCAAATTACCAGAAAAAAAGATAAAATATGTCTAAACTACTTAGAGCAAGCTGAGCCAGAAATTTTAAGTACTTAGCAAGTGAAAACATAAAATATTAGTTATATCCCTTCTCCCCCCGCAATGTTTTTCACTCCGTTTTACGGTAATTAATATAAGTATTAAAGGTAGTTACTAAAATATTTTTTATCAGTAAAAGAACTAACAACTCCTCTTTTTCTGAAGGCCGTAAAAATATTGTCAAAATATGGACAAATTTAGACTGAGAAAGAGAATCCTTCCTACTAATATTATAAATGCGAAAGTTTGTGACGATGTGACGATGTGACGATGTGATGATATGTGAGTGAGTGAGTGTGTATATGTTTGTTCCTTCTTCACGCTAAAACAACTGGATGGATTTGGATAAAATTTGGAACGAAGATAGCTGTTGAAACATAGGCTACTTTTTATCCCGGGAAATAACACAGTTCCCGAGGGATAGCGATAAACATGTCAATTGCTAATTCTACGCGGACGAAGTCGCGGGCAGAAGCTAGTGCAATATAAGTATGCAACTTGTTTGCTCCCTAGAAACTTTTTACAACCATTAAATACTTCTGAAGTACCTAGACTATAGTTGAATAAATTATATTGAACAAATAGTGTAGCAGTATATCGTTGTACACGTATACTCGTATGTTGCAGCTTTCTAGTACCATTCAATGTTTGTGCGCCAAGAATTATGTTCTGTTTCATCAATTTAATGAAAAAAAGCATAAGCTATACCTATAGGCTATTTATATTTAATCCTATACATTGTAGGTATACTCGTTGATTTGGTACGAGTCGGGTTTTTACAAAAGCATCCAATTAATTTTACAATAACAGCGTCAGTTTGCTTGAATGGTAACTTAGCAGTTTTTTTACACATCTAGCTATTATAATGGGCAATTGAATACATATTAATTGAGTATACGTAGTTGCTATTTAAAAGTGGCATTGCGCTGAGTAGGTAGAATCGTTTTTATCGTATGAATAAGCAAAACCTGTTTTAAGAATAACAATTCTTAAATAGCCACACTCATCGCATAGGTATGTAAGAAAACCGCGAATGTAACGGTGCACAATATATAAATCTATCAAAGAAAGCAAAGCGTATTAAAATATCATATTTATAGTGGAGATATCTCTCCCTAGAACAGTTTTAGTGTGTAGTGGTACTTCAATAAGCAAGCGGCCAAGCGGTGCAAGCCGTAACAAAAACTATTACGTGATATTATTTAACAATTGTGCAATCTGATTTTGTTGATGTGTTTATAGCTTTATACCTTTATCTCAAAAGGCTTTCTAAGGGCATAAAACTAGTTCCCTTGCTAACAAACAATCTTTTAGCTTATGATCGGTTGTTGATAATTAAGGTCGTGGATAGCATTATTATTATGTGGAATTACTAGTAGTACATTTCATACTTAATTTATTATTTCGGTATTGTTCTAAACCACACAAGACTTTTGTTTAAAAAAAAAACAATACATGTAATATTCCGTAAACAAAATAATCTAACCTAGTGTTTTGTTTATGATATTAGTAGGTAAACCTTTCATGGAAATGGTCAGAGACAGTAAAATTTAAATTATACAGAACTACAATAACCAATAAATAAATCCAGAACTTTTGGTTTTAAGTTTCAATATTTTTAAATGTACATGTCATGTTATTTTTGGTAACTGTAGTAGCTCCATAAAATTACCAACCTTGAACGCGTCCCTGAACTTGTTGGACATGATGTGGTACAGAATAGGGTTGATGGTAGTTGAGAAGTAGTAGAAGACCCCGGAGATGTATGTCAGGATAGTGTAGGCTTGAAGAAGCAGACGGGACTTCGGCAGGTGGTGCTCGTTGGTGCCGTAGATCGCCACCAGTCGCTGGGCGTGGAACGGCGCCCAGCAGATGAAGAAAGCCATTACCACGGCAACTGGTCAGAACATTTTAGTCCATTATTATTATTTATTTAAAGTATTATTAAGTTAACGTATTTGGCAATCTAATTATCTAACTAATATTATAAATGTGAAAGTATGGATAGATGGATGGATGGATGTTTGTTTGTTACTCAATCACGCCAGAACGGCCAAACGAATCTGGATGAAATTCGGTACATATATAGATAAAAGTCTGGAATAGCACATAGGCTACTTTTTATCCCGGAAAATTCCCGCGGGATAGCGATAAACGAATTCTTTGCAGACGAAGTCGCAGGCAACAGCTAGTTTTTTATACATCAAAGCTGATTACGGATGTTTAATTGCGAGAATAATCCGTCAAATGTATATCATGGCCAGTTAGTTTATTTTTAAAGTAAGTGGTATCTCAAGTCTCAAAAAAAAAACTGTCTGGTTTATTAATAATTTTTGTAGACCCTCAGTTAATATGCTTGGAAGTTTTTTTTTACAAAGGTGATGGTCTGCCGGATCAATAGGTATCATCTACAGCTCAATCACGAACTTCGTGTCTGATTAATTTAAACTACTATCACGACGAGAAGAAGAAAACAGGCAGGCATTGAAATAATTTGGTGAACGTGATTAATTCGGGAATATATTTTGTCCCATAAAATTGAAGGCCGAATGTATAAAAATAAAGATTACTTACTTACCTACTAACTTACTTATGGTTTGTCATAATTTTCGTTAGTTATAAGGCGTTTTATTTCTAAAACAGTATTTTTTTTTCAGAATTTATAGTAAACTAACTTAACCTAACCTATTACATTATGCTGGCTATTTCAAAATTTCTGAAAATGCACGGTTTCATGTGTTATGACCAAAAAAAATCATGACTAAGGATTATTATGACTAAAGTAAATTATGGGACAAAAAGGGACCAGGATTAATTCATGTACAAATCAACGCACGTAAAAAGAGCTCCTGGCGATATACCTGCGCATGAGCGAAATAGGTATGGACATGGACCAAATCGGCGGGAGCGGTGGGGGACGCTGCTACTATACCAAATGCGCAAACGTATCCCCTCCACTAGCCACCCGGAGCTCTTTTTACGCGCGTTGACTTATATTTATATTAAATTATATTATATTATATTTATTTATTTATTTTATTTTTATTTATTATGTATTTATATATTAAATTTATATCGACGTCTAAGGTCTTTTTATTCTTACCTGTCCTATTTGGTAAACAAAATTCTAACCTCAATGTTCAAATTTTTGTTAAGAATAATGTGTATTATGTTATCAGATAAACCTGAGGCAATATTTTGTACATAATTTTGCTGACATTTTATCTCCAGTTCCTTTATTTACGACGAAATAGTTAAAAAATAACAAAAATGAGAAATTTTGAGGTTAGAATTATGTTTACCAAATAGGACAGGTAAGAATGAAAAGACCATACTTTCGTGAAATAAACCTTGAGGGTCAGTTCACTCCGAGACATGACGCTAGCCGAAGATGCTTACAGACGCCAGCTGTTTTTGAATTTCGTTCATGTTGAATTCTCTCAGTGAAGTCTGTATTATTTTGTGCAGTTATAAAGTTATGTAATAAACCCTGAACTTAAGAACTTTTTATCAACCGATTATAACGACATAAATTTACACTCGTAATATGTTGTAATTTTATTCTAATTAAAAAAATGGTTACTCACCTAACATTTTTACAACTCTTTTGGTTGACTGGCTTTGTTTCCTTTGAACTTTGGGCGTAAACCTCATATTTCGATTTATCTCTGTCTGACCTGTCACTTCTTTGCCTATGTCTGATTTCCTCAATCTCAATCCAATCATGGAGTAAAGGATCGTTATTAACGCCATGGGGGTTAAGAAGAAGAAGAATGTCGAGATTTCAAAGGAGTGTTCAATGATGACTCTGGTCTGTAGGCACATGGCTACGCCTTGGTGGCTGAGCACGCCGAATTGTAGTGCCTGCGGAAGCGCCAAGGCTAGCGCAGCCACCCACAGCATTATGACATGCTTAGTCGCTCGAGATAGCTTTGACATCTTGTGAGAGACAAATGGGTGGCAGATAGCCAGGTACCTCTCAACCGTGAACAGCGTTATCGTCAACACGCTCGCGTTCGTCGAAGTTTCCGCCGCCAACCCTCTGATCAAACAAAAGGCCTGTCCGAACACGTAAGGCCACTTTGACCATATAGAATACATCTCTTGAGGCATACCACTTATAAGAAGTAAGAGATCAGATATAGCTAAACTAAATAAATAGTAATTCGTCGCTGTATGCATACTTTTGTTTCGTATTATCACTAGACAAGTAAATATATTTCCAAATAGTCCTGTCAGAAATATGAAAGAGTACATAATTGTGATGGGGAGTACTATGTACATGGGGTCTCTTTGAGGCCCGAATATATGCACTGGGTCCACCGGACCTGGTGATGTGTTGGTAACGTTTGTTACATTGAAGTCCATTGAGGCCATAGTTATTATTGTCTATTGCCACTTAACTAAAAAATTCGCACATTGTCACACGCAATCGCCTCGAGTCTTGTTTCGTGGATTTAACACGGTGGATTGACTTTTTCTCGAATCAGCGATCCCAAACCTGTAACAAAATATCTTAATATTTAAGTGAGCACAAGAGAACATTTGGTAGCCTAACAATATGTAGGTAGACTGACGAGCAAAAATAACGGGTCGCTTTTCGTAGCACTTTGTATTAAAAGTGACCAGTTATTTTTGTTCGTGATCGTATATTATGTATGTATGTATGTATGTAAAACTCTTTATTGTACATAAAACACATGAAAAAGATGAATACAGGAAAACACATTACATTACATTATTGTACGAAAATAATGATTTGTATGCGGGGCTCTTAAAAATCTTTTAAATACTAATGCTTTCTAATTAGGGGCATAATTTTTTAATATTCACAAAACACTGTCGATAAAATAAAATATTAACTAATATAAAACTAAACTAAAACTAGGTAATAAAAATTATAAATAAAAAAAACTTTCTAAGATATCCGAGGAGGGCATGGTTCCCAGGAGGCAGGCAGCGTTACCGCGTTGAATGGCCAAGCTCAGGCGCTGACCGAAATACTTCTTCTTCTTCTTCTTCTTCTTTTGTTTGTGGCGTTACAAGTCGTTATAGCGACGACAACTTCGCCAATGTCAGGGTAAAATTTTATTATAAAATCTTGTGACAAAATCAACAAAATGTCGGCAACGTTGTACGGTAATATGGTCAGAGACCCCCTCCCCCCCTGTCGGGCTCTTAGCCAACGGTCAATGATATCCCTCAGATACTGCCAGGAAATTATTAGCCGTTGCCCAGGGTGCACCGGACCAAGCACTGCTCTTCCCCCCGGACGGATCCAGAAACGAACAGCAGCTCCTGACCACACGTGGAGGTAACCCGACACGCACCCCTGACCGAAATAGCTGCCTGCCTTCTGTAGGCTTATTGTCTAACTCGCTCGCAATCGCCATCGTGTTCATTATGACAGTTCTTGTATGAATGTGACAGCTAGCTGATTCCGATGCCAATTGTCAGCCCATACATGAACTGTCAAAATGAACACGATGGCGATTGCGAGCGAGTTAGACAATAAGCCTACTGGTCACCGGTCGTTTTGATCAGGATTAGGGGCGAAAAAAATGTATTAAGTCAATGTTAGTGATGCATACCTCATACCTACTTAGTTTAATGGTACGAACTGGTAAACACAAATACAATATTTTCAAAACGTTATGAAAATTTATAAATCTTAGCTTGGTTCTAATTATACGTAAATAGGTACATTAAGAATTAAAATCAATTTCATTACTAGCGATTTACCGATTAAAAAAAAGTGGAAATTTTGTTTTTTTTTTTGTCAGATCAGGGTAAACTGATCTGATTTCTGTTGCCGCTATAACAATAAAAACTAAAAGTAAAAACAGAATATTCTTGTCTGTAAAAAACCAATATAAAATGACTTAGACTATCTATAATTTGCTTAGGAGGCAGGGCTCTGCTAACACTGGATTTTATTTTCACTTGCCGAATCTGTGCGGAACCCTCGGTGTGCGAGTCCGACTCGCATTTAGCCGGTTTTTTATAAATAAAAAAATAAGTATAAGTACTTTTATAAATAGCTTAACGTGCAGTATAAAAAAAGATATTATGTATGTAAGTAGAGATGTAAGAACAAATTCGAAGCACGTGATATCCGTTTGTGGAATGAACAAATTACATGTCAAAGAAAATACTGGTGACAGCCATCACATTGTCTCGCATGAATACAAGACAGCTGCTAGGTGTCATTCTACCGTAATATCTAATTATAAAAATTCTACGAAGGAATGAATGGATGGCTACGCCGATGTAATGCATCAGTAGGCTTATTGTCTAACTCGCTCGCAATCGCCATCGTGTTCATTTTGACAGTTCTTGTATGAATGTGACAGCTAGCTGATTCCGATGCCAATTGTCAGCCCATACATGAACTGTCAAAATGAACACGATGGCGATTGCGAGCGAGTTAGACAATAAGCCTACGGGTCTTGTGAATCTGGCCAAGACGAAAAAAAGAAGGTGGGGCATTACCTACCTTTTCTCAAACCGTTTCGCCTAATTTAGTCAAATCAATGATTTCGTATCTCGAATATTTGCATTTTGCTATGAATCGTGTTTGAGCTTATTTGTTTACAAATTGGTTCTCCTTTAATATATTAATTTCATGTTCAATCATGGCGAAGCTCGTTGTGAACGTGAGATTGAAATTCGTAATGTGTAAGGAATATCAGATTAGGTAATTCAGATATGCTAAATGTAAACAAAATTAATTCCGGTAGGCTGAGCTAAAAACGAGAAGCAGTAAGGTAGGTAGGTAGGTAGTACGATATCTTATGCTAAAGTACGACTCGCATTAGGCTGCTTTTTGTACATTTTCGATGGGAGAGAGGAAGAAATTTTAGCGCAAATTTTAATTCTGCGCGGACAAAGTCGTGGGCAAAAGCTAGTAAGATAAAAGATGAAAAGTTTTTGATACAGACAAACGTGAAGTCTATGTGCATATTGTTGCAACAAGATCATTTCTACTTTAAAAAGTCCTTTTTTCAGAATAAGTTACTACCTATTTGTAAAGAGGATGGAAACAAATGAATTTACTGGTTAAAGGAATCTGATAGTTTTAGTTAATAAATAAGAAATTAGAACATTTTGATAGGACACGACACACGCAATGCAATAATGAAGTTTAAAAGTCACATAAAAAGGATATAAAAAGCATTACAATATTAATGAATAAAAATGTAAAGGATTCGTACCTAACACATTTTTTTTTAGGTTACGCTTTAACGTTAGATGTTGTTACAAAATAAGGTCTTTAAAAAGAAACCAAAAGAAAAGGTTTGCTTCGTTTTCTATTAACATTCCGGAAGAAAGAATTTCCAGAGAGGTATTTACCAAATCTCGGCGCGAAAACGATTTAAAATGGGTGAACGAAAAATTCGCCTGAATTTCCTTCGATGGAATGTAGAATAAATAGAATGAAACGAAGAGCATTATAACAAACAAGTACCTATCAGTAAAATAAAAATGCATAAAATGTAATTTTTTAATTTCTCGTTTTAAAATTACCTGATTATGATGAAAAAACGTTATTCAAAGATTGTTTGTCGTAAAATATTGTCTTTACAACCATTAATATAATTGATGAATTAAATAAAAAACTATTAAGGTTTGAATTGCGTTCAGTACTCTCGCTTAGACGTCACGGAAGAGAAGAGCATAGGCAAACAGAGCAGAGTACTATTATAAAAACGAAAGGTAATGGACTTGAACCTTTAAAGATATAATTTAATACCTACAGATATATTTATACTGGCTGTTGCCAGCAACTTCGTCTTCAAAGAATTCGTTTATCGCTATCCCGCGGGAACTACGCAATTTTCCGGGATAAAAAGTAGCCTATGTGCTATTCCAGACTTTTCTCTATCTATGTGCCGAATTTCATCCAGATCCGTTGGGCCGTTCTGGCGTGATTGAGTAACAAACAAACATCCATTCATCCATCCATCCATCCATCTATCCATACTTTCACATTTATAATATTAGTTAGATTAGATTTCTGTGACCCTAACGCGGACGTGTTACAAAATATTGGAAACGAATTAGAAAAAAAAAAAAATGATTTTAGTTGCTCGTTGATTCGATACGATCTTGTATTATAAATTATTAAAATCTCGTTTTTTGTTTATGCAAATGCATTAATTGTATAAAATACTATCTTAGTTGCTTTGATAAATGTATAAACAAGAGTCGCAAATAAGAAACGTCACAGCTTGCTATTTATGTACAAAATAACTACAAAAAGCAGTATAAATAGTGTATAGTGTTAAGTATAAAGTGTAAGTCCATATAATTCACACCACTTATATGTCTTATTGGGAGCTAGTTAGGGAGTAAATATGTATGTTATGCTTAAATTATTGTAAAGTTCATACTTACTCCATGTTTTACTTCTGTTTGCTCTCCTTGAAATAAAAAATAAAAAACCAAAAACGGGGAACGCGCTTAGACAAATCATTTAAACTTTGTCAATTGATTGGTGGTGTGAAGTTTCAGGTACCTACCTACCCAATTTGCGAATGAAATTTAAATGTGAATGATAATTCATACATGGCCATGACTTTGACATTGATTGTCTCAGTGGAAGAAAATTACAAGCAAGGTCTAGTTTGCGATGAAGGCTTCTCCGAGTACATAGTCATTATTATATTGTTGATCATTAACCGCGGTGTCGCATTGTAGTTGCATATTATAAGACTTGGTTATGATGTGATGTCATGAAAAGACGGCGCAGTTTAACATTGTTATCATTTTAAACTCACTCTACTTAATGCTATATAGGTAAGCGTAACAAACACATACATTTCAAGATTTTTAAGTAGGTGACCAAAATGGGTTCTAAAATACAGCGCAAGAAATGGATACCACAGTACATTATAAGCACAAGCAGTAGGGAATCTACGAACAAATCGGTCGAAACGAACGCACACATAGACACGCGCTTTTACACGGCCCCTAAGCGGATCTCGCGGTGCCGTCAGTCGCGCGTGGCGCATTGAGACGAGCGGCCGTGTTCGTTTTAAACATGCCAAGAGCGTATTGCGCAGTGTACGGCTGCTTGAACTCGGCTTCTTCAAAACCGGAGCTTTCGTTTTTTAAACTCCCTGCTGATGTTGAAAGGTAAGAATGATACTATATTATTATGAAATAAAACGTATATATTATTTTTATAACGAGAAATGTCAGATGTCACTTCTCCGACAAATGCTTTTTCTGTTAAATAATACGTTTGGCTGTTTAGATGATATAAGTAAGTAGTTGCCGTATATTATAGACCGTGTTTTTGGTGAAAAATTTTTCTACGGACTTTCATTGTTATCATCTTGCATCTATGGTAGGTATATGTACTAATATATTATAGAAAACTACACTTGAAGGATAACTTGTCAAATACCTATAGGTAGGGCAAACCTTGGTTAAAAGAACTATTCAATTTAACAAAAATTAAATCGACAACCCTAACGCTTTATTGGAGCGTAGGTACTTATTTCAAAAAGTAGGCCTATCTTCCTTACTGCTTTAGCTTATATATATACTGTGTGGATGTGTGGATACTAAGTAATCACACAACACGATTGACTTCTTTAAGAACGTTTCAGTAGCCTCCTAATCCTATGATCCGTCCCTGTCCCTAATACAATTCAACCCAGACCAGCTAGCTTATTACGTAACTCGCTCGCAATCGCCATCGTGTTCATTTTGACATTTTTTGTATAAATGTGACAGCTAGCTGATTCCGATGCCAATTGTCAGCCCATACATGAACTGTCAAAATGAAGACGATAGCGATCGCGAGCGAGTTACGTAACAAGCCTACAGGTGACCCACTTGCTCGTTTGCCTTCCTATTCATAAAAAAAAAAACAAAAAAAAACAAATTCTAATTCGAACATTTAATTCAGACCAAATCTATACTCCTCTCATCCACTCAAAGGTTGACTGGAAGAGATCCCTGAAAAGGATAAATACGCCTTTGTGCATGTATCTCAGTGTTTATCAATAACATTTGGTACATATTTCATCGTTATAAAGAGCGCAGAATTAATATTTATAGCGAGGCTCCACATCTCAAACCACCTTAATCCAGGCCAGTGAAAAAACCTTTCTTTTGAACAGATAATGTCTTACTAACAAACTACCTTTTTTCCAAATTTCAGAGCTCCAGTAAAAAAAGCAACTCTTTGCGCTGGCTATGGATAGGAAAAATTTAAAAGTCTGACTGCCAACCTTCACTGATGGAGAGGCACATAAAGAAGAAGAGTACAATAACTTCAAGGACCTTAATACAAAACGAAAGCTTAAGCTCTTAAATAATTTAAATGCGGCCCTCTGGAAAAAGAGGCTGACAACACCTACTTTTGTTAAAATTTATGTTATTTAAACACTTTTTTAAGAAAAACTGCACACAAAAAAAATCCAAAAAAAAAAAAAAAAAAATTTTCATCATATTTCAAACACGCTAGACGGGCTCGATACATAATTGAACAAAATCGGCTTGATAGAAAATAATTGCAAAGATTGGTCTTAAAAATCATCATTAAACGGTTCTATGTCTTTATTTTTTCGACGTATGGGTCTGCAATTAAAAAAATAAAGTCAACATATTCATACCTAAACGGCTAACGAGTCATATTTCACAAATAATCCATACTTTTGTTTATTTCTTATGATTTGTGTCTTATTTGCAAGATTTTAGACGCGCGCCAAGCTGCCGGAATAGTTTCTTCTCTTTCACTAACAGGCACGTGAACCGTATGTGTGAAGAGTGGCGCTGCTCCAGGTCATTTGCTGTTGACAGCGCCTTAACTGATGTATAATAAATACCAAGGACTTTCACACAAAGTTGCAAAAGCCCTGAAGCCACTGGCAAAATTTGTTTCAAATAACGTGTTCTACTTATAAACAACATCTTGTTCAAATTTTAGGTCTTTAGTTCTAAGAACCAAGGACTTTCATAAAAGAGCGTTTCTAAAAAAGTTTGTACATTTGGCGGACAGCATAGGCTAATTTGAAATTAATACTTTTCGATATTATTTTAAGCGCATATTATTACCTGGTTCTTAAAGATTCTAGATAATGTATTTTTTTAGAGATTCGAACTACAAAATAAGCTGTAAAGTTAAATCTACTGAGTCGGGGCAGTCGATAATTCCTATTTTGTTACTAAGATTCAATTAAGTAAATAGAAACCACACACATTATTTAGTTGGTTTTATTGAAGAAATAAGGTAGCAATAATAAAATTGTGTACGTTTTTAATGCTAATTCTTTACTCTTTTAAGGTAATCACAAAATAATAAAGATATTCACTCCTTTTTGTTACCATTGGGTCAAACGTACCCTGAAAATTTACAATATAATGCTTATTTATAAAGTTAGGTTAATATTTTTGGAAATTATCATAATTAAATTGCTAAATATTCGTCTGGAATATTTAAAATATATATATTTTAACAAATATAAACAAAAATGAACAAAACATCGTATTTTTTTACGGGACAGTAACAATAAGAGGAACATTGGTAACAAATTAGGAACTCTTAGGCACAGTATTCATTAGTCAGGTTTCAATATTATAATCACTACATACATTTTTTAAAAGATAGAGTGATTAAATACCATAAATTTTTGATATCGACGTTTATATTAAATATATCTACGTTAAATAAAATACACAAATACTGTCAAATAAAAATAAAAATACCTCTCATGTATATAAATAAAGTCATTTTCAAATAGTCTACACACTGCCTTAGGAATTCTTTTTTGTTACTCCCATTTCCTAGCCATACGTTACCATTAAAAAGTAACAAAAAAGGAAGTAACCAATGGTGGAAAATATGGTGCCCGGCACATTAAAAAAATTCGTAAAACCAAATATAACGTACTATTTGAACGAAGAATTTAAGATTATGAATCTTGATAAAGTGTTTATAAATAGAATTTAGTTCAAAGTAATAAAAAAACAAAATTTACCCCGGTTTTTCCAGTAACAAAAGAGGACTTTTTTTTTAGGTTTGACCATCGACGCACTTTATCAACTCGCAGTTTTGATTTTTGAAAGGTGACTGTTTATTATTAAGGTGGCTATATGATGCTAGTGTTACCAGCATCCTATAAAGAATCTCCAAATTTTTGTAAGAAATACCTTTTGGGACGAAAATGCGGTAACAAAAACTGGAATCAAAATTGGAACTTTTTCTGGGACAAACTTTAATCGTTAATTTTAAATATTATTTCTTAGACAAGGATATGAAAACAATGTAGAAAGTAATTGCTTGAGCCTATAATAAGTTAATAAAACACACCACGGAATCGAGAACGTAAAACTGATTTCAAAAATCGATATTTTAGGTTCGAAATTTACAATGGGACATTTACCTTTTCATACAAACTTTACTGAACGATTATTTTAAAAAAATATTTTTTAAATGATCAAATACATATACATTTAAGACAGTTAATTTATATTTAAGATAATGAAACGAATTTTATGCCAGGGTTGCCAGATGTCAGCTAACTCAATTCGCCAAATTTTGACTACCGAGTAGCCTAAATCGCCTTATATGTTTTTTTTTCAAGTAGCCTAATTCGCCTAAAATTTTGAGCTAAGCAGATAAAGAAGAAACGTAAAAAAAAATACAACGTAAAGCAATCAATATTTATATTTTAAAATTATCGAATGATAGTGATATAGTAAGTAATAGTAGATACCATTTAATGATGGTCATGGTATAATAAAATACTTCTCATCGTCTTAGACCATGGTGATGGTGAGCTTCTGCAGAGCCTCCAGTGTAGGTTTTCGCATATATATATAAGAACTTTTTGGACACGTTCACCTATTATGGAATAATTGGCAGCGCCACTTGCGCATCAAAACGGCAACCAACTTACACTAGAGGCTCAGTGTAAGTTTTAGTCACGACAAACGTCTCGAACGCGTTCACGTAAACGTCTCAATTACTATGGAAAAATTGGCAGCGCTACTTGCGGATTGAAACGGCAACAAACTGAGCCTCTAGTGTAAGTTTTCACACAAACAAACGTCTCGAACGCGTTCACGTAAACGTCTCAATTACTATGGAAAAATTGGCAGCGCTACTTGCGGATTGAAACGGCAACAAACTGAGCCTCTAGTGTAAGTTTTCACACGAACAAACGTCTCGAACGCGTTCACGTAAACGTCTCAATTACTATGGAATAATTGGCAGCGCCACTTGTGGATCGAAACGGCAACAAACTGTTCCCATATTATTTGACATTTTAACGCAAACGCGGTCGAGACGTGTTCTGTGACCGAAAACTTACACTAAGCATACTGTTCTCATAGTATTTGATACTTTAACGCAAACGAACGCGTTCGAGACGTATTTTGTGACCGAGAACTTAACTAAGCACACATGAGGTTATATATTATGATTTTGTAAAGGAATAAAAATGGGAGCGAGATCACGTTATTATTTCTTACTTTTTTACAAATAATCTTGTATCAGCATCCGCATTTTTGGAATTATGAAGGAATGATTCCATAAATTTGGGTAATCCTCAGATAGCCTAAATCGCCCGTAAATTTTTTCCTAGGTAGCCTAAATGGCTACTGGTAGCCGATCGGATTTTTCGGTCGCCATTTGACCCCCTAAGGTAGCCTAAATGGCGATAAGTCGCCTAATCTGGCACCGCTGTTTTATGCTCAATAACTCAAATAAAATACACAGTGGCCTGGTGATTAAAGAAAATAATAAATCTGCACAGGACACCTACAAACGACAAATGTACAAACTTTTTTAGAAACGCTCAAAAACTTGCGATAGCTCTAAAACCATTTTCAACGATCTATACCTACGACGTGAGGAGCAAAAATACCGGTCCGCTTGTCTTACAAATTTGTATGGAAAGTGACACGTTATTTTTGCTCGTCAGTTATATAGAGTATGTAAACTAACGTACCTACCTAGTTATATTATACTTAATGTTATTTTTTTTATAAACAACGCATTCAATTTGATCAATACCTCTGTGCCTATGTGCATTATTTTTTGCTTGAAATTACATATCCCTTACGGGGTAGACAGAGCCAAATGTAGCAAGACATGAAGGCTACGTTTAGCATGACTGTGGGCGTATAGGTGGAAAGGGGAATCAAAATAATGATGGGTTACTATCCGCATCGCCTATAACATAATTCCTAAGATTAAATGATTATCACCGATTCCCTCGATAGCCTAAAAACGTTCTATTTGGCCCGGAGATGGTGTCGCTACAAACAGTTTACATATATGGCAATAATGTAGATGATGATGATGATGATGATGATCCTTCCGACCGATTTCGGCCGTAGCGACCACTTCGATGCCTAAACATGTACCTATACGAGTAGCTACAAAAAATGCTTCGACAATTGTTTTGACAATTGTTGTTGTTGTTTGTGTTTGAGTCTCACGATAGCTTCATGTTGAAAACTCCGCTTATTACCCACATGTCAAAGATTAATTTCAAAATATTGTTTGTTGGAATGTTAATAAAATAATTCGTCCTTTTATTGATGTAAATATTTTATTGTATTCAAAATATTTTTTTGCAGCTTTGGAATGATAAAATGATCACTTATACTCTTTAACTGTTTTGCGTTTACTTGTTATTTTTATCAGACATGAAACCATTTTATTAAATGGAATTATCGTGTCATACGATAAAACGGATAAAGGATTGATATCTCAAAATGTTTTGGTTACTGATGTTTTGCTTACTGTACGAGTATTTCGACCTTTCTATAGTGCAGCCGTATCGATTAATTAAACATAGAATGTTTGCAGTTTACTACATGAAATACTTTTTCACCCAGTTCAGTTTACCGACGTACGTGGTAAGGTTCAAAAGTTTCCGGCCTAATAATGAAAATTAACGTTTAGGTTAAAAAAAATATTTTTATTTTTCAATGTAGTCTCCTCCTATTGTTATACATTTTTCAGATCGTTTGATTAACATTTCTATGCCTTTAAAATAATATTCGGAAGTTTTGTCTTCGAAATGCTCGAAAACTGCAGCAGCGACCTCATCATCGGACGAAAATTTTCTCCCCCTTAAGTCCGATTTAAGTTTAGAAAATAAAAAATAGTCGCTTGGGGCTAGATCAGGGCTGTAAGGTGGGTGACGGATTGTTTTAAATCCACATTTAGATATAGCCGCCTTTACAACTGCAGCCGTGTGGACAGGCGCATTGTCATGAAGAAGACGGACACCCCTGCTGAGTTTTCCTCGACGTTTAAGCTTTATTGCTTCTCGCAACTGGTCTATAAGGCAAGCATAGTAACTGCCGTTTACTGTCTGATTGCGTTCTTTGATATCTATAAGCAATATCCCTTCGCAATCCCAAAATATTGTGGCCATTATCTTTTTGGTAGATTGGCACACCTTTGCCTTTCGAGGGGGTGCTTCCCCAGAACGACGCCACTCCATCGACTCTCTTTTCGAAAGAGGATCATAGTATAAGACCATAGTTTCGTCTCCGGTAACAATGGACTGGATAAATTCACTCTCACATGACTTGAACTCCTCTAAAAGTTCCTTGGAGCACGCCACTCGTTCAGCTCGCTGAGCACTCGAGAGAAGTTTCGGGACCCATCTTGCACTAACCTTATTCATGTTTAGATGGTCGTGTAGAATCCTAAGGACTGTTATTTTCGTAAGTCCCGTTCTTGACGCTATTTCCTTCGTCTTTAGTCTTCTGTCCTTCAGTACCTCTTGTTCGACTAAATCGACGTTATCTTGCGTAAGAACCTCAACAGGGCGGCCTGGTCGGGGTTCGTCATCGATGGACTCACGCCCTAAACGAAACTGCTTACACCAATCCTTAACAGTCGAAAACGAAGGGGAGGAATTCCCGTACACGTTATCTAACCTTTCTTTGATTATAGTTGGACTTATGCCTTCCTTTGTCAGAAATTTTATCACTGATCGATACTCCAATTTGAACATTGTACAAATTACACCGCTTTTTATATTTAAATCAAAGAAAATTTTATGAAAACGAAAGTTACAAACCACGAAATTATCCACACAATAGCTGAATAAATGACAAATAAAATGACATTCATTTGTTTCTTGTTTTCTTCTTTTAAATATATACGGCCAGGAACTTTTGAACCTTACTGGTACTTCTAAACTAAACACTGGTCTCACAAGTGGTGCTCACAGTGGTGCTAGTCATCCACAGATTAACAAAATTATAGCCTAGGGTGCAAACTGCAGGAGTTATCAAAGCTGCCGCAACGCACTAAGGACGCATACGCAATGGCCTACAGAGGCCCACTACAGCCCACAATGGCCCAGTGCCATCGTGTACGGGAGACAAATTAGCGCTTGGCGGCGTATAATTGACAACAATTCAAATTTGCTAAGGTAGTAAAATGAAAATACCGTTTGTAGATTTTACACTGCTGATTACAGTGAAAATATTTTTGGATTTTTTTATGCAGTAGTTTTTTTTTTATATTCAGGAAAAACAGTATAAAAAGTTGGATTGTGAATGTTAGGGATATACTCATAGTGCCGTTAGTCCATTTATTACCGTAGGAATTTAAAAAAAATATAGAACTGTCATGGTGTCAATGTCATGTTCATTTTTTATCAGTCCGACGGATTAGGTACTTTATTCTAACGACACGTTTTCAATTCTCGTAAATCTCGTAATATTTAATTATTGGTTTGATAGACGCTTTAATAACATGAAAGTGGTTGACTGATTAGTGATAGCGGAGCGGATAGCCGCAATCTGCCCAAAGTCAACGAATTTATCTTGTGTTCATGTGCTTATAGTGCTTATTTTTTTCCATTAACGCCGTGTTTCCGCAACTTGGGACGATACAAATTATTAAAGGATCTTGGTGATACTTTCTTCCGGTCGTCATTATATAGAAGTAAAATCAAAGCATGCACAGTATTGCAAAGCAGCAAACGCAAAATAACAAATTCGTGAACGAACGACAATGAAAGGTTGATAAACAAAGCAACTGACATGACATGACAGTTCTGTTTGAAAGTTACTTTTTTAATTTTATATCATGCTAAGGTCACGACATCAGTATCCCCTATCTTTGTATATACGGTCTTTTTAATGACCATATCTTTAATACGAAATATTATAAACGGGATGTGAACCGCGATCACATCCCGTTTATAATATTTCGAATGAACTTAACCGTGAATCATTAAAAACTCTCATATCTTTAATAAATTATTAACGACGAATTTAAGTAAAACAAAGGAAAACCGAGAAACACGGGTAGTCTAATTTTTAACATGCTATTATAAACGCGAAAAAAACTTAAATGCTTTTTTTTGTGACGCGCAAAGGCAATGTAGCGATTTTGAGTGTTTGGCATCTCCTAGCCACCGGTGGCCCAGTGCAACAGGTTATCTATCTATTTTATCACTAAATAGTATATAACAAAGTCGCTTTCCGCTGTCTCTCCGTCTGACCCTATGTATGCTTAGATCTTTAAAACTAAGTAACGGATTTTGATGCGGTTTTATTAAATAGATAGAATTATTAAAGAGGAAGGTTTATATGTATAGTTCTATGCAGACGAAGTCGCGGGCAGAAGCTAGTCTATATGTACATATAAAATGCTTTGTCCTGAATGACTAAATGACGGATCAATGCACGGCCTAAACCGCTAATCGTAGAGACCTGAAACTTGAAGGGTGTGTTCTTTGTATGACGTAAGCATCCGCGATAAGAAAGGATTTTCCGAAATTCAGCCTCTAAGGTTAAGGTAGTTAAAATTGTATGGGACGACGTTATTCCTTGGTCTGATCTACTTTAAAATTTGCATAAACATTCTTTAACAGAATCGATGGAATATTTGTGTTTTCTATTTTTTTGAAATTCATTTCTTAATGGGGTTAAAAAGGGGTAGAAAAATGTTTTGAGGGTTTTCAAAGCGAATGATTTGCTTTGAAGTTGATATGAATAGGAACTCCAGTGCTTTTGATTTCAATTAAGTACATTTTATTCTCATGAGGAAGCTCAAGGTCACTCGGAGGGCTATGGAGAGGGCTATGCTCGGGGTTTCTCTGCGAGATAAAATCAGAAATGATGATATCCGCAGTAGAACTAAGATGACTGACATAGCTCAAAGAATTGCGAAACTGAAGTGGCAGTGGGCGGGGCACAGGACCTATGGCCGATGGGGTCAGAAGGTTCTCGAATGGCGTCCGCGGACCGGGAGACGAGCTGTTGGTAGGCCTCCAACAAGATGGAGCGACGACCTGATCAGGATCGCGGGATCGCGGTGGATGCGGAAGTCACAGGACCGGTCCGAGTGGAGAGCCTTGGGGGAGCCTATGTCCAGCAGTGGACGTCTTTCGGCTGATATGATGATGACATTTTATTTTGTCACAGTCATGTTTGAAAACTCATTCCGATTTTATTCTAAAAAGGTTGAACTCACATAAAAGCTTGGTACAATAAGGCAAATACTCTTTAAAGTTGGAATGTTTCGAAAGTCACCGTACGTGTTTCGAGAGGCCATGCGAGTTTTAGAAATTCCCTAGGGATAGGGGGAATAAATCGGGTTTATAAGTCCGCTGCAAAGGCGCTCTATCTCCGTAACTATAAATACTAGAGTCTTGAAATTTGGCACACAAGTAAGGAATCATAACTGCTAAAAATTAAATTCAGGACTTTCCGAAATTCCCGTGGATTGGGGAATAAAAGGTATTTATATTCTTACTTTGCAATGGTCCTATCTCCGTAAAATATTCTTTGAATACCACGTACCTAGGTGTCATAAGAAGGGATTTTTCGAATTTGCCACAGAACAAAAAGATAGGATAAAAAATAATGGAAGTGGGTGTCAATGCAAGAAACTGGTTTATTTCGTTGATGTAGGCAGTACAAAATCCTTCGTTGATGGGGAAGAGGAAGAAGATTTAGCGCAAATTTTGATTCTGCGCGGATGAAGTCGCAGGCAAAAGCTAGTATAAAATATACATACATTATGAAATAATGTACGCATCTGGTTTAAAATAATATTATATCTAACTATATGAGGAACTGAAGAAAAGATGGAGATCATAGTCATGACTGTATTATGTTTTGTTGCGAACCAATACAAAGAAATGCACCGTCGTTTCCTCAGCCCACATGTGATCCAAAAATATATACGTCGCTTCCGTAAAACTATCTGCACATGAAGGTGAGGGGCGTTACGAGTATAAACAGTTTATTTATTTCGCAATGACCTTTTTGCTGTTTGTAAAACTTTACAGTACCTATATGTAAGGCGAGACGTGGGCCGGACTGATCGTGTTATTTGAAATCATTTGCAAACTAAAAATAAACTATTAATCGATTTTGTCAATGTTATAAAACTCTCATAAGTACTCGTATTATATAAGAGTTATAATACATACATATATGTAAAAACACTTACATGTTTAGTGAGCTTTTAATTTTTCCTAAAAAAATATTGCAAGCAAGTATTAACGAACAACGGACGTTAAGTTTATGGCAAACAATAAATACCTTTCTTTAATGCGACACGGGTGGGGGCGAACAAGGGCAGAATAATATCCTGTGTCGTATATGTACACCGTAATAATTCTTCATGATTATCATAGGTGACCTACTTCGTATCGTATATCATTAGACGCTGTCGCCGGCTAGCGGAGAACAGGAAAGGAAACAAGGCGTGGGTGTAAAAATATAATACAAAATAAATATTACAAAATTGTGTCAGTCAGCACTGCTCTTGAAAAACTATTAACACTGGCCTGAGACTTCGGGTAGGCAGGAAAGCAGGCAAGGCAGGGTATCAGGATGGCCTCGGACTGCTCCGAGGCGTCAGAGCGGAGAGTTGGAGGAGCAGAAATGTATTGTGGTGTGGTGTAGTAGGACGGGAAAGGAAGGGCTGTAATCAAACATCCTGCTTAAAGCTCGTAAAGCCTATCCAAGCCTCGTTTCAGTGTAGCCTGGGCCAGTGAGAAAAACTAAACGAGACTTGGATTAGGTTTCACAAAATAATTAAACTCTAGAAACAGTAAAGCTAATATTTACAGTACCTGCGTTAGTGGCAGCCCTTTTATCATTATATATTATATACAAGTAGTTTACACAAGCAATCTTCAGTCTTATAAAATATAATTCGAATAAAGTACCGAAATGCGGCTTATGCCTTGCCAAATAATTGAGCGAGTCCCCAGAAAAAACAAAAGCCGATCGTAGAATTTTGAATTTAGTTTTTATTTGTAAGCGGCCAGTGCGCTTTTGGTGCGTCGCGGAGGTTTACCATGTTACAACGCATTGGACAAAATTAAAGTAGGTAAGCCTGTACTTTAATTGTATAGTCAGTCAGTGAGTCAGTAGGTATTCAGCTATATATATAATATTAACATTTTTTTTTTTTTTATGCGAATAGGAAGGAAAACGAGCAAGTGGGTCACCTGATGGTAAGCGATCACCACTGCCCATAGACACCCGCAACCCCGGAGGGATTGCAGATGCGTTGCCAACCTAGAGGGCTAAGATGAAATGCCTCTTGTGCCCGTAATTTCCCCGGCTGTCTTACTCTCCACACCGGAACACAGCAGTGCAAGCACTGCTGCTTAGCGGCAGGATTTGCGAGTAAGATGGTGGTAGCTATCCGGACGGACCTTGCACAAGGCCCTACCACCCGCAAAATTAACATAATTCTTAGAACTACTAACTGATTACTGTGATTTGTGTATGAATGTATGTATGTACTATTCTCAAAATTGCGTACTAAAGGTAAGTAAATAATATCTTTACAACGGCCTCGGGATCGTGATCATTATCATGTAGATCGTAATTACTGAGAAATTTTGCGGCTTAAATAAGGGTACCAGTGTTGCCAGAGCACTCGCATCCAGAAGCACTGTCGAATGGCTAAAAAAGCACGGTTTTAATTAAAAAAGCACGCATTTTTCCACGGTTAAAAATAATTCCAAAAAATTAAGGCTCGGTATTCCTGCGAAAATAGGCATTTAGCGCTGTCCCGGCCTCCGCGCGATAGTTCGCGCGGACTCAGATTTTGTGAACTCGCATGACCTCGCCAGCGTCACAGTATAGAAAAGAAATAGTATAACCTTAGTATGACTTTAGAAATGCATTTATTGTGATCAAACTTAAATAAGTATACCTACTTACTATGAATTTGAATAGATAAATAGGTGATGAAAAATAATTAATAGTCAATCGTTTCATTCTTCGTCATCGTGTTAAATATACCCGATATATTCGGGTTCTTTATTTCAAAGAACTTTTGGCAAAAAAGACAAATAAACAGGTAAGGTTACAAATAAAACTATGAATTAAAAATATAATTAAGGCAACGGCAGGTATTACCGTGGTACCTAAGTAAGTTTTCAAAAGAGTCCATATAATTACGGGTATCAAAACTTCTTAACGACCAAGTATTTTTTTTTATTGAAAAGCGTTTTGAACTTTCAGCCTCGTAAGTTTTTGGACTCATTTTACTTCTTATTAATTGGTAAAATTATTATTGAAACTGAAATGTGCATTTCTTCTGATACCGTGGTAATGTACAGTCTGTGACTCTTTCACCGCGAATTGAACTTTCATTTCCGAGGGTATAAGAATCAGGAATTTTCTACCATCGGTAATAGAAACCAGATTCACGATTTGGAACCTAATACCGAATGTTAAGAAACATAATTATGGCTTGGGTTCTGTATATTATTTTTTCTTTCGTCCATGCTGGTCTTGGAGTATAGAATAAAACATAGAATGTACCAGTTACTTCTCTTCCCGCGCAGATGGTAAAAGCCCAACGAGGGAATGTGCGTAAATCTTAAGAATCATGTTATAGGCGATGAGGCTAGCAACCCATCACTATTTTGATTCCCCTTTTTTCCATCTATACACCCACAATCATGCTAAACGTGGCCTTTAGGTCTTGTTACCTTAGACTCTGTCGACCCTGTAAGGGATAAAGACGTGATTTGTGTATGTATATGTATGTATATTATTTTTGTACCTGCATCAATTTTTTTTAAGTAGTTTAGTATAAACGGAAGCATTTCCAATTGATAAGTAAAAGTCTAAATTTTATCAAAAAAGTATACACTTACAGTACCATAAATGTTCATATTTTAATAGAAAATTAAAATGTCACTTGGTAATAGATACTTCTTTAAGAACCTATAACCGAGCCAAACAAATATTGAATGGGTCGGTAATAGTCCCATATATAATATTTAAAAAAAAATTGGAGTATTTTTTATATTTTCTATAGGAATGATTACAGTTATTAATACTACCATTCCTATAGAAAATATAAAAAAAAATACTCCAATTTTTTAAAAATATTTTTGTTAGCTTCTATAGCTATGGTTATCCCAGTGGATTATTGTTAGGGGGTGTTTGATACATCCTGTATAATGACTATATAAAATAACTTGAAAAAAAGGATCTTAACATTCAAAATGAACTACAAGTATCAACTTGATCGATTCCTACTAACAAGTTAAATTTACCACTCGCTTATAATTTAAGATTGCGTTAGGGATCCTTCACTTTCTTCACAAATTTGGTTGTAAACATTGAACACAATGTTTCGCGATTGTGCACCGAGAGGTTTCTTCGACATTTTCACGATAATAATAATTGAAATTTTATTAAAACAGTCGAGCAGCAAGTCGTTATGACAATGAACGTACTGATATTAGACAGTGACAGTTTGACATTGCCATATCAAAAACTCTTTTTTTTTCTATGCCATGAGATTCTGGTAGACCTATACAAATTCAGTACTGAAGTTTTTGCTAAAAATTAAGGGTCTATTGAATACTTTCCATACCACGGAAATAGTTCTTTAATAGCGTGAATAGATCAAGATTGAAATAACTTTAAGAAAGCATATAACCGATCATATATACCAAAAATAAAAGTCAAAAGTTAAAAGTTTATTTTGCAAATAGGCCGCCAAGGGCTCTTTTACATGTCTTTTTTTTAATCTACCAGCGCATTCGGAAAAATCATCACTGCCAAGAAGAATGCGCCGCAAGAAACTTGGCAGAAAGTAGGGCTTGCACTCCGAGATTCCGGAATCTCGTAATTCCGGAATCTCGGACGATTTTGAACGATATTTCAATTCCGGAATTGATCAACTCAATATCGATAATTCCGATATTGATAAATTTGGGACAATTTGACAAATAAAACGAGGTATTGGCATTGTTCATTTTTTTTAAGCTGTGCTTTTAACACTTTTATTTGATAAAATCGACTATTTCAAGCAACTAATTTTAATATTATGCTTTTACGTACTTACTTAGCTTTATTTTAATAAAATTTTGTCGCTGTTTGATAATTTGTTGATTTTGGCACGATCCGATCCGACCGATCCCAATCGGCTTCGTTCAGCAATAAAAAAACAGTTTTGTCTATACATCAATACATCAGATTTTTCCCGACTCCTACTTACGTTATAGTGGTCTTCGCAACAATACATCGTGTAAACTTTGAAATATTCCACATAAGCTTGCGTACACCATTCCTGCCGCAAATCTTCTCTGATTTTCACAATTATTTTGTTGGGGTTATTGTTCGAGCCATTGTTGCATCCCAGCACATTTTTTTTAATAGATAAATATCCATTGTGTATTACAGTTTTATACTTTGAATTTGTTTTTTTTTTTCTAACATTTGTAGATTAAGTAGGTAGTAATGTAATGTTACTTATGATGTAGATGTGACAATAACAGCTGACAGTTACCGCACAGTACATATAAGCACAAGCAGTAGGGAATCTACGAACAAATCGGTCGAAACGAACGCACACATAGACACGCGCTTTTACACGGCCATGCCAAGAGCGTATTGCGCAGTGTACGGCTGCTTGAACTCAGCTTTTTCAAAACCGGAGCTTTCGTATTTTAAACTCCCTGCTGATGTTGAAAGGTAAGAATGATACTATATTATTATGAAATAAAATGTATATATTATTTTTATAACGAGAAATGTCAGATGTCACTTCTCCGACAAATGCTTTTTCTATTAAATAAAACGTTTGGCTGTTTAGATTATAAGTAAGTAGTTGCCGTATATTATAGATCGTGTTTTTGGTGAAAAAAATTTCTACGGACTTTCATTGTTATCATCTTGTATCTATAGTATAGGTACTAATATATTATAGAAAACTACACTTGAAGGATAAGTTGTCAAATACCTATAGGTAGGGCAAACCTTGGTTAAAAAAAACTATTCAATTTAACAAAAATTAAATCGACAACCCTAACGCTTTATTGGAGCGTAGGTACTTATTTCAAAAAGTAGGCCTATCTTCCCTTCTGCTTTAGCTTATATATATACTGTGGTTACCGTAACTAAACGTTTTTATTTCATTTTTGTGGCAAAAATGTAATGCCCGATTCTGCCAAAAAACTGGGTCGTTCGGTCAAACAAAAGGCAAAAGTACTTCTACAAAAATATCTGCAATCATAAAGTATTTTTGAAATAGGACAAGATAAATCGGATAGTTGATTGTTTCCTCCAAATGGTTTACGAATTGGAGCATACTAAAAAATAATAATAATGCCAATTCGCAAGATTCGCAACGCAACGCAATATTTATTTGTTTCCACGCGACGCTACGCCTCGTTCGAGTCTTACCTACGAGCTCACCGCGATTCATGTATATTTTTTTACAAAAATCCAAAGGATAACTGAGCAAACATTATTAAAAGACTGATTTTGTAACGAAAACGGCGTGTTATTTAAAAAAAACTGCACCTTAATTGAAAGAAAACAAAAAAGAGTAATTCCGGAACCAGTTCCGGAATTCCGATATTGGGTTAAATTTCCGATATTCAGTTCCGGAATTGAAAACCTTCCGATATTGCAAGCCCTAGCAGAAAGTCATTTTTTCAGAATAAAATATGTCCTTGTAAACATTAATAATTTTATTATAAAAATAAAAATATTACTAAAGTAATAAATTACAAAGTAATTAACATATCTAGGTACAGCCTGGCAAAAAAGAGCATAAAGAACCAAAATAACCACTTAATCTATTAGTTTACGCGGCACACCAGGGAAGTAAGATACACAGCAAAAAATAAGTCCTATCACCGCCGTATTTTATTTTCCATTTTTAACGCCATTCGAGCTCAAAAAACATATAAAGAATATTTTAAGGTTGTGCAGAAAACTATAAACAACCACTTAAAAACCATATTATTAGTTCTATTGTCTGAACCATTACGTAAAGCACTACATAAAATTAGAGTTCTCTTAAATGTGATGTGGCGTCACGCGTTAGTATGGTACACCTCTTCCCGCGCCCCCGTTGCGGAAACTGACGAATTGTGAGCTCTATATTCCAATTCGCACACACTAGCGCTAATAGATCCGTTGGTCAATTAAATAAGTTTCGTTCGTGTATAATTCATTTTTTAGGAAATCGATCGGTTTGATTATAAAATGCGTATTTGAAAATACCGCGGTAAATGACACTGATTTTGATACCCTCGGTAATACCCGCCGTTACCTTATAATCTCAAGATTCTTCGTAATTTATTTGTCGTGTCTATCTGTACTTAGCCGCAAACATGATGATGATTTAGAAACCTTATTTAGTAAAGTGTAATCGCGTTTAGGAAGTAAGGATCCTAAACATATTTATATAATTTGGTTTACAACATATTGAAATTAAATAAGATAAGTTAGATTTCATTTTATTTGAAGATATTGATGAATGTGGATGAAGTGAAAGAGGTATGTCAGGATCGTAGAAAGTGGAACAAAGCAGTCTCTGCCTACCCCTGTGGGAAAGAGGCGTGACGGTATGTATGTATGTCATTTTATTTCCATCTTTGATTGGTACGTAATTTATAAAATTATTATTCGTAAAATTTCGGTCATAGTGCCATAGTATAAAAATATCAGTATAACATCTGAAAATAGCTACAATTTTTGATAATCCATAATTATTTTGTCTATATCGGTCGGTACCTCTGCCTCCCGTTTGCAAAATGTACCTTACTCCATTTACTTGTTATTGTAGGTCAACAGGGCAGCCTCAGAAAACAGACAATGACATTGCTGCTGTAATAAATCTGTTTGTTTAGTGCACGAACCTGTCGCGGATAAAACTGACACAGGTCCGTCGTCCGTAAGCGCCAGCGCGCGACTGATCGGGCCTACCGAGGCTCCGCGCTCGCACATTTTGTAGGTATTTAAGCATAGTAATTAAGACAATCATTTTATCTATTCAAACTCTGCGAATTTGTCTATAAATATTTAATGGCTTTAGTTGAGTACAAAAATTTAATTTAAAATATTAATAGTTTAGTCATAATATTGAAAAAACTTTACAAAAAGGAGTAACTTTGGGATTTCTTTCTATCGAGGGAAGTTTATCGGATCGTGTAACTGAATGCGATTTTGACTAGACTAGATCCTTAAGTAAGACATAACTTTTTTTCAGATTTTTAAACCCTATTTTCTACGTCTGAGATGGTTTTTAAAAACTCTAAAAGCGGCCTCTTTAAGCCTACCTCGCCTTAAGAAAAATAATCAGTGAATTATGAAGTAAGCTTTTCGACGCTATTGAGCGTACTGAACCAGGAGCAAAAACCGGTCAAGTGCGAGTCAGACTCGCGCACCGTGGGTTCCGTACAAATTCGCCAAGCTATTATAAAATCTAGTGTTAGCAGAGCCCTGTTCTTAAGCAAAATGTAGGCATTGTGAGGTCATTTTATATACCTACTTATATAAACAGACAAATAATAAATAAAAAAAACACCGGGTAGCACTCCGGGAGTAAGAGTGAAAACTACACACGCACACTCGCGCAAAAAGAAAAAAAAATACACGAGATTTGAACTGCGGTCCATGAGAGAACATTTTTTTTTTTCTATTTTTGTGTGAAAATATTAATGCGATTCACAGAATACATCTACTTGCCAAGCTTCAACAGTATAGCTTTGGAAAAAACGTGGCTGTGACATACGGACGGACGGACAAACAGACATGACGAATCTATAAGGGTTCCGTTTTTGCCATTTGGCTACGTAACCCCAAAAAGCACCGTTTTAGCACGCTTTTTGTCTCCGCACGTAAAAAGCACGCGTACCGCTCAAAAAGCACGTAAAACCGTGCTAAAAAGCACGATTTGGCAACACTGAAGGGTACAGAATACAGCTATTCAGTGAGAGTTTCAGCAGCGAGAACGAACAATACTCGTCATAACAAATTGGTAAAGTAATTATATACAACAACTCAAAATTATACAGAAAATTTTCAAAAGCAGGTGAGTAAGACTCCGAATTTTTCTATCTGTTACCAACTGTCACGTGACCTTGTTACTATGCGAATATTTGTCGCTAAGCGTCTGGGTGGTGTAGGGGTATAGCACGCGACACGGAATGACGAGGACCAGGGTTCGATTCCCGGCCATAGCTTTACTTTTCGGATTTTTCTATGTGTTCTAATTTTCAGTGTCGTTTAGAAATTAGAAAATTTTCATCCATGAGAATGAATACCTTACTAATATTATGAATTTCACGGGTAGTAGGACTTTGTGCAAGGTCCGTCCGAATCGCTATCATCATTTTACTCACTAATCCTGCCGGCAAGCAGCAGTGCTTGTGCTGCTGAGTTCCAGAGAGTAAGACAGACGGAGAAATTACCATATGAGTGTCCGTGGGTGGTGGCGCTCACCTCCCGTCAGGTGGCTCACTTTGCACGTTTGCCGATTGTATAGTGCAGGTAGATGTGTAGCAACTATTATTCTACGTATATTGCACACATAATTCGTTGCTTGCCAAGTTCTTTTTCCATTCGCCTAGTTTAAGTGTTAGCTCACAGAGATTCTTCTAAGGAATACCTTATACTTACTGTAAAGTATTTTGGGTAAAAATATACAAAAGAAATAGCACAATTAGAAATCATTTTAGTGTGTTATGTTTAACACTTTACATTTGAAATATTTTACGTGACGCTACGCTTCACCCTACTAATAATAAAAAGGTTTAAAGATATTTATTTTTCTCAAAAGAAAAATAATTTAAATAATAATTTAAACCAACTGTGTTAATGCTGCACCGCACTGCCAACCCAATTGGCTGAGATAGAATACCTCTTGTGCCAATAATAGGTATTCCGTCATCCATCATGCCATGTTGTCTGTTTATTCTTCGTCGCCAAAACATAACCATTCAAGCCTCTGCTACTTAGCAGCAATATTCAAGATTACTGTTTACATATCATTTCTTTCAGTATTTTTCAGTACATTTTTTGTTGACAATATTTCAAATTTCTTTATATTCATAAATCAAAAACCATTTCGAGAGAAACACTTGTAGAACACAAAAAAAAAATTTTTGGATTTTTTCGTACAGTATTTTTTGGAAAAATGAGCAAAATATGTAAAACGGGGAATGACGTCCAGCGGCCGGTCCAATACTGCCATTATAAAACACCTTGTCTTCCGGGTTTCCCTTTGACATTTTACAACTTTCACAACACAACACTACTGACAGCTGACGGTTAATTTATTCGCACACCACTCGGCTTTGTTACCATCGGCAGGCCGGGTCCACTCCGCACTGTAGGTATAAAACTACAAGTACGCGCGGCGGCTGGCCCGGGCCGGTCAATCAGTGGGTCGCCGGGCGCTGCTTAGTTCGCACGCGTTGATTCCTGATTTCTCGCGCTTCCGAGTTAGGTAGTCAGTCAGTCATTTAGGACTAAGCATTTCATACATAATAGTATGTATGTATAGATCATCGTAATTTGAGTTCTTTTTAGGAATAACTAATTTGAATTTCCTTTAATTGCGAAAATAAACCACCTACATTCTTATTACTTGTAAAATTAATGTGTTTTAGGTACAATACAAGAGTTATACATACATACATACATTAAATAATCAATGTTTGTAATGTTTATAAGAATAATTTATTTATAGAACTGTGTTCTTATTTCATTCAACACACCTATTATTCATTTACCTATTTCAATAATACTTATCGTCTTTCACTCGCTTCACTCCGTTCTACCCGCTACAGTACAAAAAATATTATACCTAATTCGTAAGTCACAACCTTAATTATGCACGCGGTGACGTCGTGAACGGCCATGATTGAAACGGTTAAACTTAAAGAAGCACTCTCGCGTGGTAGCACGGTTTATTTTTGCATAAATGCTTTGCGGGAAATGTGATGGAGTGGGGGCTGTAGGCTATTATAGCTGTAGGTAAAAATAACAGGAGCGAACTAGATTGTGCTTTATTTGTTCGCGGCAAGAGTTTTTCAGCCTTATTCATAAAAAGTTAGAGGCTCGCTATAAGCTCGCTATAGGACCGATGCAAAAAAACGTGATTCATAAACGTCAATTAGCGCTAATCAATTCATCAAGGCTCTGTTAAGTCTTCCGAAAGTTAGCGGACCGAAGACCATACTTTCAGCCTTATTCATAAAAAGTTAGAGGCTCGCTATAAGCTCGCTATAGGACCGATGCAAAAAAACATGATTCATAAACGTCAATTAGCGCTAATCAATTCATCAAGGCTCTGTTAAGTCTTCCGAAAGTTAGCGGACCGAAGACCCTACTTTATCTCTCTGCTAACTCACAAAATGGCCGCCACACATGTGAACAGCTGATTTTGGCAAGAGCAAAACCATACGCAAGATAGTTTTTTTTGTTTTAAGTTTTTATTCCCTCCGTGAAAGGTAAAGGAAACTAGATCCACACTGCCTAGTCTGTCGTGTTAATTCGCTGGTTTCCCGCTAATTCGCTGCTACTGCTGTCAATTTTTTTTTTTTAATTCACTAAAAGGCCATTTTTGGTCTATGATTTGTCAAGGTGACAACATAACGCGTCTAATCCATTCGTCAACAGCTCATTAGCTAACAGACTGCTAGCAAGCGTTTATGAATCATACTTTTTAACAACTGTCAAATAAGCTTAATCAGTCTGTTAACTAATCGACTGATCAAACCTCAATTAAGGATTTTTTATGAATAAGGCTGTTTATCTCTCTGCTAACTCACAAAATGGCCGCCACACATGTGAACAGCTGATTTTGGCAAGAGCAAAACCATACGCAAGACAGTTTTTTTTGTTTTAAGTTTTTATTCCCTCCGTGAAAGGTAAAGGAAACTAGATCCACACTGCCTAGTCTGTCGTGTTAATTCGCTGGTTTCCCGCGAATTCGCTGCCACTGCTGTCAATTTTTTTTTTTTAATTCATTAAAAGGCCATTTTTGGTCTATGATTTGTCAAGGTGACAACATAACGCGTCTAATCCATTCATCAACAGCTCATTAGCTAACAGACTGCTAGCAAGCGTTTATGAATCATACTTTTTAACAACTGTCAAATAAGCTTAATCAGTCTGTTAACTAATCGACTGATCAAACCTCAATTAAGGATTTTTTATGAATAAGGCTGTTTATCTATTTAATCGGCTTCAGAGAGTGAGCCTTCTGTATTTTAGTACTTTTACTTATTCTGTGCCATCGGGAACACTAGATAGCTGTTTGCCGGGCAATAATGCTAATGTTTTTGCAAGATTTCATTTAAAATCATATTTTTTGTATTTTTTTGGAATTTTTTGTACAGTATTTTTTGGAAAAATGAGCAAAATATGTAAAACGGGAAATGACCTCCAGCGGCCGGTCCAATACTGCCATTATAAAAACCCTTGTCTTCCGGGTTTCCCTTTGACATTTACAACTATCACAACACAACACTACTGACAGCTGAGCTGACGGTTAATTTATTCGCACATCACTCGGCTTTGTTGCCATCCGGAACACTAGATAACTGTTTGCCGGGCAATTATGATAATGTTTTTGCAAGTTTTCATTTAAAATCATATTTTTTGTGAAGTATTCCGTTTGAGTTTGTCAGCTCGTTTTGACGTTCATCGACATTGACAACTGCGTTCACTGTCAAACTATTTAAGCACAGATATTGTCGGTAAATTAATGTAATTATTTCAACGTTTTTTTAAGTGTACGAAACAAAGCAGTGACGTCATTTCGCTAATACTTGAAGTTTGTTACTTACGTTCCACTTTTCCACGAAAATACAAGATTTTCACAAATATAAAAAAATATGGGTGTCTTAAAGTTGTGCGCTCTTTCCAGTCAGACAATAAAAAGTAGCACTTGAAAAATTGAAATATTGTCAATTAACGTGAGAATAAAATTGCCCCTTTTAATATTTTCTTCTAGTAAAATTACAAATATTGTTAATGAAGTGGGTGTAAGCAGTGGGTGTTTATTATGAAGTACGCTAAAAAGAGATTTAATATCGCATCTTAGAAAATAATTTTTAAGTGTAAAAAGTTAAGTGAAATCACTAAAAAGGTATGTATTCACAGGAAAACTATTGCAGCACAAGTTAGCAAAATAACATCCCTGAACGTTTTCCCTCTGATGATGGATCTAAGATAATGGGGCAAAGCGACAGACACGAGCCGTTAACACCTGTGATATACCATATATTAGACAACCTAATCCTATTAAATAGCTTGTTACACCTTGTTTTGGATTAGGTACTTTGATCCTTGAGCGCGTTGATCAAATTAGTAAAAGACGATCATCTAGAAGTTTTACACACATTTTTGATATCATAATCTATACATAAATGATAAAGCTGAAGAGAGTCGAAAGTCTGTACATGGAAGATATTTAAAAAAAATAGGCTGGGGATACTTACAATCGATAACATAACACTTTCCAACCACCACGACCACTCCACAGAAATTGAATAAAAGCTTAAAATGTGGTCTATACAAGTTCATTGTTTTTAGTGTATCAATGTGTCCAATGCAATAACTAATCGTGATGGACTTTTATTTTCGTATTAAAGGGATAAAATAATATAATATATCGTTTAATAAGAAAATAAAAGTCAATCAATTATTGCATTAGACACACTAAAATACACAAAAAACAAAGTGCACTACAGACACACGTTTCAAACTTTCATTCAATTTCCGTGAAACAATCGCAAACCAAAAACGCGACGCCGCCAGCCCAATAGGAATAAACCTTCTTAAGCAACAGAAATTATTTCTTCGCTATTAATTAAGTATAAGTAGGTAATTACTAATCTGTTTTTTTAGATTCATCTTTAAATGATTGGCATAGTTTAATAGTTTTGTAGTTTTATATTTTTAATTGAGTCTTATTTAATGACTAATAATAATCAAATCACAACTTTCTTTTAGATGCTATTACTATGTTATCAAACTATGGTGATAATACGCTCTTTATCGCTAGTTTGAGCACCAAATTTTTAATTTGCGGGATCCGCGGATCCGCGCTTTAAAGGTGCGGGATCCAGCAGATTAATAAAAGCTGCGGGATCCCGCGGGAATGCGGGATCCCGCTTTGCGGGATTGCAATCCCTACACAGAATACACACTTATCCCTTTGTCTTTTCTCTATAGAAAAAAAAACTAACGTTAATTTCAAATTGTCAATGTCAGGTCCTATTCTCCAATATTCGATGTTCGAGGTTTGCTTCGTGCTGTTCCGCTCATACTAATAGTCATTATCTTGGGAGTGAGAGAGAAGGTATGCAACGAACTTCGAAAATAGAATTTCAGAGTTGCCCCCCCTTGTACTTTGAAGTTGTCAAAAATACAAAATTATGATCGCTTATTTTTTCTCGTGAAAAAAGCAAAGGCGTTTCGAAGATAACATTGATCTCATTTTCATTAGTAAATTATAAGCTTATAAACTAAGGTTAGAATACAAAAACTAAATTCGATTTTACCTTTTAAATAATTTCGTTCAATACAGGACAACTTACATGATTTGCAATCATCTCTAGGATGCTGTTCGGGCTGTTCCTCGTTCTGCTCAGCAGGGAGGCTGCCTTTTTGCGCATAATTGCTGCGAATCCGTCGGTGTGTGACTCCGCAAATATAGTGGATGCGCTGCAGAATCTAGGCAGGCCAAGCAGCATCCTAAAGGTCCGACCGCACTAGGCGGAACTGCGCGGCAGCGGAACTGCGCTGCACAGCGCGGCAAGATATTCTTTATATGGAATTGTATGAGATAACACGCACTACGCGGCAGCGCAACTGCGCGGCAGCGGAACTGCGCGGCAAAGTTGACCAACTCACCAAAATTGCCGCGCCGCGCCGCGCCGCGCAGTTCCGCTGCCGCGTAGTGCGGTATAGCAAGCGGCGCGGCACTGCAAGTTATTTATGTAATAAAATTTATAAAAATATATTTATTTATATCCGACTATCCTTGCTGATCCATATTCCTTTTGAGTACTTGTTTTGTTAGTTTAGATACTTTAGATTATTATATTTTCGTGTAAATAAAATCATCTATGTCGGGTTCTACCATCTTGCTCGAACGCTGCTGAACTACTGACAGGCAAAATTTGCCGCGCCGCTGCAATTCCGCTGCAGTTCATGTGCGGTATGCCGAATTTTGGCGCGCCGTGCAGCGCAGTTCCGCTGCCGCGCAGTTCCGCCTAGTGCGGTCGGACCTTAAAGGCGTTATTGTATTGAACCCTAATAGCACTCAATGACTTTTGGGTATATCGAACCCATAGGCTGCTGGTGTAAAAAAATGAGCAGTATGCTTTAAACAGCGTAATCTTAACTGGTTTTGAACACCTAGCAAACCTACGGGCCAGCATGTTCGCCCTCACACATAATGCTCTTCGTTCCCTCTCGATGTCAGCATCGTCCTTCAGATCGTCAGTAACTATGTGCCCGAGGTATTTGAAGCACGTGACTCTCGTGAGGGCAACACCGTTTAGTTGGACGGGCGGGACACTCGTAGGACACTTATTACCAGCCTTGAAAACTAGTATTTCGCTCTTTTTCCCGTTATACAGCAAACCGTGCGAGGAAGCGTATCCTGTGGTAGTATTGGTGAAATTAGGACATATTTTTAATTATTTTTTATTTTTTATAATAAGCGATATTAAAATTATATAAACATATTGCAGTGATCAGGAGGCAAATCTATCGAAAATATACATTTTCAGGTGTTATAAAAATGAAATGTTGTCAATTGCGTTGGATACATTAATAAAATGTGGTCTTCAATGTATAAAAATGCAGCATCGCCATAGACTTAATGATAATTCTTATTTAATCAAGTGCTGATAATTTTCTATAGGTACTAAACTCTAATTTTTAATTTAGTAACAAAAATGTAAATGGCAGCCCCCGACGGATTTTCATAGATTTGTCACTGGGTATAATATTATTATTATAGTTAGGGAGTACTTTTCCTGTGGAGTTCGTTCTTTTTTTCCACCTTTATATCTAATTTATATGGCACAAGCAAGATTCAATTCCTAATTATTAATGAAAATAATTGAGATCGTTTGCGTGACCGACTTTGCGCAGTCACACTACCTTACTTTAAAGGTCAATGAACTTGATTAAGTAGTGCACTTTGCCACTTTAAATTATGAACTCATGACAAAAAGTATGTGCTAACCAATACACTATACTGGTAAAACTATCATCTCTAAAAAACAATAGGTAGTCGATATGACTTTGCAAATTATTATCAATTTACCTTTTTGTAGACTATCATTATTCAACGTAATTGCGGCCACGCACAGTGATTATTAAGCAGTCATTGGACTACGATTTTAAACCACTTATGTAATATATGTTTGTATTTATAGTTATAACACACACTATTTACCTACATAAAAACTATTTTTTTACGAGTAGGTAACTAAGGGTATTATTTAGCAGACTAGTTTTATTTTTAATGAAACCGAACCGTCACCGTTTCTCTATTAATATCATCCACCTCACTTATAGTTATAATATAATATATATCTCGGTTGTAATTGTAGAACTGGCACCAAAGGGCAAGCCAATGAAAATATTTATCATATTATACGAACTTATAGGCGTCACTCCTCGCTGTGAATATTTACTGATTTTGTAATATTATTGTTACGTACGGCGCGCGTTATTTAATACCTCTTTGATTAAGAGTTGTCAAGTTGACGTTTATTTAATTTGCGAAATGACGGTAATTTGATAATGGATTATTGTTTAGAGCGGTTAATACCGAATGGAGTTGAAGGTAGGTGTCATGGCGGTGATGGTGGACAGGTTATTAGTTGACAGGTCGCCGAACGCAGTGCACTCTTATAAGCCCATTAAGTCCGTTAAATATTAGTGTGATCGTGATTTTTTGATTGTTTGTGTACCCGATTAATTAAAATAGTGCAACTGTGACATGGCTGTGTTATTATTTCCGCGCCGAAGTAAATTTGGACTTAGCACCCGTCGTGGATCGGTCTCAGGAGTGTGACCCACCTCCTGAATGTGTTCCTCGACCAGCTGACGCTGCGACACCTATACAGTATGCGGCTTGCAAACTTTCCTTAAAGATGTTCAAAACCTATCCATATATTTTCATTAAAATGTATGTTTCATACATGTAGAAATATTTTGCAACGTTTTTTTTTTGCAAATTTTGTACGAATTAATTGAATGTGCAAGTTTCCCGCATTTGTGATATTATCCTGTTCCAGTTAATATATTTATCATCCAAATATTGTAATATAATAATTGCCTAAGAAAATAATCAGAGTTAATTTTTTGAATAAAGTAGAAGAGTAAATTAATTGAAACACAGAACATTTGGTTTAATGTTAATATTTTATGTCTCACTGGAATGACAGGGTTCTCTCAATAAATTGTCACGCGGGCAAAGTGCGAATAACATTATTTGTTTTTATAATAAATATTCATATACCAAAACTATATGGAACGAGCCCAATTTAGTTACCTATACTATAATTATACCCAATTCAATCTCGAGTGAATGAAAGTGGGCTAACACGTATGAATTCGCCACTAGAGATGCTAGAGTAGCGTGTGCCAAATCCGATGTTATTATGAGGATTTTTCTTTTATACTGCAGTAATTAGCGGTTTTTCAATTAATTGATAGGGTTTATGATATGTGTGATAAAAATATTAAAAGAAAAGCTAAGCAATTATTCTGTTATAGTATAAGGCAGCTAATTCAAAAAATAAACGGGAATGTTCAACACTAATGGCCTGTCCCATCAATCTCTGTAAAGTTCCTGATATCTTAAGTGCCAGTTATCTATGATTCACTCTCTAAATCTTGCTGCAAAACAAACAGAGACGACACCATAGATAACCGGCACTTAAAATATCAGGGTCTTAACTGAGAGCCGTAAAACAGGCCCTAAGGATAATAAATAATGTGCTACTAAAGGTTAATTAAAATAAACCCTGATTAATGTGATTCCGCGTTAGCAAATTGATATTATTATACTTACCCCCTTATTTATAAACGCTCTATAAGCTTCTGCCAACTTAGCAATCGTTTGTCCTTATCTGTCACTTTGACTTGTAAGTACCTTTCACAGATAAGGACAAACGATTGCTAAGTTGGCAGAAGCCTATAGAGCGTTTATGAATGGGGTTACTCTACATGGCGCCAACTGGTGAGCACAAATACGATAGCGCCCTCATTGGATTTGATCAGGCTTAGGTAGATGAAAGTTTGAAAAAATTCCGAAGCTATAACTAAGTAACCAATACTTTATTTAATATCGGCTGGGCTGGGCTGCTAAGTGTAATCAGATTAACTTTCAATACGGGTGCAGGTTTTTACTCTCTCAGGGAACAAACAGTAGGTAAGTTGCAATCATAACAAATACATTTTTATACATCTTTATGTAAACTGTATTTCATTAGTAATAAATCATTACCTATTGCATTGATACTGGAGCTTAATACATATGTACCAAATGTCAAGTCAATTGGGCTTTTTACTTTTGTACGATAAAGCATTTACTTTCTATACTCAACACGGGTATTAACTTTCATTTCAAAGAATTCTAAACGAACGAAACCGTGGAAGCGCCCAGCCCAGCGATTTAACCATTCAAAATGTATGAAAATTCGTGATTAGAATATTTGGTCTTTGGATAAGTCATATAGGGTGGCGACTATTTTCAAGCTTTTATTTTAATTTTTACTTAATCTATCAGTTTACTTAAAATATATTTCGAATGATTAGGAAAAAAATTGCAAGTTAACATTCGCTCACTTTCATTGCTAGGTTGGTGCAAAATAACCGCTTGAGTTGAGTTATCCATGTTTTAAAGCGAATATTTACTAGACTGGTAATTATTCTACTACACCTCCATTTATTAAAATTGAATTAACTCAGATCATAATGTTGAAAAGTATTTTCGCCAATAATGATTTCGAAAATGTATAGGCCAGGCCGCGGTGTAGAATTTTGCATATTCTTGTGATTAAATACATTTTGAAAATATCATTACAAGTTGAAAAGGAACCTTTAAATTTGTAAGCCCAAACTAAATCAGTGTTATGTAATGTTATGTTATGTCCCTTTTACATAATGATACATCTCTCTCTATATATCTCTGCCTACCCCTGTGGGAAAGAGGCGTGACGATATGTATGTAATGTATGTACATAATGATAATACTCATTCTTTGTGTTAATGAAACTAGCGTAGGTAGCTAAAGTATTGTTAGTTCAACACATTGATGGCAACAACGCTGTAATTAAGGCATCATCAATCATCCTTCAATAACTATCTCGGTAAGTATTACTAGATTACTACTTACTAGTACATACATAATTACTCATATTACAAGAATATTACCGTGAGGTTAGTAACACAATAGCAATCAATCTGATAATAATATATTATCTACCGATTTCGAGATTAAAATAAAAACACTCTACAAATGAAACTATAGAATAGTATTAGTTAGAAGGTAAAAGAACTCATTTTAACCGTATAAGTAACAAAATTAAAAAAAAACGGCCAAGTACGAGTCGGACTCGCGCACCGAGGGTGCCGTACAAATTCGCCAAGTTATTATAAAATCCAGCGTTAGCAACTCCTTGCGTCTAAGCAAAATGTAGGCAGTGTGAGGTAATTTTATATTGACTACTTACATATACATATTTTTATTTTTAGACTTATTTCATTAGTTGTGCTATAACAGCTACCTTCATACCAAATTTCAAATTTCTAGGATCACTGGAAGTACCCCATAGGTTTTGGCAGCTCGACGCTTCCCAGTTCTCACTTTACAGTCGGTCTGGTGAGGAGCTGGCGATGAAAAGTAATTAAGATCGAATTACTTTGTTTTAGAAGTTGCTTTGTTTTATTATAAATACTTATTTAACCAGGCTTACCTATCCAATTAGAAGAGAATTAAGACTATTTATTGAATAAAAATAATACCTTGGATAAATTTTTGACCGTGACATTGTTTGGTAATTTTCGTGGCGGGTTTCGTAAAAGTTCTCAGACTACGTCACACACACATAATACACATTTAACCTGATAGTTTCGGAGATATCGCCAAAAAACGGTTCTCCGCACAAAAAGACGTTACAATAACGGTACAACAGTACAACAACAATAAACAACAACAAAGACGGTACAATTTTCCCATGAAGATACGCGTTGTGTTGTGTTAGCTTAGCGATCATTGTACCCTTTCAACTCCTCTTCAACTACGGAACTTTATACTTGGTCCAACGCGCACTTAGACTGATTCTAAGTCTCAATTTACCATCGCTTCGGCGGGTCCGCAATATTCCGGTTATTAACGGGAAATGGATGCTCCTATACAAAGAATTACCATGTGTTCTTCCAATACAATAAAACACAGCGGACCATGGTTATGCTTATGACCCTAACATTCTCGTCAATCTAAAATCCCTTACCTACCTACTACTAAGATTTTGATGCATATAAATATACGTAAGCATGTATGTATGTAAACTTTTTACTGTGCAAAATAAACATAAATCAAATACAATTGACAAACACTGAGATACATGCACAAAGGCGGACTTATCCCTCTAAGGGATAACCTTCAGTTAATCTAAATAAAAAAATAAAATAAATAAATATAAATGCAATCGAAATGCGTAGTTTCCAGGCGAGGAACTCTAAAAATCATTAAGGCACCTAAGGTCTTCTTTATGGTGCACGAAAAACGTGACATTGCGTCATGGTGGGAGGGGACTTTGTCTTTCAGCAACATTCACTTTATGGACAATAAAATTTAATGGCATTTGGAATAGTAGTTAACGTGCCAGGCAATTTCAGGAAATCACTCATTTTCCAGTTTTAGGAATTAAGATTGGCACGTTTTATTTAATTATAATATGGGTCGGTACCTACGCTCCTATTTAAAGCAATTCAATGGATTCAATTATTTTTGCTCGGATCGGAAAAGTGTTTATGCTAACGTTTACAGTTAATTTAACATTCAGGAGCACATTAAATTTGTATGAAATAAACTGCATTATGTGCGCAGATAAAAGACATTGCGAGATAATATCGATGAAACTGGAATTAAATTATGTTGACGCTTTTCATAATTAATTAGTTATTTCGCGGCTTATCGTGGTTGTAAAAGCCAGGCTACACCGCTGAGTTACAATGACTTTTCGGGTTTCTCACCTCAAAAAAAAGAAACCCTTAGATAACTTCGTCGTCCATCAGTCTGTCCAAGACCCTTTTTCTCAGGAATGCGTGAAGGCATCTAATTTAAATTAATTTATGCAATACATATGACTATAATTATGGTCTCTGCAACCATCACTACATTACATAGTATAAAACAAAGTCGCTTTCTCTGTCCCTATGTCCCGATGTCCCTATGTCCCGATGTCCCTATGTCCCTATGTATGCTTAAATCTTTAAAACTACACAACGGATTTTGATGCGGTTTTTTTTAATAGATAGGGTGAATCAAGAGGAAGGTTTATGTGAATAATACATGCATAATATACCGTGCGAAGCCGGGGCGGGTCGCTAGTACAAAATAAATATAAGTTTTTCAAATAAGCAATGGTAATATTGATTATATTCCTTAAAATAGGCTACGGCTACGAAGTATTACCTTTCTGGACAAAAGGTCTTCAATAGACGTTCAGTGGACTTCAGTGGCTTCAGTGGCCACGAACGGCGGGGAGACGTGTCTGATTCAGTGACTAAATTCAGGAAAAGTGTAATCAGAAGCGTTCTAATTCAGAAGTGCATCCTAATTAGGATAACTAAATTTAGCCATGTGTGATAAGCGCTTTAACGATGGAGCACTTTTAGAGCAACATAAGCCAATTAGTGCTTTTAGAGGGAATATACAATATTATTATAAACTTATCTAGTGATGTAACGAATGACATATTTTGGACATTCGCGCACGCGAATGCAAATGCGAATATCAACTGTCAACATTCGCGAATGCGAATGCGAATATTTAGTTTTTGTTAAAATTTGGCGCCATTTCTCTACGGCTTGGTGACCTAGGTGGCAGTCCCGTTCGAACGTTCGTTCCGTTTGTTTTTTGTTCGAGAATAGCAGAGTTGATACGAACGAATCCGATTGCAGTGTCATTCCGCTCAGTGTTGCCAAATGAGTCTATTTAATTTAGCACCAAGCCAATCTAGGGGCTATCTACCTTACCGGGCTGCGATAATTATATAATTAAACAACTATAAGGTACTCTCAATTTTTTTTTTGATATTCGCAAAATATTCGCAGTAATTTTGCGAATGCGGATCGAATGCGAATATGCAGAAAATATGCGATATTCGCGAATGCCAATGCGAATGCGAATATTCGTTACATCACTAAACTTATCCAAAGTCTTATTACGAGTGTACTTATAGTGGTGCTCGTGATTAATTAAATCACAGATAATATAGTACAGGAATAGAAAAAAGTTTTATTATTTGGTCTGAAGGTCTAATATAAAGCTTACAAAAAATTGAGTACTAGGTACTTACACAAAGCAATATTTTAATGGTCGACTACCTACTAATGGATCTTTTAACATCGTTTTTATTTATTAACAAGTTGTTGTTTTCACCTCTTATTGTTAAGTTTTTTTACATTTGCACCTGGGCCAGCCAGAGCCAAGGTCAATTTTCAAAATTCATTTACAATACTTAACTAGCTTACGTGTTTGTCTTTACAAGTATTTACCTAAACAGACCGGTGATGTCACTTTTTATTAGGATTTCGTAGCTAAAAAAGAGTTTTGCTATGTTCATTAGTCTGTCTGCGGCTTACCTCAGAGAGAGTTGTCATGATAACTCTTATATGTATAAATAATCGATATGTTATCTAAGGTTTGTCTCTATCTCTTTCTAGAAAAAAAATGTGGATTTTAAGGCGTGGTGTTTTATGACGTCACATGTCCTGTTGGATCTCTCTTTCTAATCGTAATCGCTATTGCTGTCTGTTTAAAACTCTTATATTTTTTTATAGTATTAATTTAAACACCATTTTTGTGTATAAGCAGATATTTATAATCAACACAAGACAAGGAGCTAAAAAACAAGAGATCGACATAAACATGTCACTCAAAAACATACTGACAGACATGGATGGAAGCGAGCAGGTTACTCTACAGCAATGCAACCTCCAACATATTTTCTGTATTTCTTGACCGATATTACTTTTAATTTCACTTTTAGTCATCTCTTTTAACATTTTCCTTTTATTTTGTAAAGAAATGTGATATAAATATTTACCCAATGCATATTACCCAATCATTAAAAAAAACTACGAAGATCCCCAAGTTACCTACCGAATAATACAGTACCCTCTCTACCGCCATTGCGCGTCAACAACATGTTTTTTTTGTATCGTCATTTTTATTCATAAAAATACAACCGATTAACGTCGCTACGAAGCTACGAAAAAGCTACGAAGGACGTTATTCTTTTTTGAAGTTGGTAAAATAGTACATTACTGTAGAGGCCGTGAAGTAAGGGATTGCAGGACGAGATTGGGGTACACGGCCGAGTCGTAGACGAGGCCGGATAAAGCGAGTCCTGCAATCCCTGTTTCCGGCCGAGGATTGTGTAGTGCTTTTCTCAAGCAATGCGAGGAAATCAAGTAAAAATTGTTTAATTAGCCGCATTTTTAATTTTTGAAACATGCCATTTGAACAAACTATTGCTCGCGCCATGTTGAACCGCACACCCGCCACCGCGCCGCCGCGCCGCGCCGACCGCACCGGCCGACCGCACCACATTACTTCTTGACCTAGGCCGTAAATGTGATACTTCTTGGCTTCATTTCGACCGCACCACATTACTTCTTGGCCTAGGCCGTAAATGTGAAACTTCTTGGCTTCATTTCGCGTCATTAACGCGTACATTTCCGAGCATGCTTGAGAAAATAGTACATTACTGCAGAGGCCGTGAAGTAAGGGATTGCAGGACGAGATTGGGGTACACGGCCGAGTCGTAGACGAGGCCGGATAAAGGGAGTCCTGCAATCCCTGTTTCCGGCCGACGATTGTATAGTGATTTTCTCAAGCAATGCGAGGAAATCAAGTAAAAATTGTTTAATTAGCCGCATTTTTTATTTTTGAAACATGCCATTTGAACAAACTATTGCTCGCGCCATGTTTAACCGCACACCCGCCCCGCGCCGCCGCACCCCCCGACCGCACCACATTACTTCTTGGCCTAGGCCGTAAATGTGAAACTTCTTGGCTTCATTTCGACCGTACCAAATTACTTCTTGGCCAAGGCCGTAAATGTGAAACTTCTTGGCTTCATTTCGCGACATTAACGCGTACATTTCCGAGCATGCTTGAGAAAAAATTATAAGTCACCAGTGCCGCGAGTGTTGCATATCACGCCGTAACTGGCAATTTGTGCTGTAAAGTGCTATTTTTATATACATACAAATGCGGCATAGCACGAGTAAGTAATTGAGCGAATAGTTTGTACATCTTCAAAGTTATCGAAGACCACTCGAACTAATAAACGCATCGATCGACGTTTAATTGGCTATGCTGATGTTTATTGGGCTGGTAGTCTTCGATAAGCCCAATAAACACATCGATTGATCGTTCGCTGTAATAAGTTTAGTATAGGTATCGCAGAAAATTTACTGCGCGCACTGTGATTAAGAAGATGATTTGTTCTTCTCAACAAGCTGTCATGTCCGGGAACCAGATTATTTTAACAGAGAGGCCTAACTACCTGTTTTAATAATTGTACACATTTTAAAGTTTTTATTGACAAAATGTTAACTACCTCAATACTAGGATATCATTAGGTATAATACTCAAGTACTGGCTTCAAAAATCTTTTAATAGATATCCTACAATAAAATTTTATTGTTTCGTGTTTTTTCCATTTCTTTTTCCATAATAACGATGTTTTCTGAGTCGGAACATTACGTTATTTCGGTTCGGTTACGTTTAGGTTGTTTCAATAAGTTAGATCTTTTAAAATCTTTCAAAACTCTCCATGTAATCAAATTCTAGGTAAGTACATTTCTTTATTATGGCTCTTTATCTTTCCGCGAATAAGCTTTATCTGAAACAGGGTTTGACACATCAATGAAAAAAATTGTGTTTTTTTCTTGGCAAGTTATACAGCTCTACGGTTCTTAAATATTGTAAATGGTCTTGTTATAAGGCCACATTTAACCACCTTTCGGCTTTACGCATAGTTTTGTAACAATCTGTATACCTACGAGTACGTTTCCATGACATTGAGGTACACACATTTATTTAAAAACACGTTGCAACGTGACATTAAAAAATTATGTTTTGTGTTATTTTTATATTTTTTGCACTAGTTAATCAGTGACAAGGTACCATATATAACCTTAAACTAATTAATTTTAATGTTAAATAAAATAAAGTAGTAGGGTATGGATGGAGCTTTGATGACATGTGATTAATAAAGTCAAATCTAGCGGCGCAGCGCAAGCGTATTTATACGGGCGAGTGGCATTTTACGCAGAATATTGATATAGTGATTGTTTTGCTTTTAAATTAATTCATATTTTGAATTAAGCTGATGCAAGTTTTATATTTAACATTTTAAAAGAAACAATACAACAATGCGCTTAAAAATAATGCACGCTTTTCAAATATTTATTTTATAATTTCCAAAGTTTTTCTTCATCTGATCATGGTCAAAAATCCACATGGTTTTCTGGAACAACCCTTGGCGGTCAAAGTCCAAAGTCGGGTCAATATTATAGGTACCTACCCCTCTTTTCGTTCAGTTTTGTCGAAGTCAGTTGAGTGTTTCAGATAGGTATTGCATTTTTGAAAAGAGGTTAACCGAAGTAGCTTTGTGAGGGAAGATAGTTGCTATATATACTGTTACCATTGTCAAATAATACAATAGGATTATGGGATGCTGTATATCCCTGTCCTGTTAAATAAAGGACACCTGCTTCTCTAAATTCCGACTCCACAGTGTTTAGGTTTAAGCCGTTACTTTAACAGAACAAAACAATTTCCTCTAACAGCAGACCACGTGGGCTAGGGATGGAAATTTAAAATATACATCGATATTTTTTCCGATGCAATGCATCGATCGGTTGCATCGATTTTAATTCGATGTATTTAGAAAAACATCGATGTTTCCAAAACATCGATTGCTTTTCGCAATGGACATGTGTTTAGGCAAATAATCGTAATTGTAACATAAAAAACAATGCAAATACACATTACATTCACACTTTACACTACGCAACAAAAACTCGGTGGGCCATTATCGTTTTAGGTTTTATTATTCAATTTTGACTTTGCCGGTACCGTGGCATAACCCATTCAGCCAAACCGATAAAATATGGTAGGTGTGTAATATTGACTGAAAGGCTGAACTGATTATTACGATTCAGGTTCCAGTCAGCCAGTGTTGTCACACTTATAGACGCTCATCTCATAGTTTGCGTATTCGATGCATCGAATAAAAAACATCGATATATATTCGATGTTGAATTATTAACAATACATCAGTTCAATACGATGCGTTACTATACATTGAGTGTTTACAAAACATCGATGTATATCGTCCATCTCTAACGTGGGCGGAAACTCCGTCTAAAGAATATTCATTTATTATACCGAATGCGCGAATGAATAGTTTATGCGCAGTTAATGTCACAGGTTAGCGGGTGGTAGGGGCCTTGTGGAAGGTTCGTTCGGATCGTTACCACCGTCTTACTTGTTAACCCTGCCGCCAAGCAGCAGTGCTTGATCTGCTGTGTTCCGGCTTGGATAGTAAGACAACAGGTGAAATTGCTGGCGCATGGAGGTGTTCCATCTTGACCCTCTGTGGGCTGGCAAAGCACTTGCAATCCTCTAGTAATGCGGATAAGTATTATCATGTTTTGGTGGGCCTTTCTTGTTAGTTTTTCTTTATTCAAAATTATAACAAAACTATTTCAACAATTTCAGTTATTAGAACATAATTGTAACATTTACTTTATTTTCATTTAAAACCAAGAGAATTTTATTCACTAATCTATGTAACGATAACATGTATTTGCCATCGATATCGACCAGAACTACTTGATCTACTTTAGTGTTCTGCTTGACCTTGGGACAGCCAATAGAGTGCAGCAATCATCTCCGCGGACTGGCTACTTTTTTTGTAATAGTAATTGTATTCTTATGACATTTCTACTACAGATGTGTGCAGGTTTCCTCACGATGTTTTCCTTCACCGAAAAGCTCATGACAAATTACAAATGTAATTTTCGCACATAGGTAAATTCCGAAAAACTCAGAGGTGCGAGCCCGGGATTTGAACCCACTACCATAGTAAAAGTGGGAGAAGTAGGTTCACTGCCATCGTTTAGGAGACTCAACTGCCTACTCCGGCGCGGACGCTTAGGGTTGTTGAAGTCTATTTTAGATTAATTACGAGTACCTACCTACCGGCAAATAATTGTCTTATGTCTCTGTTTAGCTAGACAAACAAGATTCTATGCTGCTATATTATTGTTAAATTAAAAATACGAGTATTTTTTATAAATTCGCCGGAGTGCCGATGGCGACTGTGTATTACTACTCCATGTTTACATACACATAATAACTATGTAAAACGTTATAAACGAAGTATAGGTACATACTTAAAGTAAATAAAGAATAGTCAACATTATTCATAACTATTAATTAATTATTAATATTTCTTACCGTTCCCCTTTTGTGGATATGCTAAAGAACGACAATGCTGGATTCGCTGAATTATTGAGGCAGCCGAAAACAGAACAATACTTTCGCGATCCATTTGTTGCCATTATAAATAGGTATTATTGTTTATATGTGTCCTTAAATAAATAAATAATAAATAAATATCATGGGACATTACACCAATTGACCCAGTCCCAAACTAAGCACAAGGGCTTGTACTATGGGTACCAGGCAACGGATAAATATACTTATATGATGTAGATAAATAGGTACAAACTTAAATAAATACGACATCCATGACTCGGGTACAAACATTCGTATTCATCATATAAATGTCTGCCCCTACCGGGATTCGAACCCGGGACCTCTAGCTTCATAGTCAGGGTCACTAACCACTAGGCTATCCGGTCGTCAACGCCTTGCACGAAACTATTACACTTTATACTTATCTTACTATTAAATTACTAATTTTACAACTATTATTTTTTTATTTATTATTTACACTATGACTAAATATACCTAAAACAAAAAAAATCCGCAACAATGAGTACACGAGTAACGAGTATCGGTGATCGCAAAGAGCGCGAGACGGTGAACGTGCGGCACCAGCGCTAGCGCAGCCTTGACTAAAGACAACTTAATCATCCTTAAATTATCAGTGTGTGCGTGCGGCGGGTGCGTGCGTACCGCCGCCAACTGGCGCGCACACATTTAAGCCGCGCGATGTACTTTTGTTTGAAGTGTACTTACTTTCCCTTTTACTATGCCACTACGCTCTGCTTGAGAGGCCACAGGTCAAACCACTAGGCTACCACGGCTTTTTTATAGTAGGAGTACGAAATAAATTGAAATTGGCATTGAATTGACATTTGTTTTTTTTTATTGATTGTTGGATTGTTTTTTTTTATGTTTTCTTTATCGTAATTTTTGCCACAATTTAAAATTTCCTCATCGAATTTGTACTAGTTAACATAACGATGTCTCGATTGGACCATACCTAGTTTTTAGAGTACTAATTCAAAGCCGTGGTAGCCTAGTGGTTTGACCTGTAGCCTCTCAAGCAGAGCGTCGTGGGTTCAAATCCCGGGCTCGCACCTCTGAGTTTTTCGGAATTTATGTGCGAAAATTACATTTGCTATGAGCTTTTCGGTGAAGGAAAACATCGTGAGGAAACCTGCACACATCTGCGAAGAAATTCAATGGTGTGTGTTAAGTTCCCAATCCGCACTGGGCGCGCGTGGGAACTATAGCCCAAAAACCCTCCAATACACGGAGGAGGCCTATGCCATGAGGCACGCCGAATTTCGCGACAATTTAATAAATAAATACATAAATAAACGACAATAACAACAACAACAACAACATATAACAACATAAACAATATCTATACATATAATAAAATTGTAACAGGTCGATGTCTGTACAATCTATACATATAATAAAATTGTAACAGGTCGATGTCTGTACATAGGAGATATTAAAGAAAAAATAAACTAAGGGGCCTCTATAAGCGCCATAGAAGCCAAAAATAAAATTTTTAGAATTTTTGTCTGTCTGTCTGTCTGTCTGTCTGTCTGTCTGTCTGTATGTTTGTTACCGCGCTACGCAAAAACTACTGTACCAAACTGAATGCGGTTTTTTTTATTGTATTGCTGGAGGTCTAACTTAAACTCCCATGTCGCGTTTTTTTCGAAATTCCACCTAGAAGTCGAGATATAAAACAAAAAGGGGGGGTCCACCAAAAATATTTTTTGATACATTATTTATTGGGATACCAAATGAAAGAGGAAGAAGTCCTGGGTTCAAAAATGTAGTACATGTAATATGTTGTGATGATACTAAGCAACAGAATAATAATAAAGTTTACTATGGATTAATTAGTTCCGCTATTCGTTAATAGATGTCGCTAGGCTATATGAATGAAATTATTCGTACCTAGGAAGTATCTATTTTCAAGGTTCCTTAAAGGAAAAAAGGAACCCAGAATCACTTAGTTGTCCGTCTGTCAAGTTCCTTTTCCTCAGGAACGCGTATAGGTATAAAGTTGAAATTAATAAAATAACCGGTAAGTACAGTAGATTTGCGGTCCCTTGGAGTTGTGAAAACATTAACCCTTAAATCTATACAATAACAAGGTAAAGTCATTAGAAAGGGTGTTTCCATACAAATCGCCGTGCTCTCAAAAAATATTGGGTAGTTAGGTATCCAGTTGTCTTAGAAATTTGAAATTTTGTATGATGGTGGATCCAATATAAAATGACCTCACACTGCCTACATTTTGCTTAGGAACAGGGCTCTGCTAACACTGGATATCATATTCACTTGCCGAACTTATACGGAACCCTCGGTGCGCGAGTCCGACTCGCAATTAGCCGGTTTTTACAAAAAAAATATTTATAATAATCCCTATCTCTACTAATATTATAAATGCAAAAGTAAATTCGTTTTTCTGTTTGTCTGTTACGCTTTCATGCCTAAACCACTGAACCAATTTTATGAAATTTGGTAAGTACTTACAGAGATAAAATTGACCTTGAGAAACGGAGGAATTTTATTTTAGACTTTTTATTAGACACAAAAATAAATAATTATGTGCTTCAGCGGTTTAAAGAAGACCTGTGGAGGGGGCAAAATTGGGTTGACAATTAATATGGTACTTAGGTAGTAGCTATCGTTTGAAGGAACCTTTTTTTTCATATCTTTAGGGCATGAAATGGCGTTAAAGTCACTTAGAAAACTAACAAATCCTAAAAATAATTAGGTACTTACCTACTTGATGTATGTTTTTTTTATATTAGTCTACTTGAGTGTCCCACTGCTGGGCAAAGGCCTCCCCTTATGTAAAAGTGCGTCTGTCTTTTGCCTTCTTCGCGCTTAAGAGGCTGACAACACCTAATTTTGTTGAAATTGATGTTATTTAAGCACTTTTTTAAGAAAAAGTACATACGAAAAAAAAATATGTTAATTTTCATCATATTTCAAACACGCTGGACGGACTCGATACATAACTGAACAAAATCACCTCGATAGAAAATAATTGCAAAGATTAGTCTTAAAATCATCATTAAACGGTTCTATGTCTTTATTTTTTCGACGTATGGGTCTGCAATTAAAAACATGAAGTCAACATATTCATACCTAAACGGCTAACGAGTCATATTTCACAAATAATCCATTCTTTTTTAAATTTCTTATTATTTGTGTCTTATTTGCAAGATTTTAGAGGCGCGCCAAGCTGCCGAAATAGTTTCTTCTCTTTGACTAACAGGCACTCGAACCGTATGTGTGAAGAGTGGCGCTGCTCAAGGTCATTAGCTGTTGACAGCGCCTTAAGCCGATGAAACGATTAAAACTGGGATGGATATTGTTATGGTCCCGGGGAAGGGAATAGAATAGTTTTTGCAGAAATTGACAAAGATGTGAATAGGGGAGTAAAATTTACTACGAAGATGTAATACCCTAAGGGTAATTATACGTATTTAATTTGTGCTCTAATTGAATGTTTGCCTACCACTAAGAATAAGCTACCCAAAATACTAATTCTACGCAGACGAAGTCGCGGGCAAAAGCTAGTAAATAATATGATAAAGCGTTCGCAACACACTTGCTTGCTAGTTTGGCACCCTATTTCATAAAAAAATACTTTAAATTACTTATAGGGAACTACGCAACGATTACAATACAATAATCGAGTATAAGTCAACGCACGTAAAAAGAGCTCTGGGTGGCTAGTGGAGGGGAAACGTTTGCGCATCTGGTATGGCATACCTAGTAGCGTCCCTCACCGCTCCCGTCAATTTGGTCCATATTTCGCTCATGCGCAGGTATGTCGCAAGTATGTCGTCTTCGTTGAAAGCACACTGTTTAAAAATTAGTACTACTTATAGCGTTATTTCAACAAAATAAGTTACAAAACTGCCAGTAAAGATAACAATTCAAGAATAATGTACCACTGATTTGCCGTGTACGTCAATCAATATATTCGTAGTTTAACATTAACGCCTTGACATTGGAACCTTGTCTAGTACTGTTAATTCCGGTTCGAAATACAATTTGGCTACAAAATCCAACACAATTGTTAAAGGTTTACCCAATATAATTTACTTAGGTACTTATAATTTATTAAAAACTAGCTTCTGCCCGCGACTTTGTCTGCGTAGAGTTAGATTTAAGAACATTAGTTATATTCTGCAATAATTATTTGCGTTGCAACTCTAGGCAGCTACGACCTTTGCATGTTGATCGCTATCCCGCGGGAACTATGCAATTTTCGGGGATAAAAAGTAGCCCATGTTTTAATCTAGGGTACCTACCTGCTATCTTCGTTTCAAATTTTATACAAATCCGTATGGTCGTTTTAGCGTGAAGAAGTTTTAGCGTGTGTATGTTTGTTATACACACTCACTCACTCACATCGTCACACAAACTTTCGCATTTATAATATTAGTAGGAAGTAGGATTATCTGTAAAATGTGAGACCCAAATCGTTTGACATTACCTACTCCGCAAACAACAGATAAAATAAGAGTTTTTAATGATTCACGGTTAATTTCATTCGAAAATTTCGAAATATTATAAACGGGATGTGAACCGCGATTTTACCTTATAAAGGTAATCGCGGTTCACATCTCGTTTATAATATTTCGAATGAACAGATAAAATGTTTTTTTTTCAAAGTACCCACCTTTAGGCCGGTATTAATTTGCTTGAAGGAGGTTGACTATATTATTTCGTATTTCTGGGTCTATAATTTTATTAGTTCTCTGTATTTTGTTTGAAAAGAGGAATATATTGATAGTTTATTTTTTTCGCCGGGGCTTGTACTAATTAATAAAAAAAAACTGCCGTTATTTTCTAATCGTATTTTTTTCCAATGCTAAAAAAAACAATAGCGAGTTTGACATTGAGTGCTGGATATTTTGTAGTTGGCAACACTACTGGTATGATCGCTTATTTTTTTCTCGTGAAAAAAGCAAAGGCAATTACTCCTATTCAGACATTTAATGGGTATTTTTTTTAATATAATAAGCGATATTAAATCCCGTGGGAATTTTGAAAATCCCTCCTTAGTGCACCTCTATGATACTGAAGCAATATTTATACATATAGGTACGTTGCGACTTTAGGCAGTTGCGATTTTCGACATGTTCATCGCTATCCCGCAGGAACTGTGCAATTTTCCGGGATAAAAAGTAGCCTATAACCTGGCCGGTGATTTTCTCAACAGATTAGTAGAGTTTCCAACTAAATCCGTTCAGCCGTTTTCGCGTGATGCGCGCACAAATATACAGACAAACAGATAAACAGATAAACAGACAAAAATTCTAAAAACTGTTGAAACGTGTTCTGTTATCGATTCTAAGTATCCCCAGCCTATTTTTTTTTTAATATTTTCCATGTACAGACTTTCGACCCTCTTCAGCTTTATTAAATGTATATAGATATTATGAACCACAGAGATACCCTTTGTTAATGATCACATAGCCTTTGAACAGCGGGATATGAGTATCTCTGAGGAGTGTATAGTCAAGGAAAAAAATATATGTACCTACGTTACCAAGACGTCAAGAAAATCTATACACCTTTATTTATGCCACAAACAATGAGGTCGGTGACACATAAAGGTCACAGTCAGAAGTTTTTTGAAGTTTCTTCCAATAGAGCCAGACTCAAACTTCGCTCGTGATCGTACCCTCATCCATGCTGCCGTCCTAATTAAAAAGGACGTATGTGCATTTCATATGACACACATATACGTCCTTTTTAATTAGGAGGGCAGCATGGTGATGGTGAATACAATTTCATTCAGAGTGCATTAGGCAATAAAGCCAACTTCAGAGCCGACAAGCAGCAAGACATTGGTTAAAATAGTGCGAAATGTTTTTGTTTTTGTATATAGCTACTGTTTAATGCATTGAGTTATTATTACTACGTACGTTAGTACATACTATTTCAATGCTTTGATTGGGGCAACGGATTCACGGCGTCAAAGTCGAAGGCTATAAAATTCGGATGCTTTCTACTAAGTTGAATAAAGTTCTCATAGTTCGGTAAAGCAGGATCGGTCAATATTTAGCGTTATTTTCGTCATTATCGTCTCGGCAGTTATTGGTAGTAAGCCAAATAGAGATAATGGTTAGAATTAACTTTTTATGAAAACTAAATAGGTACGGTAGCTAAGATAAGTTTTTGTTGTTATGTTCCGTCGGAGGTATGAGTTACCTCCGCTTGTTGTCAAGTGCTGCGTGCGGTAGGCCTTACAACAACAGCGGGGACCACTTGCTCCATAATAACTTCAAAGGCTGTTTTTACCGTTATGTTATGGTGAAGGTACATTGAAAAAAATTAAGCTTTTCGTGAGGTAGGTACATTGAAATCCCTATCCACTGGCATTAGTTTCATCCTTATATCACAGCCCACTGTGCTAGGTATAGTCAAACTTAAAGATCAAGTAGTTTGCGTAGTTTAATATTCCTCTTAGAATAAAAGTCATTTACTCTCATGTACAACCGTGCTCGAAGTAATTTGTTTACTGGAATAAATTACTAAATTTTAAAAACTCATTGTATTCAAATTTAAGCGTCAGTTGTATTGTATAGCATTTTCATGTATTTGTAAACTTAATTAAAATTGTAAAATTTTGTTTCGCGACCTTTGAAGCAATACCTACTCCAACACGCGTCTGTCAGCGCTTTTTCAAGTTGTTAAAGGTTGGAAATGTTATGCACCTATATTATACTTTCAGACAACAATATATTATTCGTTCGTATGTTGTGGATATCCCTTTTATTTTTCTCAGAAATATTAAACACGGAATATAAAAATAATAATAAAAAGTTTTGTTTCATTTGGAAAAAATTATGTCAACAGGTTCACAAATTACATATGTGCAAGAATTTATACCAAGGTCGTAGGAGGGGGCTTTGGCTATTAAAGTATGTACCTATGTAATATGTAAATAGTATCTACGTCACTCCCCTTGCATGCAGCTCCGACGTGCAGTCTGTTGGTAGAGCCTTCAGATACTCTCCGCATGGCAGAGCAGTTTGTATGAGACAGGAGGCAGGGAGGATGGAGGCAGCTGAGCAGCAGGAAATCAGGGACTAGAACAGAAAAGATGAGATGGAGTTGACTGGAGGAGGTAGTGGGCGCCGTACGACGCCAATTTTGGCCGAAAACCGCACATACATACTTAAGATCAAAAGAGTAATTTAGAACGGCAGTTCTAAAAAACCGTCTTTTAAAAATATACATACAACCTTTCATTCGCTTGTTTTTTTTCAGAAACCCAAAAAGTACTTTCGAAATCCTACTAATATTATAAATGCAAAAGTTTGTGAGGATGTGAGGATACTAATAATAATAATAATAATAATAATTAGGGGATAGACCTCCGTAGTTGCGCCCATCTCATGTTTATATTATATGGTACCAAAGGCCTCTTCATGTTGGCCTCGGCCCCATGAATGCCTTTCAAATGACCGGGTCCCCATGAGCCCGTGATCGGAAACCCGTACCAACAATATAATAATAATAATAATAATAATAATAATAATCATTTATTGCAGATAAAAAATCCATAGTTTGTTAGTTACAATGTCTTATTATTATGTTAGTAAGCACATACACATTAAAAAAAGGAACAAATTAACACTAGCTATAGCTAGCATGTCGCGATCAATATCTAGGTATTGATCGCAACATGTAAGCTATTCCAGTGGCAAAAGAACGGGCCGTTCAGGCGCTCTGCCACAGTGCGCAGGAGGCTGTTGGAGCTGGCCCCGAGACGCTGCAGCAGGGACGCGGCGCGCTTGCGCATGATCGCGTGGAAGCCGTCCGTGCGCGCCTCCGCGAACATCCCTGACGCGCTGCTGCAGCGCCTCTCCAGCCCCAGCAGCATCCTGAATGCGTTGTTGTATTGGACGCGTAGGGCACTGTAAGCCTTTTGAGTATAATTCATCCATAGGCTTGTAAGGTTGTCATTTTGACAGGTGACGAGCTGTCACTGTCAGCACGAGTTGTTCGAGTCGGTGGTTTATCCTTCCTTTTTTTTTGGCGTTTTGTTTCGTGTTACTATGACATTTTGACGGATTTTCAGATTATGAAAGTGCAAGCTGATTTTCTAATTTAAAGATTTGTTTTAATATAGTGGGCTTGTCTTTGGAAGTCCAAAATTGTATGTCGGTTTTTTACCGAAAAAAAAAAAAAAAAGAACGAACTTGTCACAGCTCTACGAGGAATGAGGCCACGTTTTGGGTGACTGCCATTTTGTGTTGATGTTCGTGAAAGGAGGCTGTTTGTGATAAAGTAATTTCTGTTGTGGTGAGTTCCACTGAAAAAGCTATTAGAGTTTGTTACGATGCCTTCTTGCATATTTATTTTTGATTTTTTTCCAGTGGGACCAGTGTTGGGACGGCAAAGAGCGACCTACGCAGTTTGTACCTTACTTCTTGGTACGTGGCCAAATCGCTGAAGCCCTTGCCCCTTCTTGAGCTGATGATTATGCTAATCTTCGATCTTTGCTTGTAGTGGCTGTGGTTTCCGTGGTCTGCACCTCCGTTAGAGTTGACAGCGTGACCTGGGCGCTTAAGCAAGTCTGCATTTCCTCTACCGGTGGGGGTTTATTTTAATATCAGAGTTTTCGCGGTGGCTTGGCTGCCAGGCAGAGCTAATCTGGTCCCTCTCAACTCTGTGGGACGCCTGTAGGCTATTTTCTAATCCGTGTGCTATCCGCAGGAGGTGTAAAGACACGGCCTGAAGTGTGGCTGTTGATACTTCGTGTGAGCTTGGTGGTTGTTGTGGCTGTTCGATCTGTGCTGCAAGTTGCCCTGTTGGCGGCGCTGGGACGCCGGGCACGAGACGACGTCCGAGTGTGGCCCACAGTTAGTGATTAGCGGCCAGGTTTGACCGACTGAGTACCAGGTATTGTCGTTATCCTTACAAGTTTCGTCGGGAGTTAAAGTGTAGTCTTGCTGTAGAGGGTTGTGGCTATCTGGGCTGAGCCGTTAGGTTTCTTGTTGGCGGCTCTAGGACGCCGGGCACGAGACGACGTCCTAGTGTGGTCCACGGCTGCCTGCGGCCTGGCTTGGCTGGTCCGCACTCGATGGTGTGATTTCGTAACGTAGGAAATATAAGTAAAAGATCACTGGCCAATTGCATTCACGACCCTTTGCGTGTCTGTAGTGTAATACATTTAAGTTAGTATTTAAAACCTAGCATCTAAGCTAGACTTTCCTGACGTGTGTAGACGGGGTAAACTGCACTTGTTCTAATAAACTTGCTGTACCAAAGTCTTTGTTTCATTCCTTATTTATAGTGCCCTGCTACCCCGAGTGATAATTTCATTACAGGCTGCAGGTGTAAAATGACTGGCAGTATGCCTTGAACAAAGTAATCTTTACGTTCTTAGTACACCTCGCAAACCTATGGATCAACATTATTACTCCTGACTGCCAGCGCCCTACGCTCCCTTTCAACATCCTTGTTGTCGGAGAGAGACGCAGTGACCCAGTGCCCCAGGTATTAATGAGTGTGTTCGTTCTTTCTTCACGCTGTAACGACTGAACGCATTTGGATCATATTTGGAACGGAGATAGCTGGTACCTTAGATTAAAACATATGCCTAAATTGCACAGTTCACGCAGGATATCGTTTAACATGTCAAAGGTCGTTGCTGCCTAGAGTCGCAACGTAAATAAATATTGCTTTAGTGTTATAGATGTGCAAAAAGCAAGGATTTCTCAAAATTCCCGCGGGATAGGGAACAAATGGGGGTTATCAGTCCACTGAAAAGAGGAAATATCTCCGTAACTAGAAGGTATTTATCGAATTTCCCACAAAACAAAAAAATAATGGAAGTGGGGTATCCATGTGAGAAACGGATTTATTTCGTTGAGGCATTTGGCTGGTTTTTGTACATTTTCGATGGGAAAGAGGAAATATTTTTAGAGCAAATTTTGCTTCTGCGCGGATGAAGTCGCAGGCAAAAGCTAGTGTATCTATAAGGGGGGATTTTTGAAAAATGCCGGTCTAAATTAATCTTTGGACCCAAAAAATCTATGTGCCAAAAAGCAATTCTGTACATCGATTTGCGTTTCTTTTTGCGTAGGGCGACGACTAAGTGTAAAGAGTACCCTATTCCTAGTGCCTCATAGTCTCATAGTCGCAGTCTTAGCGCCTGTCTCACCACTCCTTAACTGTCAGTTATCTATGATTCCGTCTCTATTTATTATTACGACACAGACAGAGATGTCATCATAGATAACTGACAGTTAAGGAGTGGTGAGACAGGCCCTTAGTGTGGTGCAAAAATTGGCTATCATTTGCCGGTCAATTTGACTATGTAAGTATGTAGAGAGTGCTAGTCATGCGTTGGCGGAGTGGAGAAACAAATACGACATATAATTAAATTAAATGCTATGCGCGCTAGCATGACCCGATAAAGACACAGATTAAACGCGTAAATATACATTGAGACACCATAATAAATTAAATAGAACGACAAATTTCTAAACGACACTGAAAATTAGAACACATAGAAAAATCCGAAAAGTAAAGCTATGGACGGGAACGGTAAAAATATTCGCAGCATCTTAATAGGCAATCTTAAAAGTAGCAGTTAATGCTTGCGTTTAGGATATGTACAACACTCACCCTAATTAGGATTCTTGTATTACGTTCTTCATTTACAAGTGGGCAATCTATGTATACCTAATTAATTATTTAAAGAATGCATTCATAAATTAAATGAACGGACAGGGCGCTAGGAAAGAAACAACAAATGCCGGTCAGTTTTTTCTCTCCGGCCGACTGTGCGGCTGGCGCCGTTCTAAGCGGCCAGTATCTATACATATAGTAAAATTGTAACAGGTCGCTGTCTGTACATAGGAGATATTAAAGAAAAAATAAACTAAGGGGCCTCTATGAGCGCCATAGAAGCCAAAAATACAATTTTTAGAATTTTTGTCTGTCTGTCTGTATGTTTGTTACCGCGCTACGCAAAAACTACTGCACCAAACTGAATGTGGTTTTTTTTATTGTATTGCTGGAGGTCTAACTTAAACTCCCATGTCGCGTTTTTTTTCAAAATTCCACCTAGAAGTCGAGATATAAAAGAAAAAGGGGGGTTCCACCAAAAATATTTTTTGATGCATTATTTATTGGGATACCAAATGAAAGAGGAAGAAGTCCTGAGTTCAAAAATGTAGTCCATGTAATATGTTATAATAATACTAAGCAACAGAATAATAATAAAGTTTACTATGGGTTAATTAGTTCCGCTATTCGTTAAAAGATGTCGCTACGCTATATGAATGAAATTATTCGTATATTATTATCTTTAATTTGTTATGTACCTAGGAAGTATCTATTTTCAAGGTTCCTTAAAGGAAAAAAGGAACTCAGGATCACTTAGTTGTCCGTCTGTTCGTCCGTCCTTCTGTCTGTCAAGTTCCTTTTCCTCGGGAACGCGTAGGTATAGGTATAAAGTTGAAATTAATAACCGATACTTAGATCTGCGGTCCCTTGGAGATGTGAAAAGATCAACCCTCAAATCTATACAATCACAAGGTACAGTCATTAGAAAGGGTGTTTCCATACAAATCGCCGTGCTCTCAAAAAATATGGGGTAGGTGGGTACTTCCAGTTGTCTTAGAAATTAGAAATTTTGTATGATGGTAGGTCATATTATGTAGTACTACACAAATTAAATTAAATAAAAAATATTTTTTTAATGTCTGCCTGTGTAGGAATCCAATATACAATGACCTCATCCTGTCTACATTTTGCTTAGGAGCAGGGCTCTGCTAACACTGGATATCGTATTCACTTGCCGAATTTATACGGAACCCTCGGTGCGCAAGTCCGACTCGCAATTACCCGGTTTTTACAAAAAAATAATTTCTTTATAATAATCCCTATCTCTACTAATATTATCAATGCGAAAGTAAATTCGTTTTTCTGTCTGTCTGGTTACGCTTTCATGCATAAACCACTGAATCGATTTTATGAAATTTGGTACAGAGTTAAAATTGACCTTGAGAAACGGAGGAGTTTTATTTTTAGACGTTTGATTAGACACAAAATTAAATAATAGGGGAGAGTGGGTAGGATTCGTACACATTTTTTTGTAAGTCACATAAAAAAATAACTGTTTACAATTTCAAAATAAATTCAATGCTGCTATATACCTCACTTATCTAGCTTTAATAATAATTAAGTATCTTTTGGATATTAAGCAGCATGGCGATGATACGGTGATTTTTCTCAAAAATGGGAAACGTACGAAACTGCCCCACACGTGGGGTAGTTTCGTACATGCTGTAGGGTACATTCGTACATAGTAGGGAACCTTCGTACAATCGAAGAAAAAACCATTTATTCAATGTAATATTATCATTTCTTGAGGTCAAATTTAACACTAAGTCAGCCATTATGTGGTAACAATTAACGATTATTATTTTTTAAGTACTTGAGTACTAATAATAACTATTTATTTGTAGTAACAAAAAACTCGTGATTAATTGTTCTCTTATTAATAGATAAATAATTAATCAACATTATAAATTGTACCGTTACAGTAACAACGATGCAACCGACATTAATTATAATAATAATATAGCCCTTTTATTTCAAATTCGCTAAAATTTCAGTACAATATATTTATATTTTTTTTATAAATTACTTATCGCTTAATTCGGCGTGCCTCATGGCATAGTCCTCCTCCGTTTATTGGAAGGTTTGGGCTATATAGTTCTCTACGCGGGCCCAGTGCGACATTGTATACAGGGTGTATCAGATACCCCCTAACAATAATCAACTGGGGTATATAACCATAGCTACAGAAGCTAAAAAAAATATTTAAAAAAAATTGGAGTATTTTTTTTTATATTTTCTATAGGAATGGTAGTATTAACGGTAACCATTCCTATAGAAAACATAATAAAAATTGACTCCAATTTTTTTAAATATTTCTTTTAGCTTCTATAGCTATGGTTATATACCCCAGTTGATTATTGTTAGGGGCTATCTGATACACCCTGTATATCTGACATTATATACGCTTAGGGCCATATTCAGCGGAACACGCAGGGTCAATGAGAGAGTTATAGTTATAGTTAGTTAGTTATAAGAGGTAAACGAAGATGCAAGTCAGCTATAGAAGATATCTTTTATCGCTGACTTGCATCTTCGTTTACCTCTTCCGATCTTGTCCCTTTTTTACATATACCTACTCGCGGCATAATGGTTCTGAAATAATAATAATAATATTCATGGAATAAGATCTTTTTAGTTACGCAGTTCTAAGTGGGGAGCATTCGTACTGTACGAATCTGCCCCACTGACAACTGTACGAAGGTAACCCAACCGAACAAATTAACAAATAAATTTGAAATAAAATTAACCGTTCTAGATATCCCAAAATAGCTGTTTACATATAAAACCTCGATATCAAATCATAAACTATATTGATCAGTTTATCTAATTCGAGCAAAACTTATAAGATTTAAACGTGTTTCAAGGTGAATACAAAATCAGTTTTCCTGGAGCGAAAAAATGAATGAACTTGTCGTGTTGAAGGCGGCGGCCGCACTGTGTTGCGCCGCCCCACGGGTAGCGTATGCGCATGAGTGGGAGTTACCCACACAAACGTGAACACGCCACTGTATTCAATAGCGGAGATATCACCACTGTACGAATGCTCCCGGTGTACGAATCCTACCCACTCTCCCCTATGTGTTTCAGCATTTTAAAGAAGACCTGTGGAGGGGGGCACAATTGGGTTGACAAATTAATATGGTAGGTAGTACCTATCGTTTGAAGGAACCTTTTTTTCATATCTTTAGGGCATGAAATTGCATTAAAGTCACTTAGAAAACTAAAAAATCTTAAAAATAACTAGGTACTTACTTGATATATTAGCCTAATTGAGTGTCCCACTGCTGGGCAAAGGCCTCCCCGTATTTAAAAGTGGGTCTGTCTTTTGCCTTTTAAACCGATGAACCGACTTAAACGAAATTTGGGATGGATATTCTTATGGTCCCGGCGAAGGGAATAGAATAGTTTTTTGATTGCAGAAATTGTCAAAGATGTGAATAGGGGAGTGATATTTACTACGAAGATGCAATTTTGACCCTTAATTTTGTGCTCTAATTGAATGTTTGTCTACCACTAAGAATAAGCTACCCAAAATACAAATTCCACGCAGACGAAGAAGCGGGCAAAAGCTCGTTAACTTAATAAAAAAATATAACCGAATTGAGAACCTCAACCTCCTCTTTTTATTTTCTGTTTTTTTAAATAGGTTAGCGCGTTAGGTGCTACACTTGGTTTGGGTTTATTTTAGGTTTATTAAAATGCATGGCTAGTCTGTTACTGTTAATTATGAGATATTAGTAAGTAGACAGACACAACAGAGTTTAATTATGTGTACTTAGAGGTAACATCTGCAAGAACTATATTGCTATTAACATTTATTCTTTTCATTCGGGTGAATTGCAAAGTTCCCAAAGGATGCAGACAAAGCAAAAAATCGAAAATATTTGCTCCTAAATAAATGCCCAACATCTACTGCTAAGTTAACAGTAAAACAAAAACTTTGCTTAATTACAAAGATACTCAAAGATAAGTAGTTACGTTGGTAATAACTAAAGCGAAAAAAGGCAAGTGGTCATGCAGAGAAGCAAAAAGGTCTTGTAAAGTGCGACTGGAAATGGTTCTCTATTGTTTGCCCGAATTTCATATAAACTAATTTCACATGCCCGAATTTCATTTGCCATAATTTTAGATTCCATAACGATAAATATGCCATAATGATCATTAGCCATATTTTCATTTGCTATAATTTTCAGGTGCCATAACGATACGTTTGCCATAAATTTCATTTTTCCTATTATCAATTGTCCTAAAATCATTTGCCATAAAATTCAAACGCCATAATAATTATTTGCCATAAAAAAACCCAGAATTTTGATTCTTGTAATAATAATAATAACTAATTTTAAATTTTGTTTTTTACCACGAGTCGTGTTAATTATCTACGTTTAACAGATGTGATGTCTAGAAAACAAATATAAATATGAACTGAATGACCCTGAGGCTAAGTCGACGGAGCTCCGCTCCGCGGAGCTCCTATTCCGCCTAGTTTTGGCGCTTCGCGCCTTGACACCATTCTAACCTAACCTAACCTATATATTAATTGACCAGTGATGTGGCTATTGAGGGGGGCTTTGCCCCCCGAGCCCTTAGTGATGCTTCTATTTCTGCTCTGAGGGTCGCAAGAAACCTAACGAACCTACCGTGTTTCGGTAGCAGTAAATTTCAACAGTCTGAATTTGTTTTTTCCTTAATTATGGCAAATGATTGTTATGGCATGAAATATTAGTGATTTTGAAAGTTATGGAAAGTAAAAATTATGGAAAGTGATATTATGGTATCTAATATTAGGGATGTTGAACATTATGCCGTTTGAGTATTATGGCATTCAAAAATTATGATATGTGATATTAGGGCAATTGAAGGTTATAGCCAGTGACCATTATGGCAAATGAAATTAGTACAAATGAAATTATGGGAAATGGAGGGATCCCACTGGAAATACTTATTACACAGTACCTAATCAAATATTGAAGTGACACAGACAGCACACAGAAACATCTTGACTATCTTTGATGTCACATCTAAACCAGCCATGTGTGATGTTAATTGAATTGCAAAGATGAAACCACGCATAGCCGGTCATATTGACATTGCCCAAATAAATAATGTGAAATTTGTTTCAAAAACGCTATTTTTATTTGCAGACTTTTTATTTATAGGTGCGCATGTCAAAGCATTGGCTGGCGTGTAGGTAAATACACAAACCAATTTAGTTTTTTTCTTTGATATTTATGTACAAATATTGAATGGAACTGAAAACTATTTGGACGATAATAAAATATCGTTTTTCCGTCGCTGTCCAGTGCGGTATTGCGGCGAGTGTAATGGGCAGCTTTGCGTCTAGGGATGCTCGGGACGGATTGTTTGACTTTCATAATCTATTTACCCATAACTTTATAAAACACAAAAAAATGTAATAAACTCACTGTGAGAGCGTAGTACCTGCTGAAATCAAGATGTAAGAAGTTTTTAATTGAAATTCAGGATTCAGTAATTAGAAAATGGTCTCATAAGACTTGTAGAACCGCAAGTGTGCAGGTACCTAAGTCAAATTGATTTAAAGTTATGGGGGGTCAAAAATGGTGCCTTTTTAGATTTAAGAACTTGGTTGAATTGAACCTCCTCGCATTCCCTGGTTTGATTATATTAAGTTTTCTAGGGCTCTGGGATGAGCTGTGCAGAGTTTGGGATTTTACTCTTTCGGATGTTTATTAGACTTAGAGCCCACGAGTGCCAGACCTTCGTTAGTTTATTAAAGCTGAAAGTTTCTCTGTGTATTGCTCTAACACACGTAAGAACGCCCCGCGACTATGGAGTTTCCATTGTGGTTGCTTGGGCAGATATCAGGTAGTAAAGGTGTATAAAATAGCACCTTACTTTCGTTAAAGTATTAAGGTCAATTTTTTTATATGTTCTTCAGAACATCTTTAGAAATGACGTTATCCATTTGCCAGACACTTTTTGCGGTTGCTTCCCCCTGCCAGACACCCCTAAACTGTGACAAAATCTTAAACCAGTGTAAGCAGAACCCCGCTCCAAAGCAAAATGTACGCAGTGTGGGGTCACTTTATATTGGTCAGTGATATTGTACAGACATACATACATTATTCCAGTTTTTAGTATTTGTTGTTATAGCGGCAACATAAATACATCATCTGTGAATATTTCAAGCGTCTACCTGTTGCCACTATTAATATGGAGCAAAACACGCAAAAAATAACACGTTTGTAGTATGGGAGACCCCCTTAAATATTAATTTTATTATGTTTTTAGTATTTGTTGTTATAGCAGCCACAGAAATACATCATCTGTGAAAATTTCAACTGTCTAGCTATCACGGTTCATGAGATACAGCCTGGTGGCAGACGGACGGACAGCTATTTTGATTCCCCTTTCCACCTATACACCAACAATCATGCTAAACGTGGCCTTCAGGTCTTGTTACCTTGGACTCTGTCTACCCCGTGAGGGATAAATACGTGATTTATGTATGTATGTTTATGTATGAAATTTATGTGATGCATGTATGTAAATAGCATTTTTAGGGTTCCGTGCCCGAAGGGTAAAAACGGAAACCCTGTTCATGAGGCTCCGTTTCCGTCCGTCCGTCTGAACATTTCATGAACCGTGATAGCTAGACAGTTGAAATTTTCACAGATGATGTATTTCTGTGGCCGCTATAACAACAAATACTAAAAACACAATAAAATTAATATTTAAGGGGGTCTCCCATACCACAAACGTGTTATTTTTTGCGTGTTTTGCTCCATATTTATAGTGGTAACAGGTAGACGCTTGAAATATTCACAGATGATGTATTTCTGTTGCCGCTATAACAACAAATACTAAAAACTGGAATAATGTATGTATGTCTGTACAATATCACTGACCAACATAAAGTGACCCCACACTGCGTACATTTTGCTTTGGAGCGGGGCTCTGCTTACACTGGTTTAAGATTTTGTCACAGTTTAGGGGTGTCTGGCAAATGGATAACGTCATTTCTAAAGATGTTCTGAAGAACATATAAAAAAAATTACCTTAATACTTTAACGAAAGTAAGGTGCTATTTTATACACCTTTACTACCTGATATCTGCCCAAGCAACTACAATGGAAACTCCACAGTCGCGGGGCGTTCTTACGTGTGTTAGAGCTATATACACAGAGAAACTGTCAGCTTTAATAAAATAACGAAGGTCTGGCACTCGTGGGCTCTTGGGCTATATGTTTTCCAGTCAATATTGGCGAAACCTCTGTCTGACCCGGCTAAATATTTGTATACAGTTTTTTTTATAAATTGTTATACAATTTTGTCGTTTTTAAGTTCAACCATAATTTAGTGGTTGACATTGTATTTTTAGAACAGGCCTTTGTAGCTGGTCATGTTCATTTTTAAATGATCCAAGCTTATAAAAAAAAAAAAGTTGGCTGACAAATTACCGTAAAAAGTGAGGTAAAAGGTAAAGTCTAATTAAACTATTCATTCGTGAACACTTGTTAAGCTTGAGTTAACATCGTAATTTGTTTACATTTTATCTATTACTTTGTCTTTTACTCTTTTCAGACTCAGACAAAACAAAAAGTTTGCTACAACTTGTCCTTAACTTTTCATGATTACGTTGAACTTAGCAATAAATTCAAAGTAATTTTAATCGATACGAGTTGTTTTGTGTGGCAGCTATATTCCTTCAAAATAGTTCAGGGATGTTCGAAAAAAAATGACACTTCAATCGAAAATAGTTGAATTACGTCTGTTTAAAAACTAAACTTTTCAAGACAAAAGATGCCTTTAAAACATTGGAAGGTCTTGAATGTAAGCACGTTGCCAAGCCTGTGCGAAATATACTACCTATAATATGTTTTTACATGCAATACCTAGGGATTAAATAAGATAAGACGTAACGCCTGATTCAATAAAATATTCAATAGAGAAAATTGAAAAAGTAGCAATTTGTAATATTGTCAATGTTCTATAACTATAGAATCTATACTGTTTATAATTATATTGTGTACAAATAGGTATTTGAGAGCTTCTTGTTTGCTCGGTTATTTTTGATGATGGCTGATCAAACTGAAAATGTATAAATTATAATACACCGGTGTACGTAATAGAAATCCTTTTTATACATATAAAATAAGTACCTACCGATACATGTATATGAAATAAGTATCGATACGATAACTAATTAATACTCAATTGATACATAAGCTTTTTATATCGAACTGTCAGCTAAATAATATGATGCTTCGTGCTTCTATTTTTTTTTAATCTTTACTCATTAGACGCTATTATACTTAAGTTGCTAACAAAGATCTGAACAGGAAGACGGCATGATGTCTGATGCCTCACTTGCAGTCATTAGCAATGTGCCGTATGCGATCTTCCTCGAGTGTATATCTTGTTAGCCTTTGACAAACAGGTTCTAAGATAATTAGTTACTGTGTAATAATTATTTACACTGTATTTAATAAAATGGTTCGATATACGAGTTAATAAAGTTCGCATAAACATAAATAGTACATAAATAATACATAAATCACGTCTTTGTCCCTCGTAGACAGAGCCTAAAGGGCACGTTTAACATAATTGTGCGTAATTGTTCGTTCGTAAAATAGTATTTACGATATTTTCGATATTTTAATAAAATTAAATAAATACCTGGGATACCTACGATGGAACACCTCCTGCTTTCAATAATACGAACGTGACCGCCAACAGTCTGTCTGGTATCAACTCAAATTCATGGATCTTCAATCAATAACTGTACCTATTGTCCAGTCTTGCTTGCTGCTCTGTTGGCTCTACACTCTACACCTGAGGCTTGTTATACTTTAAGATTTTGATGTTAGGTAGTGCGGATTGCATCCAAGGCTCTAAGTTAGGAACTTTGAACTACAACTGTAAAACTCTTTCATACATAAAACAGAATTACACTTTACAGTCATAAATATTTTGATATTAGGTAGGTACTTCGGATTGTACTCAAGGCTAAGTTTAAAACTTTGAACTACAAATGTAAAACTATTTGATACATAAAACAGAATTACACTTTACACAATAAAGAGACAATACAATAAAGAGTTATACATACACTCAACAAAAAACTGGTAACATCGAATTCTGCGTATAACGAATCGTGATTGTTTCTTGAACATCGACTTAGGGCCTGTCATGACGTCTCTGTCGGTTTCGTAGTAATAAATAGAGACGGAATCATAGATAACTGACATTAAGGAGTGTTGGGACAGACCCTTAGTCTTTCAGCAAATATCGAACGCGGATTTAAAAAATTGGGAGTTTTGGGGCTACCCGTAAATGGATGTGACCTATTTTCACAGTCGAATTGAATTCTACTACTCGCCGTACTTTCGAATGATGTGCTTTCAAAAATCGGGTCCCGGGCGAGATGAGGGTTCAATTAATGTGATTGGTCATCGCTGCTCGTCTACCCTCGGCCTCAATGGGAATGCATACTAGTTAACTAACCACCCGTGCACATCCAATATATATCGCTCTCTCTGTGCGTGCACATACTACGGAACCCAACGTGGTTTTTAGAGTTCCTTACCCAAAGGGTAAAAACGGAAACTCTATTTATTCGTGAGGCTCCGCTGTCAGTCCATCCATCTGTCACCAGGCTGTATCTCATGAACCGTGATAGCTAGACAGTTGAAATTTTCACAGATGATGTATTTAAATTTATTTATTTATTTATTTATAATAATCTCATCTAACTAATATTATAAATGCGAAAGTATGGATGGATGGATGGATGGACGGATGGATGGATGCATGTTTGTTTGTTACTCAATCACGCCAGAACGGCCCAACGGATCTAGATGCAATTTGGCACATAGATAGAGAAAAGTCTGGAATAGCACATAGGCTACTTCTTATCCCGGAAAATTGCGTGGTTCGCGCGGGATAGCGATAAACGAATTCTTTGCAGACGAAGTCGCTGGCAACAGCTAGTAATCTCATAATTAACACTAACAGACTAGCCATGCATGTTAATTATACAATAAGAGAGGTAGAACAGGTTAACATACATTTATTGAGCTCGGTGTGTAAATGTACATAGGTAATCAAAAATTTAACAATTTAAAAGGTTTTGTTTCATGTATATGTAGTAGATAAAAGATAAAGGGATCTTAATCGTAAAAAAGTTAGTATTTTATATCCTCCTTGTCGTATCCGTCAACGGCGACCCCTGCTTGTACCTATTTAAGGAGTAAGTGTTAAATCACTAATTTAATGCAGAATTGTAAAGCCCGTATAACAACTCTATTTGGTTATATCCTCTATGGGAACGACTATAGACCGATATAGGTCGGTGTATACTACAAACTATGAGTACGATTTTGCCCGGTGTCAACCCCTCTTTTTCCCTCCCCTTCCCCCCTTTTCACCCTAAACGTGTTGAAGGTTACCAATTATTTTTCTGAAACTATTAAAGATAGAAAAAAACTACTACACTAAATTATCTACAACTTTTGTGTATAAACTATTTCAGGAGCATTAATACCTACATAATTATATTGGATTTATTATTTTTTTGCAATTGTGCTCAATTTATCAAAAAATGGTCCAAGTTATGATAAAATAATCAAGGTAAAAACAATACCTTTACTTATCGTCGTACGAGTATAACTATTTTTTTGTTCTCGATTTACAGGTCGCGGCGCAGAAGCCGCCGCGAGTCACGCCTATTTCAATAATTAATTTATATAATGTTAATTATACAGATGTTATGAAAGACTAAAATGCTTTAATAACACCAATTCAGTGAATAAACTATTGTTAATTCGTGATTTGGGGCTTAAGTGTTAATAATTAATATTTTACACATTAAACTATTTAATTAATTGCGTTACCTATGTATTATTGTTTCGTACAAAAAAACATAAAATTATGTATAATTATTGTGCAGAACCAATTAATTAACAAATTGACTAAAATTCTGGTGTTTATTTATTCATGTAGCTACTAAAATAAATTATGTAAGTAAACTCATAAAAGACAGGTCAAGATTGTTTTCATCTTTCTAAATGGAAAAACAAGATATGTATGTAATGTATACGCTTAGGAGTAGTTTAAAAAAATAATTAACATAGTTAAGAGCTTAATTACAACAAAAACAAAGTTTATTCCGTTGCATAGCAATTTGTTTTAATTAAAGCCCTTAACTATGTACAGTTTTTTTTAAACGACTCTTAAAGATCTTTATTACGGTTTTCATCAATAGAAGAGTTCGAAGCCGGGGCTTGCTAGTAAATAAACAAAAGAAGAAGACCTTAGGATTTTATCACAACTCACTCGTACTTTTGTGAATCGCAATACCGTAGAAATAATGAGAGCATCTAGCTCCCGCAACAGCGGACATCACACAATCACAACGTCAACCAATTAGTGCCAACATAACAAAACAATTCGCACTGAGAGAGAGCGCAGCAGGCTCGTGCATACCAGGGCCTCTATTCAGCGCTGTTACCGGCGCACTTCTGCTTTCAAATCGGCATAGGTTGGGCATAGGATCGGCATACACGTTGAAATACACAATGCCTCTGTTCGGCAAACGTTGTGCTAAAATTGCCAGCCGAATAAAATTTAATGCCCCTAAAATTACGGAACGTAAACTTTATTTAATTGGCAACACTGGGCTGTTGAACTATTTTGAATAATGATTCTAAATTATTGTTTATTGCAAATTAAACTAATTTTCACGAATATTTCCGGAAAATGTTCTGTAGTAATAATGAAATTTAATATTTCCGAAACCGCCCTAAAACGCTGCTTCTTTAAATCGTAATCTTTAAAACTGTACTAAAATGCTTGCATTTATTTTTGTTGGTAGGTAACTAGAGTTATAAGAACTAAAAAAATATCAGCTTTTATGGTTGCGTCGTATAATTCTAGTATAAAAAAAAATCTAACGTACAAGATTGTCAGGCGTGTCAGGCAGTCAACAGATTGGCCAAATAAATACGCATGAAGCATAGAACAAAACATACATACAGTGACGGCATACTACTAAAAAATGACGTTTCAATTGTTTAATAAATATAAAAAATCATCACTTTCATTCAACTTGCAATACGCAATTTTACAAAATACAGCAAACTACATCGCGGAATACTATTTTAACGAATACTACGTGCAACAGCGTTTATTTCAGGATTATAATATAAGAGAAATCGGAAATATATGAATCGCGAATTTAAACGGAAAACCTCAATTTCGGTCATCACAATGAATTTACAAAGTTTTAATTACACAAAGAGGAAGTCTCAAAGGCAAGCTGGCTCGGATTAGTAACTACGTTTATGCATGTAATAACGGACGGACAACACTGCTGATTTAGAGGTTTGTTACGACGATTTAATTTCGCCTTTCGACAAGATTATGAGAATGTACAATAGTAGATTGTACAACAAGAGCATAAAAAAAGCCGCCGTTCCGGCTCGGGTGGCTATATGAACGTCTCGGGTAAAATGGGTTTTATGAACGAGTTATACACTGCTTTTCACTTAGATTGCGAAGAAACAAAACAAAAACATAGCAAAAAAAATTAATTAAAATTAAATGTGACATTGGAACAATTCGATATATTTAATGGTTTTTCCTGGCAAATTGACTGTGTTAGGGGTCAGTGTTATTTCCTCTTCACTTGACGAAATTATTGAATAATAATCGTAAAACAGTAACAAATTGGAACAAAAATCCTACTAAGAGAAAATAGGACGTTCCCGCCTGAGTTCCCGCTAATTAACTTTTTTTTTCTTTTTTTTTAAACGTGATACTGCGGTAAGGTTCGAGTAGGCAGGTGTTGATTTATATTTTAAAAAGTTTTGTTTTTCATGTACTTATTTGTTTCAATAATAACTTGTCAAATTATTGTTACCCAGTTTTAGGTACTGTAGCTGATGAACTAGCGCGATGAATAAATACTCGGAAATACGTTAGAAAACCGTTTATTTTAAATTAACACAACGGACAATTCGAGAGAGAGAGAGACAAAAAATGAGAAAGGAGCTTAGGTGCGTGTGTCGCGCGCGATAGTTGGAAGCCGACTGCTGGGCCGCCGATCGAACCCTGGTTTTAATAAAATGCTCTGACGTCACACGCATCTTCGCATCTACCCGTAAATTTCTAACAATTTTTTAAAAAACAAATAAAATAATAAAATAGGTTGACGCTGTCATACCCACAATAACAAAATATAAATAAAAACGTTTTTATTGAGCTCGTCGCTAACACGCCCCACCCCAGTGCTGGCTCAGCACTCATCAGCCACAGGGATTTTAGCGACGCGCGCCGCTGAACGCCTAAGCGTCCCAGACTTGGTTTTGACCTCAACCAACCTAACACGGCCGTCCTTACCGGGGAACACCTGCTGCACGATTGCCCTCTGCCACACGTTGCGTGGGGCTCCGGGGTCTACGACCAGCACGAGATCGCCTACCTTAAGCGGTGCGCGCTCCTCATTCCACTTCTTTCTAGGTACCAGCTCTGGTAAGTACTCTGTTACCCATCTGCGCCAGTACATGTCGGCTAATCTTTGACTCTTTCGCCACTGTTTTCGCAAGCACAAGTCAGAGTCATCAAATGCACCTGCAGTAGGTAAACTGGAGGAGGTACCCAGAAGGAAGTGGTTTGGCGTCAACGACTCGCTGCTACCAGGTTCTACTGATACGTGTGTAAGGGGGCGGCTATTCACAATATTTTCAACTTCGGTCATAAAAGTTGCGAGAACCTCATCCTTGGGGGCACGCTCTTTGAGCACTACACCAAGAGAGACCTTAACACTGCGTATTAAACGCTCCCACGCCCCACCCCAATGGGGGCTCGCAGGGGGGATGAAGGCCCATTGCGCTCCATTGTTCACAGCTTCGCTCCTAAGGTTGTCATCATTTAATTCCTGGATTGATTTCTTCAGCTCCGTATCGGCCCCCCGGAGGTTAGTGCCGTTATCCGAGTAAAGATGGCGTGGCCATCCTCGCCGGGCCGCCATGCGCCGAAGCGCCATAATCATTGAATCGGTTGTCAGGGAATGCACTATCTCCAGGTGTACGGCTCTGACCGTAAGGCATGTAAACAGGACCCCGTACCGTTTTTCCCGCCTTTTCCCTATCACCACTTCCATGGGTCCAAATAGGTCCACTCCGCAATGGGTGAAAGGTCGCTGGTGATGTGCCATTCTAGCGGGAGGTAAATCACCCATAACCGGCACCTCCGGTTTTGCCCGCTTTATTCTGCAGATCATACACCTAGCGGCTACATGCTTAACGGTGGGTCTTATTTTTACAATCCAGTACCTTTGTTTAAGGTTATTTACAACTGTCTCCTGGTTCCCGTGTGCGGCTTTTACGTGGAAGTGTCTCACCAGCAATCGTGTCACGTGGTGTCTTCCGTCAAGGATTATTGGGGTTTTTGTTTCAGAAGGTACATCCAGCGCAGCACCTATGCGTCCGCCGCATCGAAGAACTCCGTGTTCGTCCAAATAAGGTGATAAGCTGAGAATACGGCTACCGCGAGGTAAACATTTACCCTCTGAAATAGCACTCACTTCTGTGCCAAAGGCCTCGCCCTGTGCTTGCCGAAACAGCAGGCGCTCAGCTTGTTCCATTAGCTTGCAATCGTCGTCGGTTTGCTTCCTGCACCTATGTATAAACTTAAGTACGACGGCTGTACTCCTCAACAGACGTAGCCACAAAGAAAATCGTTCTGGCTCTGGAATAGGCAGGTCCGTAGCGATCACATTTGTAATAATGTTGACGCATTCAACAGCCTCGGCGTCAGCAACAGGATGAATGATGTGACGCGGCCACGATGACTCATCGTCGCGTAAAAATGTTGGACCCCTTAACCATTCATTCTTAAATGTCGCGTCGTCGTAGGTTTCCCGTGTAGCTATGTCCGCAACATTTAATTTAGTAGGTACATATCGCCACTCGTTAGTGGTACTGAGCTCATCGATCTCGCCCAACCGGTTTGCTACGAATGTTTTGTAATTTCTCGCATCGTTATTAATCCAGTACAAAACCGTGGTCGAGTCGCTCCAAAAGAATCGCTGCGCCGCGCTCAGCTTATGCTCCTTAATAACGGTATCTGCAAGTCTCGCCGCTAAGAGCGCCGCCTGTAACTCTAGTCGCGGCACCGTCAGCGGTTTTACCGGCGCGACTCTGCATTTACTTGCTATAAATGCAACAAATATCTTGTTATTACATGTCCACCGCCAATAAGCCACCGCGCACATTGCTTTAGTGGAAGCATCACAAAACACATGCAGCTGTATGTTATTGTACGTCGTAGCACTCGTAGCGCGCGCAGGTTCGTAGCATCCGGTTAGACTCGTAGAGGCCGTAGAGGGCAGCGCGGGCGACGGCGGCGGGTCGAAGCGCGGGGGGGAGCGCTCACTTGCTACGATATCAGCTGCGTCGGTCGTCATGTGGTTTTCTGTCTCGCTTGCACTTACCGGACTTAGGTAGCATCTAGGAATGCGCACATGACTCATTATCTTTAGCAAATCAATCCAATCTTTCCATCTAATAAAAATGTTATTTGGAATCTTGTCGTCCCAGCCAATATTTAATAGCCAAAGGTTTTGAAGCATTATTTTTCCCTGTATTGTAAAAGGCGACAAGAAACCAAAGACATCGTAAATAGACATAATAACTCGCAGCATAACCCTTTTAGTAGGTACTAGCGTGCCATTCACTACGTCTTCCGGTATGCGCTTGAAGGATAAATCAAACCCGAACTCGTCTTTAGCGGGATACCAAATAAGACCGAGCGTGCGCTCGCCCTCGTACTGCTGGCCCATTTTTATACTCACTGCTACGGCGCCTAAGGTCTCTTTTGGAACGCTGTCCAACACTGCCACACTGTTGCTAGTCCAGTTGCGCATTTCGAAGCCACCCTCTTTGTGAATATAAACAATATCTTTTACCATTTGTGTGGCGGTGGTTTCGTCCGGGAAGCTGTCCAAATAATCGTCCATGTAATGTTGGTTACAGATAGCGTCGACAGCTGCAGGCATTGTTGAAGTGAAACGTTCAGCGTTCCTGTTTTTAACATACTGGGCTACGAAAGGGGAACAATTAGCACCAAATATTAACGATTTCATTTTATATGTTTTGATCGTTTGTTCGGAGTGAGGTCTCCACAAAAATCTAAGAGAATTTTGATCCTCATCCCTTATTTTAACCCTTAGGAACATGTCTTTAATGTCCCCGACTACAGCGACCCTATTCTCCCTAAAACGTACCATAATGCCGAATAGGGACGCGAGTAAGTCGGGGCCTTGCAACAGATAATCGTTTAGAGACATGTTATGACTCTTCGCTGCCGCGTCAAAAACGAGACGCAACTTCTTTTTGTTCGGATTATCAACTCCAAAGTGTGGTAAATACCACGTTCGTGGTGTGCGTTGAGTATCGCTCGATTCTTCGGCGAAATCATTCGCCAAAAGATGATTTACCCGTTCGGAGTAGCGTGTGGCGTAGTCTGGGTCAGCCAGCATCTTCTTTTCTACTCCTTTGAGCCTATGCAAGGCGTTGGCGTAGCTGTCGGGCAGCGCGCAGCCCTCGTCGCGCCACGGCAGCGCGACGTGCCAGCGGCCGGCCACGAGCGTCGCCGAGCGCTCCAGCTGGGCGCGCGCGCGCTCGTCCTCGCTGTTTTGCCGGGGTTTGGTGCTCACTCCTAAGGCATCAAGCAAGAAAGAGCGTTTTACCTCTTCATGAAGTTCGCGAAGCGAGGCCTCGGCGTTACCGTGGGCAGGGGGGCCGGCGGGCTCGGCGGGCCGCGCGGCGCAGCACAGCAGCGGGCTCGGGGCCGAGGCGCGGGCGCCGTGCGGCGGCGCGCGCGCCACTCCATGTAAGGACCAGCCTAGGGTAGTGCGAGTAGCGGACGGCTCATTACGTTTACCAACGCACATCTCAATAGGTATTAACAAATGATGATTATCTTGTCCGATTAAAACTTCGGGTTTGATATCATTACTATTAAATAACAATTCATGTTTCAAGTTTTGTAAATGGGCATACTGACTACAATCGATTGAACAAAGATTTTGCTCGGGCAGTTTCAAATTATCTACACTACGTACATTAATGGTAGAAATGTTACAATTATTTTTATCAGACACATCTATAGACAATACAGTAGAATCAACGACTAAATCGCTGCCGCTCCACGCTCCGCTCACGCGCATAGTCTCGGTGCGGCCGCGCAGGCCTGCGCGCGCGGCGAGCGAGCCGCTTATCAGTGATATTGTCGAGCCGTCATCGAGCAATGCAGTTGTGCTAATAATACCATTAGGTCCGAGTATGTTGATTGGCACTACTTTTAACAACACTTTACAAGCAGAGTTAATATGCGTTACGGTCTCGGCGGCGGCGGGCTCGGGCACGGGTGCCTCTGCGTCGCCGGGGTCCCTGGGGTCGCTGGCGTCGTGCGGGGCGTCGCGGCGGCCCCGGCCGGGGTCGCTCACGTAATGCAGCAGCCGGTGGTGCGCCTGGCCGCAACCGTCCTTGTCACAGGCGGCGGCGGGGCACGTTTCTCTATCGTGACGCGACACTAAGCACTTATAACACACGCCGTAGCGTTTAACGTGACGCCACCTATCTTTCCGTAACGCTTTTTTAAACATTTTGCACTCAGTTAACTTATGCTTTACGATGTGGCAAAACAAACACTTATTGTCACTCGGGCCCGGCGCCGATTGAACTAACACTGTATGCGGGCGGCCGAAATTATTGTTCTCAGTTCTACCTTTATGCGGATTATGTTGATAGCCGCTGCTGCGACTCTCTGTGAAGTATGTGTTCGCCGTCGTGGTAATTTTTACTGCCTCTTCGTTCAAAAAATCTCCCAAAATTTCCAATCTTGACTTCTTGCCGTTTTTTATGATGGGAAAACTGTAATCGGACCATTTAGATACGAGCACGGTAGGTAGCTTCGCTAAAATAATAGAAGCGATGTTTACGCCTTGCAGGTATTCGTCGCGGCCGACGGCGCGCACAGCTGCTATAAAATTTTGCACTTTTACGGCGAAACATACAATGTCCTTGTTGTACTCCGCTGACATTGGTGGTAGTCTCTTTAGGCCCTGGGTAATCTTGTTGATGATGCAGTCCGGGTTACCAAATAACAATTCAAGTGTTTTTATAACTATATCTGGAGATGTGGCGCTGATCATTAGGGCAGAGACTGCTTCTTTGGCGGGTCCGGCAAGGCATTTCCGCAACCTCCATAAATTCTCCTTCGCGGTGAACCCGCACACTTCTGTGGACTCTTCATAAGTCTGCTTAAATTGTAGCCACTCCAACGGGTCCCCGGAGAAAGTAGGTAGATCCCTAGGGGTACAAATGCGGCTAAGCAGGTTATTATTAGCCCGGTTATTTGCTGTGGCGGCGGTTAAATTATGAATCGCACTTGCCAGCATTTGAACTGTTCCATCTGCGGTACCGCGATCGCCGGGCGGCGGCGGGCGCGGCGGCGGCAGCGGGCCCGTTTCATAACCATTATCGGGGCCTCGCTGCTTGGCTTCTTGTTCATACTGACTTTGATCCAGCCATCTTTCCACTTCACGTTGGTTTTCGGTGTGCAGGTCTCGTTGTGGACTGTAATTCTCGTCTTTTTCTTCCAACAAGTTCGCTAAGTCCAACTCAAGCTTCTTACTTATGAGCATCATTTGAATTTCTGCTTTCTTTTTAGCAGCTTCTAGCTCCAGCTGCTTCCTCCTGACCAGTACAGATGACGACGACGACGATGACATGGACTTTGCCCTGGTGCTTACGACGGGCGGTTGCGGCGCGCGGTACTCCGCCTTGGCGCTGCTACCCGCCGCATAAAATGCATGGCTAACGGTCGCTTGCTGTTCGTCCTTCTGTGGATCCCTTTCAGTGGGTTGGGGAGGCGCTTGATGCTGGGACATTTTGTCTTCGTTCTCTTTGTTCTCGCGCTCCTTACGCGTGGTGCTGCGAGTATTTACCATCTTCACTGGTGTATGTATCATCAAGATCCGGCTCGAAGACCACTTTGTAGCTGATGAACTAGCGCGATGAATAAATACTCGGAAATACGTTAGAAAACCGTTTATTTTAAATTAACACAACGGACAATTCGAGAGAGAGAGAGACAAAAAATGAGAAAGGAGCTTAGGTGCGTGTGTCGCGCGCGATAGTTGGAAGCCGACTGCTGGGCCGCCGATCGAACCCTGGTTTTAATAAAATGCTCTGACGTCACACGCATCTTCGCATCTACCCGTAAATTTCTAACAATTTTTTAAAAAACAAATAAAATAATAAAATAGGTTGACGCTGTCATACCCACAATAACAAAATATAAATAAAAACGTTTTTATTGAGCTCGTCGCTAACAGGTACTAATTAAACAGCTTAATAGGCCGCAGATTATAATTAAAAACAAAAACTTAAAAAAATATGCTGTCGTAAAGTTTTAGTGATTGTTTGTGGCTGTTGGCACCCGATTGTCTTGGTCTTAGACGAAGATTTTACTTTATGCACAAGAGCATAAAATGCCATTTTATGCAGCCGAAATTCAGCACAAAGTCGAACTTTTTGAGCATGAGACGTGAAAAATCAGATTGAAGCTCTAGACACAGATCGATGGGTTGGATCTTACGTATAAGGGCGAATCTTTGGAAAAATTACAAAGTAAATGCAACTATAATGCAAAATAAAAAAAACTTACACTAGTCTAGCTAGAATGACTTAGATTAGCCCATATAAATACGTTGGACCCATCGAGATGTCGCAAGAAACACAGTACTTATCTACCTACATGTACGTGAATGAGACGCATTCGACCAGAAGTTTTATCAGACAGAAGCCGCTATGGAGCGTTTTCTAAATCCCTCAACACAACAGCACCCCGAATGAGTTTCAACATTCCCAAATTATGCCATCACAGGTCAAACGGGCCCGGCTTCAGCTTCCCACTTCTGATGGTGCCATAAAAGATTGGCAGGATTGGATTTTTAAATGCGCAATGGACAGTTCCAACTTACAATGTTTTGCATGAGTTTCAGTAGGTAATTGAAGTCATCGCTCAAGCACAGTACATATAAGCACAAGCAGTAGGGAATCTACGAACAAATCGGTCGAAACGAACGCACACATAGACACGCGCTTTTACACGGCCCCTAAGCGGATCTCGCGGTGCCGTCAGTCGCGAGTGGCGCATTGAGACGAGCGGCCGTGTTCGTTTTAAACATGCCAAGAGCGTATTGCGCAGTGTACGGCTGCTTAAACTCGGCTTCTTCAAAACCGGAGCTTTTGTTTTTTAAACTCCCTGCTGATGTTGAAATGTAAGAATGATACTATATTATTATGAAATAAAATGTATATATTATTTTTATAACGAGAAATGTCAGATGTCACTTCTCCGACAAATGCTTTTTCTGTTAAATAAAACATTTGGCTGTTTAGATGATAAGTAAGTAGTTGCCGTATATTATAGACCGTGTTTTTGGTGAAAAAATTTTCTACGGACTTTCATTGTTATCATTTTGCATCTATAGTATTATGTACTATTATAGAAAACTACACTTGAAGGATAACTTGTCAAATAATAATGTCAGGGCAAACCTTGGTTAAAAAAACTATTCAATTTAATAAAAATTAAATCGACAATCCTAACGCTTTATTGGAGCGTAGGTACTTATTTCAAAAAGTAGGCCTATCTTCCCTACTGCTTTAGCTTATATATATACTGTGGCTCAAGTGTGAAGCCGCAAGACTAGTGAGCTCTCATATCATTTCAGAAGCCCACTACCTATCAAAAATCAAAAGGCCTGGGATGTTCATTAAGAGTGGGAGTACTCATCCCTTACGGGGTAGGCAAATCCTAAAGTAACAAGACCTAAAGACATTTATAAATTATTCAACTATAACTAGATATAACTTAAAGGAATTCTTAGTAGCTTTAAAACAACGTCCAGACTCCTTGCGATCCCTGGATTTGCCAGTGAAAGAGTCTACTGTTATTTAGTCTTTAATCACACAAAATCTAGATAGTTATTTGCGGGCAGCATACGAAACGACCATTCCTAAATTCAAACACCTACGCGAATTTCTGAATTTAAGGGTCGAAATGCTAACTGTGTATGGACCACATAGACTACACAAATGTCTTAATTATCTCGAACTATCTACACCAGCTATTTTCAAAGACGTGATTTAAAAGATCGGCCTGGGTATCTACTTAGTTGAAAGTTTGTATCACTCGAAATCAGTAAAAATCTCTATTTAGATAGCTACAAAACGACATCTCAAAATAATTTTGACTAATTTACAAGATTAATCAGAGCAATCATTTTCTTCGAGTCTGATCTTGTTCTTAGCACTATTTTTGACCACTTGAGTGGTACTTTTAGAAATCGGAATCTTCGTTCTATATTAAGCAAATGATATTATTAAGTTAGACATGGGGGTTAAATAACGTCACGGTGACAAAGTCACCGTGACTCGCCTTCAAAACGTGTCACTGTGACTTTTCACAAATTAACAACGTTACAAAATCACATACGTTCCTTACTGTTCCTTTCTATCGCCTAGCGCAAGCAGTGACGAGACGCGATGCAGTGACAGTGACTGACTGTGACGTGACTCGGCTCTGCTCGCCTCTAATCGGGCTTAGTCGGGAGTGTTCGGATTCGGAACTTCGTGGCGAACATCGGATGATGCCTGCTGCCTGACTGCGAGTGAGACAGCGATAAAATTATGAATGCTTGCTAACTCATCCGTGTCAAAGAGTTGTTTTAATGAAGCATACTCGTAGAAAACGATTTATGTATGTATGTATGTATAACTCTTTATTGTACATAAAACACATGAAAAGATAAACACCGTCCATAATGATGATGATGATGATGATGATGGTTATGATGATGATGATGATGATTATGATGATGATTATGTGATGATTATGTGAAGATTATGATGATGATTATGTGATGATTAATTAACTTATTTGACGGTGGAGGCGTTTTACACCTCCACTAAACTTAGATTATTTTTATTCACTTTTTGCTTTTGCTTTCTCTTTCTTATCATTATCGCATATTTTGTTTCGCTTTGACCAGTAGAGACTTTATACATCTCTACTATAGACCAATGTAATTTAAGGTACGGACTTAATTTAGGGACCTTTTACATCCCTTTTATAAAATGTATTAATTGTATTAGGTAAGTTAAGTAGAATTTAAGTACTATTGTAAATCTATTTTATTTTGAAAAAATGACTTTCTGCCAAGTTTCTTGCGGCGCATTCTTCTTGGCAATGATGGTCTTTCCGAATGCGCTGGTAGATTAAAAAAAAAGACATGTAAAAGAGCCCTCGACTTTTGACTTTTGATTATGATGATGATTATGATGATTATGATGGTTATGATGATGATGATGATTATGATGATGATGATGATGATGATGATGATGACATGATGATGATTGTGATGATTATGATGACTATGAACTAATTTCCCAAATGTATTTATTTTTTACTTATAATGTGCGACAGTTCTAAGCCTGTAAAAGTGTAAAGGTTTTTTGGATCAATTACATGTGTGATAACGGTGTGACAAAATCACGTCATAATAGCGCTGCGACAATATCATATGGTGATATGAGTAACCGGCGTGACAAAATCACGATTCACGATGAAATAACAGTGTGACAAAAATAACGTTGACACAAATATCATGCAGTGACACGAGTAACAAGCGTGACAAAGTCACGGTGACTTTTCACTGTGACTTTTTTGGAACGGGATCGTCAGTCACTGATATCAAAATGTAACGCTTTTCCCCATGTCTATATTAAGTTAACAAATTGGGGTCGGCTTTGCAGTGTTGTAATTTCTTTTGAATGTTTTCCTTATGGTAAATGATACCATTCGAAGAGCAATGCAATAAACTAGGTACCTATACCAAAAAGAAATTCCCTAAATGTCTAATCCATTACATTAATACGTATAAAAGGATTTATCATCTCTCATTATGAAAAAATTGGAATGAAAATATTGGAAATTTTGGGACACATTTTTTCTTGTATACGGATCGATAAGATAAACAATTCTGAATAAAAGAAAATAGTAAAATTCTGGAAGAAATATTCAAGGTTTTTTACCACACATAGTATAAATAGTATAAATAGAAAGCAGAAAGACAAACGCCAACGTGAATAAAAATTACCTATTCAACGCAAAGAGTAACCAAAGCAAGTTCATTATTTTTGGCAAAGACAATGTCACATTGACAGATAAAGTCAAACGAATGTTAAAATAACACAAACTTCACATTTAACCTTTCTATATTGCTGGCTGAATAATCGATAATGTTAGGCATCAATGGGTTAAAAAAAGTGCAAATAAAATACAAAAATTATGATTCGCTTATTGGTAGGTGCTTAGTAAAATTATGTTTTATAATAAAATCATATTATTGTAATGTACCTACTTCGTCTGCTTCAAAATGTTTGCATCTCAAAATTAATTCGCAATAGTTGAGGTGGTTATGTTAGTTTGGCTGGACCACCCTTAGAACGTTTTTAGGATTTTTATAGGATTAGGACAAATGTTTCCCTACATCGGTCTGTCGGTAGGTACTCAAATAATACGGCTTCAAAGAAACGTCTTAATTTTTAGCTCTCTCTCCAGCCTATATACGTCCCACTGCTGGGCACAGGCCTCCTCTCATAATGAGAGGGCTTGGGATATAGTTCCCACGCGGGCCCAGTGCGGATTGGGAACTTCACACACACCATTGAATTGCTTCGCAGTTGTGTGCAGGTTTCCTCACGATGTTTTCCTTCACCGAAAAGCTCCTGGTAAATTTCAAATGAGATATCGCACATAAATTCCGAAAAACCCAGAGGTGCGAGCCCGGGATTCGAACCCGCGACCCTCTGCTTGAGAGGCCACTGGTCAAACCACTAGGCTACCACGGCTTTTTTAGCTACACACATCAAAAATGTCTACGAATATTTTATATCACTAGGCAAATTTGTTCTTTTGACTCGGTAGTAATATGCCTATATTGAAATTTTCAAAATTGACTAGGAACAAAAAATATCCATGGACATTTTTGATGAGTGTAGAACACATGGAAAAATCCGAAAAGTAAAACTATGGCCGGGAATCGAACCCGGGTTTTTCTTTCGGAGTTTTCCATGTGTTCTATAATCGGGAGCAAAGAAACCGAGGCCAATTTTCATGTATTGTCATTAAGTATCAACATTGTTTAGAAATATAATTTCTAACGGGTACACCTTAAAATACAAAAATCGCGAAGCAAAATTCTCGATTGTTTCATAGCAAATATTATGGTGAAAAATCTGTTTTTTTTTTAAAGTGAATAGGAAGGCAAACGAGCAAGTGGGTCACCTGAGGGTAAGCGATCACCACTGCCCATAGACACCGGCAATCCCGGAGGGATTGCAGATGCGTTGCCAACCTAGAGGACTTAGATGAAATGCCTCTTGTGCCCGTAGTTTCCTCGGCTGTCTTACTCTCCACACCGGAACACAGCAGTGCAAGCACTGCTGCTTAGTGGCAGGATTAGCGAGTAAGATGGTGGTAGCGATCCGTACGGACCTTGTACCACCCGCAAAAGGATAGGTAGTATTTCAGTCAACTAACCCAACTACCTGCTAAAATAATTCTGAATGATTTTTAGACACCTTGTGAAATCGAACATGATACATAAAATGTGCTTGTATTTCTTTCATTGAGGGAATGGGCGAAAATCTTAGGAACCATGTTAGGCCCCTGGACCCCTGGGTCCGCAACTAGATTTAGGTGAAGTCCGGATACAGTGAGGAAATTTCAATGAGATCCAAAAAAACAAGTATACAAGTAACTATCTACGTATTATTTGACGCTTGGTATACAGTACATAATTGTATTTGGCGGTCCGAGGTTTATTGCGTCGTTAACGGTTTGTTTATGTTTATAAATTTTTACAGTTGATTTTTGCGTTTCCGTATTAGTGTTCCGTACAAACGGAAAAAAGTGAAATTAGAAACTCGTGAAGGTATAGAGTTGAAATTAATTTAAAACGCTTGGGCATGGTCCTTGCTAGCGCAGACTGGCGCACTGTGTGGTCCATAGAAATTGAATGTAACTAATATTATAAATGCGAAAGTATGGATGGATGGATAGATGGATGGATGGATGGATGGATGGATGGATGGATGGATGGATGTTGGTTTGTTACTCAATCACGCCAGAACGACCCAACGGATCTGGATGAAATTCGGCACATAGATAGAGAAAAGTCTGGAATAGCACATAGGCTAATTTTTATCCCGGAAAATTGCGTAGTTCCCGCGGGATAGCGATAAACGAATTCTTTGCAGACGAAGTCGCTGGCAACAGCTAGTAAATCCATAAATCACGTTTTTATCCCTTACGGTGTAGACAGAGCCACTTTTAGAATGATTGTGGGAGTTATTTTACCAAAAGCAAAAAACATGCGGTATTTCTTTGAAAAGTTGTTTTGGTTATTTTTGCAGGTGGCTTAATTTAAAGTAAAATAACATTATTTTTCTCAATATTCTCATTATAAAAACAAAATTAGTTGTTTTCGAACTTTTCCCTTTAGGTCTGCTTGTGGTAAGGTTGACGTCTGATCGGTGACGTCTTATCCAATTTCACTATTTTGTCAATTGTTTAAGATCTATGTATGTATGTTATCTATTTTGATTTTGATATTGATAAAGTACGTATGTATGTAATATGTAGATTTACGTCTCACTGCTGGGCACAGGAGAGAGAGAGGAGGCTCTCAGAAAGAGATACTGATAGTTTTTCTGTTATAAACATTTTTTTTTGTTTTTATAGCAATACATATTATTATCTGAAAAATGAAAATGAAAATGAAAAATAAGTTTATTTCTTTTTAGGTTTATAAAGGGTTTACACATTATAGTATCAAGGTTGGGACCTCCTAGTAAGCATAGGAATACTTGTGTCATGAAGTCCCGCTTTTCTATTAATGCCAGTTTTTGCTATTTATTACGAAAAGAGTAAAGTACTTATATTATACGTAGGTAACAAAACAACGGTTCAATGTGTGTGTGTGTGTGTGTTTGTGTGTGTACATCTTAGGACTAAAACGAGATCTTATTCAGTAACAACTCAGTTTCCTCATAACTCATCCGTTTAAGCAAATCAATGACGGCCTTCTTACAATTATAATAATGCAGTTCATAAATGCTAATCTTTGCATTTATTGTATTGTATACATAGATATACTGATTGTGCCGCATATTGTCTTTTTGCAAATTTTGATTTGTACCTACTTTGAGAGAGGGACAATCCTTCCCGGTCGTCTACGATTTAAAAGCAATGGTTTGAACTCTTTGGTTAGTAGAATTAGAACTCCTACTTTTAGAGTTGCACTCAGAATGTACAGCTTTCTTAATATAGATATATTTTTTACTGGTTATAAATTTATATGGAATCTATAGTACGCAAGTCGACCTCGCACCTTTATGGTACGAACTTAACTTGGGGACCTTATACATCTCTTTTGTAAAAAATGTATTATAAGTTAAGTAGAATTTAAGTACTGTTGTAAATCTATTTTATTCTGAAAAAAATACTTTCTGCCAAGTTTCTTGCGGCGCATTCTTCTTGGCAATGATGGTCTATTTGAATGCGCTAGTAGTTAAAAAAATACATAGGTATAAAAGTGCCCTTGGCGGCCTATTTGGAAAGAAAACTTTTTGATTTTTTTAGGTTATTTTTTGCACTACCTAGATCGATTTTTTATTACAATTTATAATGAACATAGTTATAAATTGTAGTTGTACAAACAAAGCAAGTACCTAGTTGTTTCGATTATGATTGGTTGTAATTTATGCTTAACTTCATATTTTTAAATGATATACCTACTTTTCATGCATACAAATCAGTTGTAGCAAACAAAAGTAAATAAAATGCGGTTAACTGTTTCAAATTTTTGATAATAGAAAAACGCTTAAGAGACATATAAGTTGTATAATTATTTTTTTAAAGGTATTAGATAAGTATAATTGAAACAGGTAAACAATCTTTACTTGTAATTCGGCTTTCCCACATTCGGTGAATGAAGAATCTCGAACAACATTCAACTTCACGAATTGAAAACATTATCATGATCAAATTAAAAAACATCACTTCAAGATCCTTTTGCGTTTCCTAAAGTTCGTCACAAACTCGGTTGTAGTTAGCAAGCGGGCGGCGCCACGCGCGCTTCGAACCGTGCCATGGCGCGAACTGAGCTGATCAGGCTAAAATGTTGCCGTACAACACTTATTATAACACTTAGAGGTATACTGAAAAAATTATAGCGTTTGAAAAAAGATAGTTAAATTTCTATAAATGCAATGAGGACACCAGCTACAAATACTTCTAAAATGTATGAAAACGCCGGCAAAAATGTTGCTGAGTGAACGTCAGAAAACAATAAAATACTTAGATAGCAACACCACGCCGCGGAACTCCGGCCGAGTTGTTTTCTGCGTGTTGTTGCCTAGCAAAAAAATGTACTTACTTCATTAATATTTCTTTACAATCATATATGAGCAGTTCCAATTTAATTGCGTTATTTTTGTAACGTGTCCGCGCCTGTGCAGAATTTAAATGTCGGCTCTTTATTTGAAGACTAAAAATGGATACTAAAATTTATGGACTTACGAGTAATTTTGGTCAATCAATCAATCAATCAATCAATCATTTATTTGATAAAAGTAGGTGGTACAAGTATAGGTGACATAATAAAATGAGTTTCTCCACTTTTTGCCATTTTAGGCGTACAAATATTTAGGAGGGTTGCACCAAACGACAACCACAGCAGAACTACGCATGCACAATTAGTTGTAAAAAAAGAATTATAATAAGCTTTACGGAATAAATTAAATTAAAATTAATACAGAAGATCAAATCAAATAGAATAAAATAAAATATAGTCAATTAAGGTCACATCAAATACAGTTTTAAGAATATAATCGGCCTGACAAATAAAATTATATTACAAATTAACACAAATAAATTAATCGAATCAAATAGAAATTAATTCACATGTAAGGAAATCAGGTTACTTAAGTTATGTCAAAATCTAAAAAATGGATTAGGCTTCTTATTGTTGCGTCACTAGTCACAGGTATTATTACATTTCTGAGTCATTTAAAAATTCTTGTGTGTCATAATAGCATTTTTCTTTCAACTTTTGCCTAATTTTCTTGTAAAAAATTCGATTTTTGAAATTAATTTTGATTTTAGAATGTCGTGGTTGTGGGTGACAAAATTGTACAATTTGCGTTTTAGTAACATTTAAAATAAGGTTGTTTTCTGTTATCTTTTATTTCTGGTATCTCTATAATTACTTATATGAAAAAAACCTCTCAGTTTTTCGGAATTTACTTTAGTTTTATTTTTGCCCGGCTGTGGTACGTATATGTACGCCTACATAGGCTGGAGATGATGATGATGATATATGAAATGACACCTATCTCAACACTTCACTGCAGTACAGACAGAGTAACTAATTACTTATTATCATTAATTAGTTACTCGTTTCGCGGTGCAGAATGCTGTGCCGTGCGCGGCGTAATGTTGCAGTACTAAATTCAATTAAACAATACTGTGTTGTATTGTACCAACATTAATTTGAAGAAAAAAAAACAGGATAATATACTCATACTTACCCTAATTAACACGGTTTGTTCCTCCTTTACCTCAAAAGCATAAATTCCTTGTTGTGATTTACCGAATCGCATTTCACCTCGATCGTATATTTTTATTATCGCGTTGTATCTCAATCATGATTTTTTTGTCGCTATTAGTTTTATGGGACGAGTGGCGGAAAAAAGGGGAGCCCTTTGCCCAGCAGTGGGACACTCAATATAATATTTTTTAAAATAAACAAATTAGTTTTTGTCGCATTTCATCTCGATCATGTATAACAGAATCTCTATATATATAAAAGACTAGCCCCCTTATTCATAAACGCACTATAGGCCTCTGCTAAGTTAGTAATCGTTTGTCCTTATCTGTGAAAGGTAAATGTCAAAGTGACAGATAAGGACAAACGATTACTAAGTTAACAGAGGCCTATAGTGCGTTTATGAATAAGGGGGAAAGTCCTGACTCACTCATTAATTGATCATCGCCCAGCCCAAACCTTTCAACCTAGAAAGCTGAAATTTTGCACAGAGATTCCTTTAATAATGTGGACACGAGATAAGAACGGATTTTCCGAAATTCTACCTCTAAGGGGGTGAAAAGGGGGGGCAAAGTTTGTATGGGACGACGTGATTCCTTGGTTCGATCTACTTCAAATTTTGCATAAACGTTCTGCATTATTGATGAAACATGTGTTTCGTATTTTCTTGATATTCATCCCCTAACGGGGTCTAAAAGGTGTAGGAAGTTATTTTAGGGGCGATTTGCTTCGAAGTTGATATCAATACTCCTTAATGCTTTTGATTAAAAATACATTTTATTTTGACACAGTCATGTTTGAAATCTCAATCCTGACGTAATATTTTTAAACAGGACCGAGTAGGTACTCGCATCGCAGCTGAAAAACGAGCCGACCGAGATAGTATGGAGGCGCGTGTACTACCTTTCTAACAGGACTGACAATAAGATTTTTTTAATCACTAACATAGTATAAAACAAAGTCGCTTTCCGCAGTCTGTCCCTATGTATGCTTGATTTCTAAAAGTAACGCAACGGATTTGATGCGGTACTTTTTTAGTAGGTAAAATGTTTCAAGAGAATGGTTATTAATATCGAGCAAAAAAATACTTTTGTTTTATGGAAGCCCCTTAAATATTATTTTTATTAAATTTTTAGTATTTGTTATTATTGTGGCAATAAAAATACAACATCTGTGAAAATTGCAACCTCCTTGCTATTACGGTTCATGAGATACAGCAAAAAACGCCAACAACAACAGTAATAATAATAATTAAAGGGGGCTCCCATACAACAGAGTACTGTTGTATGGGAGCCCCCCTTAATTATTATTATTATTTTGATTTTTGTATTTGTTGTTGTAGCCACAATAAAAAATACATAATTTGTGCAAATTTCAACTGTCTAGCTATTACGGTTCTTGAAATCTAGCTCGATGAGTGGTAGCCATGAAAAAGGGCTAAAAATATCACGTTTTTGTATGGGAGCCCTCCTTAATTATTATTTTTATTTTGTTTTTAGTATTTGTTGTTATAGCGGCAACAGAAATACACAATCTGTGAAAATTTCAACTGTCTAGCTATTACGGTTCTTGAGATACAGCCTGGTGACAGACGGACGGACGGACTGACAGCGAAGTCTTAGTATTAAGGTCCCGTTTTTACCCTTTGGATACGGAACCCTAAAAAAAGTACGATGAACGGACGGAAACCGTGTTACTGCCCGAAGGTTTTACCTACCAGTCTATTTTGAGGCGGAATTGAAAATTTTGACTGCAATCATTAATTTTGTTTATCCAATGAATGATGAAGGTCCGGGGTATCAAGAACAATAATAGATATTGAATTCACCCTTTTCTTTCACCGTACTTATCTTACTCAAATTTCAAGTCAACCTAACCGATTTGAAAGATTTGTTTATTCAGGATCACTGAAGGCTTTGGAAGCGGGTGATTTAACTAAAGTACTTATTGGGTATCATTTACAAGCGGTGCACCTGCTTTGCTTTCTTTCGCTTAAATTAAAGGAAAGGGATAAAATAATATAACTCGTTTAATAAGAAAATAAAAGTCCATCATGATCAATTATTGCATTACACATTAATATACTAAAAACGAAGTGCACTACAGACGCACATTTGAAACTTTATTTAATTTCCGTGAAATAATCTTAAAAAATACCAAAAATGCGGCGTCGCCAGCTCAGTAGGGATAAACGCTCTTATTCGCTACACAAAATTGTCGTTTATTGTCAAAGTGTTAGTATTCAACGAATGTAGTGTTACTAATCATCTAGAATTAAGAGAAAAAAACCAGCGTACCTAATATTTTTGGTAATTAAATAAATAATACATGGATTAAATAAGCACCAGACTAATTCAAAGTAATAGTATAAATCAGTTGGGTTGTCTGTGATTTTCAGTAGGTAGTGTAACACGTGTAGTTTCAAAGGTCGAAGACCGATGTTCTTTGGCAACGTGCGGTATTGCATTTGGACCAAAGTAAAATTTAATATGAAGATAATGTAACATCTTTATATCAACTTAAGAATTCCATTTTCCACCTGCAAACCCTTTGATTTTCAGAAAAGGTTTAAAACTGATTTCTTACAACAGAATCGTTGAGATGTGAACTTAATAAATCAAATATTAATAAAACCTTTTACTCATTCCCTTTGTTTGACTAGTTGACTTTGAAATTTTGTTTCACAGATTTATTACCTACCTACTCCAAGAATTATTCCACACTCGTAATTTATCGGTGCTAAAATGTTCTGACAGAATTAAGCAGAATTAAGGTGAATAAGGAAGCATTACGTAGGTGATGTTCTGATGTTATACCTACCATTTAAAAAAAATGCAAAAAAAGTTACATCTTATTACAGCATTGTGCTTAAGAACGAATAACTCCTTGAATAAAATATTGTTTCTGAAATCCAAACTTCCTGCTTTATCCACAACGAAGTTACAGGAGCGTTAAAGTGTCGAGTATCGTATGTAACAAATTATAAAGATTTGCCAAATGACGAATATGACATGTACGCTTCGGGACCAGTAGGCTTATTGTCTAACTCTCTCGCAATCGCCATCGTGTTCATTTTGACAGTAAAGTTCTAGTATGAATGTGACAGCTAGCTGATTCCGATGCCAATTGTCAGCCCATACATGAACTGTCAAAATGAACACGATGGCGATTGCGAGCGAGTTAGACAATAAGCCTACAGAGTTGGTACGGCTCAACCTGTTTGCGTATAATGGCCGCTTTTAAGAGGATAGTGGCGATGGCGATTCATCAGGGTGACCCGACTCCTAAGTAAATATTGTGCAAGAAGGACAACCGCAGCTCCGGAAATTCGAGGTCTGGATCACATTACCTCGTCCAAAATTGAACGTAAAATTACCAAAAAATTACGTAAAATTGTCAAAAAAAAACACCGGGCAGCACTCCGGGAGTGCCGGCAGAAGTGAAAACTACACACGCACACTCGCGCAAAAAGAAAAAAAAAACCTACACGAGATTCGAACTGCGGTCACTTGAGTGAACGCACTGTTATTCCACACCTTATACCACTAGGCCAAACGTACATACGTTAAAGCGACGAAATTAACGTGCCTACACTTCAAAAATCGAACGCGACTCGTATTTCAAAATAAGCTCTTAGAGGATCCTGATATCCTGGTACTTAAACTCTCCTTCCGTCTTACGTCTGACGCGAGTTTAACATTTTTTACCCATCCCAAAAAGTGCCCAACGCCGCTAAAAAACTTTCCACTTCAAAAAAAAGACAGAGTTCTGAACACACCTGCAAAATAATCGTAACCTACCTAGTACTAATTTTGAAAAAATACAAGCATACATACATAAATCAAGTCTTTATCCTTACTGGGTAGAAGAGCCTAAGGTAACACAATCTAAAAGCCAGGTTTAGTATGATTGTGGACGTATGTATATTATTTGTTTTTTCTTTGCTCCCAGAAATTAATAAGCTGAAGACAAAGGAAAGATAAGAAGAGCCATGTACGTATGTATTACGGTAATATTACATTTGAAATGAATGTATGCTCCATTTACTGTAAGTAGGGGAGAGTGGGGCTGAAAGTGCCGATTGTCAAAATAATTGTTGTGATAGAAAATTTAGCTATGAAAATAGTGTAAAAGGCTTTTGCATATATTTAAAGAATAATTACCTATTGATGTTTCTGAATAGTGATATTGTTTTGTGCATCGTTAAACAGTTTTCCTATAAAAACATTTATCATGGGTATCGATCGGAACGGAACAACTAACCCCGCTAAGGGGCTGGTTATTCCGTCGTTTCGAAAACTAAACTTATCCTTCGTCCTAGTGGCAAATTTTTGTATGCCAACTTCTCATTTGGCCGAATTTTCATGAAGACGATTCAATATCATTTTGATTTAAAAACTTTTGGAATTATCTTTCACATGGCTAATGTTACACTAGGCCGAAAAACTCTTATGATTAATTAGGATTGATCTAGGTTTAGATGCGGCGGGGTGGCCCTTGGGCCACCCCTTAGCCGCGAACATGTTTGTTTTAATTTTTAAAGTCTTTATTTTACCTTAGAATGTCTTATTTTTTATTAATGGTTATGTAAGTACCTACATATAGTAGTTCCAACCGTTTATCCTCTCGATGACGGCTCCCGTAGAATGTAACTGCGTTTAGTTACGCAAAAATTAACTTTTAAATGCGAGGTATAAAAAATACGACAACTGCCTAATTTTGTTCCTTGATCCCATATAATATCTAAGGATAATTGAGTCCATATATGCAGTATTTTTTTTAAATTATGATAATCTATAAACGTTTTAATAAAGTTACGTTCTATGGCAATATGCATAGTGATGTTATGATTAAAATATCGATATTGTATCGGTATTGTATATAACTTAGATGTATTCCCACGACTTTGTATGTCCGCGTTGCAATTTTTTTCCCGAAATAAAAACCGCCTATGTTACTCAGTGATAATGTAACGTTCTAATGGTGAAATTATTTTTGTTTGTCCGTTTGTCCAGTAGTTTTTAGTTATAATATAAGTATAGATAGGTAATCAATCAGTAATAGATGCCAGTAATAAAAGCGTCTCAAATATTGTCGTCTCGGTTAGTCTCACTATCAACGCTGACAAAATCGCAATCTTTCGCTAAAACAAACACAAAATGACGGTGGGCCATAATGTTATAATGTTATGTTATAAAATGGGCATAATGTTATGCAAATAAAGAATTTAATATCGATTAATTTTACTCGTATAAAATTGGATCGATATCGTATCTACTAATCACTTATTTGGTCACAACACTATAACTATCAAATAGATCTGTCATCGAGAGGATAAATGGTTGGAACTACTATAGTACCATTTGGCTATATAAAAAATGATGACATTTTAATAAGTGTCCATGTAAAAAAAAAACGTTGATTTGGCAATAGTGAGGCTGGGAAATGAAACTAATCATTTTTTAACAAGTTGCCATATTGATGATTCGGCGAAATGAAATTCGGCCAAATGTTAGTTGGGAAGTGAAATTCGGCAATAACATTTTCGGCAGATCAATAGAGAACCGTAAATACGTGCTGACTGCTATTAGACCGACCGCTTAAATGAGTACTCGCCCGCGCGGTGCAGGGGCGCGGGGCGGGACGACAAAGGGGGCCGAGAGGGGTGCGGGCGGCAGGCGCACTACCCACCCGCAACTCTTTCGGCTCCTTTGTCACCTACCCCGCGTCCCGCTGAGCGGTCGTTCTATACATGGATTGTTGATTTTATGTGGAATTAGTGTTTACACACATACATATGATAGCGGTACGTATTAAAATCCATAAAGTATAAATGTATAATAGGTTAAAATACATAATGGTTCAAAATATATTATGCGATTTTCTCAGAAAATTGCAAATTAACAGATTTGCTATAAACTAAACCTAACCTAACCTAAACCAATCATCATCATCATCATAATCATGCTATAAAAAAACATATATCTAATAGTTTCACAGAAAATTGCATTATATATTTTGAACTATTATACATTTTAACCCATTATACATTTTAAACTTTATAAATTCTGATCCGCTCCGATTACATAGCTCTAAACATAAGTTTGAAGGTAAATTAGTAAACTTTGCTGGGCAATTTAATACAGATCGAATATTTTTATTTATTTATTTATTTTCGGAGAACCAACAGCTCCCAAAGGATCTCACAAAGAACTAGAGCAACTACAACAACAACAAGATCTCGCAACTATTCTGATGAGCATGTTAAATAATATATTATTAAATCTATGAGATAAAAAGGTTTTTAACAAGTATAAAAAGGAGTAGTTGTAAGTACTAGAGTACTATGTTTACCTTAATTTAATACATAGTGCTTGTGTATATTGTAATATAAGCGACTGTTTAGCGATAGCGAACGATCTTTTAATTTTTCATAATTGTATAAAAACATCATGTTGTTTCACGGAACTTTGAATTGCCGGCCTTAATATTAGGAAAACCTAAGGATATTTTATTAAATGAAACTTTTCATGTGATAAAAATAACAAAGTCAATATATTTTAATTTAATTTTATTGATAAAACATGTGGCTGATTTACAGTAACAGTAATAAATGATTTAACATTCTAACAATTCAACAACTATTACAACAAAACTGTAGTCTACAATACGCTCAACCAGGCCGGATTGGTTACAAATTTCATTGTTAATACGAGCCTTTTCCGCATGTACTTTACTTCTATTATAACTATACTTTCATTATCAGTTGGGCGTATAGTAAGACTTTATTAAAATATTTAAATTAGTTCTACAGTTAGGTGGATTGTGACCTGGTCCTTTGCAAGCTCATTATAATGTTATTTAGTTTCTTTTTTTTATTCGGTTTTTTTAAACTTGATTACTAATGCATATTCATTATCGGACAGGAGATTTGAGTGTTATCGATCTTACCATGTAAAACAATTCTTGATTGTATTCATGTATGCAATTTCCACTTACTCTGGAATACTAATTTCAGTGAAACCATTTCTAGCTCTCAAATCACACGCTGAAAAACTAAAGAACCTCCAGTGCAAAAATTTCCTATTGCAGCTGATGACCGAGAAACGGCTGAACCGATTTTAATAAGGCATGTTTAAGAACCACCGATAGAAAATCCCCACCCAAATTATCCATTTAAGAGCTACGATATCACATAGGTACAGACACACAAACATAGCGGTTAAACTTATAACAGCTCTCTTTTTTCGCGTTAATAAGAAGATATTTTTTATCAATGTAATATCAAAAAGAGTTCTTCCAATAAGCTTTGTTTTTAACCCCCGATGAAAAAAGAGGGGTGTTTTAAGTTTGACATCGATGTATATGTGGGCATCTGTCTGTATCTCCGTACCTCTTAAACGGAAGGACTGATTTCAATGCGGTTTTTTCCGAATGCCATCCTAGCCATGTTTGTTAAAAAATGCAGTTTGAAGAGCATCAGCTCTTTTCCAAAATGATGTACTTAAGGCATTTTTGGCATAAAATTTAATTATTTTTTAATTAACGTATGATTCCTCGATTATAGCGTGGGGGGTTTTGAATTTTTTGAATTTAATGTTATTGCAATAAGCAATTAAAACATTGTGGGTTCTTTAAACAAACAACTTTTAAATTCATAATTCAAATAAAATAATATGTACAGTCAAAGGCATAAATATATGTATGTTACCAAGACGTCAAAAACATCGAGGTACACACCCTTACGTCACAAACAATAAGGTCGGTGACACATATATTTGACATGATGGCTGTATCGATATTTATGCCCTCGACTATATGTATATGAACATAAGCAGGTGAATGAGTTAACACTATGACATGTTTATTCAGGTATTTTAATAAATTGCATCATTTTAAGTGAGAGTATGTATTTAAAAAATATATTACCTTTATTCATAGAAAATGCATTGTAACCTTCTTAAAACTATAATACCCTTTTATAAGTAAGACATCACACATAGTCGTCAAATACACCAATTTAGTTTATAAATCTAAAGCTTTATCAAAAACGCAGACACATCTACCTCCTTCTTCTATGGAATGGTTTGTTTTAATAAAAAAATATAAGTCTTAGGAGTAGCGCTGCTGCATTATTTTATTAAGACAAGTTTATCAAAAATAACAATGTATGTAGTACCTAGTCCCATGGATATTGAATACATATTGTATAAGTACACTTAATTCGAAACCGTGTGAATTTCTTTCAACAAACGCTGACTTATGGTACTTTACTATGTTTCGTGATTAATTTCAACAAGCATTATGCCTTTTAATGTACTTAGTATTTAAGTCTGGATGTACTCAATTTCCTGTACTCTGCAAGTTTTTTCCAACTTGTCTACAAACCAAGTCCTTAAATGTAGTTATTTTTGTGCACTTACGCAAACATTGTGTGAATCATCTCAAACTTCGTTCATTTTCGATTATCTAAGTCGTAGTACCCGCAACATTTGATCTCGAGGATTTTACTTAGGTGTCCTCAAAAATAAACTACTGATTAGTTCGTTGATTTTGGCTTAATATAAGTATCATTAGATACGACTTACACTCGCGCCATACGCTACGAAATGCCGAAAAATTGTGAAATTCCAATAAACATTAGAGATAATTATTATTAGCTCGGTGTATAATTCACCATTTAATCTTACACAAATGAAAATGCGTTTTTAGAAACAGCAGTTCAAAATGCATGCTGGAGTAAATAGTAGGTTTACCACTGTACATTGCTCAGTTTCAAGAATGCGCCGAGTAAACGTTCTTTTAAATAAAGTATACAAAAGGCACTGTATTTGTGGGGTTTATTCAATGGCTTCGTCCTTCACTGTGGGGTCAGGTTCTTCAATTTCTCCTAAAGTCCCGTCGCCGCTTCTTTTGGCTCTGCTTATAATCATCGCAGAAGTGGCCATTTTCACTGAAAACGAATACAAATTTTAGTAAAACGCCCATTTATTTTTGATTCATTTTAGAACAAAGTCTTTGTTACAAGAATTTAATAACTGAGTCAGTCCGGCTCTTTAAAACGCGCCAAAATTAAACAGAGTTTATTGTTTCAAATTAATTGAAACATTTTGGAAGGTAATTTAAACACTGTTATTTGTAACTAACTATTCAAGACCGCTTTTATACTAATTTATTACTGTTTGAAATTTATTTGTAGTGAAAATATGTTCATTACACTTAATATAACATATTAAATACAATTCGTCCCTTATTCTTAAAAAGTTACAAACGTCAGGTCACACTAATTAATATAAGGGCGTTTGAAATCGCATTCGCCATTCTTTTACCAGCGTCGTCGTGCTCGTGCCGTTCGACAGAAATAAATAGAGAATATGATTTAGATTTCAAGCATGTTAGACAATAATAGCACATGAGAGTGAAAACAATATACCTTGTGCTAAATCAAAATAACAGGTAACGGTATTGTCCAACTTTAACAGAGGCCTTAATTTATTTTTATTTTAATGAAGTACAGTTGACCAAGTATAATTTTTATAATAATTTATATGCCTTAGAAAAAGACAACAATACATGATTAAATATTAGGATGGTAAAGGAATTCTTTGGTCGACAGCATATTAAGTGTATCCCTTGTTTAAGGTACTATACTTACGATTATAAGCCCATCCAATTTTAGCGAAGGCGTCGATGAACCCCGTGGATATGTTGATCCTCCCCAGCTCCGAGGTGCGGTAGTCCCACGGGAAGACGTGGTGGTAGTTGTGCCAGCCCTCGCCCAGCGCTGCTAGGCTTACTAGTACGTTCTCTGTGGACTTTATAAACCTGCAAGGAATAATACAAACATGTTCTAAATGTAATTTCTAAACGACACTGAAAATTAGAACACAGTTCTATGTGGGTGGGGGAACCCCCACTCGTAGACCACATAGAGAGTTATAATTCTTGATTCATTTGTTTGATAGTATGTTCTAAATGCTTAATCTTCCTTCGAAAGTATGAAAAATACTAAAACATCGAACAGAACCACTACTCTACGTTCGAAATATTATAAACGGGATGTGAACCGCGATTACCTTATTAAAACCCAATCAATCAATCAAATCAATCAATTTTAAATCAATTTCGGGTGGGCGAAGTGACACTGTGAGTGTAGTGTGTTTGAATCGAGTTTCGAGTGAGAACGGTTCCAGTGGTAACGAGAGTGTACGCAGTCGACGCGCAAGAATGAGGGTAGACAGAGCTCGGTCTACCCAACAATAACATCCACCCGCAATTTCTTCAGTCTACCCGTGATCATGATGCATGCAACTGTATCGAAATATCGGGTGCTCAATAAAGGTAATCGCGGTTCACATCCCGTTTATAATATTTGGAATGAACTTAACCGTGAATCATTAAAAACTCTTAAGAACTCTCACTACTCTACGGTCTACAGACAATGTAGTCGGAACGAAGAGGTAATTAAAACAATATTTTATGTGTGGTTAAGCCTCGGGAGTGGTAGGTACTGATTATAATTATGTATATTAAAACTATTCCAATCTTCAGAGTTATAGCTGCGGACTGTTACAATTTGTCAAAGCCAGAATTTTAGGTTCTTTGACTAACTTTAGTTCAGAGTTTTAGGATCTATTTTATTTTGTCCCGGTAGCTTGATCAAAGTTTGAATGTAGATTTGTGAGTAGAATTAAAGCAAGAGAAAATCGGCATGCCCCCTGAGTCCCCTGGAATACTTAAGACTCAACGAAACTGTAATTAAGACGTAATTTATGTAATTTATGCAATTATGGTAGGTACAGCTAAGTCCTTTGCCGTTCTCGGATTCAGAACTTACTTGGAGATCGAGATAATTAAAGCAATTTAATACGTGTAACATTCAGTCATTGCCCGAGGTCCACCTACAGTTTGTCCACTTGGTTTTCAATGCGTACCTGTCATAAGGTTTGTTGCCGCACAGATGGGCGAAGCTGTTCACACAGAAGGCGATGTTCAGCGTGATGGTGAACCTGGTGACGAAGCTGATCACGAAGCTGTTCGCCAAAGTCTCATTCCAGCAGTACCAGGGCACCCACACCGGCAGCATCACATTCAGCAGAGCGAACAACGGAATGAAGTATCTGGAGAAACAAATAAAAAAACTGGTTTAGCTGAAGTAGTTTAGGTTTGTTATTGAGGTGTTCAATAAAGAGTTATTGTATTGTATTGTATTGTACATTTTTAGGTCTTTGCTTTTTGCGGAACAGGGAAATCGAGCAGTTTCTGTTTACAAAGTAACAAGTTAAGTGGTTTTTGTTATAGTATTATGTATGAGTATTTTTTTTCTTAAAAATGAGAAGATGGATATCAGAATTAGTTAAAACAAAACAAACTAGTTCAACCAGGATGCGACCTTGCTTTATGTTTTTATTATTATCCCACACATGGTTATACCTAAGTAGGTAACTAAATAAACTCGTGGCCAATGCGGCATGAGACTGAAGACCAGTAAAAGGAAGTGGACTACACTATTAGTTGCACAAACATGTTCTGCATTATTGGATACTAATTCTACAATGGCGTACGACCTTTTTCTGAAGTGTTTAGGTGATACCTATGTTCATAAACAAAGTCCTCAAGCCTCACTTCTTCTGCCACTTGACTACGGGATCTGCGTCCAAGTCCAGCGAGGTCTTGCGCAGCGCCACGCGGCGGTCTTCGACGGCTGGGTGGGGGGTGAGCACCAGCCAACCGACGTGGGCGAACCAGAACCCCCGCCTGATGTCATGGGGATCAGCTGCCGTCTCCGTGTACTTGTGGTGCACGCGGTGATCCAACGCCCATGTGTAGATGTCACGCTGAAGACAAGTGAAATGGCCTAATTAGTTACCTAATGTAGGATAATGATGGATAACAACGGGCCGCAATTCATGCGTTGGTGCCACTTGGTCTCGTATAAAATAGTTAGTTCTGATGTATAGTTCGGTCGAATGGTCGTTTCGTATAGTTTTTACAGTAAATGCTTTGAAAGTTGTTTAAACTTACAGGATTCTATAAAAACCAGCTCGTTTGAATTGTTAAGATTGTAGGTATCAACCTCGTTTAATAATTTTCAGCAATAAGTCCAAATTTAATTTAATAAGATCGACTTTTTTAAAAAGCGGTAGAGTTGCCTTATTGAGGATAATTTAAAAATATTATTATGAATTACGTCCCTACTTTGTTAAAACTAACTACATTAAAGAAGAAAACCTAGTTTGTTTGTATTTAGGAGGTAATGTTTCTACTTAAGTGACGACCGGATAGCCTAGTGGTTAGTGACCCTGACTATGAAGCTAGAGGTCCCGGGTTCGAATCCCGGTAGGGGCAGACATTTGTATGATGAATACGAATATTTGGGCCCGAGCCATGGATGTTGTATGTATTTATCTACATTATATAAGTATGTTTATCCGTTGCCTGGTACCCATAGTACAAGCTTTGCTTAGTTTGGGACTGGGTCAATTGGTGTAATTTGTCCCATGATATTTCTTTTTAAGTACAGCTGTTTCAAAAATTCATAGGTATCACTAATAGAAAACTGCATAAGCTTTGATTTAAGTACCTACTATTTAAGCCAGGAAAGTGCATACTTTCCGTGGAACCAAGACTAAGCCTTTGTGCAATAATGTGCATGTATCTCAGTGTTTGTCTTTCAGTAATGGTATTTGTCTTGTTTATTTTGCGCAATACAGAGTTTACATACATACATACTAAGTTGAAAACAGAAGCTAGTTCAAAGCAAGCTAGTTTAGCAAAAGCAAATAATGCAAACAGAGTAATGTCCTTTCGAACGGTAAATTGTTTATTTTATCCTAAACTAGGGTTTCCATAAGTGTGTGGTGACTCGGACCGGGACATTTAATGAAAAAAACCGGCCAAGTGCGAGTCGGGCTCGCCCACCGAGGGTTCCGTACAAATTTGCCATGTTAACAAAAATCCAGTGTTAGCAGAGCCCTGCTATTAAGCAAAATGTGTGCAGTGTGAAGTCATTTTATATTGGTTATTTACATAGACAGGCAAACAAAAAAATGACGGTTTTCGCAATTTTTTCTTTATCTGTGCTATGAGACGTTGCTTCGTACCAAATTTCAAGATTCTGAGTTCACGGGAAGTACCCTGTAGGTTTTGATTCCCTTGCGAGTTTCGAAAATTTGCGGAAATTTGCGACATAAACGGCTGTATCTTTTGATTGCGTTGGCTTAGAAGTTTGATTTTTTTCACCGCTCTAAGGGACAGTAGACCTGAGTATTTGATATTAATATCAGGTGGGTACCTCCACGCATTCCTGAGAAAAAGTGTCTTGACAGACGGACGGACGGACGGACGGACAACAAAGTGATCCTATAAGGGTTCTGCTTCTTCCTTTCGAAGTGCGGAACCCTAAAAACAAGTAATGGTAGAAAAATTAACTTTTATAAGAAAAATCCCGAAATGTGTTGACACTGTTGACGAAAATTCCTGAAACGTGAACGGACAAGTGCCAGCAATTACGTCGTTCTATCCGCGTACGATGAGCCTTGCTAGTTCGTCGCATTTATTGTAGTTATATTACTGTTTACCAAGTCCAACCCTCTATTACATTACTACAATTTTTAAACCGGGTCAATTTGCTTAGGTATCGGCCGGGACACCGGGACACCACGTCTCAAACTGGGACATGTCCCAGCGTACCGGGACGTACGGCAACCCTATCCTAATCGTACCTTGTAAGTATTTTTAAGGACGTCATTACATTATAGGTGCATTACCTACATTTTATCACCATGTGATAGGTACTAGTTATACAAGTCTGGTCGATCGCCGAGGCTGACTGACGAGGGGTCAAAAGGAACAATTGACTCCATTTGCTGCTGAGGCATGTTTGTTTGCGTCACCTAATTGTTATAAGTAAAATGCTGTATTGAGATGAGACTATGATGTTGCAGAGGCAAAGTTGTATTAAAAATAGTTGCACAGGGTAATAATTACTAATAGGGAGCGAAAATCTTTGTCTCAGCCTGACCTGATATTCGGCCCTATCCCGCACCACATCTCTGATTTTCACCCATTTAGATTTATTTATTTACTAGCTGTTGCCAGCGACTTCGTCTGCAAAGAATTCGTTTATCGCTATCCCGCGGGAACTACGCAATTTTCCGGGATAAAAAGTAGCCTATATGCTATTCCAGACTTTTCTCTACCTATGGTCCGAATTTCATCCAGATCCGTTGGGCCGTTCTGGCGTGATTGAGTAACAAACAAACATCCATCCATCCATCTATCCATCCATCCATCCATACTTTCGCATTTATAATATTAGTTAGATAGTTAGATTTATTTATTCATCAAAAAATTTACACAGCATTACAGTATAGACCAAAGCACTGGAAAACTTAATTTTAACAAGTAAAGACACATAAAAACATACCATTAAAAACAGTCGTCAAATAATTTTGTAACATAAAAAGAAATTTACCCAAAAACGCTAATTTTATGACAACCTCGCTAAAAATAAAATTATTCTAGACAGAAGTGTCACCCAACGATCAGCGAACACATCAGTATCCTGGATCCTGGACAGAAACACATTTAATAACGCTATTGCCCTGGTCTTTGGACAATTTCTGGCTCTACGAGTTCTTAGCCCTAGATGGTAGAGTTCAAGCAATCAATCATTTATTCACCAGAACATATGGTTTACATAGATGGTATTTTAAGTAACGGTCATTAAAAGTATCTCTTACGCTTTGACCATTGTGTTTCACTAAATGAAAAAAAAAAACCAGCCAAGTGCGAGTCGGACTCGCGCACCGAGGGTTCCGTATCATTGTCTATAAATATCTATAAACCAGTGTAAGCAGAGCCCTGCTCGAAAGCAAAATGTACGCAGTGTGGGGTCACTTTATATTGGTCACTGATATATACAGACATACAAACATATTACGGTAGCAATTTTTCATTAATCTGTGCTATAAGACCTACCTTCATACCAAATTTCAAGATTCTGTGTTCACGGGAAGTACCCTGTAGGTTTTGATTCCCTTGAGAGGTGCGGAAATTTGCGGCATAAACGGCTGTATCTTTTGATTGCGTTGGCTTAGAAGTTTGATTTTTTCACAGCTCCAAGGGGCAGTAGACCTGAGTATTTGATATAAATTTCAGCTTGATACCTAAACGCGTTCCTGAGAAAAAGGGTCTTGACAGACGGACGGACGGACAGACGGACGGAAAACAAAGTGATCCTATAAGGGTTCCGTTTTTTCCTTTTGAGGTACGGAACCCTAAAAACTGAGGACATGGTACAGCATGTCTTTAGTTTAAGGCTCATAGTTTCTCCCCGTTTGTCATAAGCTCACTCAGTGTATCTACGAGTTTCGGTTCGACCGAAACTGAAACTTAATAAGGTAATTCAAGGGTATAATTTTTACCTGGCGTTCAATTTAACCGTTGTTAATATTGTGCTCATGTCATGTTCATATGTTGAAGCGAATATTCGTGCTCGAAAAGTGAGTTTCTATTCTCCCTGACGTGGAATGAGCCACTCCACTTAACGCCGAAACCGAAAATTTGGTAAGTATACATACAGGTATAGGTTGTCTACTTAGTACATAAGTTCTAATGTTTCGTATACCTAATTACTATTCTATTCTGTAGGCTTACCTATTGTCTAACTCGCTCGTAATCGCTATCGTGTTCATTTTGACAGTTCATGTATGGGCTGACAATTGGTATCGAAATCAGCTAGCTGTCACATTCACACAGGAACTGTCAAAATTAACACGATGGCGATTGCGAGCGAGTTAGACGATAAGCCTACAGTTTTTTATTGGTATCGTAAGATGATAAACAATAACGAAGTCGTAAAATCATGCTTGGAAAAATATACAATTATATCAATTATGTTAAACAAGTAAGTTGATATGGCTCTACCGTTAGGACGGTTTACCCATAAATCATTTCCGTCTATTAATTAAGACTGCTCGCGTGTTTTGTTTCAATTAATTTCTCACATCAGAAATAACAGATTTAACCTGTGTTCTTGACTTCGGTGTCAAATAATTACAATTAATATAATTAATAAGAGTTTTTAATGATTCACGGTTAAGTTCATTCGAAATATTATAAACGGGATGTGAACCGCGATTACCTTTATTGAGCTCCCGATACCCGTCTACCCGTGATCATGATACATGCAACTGTATCGAAATATCGGGAGCTCAATAAAGGTAATCGCGGTTCACATCCCGTTTATAATATTTCGAATGAATATAATTAATTTTGAAATGAAACAGTTAAATGTCGTCTTTTTGAGTTAACCAGAAGACTCGGTAATAATGATTTATCTTAGTTAAAACTGAATATGTATACGTGTAGCGAATAATAACAAAAAAACAATAAAAAGTAATACGAAAAAAACCTGCATAACGTTAGTGACCCATTCATAAGTTAATTTTTAAGTAGGTACTTAAAACAAATTTTATGAAAAATATTTACAAAAAAGCCAACAGATACAGATTATAACCAAGTTTAATGTGGATATTAACTATATAGAGAGCAATAACAATAAAGTCAGTAGTTTTATCATACTAACGTCTCATTTGACATATTAGGATGAGCAATTGAAAGATTAAATACTATCTAAAGTACACTTAAAGTATTATGCATTACATGCAAAAAGAAAATAAAAATGAGATAAATCAAAAAGTATTTTAATGACCGACCGTTTAGGAAAATTTAAGTAATAAGTAAACTAAGAAAATTTGATAAGTAAATTTAAGTACCTAATAAGGAACCTAGGAACAATATTTATACCAAATTTCGTTTAAAAAAATAATCGGTTCAGCGCAGCGGCCTAAGCATGAAGAGGTAAAAGACACGCACTTTTACATTTACGATATTGGTATGGATTTCCATGAACCTCTCCGGCTTCATTTTAATACATCAAGTACCTAGCTACAATCAGCGTCATATAGTATGAAGCATCCAAGGTGACCAAAAAGTTCGACACACAATACTATTTCTATGGTGTATACAGTGGCGGGGCGTCAAGTATATCAGAAGGCAAGCCGAAGGGAACTTAACTAGCCTTTTCCTCTAATTCTGCACAATAAATTGCCCAACTGCCTTAAAATAGGCAAGCCAGTGGGAATCGAGTTCTATGGACGCCACGCCACTGGTGTATACCAAACTATTTGGCCGACTTGGATGCTTTCAAACTAGTTATATGACGCTGACTGTAAGTACCTAGTTAATTTTAAAGATCTTATGCGTCACTGTTTAGTAACGCAGTGTACTTGTAGGTAGCTACTGTGGGGGCTTACATGGAATGGAACACTGATATGGATCACAGTTTACATTAAAAACTGTTTATTTCTTTTAGATACATGCATGCTAATGGCTCAAGCCCATGCCTATCGAATCGATAGTCCATGGCTAATTGCATCGTGATAAATAATAATTTCTGCCGCTGTTATTTTTTTAATTCTAGCACATATATATGGAATAAGTAAATCTTGTAATTGGTAAATCTATCGATTTTAAAAGAAGGCAAATCCATCAATCTAATTCGTACTCATTATGTTTGAATGGCTGTTAAATTTCATATAATTTACGACGTAAACTTTAATGATTTTAACCTTGATAACGGTTTTTTTGTAACGTTTAATCACATCACATTTTTTCTAAGCTCGTGACTGCGATCGGAGACAACTTTTAGAAAGTTACGAACTGGGTGGAAGGGCCGAGGGCAACGACCTTTGATATGTTACCTTCGAGAGACGTTACTACGTATATACCTAGTACCGGAACGGCGCTAGCCTCATAACATGCGTAGTTTTGGTAAAACATTTTGGGTGAGCTATTTAACTAACAAAATATGGACTAGAAATGTCTGAAATAAACTCAATTTTTAAAAAATAAAGCTTAAATCCTGCCCAAATGCGTGTTGTACCACGCGCAGAGGATGGTTTCTTACAAATGTATGTACCTACTAAAATGCGACAAATATTTAACATTACGTTTTAGTCTATTATTAATCGTTAACTTGCAAAGCTTACGAAGCCGTGATATTTTTCCTTGTGATTTTTTTGAAATATTAGTGCCTGCTTATCCAAAAGAACCATTTGGCTGGGAAGCAGAAAATGGCAAATGGCCCCGGTTCCAGTGTTGTTAGCATTTCGAAGCTTAACATTTATTTTCCCCAAAGAATATCCGAAAATCATTTTAGGAAATCTGCAATATTTTGGCAAGACTTACCTACATGGCCTATTTTTCAGTCATCAGATATAACCTATTCAACGAATAACTGTACCTATGTCAGGTAAGTAAGTGAATATTATCAGGGTTGAAAAGTTGGTCCATTGAACTAGGTGCATACTTTATTAATCTTTGGCCATGGAAAGTACTCTAGAAGTATTCAAAACGTATCTTCTGTTAGAAGAGACCATATCCATAATAATTTTAATTTGATACCTGACGCATTCCTGAAAAAAAGGGGTCTTGACAGACAAACTGATAGCGAAGTGATTTTACTCTTAGCTAAGCTGCGAACCAAAACGACACCGTGAAACTACAAGGTTTAGGTTTTTACCATTTTGACTACGAAATCCCAAAAAACGGTTCCCCTTCTGGCTCTGGGCTATATTTTGTTTCTTTCTTTTGCTGGTTTCACTAAGCATGAGCTACGAGGGAGCTGTCAATGTACCTAATTCAGGAGATAAGGTATTTTACAGCTTAAACGACAGACGTCGAACAGCAAGATTCGTATTTCTGTTTACTAAGCCGCATGCCCATGTAGCCGTCTACATGACTCTGAGGAGATAAACTGTTTGAATCCTAAGAAGTTGAACCGATTGGATTGAGGCACAAAAATAATAAACTATACATCTTTATAATATAACTAGCTGTTGCCTGCGACTTCGTCTGCAAAGAATTCGTTTATCGCTATCCCGCGGGAACTACGCAATTTTCCGGGATAGAAAGTAGCCTATGTGCTATTCCAGACTTTTCTCTATCTATGTGCCGAATTTCATCCAGATCCGTTTGGCCGTTATAGCGTGATTGAGTAACAAACAAACATCCATCCATCCATCCATCCATCTATCCATACAATACAATACCGATTACTCAACAACACTATAAGACATTGTATTGAATCAGGCGTTACTTTGCGGAGGTCCATTTCAATGAACACAAAATATTTACCTTGCTACTCCGCTACTTACTTGCAAGATAACCAAGCTTGTGCGAAATATACATTTTTTGCATGCAAACCCTCCCTCCACTACTGCCACACAAAACGCACATAAATCCCACAAACTTAATTATCCCTTAACACCACACAAACACTGACGCGCGTTTGAGTACGACGGTGGTTCGCATGTGCATCGGTTGTGCTCTTTAACTTTGAGAATGATCCCGTAGAGAGTTTGTGTGGTGTATGGGATAATTAAGTTTGTGCGATTTATGTGCGTTTTGTGTGGCAGTAGTGGAGGGAGGGTTTGCATGCAAAACATATATATTTCGCACAAGCTTGGTTATGTTGGACGTAAGTAACGGAGTAGCAAGGTAAATATTTAGTGTTCATTTTAACACTATAAGACATCGTCGCAATCATCTAACTAATATTATAAATGCGAAAGTATGGATGGATGGATGGATGTTTGTTTGTTACTCAATCACGCCAGAACGGCCCAACGGATCTGGATGAAATTCGGCACATAGATAGAGAAAAATCTGGAATAGCACATAGGCTACTTTTTATCCCGGATAATTCCCGCGGGATAGCGATAAACGAATTCTTTGCAGACGAAGTCGCTGGCAACAGCTAGTATAATTGTAAATGTTTTGGCGCTTTGCTTTGACCTGTGGGTGTGCTTATTTCTGTAATTTGAAATATGATCATCACTCCCAATATAATTACGGTAGGAACAAGAATGAGACTATTAGAGAGATTCTAAAGGTTGTCTTGGTTCGACTCCCGACCCCTTAGGTACCTACTTGAAAGTTCAAGTCAAGCTAGCGCACGGCACTATCTTAATTAATTAGTGTATGTTTTATAAAATCACTGAAACACTTCGATACATTCCTAGTTTGCTCTTGTGTTTTTAATTAAATGTAAGTGTTTAAAGCTCTGGCTATAAACTGCAGCCAGCTATTCAAAGTCAGCTGGACTGTAGCTCGATAGCTCGGGGACATGCGACCGGCATGTGGGTAATGGCTTCTAGCTAATGTAATAACCTAGCAAAAGGTCAGTAACCTGTGAACGAAAAACAACATCGTTAACCGTCGTGAAATGTTCAATTAACGGTAATTGATGAAGGAGTGACGTCATTTACGCAAATTTTATTTATCAGGTTTTATACTATTTCAATTTGGAACATACAGACATTGTATAGAGTAGATAATATTATTTTCACCTCACTTGCTTGAAAGGACTGTCTATCTCCTTAAAAATCTGCGTGGAAAAGTGTCTTTTCCCCTCTTGGGTGGAAAAGGTTTTTGAAATTCGAACGCCGCGCTGACCACCATTCCAACACGACCACCACCAACTCACCACCTACTCATATACTCAAGTAATTAGAAATTTGAAATTCTTCCGTCCACCATTTTTCTCGCTGTAGTGAGGTGAAAAATTGTGTGTTTCGCTCGGCAGCAAAGTTTTTTTAGTGTCTCGTGCCTTGAAATCCTCGCGACGCTCAGGATTCTTCTTTTGAACCAATTGGTTTGGTTTGGCTTTTGGTTCAATCATGGGATCCTTCGCTTGCTCGGGTTTCAATACAGGCACTCGCGCCAAACAATAACTTTGCAGCCTTGCATAACAAATAACTATTTGTAGCACGCGGACATTTGCACATTCACCACCATTTTCGGTCACCCTCATACTTTACCGTTTTTTGACAAACAAAAACACCGGGTAGTACTCCGGGAGTGCCGGCAGAAGCGAAAACTACACACACGCATACTCGCGCAAAAAGAAAAAATATATAGGTACACGAGATTTGAACTGGTCACCTGAGAGAACGCACTGTTATTCTACACCTTATACCACTAGGCCAAACGCACACACGTTAAAGCGACGAAAACAACGTACACTTCAAAAATTGAACGCGACTCTAGCTTCATACGTATTATCAAAATAAGCTCTTAGAGGATTCTGATATCCTGGTACTTAAACTCTCCGTCCGTCTTACGCCTGACGCGAGTTTAACATTTTTTACCTATCCCAAAAAGGCAGCAGCGCCGCTAAAGAGGTTTTCACTATACTGATACTGGTATGTATGTGGGTACGTATTAAAATACATAAAGTTCAAAATGTATAATGGTTCAAAATATATAATACGATTTTCTCAGAAAGTGACAAATTAACAGGATTGTTATAAAACAAACCTAACCTAACCTAAACCAATCTATAGATTGCGATATCAAAAAAGTTTATTTAGCTAATAGTTTAACAGAAAAAAGCATTATAATTTTTGAACCATTATGTATTTTAACCCATTATACATTTTAAACTTAACGTATTCTGATCCGCTCCCTATCCAGTCATCTCACACATATCACATCTATATATCCTAGTCCATGCCTATGACTATCTAAACTATCTTCCGTGTTATGAAAATGACATACCTATATACTAACTATGATTTTATATCAAAATTGAATTTGGCTAAACCCTGGTGCAACCAGTCTCTCATGTTGCTAATCGACAGTTACGTTTAACGGAAGCGAAAATGGTGAGTTGCGGTAACCCGAGTAGGTAATCAATAAATGTACGCGGCCGATATAACATAGACATTTAAGACATACATAAAAGTGCTGATCGTGTTTAAAAATTGACACGGAAATAAATCTATACGTCGTCAATTTCAATATTCATAAACGCTCTGAGTTCATTTTTTACCATGAGCTTTTCGGTAAAGGAAAACGTCGTGAGGATACCGGACCAATCCCAATAAGGCTTAGTTACCCTTCTGGGTAGGAAGGTCAGATGGCAGTCGCTTATGTGAAAACTGGTGTCTAATGATTATCTTCATTATCAGCCTATATCTGTATGTCACAGTGCTGGGCACTGTAAATAAAGAGGGGCCTTACCATGACGTCCTACTTCCGATTCAGTTCAAGTTTTAGCTGTCTCTTTTAGTATGAATCTGACAGCAAGCGAACCTAAACTGAATCGCATTAAGACGTCATGGTAAGGCCCTGGATTGGGAACGTTCATGTGATAATCGTAGACGTGGAAAATGTTAAGAGGGTGCATCCCTACTGAGCTGGCAACGTCGCATTTTTGGTGACTTTTTGCGATTATTTCACAGAAATTGAATGAAAGTTTCAAATATCCGTCTGTAGTGCACTTCGTTTTGAGTGTATTAATGTGTCTAATGCAATAATTGATCGAGATGGACTTTTATTTTCGTATTAAAGAGATAAAATACTATATCTCGTTTAATAAGAAAATAAAAGTCCATCACGATCAATTAATGCATTAGACACATTAATACACTCAAAACGAAGTGCACTACAGACGAATATTTGAAACTTAAATAAATAAATAAATATCTTGGGACAATTGACACCAATTGACCTAGCCCCAAACTAAGCAAAGTTTGTAATATGGGCACTAGACAACGGATAAACATACTTATATAGATAAATACATACTTAAATACATATTAAACATCCAAGACTCGAGAACAAACATTCGTATTTTCATACAAATATTTGCCCCGACCGGGGATCGAACCCGGGACCTCAAGCTTCATAGTCAGGTTTTCTAACCACTAGGCCATTCAGTCGTCACTTTCATTCAATTTCTGTGAAATTATCGCAAAAAACCACCAAAAATGCGACGTTGCCAGCTCAGTGGGGATGCACGCTCTTAATGCCTCATACCTGCCCTGTGACGGTGAAAAGCAGAGCTAGTATCACTCTGAGCGGCGTCCGCGCCTGGTACGCCCGATGCGACCACAACCTGTGCACGCCGGCTGTGATACCGAAACCCGAAGTGTAGATTGTGAAGAACACTGAAAATAAATACTTCAAATGAAACCGACTGACACCGTTAGTACATAAATAATATCTATTTCTGCAGTATATCATAACTTGAATATTGTCACAAATAGAACTATTGAATGAATATTTGGATAATAGAAAGGGTGTGTAAGTATATACCTACAAGGTTTCAGAATAGGTAAAAACAAGTAAAAACATAATTTTTACGTAATAATAATACCCTTGGGCCCGCGTGGGAATTATAGCCCTTAAGCCCTCTCATTCTGAGAGGAGGCCTGTGCCCAGCAGTTGGACGTGTATAGGCTGATGATGATGATGATGAATAATAACCTTCAACGCTGTAGGTACTTACACACCCTTTCTATTGTCCAAATATTCATTCAATAGGTAGTTCTATTTGTGACAATATTCAAGTTATCCTAATCAAGTCTGAGGAAGAAGTGTTTTCAGCATAAATAGTTTCAATAAGACGACACGATAATTCGACCAAATTATTACGACAAAAAAACAATTAGGTACCAGATAGAGACGCGCCAGAAACTTAACGCAAGAACAAATTGAGTTAGAGAAATGTTGTGTCGGGCCTTTATAGTGGCGCGACTCCTTCTAGTTCTAGATAGAAGTAATAATGGGCGTTTCGTCTTTTTTTTTCTGACTTGTATTTCCTTATGTTACAAATATTGAATAATAGCTTCTGCCCGCGACTTCGTACGCGTGGAATTAGCAATTGACATGTTTATCGCTATCCCGCGGGAACCATGCAATTTTCCGGGATAAAAGTAGCCTATATTTCAATCTAGGGTACCAGCTATCTCCATTCCAAATTTTATCCGAATCCGTCCAGTCGTTTCAGCGTGAAGAAGGAATAAACATACACACTCACCCACTCACCCACTATCAGTCGATCGTCACAAACTTTCGCATTTATAGTATTAGTAGGATATGAAGAGAATAATATTTGCTTTAGAAAATTCACGGCTTATCCGCAAAATTAACATAATATTCTAGGAATAGTTCAACCGGATACTAATTACGTTTCAACAATCCTTTAAACATGAAACATGCGCATAGAGCCGTATAGGAACAATAAATGAAATAAATTGACGAGCAAGTTTCAAAACTACAGACGTATGTAGGAACTCCAATCCTTAACCGTCCGAGTAATGAGAGTAGCTAAACTTTATGTACCTATATATAAATTAGAGAGGTTGGAATTGCATGTGTAGTGGTTGTACGGTTCGCATGAAAAGGACTAACTTAAGTATTTCTTTTAATTTAATGAACTTAAATGGTACCTATTTTCTATTCTATCTTCTCTTCTTGATCATTTCTTGAGAATTCTTGAGCATCTAATCTGAATTATAGTTTAACGAAAATGGCGTATTCGAATTTTTCGTGTACTTTGTCTAGTGATTTATGTAAAATTGTTCCTGACGTTCTGCTTTAATCAAAGACGAGCACGTTACTCAAGTTGCTGCGAGTAACAGCCGCTTTCGTCGCTTCGCATTACTCTGTATTGTTTGACGTTTGACTGGAAAATGGGTGCTTTATTGTTGTTTTGATAACATTATTACAAGCGAAACTTCTATAATTCGTCACGAACTATACTAAAGATCAAAAAACGGGTCACTCTTCAACAACTTTCAACTTTGTATGGGGAAAGACTCGTTATTTTTGCTCGTTAGTGTAGAATCCGGATCCTTTACAAAAGCGCATGATATGATATAGGTAACACTAGCATCGTGTCACTAATTTAGCTTGCTACACCCCATTAACGCGCTGTCAACAGCAAATGACATGGAGCAGCGCCACTCTTCACACATACGGTTCACGTGCCTGGTAGTGAAAGAGAAGAAACTAATCCGGCAGCTTGGCGCGCGTCTAAAATCTTGCAAATAAGACACAAATCATAAGAAATAAACAAAAGTTTGGATTATTTGTGAAATATGACTCGTTAGCCGTTTAGGTATGAATATGTTGACTATGTTTTTAATTGCAGACCCATACGTCGAAAAAATCAAGACATAGAACCGTTTAATGGTGATTTTAAGACCAATCTTTGCAATTATTTTCTATCGAGCCGATTTTGTTCAATTATGTATCGAGCCCGTCTAGCGTGTTTGAAATATGATGAAAATTAACATTATATTTTTTTGTGTGCAGTTTTTCTTAAAAAATTAAATAACATCTATTTCAACAAAATTACGTGTTGTCAGCCTCTTAAATCGATTTTTCTCAAAGATGCAATAAAATTTAATGTTAACCTTACGTTCCAAATAATAGGCCGGGACGTATCACGTCGCGGGCGCGGTTGGACAAGTGGTATGTAATGGATTTTGATACAAAATTTCAGGCGAGTCGCCTACAAAGCGATCGTCTTTTGTTTTGTGGTCGTCGTCGTCGTTTGTTGCGCGGGCGCGGGGCGCGCTGCTGGAGGACATGCACATGGAGGATATGCGCCTGCTGCCTAATGCACGCGCTAGCGGCAAAATTCTAAGGGTCTATATACATTACTCAGCCTGCAAGCCTTTCTTTCCCGGCCTCTGCAGTAATGTACTATACTTCGAATTCTTTACTATTACGAGCGTGTTTATTAAAATTTCGTAGCTCCATTTGCCACGACAGATAAAACGACGTTTAATTCAGTCAGAAAAGAATATGTTAATCAGAACTTTCCATACAATATAATTGTAATACATAGTTGTCAAATTTATGGACCTGTAACACAACAAAGTTCATTAAATACCAGTCTGTACGTGTTATAAAACTTGTGCTCAAAGACCTGTTATGCATCGTTGCATGTTCCGATTTTTCTACGACTATTACGTAAACTAGGTAGTTTGTAATTTCTACGTTGCATGAAGTTGTTCTAAAACTTGTTAAAGTTAGGTTGAACTTATCACGTAACTAACTTTCCGTCACTTCTTGTTCATCATTTCATTACCAGTTCGTCGGAAGTAGACGGACAACGCCAATTATATTCGTACTTAGTCCGAGATAACTATGTAGTTCCGTCCTTTCTTGCTACTTGAACGCGACGTATAAAGACACCATAAACAAAAAACAGCACCTGTCAATACTAATCACATATGGCATCTGTCATTTCGCGCTGGAGCGCAATGGACACAAAAAATGTTTTTTCTTTCGGGAAAAATACTTTTTACTGTATCAGTTATCGAAATATTATACTGCACCATGCCAAAAAGAAAGAGATGTCGAGGAAAAATACTGCAATTAGAGAAAAGGCTGGATAGAGATAGGAAAAAGTACGACGCAATTTCTACAGAACATCGGCTTCTCCAAAGGGTAAGTGATTAGGAATAATATAATACAGGGGGTTTAGGCACAAAGAAATATACAGCTCTCTTCGTTATAATTATAAGTTTATTACATCACGGGAAAGCTTTTCCCAAAAAATAGTTACGAAGATATGAGAACGTACGTACTTCCGTGGGAAGCTATGTACCTACACGTCTCACTGTATGGAGACTTGAGTATAATTAACTCTTTTTAAAAGCATTATCGTGTGACGATTTTGCTATCTATCCGTTGGATAGTATTGGGTCAAAACTTGACATGTTTGTCACATCCCTAACCTAAATTGTTTGGGATAAACAAATTTTTGTTTCAAAATTCAGGCTATTACTTTTTGCCTGCATATAATTCAGCTCAAATACCAGAGCTTGACCCAGAAACGGAACCTGAAGCATCAGAATTACACTGATATGCCAGCTTGTTGTCTTTGAACAATATAGTCTTCCTTACTTTTTGTTTTTTGTTTATTGTAAACTATTTAATAAATTTATGTATTTTCTAGTCACACATAAGTCGGGTTCTGTCTATTTATTATATCTATTTATTACATTACTTACGTAAAAGTTTATGGTTTATGTAGTATATTTTGCCTGTGTATCGTTTCTTGAGTCACAAACGGTTCTGGCTGAAAATCAGTGCTGCAGGTGTCTAACACCTCAGCGTAATGCTGAGCCAGCGACCGTTTCACTTTTGCGGAGACACACAACGCTGATGATCTAATTTTCATATGTGTTTTTTGTTTTTGTTGTTTCTTTTCTATAAAATTGTGTGTATGCTCTTATATTTGTGTGTCTTGCAAAATGAATAAATGTCTTCTTTCTTTCTTTCTTTCTTTCTTAATTAGAAACTCAGATTACTTAAATAATAAGCAAATAAATAATTCTGATCAAAGTGACTCAGAAAAAGTGACTGATATTTTGTCGGCACTAGGTGAGTCGAATACTGGTGAGAAACAGTATGGAGACAAGGTGTATGATCAGATTTATAACACAATAAAGAATATTATTGTAGAAGGCCTGCCCAAGTAAAACAAAAGAGAAATTTCTCGAGTCATTGCTGGTCCCTATCAACTGTAAATTATTTGATGTCACAAGATAGATCTCCACTCTCCAGGGAGTGTTAAACGATCCCTCTAAGACATGTGATAACTTATTATAATTCATAATTCATTTATTGCATGAAAACGGGTACACGGGTACATGGGTATTATGAGAAAGACAGTTAGAAATGGGCTTGGCAATCTTGGGTCTGTATGAAGTTATTCACAACTTATCGAAGGAGGACTTTGACAATTGGAATATCAATGCATATACCTATGCCTAATGCATAGATAACACTTATAAGAAATATTTAAGGTTCCAATTTAATTCGAGTTATATTAATACAATTGCTTACCATTTGGCATAAGCACCGCACCATTCCATTTCACAAAATTGTTAAAGCCGGTGATAGGATATCTTAAGATAAATGGGCATTCGTTTAAGGGTTTATCTCAATGATCTGATTTGTCTGGGCTCAACTTATGATGAATGTGTCAGTAAGGGAAAAATTTAAAAAAAGACATTTACTATGTCTTGATTTTGTCATAAATGGGGAATAGAGTAATTTTACTCCACTTAATATCAGAATTTTTTGGTTTCCAAATAGATTATAAAGGTGACATTAGCCCATACAAATGTAAAATGGGAAAGACTGCGGAGGATAATTTAGAATTATTTAAATTTAGATTACTGCTCAGTTAGGGACTTGGCAAGAATGTTAGGTAGTTTAGTTTCAGTAGGTATGACAATATCTTAGGGTGTGTAATGTTCGTCATAACAACGATTTTTGCGATTTTTAATTTTTCATAACACAAATATCAGAATTTCAATCTGTCAAAATATTGAGATTATATAAAAACAATATGCATTTAAACAAATTGCCGAATTTCTCAAATCATAATATCAACTTTCATATTAAAATAATAATAATAATAAATTAAAAAAAAAAAAGAAAAAAAAAAAACACTAACACTGAAGGCTAAGGCGGAAGCTACGCTACGCTTCGCTCCCGCCTTAGCCTTCTGAACCTAACCTATCCGAGTCGCTTCTGCTCCGAACCGTCTTGCTCGCTCGCTTCGCTCGCTCGCACAATGCAATTGTTTTATGCATTCGGCACCAGCCAAATTTAAATATGCGACAAGAGATGGTTCGCTTACTTACTAAACATATTTTGCATGATGTTATACCCTCTAATCATTGTTCTAAATGTCGTTATGGATTTTAATCATTATATTGAATAATCGAATATTCAAATGAATTTATTGCAATCGTTGTTATGACTAATGAATGTTATATTGCTTGAAGCTTATGCTCGGTAAAACTATGATTTTTGAAAATAGTAAAATGAAATTATGCTAATGAAACGAAACTAGTATGATGATTGAACGGCACCCAATAATATCTATTGGTTTTGTGTAGTGTTACAATACATTTTGAAGCAGCAAAATTTAGGACTTTGGAATGGTGGGGGTAGTTATGATAACATTATTACCATTGGCCAGAAGGCCAAAAAAGATCTCACGTGGTGGAAGAATAATATTAGGACTAGACCACATAAAGCAGGATAATTTTGCTTTAGAGATTTTCTCAAATGCATCTTTATTAGATGGGGTACAGAATGTAATGGGAAGAGTGCTAAGGGAAGTTGGCCAATAGAAGAAAATAAAAATGTCATTAATTATCTGGAGTTATTAGCGTTATATTTTGCTTTACGATGCTTTGCAGATGAGATTTTATTACGAATTGACAATACTACTGCCATTTCCTATATAAATAGGATGGGTTCTATTCAATTTCCACTGTTAAATAACCTTGCAAGTCAAATTTGGAAATGTTGCGAAGCAAGACATCTATGGATTCTTGCATCATAATATATTCATTCTAAAGATAACTTTCTGAGACAGATTATGAATCTCAGAGTTCAAATCAGGATACAGAATGGGAATTATCACAAGAATTATTTCAAACAATAGTTGACTCAATAGGGTATCTATCTATTGATCTGTTTGCTTCTCGTTTTAATGAAAAATGTGTTAAATACATTTCCTAGCACAGGGATCCATTTGCATGGAACATTGACGCCTTTACAGTCGAATGGAGGGGGTTATTTTATACATTCCCTCCATTCTCGTTAATCTTAAAAGTATTGCGTAAAATTAAGACCGATAGAACAACAGAAATATTAATATTTCCAGTATGGCCCAACCAAGCCTGGTATCCATTGTTAAAATCTCTCATAGTCTCAGAAGTATGGTCACCACATCCCTTACATCTTCAACTTACCCTGGGGGCCTGTATATTATCAGAGAATCAATGAAGAGAAAATGATACCTAATGATGCAATTGATGTTATGGTAGTATCTCTAGCCAAGAATAGCTTTAAGCAGTATGATTCATGTTTACGACAGTGGTGGCAATTCTGTAAAACTCATAATGAAGATGTAGTAAGCGTTGTTGTACCCAAGATTATATCATATTTAATGTTAGTATTTCAAAAAGAAGCCAAACTTTGAATTGCTAACGGCTAACTTGGTCTTTAATCTTAGATAGCCATATAGATCTGATAATGACGATAGAATAAAATGCTGGTGTAGGGAGTTAATAAACTACTCCCAGGTATACCTAATACTCAAGTAATCAAGTACCTGGGACCCAGCCACTGTTCTGTCTTACCTCAAATACTGGTATCCTTTAGAAACTTTAAATTTAAAAGAACTCGCTTTAAAGTCTAATGTTATTAGTTTTGACTACAGGACAGAGGGTCGAAATGCGTTCGCTAATTAATTACAGTAGATTAAAATTTTATCAGATATCCAAAAAACCTCAGCTTCAAGACGGTTTATGAATAAATTATCTCTACCATGTTTCAGTAATAATCCAGGTTGGCCCTGTATAGACCCTGTTAGAATATTTGAAAAAGAACTAATGACTTAAGACAGATAGTGACTGCATTAAATTATTTCTGACTGTAAAGGACTTCACAAACCAGCTTCAACACAAACAATAAGTAGATGGCTCAAATTAGTGATGAAAGACAGTAGTATAGATGTCAATAAGTTTTCTTCACATTCAACTAGGCACGCAGCATCGTCGCCAACATACCGTACAGGTCTCACAACAGACAGTATTTTAAAAACTGTTGGGTGGTCTAGCAGGTGCGAGACATTATAACAGACATCTAATCATTGAGTGTAATGCACAAAATGTATTTGCCCAATCTGTGGCATTGCCTAATTATTCATTAAAATAACGTTAAGATTTTAAATTTAAATGAAAAATGTAAATTACCAAAGGCTGATTTTCTTAGGATTTCCTGTTTTTAAAATTATAAGAATTAATGTTACTGATTTTTGTTGTTTTAAATAATTATGTTCATTTTGTTTTATTATTAAGAAAATAAATATTGAAGTTTAGTTTTGGATGTTTATATGTTTATTTTTGCTCTAAACATCTACATAGTTATCTCGGACTAAGTACGAATATAATGATAGGATTAAACGAACTTACCTGAAGTGAAGTTCGATCCTGATTATATGAAGTACTTAGTCCGAGATAAGGGAGCCTCCCGCCCTCCTCACGGATAGTCACTTTCTTACTATCCCCCTAGGCCTTATTATGACGACTCTAAACGTAATGACATATGTGATTAGTATTGACAGGTGCTGTTTTTTGTTTATGGTGTCTTTATAAGTCGCGTTCAAGTAGCAAGAAAGGACGGAACTACATAGTTATCTCGGACTAAGTACTTCATATAATCAGGATCGAACTTCACTTCAGGTAAGTTCGTTTAATCCTATCATTATTAATTTGTTTTAATTGTTTAGCGTTAACAGTTTTAATTAAATTTCTCTCCTGTTGTATTTATGGTTCCCGAACTCAAAAAAAAACAGATCCCTACCTACCTACCTACCTACCTACCTACGAGGACCTACTGAACCGATTAAGTTAAAAGGGTCGTGCAACACGAACGCTTGACGTGGCTAAGTATATTAAATTAATTTTGAATGTAAATAAATCTAGCTTTGATTCCGACCTTTCTTTCGATAATGTCACACAGTGCAGTTTGCAAAATTCTGTCTGCGTAGAATTATATATCCTTACCTTCCTCTTCAATCACTCTATCTATCTACTTATTAAAAAAACCGCATCAAAATCCGTTGCGCAGTTTTAAACAGTTATATTATGTAGTGATTTTCGTTACTGTCACGCAATGCACGTAAGTGTCTTAAATTTTAACTTTATCGGTTCTGTTGATTCGCTATACGCTATACATAAGAAAACCTTAATGCCCGAGTCTAACTAGCATTTGGCCGATTATTCTTTCATTAGCGACAGTACCATAACGTTTGATGTAATCTATAATCAGGAAGTTCTAAATGCCAAAATTCTGCTTCTCAAAACAAAGTTTTATCGTGATAGAGTTACAGCTGTTCTTACTCATAGTTAAGAGACCAATCACGAGGCACACGCATATTTAATGATTAACTAAATCGAATTCCGTATTATTATTTGAATGTTATTTAAGTGCTCAATTCTGCAACATAATGAAATGAAATAGTGGGAGTTATTATGTTACGGAATTTTAATCATCAATTATGATATAGTTTTGTACCTACCCTGAGTTTGATATCATAATCGATGGATTATAATGTTACAAGAGTACGAAAAAGTAACTACATAATAGATGCCAGGGCCTCGGAAACAAACAAAAAGAAATAATTTTCTCCAAATATTGAATTGTAAGAGAAACAAAATATTTTCCTCTGCAAATGAAAACACTGAATAAAGCCTTGACGTATACTGTCACATTCAATTAATGAATTGATAAAAGTAATTAAGCGCTGGCTATCGCCAGGCTAAGTGTTTAGTAGCGCTCAAAGTATAAACGATATCGCTATTCGTATAAAGTCATTTAAATTGATTCATATCAATTGGATTCAGTAGAGTAAACGCTAACAAATTACGGCTGACTGATAGCAGTTTAATGAACAATTAATCGAAGGGGCAAGTAGATGAAGAGAGTATGTCGCAAAACCTTTATTTTGAGTAATTCGAAGTTTAGTCTTTTTAGATTGTAGAAAATGAAATAGATTATATACAGTGGTCTAACTTTTACGAAATCGTGCCTAATGAAAAACTAAACACATTTATTACATTTTGTCCTGAAAATATGCATTTAGGTAGGATATATTTAAAAAAAATGTACATAACACCTTCTTTCTCATTTTGCTTGTAGAGTGAATCAAAGAAGTTTAAAGTATAAAGGTGTTAACTTCAAAAGAAAATTATTTATTCTGAAGTATTTCTTCATAGAAAAACCTATAGGTACTCGGGTTTTACAAATTTTAATTTTATTGCTCCCTAATATTATTTTTTTTATTTGACACCCGTTCCAAAACAAAAACATTAGATCTGAAGTTCTTTTTTTATTTAAATATAGCACCCTCTTTCAATAAAAAACACCTAAATCGAGATTTTTGTGTCTTAGGTCATGGACGAGGGAGTTATGTTCGATACTTAGCGCTTTCTTCTGTTACACGCACTCAATATTTGTAGCCATGTCTGGGGCTATCTACCCTTAGCACGTTTATTCACGTCAACATTAAATTGATGCTGTACAAAACACCTTTATCTTTTGAGTTTAAAGCCCTTGAAGCCCAAAAATACAAAAACTCAAAGTGTGATGCCTTGCATTAGGACCTAACACCTTCATCTGTATATATAAAACTGTTCCGTTACTAAGTGACTGACAGACAACGCACAGCCTAAACCACTGGACCTAGAAACTTGAAATTTGGTACACATATACCTTGAGTATCCCAGAGGAGCACTAAGAAGGGATTTTTCGAAATTCCCACGGGATATGGAATAAATGAGGCTTATATGTTTTTTAGTAAAACTGTAATAACTAGACTCTTCAAATTCAGCACACATGTAGATGATCGTAACACTAAAAAACTAATTTCAGGATTTTTTGATATTCCCACGGGATAAGGAAAAAATGGGATTTATATGATCGATTCAGAGTGACTGATTGACAACGCACAGCCTAAACCGCTGGACCTAAGAACTTGAAATTTGGCAGACGTATATCTTGAGTATCCCAAAAGAGCGCTAAGAAGGTTTTTTTTTAAATTCCCACGGAATAGGGAATAAATGAGGCTCATATATTTCTCAGTAACAGTAATAACTAGACTCTTCAAATTCGGCACACATGTAGATGATTGTAACACTAAAAAACTAATTTCAGGATTTTTTGATATTCCCACGGGATAAGAAAAAAATGAGATTTATATGTTCCATTCAGAGTGACTGACAGACAACGCACAGCCTAAACCACTGGACCTAGGAACTTGAAATTTGGCAGACGTATATCTTGATTATCCCAACCCAAAGGAGCACTAAGAAGGGATTTTTTTGAAATCCCCACGAGTTAGGAATTAAATGAGATTTATATATTTCTCAGTACATAACTGTTAACTAGACTCTTTAATTTTGGCACACCTGTAGATGATTATAGCACTAAAACATGTTCTCCGGAAAATGCGAAATTCCCGCGGGACAGAATAAGTGCATTCAACTTCGGGGCTGTTTCTAAAAATCTAAATATAAAAGAAGAAACTGACTGACTGACATATCAACGCACAGCCTAAACCGCTGGTGGCTCTTTCAGGTTTTTTGAAAATTCAACCCCTAAAAGGGGGAAATGTGGTGACAAAGTCTGAAAATTAACATGGGTATTTGTTTGTACGGTTTATCGGGTCGCTGATTACGAAAACAAAAACACACGTACCTATTTTTGGAAATTTCCACGGAGACGGGAAAAAACGAGATTTATATATTCGATTTCGTGTGACCCTAACTACGTAACTATAATAACGAGACTCTTCAAATTTCGTACACAAGTAGGTGATTACATAACTAAGAAAGTAATTTCCACGGGATAAGGAAAAAACGGGATTTATATACAGTTCTACAGGATCTGGTCGTAGAAAACTGAAATTACAGAAGTATTACAGACACTACAAAAGGATTTCCCGACATTAATTATACTGGTCTTAGAAAGTTGGATTTTTAATTATACTGGTCTTAGAAAGTTGAAATTTAGCATGTAGGTTGCTTGATCAGTGTAGGGAAGCATTAAGATACAATTTCCCGACACGGGAAAACGGGACTATTCGTTTTACTGGTTGTGGATAGCTGAAATTCGGCATTTAGGTTGCTTGATGAGTGTAGAGGAGCATTAAACAATTTCTCGAAATTCCCACGAGAACGGGAAAAACGGGACTTTTCGTTTTACTGGTTGTAGAAAGCTGAAATTCGACACGTAAGTTGCTTGGGGAGTGTAGGGAAGCTACAAGAGAGCATTTTCCGAAATTCTTACGGGAACGGGAAAAACGGGACTTTTCGTTTTACTGGTTGTAGAAAGCTAAAATTCGGCATGTAGATTGCTTGGAGTGTAGATTAAGAGAGGACTTTCCAAAATTCCCACGGGAATGGGAAAAAACTGGATTTTTTGTTTTACAGGTCGTAGAAAGCTGAATTTGGCAAGTGGGTTGCTTGGGGAGTGTAGGGTAGCATTAAGAGAGCATTTACCGAAATTCTTACGGGAACGGGAAAAAACGGGATTGAAATAGGTACTACTGGTACCTACAAGCGAGAGAAGCCGCAGGCAAAAGCTATTTGAAAATAAATGAAGTCTACGCGGACGAAGTCGCGGGCAAAAGCTAGTTTATGTCATAAAATGGAAAAACGTAAAAATGTGACATACCCCCTTCATCCACTCACCCCTTCAATATTTATCCACAAAGAGGGAACGCTGCTTATCTCATTACACAGATTTTACTTTCAGTTTTAAGATTTGTGGTTGAGTGAGAAAAAAGAAAATTATTTAGACTTCTCAATTTTTAACTTGCTTAATTGTCGTTGAACAACGCTCACCGGCGTGACAAAAAATGTTTCATGTATTATAGAATGATGGACAATAATTATGTATGGAACTCATCATGTCGATTTACTGATCCCATCATTTCCTATAATTGTTGCTAGGATGACTAGATTGTGAAGGGGTAAGAATTTTAGGATAATGCACTTAAAAAAAATAAAAATAAAAACTTGTAAGTTCACATATTTAAGACTTATTTGAGGGCTGATGAAATAATGTATCAGTGGCGTGGCGTCCATAGAACTCGATTCCCACTGGCTTGCCTATTTTTTTTTTTTTTATGTGAATATTTTAAGGCAGTTGGTCAATTTATTGTGCAGAATTAGAGGAAAAGGCTAGTTAAGTTCCCTTCAGCTTACCTTCTGATATACTTGACGCCACGCCACTGTAATGTATAGTAAACATTGAAGTGTTTTGCATTTCTATTGAACACGACGTTACAGTGCGAGAGTATTTAAAAAGACTTTCGGATCAGTCTTGCTTTCTCGCTCACTATTATGGGTTTGATGCTTGCATCGGCCGCTAGTACCCAAAGCCGAATGTCGTTCTAGGAACTCACTGTAATAATTGACAAAGTTAATTTCCCAAGTTTAGTGAGCATACCTAGTTCTAACTGCATCAAAAGTAAGTTCGAGTAAATGCTGAAGTTTCTAGAAACTGGCGGGATCTTTATTAGCTGCTCGTAAATCGCTTAGAAGATACGTTTGTTTAAATTGTTTCCCTCGATTCCCAAGCAAGTCATTTGGACGAATTGTTTTATTGTTCATCGTTTGCTCAAAGCCTTACATATACAATACATGTACAGCTGTGTGTTCCACAAAACGAGTCTCGTAGGTAAAGGAGATCGTTACTCTCGGAAAACAATCATAATTATCATGACACTTTTTTTATAGCTTCGCGCACGTGGCGCATTTAGCCAAACGAGGAAACGGAATTAAGAACCGAAAATACGAAAGGAACCTTTTTAACCCTTCCTGATCTTTTAGTCTCCTTTTTCCAAATTCCGATCATGACACTTTCGCTCGTAAGCGTACCTCAGCGTGCCCCTGTTTGCGTTATACGCAAACAGGGCCCGTACCATGACGTCTTAATGCGTTTCAGTTTAGGTTTTCTCGCTGTCAGATTCATACTAAAAGTGACAGCTAAAACTTGAACTGCGTCGGAATTAGGACGTCATGGTAAGGCTCCTGTTGTCCTGTTCGGAACGACTCTAGTTTGTCTCTGAAATAAAAATACTACGGCTTGTTTTCATCGAAAAATTTTGTAGAGGTTGCGCGATGGGATCGAAAAAGTTTTCGTTTACCGCCATTTGTCGTTCGGTTTGTTGTATCTATCGAAAAAAAAAACTTTGTTTTGTTATTTACAAAATAAGGTGAAAAGGAGAGTCAAAACAGTGATGGTTTGCTAGACGCGTCACCTATAACATAATTCCTATAATTTTTGCCCATTTTCTCGATAGGCTTTTACCATTTGCGCGGGAAGAGAAGTAACTAGTACATTCTTTGTTTTTTTTTGCTCTGAGACCAGCATGCAAAATCAGTATCAGAAAATCTGGTATTTTAAAAATTATATTGCCTTTAAAAAATATGACTACTATAGGTAGGTACTGTACCACCGAATTTATTTTAAGATGGATCAACTTGGATTACATACCTCGTAAGTATCAGATAACCTTGTTAACCGTAGCGTTCAATGGGATTCATTAAAGATTTTTTTATCAACAATAAAACTTCGTCTTGTTCATTCAATTTAAAAATCTCCTATATATTAGAATCGTGAAAATCTAACATAGGTAATTTTCCCATTTTGTTTAAGAAAAATGTTTAACAAAACAAAAAAAAATCTTTACACTAATCTTGAAAATAAATCGTTAGTTTGTATTTTCTTTGCGTAAATCTTATTAAACCTATTTTCATAAGATAAAACGACGAGGCTCGTGGTAGAGCTAAAAATTTTATGCCGGCAAATTTTTGCTATTATTAGGCTATTTTTATTCAAGAGTATTAATCAGCACCGCTTTTAAATTAACGACTACGATTAACGATTATGTATAACAGAATATGATAGGCAGACAGCGGAGCCACAGTATAAGAACTACCAATGTGACAGAGCCCAAATAACACGATTCCTTCGGCACCCGTAACGTAAGGAACCGTTAAAGGATTATGTTTCGTTATAAACACAATAAACTTTGATATTGTTGTGATATTATTTATTACAAACTGCAATAAGGGCTAATATTATCTTATCAGTTTCCATATAACGCTTAGGAGTGGACGGATCGTGTGAAGTTTGTCAGACCATTGCGGCGATTAGTTAGTACGATTGCAAATTTCCTAGAAAATACTGATTTAAATGTTTGTTACTTTTTCTGGATGGATTTGAATTAAATTTGAAATGGAGATAGGCTGCTACCATAGATTAACACACACTTTTTATGCCGGAAAATTGCGTAGTTCCCACGGGATAGTGATAAACATGTCGAAGGTCGTAGCTGCCTATACTATCAACATCTAAGCTAGCTACTAATAAACAAAAACTGGACAAAATGTATAAATATAACACTCTAAGGAACCAAATATATATTTTTGGTTCTTACTATTTTATAAATAGGTACTTACCGAATAGAATTGTTAATAATTTCACCTTAAACGTTAATATCAGGTACAATCCGTATATTGACACTAAATGCAGCAGCACTTGTACTATTAGATCAGGCCATCTGATCTTCGCCCTAAAGTCCATGGCTTCATATTTCTCAAGGTCAAACTCTGTATCGATATTTACTTTCTCACTAATACTGTTCACTGAATTGTTGTTGTCGCACTGTGCACTGTTGTCCACTTTGTTGTTTAGAGGCATCAGCCTCATTTTAAGTTGGGAAGGCATGCCGGTGCACGTTTCGATGTTTTTCTGCGCGGGCGCCATTCTGTAATGAAAAAGGAAGTGTTAAATGCCTGGTTTGAGTACCTCGATCATATCAATTATTCATCGGTGATCTTCATGTGTTTGTAGTAATGGCATTATCTTATCGCAGAAGTTAACTAAGGCGTAATTTATTTATTTGTAAATTGAGTCATTGCGGTTGCATTCGGTTTCAAATTCAAAGTAAAGCCCTGTTTGATTCATTCAATGGTACATTGTGCACTGATGGCGGTAAGAAGAAGATTGCTAACGAGAGTTTGTAATCCTCTTACTGCCCATGTTACACTCAAAGTTTTTTATCACTTTTGGGAAAAAAATAAAAAAAGTAAGTAAAAAAAAAACAGTCTCAACCACAAAATTACCCGAAAACGACATCGATCAACATTTTTGTGCTAATAGTGTCAAAATGTCATCCGCCATCTTGGATCCAAATAGGCCAAAATCCGGCGCAGAACCACCAAATTAGGTACTTACTCGAAAACAACACTCATCAACATTTTTTGTGTCAGATAGTTTCAAAATAATATGTCCGCCATCTTGGATCCTAAACAGTAAATATGTCTAATTGAAAATTGTACAAAATTGATTCGTAGCATGATTGAAGATATTAAATAAACCTGGCTGATTAGAAACCTCCCTAATCTAAAATGACGTCTTATGAGTTCTTAATTTTAAAACTAAACTTTTCGTCCCGAGGGAATTCGGAAAATCCATACAAAAATAATTCCCTCGGGAGCAAAATATCTAAAATCAGCCACACGGCTCTATACGCCTGCGTGTAATAACATCCTTTACGAGCAAGTGTGATGAAAAATGAGTTAATGCTTTTGTACGAAAACGCATTACGCGACTCACAACTTAAAAGTTACGCTCGATTTTCTAAACCCGTACTTCCATGTAGTAGATGTGCCAACGGTATTTTTATTTGATATTTAATATGAGGAAAAGTGTAACTAAAAATAAATTCGTACATTACATCTAATAAAAAATAAAATATCTCTTTCAAAGGGCTCAGCAATGTAGCCTAATTTTCTTGAGTAGTCAGTTAAAAATAAATATGTGTATGCACTTCTAAACATGTGTACCTAGCTAAAATTGCTCAATGAAAATAAGACTATTGAATAATTGTCAAGATAAAGTAAAACTGTTTAATTAATTTTCTTTTAAGTACTTGACTCGTATTTGAAATTCACGATAGTTTTTTATAACCAAAAATGTATTCGCTTAGATGCACTTAATTTTTTTTTTATTACACTCTTTTACTATCTCTTTATCTCTAAGCACTTGAATGTTTAATAATGTGTGCATAAAATCTTGAAAGCAAATTTTACCCCACTTCCAGAACACGGATGTATTTACAATTTGGTACATGTAGCTACTCGTAAAACTAAGTACTTAATTAAATCTGGCGATTCTAAAAAGTAAGACCAAAAATTAATTTCTTTTTAGTCTCAGGTGTGCTGAAAAACATCTCACAAATCGCGTACGCATTGCTCATTACACAGTGTCTCGGGTGTACAGTCACCAGCATAAATATGTGATCACTTTTGTACCTTGTCACTTTAAAGTCATGTCTGAAAAACCATACGAAATCATGTAACGACTGAAAGCGACAATGTACAAAAATGATCACTTATTTATGCTGGTGACTGTACCGACCTACATTGTAGTTCACTAAACTTTTATCATATTGTACTAGTACATTTACTATCGCCTAACTGGCTAATCATATTCTATGTAATTTTGATACTAATTGATTATAGGTACATGACCATGATTACCTCTAGGTACACGCGACGCGTGGCTCGTGGCATATTCTCAATTTCAAACTATCACTTTATGACTCATTATTGAAACAGGTGTCTCCGTTATCTCACTCGAACAGTTTCGTTATCTGCATATTATTTATTATTGTCGGCGTTTAGTATCTGTTACAGACTCACAGATAACACTCGTAAGGTATGAGCAATTGCGTATCCCTAGTTCCTAGTCAGTTTGTTATGTAGGTATGGAAATATTTATGCCTATTCTGCGATATAAAAGTCTAAACTGTATGAATCATATTCCAAATTGAAACATGTGTGTTCATTGAAATTAATTGGTTGACAAATAATCCTTAGATTCGGTAGACACTAACAATATGCATGTTTTGTAAAGCTTTATGGAGTGTTCTCGAACGCGTTACACCGCAAAAAGTTTCATTTCATTAGTAAAGATAGCTTCTATAGCAATAGTCATATATAACAGTTAGACTTTCGTAAATACGGTCATGGTCAACAACTTGGGATTTATCAAACTTAGGCTAAAACATCACCGAAATCCACAAGAAAATAGGACTAAATAACTGACATAGCAAAAAATACAACCGAATTGAGAACCTCCTCCTTTTTTTTTTGAAGGTGATTAAAAACCATAGCCTCTAGGAAGTGGAAGTGGGCGGGTCATAATAATATGTGCCGTAGGTCTGATGGAAAATGAAGCAAAAAGTTGCTGGAGTGGAGACCACGGAAGGGGTTTAGGAATGTGGGGAGACAGCCAGCAAGGTGGACGGACGATTTGGTCCGAGCGGCTGGGAAGGACTGGATGCGGAAAACTCGGGAACGCACAGAATAGTCTAAAATGGAAGAGACCTTTACTCAGCATTCGGTAGCTCAAGGTTGAAAAAGAAGAAGAAGGCTAAAATATATTCCATTCATTAACATCAGCAGCTTATTGCAGTGAACAACAAGGCTTTTTACCATTCAGGGTAAGTAATTTAAACTTCAAAACCATTAGCCCTACTGTAAATCCGGATACAGCACGAGTTGATAAGGATAAAACTCGCATTAATGAATACCTTAGGTAGCCGCAACTTTGTTCGCTTGTACTTTTTGTCGACATCAAACTTTGATGAAATATATGAAAGTTTAAATTGTTCCAGGGTTTTAACACAATCTACCTGTGAAATCTACACTCTAATTCCAAGGTAAGCGTAAATAAAGAGACAAAATTTGAAAAACCATTTGTGTACTCTGTCAAAGTAGGTACTTATTCCAATACCAATAGTTTGGACTCTGTGTAGGTCACCAATATGTATACACCCCAGAATGATAATAATTATGTATACATACCCTATAATAGTGGTGTTACGGTTGATGTTTATATATTTTTGCAACGTTGCGCCTAGCCATATTTTTGACCTTGACTGTACATACTTTGCTTTTTTTTTGGCACATACAGAACTCTGTCTTTACTTTTTATGTAACCTGAACTTACAATAAGTACCTACTTATGTTATCAATTTGCTAATGGAATTATGGAGCATGAATTTGCCTGTTGATTTCTTATCATAAGACCGTTACATGATTTGCTTAGGTACGCACGTATTCAAATAATAAACGGTTTTTCTTGTGTTAATCGCTTATCGTTTGCCACCAAGCAGAGAGTAGTGGGTTATAAATAATGGTTATTAACTTAGATGTTTATCTTTAGGTATATTGTTCCTCTCAGTTTCATGAAAATTTGCCATAGGTGTACTGACGATAGGTAATGTCAATGTCAGCAACCGACCAAAGGCTGTTACAGATCTGTACATACATACATACATAAATCACGTCTTTATCACTTACGGCGTAGTCAGAGCAAGGTAACAAGACCTAAAGGCCACGTTTAGCATGATTATGGGCGTATAGGCGGAAAGGGAAATCAAAATGGGTTGCTAGCCGCATCACCTATAATAACATGATCCCTAAGATTTTTGCCCATTCCCTCGATGGGCTTTTACCATCTGCGTGGGAAGAGAAGCAACTGGCACATAAGTACTATGTTTTTTCTGTACTCCCAGATCAGCATGGAAGAAAAAAATGTCTGTAATAAAATTGTTTTATGAATAAAATTTCTATTTAAACATAATCATATTCAATGAGACTACTTTTATATTTCTACAGCTCGGGAACGCCCGCTGTGTACCAGTTTTAGTACGAAAGTGGCAGGGCTGGCATCTTAAGAATACTCCCCCGGATTTAGAAGAAAGTTATTGGAAATCAACGGTAAAAGAAATTTGACGACACTTGGCATAATCAAGTTAGGTGCACGGTCTACTTGGTATTCCAATTTCATAAAATTTAATACACGAGGTTGAGTCAGAGCAAGTTTGAAATGAGTATTCGAAAGTTGATTATTTTAGTGATACTTTATGAGATAATGGGTACGTATTAAAATACATAAAGTTAAAATACCTAATAGTTCAAAATACCTAAATGCAATTTTCTCAGAATTTTATAAAGTTAACCTAACCTAAATATATAGATAGAACCTAAACCAATCTATAGTAACCTTGGGTTAGGTTAAGTTTATAAAAATTGTGTTAATTCTGAGAAAATCGCATTTAGGTATTTTGAACTATTAGGTATTTTAACTTTAGGTACGTATTTTAATACGTACCCGTATAATATTATGTTTTGACAGCGTTAAGACAGTCATTTAAAAACGAATCTTCCTACTAGAAATGTGAAAGTTAATAAGGGTGTCTGAACGGCTGGGCTGATTTGAATTATATTGAGCACACTTATATATGGTTTATAACTGTTGGAGTTGGAATGCAATACCAAAACAAATCCATTTCACTCTAACTTATACTTATTTATGTATAAGTCCTTCTCTCTCATTGTTAATGTAAATAATGCTTTTAAGTGGATTATGAACTTGCTTCATAGCACTGTTTCATATTTTAGTCTATTAAGAACTGCTATACCGAGTAGACACACCTCTCCTAAAAGTATATTGGAAATATACATATAATTTACTACTAAAGTGAACTTTTATTTAAACCACTGCCCAATAGGTTATGGGCCCAGTATTAAAATAAAGTTAAATTCTGTGTAATTAAGTGAAGTGACAATAAAAACTGTGCCAGTAAGTTAAAGTAAAATAAGTGCCTTTTAGTGATAAATCTAGTGACTATTTAAAATGGATGGTACTATAATGAAAAGAAATATCAAACAATTTGATGGGGAGAAATACAGTATTTGGAAGCTTAGAATACGCAATTTGTTAAGTGAACTTGGTCTGATAAGACTGATAGACAATGAACCTCCCGTACAGCGAGACAATGAATGGATTGCACAAGACAAAGTGGCAAAAAATACGTTAGTTGAATATTTGTCAGATTCATTATTGGGATTGACTAGTGAAGATAGTACTGCGAGAGAAACTTTAAACAAATTAGACAGTATATATGAAAGAAAAAGTATAGCTACTCAATTAGCTTTGAGAAAACAACTTTTAAATTTAAAGTTACAAGGTCAAGAGAGTTTGATGAAACATTTCCAAACTTTTGACACTTTAATTAGTGACTTATTGGCAGCTGGCGCTAGATTAGAAGAAGCAGATAAAATCACCCATCTCTTCATGACTCTTCCCAAGTCGTATGATGGAGTCATTACAGCCATAGAGACGTTGGCAGAAGACACATTGTCTTTGACTTTTGTCAAAACAAGGCTTTTAGATCAAGAAATCAAATTAGCAAATGAGAATCGAGACAATAGTATGAAGGTTTTGCAGGCTGAAACTTGGAGAGCGAGGCATAATAGTAAAAACAGATTCCAGATACAAAATTTTCTGAAGAATTCACATAAAATTAGAAATAAATTGCAAAAGATAAAGTGCCATTGTTGCGGAAGGAAGGGCCACCTGCAGAAAAACTGTTACTACAATAAAAAACGCTACTACAAGAGAACACCCTAATAATAGAACGATCAAAACAGTAAACGTTGCAGATGGAGATTGCAACATGTCAGGTTTTGCCTTCATGACAGGAGAAAACTGTAGTGATAATCAAAATCAAGATGGTATCACTTTTGTTCTGGATTCCGGAGCGTCTGATCATCTAATAAATAGACAAGATTTGTCAGAACATTTCAAGAGACTAGAAACGCCAATAAAGATATCTGTTGCGAAGAATGGAACATTCATAACAGCGACAAAAAAGGGCGACTTACCAGTGATAAGCAACACTGGAAGCGAAGGAGTAATACAGGATGTTCTTTTCTGCTCAGATATTCCATACAATCTGTTGTCTGTTAAAAAGATGCAACAGGCGGGAATGACTGTTGTTTTTGACATGAACGGCGATGTCAAAATCTTCAAAGATGGTAAGATGGTAATAAAGGGTGAGTGTTTGAACAATTTAATTGGCATTAACTTTATACTAAATAAATATGCTTATAACACTGACTGCTCGTTAAATAAAGTCGTAGATAAAAATAAAAACTATGATTTATGGCATCAAAGATTAGGTCATATTGGCAAATCTAAGTTTTTAGAAATTAAAAGCAAACAAATGTTTCGTGATATTGAAACAATAAAACATATTTCACCTGTCGACAAGTTATGTGAAGCTTGTATAAATGGAAAACAAGCATGTTTGCCATTTAATAAATCGAAATCTAAAATAGTGCAACGACCTTTATTTAACGTGCACAGTGACGTGTGTGGTCCCATCACTCCTACAACACTTGACGGCAAAAACTATTTCGTTATCTTTGTTGATGAGTATACCCACTACTGTGCAACATACTTAATAACTCATAAATCAGAAGTTTTTGTTGCTTTTCGAGATTATGTAGGAAAGTGTGAAGTTCATTTTGGTTCGAGAGTTGTCAATTTGTACTGTGATAATGGTGGTGAATATTTATCAAAGGAAATGAAAGAGTACTGTGTGCAAAAAGGTATTAGCTACCACTTAACAGTGCCCCATACACCGGCTTTGAATGGTGTTGCTGAAAGAATGATAAGATCAATTACAGAACGCAGTCGCGCTATGATATCTGGTGCGAAATTAGATAAAACATTCTGGGGTGAGGCTGTGCTTACTGCTACTTATTTAATTAATATCAGTCCCACCAAAGCACTGAAAATAGCAAACACACCATTTGAGTTGTGGCACAATCAGAAGCCTCAATTGAAATATTTAAAGATTTTCGGTTCCACCGTTTATTTCCATAACAAAACAAGGAAAACCAAGTTTGATGAAAAATCCTTAAAAGGGATCTTGGTTGGCTATGAACCGAATGGTTATAAGGTGTGGGATGTGGTAGATGAAAAGTTTGTAAAAGTCAGAGATGTAATTGTTGATGAGATGAATTTCTTATCAAGTAGACCAGTGAAGTCTAAAGGAATAATATCGGAATATTCTAGTATTGAAAACTCTGGCAAGCTTATTGAGAAGCTTAATAATTCTGATTACCTGAAACAAACGGAACCTACCTCATTAGGTCCACTACCTAATAAATCTGTAAGTGAAACAGATAGGCATTCAGACTGCTCTTCATTTCAAAATGAATTGTCTCCATCACACAGTAAAATGACTTCACATGACCTTAGAAGAAGTGATAGAATTAAAAATTTACCCTCTGTGTCCTACAATGAAGACGATGATATCTCTGGTAATTGTTTGTTGTCTGCTTCATCTTTCTTATATGAAATACCTAAATCGTTGGATGAAATTAAATCAAGGGATGATAAGCACTTATGGCAACAAGCTATTAACGAGGAAATTAAATCACTTAACGAAAACGAAACGTGGACATTTGTTCCAAAACCTACTAGCAGAAATATCGTCGACTGTAAATGGATATTTTCAGTTAAAACTGATGAAAATGGAAAACCCCTGAAATATAAAGCGCGTTTAGTTGCTCGTGGTTTCAGTCAAGAATATTTAATAGATTACAATGAAACTTTTGCACCTGTTGCTAGAATTACAAGTTTCAGATTTATATTAGCTTTTGCAAATCAATTTAATTTGCTTGTCCACCATATGGATGTTAAAACAGCATTCTAGGAATTCCAAGTCACGAAAATTACGTCTGTAAATTAAATAAAGCATTGTACGGTTTAAAACAATCTGCACGATGTTGGTTCCGTACGTTCGAACAAGCTTTAGTTGAAAAGGGTTTTCTAAATTCATCAGCTGACAGATGCATTTATATTTTGGATGTAGGTGACATTCAGAACAATATTTACGTTTTACTTTACGTGGACGATCTTATAATTTCAACAGGAAACATTAATACCATGATTAGTTTTAAAAATTACTTGATGAACAAGTTTGAAATGGTAGATTTAAAAGAAATCAAATGTTTCTTGGGAATAAAAGTTGAGCGGTCTAAAAATAAAATAACATTAGACCAGAGACTGTACATAGAAACAATCTTAAAAAAATTCAACATGAGTGAGTGTAACCCTGTCAGCACACCTTTAGAAAGCAAAGTGGATTTTAACTCTTTAAATTGTAGTGAAACAATAAAGGCACCTTGTAGAAATGTTATCGGGTGCTTGATGTATATTATGCTATGCACGAGACCTGACTTGAGCTATGCAGTAAACATCTTGAGTAGGTTCGCTAACAAAAACAACCAATCACTTTGGTCACACCTAAAAAGGTTGTTGCGTTATTTAAAAGGGTCTATTGATCTCAAGTTAACTTACGTTCAGAGCGACTGCAGCAGCATAAACAAAAATATATTAAGTGGCTTTGTCGACTCTGATTGGGGTAGTAACGAGGTAGACCGAAAAAGCACGACGGGATATTTGTTTATATTATTTGAACAATGCACAATATGCTGGCAAACAAAGAAACAACTTACAGTTGCAGCTTCATCAACTGAGGCAGAATACATGGCTTTATTTGAAGCGGTTCGGGAAGCTTTGTGGTTAAAATCGTTAATAAACAGCATAAAAATCGAAATACCAAGTGCGATTCCTATTTATGAGGATAACAATGGTTGTATATCCATTGCTAATAATCCAACCAGCCACAAACGATCGAAACACATTGATATAAAGTATCACCTTTCAAGAGAACAAGTGGAGAAAAATGTGATTAAAATGTTTTATGTGTCCACAGGTAACCAATTGGCCGACATCTTAACGAAGTCGTTACCGACAGTGCGTTTCTCCGAGATGAGGAACAAACTAGGTTTATTGTAAATTATATTGTAAATAATTAGATCTATAATATAATAACATAAAGAAATTATAGACATAAGACATAGTTAAGATGGAGTGGTCTGATCAGGTTTTCCTGGGTTTCCCTGATCCTGTGCAACAAATGTTGGACCATGTAAATAATTGTTTCCCCAGAACATGGAGAGTGTGTGATTCAAATATTGTACTTATATACCGAGCATTTTTTTGATTAAATTTTATTTTAGGATTGATTTTGAGGGGGCGTGTTGGAGTTGGAATGCAATACCAAAACAAATCCATTTCACTCTAACTTATACTTATTTATGTATAAGTCCTTCTCTCTCATTGTTAATGTAAATAATGCTTTTAAGTGGATTATGAACTTGCTTCATAGCACTGTTTCATATTTTAGTCTATTAAGAACTGCTATACCGAGTAGACACACCTCTCCTAAAAGTATATTGGAAATATACATATAATTTACTACTAAAGTGAACTTTTATTTAAACCACTGCCCAATAATAACCTAGATTAATAGGTACATAAGACGCTTTTTGAAACAGCATTTAGCCGTTGGATAGCGATAAACAAATTCTTCGCAGACGAAGTCAAGAGAGAATGCTAGCAAAAAATTTACCCAATGGGCTCAAAATAGGTCCTTACCGCATGTTGTAACAATATAATACAAAATGGCAAAGAAATTATGGGATTGTAATTTGGAGCTGGCAACCCTAATTATGAGGAAAAAAGGCCGGTTACGTAATATTCTTACATCACCGCTGACCATTTGAAGCTATAGCCTATTTGTCATTCAGTATTCGTTTTAACATTTCATTATCGTTCGTATCTATGTATCATAACATAAAACACTTGATGAAAGAACACAGACCTGTTTCCACTGATTCGTTGTTTATTATATTATTACTAGCTTCTGCCCCCGACTTCGTCTACGTATTATCACTACGTAGTATAAAACAAAGTCGCTTTCTCTGTCCCTATGTCCCTACTATGTCCCTATGTATGCTTAAATCTTTAAAACTACGCAACGGATTTTAATACGGTTTTTTTAATAGATAGAGTGAATCAAGAGGAAGGTTTATATGTATAATACATGCATAATATACTGTGCGAAGCCGGGGCGAGTCGCTAGTTATGCATATAAAACTTCCTCTTGAATCACTCTATCTATTAAAAAAAACCGCATCAAAATCCGTTGCGTAGTTTAAAGATACATACATAGTGACAGACAGATAGCGGAAAGCGACTTTGTTTCATACTATGTAGTGATTAGTGACTAGTATTTTATTTACCTACCTAAATCATTAAATTTTGTAAAGTAGTTGGACGGGAAGTATTATGACTTACGAAATAATGACTTGTTATTTAACATTCTTATGAATAACTCGAGAATAACAATAGTAATTAGTACTTATTCCTCCAGTAAGTTTCCCCTTGCCTTCAACACTAAAGTTCTCGAATAATTATTGGCATCATTTAGCGGAAATATTGTGTCCGGATTTTGAAAACAACAAAATCATGTGTACACCCACGTTTAAGAGAGGGATTTCCTCCACGACAATACAATAGATAATTATTCTGTCTCATTATTGACACCTGTCTTGTATGTGCTAATGAGAGGTTCTTGAGAAAACAAAATGTCAAAACACATCAAGATGACTCAAATAACCCAAAACAAAACTTCATGCTAAGACTATAATATAAGTAAACGAAGGCTTGTTTACATGTAGACATTGAAAAGTATAATCGTTAGCCGATTTTTATTAAGTAGTTTTAGCTATATAGGTACCTACTAACCAACCACACCAATAATATTAGTGTTTTGTCTCGTAAATTAAACGAAAAAATTAAACAAAACACTAATATTATTAGTCTAATAAGCTTCGAGAAAGGGGCCGTCCATTAATCACGTGAGGCTTGAAAGGGGGGGGAGAGGGGTTTGACAAAAATCACGAAATGTCACAAGGGGGGAGGGGGTGTAGTAAGATATCACGTGTATTTATTTTTTCATTATTTTTTCAAACGCGCGATTTTTAAATCGAAAAGCGGCGTGTTGTGTGACCTTGATTGACCTTGTGATTGGCTGGCAGTTACATGTATTATAGTAAAATGACACAAAAACATATCATGACATAATACTATACCAAATTAATAGATAAATACAACACGCGCGCTTGCGCGCGCAAGACCATTCTAGTTGTAAAAAATTTAAGAATTTTTGTAGATACGATAAATACACGTGATGTTGGGTGGGGGGTGGGGGGGTAGTCTTAAACCTCACCATGTATCACCAAGGGGGAGGGGGGTTAAAAAATGCTTAAAAAAAGATCACGTGATTAATGGACGGCCCCAAACGGGGCCCTGGCCTTATACTCCGAAATCCGATTTTCGAAGTTCGTTTCGCGCCGTTCCGCTCTCACTAATAGTTATTAATTTGAGAGTGAGAGGGACGGTGTGATACGAACTTCGAAAATCGAATTTCGGAGTAACCCTCCTGGGGGAAAAGGTTTTTGAAATTCGAACGTGATGATAACCACCATTGTCCACCTACTTATACCTACATATACTCAGAAATTTGAAATTTAAACTTCGTACCTACATCCCGCTTACACGAATAGTGCTTAATTAGGTGAGTGAGAGGGACAGTGTAATAAGAACTTCAATTGTAGAACTAACAAGTCAGACCCCCTAAGTTTTTCATTCGATCCGCGAAACGCGATCCGTTTCTATTATTAATTTATTTTAAAATCCGTTAAATCCTAAGTTATTTTCTAGATTTTGCTAACGTTCGTTGCTAAATAAAAAACCGATTTACTATTAGTTTAACTGTTTTTCTTCCATCCACCCTTTTTTTCGCTCAGCAGCAAAGTTTTTTAGTGACTCGTGTCTTGAAACCCTCGCGACGCTCAGGATTCTTCTTTTGAAGCATTCGCTTTTCTTCGCTTGCACGGGTGCACTCGCGCCAAACAAAAACTTTACAGCATTGCATAATAAATAACTATTTTCTTCCTATTTTATTTACTTTTATCGCTTACTCGAGTAGAGGTCATCCTGATAACTGATTATGAGGAATTTGTTGTGTGTCACACCTCCATTGTATTTCCTCGAAACACCGGCTCACCGGAATGCGGGGCTAGGGCGGTCGCAGCTCAGTATTGGGGAAGGGGCATGGTTAGTGAGAGGGACGGGGGGAGTGGAGGTTACATTCATACGGGGGCAGGGTCACGGTCAGAAATTTCCGTAAATTTTCAATGAGCGGTTTACAAAACGAGTGACACACACACAACACACACACACACACACACACACACAGACAGACAGACAGAGAGAGAGAGAGAGAGAGAGAGAGAGAGAGAGAGAGAGAGAGAGAGAGAGAGAGAGAGAGAGAGAGAGAGAGAGAGAGAATACGATCGCGAGCGCCCACGCCTTTTGGACAATAACGTCTCTGACCTGACTTGAATTTGTTACAATATTTTGATGTTTGTCGTGAGCCGTTACTAAAAACTGTATCATTTGTAATTAGTAGTGATTAAAATGCAGACTTACCGCTAACACCGCAAGCAACGCTTATGCTTATGACATCATTCTCAAACAATACGACAATAGTAAAGTGGCCAAGGCCTGCTAATTTACGCCTCTTATAAATTTTCCTCCGCACACTTAATCCACTGTTACTGTTGCAGTCGTAAATTCTAACTTACTAAACTTGAGTGCGGCGATGATTTTTCGAAAATTACCCATTCGCAAAATTTACCAATTTTTTTTATTGGCTGTGATAAATCTTCGACGGCATTTTCCGGGCATTTTATCCTTCGGGCGTCTGAAGATAACTAACGAACCTAACCTATCTAGTAAATTAAATATAGTTATGTTGATCAGGGATAATGTAGGATTCTAATGGTGAAAGAATTTTTCAAATCGATCCAGTAATTTTGGAGCCTATTGAATGCAAACAAACAAACACTGAAATCTTTCCTCTTGATAATATTAGTGTAGCTGTAGATTACCTACTTCATCAAACTTTATCATTAACTTCTAAACAACACGGAAAATTAGAACACATAGAAAAATCCGAAAAGTAAAGTTATGGCCGGAAATCGAACCCGGGTCCTCGTCATTCCGTGATGCGTACCCCTACGCCACCCATAGCAGGTATCATTAACGAATTATTTTTACAATTTTCATATGAAGTAAGGTGAGATTGTGTGAGAAATTATGTCCAAAAAGTTGCTAGCAAGTACCTATCATATCTTTTTGTTAATCCTTGAGCTCTCAACTGGAGTCCATTGATACTACGATCCTCTCGTTTTCTCACTCACTCCGAAGCTCCTCCTCTTTCTAACACCAGAGACCATGTTGTCTAAAGCATTCTGAATCGGCATACCTATCATGGACCTTGAGCCCAGAGGTCAGCGATCACCATCTCTTTCTATCCTCATGCTATCCTGTTGGACAGCAAGAAATCGAGAATCTAACTAGGTAATATTATAAATGTGAAAGTATGGATGGATGGATGGATAGATGTTTGTTTGTTACTCAATCACGCCAGAACGGCCCAACAGATCTGGATGAAATTCGGCACATAGATAGAGAAAAGTCTGGAATAGCACATAGGCTACTTTTTTTCCCGGAAAATTGCGTAGTTCCCGCGGGTTAGCGATAAACGAATTCTTTGCAGACGAAGTCGCTGGCAACAGCTAGTGAAACTATAATTGACAACATTTCATACTTTTCATTTGCCCTAAATCGAAAACCATTTAGAGAAATTTGCATATAAAAATGATAAATGACGTCACATTTCACATACGGCCTTTTAGGAATGAGCAACTCTTAAAATGGCTTTTTTGCGCTGAAATGAAGACTTACAGGAAAATAAAAATGTCATATATATCATTGTAACAATAAAATGATTGATTAAAAATTTGAAATGTTGTCAATTTAGGTGATAGGTTAAATAAATAGGTTCCTATGACTTCTGTTCAATAGAGGAAAATAATATAATATTACCTACGAGGAAAATTTGTTACCTTCCTTCCTTTAAAACTTTTTGAATTTACCTACTTCTTATGAGTCAGGCGAGTCCCTGAGTTCGGATGATTGGATTAAAACTGTTCTAGTAGTCACTTTAACGACGTCAGGAACTGTAATTATTTTTACACTAAAAGTATTGCTTGTGTTATACTGTAGGTATGTAAGTTAATGTCAGTCGGGCGCGCACGCCATATAAACATCATCAAAATTTCAAGGGTTTTGCTTCACCATAATGACGATTTGGGGTTGGCTGCCTAAAGGTTGTTGTTTGCTTGACACACAAACGTGTCCAGCGCTTTCTTCAAACTCGATTAAGTCTACTGACACACTAGCTATGTAGCGCTTATCTTTCCATTTCCCAAGGTATTTACCGCAGTAAGACTTAAGCGTTTGTATTACCGCATTAATACACATCATTTAGATTTACTTACTTTGACATGATAATCTAAAATGTTTATGTAGTAGGTACCTAGTGTTTTTAGGGTTCCGTACCTAAACGTTAAAAACGGAACCCTATTACTACTTACTAAGACTTCGCTGTCCGTCCGTCCGTCGGTCACCAGGCTGTATCTCATGAACCGTGATAGGTACTTAGACAGTTTAAATTTCTACAGATGCTATAACAAATAGGTATACTAAAAACAATAAAACAAAATATTGAAGGAGTGCTCAACAACAGACATGATTTTTTTGCCGTTTTACAGATAATGGTACGGAACCCTTCGTGCGCGAGTCCGACTCGCACTTGGCCGTTTTTTATAGTAATATTTTGCAGGTTTGTCATCGGAATCGAATCGGCGGCCTTGTGGAGTCAACACAGCAAGCTGCGACCACCGGCCCATGACGTCCTCAGCCTCACAAACGTAAATATAAGTCTACGAACAAATTATGCCGAAACAAATCAATTTATTTTAATTGAGACCTGTTTAAACCAAGTGTTTTCCTCTACGAAGACTAATTAACAGTAGGTATAAAACATTTATCTAACCATAGATCTGTTTGGATGACAACACGCATACGCTCTCGCTTTGCCGACTCCGTAACACGAATTATTAGGCGGCAAATGCACTGTTTTTAATGAATAGATGATGTCATAGGAACACTGGTATTTCTTCACTCTGCATATGTTACTAATTATTGTAAACACATTCTATTCTACGAATCAAGATAGATCTACCTACTTCAAATTTTATCGGTAATCGATACATTTAATAGCACACCTAACTAAAAACGGCTCCATAAGATATACCGACATAGCAAGACAGGTTCCATTATTGACTCAATAAATTTGAAATAACTTTTTATGTGCCGATATAAGTATGACACCATTCCTTGTTTACCTAGCCTTGACTAAGGCATAAACAAACTTCAGAATTGCCGTTACTACTGACAGTTGCAACATAGTCGACGAAAACTATGGTTAATCTTAGAGCGGGCAGCTTACTTACGAAATGAGGTTCACAGGGGGCCCCGTTGAGTCTGTTGCATGGAGTACGGCTGCGCGTCTAGTACCGTTTACTGTTCCTGTTTCTATGCGGTGACAGAGTTGTGACCTTCGCGTTAGCGTGCGCGCGGAGTTACCGGCGCGGGCGACGCGCTTTGGTGGACTGCGAGTATTGCGACTGGCAGCTTGCCCCGTGCACAGCCGAACTGATGGGATGGGGTCGGAGCCGTACAAACAACACTGTGCGATAAAGTTACCTATTCTAGCTATAGCTTGCCACGAGGTTGTACACTGGAGATATGTCGCCGGATATCATCTTTTAAGTTGGTTGCGGTGTGACTTGATTTTTTCTAATTTGTGTATTTCAGATTTTTTTCTACGGGAACACGGGAGTGGGCAGGGGTTATAGACCACGATTGCCTTGTGATGAGCTCCAAATATTTGGATGCAATGGCATGCAAATTGGTCCCGTGATCCATGACCTGTGCATGTGGATTGAAGGAATTGCTGGATGCCTACTTTAAAGTAAAGTTAAACGATCAAAATTTAGTTCATGAAAAATATTTAAGTTGATTCGTTTTTATTCCCATGTCTGTTGACACTTGATTTCAAATGAATCTCACCAGTTGAAATGAGAGAGTTTCGACTAATAAATAAACAGACACTGAAAAATAATAAGAGCTTAAATAGTGACAGTTCGTTAAATCTAGTACAATGTCCACCGCTCGCTTCTTTCGGTTTAATGTGCAACACATCCGGCAAATACCCGCGTAACACTGTATTGAGTATCTAGATTATCGAACATTCTAGGAATAGGCGACCTTGAGTGTGTCTCGGGACATATCCGTGGAAAATAGAAGCAGTGCTGCGAGCCGACGGTGCGTCACCTCGGCGGCAGCGGGGCGCGCCGGCCCACGCTACAACGCCTCGAACATCTCTATAATAGCATCACTCTAGCACTGACCACGTAATCCTGCACGTGTCTGACATAATTTACTGGGACTCCACAATAATTAAAACTACATGTAGATCAAGAAGGTCGACCGGCTAAAAACTTTCATTCATTACTTTTTATGAACTGAATCTAAGCTGATGCCTCGAACCGTTACTTTTACTGCTTTGTATCGTCCTAGCTCAGAGGCCTTACTGCCTATGACGTCTTATTGCGATTCAGTTTACGTTCGCTTGCTGTCAGATCCATACTAAAAGTGACAGCTAAAATTTGAACTGAGTCGGAATTAGGACGTCATGGTAAGGCCCCTGATCTCACAATCATGCACGTGCCTGAGTTATTTACTAGGGCAGCACAAGTTTTTTTTTTTAAGTATATATAGGAAGGAAAACGAGCAAGTAGGTCACCTAATGGTAAGTGATCACCACTGCCCATAGACACCCGCAACCCCGGAGGGATCGCAGAATTCGCAGATGCGTTGCCAACCTAGAGGGCTAAGATGAAATGCCTCTTGTGCTCGTAATTTCCCCGGCTGTCTTACTCACCCCACCGGAACACAACAGAGCAAGCACTGCTGCTTAGCGGCAGGATTAGCGAGTAAGAATCAAAATTGTTTGTAGATCAAGAATAGGTTGAACGCCAAAATTTTTCATTCATAATTTTGAGTTCAAGTCGATAGCTCCAAATTTCTTACAGCGTCATACTCGTATCGTTCCAACTCTGACCACATAATCATTCACGTGTCGTATTTGCTGGGGCATTAAAATTTGAAGTACTTGTGCGTAGGTCGACCGTCTAAAGTTTTTTATTAATATGTTTACTCCTCAGACCTATCTTCATAAGCACCACAGATATACTGACTATGGAGTAATGTACGATGCTGCCATACCTACTGGGCCTACAATTAAATTGGAACTGCGGAGAAAAAAGTCAAAGAAGTCAAGTTAAAGTTAAAGCCTTGCAACTTTTTTATCATTATCTCGTTGCATCCACTGACTACTTAATACCTACGTTTAGGTACCTACGGAAAGAATTAGAACCGCTTAAGATTATTCATGGATTTTAATAAAATTTTAGAATTTTAATAATCCTGCTCGAATGGCCTATTTTTTGGGAACGTATAAAAATCAGAGTCACCTCGAAGAATCTATTGAGAAGACCGCGCTGGAAATATTTTATTTGCAAGACTCTGATTGATGCGGCTTGAAGTTAGGCCTTAGTTTCGCATCACTATGGCAATGACCGCATAATCCGGCACGTATGTGACATAACTCCTGGGACCGCTTAAAGATAAAGGATAAGTGATGTCGCAAACACTAGCGAACTTTTTTATAATTGGTTTTTAAATTAAGAATTTTATTTTCTTAATATTCTGTTATATTGATTTAACTTTAGGATTAAAAACTGATTTGAAACAAGAACCATTGTTCGAAATAAGCAAACTTGGTATTTCGACAATATTAATCGCTGAATTTTTTCGTGTTTATTAGTTTTTATAAGCTTTTGCTAGTAACCTATGTTTTTTGGGTCAAATCTTATTATATAGGTATTTAATAAAGATGACATAGCGAGTATCTACCTCAGATAAACTAAAAAGTAAATATTGAGGCGAATAATAAAATGTGAAGCCACAATACCCTTCTCTTTCAATTAAATTATTGGCATCATCAATTGCCTTCGGAAGGTTTGGAGTCTCTTTTATCACTAGATCTACGAGTAAATAAAATTCAAATAGGTTTTCCGGACGTGTACGTGTATCATTTCAAATTTAAATAACAAAATCTTGTAGTACCTACGAGTAAGCATACAAATAAACATTGCCGAATTATTATGATCATTTTTAGAAGATTGGGGCCGTTTTGGAGAAAGGCCAGGTCAAGAGTACCCGAAATCGACGAGCATGTATGAAGAGATTGATGAATGTGGATGAAGCGAAAGAGGTATGTCAGGATCGTAGCAAGTGGAACAAAGTAGTCTCTGCCTACCCCTGTGGGAAAGAGGCGTGACGATATAATGTATCTATGTATGTATGTATGTATTTTTATAAGTCTAATAAAATAGCGGGGCTACATACATGGCTTCATTTCTCAGACTTCTGTTTCTGTTAATATTGAACTTCTTCCCCTTAAGGAAAACAGCTAAACATAGGCTGGCAAGCCGCATCGCTGTTTCGCGTTGATATTCTATAATATTAAGACAGGCCTTCACTTTTTACCTTTGTCGCTCCAATGATTTCATCAGGTTTACTATACAAGGTAGCTTTTTTTTTCATTGTTAGAATCGAATAAGGCTCGATAGAATAGAGCGCGTTACGAGGAATAAGCATAATGGTTATGGAAACTGACTATAAAGCTTGAGGTTCCAGGTTCGATCCCCGGCCGGGGCAGAAAAGTAAGTTTAAGTATCTCGAGTCTTAGATGTTTAATAAACTGTGTATTTATTTAAGTAAGTATTTATCATGCTTAGTACCCACAGTAAAGCTGTATACTTAATTTTGGACTAGGTAAATTTTGGTGTCAATCGTCCCATGAATGATAACTTTATATAAAACTAGCTGTTGCCAGCGACTTCGTCTGCAAAGAATTCGTTTATCGCTATCCCGCGGGAACTACGCAATTTCCCGGGAAAAAAGTAGCCTATATGCTATTCCAGACTTTTCTCTATCTATGTGCCAAATTTCATCCAGATTCGTTGGGCCGTTCTGGCGTGATTGAGTAACAAACAAACATCCATCCATCCATCCATACTTTCGCATTTATAATATTAGTTAGATTAAGTCAATAAACAATATATATAGAAAGGCGATAAATAGTATATTTGGAGGCATTTGTTACAAACAGTAATAGGAAAAATACATGTCATTATAAAAAAATAGTTTTGAGAGTATAAATCACGTATAAGCCACGTGTAAAACAAGTTTCCCCCAACTATGCTATGAAAAGAAATAAATTTGCTTTAGTAGTACTCGTGGGAATGTAGAAAAACAAAGAACTAATGGAAATAGTTATTTAATACGAGCCAACATAATTTGCCAAATATCGGTGACCTTTACACCCTATGAAACAAGTTTAATAATGATCCATTTTCAAAACAACATTGACAAGCTGTCATTAAGGTTGAACAGTTTGGTTTTTAATTGAATTCGATTAATCTAACTAATATTATAAATGCGAAGGTATGGATGGATGGATGTATGTTTGTTTGTTACTCCATCACGCCAGAACGGCCCAACGGATCTGGATGAAATTCGGCACATAGATAGAGAAAAGTCTGGAATAGCACATAGGCTACTTTTTATCCCGGAAAATTGCGTAGTTCCCGCGAGATAGCGATAAACGAATTCTTTGCAGACGAAGTCGCTGGCAACAGCTAGTATCTTATACAGTCAGCCGGTGGTCCCAGAAGTTTAGGATCACGAGGCACACGCATATTTAACGATAGGTATCCAGTCGGTTCAGCGTGAAGAAGGAACAAACACCGACACTCACTCACATCCTCATAAACTTTCGCATTTGTAACATGTATTAGTACTTAGTTTAATTTCAACTTTAGACCTCTTCTTTTCTGAGAAGAGGGTCTTGACAGACAGACTGGCGGATGGACGGACGGCAAAGTTTAGTGATCCTATAAGGGTTCCGTTTTTTCTTTTAGAGGTACGGAACGCTAAAAATACAATATTAAGCAGAAAGTATTAGGTAGGTACAAAGGTGAACGTACCCCTAGAAAGGGATCCAGCTAACCCGATTATGAAATGTATAAAAATAGGCAAGAGGTCGAACACGAGTCATCCAATACAATTCAATGATAGAGTGGCCATGTCCGAAATATTCCTAATTTGAATGAAGATAGGTATACAGCTCAATGTAACTAATATTATAAATGCGAAAGTATGGATGGATGGATGGATGGATGTTTGTTTGTTACTCAATCACGCCAGAACGGCCCAACGGATCTGGATGAAATTCGGCAAATAGATAAAGAAAAGTCTAGAATAGCACATATGCTACTTTTTATCCCGGAAAATTGCGTAGTTCCCGCGAAATAGCGATAAACGAATTCTTTGCAGACGAAGTCGCTGGCAACAGCTAGTATCTTATCCAGTCAGCCGGTGGTCCCAGAAGTTTAGGATCGACCACCCAAAACAGTACCTGAATACGTGACTTTTCAGTTTGAAAACTCTGTGAAATAAATTTCGTGTTCGTGGCACGTCTTTTTATGAAATAGCTGCCCGTGACTTCAAAGTCAAAGTCAAAGTATTATTTACTAGCTGTTGTCAGCGACTTCGTCTGCAAACTAGGTACGGGAACTAGGTACGTAATTTTCCGGGATAAAAAGTAGCCTATGTGCTATTCCAGACTTTTCCCTATCTATGTCCTGAATTTCATCCAGATCCGTTCGGCCGTTTTGGCGTGATTGAGTAACAAACAAACATCCATCCATCCATCCATCCATACTTTCGCAGTTATAATATATATAGTTAGATTGTAGACCATAGGTACATCAATAGATAGTTTTTAATTACCATTTATTATAAAAGCTTCAACACAATCAGCCAGTTTTGGCGTACAATAGTTAAATAGCTTTTAAATAAAATATGTCAATTATATATTATAAAAAACAGCAAAATTAAAATTATTATATGTCAATTAAATTACATTTGCATATTTACTTCATAAATGTATAATTAAATTAAGTAAATTAAATTATTATGGCCTACTATAGCCCATACACACAATATGTCAAACATTTCTTAAATCTAAAAAGTCGTCGTCTATCTATGCCATAGTACGCCCTCTCCAAACACCATTTGTACAGTTGTTTTATATTCTGGTAACTCAGCTCTCTTAATTTCTTCTGGCAGATGATTAAATATCTTAGCTGCCATATATATTTAGTATGCTTTTCCTAAAGTGTGCAGTCTTTCTTACTAGTAGGCAGAACCACATTATAGCCATTTCGTCTGCAGAGAAGTCGATTATCGCGTGCCCGCGAGAACTAGGTATACAGTTTTCCGGGATAAAAACTATGTCCGTCTCAAGGTTTCAAAGTAATGTACCTACCTAACAAAATTTAACACGATCGGTTGAGTAGTTTACGCTTGAAATCGTAACAAACAAATTAGTTAGGATGATCGTAACTCGCTCTGGTATAACGTGTAGTGGTGGCAATAACGGCTGTTTTGTAATAATGAATAACAGTGTTGTGTTATTCTTAAATAGCTGTTATTATAAACTGTTGTCTGTTATCCTGTTATATATGTCTTCAAAACGATAAATAAAAAAAAGTAACATATATTGCAAAATTAAAACAGACTAATACTAAACTAACTACTACTAATTATAAAAATATAATGTAAATATGTCGTAGGGCTTGCAATCCGGATAACCGGATAACCATATTATCCGGATATCCGGACATTTTTAAAATCCGGATAGGAGGCACTTCTTTATCCGGATAATTTGGATAATTCGAATATCAGATATTAATGCACACGTGTGGTGTGAAGTTAGTGTAGTGTGAAGTTAGTGTAGTGTATGCATATTCAAACATTTATCTGTATACGGTGGGTTTTCAGACAAAAATTACTTTCATACAATTAAAGTGAAAATAAATATTTTTACGTTTGTTGTCAGAGAATTGAGATTTGAGTGAAATTTAGACAAGTCAATGATTAAATGTAAGGAAAATCTCATAACTGTGAAGAACAAGGTTTATAATAGCTTTTAACTACGAGGGTCATGCCAAAAGAAATTAGATACTCAAAAATTATAAACTGTATTCTTTCTTATGAATATCAATTTTTAGAAGTAGTCACCTTGAACATTTATACACCTCTCCATCCGCTTAAACCACTTCGAAAATGCTAATGCCCACTCTTCTTTGGACACCATCACAATTTCAATCTCATTAAGCAGCCGGGGCATCTACTTTGCTTTCGAATCGCTTTCCTTTTAATTTTTCTTTGATTTTCGGAAAGAGGTAAAAATCACAAGGTGCTAGGTCAGGGGATCATACGGCGGGTGAGGCAGAATAGTGACGTTTTTTTTGAACTGAAAAGTCAAGCGTTCTCGCAGACGTGTGCGGGGCGGCGTTGTCGTGATCGTGATGCCAGAGCAGATGCTGGGTTCCGGAATCCGGACTTTGGCCGCTTGTCACACCAAGCTGACAATACTTTTTAGGCACAAACAGTAACATACCATTCCGAATTAACTGTTTTTTGATCCTCCAGCAGAACAGTAGCAACATGTCCCGTCTTGCAGAAAAATGACGCAACCATTTGTTTCTGTGTGCTTCGTGTTCGGCGACATTTTGTTGGAGTCGGTTCGTCTTCAAGGCACCATACTGTCGCCTTGACTGTCGCTTTGTTTTAGGATCATAGTTATACAACCATGATTCGTCACCTGTCAGTATATCATAATCGTTTTTAATTTCACCAGCGTCGAATTAATTTATCATAAATTTGCACCAATCCACGCGACGTTCTTTCTGCAAATCGTTGAGTTTGTGTGGCACCCATCTTGAACAACGCGTATGGAGGAACAGTTGTTCGTGAATTATAGTTTGCAATGCTACTGATCCAATACCCAGTTCTCGCTCAAGCTCTACGTTCGTCGGTTCTCACGAATATTTTTTTCCACAGCTTGCACATTTTCTTGAGTAACTGCGGTAGGCGGCCGCCCTGTTCTGGCGTCATCTTCAAAGTTCTCCGGTCCTCTTTTAAATTCAGCAAATACGCAGCCTCACCGAAAGTGACGACTAAAAGTTCAAAACATTCTTGCGGCTTTAACCCTTTTTTAAAGCCATAGTAAATCATTACCCAAAAATCACGTCGAGTGAGCTCCATAGTTGCGGCAAATTCCCGCCAGATTCAACAAGAATTAAAAAAAAAAAGTTACGTAAACTTAACCGAGTCTTCCATTTTTAAATTTATAGCTATATAATCAACGTTTATGATGGTGTATACCTTACCAGTATCAATCATATGAGCATGGAGTATCTAATTTCTTTTGGCATGCTCCTCGTACCTATTAACGTATTTTTGTTGTTTTTGATTCATACATTTATCGTTGTCGATTATTTGATTTTTATGTAAACTAATAAGGATCTCATTCTGGTTAATATTTTTAACTGTAAACAAACACACATATTTTTTTAATTACCTACTCACTCATTAAAGTGACATCATAATTATTTTTAAGTCCTTACCAAACAATTTTGGTTAAAAAGTTGATTAAAAAGACTCATTATTATGTTGATTAAATATTTTTTAAATTATAATTAGCGGTTTTTTTAAATATTTGGAAAATTATTCAAATTATCCGAAAATACCGGATATCCGGATACGGAGATTTGATGTATCCGAAATATCCGGATAATAAAAAGATACCGGATAGTGCAAGCCCTCGTCAACATTTTCCGCCACAGGCATCGACCCCAAGACGCTGGCCGCATTGCCTCTCTGAACTGCTATTCCTAGCCTTTGAGAGAGGTAAGCGCCAGCCCTAGGGTCACCTGTGGCCAGCTCTAAACGTGTCGAAAGTTCGTGAATATTTTTTTTTGTGTCTGCTGACCAAGGTCCATTGTCTCGAAAGCAAGCGCCGCAAACACATGGTAATTTGTTAGTGCAGAATATTTGCGACGCTTGCTCGTTTGGGCTTGTTCGGCAGCTGCCCCGGCCCTTAGTGAAGTGGCCTGTTATATTGCTGTTTTACAAAACGATAATGAACTTATTATTAAGTAATTGTTATACTTATTTCGTCGCGATCGAAGACACCTACTTGATTTGTTGCGCACTCGCTTGCGCTTCTATGCCAAGTGCGGCAACAGTACGCGTATGACAACGTTGACAACAGACAACGAATAATGATAACAGGATAGTTGACGATTGGATAATGTGTTGTTCGTTGCGTGCAAATAATGCATTACGTTATCTGCTGTTGTAATAACGATCACCACTAATACAGTCAACTGGGGTGACTTTGATTTACGGGGTGACTTTAAAAAGTAGTTTTAATGACAAAACCATTATTTTTTATTTGCGTTTACTGCTTCCAATCAATGTCTTCGTCGATCGCCTTTGCGACTACATGCCCAACATTCACCGGATATGGATAATATCGATTTTATAGCAATTTTAAAACGATCAAAGTAGCCCCAAAATTACCAAAGTCACCCCAGTTGACGTAACGTGGGTGACTAAACTGGGATACGTCGCGAAGTTGTGAACGTGCGAGCGAAACGAATCTAATGGAAAGTTTACTAACTGTACATAGTACCTATGAAATAAAGCTGCTTCCCGCTGTCTGTATGTATAAGTGTATGATTGTAGTATTTACGAGACGCTTAGATTTATCTATACCTATCCATATCATCAGTTCCCTATCATTATGTCCAGAACCGATAATCATAAATAACTATTACCTAAATTGCTGCGCCACGGATTTAAATGTGGTTTTCATTATTAGGCAGAGTGATTCAAGAGGAAGGTTCAAACGTGTGTATAGATTATTCGCCAGTACAGCCGGTGTGGGTCGGTAGTTATAAATGTGAATATGTTTTGCGAATGTAAACCTATTTATTGGTGTTCCACTGCTGGGAAAATGCCTCCCCTTTACCTTTAAACGAGCTATTCTTGTATATAATCTTGTTGAGTCTCGGAAGCTCCAACGATTTTCACGAACCTTAGTGTGTAGGGGGTTTCGGGGGCGATAAATCGATCTGGCTAGGCTTCATTTTTAGAAAACGTACCAAAAAAAATACTGAGCAAAGCTCGGTCATCCGGGCACTCCATCACCCAATCACCCAATGCCATTTTTTTTAACTCATTCCCGCCCATCCATAGGCGTACTTACTTTTCATCATGTGTTGGATAAATGATTTCCCTCACTTTCCAAGTATAAGTAAGAAATGAAAGGAAATTCATTAAGTTAAGCGCCTTTTACCTGACCTAGTTAATATAATGGGCTCGGCACCCTGGCGGTAAAAGTAACGTATTACAATACCGGTAGATACCTACTTAGAAACGTATAGATATACGATGCGACATAAGGTGCCACTTCAGTAGATGACTTTGATACTTGGCTATCATTCTATATGTATATGTATGTGTGATGTACATTCTTATACAAGCATGTGGTTCGATTAGTTTAACTGATCACCCCTCTATTATGATTTCTATATTTCTTTTATATTAATTTATAAACGTGTTCATACATTGGTCGATATTCAAAGGGTACAGCCATAAAGAATAAATAAGAACATTCTGTTATTATTATTATTATTGCAGACCCAGGGTCCATAGATTGTTATAGTCTGGCAGATAAACCACTGCAGCCAGATGACACTTTCAGTGTTGTCAGTTTTTGGCAAATATTAAATAGTGATGTGACTTAGTGAGTGAATGAAAGAATGAACGATGTAATGAAATTAATTTGCGTCATAAATGAGAATTTTCAAAGCGTATTTTAATAAAATGGTTTGTTCAATAAGGTTTTTTTGGATGTTTTCTAGTTAGTAGTGTAAGAGCGCGATTTGGAAATGTGCGGAAGCATGTCAAATCAGTTACCAGTTTTCAACTCATTCCCCATTTTACCATAAATAAAACAACAATTATCACATTAATATTATTTTTCTACCTTTGTACTTTTACTTAAAAACTTAAATTATACCGAATCAGTTTCACTGCTGCTGTCACTATTTACGTGTATTACAAAGTCATCGCACATTTTATCTACTATGTTAATATGAACCTTGAATGCCTCAAAAGTATCGCGCTTATTTTGAAATATACTAAACTTCGAATGTGACATTCATAAAATATTTCGTTCGTTCAATAACATTACGTGACCTTAGTCGAGCACTAGTGAAATAAATGTGGTATCATTATTTCGAAAAATGACATTTGGAAGTCTCATCTGGCTGCAGTGGTTTAGCTGCCAGACTATAGTAATACAATTAACTTACTTACTAGGGATTAGTATCACGTTACAATGTTATAAGTATTTAGTCAAAACATGGTCTATAACTTAATAAATAAATAAAACGCCATTATTATTTATTCTTATGGTACAGCGTCGAAGAGTAACTTTAAAATTGCGATAAAAGTCTTTAACAGGAGTGTTAAATAAAACTAACTCAACCGCCAATATTTTTGAGCAATTCTGAGACACAAAAATAAGTATATAATAATCAACCAAGAAAGTGCTTTACATTATTACAGTTCCATTAGAAAAAAAACAATAAAGCTGATTGTCACATTGACTTATGAGTGAAAATGGGCTTTAAGGCATACAGACTTTGATAATGTTTATCAAAGCGTACAAATGACATTGAACATTGGTAATGGAGTTTCTTGGTCAAATATACCTAAACGCCTGCTGAAAATTACCGGAGTGATAAGAAAAACACATTTTAGATAAATATTATATCAGGCGTTACTTTGCGGAAGTCCATTTCAATTAACAAAAAATACATGCAAGATAGCCAAGCCTGTGCGAAATATAAAACACATAAAGCATAACTACACAACGTACGTCACGTGACGTCGTTGGTTTGCATGTTTAACAGTTTGTGCTCGTACCTGTAGGTACTATGAGCTCATGCTCATCGGGTTCATACCCGTATAGGCAGTAGAGGAGGGAGGGATTGCATGTAAAACATATATAATTTCGCACAGGCTTGGCTATCTTGCACGTGAGTAGCGGAGTAGCAAGATAAATGTTTTTTGTACATGTCGAAGAAGATAACTAGTATGAACTGTCAAGCAGCGGAAGTTTGCCTATCTAAGTTATACCTATACTGCGATATGAAAGGCGTCATTTATGACAGACTTTAATGATGGGCAAAGTGGCAGCAAATCGGAAAGTTGGTAGAAGGGAAAAGTCATGGCTTCGGAATATCAGGGAGTGGATCGAAGACCGCGGAACGACTGTTCAGGCTAGCTCGAAGGAGAGATTTAGGAAACCGACTGCCAACCTTCAGTTATGGAGAGGCATTTAAAAAAGAAGATTAGAAAGAAAAAGAAAATTAAAACGTGTCGCTTTTCTCACAACTTTGTTTGGAAAAATGATCCGTTATATTTGCTCGTCAGTGTATAGAACGTATACATACTTGTGGATAACTAGGTACCGATGTTAGGTTTGACAGCCATACAGGGTAATATTTCCGTACCTAGTGGATTATTCAATCCTAATGGGAGGTCGTGGTATAGGCACATTGGCTATTGATTTTTCGTGAATCCAAAGGTCAAGGGAGTAAATGTCCTAATATCTAATTTATCACTGTCGGCCGCCACTAAACCCTTTGTCTGTTTCACATAGGGCGTAGGGAGACGTGGGCTAGACTCGAGGAATACAAACAAGTAAGAGGGTCACCTGGTAAGTAATCACCAGTGCATTCCTCAACATCCGACCTCTGCGACACCGGGACATTGCAGACCTAGAGGGCTAAGATAGAATTTTATCGGCTGCTTGAACTTTTCTGCTTAGCAAATAGATTAGCGACCAAGATGGTGGAAATGTAATGTAAGTGTAAATTGGCGGGAGCGGTAAAAGTGCCGGCACGTAAGTCTAGCGATGACCTTGTATGCGCAGAAGTATAAGATACGGTATCCGTGGGTGCGCAGATCCCCTCCGCGTGACTCGTCATCGCTAGACTTACGTGCCGGCACGTATAGGGGACGGGACGCTACTATACCAGATGATGCGCAAACGTATCCCTTCCACTATACTCTATTTATTTTAGCTAAATAGGTACTAAAATGACATTACCTGTGTTGCCTGTTTTTTGCAATTCAAAAATAGTTATGTGCCACCACGGTAAATTAAATTTTGTATAGATTTTTGTATGTTTAAGCTAGTGTAATAAACAAATAAACCTTTAAATTTGCTTGATTATGATAGATTATTTTATTAGATTATTATTTTATTACAATCGTATTTTTTTCTTAAAATATAACATGACCAAACCTGTTGTATTCAGACCACAAACATTGTCGATGGTTTCGAGTACACCACTAACTAAACAATAATAGCTGGTATAATTATTTCACAACTTGACATTTGCAATTGTCAATTTAGTATCTAGCTAAAATAAATAAACTATAGCCACCCAGAGCTCTTTTTACGTGCGTTGACTTAGGTATAAGTAGTGGCAACTTTACGTAGGTAGGTATCAAATGTTTGAGATCGGCTGAAAGGCTATGCACTCAACGCAAGTAATAAATTAAAAAAATTTTTTTTGAGAAAAACATGACAGGTACGTGGTAAGGAATTCGGAACGAAAAAGTGCACTCATGCTAAACAACAGTTTTCTTGTACCTACAAAAAGTCTCTGAGCTAAAATGCTGATGACAAACAGACCGACAGGTGTACAAAAGACAAAACTACAAGGGCGGCACCCATTAGCCATTTTGATTAAGGAATCCGAAAAAGGAATGATTTCAAATAAAAAGAATCCTTATAATGGCATCACTTGCACGGTGAAATCTGTCTAAGTACTTATAGGTAATTGAAATTGAAACATGAATATTTAATTTCAATGAGCAAAATTTTTACAATGTTAAACAAACCTCATGAATTACTTAATACCGCCTCGAATATAATGTTTCATTTTTACTTGTTTCCTTATGAATGAACGAGTAAAAATATTATTTACATTTTTGTACTTAATGGAATTTCTTTTTGATTAAATTATTTTTCTTTCCTTTTTGATTAGGTTCTGTTTTCTTTCCAACGTACATTTCTTACAAGCTTTCCTA